>CM038671.1:304859541-307259541 GCA_021605145.1 Aegilops bicornis | reverse complement strand
GGCTACCCCCTTAAGAGAGTTACTTTGCACCGATTACGCTTATACTTACACACATATTTGATCCTCTTCCCTCTGGTGCCTTTGAGAGTAATAGATCGTGGCACAATCAATACGACCTTTATATAACCGCAACCAATCCATACCCAAAATAATATCCGCACCTTGTGACTTTAATATAATCAAATCCATAGGAAAATCATGCTTTCCAATAGACAAAGTCAACTGATGGCAACCAACACCTGCTATCATCTCAGCTCCTGGGGAACTCACTCTAATAGGCATGCTAAGTGTTTTGGTTGGCAATCCATGTTTATCAACAAATACCCTCGAAATGAATGAATGCGATGCACTAGTATCAAAAAGAACAAGCGGGTAATCTTGAGTTAATCAAGAACTTACCAATCAACGCATCGGGTTCATTGTAAACCTCCTCCACATTAACATGGTTGACATGACCCTTTTGGAAGGGCTTTGGCTTGTTGGATCCCGAGTTCTTCGCCTGGGCAATCGTGGCATAGTGCCCCATAGCCTTACACACAAGCACACTTTTTGACTCAAATCCCTTGGCGCACGTGTAACCCGGTGGTTACGGTTATTGTTCCCTCCATTGCCATTACCATTACCATTACCTTTGTCATTGCCATTGTTACTCTTGTGCCCATTATGATGATGGTGGCCATTATGGTTGTGGCCATTCCTCCATGATGATTATGATCATTACCTCCATGATGATTATGCCCATTACCTCCATGATGATATGAAGTGCAGGCTTCATTGTGGTCCTGAATTATACCTGTTATTGTTGTTGTACTTCCTCTTGCGATTCTCTATGGCATGTTGCTTTCCCTCCAACACAATAGCCTTATCAATCAGGTCCTGACAATTCCTAAAAGTGGCCACTGTCAATTGAAGGCTCAAGTCATCATTTAGGCCCTCCATGAATTTCTCCTGCCTAGCTGCATCAGTGTTAACATCATTAGGAGCATAACATGCAAGATTATTAAATTCCTCCACATACGCATTAAGCATGCGACCTCCACAGCGCATAAGCTGCGAAACTCCTTCTTTTTCAGACTCATAGCACCAGCAGACACATGTGCATCACGGAAAGCATCCTGAAACTGAGGCCATGTGATAGTAGCAATGGGATAGGTGACCAAGTAATTGTCCCACCATGCTGCAGCAGGACCCTCCAACAAATGAGGCAAACCTCACCCTCTCTACATCTGTGCATCCAACCGTCTCCAGGTTCCTATTGACTGCACGGAGCCAATCATCAGCCACAATAGGTTCAGGGGAACTGGAGAACCTCTGAGGATTCAACCTCAAGAACACAGTAAGCATATCCACCGTGGAGGTGGCGGTGGATTGTTGTTGTTATTGTTGTTGTTCTGTTCTGGACAAGCAACTGGATCAACTGAGCTTGTCCCTGAAGCAACTGTTGCATGTATGGCGGTACATCATTGCCATTGTTGTCTCCTCCTGCAGCATTACGCCTATTATCATGCCTCGGCGGCATCTGGTGGGCAAGCATAGAAGAGTCATAGATATAATAGGGACAAACGCTATATATATATATATATATATATATATATATATATATAGATATTCTACCCATATGCATAATATGATCAAGCCAACAAAACACAACAACGAATAACACTAACAAACAAACAAACAAACAACAAACAATATGATAATATTATATATATATAGCCCAATAATTTCGACACTAAGCAATTTAACACACAACTACCAATCAAGCAAACAATCTAGTATCTTCATACCACGAAAGTGGGCATAATCAGATACGCTAACACGATAACGTTGCAATATAAAACAAACACGAATGGTGGTCTCAGCACTAGTTCCTACTTAACTGTTCAAGATACTTGAGGGGTTAACTAATAAGCGAAGAAGTATAGCTAGTTTATAATATAATTTTCAGTCCTATGGCTTTTCTAATCCATTTTCTAGGGTCACGCCCCTCTGATCAACACACTGCTCTGATACCATCTGTGACGACCAAACCTCGAAGGATTTGAGTCTCTGTGCTTACTGTGCTAGGCCCTGGATCGAACTCGCTAGCACACACAGTATAGATGAATACCAGAATAGCAAGTGCATCATTTATTACAACGTATGATCCAGAATGTATAAAATAAAACAATCTGCATAGCACTTGGCTAGCTTTATTCAATCAAACAACGGAAAGTAGCAGAAAATAACGATGAGTCCCATCATAGCCCATTGGCGATGCCGAAAGTGCAGACTCGCGACCCTAACGGTACCTTACTCTTCGTTCAATATCCTGCAACATGAGACGTTGCAGCCATATAGGTCAATACTTGGAATGTATTGGCAAGTTACACTGAGAGTAATAATATAGCAGACCTACATGTATATGCATAGTATAACAAAAGGAAGGCTTGAGGGTTTATTTTGCAGAAAGCTGATTTTATCCTAATAACTACCTAATAGACAAATTTTTATTTAGTTCTTTTATTACTACAATTAAATACACAAGGTTGAGTTGGCAAAAATCAACTCCAACCTACCCTTTTATTAAGTTGCCCACAAATATTATTAAGTGTCACGTCTGTCAAGATCATCCAACAACTGTAATGGCATAGTCGCTCAAATTTACCCATAACCGGGGGCATGGCTAATCATGATTAGTTTTAATACTCTGCAGAGTTTTGTACGCTTTACCCACTGGACCAAATCCGAAGATTGAGACAAAGTCTTTCAGAAGAGGTTCCCTTAACCACCTGACGGCCACATCCCACCTACATATGCTACATCATGCGACCTTTATGCAGGCGAGGTTCCAACAACTGATCAACTAAGCCAGAGCCCATATAGCCAGTGGCCGCACATGGAAGATACTAGTCACTAAGTCTGTCTGATCTTTTTGAACCTAGGCGGCATTCCACTTAGGGTGCACTCTCATGAGCGCATGGCCTTAGAAAAGGTGCAAGACCCCATGATGCCTTCCCTCAACACCAAGCAATACCACTTTCGCCCAGAGGTGAATTAAATCCTTAATTACTACTCATTTTAGTTATATATATAATCCTCACATAAACTCAATGAATACCACGAACCACCCCGTCTACAAAGCATAGCAAACTACAACTACCACGATTTGCAAAAGACGGAAAATAGCTCAACAAAGATAGCCAACATATATAATACTCCTATACATGCATATATCCATAGTGTGATATAACTACATGCATAGAAAATAATAGGTAAAGGATGATCAACATGTAACTTGCCTTGGTTCTGATTCAGAAAGTCACACTCCTGACAATAGCTCGCGTCGCACTCCGGACAATCTACACGTTTCACACAATTCAACAAATCAATCATTGAAACAAAAATAGAACCCAAATAAAACCAACAGCAAGAAAACCATTTTTAAAACTCAACAACAGAATCTTAACATCACCTAAATTGCACTACGGTCACAATGCAAAAAGAATCACTCGATTCCGGTAAACGGTTTGAAAGTTACGGCCTCCGGAAGGTTTAATTCGAATTTGAACAAATTCAAATTTAAACAGTGCAAACATGAGAAATTTTGGTACTGTCATGAAGGGCTGATTTTTTTGAGATCATAGGAAAAAGAATTACCTAATTCGGGTATACAGAATAAAAGATATAGCTAATTGAAGTTAGAGTTGAAATCTGGAAAGAAAAACAAAAACAACAGAAAACATCTGGGCTGTAGCAACTCCTGTAGCGAACTCCTGTAGCGAACTGCCACTTGTCAGCGCGTGATTGGCCAGGGTTTGCTGTGCGTGCGTGGTCACCGGAAAACAGGGGATGCGGCAGCAGCGGGTCGGGCGTCGGCGGTGGAGCTTCTCCGGCGGGTCTCCGGCGAAGGTGAAGCGACGGATGGGTGCGGCGGTGAGTGGCGGAGGTGTAGGTGAGGTCGAACGGCGGCGGTGAAGACCTGAACGCGGCGGCTCCGGCAGCGGCGGACGAGCTTGAGTTGCTCGCTCCGGTGGCTCTCTGCCCACGAAAATAAGTCAGCGAAGCGCGGCTTCGAGGGTGAAAGCGAAGGGTGCAGGCGGCTGAGCTCTGCGAGTTCTTACGGCGACGCAAACTTCCGGCGAACAGCGGAGGACTTCGAGCTCCTCCGGCGAGATCCGTTTCGCCCTAGCTCACGCGTGCGGCAACAGGAGACGGGGAAATGGGGCTGCGGGGGTTCGTCGGGGTCTTGGGCACGCGCCAGACGTCTCGGGCGTGCACGGGGCGGCTCGGGTATGCGACCTCGACTCGGGTTCGCCCCGGGTGTGCGTGCGGTGCATGCGTGTTCGACTCGGGGAAGAAGAAAGCGGCGCGGGGCCCACGGTCAGTGGCTGGAGGCGAGCTGGATTGGGCGCGTGTCGAGAACGCAGGCGGCGGTCGTCTGCGCTCAGCGTGAATAGGTGGGCTCTTGGCGAGCAGGAGGCTCTTTGGGCGTGCGGTCTTGACTATGGCGCTCTTGCGTTTTCCTTTTTTTGTTTTAAAACAAAACTACAGCAGCAAAACTAAAATAAATAAAATAAAATACACAATATAAATTCTAAATAAAAATACCTAGACACACAGTAAAAATAGCTCTACAAACTATAAACTACAGGAACACTAGTTCCAACTCTAATGCAATTTTGTAAAATAATTTTGATGCAATAGGCCACTCAAACAGCAATAAAACAAACAAATAAAATATTTTGAAGATCACAAAAATTACCAGAACATATCATATGAAATGGAAATAATATTCTGCACATTATGAACATTTTTAAAATAGGGGAGAAGTCATGCCATCTCCACTCCAAATAAATTGCCTTTTGTTGCATAATGATTTGAATATTCTGAAAAAGCAAATAATGCAATAAAAATATGATATGCATATGAATGATCTATTAACATCCTAATTTAGGAAAATTGGGATGTTACAACTGCCTTCTCCCGCCTTAATTTTTTTACACTGGCAGATTAGACCAAATAGAAGTATCGTGTTAAATTTTGTAATTATTCCGGGTTCGTTTGGCCTTTTTTATACATTAATTGTGTTTCTGCACATTTAATGTGCATAATTCAAATTTGAACTACAAGCACATGCTCCAGTGCACCAAAGTTGGTTGAAAAATCACATGTGTGTCTTTGGGTGAATTTATAGGTCCCATGCAAGAAATGGGAATGAAATTCAAACATTTGGGCGTCGTGGTTCGGGCGGAAAGATTGAGAAACTTTGTTTTTAAATCCTGTAAATCCAGAACACGCCTGAAAATCATGAAACTTGGAATGGTGTAATGACATAGCACCAACATGCTGCGGTAATTTTTTTTGCTGAATTGGGACAAGCTTTGGTGTAAGCTTATTGCAAACCGGAGCTTCCCTAAAGAAGGCTCGTGGTTCCGAGAGGGAACGTGTCACCTCCGTGAGTGAAACGACATACGTACACTGCCTTCTCCCGCCTTAACTTTTTTAACACAGGCAGATTATACCAAATAGAAGTATCGTCCAAAAATTTTCAATTATTCCGGGTTCGTTTGGCCTTTCTTATACATTAATTGAGTTTCTATGAATTTAATGTGCATAATTCAAATTTGAACCACAAGCACGTGCTCCGGTGCACCAAATTTGGTTGAAAAATCACATGTGTGCCCTTGGGTGAATATATAGGTCCCATGCAAGAAATGGGATTGAAATTCAAACATATTGGCGTCGTGTCTCGGGCGGAAAGATTGAGAAACTTGGTTTTTTAATTCCTGTAAATCCAAAACACGCCTGGAAATCATGAAACTTAGCATGGTGTCATGACATGGCACCAACATGCTGCGGTAATTTTTTGGCTGAATTGGGACAAGCTTTGGTGTAAGCTTCTTGCAAACCGGAGCTTCCCTCAAGAAGGCACGTGGTTCTGACAGGGAACATGTCACCTCCGTGTGCGAAAGAACATACGTACACTTCCTTCTCCCGCCTTAATTTTTTAACACAGGCAGATTATACCAAATAGAAGTATCGTCCTAAATTTTGGAATTATTCCTGGTTCGTTTGGCCTTTTTTATACATTAATTGAGTTTCTGCACATTTAATGTGCATAATTCAAATTTGAACCACAAGCACATGCTCCAGTGCACCAAAGTTGGTTGAAAAATCACATGTGTGTACTTGGGTGAATTTATAGGTCCCATGCAAGAAATGGGAATGAAATTCAAACATCTGGGCGTCGTGGCTCGGCCAGAAAGATTGAGAAACTTGGTTTTTAATTCCTGTAAATCCAAAACACGCCTAAAAATCATGAAACTTGGCACGGTGTCATGACATGGCACCAATATGCTGCGGTAATTTTTTTGTCCGAATTGGGACAAGCTTTGGTGTAATCTTCTTGCAAATTGGAGCTTTCCTCAAGAAGGCTCGTGGTTCCGAGAGGGAACGTGCCACCTCCGTGTGCGAAACGACTTATGTACACTGCCTTCTCTCGCCTTAATTTTTTTACACAGCCAGATTAGAACAAATAAATGTATTGTGCTAAATTTTAGAATTATTCCAGGTTCGTTTGGCCTTTTTATACATTAATTGAGTTTCTACGCATTTAATGTGCATAATTCAAATTTGAACTACAAGCACATGCTCCATTGCACCAAGGTTGTTTGAAAAATCGCATGTCTGTTCTTGGGTGAATTTCTAGGTCCCATGCAAGAAATGGGAATGAAATTCAAACATCTAGGTAATAAATGGCTCGTAGGAGAGATTGAGAAACTTGGTTTTTAATTCCTGTAAATCAAAAACACGCCATGAAAATCATGAAACTTGGCATGGTGTCATGACATGGCACCAACATGCTGCGGTAATTTTTTTGGCCGAATTGGGACAAGCTTTGGTGTAAGCTTCTTGCAAACCGGAGCTTCCCTCAAGAAGGCTCGTGGTTCCGAGAGGGAATGTGTCACCCCCGTGTGCGAAACGACATACATACACTGCCTTCTCCCTCCTTAATTTTTACACAGGCAGATTAGACCAAATAGAAGTATCGTGCTAAATTTTGGAATTATTTCGGGTTCGTTTGGCCTTTTTTATACATTAATTGAGTTTCTATGCAGTTAATGTGCATAATTCAAATTTAAACTACAAGCACAAGCTCCAGTGCACCAAAGTTGTTTGAAAAATCACATGTGTGTCCTTGGGTGAATTTATAGGTCCCATGCATGAAATGGGAATGAAATTCAAACATCTGGGTGTCGTGGCTTGGCCGGAAAGATTGAGAAACTTGGTTTTTTAATTCTTGTAAATCTACAACACGCCTGAAAATCATGAAACTTGGCATGGTGTCATGACATGGCACCAACATGTTGTTTTAATTTTTCTGTCCGATTTGCGAAGGCGCACACATTAACAATCAGCAAAGTCATTTGGAACAAGTGTTGTCACGTTACAAATCGAAAACACAAGTATTATTGAAACTGTGGGCGTTCTACTTACCAATTACGTGATGTCACGCGTCCCCTTTTTTTATTGGCTAGGAGGTGATGTGCGGGGTAGCTATTTGAGTACGGGAGGTGTGCGATCAAACCCCTGCACGTGCTCATCGGGAGGAGAGCGCTTTGACCGCTACCCGCCACGCACCTCCTTCCCAAACGTCTCCATTAATGGCGCCTGAGCCCCTGTTCTACGTCGTGGCTATATGTCTCCTTTGGGTGAGATTTAAGAGAGAAAAATGAAACTGAAAAGAAAGTTTTGCACGAATCTTGATGTAAGATTTGATGGACCTATATAGCATCGACTGCGACTTATAGCAAGCATGATGAATATAAGGACGATGATAGTGGATAATAATTGTCTTACATATTTAGGAACATAAATTAAAAAAAAGCCACATGTGGCAACACCCAAAATACACAAGGGCAAAAGAAGAAGGAAGACAATGATCTGGCTCGCTGATCTCTACGTTTCTACAGGCCGCGGGAACTTGTCTCCGCGGTGAGCGGTGATGAGATCTTTCTTGTCCTCAAGATGCTGCTTGAGAGCATCCATAGATTCCTCCACCAGCCTTCTGCGCTCGATGCGCAGCATGGCATTCTCTTCCATAAGTTTCTCGATGATGGCGACGGTCCTCTTCAACAAGGCAGTGGTATCCTCCTGCTGCTCCGCACTTCCTATGATCTTTGCTCTCAGCAGGTCGCGCTCGGCCCGGAGCTTCGCATTGCTCTCATTTAGTTGTCGGATGATGCCAGTAGCCTCTTCAAAAGAGGCTTTCATGTCGTCCTGCAACCTCACCCAGCCGGAGATCTAATCTATCTGGCTATGGACGATCGCATGCATGCGCCTGTAAGAGTCCTCGCCTGCCCGCGAGACATTTTCCCAGGCTGCCGCGGCGCGAGAGGACATCTCTGCTGCATTCGCAGCGCGGCAGGACATGTCTTCTGCTTCCGCGGCGCGGCCGGACCAGTCTACCGCATCGACAGCGTGGCGGGACCTGCGTGCTGCTTCGCCGGCTCGGCGGGACCTCTGTGCTGCTACGGCCGCGCGGCGGGACATGCAAGTTGCGTTCGCGGTGAGGCGGGACATCTGTCGTGCTTCCGCTTCCATGCTCGCATCTCCCTCATGGCAATCTCTCGACCCAGAACTCACGTTGGCCATGGCAGACACAAAGGGAACGATGATGAATTACTTGTTTGTTTTTGTGGATGAGGAGTTGAGGAGGAATGTGCAGTCATCTTGGAGTAGTAGTATTTATAACCGAGTAGTAATACACTCCTAAGTGGGAAACCGTTTAGGTTTTGATCGGTGTGAACATGTTTGATATTTGGAATGTGACGGGACGCATGCTCAAAAATTACTGACAGTTATAAGTGCGGCACTATTCCCGAAAGGCGTAACGTGGGCACGTAGGCCTTCTCGGACGCGTACGTGGCGTTTGCACCATAGGGTGCACCGCAATAGGCAATGTCAGCACACGTCTTGTTCCAACAACCGTGCGCGCTCGTTATTACCATCGGACATGCTTATTTTAATTAGAATGTGTGTGCCCTTCTAGCGCACACACGTTGATCTATCTAACTGTTTCAGTTTGTTGTGGCTAATCGCAAACAGTTCATCCGTGTGAAGTGTATGCCATCAATCGCAGACACTTTTATCTGGCTAACTCGTTTCTGTTCTATTGCCTAATCGCAAACAGTTAATCCTTCTGAAGCATATGCCCTCAATCCCACACACCTTGATCTGGCTGACCGTTTCTTTTGTTTTGCCTAATCACAAACAGTTCATCCGAGTGAACCGTATGATGTATATCGCACAAGCCTTCATCAGGCTGCCCGTTTCTTTTGTTCCACCTCATCGCAAACAATTCATTGGACTGAACCGTATGCCCTGCATCACACACGCAACTAAAATCTGAACCATGTTTGATGGCTCTGCCATAGCAAACGTTTTGCACCTCTTTTGACGGTTCTTTTACACCATCGTTTGCGATTATTGCATCGCACACAGTGTTGTCGAAGGGTCTCTAATCGTAGTGTCGCGTTAGCAGCATCCTGCAGTAGTGTATATTAGATGGACGACGACCTCGCGGGCCCATGGAGGGAATAGTCACAGGGGAATGAGTGACGACCATCGTCTGCACGTGGCCCAATGTGTTGGTGATGTTTTTAATACCCAATATGCACAACTTCTTTGCTGCACCTGCCTCAGAAACTGAAAAGTCCCCACATGGAGCGAGATCGATTCATGACGTGTGTGTAGTATATATGTGCTGCCCCCCTCCTCCCCTCTTCGACGCGTACTATATACTCCTACCGCAACATAACCCAAAAAGAAACCTCTTTGCTAGGTTAAAGTGATGGAGGACAACCTCGCGGGCCCATGGATGGAAGCATCACACGCGAGTGAGTGTCCTATATGACGCGTAGTATTGCCCCCGGCCACCCTCTTCAACGCGTACTATATATATACTCCTACCATACATATAACAAAAACCAAAAAATGACCATCCTTGTTGGTCAAATTAACATCTCTAAATGCATGTCAAAGTGCTGGACAGCAACCTCGCGGGCCCATGCGAGTGAGTGTCCTAGGACCACCGCGTGCTTGTGGCCCAAAGATTGCATCTCAAACTTTTTCTGCACCTGACATGCGACCAAAGGAGTTTAGTGTTCAAAATTGAAAAAATATAGATGATATCTATCGGTTTTTCATACATTGATTGATTTCCTAGGGATTTAAATGTGCAAAAATCAAATTTGATCTACATGAGACTTGTGATAGTGCACGAAAATGGATTGCAAAATCATATGTGTACGTGTCCCTGGGTGCATGTTTAGTCCCCATGCAAGAAATTTCTAACATCTAGATTAAAATCCAATAAATCCAAAACTATGTTGAAATTCATGAAACTTATCGTGGTGTCATATGAACACCAATCTGTGATATTATTATTATTTCAAATTTGAGACAAGTTTTGATATAATCTTCTTACATACGCGAAATTATAAATAATTGTCAACCAATCTCGCAAACAAACTCTTTATTTGAACCATGTGCATTAGACCAACATTGTAAGTGTCGTGCTTCGGTTAAGCAATAAAGCGGCATAATTAATCATCAAAAAGGAAAAATCAATATAATACGTGTTGCGCACGCGTCCCGTGTGTCGTACGAGCATGCTTGAGTTGACGAGATGCATGCTAGCAGGCAGACCGGGAGGCCGAGGCATGCGCGTGTTTGCTACGCACTCACCGTGGGGCGTGCTAGTAGCTGTGTGAAATTACAGTGGGCGTGCCAGCAGTCCGTTGCGCAGGCTCACCGGGAGGCGAGCCAGCCCTTTGACCACCATCCACCTTGCTCCCACTGCTCCATATCAATGGCGCGCCCGATCCGCTTGTCATAATAGGCGGCCGCACCCCCTTCCACAGTTGTCACTGCGGCATGGAGTGTATTAGGATTTTACCGAAGCACACAATTGGTGGGAGTGGCGATACCGGGGCTAGTGAAGCACGCGCGCAACGCATGAAGCTGGGCGTGGAGGTTTTTGTTGCCGATGACGAGGTCTTGCGCGGGGAGCAGCTCGGCCTTGACTTCGTCGTCGGTGTCATGCCTCCCCATCCGGAGCCGGAGGTCCACAGCTACTCCGGCAATGACTCCAACTCCGACGAAAAACTGGTTAGTCCCCCCCCCCCCTTTGTTGGGAACAGAAACCCTTGGTTATGTTCACCCAGTCCATGAAATCAGAGTAAGATTCGTTAGATCTGTGTTGTGTATTGATTGTTTGAATGGTATCTATGGTTAGTGATTAATTGTTTGTTCTGTATAAATGTTTTTTTGCTAATAATCTAACTAGGGTTAGCGTGTGTGCTAATAATTCATAGCCAGGTCTTGAGAATTTATTTTGAATGTCCTACATATATGTTTGTGCCCTTTTTTTCTTCCAGATCTTGAGAATTGATTTGGAATATCCTACATGTTTCTGCCTTTATTTCTTCCAGATTTCTATGTACAGAGATGAGGCTCCGGCCAGCAGCGCTGCCAGCTGTAGATCCTGCACCCGATAGCGAGGGTAGAACCGGCCACGCCCCCTGGATCTGAGGAACCCGTAGAATATCGGGGGGACCACATCAACGATCTCCCGGACGCCATCCTTGGGGAGATCATCTTCCTTCTCCCCACCAAGGATGGCTGCTGCACAGAGGTCCTCGCATCTCGGTGGCACCCTTTGTGGTGCGCCGCACCTTTTAATCTCGACTGTCCTTGGCTATCGGTCATTCATGATTTTTAACTCCACGGAGCCATCATCTCCTCCCACCAGGGCTCCATTTAACGCCCACGCATCCCGGCATGCTGCCTGCTGCACATACCCTGCATGGTGAATGCCTGGCTGACAGCCCATCAATTCGAAAAACTCCAACATCTTGAGTTCTACCATTACTATGCAAATAGCTATCCACCAAGCATTGTAGTTGTGCCCTCACCACCCGTGTCCATCTCATGGTTTTCCTCCTCTTTCCACAACACCACCCTGGCCCGACGTCATCTACCAATCTGGTACAAATTCTTTGACTCGCACTGCTAAAAAAACTCGCGCTTGTGGTGGTCGATCTGTCAGAGGCCTCACTGCACAGCATCATCCACTCCTGCGGCCCTGCCCTGGAGCGTTTGTTGCTTGTTTTTTGGAAAAGAAATTTGTTTCCGTTGTCTCCAAATAAAGTCGCCTCACCTTGTAAGCATTGGAATTTGCTTTAAAGGAGAGGAGCCCATCATCAAAGGCGCCCTTCATTCCAAAGGCTGCTCCTTGATTATCGTTATGCACCTTTGCAAATAACTATGGTCTCTACGCCTAAACTGGAGACCTTGGGTGTAATTCCTGGTCAGTTTGAAGGTTACAAGATGGTAGTTGGCTCCACATTTATTCAGGTATTGTATATTATCATCAACACTTTTGTAATTATAAGTTGCATTTTTCATTTGTGTGCATAAGTTCTATATCATCAACACTTTCGTAATCATTAGCTGCATTTTTCATTTATGCGCATAATCTTTATATAATCTTGGAGTGCGCTTTTGGTAATAATATTATGTTCTATGCACAATGAAGAGTTTGTCCATGGGTACCCTATCGATGGTGCTGGATTCTGTCAAGACCTTACATAGCAGTACGGGGTGTTTTGATCTGAATATGGTTATCGGCTTGCTGCGCTTTCCATGTCTGGAGAATTTGTATATAGAGGTGATGATATCAAGCACATTGATATACTTTACTAGAACTAACCGTTCAGCTATACTAGTTTTTTAGACATTAACTGTTTTCAGTCTTCATGTCTATTTAGGCTAAAGGACATGGACAAAAAGGTATAACCAATCGGTGGCATAAGAAGCACCGGGATTTTCTTAGTTCTCATGGCATTCGTTTAAGGACAATAACGCTGGAAGGATATGCATCCAACCACGTAAACACTAGCTTTGTTACATTCTTCCTATTGAATGTGAGAGTACTACTGTCCATGAGGATTAAGTTTTTTAACAAACACTTTCTCACGGATGGACACATTGAACAGCAAAAAAGAAGTTTCAGGTGGACAAAAGGGCTTGTGAACGTGCTCGGCTTCTATTTACAACAACTTGTCTTCATGTACCAGTAGATTTTCTAGTCCGAGATCTTGATTTTATGGATCGGACCGACCCATTTGACTGTGACTGCTCAAAACTTTGGTTGAGTTAGTTGCTATTATCCTATTCAGTTTGGATTTTGTGTAAACCTGATGAACAATTAATCATCGTGCTTTTGTACCTTCTGCAAGCTGGGGCTAGATATTGCTGCCCTTTTCAACTCGGCTTTGACCCATTTTTTCTTTCATACAAACCGGAGCTTCTATCAAGAAGCCTCATGGTTCTAAGAGGGAACTTGGTCACATGATCTGGTCGCGAAACGACATACCCTGCATCTTCTCGCCTTGATTTATTTTATAGAGGCAACATGCAACTGTGCTAAACAAATGAAATTATTCAGGGTTCTTTTCGCCTTTTTATACATTGGTTTTCTTAGGCATTTTTATCAAATAGCCACCACATTATTATCGCAAACGGTCGTATTAGTCAGACCGTGGGCGTTCAACTAACCATTTACTACCACGGGAAGCTGTTTGATTAGATGGGACGATTATGAGCAGTCTGCCGCGCATGCCGCGCGCACTGCAATTTATTGCTAGTTTTGGACTTTTGTTTCGGCCACCACGGGAAGGTACGTAGAACAGTCCTCCGTTCTCATCTACAAGCACCGCCGCCGAGGATCGCCGCCTGCTGCGAGATGGAGGACGAGCCAGCCAACAAGCGAGGGCGGATCGAGCCAGAACCGCAAGAGCCTCCGGTGAACATGGACATCATCAGCAGCCTCCCCGACGAGATGTTAGTAACCATCATATCCCAACTCCCCATCAAATATGACGTGCGAACCACTGCCCTCTCGCGACGGTGGCGCCCCCTCTAACACTACACTCCCTGGACCTCATTGTCGACCACGAGTTCTGTAGCAGGGAGCAGCAACGCCTGGATGCATTGTCCCACGTCCCCGCCATGCACCCTGGGCCGGTCAGACGCCTTGCTATCGGCAGAATCAGTCCCCACAACAAGACCGAACCCAGTATGCACTACTGGTTCCTATCCCCAGCCCAGGATCGGTTCGATGAGTTCAGCCTTCATGCTAGATTTCCTTGCTCGTTGCCGCCGTCAGTGTTCCGCCTCGTGACCATGCTGCACCGTCCTACATTCAGGCGGTGCATTTTCCCTCGGATCGATGCCGCATGCGCTCTTCATCTCCCTAAACTTAAGCACCTCGAGCTCATTTCCATCTGCATCTCAAAGGATTATTTGGAGCACCTTCTCGTCGGCTGTACATCGCTTGAGTACCTTTGTCTTCATGTAGTGGATGGGTTGAGTAGCCTGCACATCACCTCGACGAATGTCCGTGCGATTTATGTGCATTGCTGGCTCCGCCCAAGGCTGTCAATTGAGGTGTTTCACGATATTGTCACTGAGAATGCACCTTTCCTCGAGAGATTGTATGTACATGATAAATTAGGTCAAGCAAGAATCAGGGTCATTCATGCACCTAAATTGACAGTGTTGGGCTATTCGTGTGCTGAATTCAACAAACTTGTTACTAGATCATTATCCGTTCAGGTACAACAGTCTTCTTATTCTCCTTCTTATATATTATCAGACATCAATTTTATCTAATTGTTGTTGATCTATATGTTCGGCTGTCATCCAGAAAATGATTCCCACAACTTGACCCGACCTCTGTGCACAGGGAAGATCTTGGCACTACATTCTGTCGGCCCCGACCTGGAAGAAGTTGTTAGATTCCTTAGATGCTTTCCTTGCACGGAGAAGCTATACATCGAGGTGATGCTCCTTTCATGTTAATTGTTAACCACAACGAAGCTCAATTTTTTTTACTTCTACCCATGATTACAATGATATATGTAGAGTGACTTCTAGAGGAAATTTGGAGGATTTCAATACATAATTTTTTTGAGATGCTAGTGTTGTAAGCATTTTATTCCTTCGCCCGACATGCTTTCATGATAAAAGTTTATCATGAAAGATTGAAGATGGCATTTCACTCTTTTCATGTATTTTAGAAATCCTGCAAATCAAAGAGGCCTGAAGTGTTCAAATATGCAGCTATGCACTAATATGTTGTCTTTGTTTGTAGATACTAGCAGGCCCGAAAGTAGAAAATGTTGGGGAATATAACAATCCCATTGAATGCCTTGATCTTCATCTCACAGGAATTACTTTTAATGAGTACTGAGGCACCACACCAGAAATTAAATTCGCCGGGTTCTTTGTTGAGAAAGCAAGGTTGCTCAAGGTAATAAGGTTTGCCCTATATTTATTGCGCAGAAGTGAATGGATTGCTAAAGAGTGCATGCGTCTATAGCTGAATGGAAAAGGCTGTGCACAAGCTGATTTTCAGTTTGTAACTTCATATGACAGATTATACGGAAGTCACTGTATCGAGCCGCTATATGACTTCTTG
Organism: Aegilops bicornis; assembly: GCA_021605145.1. Taxonomy (NCBI): domain Eukaryota; kingdom Viridiplantae; phylum Streptophyta; class Magnoliopsida; order Poales; family Poaceae; genus Aegilops; species Aegilops bicornis. Next base: position 307,244,012 of record CM038671.1, on the reverse strand, counting down.
GTGGCTGATCCTTTCGCAGAAATAATGCATGAAAAAGATTCTGAACAAGATGAATTTTATGTGTCTGAATAGTTTGAACCTTGTAATCTTTGAATTTGGGCCTTGTAATGCTAGAATTTGAACCTTGCAATATTTATGGTATTTGTTATATAACGTAATTGGATGTTGAATTTGGTCTTGCAATCATGTCCTGTTACAAGTATATATATGTTGTTCTTCTGTACACAGAGCATAGATGTTCTGCAGACAGAGCATATCACATCGCACATGGACCACACTAGGTACCCCGTCGGTGATGAGTTCATCAATCGCAAACAGTTATATACCAGCAAGCGTTTCCCCACAACACATACAACTTATTTCATCACAAACAGCTTGGATGGATCAACTGTATGCCATGTATCACACACCCAACTCTAATCTAATTTGTGCTTGATGTCTCCGCCATTGCTCGCACAGTTCGTCTTATTTACCACGTATCACTCTGCCGGCCTTTGCTCGCGTCCCTTGGCGTGCTCTACTCGCCGTTAGGTGCCGCAGCGCTCTATGCTCGCCGTTAGGCACCACAGCCCGCTCTGCTCGCGTCCGTCGGCGTGCTCTGCTGTTTGTCGGTGTGCTCTGCTCGTGTACCTCCACGAGCTCAGCTTGTGGACATCCTTTCCTTGCGTTTTCAACTCCTATATGCATATATATGGTTGCTCGCCGTTGAGGCGCCATGGAGCGCTCTGCTCGCGTCCCTGCGTGCACGCTCTGCCAGCGGTTTGGGCATGCACACGATCACGTTGGGGGCCATATGCATGCGGTTGCGCCACGCGCATCGCCACGATGCAGTTACATGCGGCACGATGGAGTTACGTGCTGCAAATTAGAACTACCATCCGGGCGTGTGGATATTCTAGACGGTCCGGCTTCCCCATTAATTCTCGCGGCCATTATAACCCTAGTCTCTTCAACCTTTCGATCTCGCCCCACAACACAACAAGCACACCCACGACGACACATACAGAGAGGATATCTAGCAGCGCTCCAATGGAGTTCGGCGAGCATAAATTCGAGACCCACGTGAGGGAGATGGATCTCACGGTGGTGTACACCATCGATCCAGCCATGGTGGAGGACTACCTCAACACCGTGTAGTTGCTTGCTGGAGACAAGTACAAGGTGGTCTGCATCGACCTCTAGTACACCGCCAGTCTTCCTGGCAGAGATCAGAAGGTTGCCTTTCCCAGTTGTGCGTGCGCCATCATGTCCTCATCTACCACTATTGCATGGCTATAGAGCCTTGCGACCATTTTGCTAGGTTTGTCAACAGTACCGATTACAAGTTCGCTACGGTGGAAACCCCCGACGATGTAAAAGCGCTCAAGGTTACGAGCTTAGCCTGCAAGAACCTTGTCGAAATCCGTGAGCACTACAGGGTCTAGGGAAGCACGAAGAAGGACACCTTGGTTGAACTCGCCTCGGCCATCATCGACCAATACTATGAAAAGATGAAGTAGGATGCCAACAAATCATGCCCCGTATCCTGGCACGGGGCCTGGATGCAGCAACTAGATGAACCTCACCTCAGGTTCGCGGACAAGAGCGTGTACACATGCTACGAGATGCACAGGCGGATCATTGACATGAGGAAGTGCCTCGTTACCGAAATCGATGAGGCCAGATCGATCCACAAGTAGAGCAGTAGCGGCAAGCATCACAAGAAGTGGATGATGATCAGATGATCGTTTATCCTAGTTAATTATGCATGTAATATATAGTTGTAGGATCGAAAGTATGTCTAAAGGGGGGTGATTAGACTACTTGACCAAATAAAAATCTAGCCTTTTCCCAATTTTAAGTCTTGGCAGATTTTAGTAACTTAGCACAACTCAAGTAATCAACCTACACATGCAATTCTGAGAGTATAGCAGCGGAATGTAAAATAATTTCATATGAAGGTAAAGGGAGGAGTTTGAGGAGTAAACGCAATGTAGACACGGAGATTTTTTATCCGTGGTCCCGATAGGTGGTGCTATCATACATCCACGTTGATGGAGACTTCAACCCACGAAGGGTAACGGTTGCGCGAGTCCACGGAGGGCTCCACCCATGAAGGGTCCACGAAGAAGCAACCTTGTCTATCCCACCATGGCATCGCCCACGAAGGACTTGCCTCACTCGGGTAGATCTTCACGAAGTAGGCGATCTCCTTGCCCTTACAAACTCCTTGGTTCAACTCCACAATCTTGAAGGAGGCTCCCAAGTGACACCTAGCCAATCTAGGAGACACCACTCTCCAAGAGGTAATAGATGGTGTGTTGATGATGAACTCCTTGCTCTTGTGCTTCAAATGATAGTCTCCCCAACACTCAACTCTCTCTCACAGGATTTGGATTTGGTGGAAAGATGATTTGAGTGGAAAGCAACTTGGGAAGGCTAGAGATCAAGATTTATGTGGTTGGAATGGAATATCTTGACCTCAACACAAGTGTAGGTGGTTCTCTCTCAGAAAATGTATGTTGGAAGTATAGGCATGTTCTGATGGCTCTCTCCACGGATGAAGAGTAGGTGGAGGGGTATATATAGCCTCCACAAAAAATCTCACTGTTACACACAAATCACCAAACTCGGTGGGACCAAACTATAAAACTCGGTCGGACCAATTTGGTGGGACCTACATGATCAACTCGGTGGGACCGATTTCATTAGGGTTAGGGCATAACGTAATCTCGGTGAGACCGATTACACAAACTCGGTGGGACCGATTTTGGTAATAAGCTAACCAGAGAGTTGGTCAGGCAAACTCGGTGGGACCGATTCGCTCGTCTCGGTTGGACCGACACGTTACGAAGGGGAAATAGAGAGTTTGCATTGCAATCTCAGTGGGACCGATCGCTCATCTCGGTTGGACCGAAACGTTACGAAGGGAAACAGAGAGATTACAACCCCATCTCGGTGAGACCGAAAAGACTATGGTTTGTGGCAGTGGCTATGTCAAGTGAACTCGGTGGTGCCAGATAGATCAAATCGGTGGGGCCGAGTTTGACTTTTGGTTTGGGACATATGTGGATATGAGAAAGTAGTTGAGGGCTTTGGAGCATATCACTAAGCATTTTGAGCAAGAAACCCATTAAGCAACACCTCAACCCCTCTTAATAGTATTGGCTTTTCCTATGGACTCAATGTGATCTTGGATCACTAAAAGTAAAAAGTAGAGTCTTGTGCTTTGAGCTTGAGCCAATCCTTTTGTCCTTAGCATTTTGAGGGTTCCACTTTCTAATCCATTCCATGCCAATCATTGAGCTTTCCTGAAATATTTATCTTGAAATAGCATTAGCTCAATGAGCTATATGTTGTTAGGAATTACAAAAACCACCCAGGGATAGTTGCACTTTCAATCGCCCCCTTTTTGGTAATTGATGACAATGTATAGATCAAAGCTTCGACAAAAGATCATAAGATTCAAAAACATCGTCGCTTTGAGAAGTATGTGATAAGCAAGAGCTCCCCCTAAATTTGTGCATTATTTGATATTTGCTTTTGAATGCAAATGCACAATCGATTAGGATCATGGGTTACTCTTCCATGTCACATACATCTTGGTGGAGCACTCAAAATGATAGAAATTGAAAGCATGCACTCATCACCAAGCAAGTGAATGATCATATAAGGATATAAGAGATAGTATCAACCAACAAGTATTAAGGTAGCATATGATCAAACACATGATCAAACAATCACAAGGACATAAAATATCTCACACAAGCACACAATAAAGAAGTTCAACCAAAATAGCAAGAGAAGCAAAACACTCTCTCGAAGCCTATGATCTATACATTTTTCTCCCCCTTTGGCAACAAGTTACCAAAAAGTTCAAAAATGCATAGTGCTCTTGTCAACCCATCTCATGTCACATACAATGGGCTTCTTGTCAAGAAAAATTGTCTCATAAAAGTCCTGCTGCTCTTTGGTATGAAATCTGTAGTCAACTGATGTCCTTCTCCTCACAAAGATAAGGATCGATCAGATCCACAATCTCAGTCCAGCATCCTTTCTGATGTGCATATCTTCAGCTACTGGATGAGCATCATTGTGGTCAGGGATCTTTGGCTTCAACTTTCTTAAAACAAGTGAATCATCTTCCTCGTCATCAGTAGCCTCAGGCACTGGGGCCTTGTTCTTCTCTTCAGCTGGTATACTTCTGGTGTTCCTCTTGGGTTTTGGGGGCTTCTGAGTTTGAGCTTTGGGAGCAGACTTGGGCTTTGATGGAGCAGCCCCTGATCTGATTGCATCTCCCATAAGCTTCTGAGCTTTGGGTGCTTGTGCAGCATCCTCTTCCTCTTCCTCTTCAGATGGATCTCTCATCATGGAAGGCTTGCCAATGACTCTGGCAATGGTCTTCTTGACCCTTTCCTTCCTCTTCTTGCCTTCTCCACCTTCTTTGGGTTCAAGTGTGAACTTCATTGTCTCTTGAGTAGAGGCTCTGGCCTTAGACATAGGAATCCTTCTTGCTGGAGCCTTTGTTTTCATTCCAGGCTTTGTTGCAGCAGCTGTGCCATACTCCTTTTTCAGCACCTTTTTCCTTGAAGTGGCCTCATCCTCAACAGCCACATAATCCTCATCCTCAGAATCTGAGGTTCTCTTCTTCCTTGTTCTAGTAGCTGCCTTGGGCAAGTTACTAGGCATGCTCCTACTGCCCTCATCATAACTGCTTGAGGGACTAGTGCCCTCACTCATTTGAACCTGCTCTTCAGACTTGTTCTGGCTGTCACTTTGATCAGACATCACTGCAAACTGTCAGCAGACCCTGTGAATAGGTTGTAGATGATGTAGAGTAGATAAGCATCACAAAGTACAGAGGTTTTGCAAAACAAATTGAGTCAAAAACCTTAGTTTTAGTTCTCTACAGAAGTGATCTCGGAGCTACCGAATTTACAAACTCGGTGATACCGAAGCAACACTTGGAACCTAAACTAGTGAACTCGGTTGGGCCGAGTCACGGTTTAATTAACACCGAGATTGCTAGGGTTTCACAGAATCTTGAACTCGGTCACACCGATTTGCACGTTTCGGTCAGACCGAAAAGCGCATGTGCAATGGCCTAAACCGAATAGGTGAGATCGATTTCTACATTTCGGTTGGTCTGAGATGAGTTCTGCGGAGAGCTAACCCTAAAATTTTCGAATCAATCTAGACCTAAGGAAGTTTTAGCTGGATGGATTAATCATATTCGTGGCAGGAAACATGGCATTGTCCTTGTGCTAGGAATAGGAGTGAAAAAGGCAGCACAAGGGGTTGAACACTTACCCTAGAGCGGCGAGTGTTCGCTACGGCGGCAACGGCGGAGCAGATTGCCGTTGACGGCGGCGGAGACCAGTGGCGGGAGGTCACTGGCGGTGAGAAGATGATCTGTAGACCCGAGGCGGCAGAGCAGGATACGCGCGGGCTGAGAGGTTTCAAAGGAATTTCCAAAATCTCACCCGTGAGTATTTATATACCGAACCTGTCGGTGTGACCGAGTGGAACAACTCCGTGGCATCGAGATGCAGAATCGCAAGCGGTTACTACAACTCGGTGTGACCGAAATGTTCAAACCAGTTGCACCGATATTGAAAACCTAGATCAACTTAGTGATCTTGGTGTGACCGAAATGGATGACTCGGTCATACCGAAATGCACAAAGAGGTTTTGCATGTTTAATTCTATGACGAATCGGGGACTCCGAGTGCTCCTCACACAGAGTGGTTCGAATCTGACTTGATCAAAATTTTTGATGTAGCATGAATAGAGTTTGAGACGAGAAAAGCATAGATAGCTAGAGGGAGTTCTTAGGCCTTCTTGTCCATCCATTTGGCAAAAAGAGAAAAATCCAAACAATCAAAGCAACAAATGGATGTCCTCGAATGAGTAAAATATGCATCCAACATGCTGACACAATAAAATGACAAATGAAATATGTGACAAAGCATGCACAAACACTCTAGCATCTATCAAGCAATTTGGTGATGACTAGGTCATCTATATATGAGTATATTGACTTAGGAGTCAAATGAGAACATTTTATCATAGGTCATACTCATCGTTTAAGCACAAGTGGGGTTACCAATTTTACATAAAGCATTGTTGTGCTCACATCATTAGAGTTGCTTTAGCTCAATTGATTAGAGTAAAGCTCCCCCTAGATGTGATATCCCCCCTAAGAGGGATGAACTAACCTTGGGTTTTGTCGATGATGACTTCATGTAGGTGTTGAAGATGTGGGTGCTCAATGTTGATGTAGACCATTCGGAGCAATCCTTTGGAGTGAGTTGCGCTTTCAATACCTACACGGGTTAGTCCCACAAGGAACAAACAAGGATATCCATAGACATAGAGTGATGTTCACATAGGATGATGTGCATGAAAGCATTAGGTTACCTTGTCCCTTGTCTTACCAACAAGAGGGTTTGTGACTCCTTGAACTAGTGCATGATACGGAAGTTGTTTGCACTTGTCCTTGCCAAAATGATAAGAGTGAAGAATGTTGGCGGAGTCACCCTCAAGAACTCTCTAGTTCTTCTTCTTCGGGATCCACACCATCTTGATGGGAATCCTTGGAGTTGTAGTTGTACTTGATGAAGTAGAACTTGATGTAGTCTTGGGAACCCACTTGACCAAGACCTTAGGAGCTTCTTCAAATGCATCAATCTCCTCTTGAAGCTTGTCCTTTCCTTTTTGCTTGTGGTCTTGTGGTGGAAGATCATCTTGAGCTTGTGTTCCTTTGAAAGAAGTAGGATCGTCCTTCTTTTGTTGAGGAAAAAACTTCGTCTTGGGGTATTGATCTTCTTCCCACTCAACACCATTGGCATTGAACTTTCGTTCAAAACCAACACCTTGATTCTTCTGGTGTCTTCCTTGCTTGCGTACAATTTCCTCAAATTGCTTGCTTCTGGCAAGACTCTTGTAAACACCTTTCTCTATAATTCCCTTCAATATGCTATTTTCTTGCTCAAGTGTAACTTGGCTAAGAGAATCATTAGTGGAATCAAGAGAACTACTAGAAGCAACAACATTGGATTTAGCATGATTATTGTTACTACTAGAAGAAGAATCTTTCTTGTTCTTGTTGCTAGATTTAACTTGTGGCATGTAAGTAGACAAGAGTAAACGCTTGGCAATGTAAGAAGAACTTTTCTTGCGATGATCATCATTGATTGCCTTTAAAAACTCATGCTCTTGCTCAAGGTTGAGATTTTCAATGTGTAGCTTCTCATGAGTCTTTAAAAGTTCTCGATGATCTTCCAAGGTAGTTTCATGAGCTAACTTAAGAGTGTTTAGGTCTTTAGTTAGATGCTCAATCTTCTCCTTATCATTGTCATTCTTTTATCTTGATTATCATGATTAATAGCAAGTTCATCATAGTTCTCATAACTAGAGTTGTTAGCAAGTAAATCATCATCTCCTAGCAAATCATCTTCATCACTATTGAAATCAACATACTCGGGGTGTGATACCTTTGGACCTTTGGCCATGAAGCATCTTCCAATTCCTTCATTTGGTGAGTCAAATATGTCATAGGAGTTGGTTGACACAAGTGCTAGACCAGCAACACCTTCATCTTAAGTATATTCGGAGTCGGAGTGATAACTTCTTTCGAAGTGATGGTCTGAGTCGGAGTCGGATAACCATTCACCAACATGAGCTTGATGTCTTTTCTTTGTGTAGCTCCTTGATGATTTGTCCTTCCTATCCAAATCCTTGCTTCTCCGAGAGTGTCTTCGTTCATATCGATTATCTCTACTCCTTATCTCTCTTGGTGGTGATTCTTCTCTTCTACTTCTTCTCTTGGGAGAATCTTCTCTTCTTTTGTAGGGAGTCGTACACTCATTGGAGTAGTGTCCGGGTCTTCCACAATTATAGCAATTCCGTTCACGACTTGAAGATCTTTTGTCATTGTAGGACTTTGACTTGGAACTTCTTTCCTTGCTTCTACTCTTGTAGAACTTGTTGAAGTTCTTCACAATTAGGCTCAATTCTTCATTGAAGGTTTGTTTCTCACTTGATGATGTGGGGGCTTCACATGAGGCTTTGTAAGCACCGCTTGACTTGTTGTGAAGCTCTTCCTTATCCTTGAGTGACATCTCATGAGCAACAATTCTTCCAATGACTTCCGTTGGCTTGAGATCTTTGTAGTTGGGCATCATTTGGATCAATGTGCACACGGTATCATATTTTCCATCCAAGGCTCTTAGGATCTTCTTGATGATGAATCTATCGGTCATCTCTTCACTTCCTAAGCCGGCAATCTCATTTGTGATGAGAGCAAGCCAAGAGTGCATTTCAGCGACACCTTCATAATCCTTCATTTTGAACTTGTCAAGTTGACTTTGAAGCACATCCAATTTGGATTCCTTGACAGAGTCGGTACCCTCGTGCATATCAATCAAAGTATCCCAAATTTCCTTTGCATTCTCAAGACGGCTGATTTTTTGAATTCTTGGGCACAATCCGTTGAAGAGAATATCACAAGCTTGAGCATTGTATTGCAGCATCTTCAACTCTTCCGCGGTAGCTTCACGGTTCGGTTCTCTCCCATCAAATAATTCACCTTGCAAGCCAATACACACAATAGACAAAACGGCGGGGTTATGTCCAAGAATATGCATATCATCTTATGCTTCCAACTAGCAAAATTAGTACCATCAAAGTAAGGACCTCTACGGTGGTAATTTCCCTCGCTAGATGCCATACTCTCCTAGGTTGTGAAACCAAGGCTATGACCACCCAAATCTATGGAAAACAAACCAAATGGAAACCAAAGCTCTGATAGCACTTGTAGGATCGAAAGTATGTCTAGAGGGGGGTGATTAGACTACTTGACCAAATAAAAATCTAGCCTTTTCCCAATTTTAAGTCTTGGCAGATTTTAGCAACTTAGCACAAATCAAGTAATCAACCTACACATGCAATTCAAAGAGTATAGCAGTGGAATGTAAAATAATTGCATATGAAGGTAAAGGGATGAGTTTGAGGGAGCAAACGCAATGTAGACATGGAGATTTTTTATCCGTGGTTCTGATAGGTGGTTCTATCATACATCCACGTTGATGGAGACTTCAACCCACGAAGGGTAACGGTTGCGCGAGTCCACGGAGGGCTCCACCCATGAAGGGTCCATGAAGAAGCAACCTTCTCTATCCCACCATGGCCATCGCCCACGAAGGACTTGTCTCACTCGAGTAGAACTTCACGAAGTAGGCGATCTCCTTGCCCTTACAAACTCCTTGGTTCAACTCCACAATCTTGACAGAGGCTCCCAAGTGACACCTAGCCAACCTAGGAGACACAACTCTCCAAGAGGTAATAGATGGTGTGTTGATGATGAACTCCTTGCTCTTGTGCTTCAAATGATAGTCTCCCCAACACTCAACTATCTCTCACAGGATTTGGATTTGGTGGAAAGATGATTTGAGTGGAAAGCAACTTGGGAAGGCTAGAGATCAAGATTTATTTGGTTGGAATGGAATATCTTGACCTCAACACAAGTGTAGGTGGTTCTCTCTCAGAAAATGAATGTTGGAAGTGTAGGCATGTTCTGATGGCTCTCTCCCGAATGAAGAGTGGGTGGAGGGGTATATATAGCCTCCACACAAAATCTAACCGTTACACACAAATCACCAAACTCGGTGGCACCGATTCATAGAACTCGGTTAGACCGATTTAGTTCAAAATGTGAACGTTAGGATTTTCGGTGGGACCGATATGTCAACTCGGTGGGACCAATGCCATTAGGGTTAGGGCATAACATAATCTCGGTGAGACCGATTACACAAACTCGGTTGAACCGATTTTGGTAATAAGCTAACCATAGAGTTGGTTAGGCAAACTTGGTGGGACCGATTCGCTCATCCATGTTGGAGCGACACGTTACGAAGGGGAAACAGAGAGTTTGCATTGCAATCTCGGTGGGACCGATCGCTCTTCTTGGTTGGACCGAAACGTTACGAAGGGAAACAAAGAGATTACAACCCCATATCGGTGAGACCGAGATCCCTATTGGTAAGACCGAAAATACTAGGGTTTGTGGCAGTGGCTATGTCAAGTGAACTCGGTGGCGCTGGATAGATCAAATCGCTGGGGCCAAGTTTGACTTTTGGTTTGGGACATATGTGGATATGATAAAGTAGTTGAGGGCTTTGGAGCACATCACTAAGCATTTTGAGCAAGAAACCCATTAAGCAACACCTCACCCCCTCTTAATAGTATTGGCTTTTCTTATGTACTCAATGTGATCTTGGATCACTAAAAGTAAAAAGTAGAGTCTTGTGCTTTGATCTTGAGCCAATCATTTTGTCCTTAGAATTTTGAGGGGTCCACTTTCTAATCCATGCCATGCCAATCATTGAGCTTTCCTGAAATATTTATCTTAAAATAGCATTAGCTCAGTGAGCTATATGTTGTTAGGAATTACCAAAACCACCCAGGGATAGTTGCACTTTCAACACTTGACTTTGGTGTGTGGAAATTTCATGTGTGTAGTAGCCACCTATGAAATTGGATGTTTAATTTGGTTATGCAACCATGTCCTTATAAGTGTGTGTATATATATATGTTGTTGTTCTATATGCAATCCCAACGCACAACACACACGTCTTATTAGTAGCAATCGTCTGTGTTATTATCGGTCTTTCCACACATTCCTGATTACAGACCTGTTTGCTGCGTATCACACACATCTTGTTATATTGAACTCTTTCTGTTATCTTGGCTCAACGCAAACAGTTCATACGAGTGAACTGTTTGCCCTCTATCACACAGACCTTGATCTGGCTGACCGTTTCTTTTGTTCCGCCTAATCACAAACAGTTCATCCGAGTGAACAGTATGCCATATATCACACACAGCTTCATCTGGCTACCCGTTTATGTTCTTCTGCCTCATCGCAAACAGTTCATTGAACTGAACTGTATGCCCCTCATTGCACACGCAACTAAATTCTGAACCGTGTTTGATGCATCCGTCATTGCAAACTTTTGCATCTTTTTTTATGGTTTTTTACATCACCGTTTGCGATTATTGCATCGCACATAGTTTCATCGAAGGGTCGCTGATTGTAGTGTCGCCTTAGCAGCATCCTGCAGTAGTGAACATACGTTCTATGTCCTAAGACCTGAGCTGGCGCATGTACTCGTGATGGTGATAGACCTGCTTTGGGCCGACCAAACGCTACTCCGTGACTGGGTAGTTACAAAGGTAGGTTTCGGGCTTGTCCAGACTCATCTTTGCGAAACATGGTCGAGCAAGATGGGCTTTTCCCCTCTGATCATGAGAGATATACTCTGGGCCCCTCATGTGATCCGACCAAGATAAGCATGGCAATGCAACAAGGATTATGAGATAATCTGGTTTGTGGTCGGCATCACTAGAACGAGAAAGAGGTTGGGCTAGCACAAGGATGACAGACTCGTTTGAGCCCGACAACATATATCGTGTGGCAAAGGGAATAGAAGTGTGACACATTCTACAGGTTCGCCTAACCAGCTTCATCAGACACTTGGAGTCGGCACGCTTTGCAAGAGGCCGCTATCGACTAGACGAGCCGGATGTGGTCTGACTTGTGATCAAGTGAATGAGAACCTAAGGGAACACGCTTAAGGCAAGGAACCTGTGAGGCCCGATCCGACTTCACAAGTCAGATGTAATCCTACTCCGATTCGGATCTAGGCCGAACAGACTTTGGGCTTTAGGATCCGTGCAAGGCCCAAGTGTTGAGCCTGCGATGGATGCCTATATATACTGGGGGTGCGGCACACTCATTTGGGTGATCGCTTCAGCACTGTCACCAGGGCTTTGCATGTGTTGCAACTAGCCAACCCCACTCACAGTCGACTGTGTGATCGGATCTACCGATCCGCCAGACGGTGTTCCTCCTGCGTCACGGATACCATTACAGGTGGTGCACTTGCGCCGCTACGGGGAACCTGTACGTGGGATCCGATGACCGGCTGTTGGAGGGAGATCAGATGAGGAGGAGAAGATCCACGCGGACGCGTTGCCCCAACTCTTCTTCCGCTCCACGGCACCACGTGTCTAGTGGTAACGATATGTGGTCCATCTCCCGTAGCATGTTCGTGGTTGTTCTGCACGTAGGAAATATTAATTTGCAGCCAACGCTCCCTACCGTAGATCCCAACACTTTGGCCTAAGGGAAGGCATTCTGGAGTACTATGCTACTTATTGAGCTTGTGTTGGTTTTTCCCTTGAAGAAGAAAGGGTGATGCAGCAAAGTAGAGATAATTATTTCCCTCACTTAAGAACCAAGGTATCAATCCAGTAGGAGAAGAAAACGCAAATCACCAATACCTGCACAAACAATCAAACACTTGCACCCAACGCGATAAAGGAGTTGTCAATCCCTTCACGGTCACTTGCAAAGGTGAGATCTAATAAAGATAGATAAATAAAAGGTAACATATTTTTGGGTTTTTTGGTTTATAGATCTGAAACTAAAATATTGCAAAGTAGTAAATCGGAAACTAATATGATGGAAAATAGACTCGGGGGCCATAGGTTTCACTAGAGGCTTCTCTCTTGAAGCAAATAATACGGTGGGTGAACAAATTACTGTCGAGCAATTGATAGAAAAGCTCAAAGTTATCATGATATCCGAGGCAATGATTATGCAATATAGGGATCACGTCCGTGTCAAGTAGACTGACTCCTACCTGCATCTACTACTATTACTCCACACATCGACAGCTATCCAGCATGCATCTAGAGTATTAAGTTCATAAAGGACGGAGTAACGCCTTAAGTAAGATGACATGATGTAGAGGAATAACTCATGCAATATGATATAAACCCCATCTTTTTATCCTTGATGGCAACAATTCAATACGTATCTCGCTACTCCTACTTTGTCACTGGGTGAAATCACGCAAGATTGAACCCAAATCTAAGCACCTCTCCCATTGCAAGAGAAACCAATCTAGTTGGCCAAACCAAACCGATAATTAGAGGAGAAATACAAAGATATGAAATCATGCATATAAGAATTCATAGAAGATTCAAATAATATTCATAAATAAGCTGATCATAAATCCACAATTCATGGGATCTCGACAAACACACCGCAGAAGGATATTACATCAGATAGATCTCCAAGAACATCGAGGAGAACATGGTATTGAGAATCAAAGAGAGAGAAGAAGTCATCTAGCTACTAGCTATGGACCCGTAGGTCTGTGGTAAACTACTCACGCTTCATCGGAAGGGCGATAGAGTTCATGTAGATGCCCTCCATGACCGAATCCCCCTCCGACAGGATGCCGAAAAAGGCCCCAAGATGGGATCTCACGGGAACAGAAGGTTGCGGCGGTGGAGAAGTGTTTTCGTGGATGCTTCTGGTGTTTCTGGAATATATATGAATACATATGGCCAAGGGCTAGGTCAGAGGAGTCCCGAGGAGGTGGCAAGGTAGGGTGGCGCCCCCTCCCCCTCCCTAGGGCGCGCCTTCCACCCTTGTCGCCACCTCGCGGCTCTTCTGACTTGGACTCCAAGTCCCCTGGGTGTCTTTTGGTCCAAGAAAAATCATAGTGAATTTTTATTCCGTTTGGTATTCCTCACGGCTCTTCTGACTTGGACTCCAAGCTCAAAAACAAGGAAAAGCATACACTAGCACTGGGCTCTAGGTTAATAAGTTAGTCCCAAAAATAATATAAAATAGCATAATAATGCATATAAAACATCCAAAACAGATAATATAATAGCATGGAACAATCAAAAATTATAGACACGTTGGAGACGTATCATACTACATAGATGATGGGTTGCTAGAGTGACAGAAGCTTAAACCCTAGTTTATGTGCTATTCCGTAAGGGGCTGATTTGGATCCATATGTTTCTTGCTATGGTTAGATTTATATTAATTCTTCTTTCGTAGTTGTGGATACTTGCGAGACGCGGTAATCATAAGTGGGAGGCCTGTTCAACTAAGAACAACACCCAAGCACCGGTCCACCCACATATCAAATTATCAATGTAACGAACATGAATCAAACAAAGATGGTGAAAGTGACTAGATGAAGTTCCCATGTGTCCTCAAGAACGCTTTGCTTTCTATAAGAGAAAGTTCCAACTTGCACTTTGCTATAAAAAGGATTGGGCTACCTTGCTGCACCTTTTTTACAATTGCTACTTGTTGCTCATTACAAATTACCTTGCTATCAAACTACTTGTTACCGATACTTTTGGTGCTTGCCAAAAATACCTTGCTAAAAACCGCTTGTCATTTCCTTCTGCTCCTCGTTGGGTTCGACACTCTTACTTATCTGAAGGACTATGATTGATCCCCTAATACTTGTGGGTTATCAAGACTATTTTCTAGCACCGTTGTCAGGGAGTGAAGCGCCTTTGGTAAGGGAACATTTATATTATGTGTTGAAATTTACTGTCACGTGTCACTATGGAAAACAATCCTTTGAGGGGTTTGTTCGGGGTATCTTCACCTCGAACGGAAGCACAAAGAGTTTCCCCTCAACCTAATACACCTACTGAAAATATTTATTATGATATTATTTCGGGTATGTTAGAGAAACGACTAGCTAATCCTTATGCATTAGATGGAACGGTACATCCTGATATGCACTTAATCTATGTGGATGAAATCTGTGGATTGTTTAAGCTTGCAGGTTTATCCGGAGATGGAGTTAAGAAGAAGGTATTCCTTTATCTTTGGAGGTAAAGGCATTGACATGGTATGGGATATGTGATGATATTGGAACTTGGGATTGGAGCCGATTGAAATTGGAATTTCATCAGAAGTTTTAACATATGCATCTGCTTCATCGTGATCCGAATTATATATATATTTTTTGGCCTCGTGAAGGATAAAGTATCACCCAAACTTGGGGAGGCTTAAGTACATGATGCACACGTACCCCAATCATGAGCTCTCAAGAGAAATTATTATTCAGAATTTTTATGCTCGGCTTTCTCATAATGATCGATCCATGCTCGATTCTTCTTCTACCGGTTCTTTTATGAAGAAAAATATTGAATTCAAGTGGAATCTTTTGGAAAGAATTAAAAGCAACTCTGAAGATTGGGAGTTCGACAAAGCTAAAGAGTCAGGTATCAACCTTGAGTTTGATTGTGTTAACTCTTTTATGAAAACTGATGATTTTCATAAGTTTAGTGCTAAATATGGACTTTACTATGACATAGTAGCTACATTTTGTGAATCTTTTGCTGCTCATGTTGATATCCCTAAGGAGAAGTGGTTTAAATATCATTCCCCTATTAAAGAAAAGATAGAGGAACCTGTTAAAGTTAAAGATGAAGCAATCATTTACAATGTTGATCCAATTGTGCCTACTTCCTATATTGAGAAGCCTCCTTTTCTTGTTAGGATTAAGGAACATGCTAAAGCTACAACCATGGTTAATAAAAGTAATATTAGAGCACCCAGACCCTCTGAACAAATTAAGGTTGAACCTAATATTGCAATGGTTAAAGATCTCTTGGATGATAATATTGATGGGCATGTTATTTATTTTTGCGATGATGCTGCTAGAATTGGCAAACCCGTTAGAAATGAATGCGATAAGCTAGATAAGAATAAACCCGTAGTGGGCATGCATGTTGTTTATGTTAAGATTGGAGATCATTGTTATCATGATTAATGTGATATGGGTGCTAGTGTTAGTGCTATTCTGTTTACTCTATATCAAGAAATTATGAATGATATTGCACCTGCTGAGATTGAAGATATTATTGTCACTATTAAGCTAGCAAATAGAGCTACTATTACACCGCTTGGGATTGTTCGAGATGTTGAAGTCTTGTGTGGTAAGATCAAATACCCTACTAATTTCTTAGTACTTGGTTCACAATAAGATAATTTTTGTCCCATTATATTTGGTAGACCTTTCTTGAATACTCTTAATGCTGAAATTGATTGTTGTAAAGAGAAGGTTAGAGTTAAATTTGGAGATGTATCTCATGAGTTCACTTTCTCAAAGTTTAATAGACAACCACATGAAAAAGAATTGTCTAGTTAGGATGAAATTATTTTTCTTGCTTCTATTGTTGTTCCTCCTATCGACCCTTTTGAACAATATTTGCTAGACCATGAAAATGATATGCATATGAATGAAAGGAATGAGTTAGATGATATATTTTTCAAACAAGTACCTATCCTTAAACACAACTTGCATGTTGAAACTCTTGGGGACCCTCTTCCACCTAAGAGTGATCCCGTGTTTGAATTGAAGCAATTACCTGATACATTAAAATATGCTTATCTTGATGAAAAGAAGATATATCTTGATATTATTAGTGCTAACCTTTCAGAGCATGAAGAAAATAGATTACTAAAAACTCTGAAGAAGCACCGCACTGCTATTGAATATACTCTTGATGATCTTATGGGCATTAGTCCCACTCTATGTCAGCATAAGATTAGGAGCCTGATTCTAAACTAGTTGTTGATCATCAATGATGATTGGATCCTAAAATGAAGGATGTGGTAAGAATGAAATATTGAAGCTTCTAGAAGCAGGTATAATTTATCCCATAGCTGATAGTAGATGGGTAAGTCATGTTCATTATGTCCTTAAGAAAGGAGGCATCACTGTTGTTCCGAATGTTAAAAATGAACTTATCCTCCAAACAATTGTGACTGGTTATAGGATGGTAATTGATCTCAGGAAATTAAACAAAGCCACTAGAAAAGATCATTACCCCTTGCCTTTTATTAATCAAATGTTAGAAAGATTGTCTAAAGCACACACACTTTTGTTTCCTTGATGGATATTCTATTTTTCACAAGTACCTGTATCAAAACAAGATCAAGAGAAAACTACATTTACTTGCCCTTTGGGAACTTGTGCTTATAAACATATGCCTTTTGGTTTATGTAATGCACCTGCTTCCTTTCAAAGATGTATGACTGCTTCTGATGTATGGGACTTCTGTGAAAAGATTGTTGAGGTATTCATGGATGATTTTTCCGTGTATGGGACTTCTTCTCATGATTTCTTGAGAAACCTTGATTGAGCTTTGCAGAGATGTGAAGAAACTAATCTTGCCTTGAATTGGGAGAAATTTCACTTTGTGGTAAATGAAGGTATTGTCCTTGGGCATAAAATTTCTGAACGAGGTACTGAAGTAGATAAAGCTAAGGTTGATGCGATTGAGAAAATCCCATGTCCTAAAGACATAAAAGGTATAAGAAGTTTTGTTTTTCATGCTGGTTTTAATAGAAGGTTTATTAAAGACTTCTCTAAAATCTTTAGGCCTCTTACTAATATTTTGCCAAAAGATATCCCATTTGTTCCTAGGATGATTGTGTAGAAGCCTTTGAAATACTTAAGAAAGCCTTAACCTCTACACCTATTGTTCAACCACCTGATTGGAACTTGCCTTTTGAAATTATGTCTGATGCTAGTGACTATACTATTGGTGCTATTCTAGGACAAAGAGTTAATAAAAAAATTGAATGTTATCCATTATGCTAGTAAAACTCCAGAAAGTTCTCAAATAAATTATGCTACTACCGATAAAGAATTTTCAGCAGTTGTGTTTGCAAGTCATAAATTCAGCTCATATATTGTTGATCTTAAAGTAATTGTTCACACTGATCATGCTGCTATTAAATATCTTATGGAAAACAAAGATGCTAAACCTAGACTCATTAGGTGGGTTATTTTGCTACAATAATTTGATTTGCATATTATTGATAAAAAGGGAGTTGAGAATCCCATAGCTAATAATTTGTCTATAATGGAAAATGTTCTTGATGACCCACTACCTATTGATGATAGTTTTCCTGATGAACAATTAGGTGTTATAAATTCTTCTTGTAATACTCCTTGGTATGCAGACTATGCTAATTACATTGTTGCTAAATATAAACCACCTAGTTTCACATACCAACAAAATATAAAAGTTCTTATTTAATTTAAGACATTACTTTTGGGATGACCCACATCCTTATAAAGGAGTAGATGGTATTATTAGACATTGTGTACCTGAGCTTGAATAGGAACAAATCCTATGGAAGTGTCATTCCAAGGCATATGGAGGACACCATCTTTGGAGATGTAACCGCACATAAGGTATTACAATCTGGTTTTTATCGGCCTACTCTCTTCAAGGATGCACATAAGTTTGTCCTTTCTTGTAATGAATCTCGAAGAATTAGTAATATTAGAAGACGTCAGGAAATGCTAATGAATTAATCACTTGTTATTGATCCATTTGATGTTTGGGGATTTGATTATATGGGACCATTTCTTTCATCTAATGGGTATACAGATATTCTAGTTCTTTTTTATTATGTTACTAAGTTGGTAGAAGCTATTCCAACTAGTAGTGTTGATCATAACACATCAATTCAAATGCATAAAGAAGTTATTTCCCGAGGTTCGAAGTCCCTAGATATTTAATGACAAACAGTGGTTCATATTTTATTCATGGTGCATTCCGTAAAATTCTTGCTAAATATGAAGTCAACCATAGAATTGAATCACCGTATCATCCTAAGTATAGTGTTAAAGTTGAATTGAGCAACAAAGAAATAAAGTTGATCTTGCAAAAGGCCATTAATAGATCTAGAAAGAATTGGTCTAAGAAACTTGATGATGCATCATGGGCATACAAAACTGCCTATAAAAATCCTATGGGTATGTCCCCTTATAAAATGGTCTATGGAAAAGCATGTCATTTACCTCTTGTGTTAGAACGTAAAGCATATTGGTCAATTCAAGAACTTAATTATGATTTCAAACTTGTCGGTGAAAATAGGTTATTTGATATTAGTTCTCTAGATGAATGGAGGACACAAGCTTATGAAATGCCAAGTTACTTAAGGAAAAAAATAAAAGATGGCATGGCAAAAGAATCCAAAAACAAGAATTCAGAGTAGGTGATGCAAGATTTACTATACAATTCTCATTTAAGATTCTTTGCATGAAAGCTTCTCTCTAAATAGGAAGGACCATATATCATTGAAGAAGTTTATCATTCCGGAGCTATCAAGATAAACAACGCCGAAGGCACTAATTCGAGGGTGGTTAATGGGCAAAGAACTAAATATTATATCTCAGGTACACCCATTAACGTTGAAACCAATATTACTCAAACTATAACACCAGAAGAACACATAAGGGAAACCTTCTGGGATGCTCCAAAACCCTGAAAAGGGTTATGTATGTGGTACGGTAAGTAAACCGACTCCAAAAGTTCCATAAAAGTACTTTCTGTCTGTTTTAGAATATTTTAAAAATTAGACAGTCTGAAAAGTGCACTCGGGAGCGACAAGCCCGAGGGGCATGCCCTACCACCCTAGGTGTGCCTCCCAGGCTTCTGGCCCCCTCGTGGACTCTCTCATCTCCGTTTTTCTTTCATATTACTTGTCCTGCATGAAAAAAATCATTATATGTACCTCCTAATGTTTTGACCACCATATCATGAGATTCCCCTCTGTTCTTGTTTTGGGGTGTTTTTCTGACAGATCTAGAGTGTCATGGCACCTCCAAGCTCATCCAAGGACAAGTTCTTTGAGAAGGTCATCAACCCTTACCTTCCGGGGGTGGGGAAACACCCTTAGGAGATTGAGATGCATAAGGGGTGCTTCACATCCGGGACGTTCAAGGGCCTAAGAAGACCGGAAGCCAGAAGGCCAGGCTGGAAGCGGTGGAGCAGGAGATCTTCAAGTGCGAGGGGATGGTGGAGCATGGACTCAGCGCTAACCACTCCATGATCACGGAATTCCCCCGTGAGCACAAGTTTGACAGCAAAGAGATCAGAGATGCCACCTTCAAGCTCAATGACAGGATCGATTTCCTTCAGGCCCAAATCTATGATTTGGAAAACCAGAACTTTGAGTATGAAGCCAAGTTTAAAGGTATGAGTTTAGCTACAAATTTCAGGACCCCAAAGAACGTTCATCTTTTTATGATAGGGAACCTGTGCCTTGGATGCCGAAGGACAAGCCTACTACTTCATCATCACCACCACCACCAAAGAAGGAGACTTGAGTACATGGGTGATACGTCCATTTTGCATCATGTTTTCTTACTGTTATTTATAATGTTTTTTATCCATAATAATTATTTTTGGAGTAATTCTAATGCTTTTTCTCTCATAATTTGCAAGGCACACGCCAAGAGGGAGAATTCCGACAGCTGGAAATCTGGACCTGGAAAAGCTACATCAGGCCACCTATTCTGCACAACTCCAAACAAGCTGAAACTTCACGAGGATTTTTTATGGAATATTTAAGAATTATTGGAGAAAATAACTACTAGAGGGGGCCCACCAGGCGGGCACAACCCACCTGACACTACTAGGAAAAGGGCTATAGATGGGATGGACACTAATGGCGCACTGTACACGTGGTGCGCCATTACTAAATACTAATGGCGCACCATGTGTTGGTGCGCCATTAGTGTGCAAATACTAATGGCGCACCACATCCCAGTGCGCCATTAGTAATTTTTTGTTTTTCAAACTACTAATGGCGCCACGGTGGGAGTGGTGCGCCATTACTATGTTGACATAGTAATGGCGCACCACCCACCGTCGCCATTAGTAGTTCTGAGAAAAAAGTAAAAAAAATAAAAAAAATATTTGTTACTAATGGCGCACCATGTCTCGGTGCGCCAAAACTAGTAATGACGCACTGCCCACTGGTGCGCCATTACTAAGTTTTTTTCAAAAATAAATTCAAAAAATATCAATTTTTTTTATTTTTTTTCAATACTAGTAATGGCGCACCGTGGGTGTGGTGCGCCATTACTAGTTTAACTAGTAATGGCGCACCACCCCACGGTGCGCCATTACTAACTTGCCCCCACACCGAATGCACCCCCCCCCCCACGTGGATCGCCTTTTCAGTTTAAAAAAATAAAAGAAAATGATGGAAATGTCAAAAAATAAAAGAAAATAAGTTTCCCATGTGATATGTGGTCTAGTTGTTGGGAAAATTTACAAATATGAATTTCGACTTTATTTGCAAAATCTCTCTGGAAATTTGTAAAATGGGCATAACTTTTGCATACGAACTCGGATGAAAAAGTTTTTTATATGAAAAATCATCTACTCGAAAAGTTACGGGGCTTTCAAGGTCTAGAGGCAAAAAAAATCAAAAAATTTCAAACTTACTAGTGGCGCACCGTGGATGGGGTGCGCCACTAGTAACAGAAAAAAAATTGGTTTTGAATTTTTTTTTGAATTTTTCAAAAATGATACGTAATATGACCGAGAAGTTTGAAATATTTTTCAAAATTTCATCATAGTCATGAACATGAACAAAGTCCTAGACATCAACAAGGTATAATAGGATTGATATGCTAGATATATCAACAAGTGCTTGTGAAGTGAATTCTTTGGGGTTGGATAGAACTCAAGTTAAGCGTGCTTGGGCTGGAGTAGTGTGAGGATGGGTGACCTTTCGGGAAGTTTGACCATGGAGTGCGATTTGACCTGAGATTAAGCATATTGACCCGTGATTAAGCCATAGTGAACTGAGATTAAGAAAAAACGAAAAAAAATTGAAACAGGTGCGCCATTAGTAAAAAATTCTAATGGAACCGGTGCGCCATTAGTAGGCCTTTTCCTAGTAGTGTGAGTGTGCCAGGGAGCCCAGGCGCACCCTGGTGGGTTGTGCTCACCCAGGCCCACCTCCAGTGCCCATCTTCTAATATATAAGTCATTTTGACCTAGAAAAGAAAATAAGGAGAGGACTTTCGGGACGGAGCGCCGTCATCTCGAGGCGGAACTTGGGCAGGAGCACTTTTGCCCTCCGGTGGAGCGATTCCGCCGGGGGAACTTCCCTCCCGGAGGGGGAAATCATCTTCCTCATCATCACCAACAGATCTCCCATCTTGGGGAGGGCAATCTCCATCAACATCTACAACAGCACCATCTCATCTAAAACCCTAGTTCATCTCTTGTGTTCAATCTTGTTACCGGAACTATAGATTGGTGCTTGTGGGTGACTAGTAGTGTTGATTATATCTTGTAGTTGATTACTATACGGTTTATTTGGTGGAAGATTATATATTCAGATCCATTATGCTATTTAATACCCCTCTGATCATGAGCATGTTTATCATTTGTGAGTAGTTACTTTTGTTCTTGAGGTCACGGAGAAATCATGTTGCAAGTAATCAAGTGAACTTGATATGTGTTCTATATTTTGATAGTGTGTATGTTGTTATTCCCTTAGTGGTGTCATGTGAATGTCGACTACATGACACTTCACCATTTTTGGGCCTAAGGGAATGCATTGTGGATTATCAACTAGATGTTGGGTTGCGAGAGTGACAGAAGCTTAAACCCCAGTTTATGCGCTATTCCGTAAGGGGCCGATTGTATCCAAAAGTTTAATGCTATGGTTTGAATTTATTCTTAATACTTTTCTTGTAGTTGCGGATGCTTGCGGGAGGGTTAATCATAAGTAGGAGGTTTGTTCAAGTAAGAACAGCACCTAAGCACCGGTCCACCCACATATCAAATTATCAAAGTAGCGAACACGAATTAAACCAACATGATGAAAGTGAATGAGGGAGTCCTGGACTAAGGGGTCCTCGGGCGACCGGCCTATTATCAATGGGCCGGACTGGTGGGCTGTGAAGACATAAAGGCTGAAGACTGTACCCGTGTCCGGATTGGACTCTCCTTGGCGTGGAAGGCAAGCTTGGCGACCAACTATGAAGATTTCTTCTTATGTAACCGACTCTATGTAACCCTAGATCCCCCCGGTGTCTATATAAACTGGAGGGTGTAGTCCAGAAAGGATATACTCATTACCATAGACATAACAGGCTAGGCTTCTAGGGCTTAGCCACTACGATCTCATGGTAGATCAACTCTTGTAATACTCATATTCATCAAGATCAATCAAGTAGGAAGTAGGGTATTACCTCCATAGAGAGGGCCTGAACCTGGGTAAACATCGTGTCCCCCGTCTCCTGCAACCATCGACCTTAGGCCTTGCGATTCGGGACCCCCTACCCGAGATCCGCCGGTTTTGACACCGACATTGGTGCTTTCATTGAGAGTTCCACTGTGCCGTCGATGAAAGGTTCGATGGCCCCTTCGATCGTCCATAGTGACGCTGTCCAAGGAGAAACCTTCCTCCCCGGTCAGATTTTCGTATTCGATGCCTTCGTACTGCGGGCCAACTCGCTTGGCCATCTGGAGCAGATCGATAGCTACACCCCTGGCCACCAGGTCAGATTTGGAAGCTTGAACTATGTTGCCGATATCCATGGAGATTTGATCTTTAATGGATTTGAGACCGCGGAGATCGCTCCCCCTCGCTCCGATGAACATGACTTTAATCCGTCATCGGACCAGATTCAGGAGATGGTTCCTGTAACTGCTACAGCCTTAGATCCGGAGCAGATTGCACCATGCGAAGCCACACAGTCCGTGGTGTTGGAGCCCCACACAGACCCAACACCTGGGAATATCTGCGTCAACGGAATTTTGGACTCGTTTCCGGCTATAAATTCCGAACCGCGTACGCCTGTAGACACCGAGCTGGATTGGTCATTGATCTTCGAGTTCAGCGCCGCAGACGTCTTCCAACACTCGCCCTTGGGCGATGTGCTAAATTCATTAAAATATTAGTCCTTGGCGGGGGACTCACACCCGAACTATGTCCGGTTCGAACTAGAGGCTGATGATGGGGAATTTTGCTTCCCACCCGTCACCCACTTCATAGCCACTGTCGATGACTTAACCGACGTGCTTGATTATAGCTCAGAAGACATCGACGGTATGGACGACGATGCCGACAAGGAGCAAGGCCAAGACCCGCCATTCACTGGACGTTGGACGGCCTCCTCTTCATACGATGTGTACATGGTTGACACACCTAAAAAAGCTAGCGACGATGACAAAGAAGACCCAGTTGCGAATAAAACTTCTGAGACACAGTCCAAGCGCCGGCGCCCTAAACACCGTTCTAAGACACGTCGCTCAAAAGATGGTAGCACTGGCATCGGAGAAAATAGTACTCCAGACGACGCCGAAAACAATGAAGACCCTGTTGGAGCAGCATCCGAATAGGAGGAACAAGACAACGGGCAAGTAAACCCTGATAAACAGGTCATGCCCAATGACCCGGATGACGATAGTTATCGTCCACTCTCCGAGGATGAGGAGAGCCACGGCAGCGAGGATTTCATCATGCCTCAGGCACCCCTCGAGCAGGAGCACTTCAAGTGCCAGCTAATAGCTACTGCAAGAATCCTAAAGAAAAAGCAGCAGCAGCTTCAAGCCGATCAAGACCTACTCATTGGCGGATGGGTGATGTCACGGAAGCCGAAGAATACGGCCTCAAGCGCCCAGCCAAGAGTTACCCGAAGCGCAGATTGCTACCTCAGTTCGATGAGGAGGCACCAGAGCCCATACCTCCCTCGCGCAATGCGGAATGACCACCACGTGGTCGGGATCGTGCGGCGGACCGACCACCCCGTGGTCGGGATAAAACGGCAACTCAGGCCGAACAACAGCCCGCCCCACCGCCTTGTAAAAACAAAGACAGAACAGCTCGGGATCATACATACGACCTTCAGCAGGACCTGGACAGTATAGCAGGACACACCAGATCAATCTACGGATCGCGAGGACGCTTCCCGACTCAGGATGACGACTACCTATTCGGACGTGACAAACCCAGTCACGCCCGGGCCGATAACCGCAGACAGACTTCATCGGAGGTAAGCCGTGACGCCGCCCGATATAGAGGCGCCGCACACCATCTCTGCTTCACAGATGAAGTACTGGATCACGAATTCCCCGAGGGGTTCAAGCCCGTCAACATTGAATCATACGACGTAACTCATCGATCCTGCGGTATGGATCGAAGATTTTATTCTCCACATCCATATGGCCCGAGGAGGCGACCTCCACGCCATCAAGTACCTCCCACTAAAATTAAAAGGGCCAGCTAGACATCGGCTAAATAGCCTGCTGAAAATTCCATCGGCAATGGGAGGACTTGGAAGAAGCTTTTCTTGACAACTTCCAAGGTACTTATGTCCGGCCACCAGATGCCGATGACTTAAGTCATATAGTCCAACAACCTGGACAATCAGCCAGAAAATTCTGGACTAGGTTCCTAACCAAAAAGAACCAGATCGTTGACTGTCCGGATGTCGAAGCCCTAGCAGGCTTTAAACACAGCATCCATGACGAATGGCTCGCCCGCTACCTCGGCCAAGAAAACACGAAATCCATGGCAGCCCTCACAACACTCATGACCCGCTTTTGCGCGGGTGAGGACAGCTGGCTGGCTCGTAGCAAAAACACAACCAGCAAGGTAGGCCCCTCCGAGGCCAAGAACAGCACCGGCAAGTTCCGGCGCAATAGACACAAATGCCGAAGCAATGGCGATAACACCGATGACACCACAGTTAACGCCGGATTCAGCGGCTCCAAGTTCGGCCAACGGAAGAAGCCCTACAAAAGGAACAGTGAGGGACCATCTAGCTTGGACCGCATACTCGATCGTCCATGCCAGATACATGGAACCCTAGACAAACAAGCCAATCATACCAACAGAGATTGTTGGGTTTTCAAACGGGATGGCAAGTTAAATGCCGAGAACAAAGAAAAGGGATCACAAAGTGAGGACGAGGACAAAGAGCCCCGGCAGCCAAACACTGGGGGGCAGAAGAAATTTCCCCCTCAAGTCAAAACGGTGAACATGATATATGCTACACACATCCCCAAAATGGAGCGAAAGCGAGCACTCAGGGACGTCTACGCGGTAGAGCCGTCGCCCCAAAATTCAATCCGTGGTCATCATTCCCGATCACCTTCGATCGTCGAGATCATCCAACTAGTATCCGCCATGGAGGTTCGGCCGCACTGGTCCTCGACACAATCATCGACGGATTTCACCTAACACAAGTCCTAATGGACAGTGGTAGCAGCCTCAACCTGCTCTATCAGGACACAGTGCGGAAGATGGGCATTAATCCCTCAGGAATAAATCCCACAAAGACTACCTTTAAAGGAGTCATACCAGGCGTAGAGGCCCGTTGTACGGGCTCAATCACGCTGGAGGTAGTCTTCGGTTCTCCGGAAAACTTCTGAAGCGAAGAGTTAATCTTCGATATCATCCCCTTCCGCAGCGGCTACCACACACTGCTCGGACGAACCGTGTTCGCTAGATTCAACGCAGTGCCACACTATGCTTATCTCAAGCTCAAGATCCCCGGTCCACGCGGCGTCATAACAGTCAATGGATACACTGAATGCTCCCTACGAACAGAGGAGCACACAGCCGCCCTAGCAGCAGAGGTACAGAGCGGCCTACTCAAGCAGAACTGTAATCCGGCTGCCGAGCCCCTGGACATCACTAAGAGAGTCCGGACCACACTGCAACAGGACGGTTCGGCTCGTCAAGAGCTCGATTAGCAATTCGGACTCCGTTCCAGTCCCGATGAGGTAGCCGCATCCGCACCCGCACCACGCGTACATAATTACGCACTCAAAATCCCATGGGCATCGACGGAGGCACAACTAGCTTGTAGTTTGGCTACACCGAACCCGGACTCACTGGTATCTTTACTATTTCCTTTTTTTCTTTCTTCCTTTTTCTTTCAGGTATCTTTTATACAGGCCTCCTTGGATTGCCTGATTACCGGTCCTGTTAAAGGACAAGTACACCAGATGGGTGCAGAGCACAGGCATATAGGGGAAGACCTAGAGGACAATCCAACGACTACTCTACCTGATTTTCAGTACCCAAATGCAGCTCTCCTTTGGTTCTGGCATGTTAAATAGCCGGTTGCTTATCCCATTATTCGTATAAATGCGCTTTGACGTATTAACCCAACTATAATGGAAACAGTTTACGGCCCAAGTCAAGGGGCCCCAGATACTACCTCTGCTCTTTTTCTGTTCCCCTTTGCCATTAATTACTTATATGCTAGCATCCGTACACTTTGGTACGTCTCATATTTGCCAGGGGTTCCTCACCGCCCCATAATATGGCAACAATGTCCGAACACTTCAATTAGATAAGTTCGGCACCCCGAATTTAGCATTATATGCATTGGCTCCGAATCATGTCTTTGGTTAATAGTTGGGTTGCCCGGCTCCTATGCTTGCTACCCTACATTCCGCTACATCGGCTAGGGTTGTTGGGGAACGTTGCAGAAAATTAAAATTTTTCCTACGGTTTCACCAAGATCCATCTATGAGTTCATCTAGCAACGAGTCATGGGAGAGTGATTGCATCTACATACCACTTGTAGATCACGTGCGGAAGCGTTTAATGGAACGGGATGATGGAGTCGTACTACTTCATGTGATTCGGATCACCGATGACCTAGTCTTTGAGCGGACAGCACCTCCGCGTTCAACACAAGTGCGGAGTGGATGACGTCTCCTCCTTCTTGATCCAGCAAGGGGAAGGAGAGGTTGATGATGATCCAGCAGCCTGACGGCGTGGTGGTGGATGCAGCAGAACTCGGCGGGGCTTCGCTAAGCAACTACGGGAGGAGGAGGAGGTGTTGCGGGGAGGAGGAGGCGCCCGGGGCTTATGGGTGCGGCCACCTCCCTCCCTCCCTTTATATAGGGGCAAGAGAGAGAGGGGGGCGCAGCCTTGCCCCTTCCTCCAAGGAAGGGGTGCGGCCAAGGGGCGGGAGGAGTCCATCCTCCCCAAGGCACCTCGGAGGTGCCTTCCCCTTTTAGGACTCTCCTTTTTCTTATATCTTGGCGCATGGGCCTCTTGGGGCTGGTGCCCTTGGCCCATATAGGCCAAGGCGCACCCCTACAGCCCATGTGCCCCAGGCAGGTGGACCCCGGTGGACCCCGGACCCCTTCGGCACTCCGGTACAATACCGATAACGCGAAACTTTTCCGCGACCAAAATAAGACTTCCTATATATAAATCTTTACCTCCGGACCATTCCGGAACTCCTCGTGACGTCCGGGATCTCATCCGGACTCGAACAACATTCGGTTTGCTGCATACTCATATTCATACAACCCTAGCGTCACCGAACCTTAAGTGTGTAGACCCTACGGGTTCGGGAGACACGTAGACATGACCGAGACGGCTCTCGAGCAATAACCAAAAGCCGGATCTGGATACCCATGTTGGCTCCCACATGCTCCTCGATGATATCATCGGATGAACCACGATGTCGAGGATTCAATCAACCCCGTATACTATTCCTTTTGTCAATCGGTATTTTACTTGCCCGAGATTCGATCGTCGGTATCCCAATACCTCGTTCAATCTCGTTGCTGGCAAGTCACTTTACTCGTACCGTAATGCATGATCCCGTGACCAGACACTTGGTCACTTTGAGCTCATTATGATGATGCACTACCGAGTGGGCCCAGTGATACCTCTCCGTAACACGGAGTGACAAATCCCAGTCTCGATCTGCGTCAACCCAACATACACTTTCGGAGATACCTGTAGTGTACCTTTATAGTCACCCAGTTACGTTGTGACGTTTGGTACACCCAAAGCACTCCTACGGTATCCGGGAGTTACACGATCTCATGGTCTAAGGAAGAGATACTTGACATTGGAAAAGCTCTAGCAAAAGCGAACTACACGATCTTGTGCTACGCTTAGGATTGGGTCTTGTCCATCACATCATTCTCCTAATGATGTGATCCCGTTATCAATGACATCCAATGTCCATAGTCAGGAAACCATGACTATCTGTTGATCAACGAGCTAGTCAACTAGAGGCTCACTAGGGACATATTGTGGTCTATGTATTCACACGTGTATTACGATTTCCGGATAATACAATTATAGCATGAATAAAAGACAATTATCATGAACAAGGAAATATAATAATAATACTTTTATTATTGCCTCTAGGGCATATTTCCAACAAGGGTAGTAAAGGGAGAACTACTGTGATTGTTCCCTGGTCTAAACCAGATGAGCACCTCAGTAGAGAAAGCCGAAAACTAACTGTCATGATGCGGTGAGAGCCAGTCAGCTGTTCGGAGGTCACAAATCATTGGATATTTTTTCCGCATTTCGCGGAGGATCGGTACTTCCCGATCAGACGCTGATAGCACTCTTATTCGTATACCAGGGGTTGCGCCTATGTTTTATTATAAAACTCCTATGGCTAAGTGAGGGCGTTTAAGCCGCATAGTCTGATTGCCTGGTTCGTTGCGCTAAACAACTCCTTCAAGGACCATATAATTGGATCAAGATTGTTTAGATTCCATAACGAACACCTCCGTACTACCTACGTGAGGGCGAAGCCGACTGGCCAACCCTCAGATTCCATACAACACGGCCGCACAGGAGGAAACAATCAAAACATAACAAACATTATATTACAAACCGGATTTGTTTTCATCATACAAGGCAAAGAGAAAAAAAGAATGTCTTCATTCGAAAATAATGTCCTACCTGCACTGCGCTGCTGCAAGTCGAGGTCCCTCCAGGACATCCGCAAAATATCGCTCGGGTGTGCGGTGCTCCTTGCCCTCCGGCGGCCCCCTGGCCACCTCGACGGCATCCATCTTCGACCACCACATCTTGCAACGAGCGAAGGCCATGCGGGCACCTTCGATGCAGACTGATCGCTTGACGATGTCTAGCCCCCGCTTCACGAGGCCAAAATAAGCACTAGGTATAGCCCGGTAGCCACAGCGGATTATTAAATCCTTCATGGCCAGTTCGGCCACCCTGTGCAGCTCGACCAACTGTTTCAGTTGATCGACAAAGGGCACCGGATGTTCTGGCACATCATACTACGACCAGAACAACTTCTCCATGGAATTCCCTTCTCCGGCTCGGAGGAACTCCGCAGCATCGAACATGCTGCGTGGCAGATCTGAAAAAGCCCCTGGACAACTCCGAATCCGGGTTAGTAAAAGGTACTTCTTCTCCGCATACTTGCTTTGCATGTTAAAAGCCTTACCCGCTGCGATCTTCTTGGCCTCCTGGATCTCCTGGAGAGCACCCCGGGCCTCATTCTGTGCGGCCTCCGCGCTCAGGCGAGCCTTGGTAAGTTCGGTCTCTCAAACCGACGCTTCGCGCTCCAAAGCCTCACACTTCTTCACCGCGTCCTGGAGCTCCTGCTGGATCTCATCGACCCGGGCCTTTAGCTTCTTATGGGGGGCTTGCTGCTGGACAGCCTTCCCCTTGGCTTTGGTCAGGGCATTTTTCAGGGCCTCGACCTTGTTCGCTGCCCCTACACATATTATGACACTCCGGTCAATACTCACCACTTACTCTTTCCGAACACATAGCAATTCGTTACTCACCTTGCTTCCTGTGGAGCTGAATCTTCACCTTGCCGAGCTCGTTCTCGATCCGCTCCAACCTCTGCTTCAGTTCAGAGACTTCGGCAGCATGCGAGGTCGCGGCCAACAGCGACGCCTACTTATTTATAAATATCAAATTAGTCTCCTGCAAAAGGTTGATCCTCTGTCCGGCCTTTCTTTCCGAATGCCGGACGGTGTCTCAGGGGCTACTGTCACCATGGGGTGTTCTCTTTCTACGTGACTTACCTCAAAACCTGTCAACATATTGTTGCAGGCCTCGTTTAGTCTGCTCTTGACATAAGGACACGGTGCTCGTCCAAAATGGAGGCACCTCGTAGCGCTTCCATCAGGTTATCCGGTGCCCCTGGTTGGACAGGGGCCATCGGTGGAATTGGCGCACCCCCTCCTTCGAAGGAAGGTGCACGCCGGATTCCGGGGCCGTATCGGTCCCCGGAATCGTATTCAGCTGAGGACCGAACTGAATACATCCCTCCTCGCCAGTCTCCATGGGGATCTGCTCCCCCATGTGCCCGACAGGGGAGGTCTCGCCTTGCGGTGCCTCCTAGATAGTGTCCTAGGCCCCTCCCCGACTCGGAGCGGTCCTCCGGAACAACACTTCAGTGTCGTCCTTGGCCTCAGGGGAATAAGCGGGCGGCGGCGACATACTGGCGATTTCCACGGGATCCAACGAACCTCTAGATGAGGATCGCTCGACACTGCCGCGGGCCGGACTGCAATGGCACAATTAACCATGTCAAAACAATAAAAAGGAGAGGCCGGGTACACTTGTGTACGTGAGTCATAGTACTTACGATGCGGCCCGAGGCTTAGTGCGGAGGCGTCACTCCGGACTGCTGTCAACGTCCGACGCGGTGTTGACTACAGGGGCGCCCTTCCCCTTCTTGGGCGTTCCCGCCTCCAGATTCATGGAGGCCCCCCTCTTCTTCTTTCCCTCCTTAGGGGGAGGGTTCTTCTCCTCCTCCTCCTCCTCCTCTTCCTCGTCGTTGTCCTCAGGGACGGAGGAATGGGCTTCTTCGTCTTTGGATGTCATGTCCGAAGCGCCCCAGCGACGGGGGCCACTTTTGGCCCCCTTGGCCTTCGTCTTGGCCTTATTCTTCGGCGCCTTATACGGTGCCGGTACCAGCATCTTCACCAGATGCAGGATGACCGGTTCTTCAGGTAGCAGAGCCGGACACTGGATCCGCTTCGCCCTCTCCATCCAATCCTGAAAAAGCAATGATAAAAACTCAGACATCATCCTCGAAACAAACAAGTAGGGGACGTCAAAAATAACATACCTCACTGGCGAGGTGTTTAAAATCGTGCCCACGGTCTGAATATGTGGCCGCGGTTTCTCGTTGCCCTTAAAGAGAAACTTCCAGGCACCTTCGTGAGTGGTTTCGAAGAGCCTCTCCAGGTTTTGGTGCTTCTTCGGATTAAACTCCCACAGAGGGCGACTTCTGCGCTGGCACAGGAGGATCCGGCAAACTAGCATCACCTGGATTACATCGACAAGCTTGACGTTCTTTGCTATCATACTTTGAATGCGCGTCTACAGCGCTATCAGCTCATCGGGTGAACACCAGTTCAGACTCTTCTCGACCCAGGAGGTGAACCGCATGGGAGCACCGGAGCGGAATTCGGCAGCTGCGGCCCAGGTGGTGCCACGGGGTTCTGTGATGTAGAACCATTGTTTTTGCCACTCCTTTACCGTCTCCACGAAAGTGCCTTTCAGCTAGGAGACGTTGGACAGCTTACTCACCATGGCTCCCCCGCACTCCGCATGCTGGCCATCCACCACCTTCGGCTTCACGTTGAAGACTTTGAGCCACAGGCCAAAGTGGGGTTGGATGCAGAGGAAGGCCTCACGCATGACGATAAACACCGAGATGTTGAGGAAGGAGTTCGAGAACATATCGTGGAAATCTATCCTGTAATAGTACATCAACCCACGGACGAAAGGGCGGAGTGGGAACCCTAGTTCGCGGAAGAAATGAGGGATGAATACCACCCTATCGTTGGGCTTCAGCATGGGGACGACTTGTCCCTCGGCCGGCAGACGGTGGGCAATTTCCTTCGCCAAGTATCCGGCCACCCGAAGCTCAGTAATGTCCTCCTCCTTGACGGAGGAGACCATCCACTTGCCCTGACCTCCGGATACAGACATGGTTTGGTGCTAGCTCGAGTGGAAAGGAGATGAGAACTTGGGCGCTGGAGCTCGAGATTGGAAGGGCGGCGATAGAGAGAAGGCATGGGAGAGGAAGAGGGAATCCTTATCCCCTTATAAAGGCAGTAAATATTGAACGCCTGCCCACTTGCCTTAGAATTCGCCTATTCCCAAGGGCTGTATAAACGGCACGGTTGGGTTACCCATGCCCGCATTGATGAAAATCCCACGGTAAGGGGACACGATCTCTGCTTTGACAAGACGTGTCGAAGGCAACCGCATCTCGGGATGTGGAGCGGCGGGCGCAAAACGGTCTGGAATTATAACCGGTCGGGCATGATGTCCTGCTGCAAAAGTTTGTTAGCGGATTGGACTCGTGTAAAATTATATTCACTCTATGGTTGTGTATGGTGTGTGTGACAGGTCTGTATACTATCATCACGTCCGAAGACTATCTTGGAGTTCGGATAGAAGGGAACCCACCTTGTAATGCCGAAGACAATCTGCGCGCCGGACTCCTCGTCATTGAAGCCAGGTTCACGGGCTACTAAGGGATTCCTAGACTAAGGGGTCCTCGGGCGAATGACCTATTATCAATGGGCCGGACTGGTGGGTTGTGAAGACATAAAGGCCAAAGACTGTACCCGTGTCCGGATTGGACTCTCCTTGGCGTGGAAGGCAAGCTTGGCGACCAACTACGAAGATTTCTTCTTATGTAACCGACTCTATGTAACCCTAGATCCCCTAGGTGTCTATATAAACCGGAGGGTGTAGTCGAGAAAGGATGTACTCATTACCATAGACATAACATGCTAGGCTTCTAGGGCTTAGCCACTACGATCTCGTGGTATATCAACTCTTGTAATACTCATATTCATCAAGATCAATCAAGCAGGAAGTAGGGTATTACCTCCATAAAGAGGGCCCGAACCTGGGTAAACATCGTGTCACACGTCTCCTGCAACCATTGACCTTAGAAGCACAGTTCGGGACCCCCTACCCGAGATCCGCCGGTTTTGACACCGACAGTGACTAGATGAAATTCCTGTGTACCCTCAAGAACACTTTGCTGATCATAAGAGACCGTTTTGGCATGTCCTTTGGCTCAAAAGGATTGGGCTACCTTGCTGCATATTTGTTACTACTATCGTTACGTGCTCGTTACAATTTATCTTGCTACCAAACTACTCCACTACTTACAATTTCAGAACTTGTAGACATTACCGTACTGAAAACTACTTGTCATTTCCTTCTGCTCCTCGTTGGGTTCGACACTCTTACTTATCGAAAAGAGCTACAATTTATACCCTATACTTGTGGGTCATCAAGGCTATTTTCTAGCACCATTGCCGGGGAGTGAAGCGCCTTTGGTAAGTGGAATTTGGTATGGAAACATTTATATAGTGTCCTAAAATTTATTGTCACTTGTTACTATGGAAAACAATCATTTGAGGGGTTTGTTCGGGGTATCTTCACCTCGACTGGAACCACAATTAGCTCTCAACCTACTTCCCCTACTGAAAATATTGCTAGCTAATCCTTATGCAGGAGATGGAACGGAGAATCCTGATATGCACTTGATATATGTAGAACAACTTTGTAGATTGTTTAAGCTTGAAGGTTTACCCGGAGATGAAGTGATGAAAAAGGTTTTCCCTTTATCTTTTAAGGGAAAAGCATTGTCATGGCATAGGCTATGCGATGACATTGGATCATCAAATTGGAATCGTTTGAAATTGAAGTTCCACCAAAAAAATTATCCTATGCATCTAGTTCATCATGATCAGAATTATATATATAATTTGTGGCCTCGTGACGGAGAAAGTATTGCTCTAGCTTGGGGGAGGCTTAATTCAATGATATATTCATGCCCCAATCATGAGCTCTCAGGAGAAATTATTATCCAGAATTTTTACGCTTGGCTTTCTCATAATGTTCAAACCATGCTTGATACTTCTTGTGATGGTTCTTTTATGAAGAAGACTATTGAATTCCAGTGGGATCTTTTGGAAAGAATTAAATGCAACTCTGAAGATTGGGAAATTGATGAAGGTAAAGAGTCAGGTATTAAACTTAAGTATGATTGTGTTAAATCTTTTATGAATATCGATGCTTTTCAAAAGTTTAGCACTAAATATGGACTTGACTCTGAGATAGTAGCCTCCTTTTGTGAATCATTTGCTACTCATGTTGAACTCCCTAAAGAGAAGTTGTTTAAATATCACCCACCTATTAAAGAAGAAATTAAAGAACGGTACCGGTTAAAGAAGAAACTATACTTTATAATGTTGATCCTTCTGCTTATATTGAGAAACCACCTTTTATAACTACTCATGTTAGGATAAAGAAACATGCTAAAGTTTCAACTGAGGTTAACAAAAGCTATATTAGAACACCTAAACATGATGATAAAATCAAAATAGAACCTAGCATTTCTATGGTTAAAGTTCTCTTGGAAGAATATATGGATGGGCATGTTATTTATTTCTGTGAAGAAGCTGCTAGAATTGCTAAACCTGATAAAAGGGATAAACATAGACCTGTTGTGGGCATGCCTGTCATCTCAGTTAAAATAGGAGATCACTGTTATCATGGTTTATGTGACATGGGTGCTAGTGTGAGTGCTATTCCTTACACCTTATATCAAGAAATTATGAAAGACATAGCACCTGCAGAGATAGAAGACATATATATTACTATTAAACTTGCTAATAGAGACACCATATCACCATTTGGGATTATTAGAGATGTTCAAGTCTTGTGTGGGAAAATAAAATACCCTACTGATTTTCTTGTTCTTGGTTCCCCACAAGATGACTTTTGTCCCATTATTTTTGCTAGACCTTTCTTGAACACAATTAATGCTAAGATAGATTGCAAGAAACAAACTGTTGGTGTTAGTTTCGGTGATGAGCCTCATGAGTTTAATTTTTCCAAGTTTAGTAGAAATCTTCATGAAAAAGAATTGCCTAGTAACGATGAATTAATTGGTCTTGCTTCCATTGTTGTACCTCCTACTGATCCTTTAGAACAATATTTGCTAGACCATGAAAATGATTTACATATGCATGAAAGAAATGAAATAGATAAGATTTTCTTTGAACAACGTCCTCTTCTTAAGCACAATTTTCCTACTGAAACTCTGGGAGGTCCTCCTCCACCTAAAGTTGATCCTGTGTTTGAATTAAAATAATTGCCAGACACTTTGAAATATGCTTATCTTGATAAAAATAAAATATATCATGTTATTATTAGTGCTAACCTTTCAGAACATGAAGAAGAAAGATTATTGAAAGTTCTAAGGAAGCACCGAGGTGCTATTGGATATACTCTTGATGATTTAAAGGGCACTAGTCCCACTCTATGTCAGCACAAAATTAATATGGAACCTGATGCTAAACCCGTTGTTGATCACCAACGTCGGTTAAATTCAAAGATGAAAGAGGTGGTAAGAACAGAAATATTAAAACTTCTGGAAGCAAGTATAATCTATCCCATAGCTGATAGTAGATGGGTAAGTCCTGTTCATTATGTCCCTAAGAAAGGAGGTATTACTGTTGTTCCTAATGATAAAAATGAACTTATTCCACAAAGAATTGTTACAGCCTATAGAATGGTAATTGATTTTAGAAATAAAGCAACTAGAAAAGATAATTACCCTTTGCCTTTTATTGATCAAATGCTTGAAATATTATCTAATCACACACACTTTTGCTTCCTTGACGGATATTCTGGCTTTTCACAAATACCTATTTCTCAACTTGATCAAGAAAAGACCACTTTTACTTGTCCTTTTCGAACCTATGCTTATAGACGTATGCCTTTTGGTTTATGTAATGCACCTGCTTCCTTTCAAAGATGTATGACTGCTATATTCTCTGATTTTTGTGAAAAGATTGTTGAGGTTTTCATGGATGACTTTTCTTTTTATGGAAAATCTTCTAACAATTGTTTAAGCAATCTTAATCAAGTTTTGCAGAGATGTGAACAAACAAATCTTGTCTTGAATTGGGAGAAGTGCCACTTTATGGTTAATGAAGGCATTTTCTTGGGTCATAAAATTTCTAAAAGAGGTATTGAAGTGGACCAAGCTAAGGTTGATGCAATTGAGAAAATGCCGTGTCCTAAAGATATAAAAGGTATTCGTAGTTTCCTAGGTCATGCTGGTTTGTATAAGAGATTTATCAAAGACTTTTCTAAAATTTCTAGGCCTCTTACTAATATTTTGCAAAAGTATGTTCCTTTTGTTTTTGGTGATGATTGTTTAGAAGCCTTTGAAACACTCAAGAAAGCCTTAATTTCTACACCTATTGTTCAACCACCTGATTGGAACTTGCCTTTTGAAATTATGTGTGATGCTAGTGATTATGTTGTTGGTGCTGTTCTAGGACAAAGAGTTGATAAGAAATTGAATGTTATTCATTATGCACTCTAGATAGTGCTCAAAGAAATTATGCTACTACTAAAAAATAATTCTTAGCAGTGGTGTTTGCTTGTGATAAATTTAGACCTTATATTGTTGATTCCAAGGTATCTGTTCACACAGACCATGCTGGTATTAAATATCTTATGGAAAATAAAGATGCTAAACCTAGACTTATTCGTTGGGTTCTCTTGTTACAAGAATTTTATTTACATATCATTGATAGAAAAGGAGCTGAGAACCCCGTAGCTGATAACTTGTCTAGGCTTCAAAATGTGCTTGATGACACACTACCTATTGATGATAGTTTTCCTGATGAGCAGTTAGCTGCAATAAATTTTCTCATAGTACTCCTTGGTATGCTGACTATGCTAATTACATTGTTGCTAAATATTTTCCACCTAGCTTTACATACCAACAAAAGAAAAAAAATCTTCTATGATTTAAGACATTAC
This sequence comes from Aegilops bicornis, assembly GCA_021605145.1. NCBI lineage: Eukaryota > Viridiplantae > Streptophyta > Magnoliopsida > Poales > Poaceae > Aegilops > Aegilops bicornis. Next base: position 307,206,721 of record CM038671.1, on the reverse strand, counting down.
TTTTGGGATGCCCATATATTTATAAAGAAGGAGTAGATGGTATTATTAGACGTTGTGTACCTGAGCATGAACAGGGACAAATCCTACAGAAATGTCACTCCGAAGCCTATGGAGGGCATCATGCTGGAGATAGAACTGCTCACAAAGTATTGCGATCTGGATTTTATTGGCCTACTCTCTTCAAGGATGCCCATAAGTTTGTCTCATCTTGTGATCAATGTCAAAGGATAGGTAATATCGGTGGCGTGAAGAAATGCCTATGAATTATTCACTTGTCATTGAACCATTTGATGTTTGGGGATTTGATTACATGGGACATTTTCCTTCCTCTAATGGGTATACTCATATTTTGGTTGTTGTTGATTATGTTACTAAATGGGTAGAAGATATTCCAACTAGTAGTGTTGATCACAACACCTCTATTAAAATGCTTAAGGAAGTTATTTTCCCAAGGTTTGGAGTCCCTAGATATTTAATGACTGATGGTGGTTCACACTTTATTCATGGTGCTTTCCGTAAAATGCTTGCCAAGTATGATGTTAACCATAGAATTGCATCACCTTATCAACCTCGGTCTAGTGGTCAAGTTGAACTTAGCAATAGAGAAATAAAATAAATTTTGCAAAAGAGTGTCAATAGGTCTAGGAAGAATTGGTCTAAGAAATTAGATGATGCACTTTGGGCTTATAGAACAACATATAAAAATCCTATGGGTATGTCTCCTTATAAAATGTTTTATGGAAAAGCTTGTCATTTGCCTCTTGAGTTAGAACATAAAGCATATTGGGCAGTTAAAGAACTCAATTATGATTTCAAACTTGCCGGTGAAAAGAGGTTATTTGATATAAGCTCATTAGATGAATGGAGAACCCAAGCTTATGAAAATGCAAAATTATTCAAAGAAAAGGTTAAAAGATGACATGACAAAAGAATCCAAAAGCGTGAGTTTAAAGTTGGAGAATACGAGCTTTTGTACAACTCTTGTTTTAGATTCTTTGCAGGAAAACTCCTCTCAAAATGGGAAGGCCCCTATCTTATCGAGGAGGTTTACCGGTCTGGAGCCATCAAAGTAAATAATTCCGAAGGTACTAACCCAAAGGTTGTCAATGGACAACGAATAAAACATTATATCTCAGGTACGCCCATTAATGTTGAAAGTAATATTATCCAAACTTTGACACCGAAAGAACACATAAAATAGTCTTTCCGGAACACTCCAGAATCATGAAAATAAGGAGGTACGGGATACGGTAAGTAAACGGACTCCGAAAAATCCGCAAACATATTTTTTATCAGTTTTGGAATATTTAAGAATTTTGGAAATAAAGAAACTTCCAGGAAGCATCCCCTGGTGGGCACATGACACCAGAGCACGCCAGGCTTGCCTGGAGCGCCCTGGTAGGTTGTGCCCACCTGGGACACCTCCCGGACTCCGTTTTTCTACAACTTTCTTGTCCCCCAAGATAAAAAATCTATATATACTTCCCGAACCCGTTAACCACCGTATCACGGAGAAATCCTCTATTCTCTTTTCTTGCTGTTTCCGGTCAGATTTATCAAGCCAGGCATCATGTCTTCCTGCTCCTCCAACAACATGGAAGAAGATGCTTGGCTGATGAAGATCGAGACGAAGAGGGAGGAGCCTACGGACGCCGTCAAGGGAGACAATGGCAAGGAGGCTACCTTAGATCCATCCCTAGTGGCTGCACAAGCACTCCTGGCCGAGGAGGAGGAAGAAGATATCCTTAAGCCCTACCTTACTCACCTTACTCCTACTGAGATTGAAGCTTTTCGCGTCATTGAAATAGTTCGCATACAAAATAAGTATCTCACTCGTGAAAATATTCTACATCAAGAGCATATCATCTATCTCCGGAGCGTCATCTGTCAGTTGGAGATTCTCTTGATCCTTAAGGATAGGATCGCTTCTTCACCACCACCTTCTTCACCACCAAAGGAGAACTGAGTATCGGCTATGGGCACTCCGCTTGGCTTCCGCCAAGGTTTGGGGAGGTGCCCCGGTATCGTATCATCCCACTATCCTTTTGCTTTTACTTATCTAGTTTGATCATTTTCTTTAGAATGAATAAAAGTTTAGTTTGATCCTTTCTTATGTGAGAGTTTGCTTAGTGATCTATCATTGTAATCGTGTGCAAGTTATATAATAAAGTTTAGTTTGAGTTTTTGCTTTCTTTACTTTCATGTCGCAAATAAAGAAAAGAACTAAGAAAGGAAAAAGGGAAATTAAGTAAATAAAAGAAAGGAAATTAATCAATAAGATCATATACTAATCCTATGGTAGGTGATAGCACCACATAAGGAAAAGTATAAGTAGGAAATTTTATTAGAGATTGAAAAACATAGCATTGATCAATGATGCAACTCATGAAATAATTAATAAGGGAAGAGAAGATTCACATATAAATATACTATCCTAGAAATCTTTTGTGATTGTGAACCCTTATCAAAATATTATATGTCAAAATTGTTGACGTTGAACAAGGAAGACAACTTAATGGTTTATGTTTATTTTTATTCAAATAGAAGTCATATTGTCATAGATCCTTCAACATGTGGTGCTTGTTGCCCCTATCTTTGCTTGCCAAAAATTCAGCACTAAGTAGAGATACTACTTGTGCATCCGAAAACCCTTAAACCCAAATCTTATTTTCAAGTGTCCACCATACCTACCTAGGGATTGAGCAAGATCCCTCAAGTAAGTTGTCATCGGTGCAAAAAGGCAATAAAAATTGCTTCTAAAAGTGTGAGATCATTTAGTGTAAGAGAAAATTGAGCATTGTACAAACTTGGATGACAAAGAATAAAAGCGAGAGACTACATAATAAAGGTTGTCATCTTAAGTGGCAATACAACGTGACGTTCTTTTGCACTAAGGGATTGAGCATACAACCAAATAAGCGCATGGCAACCTCTACTTCCCACTGCGAAGGGCCTATATTTTACTTTTATTTATTTACTTTTATGCAAAGAGTAAAAGTTTTTCTTCTATTCCCTTTTATTTTTCTCCTTTGGCAAGCATCATGTGGTGAGGAAAGATCTAGGAACATATGTCTAGTTGAATATAGATAGCATGAGTTATTATTGTTGACCTCACCCTTGAGGTGAATATGTTGGGAGGTGAAACTATAAGCCCCTATCTTTCTATGTGTCCGGTTGAAACGTTTTGCTCATGTGTCCGCGGTGAGTGTTAGCAACCATAGAAGACTATATGATGGTTGAGTATGTGGACTTTCCTAAAGGCTCCGACACGTGACCCTTCCTGGAAAGATGATGGATTGTAGTTGCAAAGTTGACTGAGAACATAGTTTGTTAGTTTCTAATAGAGTTTCTGCTTTATACTTCGATTGTGTGATGAACTGTTACTTATTCATGAGAAGTATATGATACAAATTCTATGATAAAAGTCTTATGTTTAAATTTGTTAATGTTGTAATAATAAACATGATGCTTCTATGTCTGTATTTTGTTTTTCTATCGACACCTCTCTCTCAAAGCATGTGGACATGTTTCTCGATTTTGGTTTTCGCTTGAGGACAAGTGAGGTCTAAGCTTGGGGGAGTTGATATGTCCATTTTGCATCATGTTTTCTTATTGTTATTTATAATGTTTGTATCCATAATAATGCTTGTTGGAGTAATTCTAATGCCTTTTTCTCTCATAATTTGCAAGGTACACACCAAGGGGGAGAATTCCGGCAGCTGGAAATCTGGACCTGGAAAAGCTACGTCAGGCCACCTATTCTGCACACCTCCAAATAAGCTGAAACTTCACAAGGATTTTTTATGGAATACTTTAGAACTATTGGAGCAAATAACTACCAGAGGGGGCCCACCAGGTGGGCACAACCCACCTGGGTGTGCTAGGGAGCCCACGCGCACCCTGGTGGGTTGTGCTCAGCCAGGCCCACCTCCGGTGCCTATCTTCTGGTATATAAGTCATTTTGACCTAGAAAAAATATAAGGAGAGGACTTTCGGGACGGAGCGCCACCGTCTCGAGGCGGAACTTGGGCAGGAGCACTTTTGCCCTCCGGCGGAGCGATTCCGCCGGGGGAACTTCCCTCCCGGAGGGGGGGAAATCATCGTACTCATCATCACCAACAACTCTCCCATCTTGGGGAGGGCAATCTCCATCAACAACTTCAACAACACCATCTCATCTCATACCCTAGTTCATCTCTTGTGTTCAATCTTGTTACCGGAACTATAGATTGGTGCTTGTGGGTGACTAGTAGTGTCGATTACATCTTGTAGTTGATTACTATATGGTTTCTTTGGTGGAAGATTATATGTTCAGATCCATTATGCTATTTAATACCCCTTTGATCATGAGCATGTTTATTATTTGGGAGTAGTTAATTTTGTTCTTGAGGTCACGGGAGAAATCATGTTGCAAGTAATCATGTGAACTTGATATGTGTTCGATATTTTGATAGTATCTATGTTGTTATTCCCTTAGTGGTGTCATGTGAACGTCGACTACATGACACTTCACCATATTTGGGCCTAAGGGAATGCATTGTGGAGTAGCAGTTAGATGATGAGTTGTGAGAGTGACAGAAGCTTAAACCCCAGTTTATGCGCTATTCCATAAGGGACCGATTGGATCCAAAAGTTTAATGCTATGGTTAGAATTTATTCTTAATACTTTTCTCGTAGTTACAGATGCTTGAGGGAGGGTTAATCATAGGTAGGAGGTTTGTTCAAGTAAGAACAACACCTAAGCACTGGACCACCCACATATAAAATTATCAAAGTAGCGAACTCGAATTAAACCAACATGATGAAAGTGACTAGATGAAATTCCCATGTACCCTCAAGAACACTTTGCTTATCATAAGAGATCGTTTTGGCCAGTCCTTTGCCTCGAAAGGATTGGGCTACCTTGCTGCATATTTGTTACTACTATCGTTACTTGCTCATTACATCTTGCTATCAAACTATTCCACTACTTACAATTTCAGCACTTGCAGACATTACCTTACTGAAAACTACTTGTCATTTCCTTCTACTCCTCGTTGGGTTCAACACTCTTACTTAACAAAAAGAGCTACAATTGATCCCCTATACTTGTGGGTCATCAACGGGTATGGGCACTCCCCTTGGCTTGTGCCAAGCTTGGGGGAGGTGCCCGGTATCGTATCACCACCACTTTCACCATCACTATCTATCTTAGTTTGATCCCTAGTTATTTCGTGACTTAGAAGAATAAAGTTTAGTATGATCAATTTTCAAGTGCTTGCTTAGTGATCTATCTATCTATGTAATCGTGTGCGAGATATATAATAATGAGTAGTTTGATTTTTTTGCTTTGCTTTCCAGTTTCAGTCTAAGCAATAAAAGAATAAAAATATCATATGCTAATCCCATGGATTTAATGACTTCACATAAAAGAAGTATAGTTGATAAAAATTTGTTGGAAGTTGACAAGCTAGCATAGCACTGGTCATTGGTGCAATCCATGAAAAAGTAATGAAGGAAGAGATGTCTCACATATAAATATACTATCTTGGACATCTTTTATGATTGTGAGCCCCAATCAAATATTCTATATCAATTAGTTGATATTGGACAAGGAAGACAACGTAATGAGTTATGGTCATTAACATTCACATAGAAGTTATATTCTTATGGATCTTCTAACATGTTGTGCTTGTCTAGGAACTTTTGCTAGCCAAAAATTCACACTACGTAGAGATACTACTTGAGCATCCAAAACCCTTAAACCCAGTTTCATTCCATGAGTGTCCATCAAATCTACCTATGGATTGAATAAGATCCTTCAACTAAGTTGTCATCGGTAAAAAAAGCAATAAAAATTGCTCCTAAATATGTTGATCTTTTATTGTAAGGGAAACTAAGCTTTGTACGATCTTGTGATGGTGAAGAAATAAAAGCAATATAAAGGTTGCTATCACAAGGGGCAATATAAAGTGACATTCCTTTGCATTAAGAGCTTGCACATCCAAAAACAAAAAGCACATGACAACCTCTGTTTCCCTCAACGAAGGTCCTATATTTTAGTTTCATGTATTTATTTTTATGCAAGAGCCAGTAGTGTTCATCCCTATTCCTCTCTATGTACTCTTTAGTGGTAAGCATCAGGTGGTGGCTAGATCCAGATATGTATATCCAGATGAATGTAGGTGATCATGAGTTATTATTATTGACATTACCCATGAGGTAAATGAGTTGGGAGGTGAAACCATAAGCCCCGTCTGACTAAAACTTTTTCTCAATAAATATGCCTTGTGTGTCAGCAATCATAGAAGACTAAATGATAGTTAAGTATGTGAACTTGCTAAACAAAGCTCTTACATAGACTATTTCTAAAATATGATGGATTGTGATTGTTTGAATGACTGAAACCATAGTTTGTTAGTTTCCAATAAAGTTTATGTTTCACACTTTAGATTGTGAACAAATTGTTACTCTAGTATGAGAAGTTTTACGATGATATATGCTTGTTATGATAATGACCATGATGCTTTCATGTCCATATTTTTTTGGCGAAGTATCAAGTGAAAACGCTGATTCAGTGAAAATCTGGAAACTTGCGACCCGAGCCGTTGGATCTTTAATTGATGGCAAAGATGAGAGGTGGGTTTTCTAACCAGCCACCTCTGGCTATCTTTCATATAACCCCCTGTCCTACACACGAAGTCTTAGATCTCACCTCATCCATTGTCGCCTCCCCACACCCCACCGCGAGGACCATGGCGTTGCCGCCGTCCACCACCGCAACGGCCGACGACGGGGCCTCCCCTCCCGCGACGACCTACAGTGGAGCCATGCCGTTCCCCACCGTGACGACAGACGACGGATCCATCCCTCGCTGCGACGACGTACTGCGTAGCCGTCCCCCATGGCGGCGCCGCTGGGCGGATGCTATGGAGGTATCCGGCGATAGCCGGCGGGGACGGCGCTGATGTAGGCGTCCACCTCGCCGAAGCTCTCCTGTGCGAGGAAGGCTCCCGCAAGGCATGCTGCCGACGGGGCAGGCGGTGGAATGTGATGTTGCTCATTTGAAGCTTGATTCTACAGTGCCTCCTTACAGCAGATTTGTTGTGCGTGCTTGTCATGTAGAGATGAAATTTCTGAATGCAATTTTGATCTTGTGAGGTGTTATCACTCAACGTGAAAGCATTGTTGATTCTCTTTATTTAGACTGGACAGTGCTCCAACGATGTAATCTGAGAATTTGTAAAGACATTTTTTTCTGAATACAAGCAAGTGTATGTCGGATGAAAGTTTACACATAATTCAGTCCAAGGGTGTATGTTGGGCGAGCAGGAGTCACAGCAGTGTGCAGCTTAGTTGCGGACAGCACGACAGCTAATCTGATAAAATGTGAACTGATATACAGAATTTGTCTGAATGCCATATTGATGTACAGAATTTTGTGATGTAATCTGATTGAGTGTGAACTGATATAGTCGGTCTATTTAATCTGTCCATGGATGTTGCTGTCAAATGTTATCACTGACTATCCATATGAACTTTGGGTACTGTTTATACTTAACTAATGGAGTGAATCAGTTCATTTTTCCAATAATTTTTGACAAGAGCTCTTATGGACAGAAGTTCATCTTGCCAATACTTTTGACAAGAAGCATGAATTTTCATGCAATTGGCAGAAATTAAACAAAAGGACAAAAATAAATGAGACGGCAAGATATCATGCCACCTGACTACAACTAGTTACTATCATGCAGCAGACAACAAACTTAGTCGAGTATCCGAAGCAATTAATTGGAGGCAACATAATAGTAGTACAATCAGTACTGAATATCTTAAGTTTCATCACCAATAGTAACATCCAGAATCGATATGCTAAGTACGGCCAGAATCGATATGATAGGTACGACATTGACTTAATTAACTACTCCCTCCATTCCAAATTACTCGTCGTGGTTTTAGTTCCAAATTTGAACTAAAACCACGACGAGTAATTTGGAACGGAGGGAGTACAAGGTTGAGACTACATAACTAGATGATTCTCAGAAGTACAAAATTCGGAGAAGAAAATATTGAGGCTTCAACTTCAATCTTGTACTGCCCAAAATAAAAACATGTGGTTGCCTCGAATCGAAATAAAGGAACGTGCAGATAAACATAAAAAAAGAAAAGTCAGAATGAACATACAAATTATGAAATAATATAGCTATTTTGTGTGTATGATAACTACCTTTATTATTGTTGATTCTTTTGGGGGCAACTACGACTGTCATGGAAGACAACCTGGTTACATGTCCTGCAGGTGCGAGGCTTTTTCGGTCCTCCCACATTTTTCTTCCCCTCTCCATTCTTATTTCTCCTCCCTTCTCCATCCCCTTTTTAATTTTTTAATTTGGGAACTCATCCCATATTTTTTGTTTTGGGAATTTACTCCACTGCTCTCTCAAGTAGGATTTACAAGTCCAGTTTACATATTCTACTGCCGGCAACTGATGTACATGCTACAGTACACCGACGAAGATGCAAACAAGAAAGACCAAACCAGATACTTCAAAAGTACAACTGAAGAAAGACAACTATGACATTCAGGTTAACATGATTCAGGTAGTGCTTGTTCTACCATCAGGTGGAGGGATATGAGGATGTTGTGGCAATAAGACCGACGCCATATTAGTACAATCAGTAACCGAAGCAGCTGTTGCTTACCTGTGCAGGGATAAGACGAGATTGAGGCATGGCACAGTACGAGGAGGAGCGAGGTCCTGGAGAGGCGGCACTGATGCATCGACAGTGAACATGGCTGGCGGAGGATGCATCGTGGCTGGCGTGGGGCTCTTCGTGGCCGGCGGAGGGAGTAGTTCATGGTCGACGGAGGGCCCGTCGTGGCCGGCATAGGGCAAGTCTCCATCTCGCCGACGAGATTGAAAGACGAATCGATCGTAGTCGAAATGTAAGGACCTGGTGCGTAAATGAAGGGGTTATTTGCTAATTAGTGTTTAAGTGGCTGGTGGGATACGACCTAAGATCTATGCCGCTCTTTATTGATCTGATGACTCACGAGGTGAGTTTCCAGATTTTCACTGAATCAGCGTTTTCACTTGATACTTCGCCTATTTTTTTATTGACATCTCTGTATCTAAACATGTGGTCATAATTATTGATATCGGCTTTCGCTTGAGGACAAGCGAGGTCTAAGCTTAGGGGAGTTGATACGCCCATTTTGCATCATGTTTTCCTATTAATATTTATTCATGGTGAACTATTATTTCACTTTATGATACAATTCTTATGCCTTTTCTATCTTATTTTGCAGGTTTCACATGAAGAGGGAGATTGCCGACGGCTGGAATTCTCGTCTGGAAAGGGTTATATCAGAGACACCTTTTCTGCACAACTCCAAATGATCTGAAAATTGACAAAGATTTATTTGGAATAAATAAAAAATATTGGAGAAAAAATTACTAGAGGGGGACACACGAGGTAGCCACAAGCCTGGGGGCATGCCCTACCCCCCTAGGCGGGCCTCTGAAGCCCATCTTCTGAGATATGATGCCATTTGACCTAGGAAAAAACAGAAGGAAGGTTTCAGGATGAAGTGCCGCCGTCTCAAAGCGGATCCTCGGCAGGAGCACTTTTTGCTCTCTAGCGAAGCGATTCCGCCGGGGAAACTTCCCTCCGGGAGGGGGAAATCGAAGCCATCGTCATCACCAAAGATCGTCTCATCATGAGAGGACCAAAATTCATCAACATATTCACCAGCACCGTCTTATCTCAAACCCTAGTTAATCTCTTTTATTCAATCTTTGTCTCAAAACCTCATATTGGTACCTGTGGGTTGCTAATGTTGATTACATCTTGTAGTTGATGCTCGTTCATTTATTTGGTGGAAGACTATATGTTCAGATCCTTAATGACATTCAATACCCCTATGATCTTGAACATGAATATGATTTGTGAGTAGTTACTTTTGTTCTTGAGGACATGGGAGGGGTCTGGTCATAAGTAATCATGTAAATTTGGTATTCCTTCGATATTTTGATGATATGTATGTTGTTGCTTCCTTTAGTGGTGTCGTGTGAATGTCGACTATATGACAGTTCACCATCTTTTGGCCTAAGAGAAGGCATTGTGGAGTAGTAATTAAATGATGGGTTGCTAGAGTGACAGAAGCTTAAACCCTAGTTTATGCGCTATTCCGTAAGGGGCTGATTTGGATCCATATGTTTCATGCTATGGTTAGATTCATCTTAGTTCTTCTTTTGTAGTTGCAGATGCTTGCGAGCGGGGGTAATCATAAGTGGAAGTCTTGTTCAAGTAAGAACAGCACCCAAGCAACGGTCCACCCACATATCAAATTATCAAAGTAATGAACGCGAATCAAACAAAGATGATGAAAGTGACTAGATGAAATTCCCATGTGTCCTCAAGAACGCTTTGCTTGATATAAGAGGAAGTTTCGGCGTGTCCTTTGCTATAAAAAGGATTGGGCTACCTTGCTGCACCTTTGTCACAATTGCTACTTGTTGCTTGTTACAAATTACAGTGCTATCAAACTACTTGTTACCGATACTTTCAGTGCTTGCAGAAAATACCTTGCTGAAAACCGCTTGTCATTTCCTTCCGCTCCTCATTGGGTTCGACACTCTTACTTATCGAAAAGACTATGGTTGATCCCCTATACTTGTGGGTTATCAATTACTAATAGGATGTGGTGTAGCGGAAAGTCACAAATCCGTCAATCTAATCACAAATTCCGACCCGCTCTTACCAAGCAGCAGTAGGTTGTGACCGGCAACAGTAGTAGTCAAAATTCTCAAAGCTTGGATAGATCAATTGCTAGGTGGTGTCAAACGCATGATGTAGATGATAGGTGGAGGTGGGGAGGCTTAAATATGGTAGCAAAAATTGTCAACAATAATCAATTCAGAGATGCAAAGTTGTATAAACTCTCAATGATGGTACCGTGGTTGTCCTAGGCTAGACCTATCGGATGAGGGGTTCCGGCGAACCCTTAAGGTTAGAACACTGGGGTGCGCGCGAAGTCTTTCCCTCCTACCGATCTACGCTCTAGCTCGCTAAGATTTTGCGGACGAACTTGACGAACTTACAACACAGAAAGACACGGGGTTTATACTGGTTCGGGCCATCGATGTGGTGTAATACCCTACTCCAGTGTGGTGGTGGTGGATTGCCTCTTGGGCTGATGATGAACAGTACAAGGGAAGAACAGCCTCCTGAGGTCGAGGTGTTCTTGTGCGTATGAACTTGTGGTGTGTGGATTTAATGAACTGCTCGATCCCCCCTCCACTGTGGTGGCTAGTCCTATTTATGGAGGCCCTAGTCCTCTTCCCAAATATCGACCGGGAAGGGAGCCAACAACGGCGGGAAAATTTGAAGGGGGACAACTAGTACAAGCTATCCTGACAAAAGCTGTCTTCGTCTGCGAAAAGCTCTGGAGTGACGCCGTCTTGGGCTCCATGATGACCTCTGCCTTGCCGTCCTCCTGGTCTTGGTCTCGTTGCACCAATATGGCAACCTTTGCCTGATGCCTCGGTACTCTTCGCCTGCGCTTGCCTCCTTAGCACCAAAGAGGAAAGAAGGACGCTGCATGCACCGGCGCCCGCCTAGCACTCGCCTGGCACCGTTCGTCATGGCTCACGTCACGAGAACCTCGTGAGGTTTGCCCCGCCTTGATATCTCCGCTCCTCGTGAGCCTGCCTAGCCAGGCCACTCTAGAGGAGGTCTTGCGTCGTCTGCCTCGCGAGGCTTGGACCCTCGCGAGGGTCTTGGGTGCCTTGTTGACGAAGATGGGCCATACGGCCTGCTGCTTGGCCACGCAGCGATGCCGCAGTGCAAGTCTGAGGACCCCGTTCCCGCAGCAGCAGTGAGCCCCGGGCCCAAGGTGCAATCGGGCTTGGCTTCGCGGCGAAGCCAAGGGTCATGTTCGGAGCACCGCGGGCCCCAAAAGCCTGCGGCCTCGGTCGACGCATGGCGGTTGATTGGACGTGGGCGTCTCCGCTTCCCCATGCTGCCTCGGCAACTGCACGACTTGACAAGTCCCTGCGACATGCAAGGAAAACCATCATTACCTGCGATCGTGGGAGACGCCGGTTGGCCTTCTCTGGCTATAAATAGGGAGGGGGGCGGAGCCCCTGTTGCCCATCTCTTCCTCGCTTGCTTGCTTCTCTGCTCCATTGCTTGCGGTGCGATCGATGGCACCACGAAAGAAGTTCTCTGTCGCCGAGAAAGGAAAGGCCCCTCACGAGGGGCCCGGTTCCCCGACGCCCAAGCGCGGCCATGGCCAGCCGCGCAAGTACGCCGCGACCCCCACCGTGGCCCACCGTCGAGGCGGCGCTGCGGCACGCGGAGGGGATCGTCCCATTCATGGTGGTTCGGCCGACGAGTGGAGGCGCGCGATGGTGGAGCAGCCTCCCCGCCCGCGCTTCCATTCGGCAGAGGTGTCGCTGGAGTTCGTTGTCTGGTCGAAGAGCCCGGCCGGCAACTGGCTCCAACTTCCACGCTTCTTCGCCGGCGAACTGCCGGCCTCTAGTCTGGGCGGTCTCTGGCTGCAGGCGGACGGTTGCTGTAGCAAGGCCTCTTAGGTCGCGGTCGAGACTTCCGCCGCGGGAAACATAGCCCTGGCCCGCGGCTGGCAGACGTTCGCCCGCGAGCGCGGCCTGGGAGGCAGTGCACCCTCCATTTCAGGTACAATGGTGAGTCGACCCTCTGTGTGAGGGTGTTCGGGGAGGATGGTCGCCGCGCCGGGTGCTGCCCTGGGGCGAACGACGGCGAGGAGGTGCTCAGCCTTGGTGACGGTCGCGATGAGGATGAGGGCGAGCCTGCCCTCGGCGGCGACTGGGTCTCCTCCAGCTACGGCGGCTCTTCCTCCAGTTACAGCTCCTGCAGCGGTGGCTATGATCAGCCGCCACACCACCGCGCCCGCTTCAAAGGAGGCAGCGGGTCATCTCGCCGCCGCGCCTCCGTGAAGCGCGAGGAGGGGTCTGGCTAGGCTCGGGGCATCGCCTAAGGCCTGCCTCTGCGGATTGCTGCAACACTACTTCGCTTAGCTTTTTCTTTCTTTCCTGCATCGGAAAAACGAAACCAGTTTGGGCCCGTGAGGCGTGTATCGAATTGTGGCTCTTTGGTTAATGCACCGTGCGTGTCATTCCCATGCAGTGTTGTTATTTTGCGCAAGGATAACTTAACCTGGTGCGTTTGGGACGCCCTTTCCCTCACAATGTGTCTTCATTTTCCCAGAAACTGCAAAAAATTCGTTAGGGGGTGCGCTAGTGGATTTCTTTGTCAACCAAGCCACGGCTTGGCGCTTTGTATCGCGGTACCTGAGGGGCACGGATCGGGAGAGATGTGACAGCTTCCAGGCTCGAACAAGGGTGGCTCGTGAGAAGGCAGAGAGAAGAAAAATGCTTGCGAGGGCACCTGCCCAGCCCCCTCGCGAGGTATGCGAGAGAGAGAACATGAGCAAACCAGAGCCGAAAAATGCGGTAAAAGGCTATGGAACCAAATCAGCAACGAACACCAAGAGCGACTTTGATTAAGGAAAAGCGAGCCAACCACGGAAAGCAAATGAAAAGCCGCGTCCGGCACCTAATCTAGTCTTCAAGTCTTCTCACAAGCGCAGAGCTAAGTTTTGTCCACTAGGCGTGGGAGGGAGCCCCAGGGCCTGAGGCCGGCGCTCCTGAGACACCGGGGCGTGTACAACCCCACTCATTATTACGTGAGAGTGTCATGGGCGGCGATTCTTCACAGGCACCGGGTCTTCTTCATAGGCTTTGGGCATTTCTTCTCAGGCTCTAGGCCTTGCTTCTCAGGCTCTGGGCCTTGCATTATGGATACAACTTCCGGAGGTGCTGGATGTTCCAGGCGTTCTGGATGGGTATCACATCCTGTGTCTCCAGGTGCGCTGCACCCGGCCTGGATACATGGACGACCCTGAACGGGCCCTCCCACATGGGCTTAAGCTTGTGCAACCCTTCCCTGGAGAGGACCCGCCTCAGGATGAGGTCACCCACCTCGAGCGTTCTGGAGCGGATGTTACGGCAGTGGTACCGCCGTAGCGCTTGCTGATACCTTGTCGCCCTTAATGCGGCTTCGCGTCGGCGTTCCTCCCCCAGCACGAGATCCATCCCCCGCACGGCGTCCTGCTGCGTTTCGTCGAACGCCAGGACCCGCGCGGAGCGATGCTTGACCTTGTGAGGGAGGACTTCTTCGGCTCCGTAGACAAGGAAGAACGGAGTCTCGCCCGTTGACTTGGTAGCGGTGGTACGGATGGACCACAGCACAGACTGGAGCTCGTCGTGCCAGCCCCTGCTGCAGGCCTCCAGCTTCTTCTTGAAGGTCCTGGTCTTGAGACCCCTTAGGACCTCAGCGTTGGCGCGTTCGACCTGACCATTGCTCCTGGGGTGGGCCACCGAAGCGTAGCAGATCTGTGTTCCAAGGTGTCGGATTTCGGGTTCCGGCAGACCCTTGAGGTTCGAACACTGGGGTGCGCACGGAGATCCAACCCTCCACCGTCTCGTATCTCGCCGAATCGCAGGGACCTAAACTACTAAACAGAACAGCACAAGAGACACGAGATTTATACTAGTTCGGTCCACCGTTGTGGTGTAATACCCTACTCTAGTTTGTGGCGTGGTGGATTGCCTCTTGGGCTGATGAGGAACAGTACAGGGAAGAACAGCCTCGCGAGGGTCTGTTCTTGGTGGGTGTGATGAACTGGTAGGTGGTGTCCCGTCGCTCTAGCTTGAGGATTGGGTCTCTGTCTTTCTCTGGATGCCGATCGTTTTCCCCCCTCTACTCTGAGTGTGGCTACTCCTATTTATAGGCGAAGGCCCTGGGCCTCTTCCCAAATATTGAGCGGGAAGGGCGCCAACAATTGGCCATTTTGAAGGGGAACAGCGGGTACACTTATCCTGACTAAAGTTGGTCCTCGCCGCCAAAGGCTCGTGATGACGCCGCTTGGGCTCCACGATGACTCCTTCCAGCCGTTGGGGCTGGTCTTGGTCTTGTTGCACCAAAACGGATGCCTTTGCTTGATGCTCTCGCGCTTGCTCCCTTTGCACCAAAGAGGAAAGGAGGACGCTGCCGGGCCGGGCGCCCGATCGGGCGCCCTTGGTCATCATGGCTTGCATCATGGGCACCTCGCGAGGTACCGCCTTGAACTCTCCGCCTCCTCATGAGCCAACCCGACGAGGCCGTGCTCGAGGAAGCTCCTGGTCGTCCGCCTCATGAGGCTTGCCTCGCGAGGGTCTTGAGCTTGTGTTGATGAAGATGGGTTGTCCTGGGCCTCCTTTGAGCCACGCCCGCAGGCAGCAGTGCAAGTCTGGGACCCCTGCTCCCGAACGCCGACAAGAGCCCCTGGCCCATGGCGCGCCCAAACTTGGCCGAGCAGAGGCGAAAGGGTAAGTCTGCGAAGCATCGTGGGCCCCTAACGACCCTGCGGCCTTAGGCGCCAGCGTGGCGGTTGATTGGACGCGTGCGCCTCAAGAACTGCGTGGGTTGATAATAGAGCGGCATCTTCCTTGCCTCCTTTACTTTCTCCAGTTGCTGCTCAGATCCCCTTTCTTGCGCCTCTCCTCTTTGCTTCCAAGACCTTCAGATCCACTCCGCCTGCGTGCCCTAGCCAGTCATGGCTCCTCGCCAAGCCCCGGCCGGAGCTTGGTACTCTCCTGCCTTGGACCTGCCAAATGTGTCAAGGCGAGCCTAGCTCACTCGACAAGCGCCGGTTGGCGGAGGCGCAGGGCGTCAATGGAACGGGCGGTGTTCAAGGTCGGCTCCTCCGCCCCGAGGGTCGGGGAGTACCTTCTACCCGCTCTTCGTGAGCGCCATCATTGTTGGTCCGGTGCCTCCCTTCTCGAAGTTCTTCTTCTCCGTCCTCCGTCACTACAACATCCAAGCTCTGCACCTCCATCCCAACTCCGTCCTTCTTCCGCAATCTTCGCCAACTATTGTGAGGCCCATGTTGGGGTGAAGCCCTCGTGGCCTTGCTGCGCCACTACTTCTTCCTCCGAACCTCCCGTGGTTCCGCCACAGGCGCGAAGCCGTTGCATATGGTGGAGCCATCGCCAGTGCAAACCCTGGGAAGCGGATTGAGGGCTTCAGGAGCAAGTGGGTCTTGGTGGATGCTGGGCGCATCCACCCTCGGCTGATCCTGCCCACGGAGCCCGCCGAGAGTTCCGACGACTGGTCTCGAGCGGAGCTTCGGGATCCCAGCCAAGTCAGGCCGAGAAGATGGATGCAGATCTGAAGCCGGCCGACGCGGGCGGGCGGCCGACCGGCATCGCTGCCGAGGGAGTTCCCGAGTACCAACTGCTCCGCTTCGCCTGCACTCCGCCTGGCGTGGAGGCCTCACTGAGTCCCGTGGTCCCGCCAGCGAGGATCTGGCGACGGTCCTCCAATCCTTGGTCTGGGGCGATGTGGCGAGATCGAGGGCGCCTGCCGCCTTGTTCCTTCGTGGAGGATTGGGGGCAGGTAGTGGGGCCCATGCCTGTCTTCAATGGGGACGGGCCCGTGCCCGTGGAGGCTCCGGAGGACCTGGTGGACGTGTCCTCTTCCGACTCCAGCGAAGAGGTGGAGGAAGGAGAGGCGGGAGAGGGGGTTGACTCGGGGGTGGAGTCAAGGGCTCCTCCCCTGCGGCGCAGGCCCTGCGTTCTCCGCCTCCCCGAGTGACGACGACGAGGATGAGGATGAGCGGGGAGGCAGAAGCCTGCCCCCGATCCCGAAGAAGGACCGGACTGGGCTGGTCCCTCGCGGGTCCGCTCTGGCCCCGGGGTGATCCGCAGGCGCGCCTCCTGCTCCTGGTCCCCTTGAAGCTGATCCCTGCAGCCGGCTCTCGGGCTTCAAGTATGGCCGGAGGCTGCTCGAGTCCACCAGCGACGACCTGTAAGTGCATGCTTCCAGTCTTGATTATTGCTCTGTCGACGAGATCTGATGTCCATGTTCTTCGGCCAGGCTGGCGCCCGCGGCGAAGAAGCTGAAGGGGGCTCCTGAGGCCCCATCTGTGGCGGTGCCTCTGCCCGAAAAAGAAGATGGTCCTGACGCCCAGGCCTCTCCCCGCCCAAGCGCCCACGCGAGGCTCGGCTGAGCCCTGGGCGAAGCTCATTCTTGACCCAAAGCGACTCGAGGTGCCCTTGCTTGGCGCCGCCTCCGCTGTTGCCACTGGCGCTACCTGGTTCCGCCTCGGCGCATGCATGGTTACGCCGCCGCCATCCCCTCCTACTCCACCAACTGTTGTCTCTCCGACTCCTCCCACTGTCCTGGATCGTGCTGCCGCTGAATTGGACCGGCTGCGGCAGGATCTTCTCGGCGCCGACCCTCGCTTGGTGGCCGGGCGCTTGGAGCTGGCCTCGCTGGATTCGCCCGACGCTTTGATTCAGCGGCGCTGGTCCAGCCTCGACGGCTATGACGAGGAGAAGCAGCTGTTCGTGAGGCGAAGGTGGCCCGATGCTGCTCCTGGGGAGGCAGCCAAGATCCAAGGTCGCTGTGAGACGCTGGAGGGCGAGCTGAAGGGCCTGCAGAACCAACTTGCCGAGGAGGCCTGCCTCCGCCAAGAGCAGGAGGAAAGCATGAAGGCTCGTGAGGCGGCCGTCAAGGACCGGGAGGCCAAGCTGAAGAAGCGTCGTGACCGCCTAGGCGCACTGGAGCAGGAACTGGAGGCGAGGAAGGTCGAGCTGGACGACAAGGCGCGGGTTCTTGCCGAAGATCGCGTGGCCTTCATGGAAATGGAGGTGAAGGCTCGCGCCTTGCTGAGGGAGCTTTACGATAGCGGCCTGGAGAGCCCACTGGCCGGCGCAGAGGATGGCCCCGCCAAGCTGCTTCCCTTCCTAGTTCACGATCTTGAAGATGTCTCCCTTGGTCTTGGCCCCACGGCTGAGGCCGAGGCGCGTGTCTTGTCTTCCGCGGCACTGACGCGGATCCTCACCCACATCTATCTTCGCGATCCCAGCGTCGACCTGGACAGCCTGCTGGAGCCAGCAAGCGGCGAGCGTGCAACTGCCGCTGTCGAGGCTATGAAGGGGCGCGCGGAGGCTCTGCTGGGGAAGTTCCGGCCTTCAAAGACCAAGCCGGGCGAGCGCCGCTGCCGCTGCTTCACGAGGCGAGCCCACTCCGCGTTGCTCCACCGCCGACAAGTGACTCCGTTGTGGCTCATGTCTTGCTTTTAATTCCTGCACATGTATCATGCCTCGGGGAGGCGTTTAAACTTGCATTTGGTATTGCGATGACAGTGTGGACTGTAATATTTGCTTTTGAATTCCTTGAAATTTGTGCTTCCTACTTGCTTATGTTCTACGCCGTGAGCCCGGCCTCACAAGATACCTCAGCCGCCGTTAGCCCTGACCGGAAACCAGGACGGGACCAAGGAGTGAGGGGCTACGTGACAAGTTAGGCTCCTGAGTCGCGATGCTCAGGAGTCCCCCTTGGCGCACGTACAGCAAGTAGGGAGGTGAGACGCGGGCGGATCCACCGTTCTACGTCTGCAGAGCCCGGCCTCACAGATACCTCAACCGCCGCCGTTAGCCTTTCGAACTAAGGGGTGAGGGGCTACGTGACCAGTTAGGGTTCCCCGAGTCGCGATGCTCGTGGAGTCCCCTTGACGCTCAAACAGCATTCGTACCTTGGCTCCGCTCGGGGAGTGACGTGAGACGAACCAGGCCCGAGGGGCCTGGCTGGGTGGCGTGCGTCTGGGCGTGACCCAGGCGCAGCCCTTGTGCCCAGCCCCCTCGCGCGGCGCTCCCGAGGGGAGGCATTGCAACGAGGCCAGACACTGAGCTCTGGGCTCCCTGAGGTTGATGGGACCCGGGGGCCACCCTCAGTTGTTTATCACCAGCGCGGAGCATAGCACTTCCGCATGCGTACGGGCATAGCCGCTCCTCGGCAGTGTCGTTAGCCGCTGAGCATGGTGCTTCCATCGAACGTGGGAGGGCTCCCCTCCGGGAGGAGCCCCAGGCGATATGACCCACCACGACACGTGGCTGCACGGTAGGGCTGGACGAGGTGTATCTGGGCACCCGTGAGCCGGTAGCGGGACTCACGGGCCCTACCTCAAGGTGGGTTGCGCTGGCTCGGGGCCTTATCTTCGAGTGTGTTCCTGCAAATTTGGCCAGATGCCGGTGCTCTACGTCTTCGGGTCCCGGCTCTCGGGCTGGTCTCAGCCATCGCTGGCAAGCCAGGTCGCGATGCCATGGACAAGACCAGAGGGTGAGGGCCGGAGAGCCGGTAGGAGCCCTGAGTCGCGATGCTCAGGCACCCCCTTTAACGCGCAAGCTGGATTAGATGACGCAACTCAACGTCCTCGGGTCCCGGCTCTCGGGCTGGTCTCAGCCGTCCTCGGCAAGCCAGTCGCGATGCCATGGACAAGACCCAGAGGGTGAGGGCCGGAGAGCCGGTAGGAGCCACGAGTCGCGATGCTCATGCACCCCCTTTAACGCTGCAAGCCGGGCCGACGCTGCAACTCGTCCTCGGGTCCCGGCTCTCGGGCTGGTCTCAGCCGTCGCTGCATAAGCCAGGTCGCGATGCCATGGACAAGACCAGAGGGTGAGGGCCGGAGAGCTGGTAGGAGCCCTGAGTCGCGATGCTCAGGCACCCCCCCTTTAACGCGCAAGCTGGGTTAGGTGACGAAACTCTACGTCCTCGGGTCCCGGCTCTCGGGCTGGTCTCAGCCGTCGGCAAGCCAGTCACGATGCCATGGACAAGACCAGAGGGTTAGGGCCGAGAGCCGGTAGGAGCCCTGAGTCGCGATGCTCGTGCACCCCTTTAACGTGCAAGATTCCGCCACCTGTGAAAAGGCACCAAATAACAAGCATGGTGGAGCGAGAGCATAATCCTAAGGAAAAGTAGGAAGGATACATGCCACGGATCGACCCGAGCGGGCGTGGGGATGATGCAGCCCGAGGCGCCCCAACAGGATAAGCTACTGACATGAAATAAAAGGGGATACATGCCGCAGGGACGGACCCACGCTGCCTGGGAATAATGCGGCCCTGAAGGCGCTCCCAGCCGGAAATAAAACTTAAAGATGTCACCTGGTGATGTTGGGGATGAAGGGGTGTTGGTGTAGTAGACTCGGTGGGCTGCGGGAGCCGATCCTCACGAGCCCCCAGGCCCAGGGGCCTCGGGAGGCTCCGGAGGCGCCGACGGCTCCTCATGGGCCATCTCCATCTCTGCCAGGGCTGCGGCGTGCCTGACCTCTTGAGCCTCCAGGATGGTCCTCATGAGACGCTGGTGCGCAGCAGCCGCGTTTGGCAGGCCATAAGGCATGCGTACGTAGCTGTGGGGCGGACCCTCGCAACGTCCCACTCGCGAGGGCCAGAGGCGCTCTTGAGATGCGGCTCGGTTGAGCCCTGGTATGTCGATGCAGACGCGCAGCCCACCATCCTCGCCTGGATGGGGGGCCACAGCGGGTAGGCGGCGGCTGCCCCTCATGACCCTTGACTCCTGTAGCTCCTGAATGGCCTTGCTGACAAACTCTTGAGGGTTCTGCCCTCCTGGTCTTGCTCCTGCTTGCGGGAAACGTGCTTCGAAACACGCCTCCATGTGGTGCCCAAGCGCCTCCCTCGAGACCTTGGCGAGGTCGGCGGCCCTCCAGGGGAGAGCCCTCGAGCCCTGCCTGAGGAGGGCGCCGGGCGCGCTTTCTTATGTGATGGAAGGAGGCTCGCCCTGGCCCGGCGCGGGCCCTGAGGGGCCTGCCTCTTGAGGAGCCGGGCTGGTCGATGTCTTCTTCTTATTGGGTGCGGCCTCGGGAGGCCTCCTGCTGCTGTGGTCTGGGTCTTCTAGCGATGTGGCCTGAAAGGCTCGCTCCAGGGAGCACACTGCGTCTCTCTCTTCACAGGGCACCGTGATGACCCCGCCGCTTCCTGGCATCTTGAGGACGTTGTAGCCATGGTGGGTTACGGCCATGAATTTGGCCAACGCTGGGTACCCGAGGATGGCATTGTACGGCAGGCGAATGTGGGCGACGTCGAAGTCGATGAGCTCGGTGTGGTAGTTGTCGCGAGCCCCGAAGGTGACAGGAAGGCGGACCTGCCCGATCGGGACCGTGGAGCCGTCGGTGACTCCGGAGAAAGGCTTGGTTGGTTGAAGCTGACTGTAAGGCACTTGAAGATTGTTGAATGTCTCCACGGACAGGACGTTGAGCCCTGCTCCACCGTCAATGAGGGTCTTGGTGACCAGCACATTGCTGATGATTGGGGAACAAAGCATCGGGAGAACTCCGGCTGTGGCTGCGCACTTGAGCTGGTCCGCTGAGCTGAATGTGATGGCGCACGCCGACCACCTGAGAGGGCGCGTGGACTCGAGCCTGGGAGGATCTGCATTCACTTCATGGGGCGAATCGCTTGAAGATGCGCTGAGAGGCTGGGGCTTGAGCTCCGCCCAGGATGCAGGCGATCGCACGCGCTACCTGGAAGCCCCGAGCCCCCTCGTCCTGATGACGGTCTTCGATTCTCCTTGGTGGCGGCGGTAGCGGAGGGAGGCCGGCATTCCCCTGCGGGCAATCCTCGCGAGGCTGATCCCTCCAGCCTCCCCCGTGAGGTGGGTCTTGCCAGCGGTCCTCGCGAGGTTGGTCGCGCCACCCTTGGCGCTGGGCATGGTCTTCCCAAATGGCCCTACATTCCTTCCTCCTCCTCGCCATAGCCCGTCGGCTGCGCTCGGGCGTCTGCCGACCTTCCTTCACAAGACGGCCCGGAGCTCTTGACATTCATTGGTGTTGTGGGTGTGGAGGTCGTGGTACACAAGCATCAGCTGCCCTTGGAGGACTCGGGCTGATCTCTGCCTTGCTTGGTGTCTGGTTCAGCCATGAAAGCACGGCAACCCCTTGCGCTTCACGCCCTTGGCCTTGGACTTCTTTTCTTGGGATCCGGCAGGCAGCTCGAGGAGGAGAGGCGCCCCTCCTCAGCCTGGCGCGCCAATCGCCAAATTGAACAGCTCGTGGAGGTGCACAGATCTTCATGCATCGCCAGCTCCTCCTTCATCTTGACGTCAAGACGCGCCCGTCGGAGAAGGCAGAGATGATGGCCTCCTCCGTTACCACAGGGATCTTGAGGCGCTGCGTTGTTGAAGCGCTGGATGTACTTTGCGGGGTTTCCACAGCTCTTTGTGATTTGGCGCATGTCGCTCACGGCGGGTGGCCGGTCGCGAGTACCCTGGAAGTTGGCGATGAAGCGGGTACGCATCTCGGCCCAGGAAGAGATCGTGCCTGGGGCCAGATTCAGGAGCCAGGTGCGGGCCCCATCCTTGAGCGCCATGGGAAACCAATTCGCCATGACCTTTTCATCCCCGTTGGCAGCCTCGATGCCCAGCTCGTAGAGCTGGAGGAACTCCGTGGGGTCGGCCGTGCCGTCGTAGCGAGGAGGCAGGTCTGGCTTGAATTTGGCGGGCCACACGACGCTGCGCAGCTCGGAGGTGAAGGCGCGGCAGCCCGCCGCGGGTCATGGGGGCCTCGGACGACGAGAGCCTGGTCTTGTGGGCCTCCTCGCACCGTGGCCGGGGCAGCCAGGTCTTGACGTCTTTGAGCAGGGAGCGCTTGGGCAGCTTCTTGTGGGCGAGGAATTTCTTGACAGCTCTGCTCTTGCCGCGCCGGCGCCTGGCGGAGCGGGTTCCGCCCAGGGACCGCGCGCCTTGGGGCCAGGGCGCCTTCTTGGGGAGGAGGCGGCCGAGGCGCCTGGGAGCTTCATCGCCCAGCAGGCGGGTGCGGTGCAGCGAGACAGACGGCGCGGGTCGCCTCTGCAGCGCGAAGCTCGACGACTCGGTCGAGCCATTCTTCGTAAACGTCGTCGGACGGGCGTAGCACAGAGGCTCGTTAGCCGCGATGAGCGCGGCTCGAGTTCCTCCATGGCAGCGAAGCGCGGCGTGAAGAACCAGCGGGGTGAGCGGCGTGGCGGTCGGCCGCCCCGCCTCATGGACGGGTCTTTGGGGACGATGGTTGCTGCTCGTTTCGCTGGACCGTGGCGGCGTTGACGGCAGGTGACGGGAACGACGAGGGCGCCGCCGACGGAGCTGTCTGGCGACATGGGAGGCGAGGGCGGCTCGGCGTTTCGGGCGCGGGACAGGCGCCGACATGGTTGCGGTGGTCGGGGAAGAACGAGGCGACGAATGGCAGATTCCGGCGCACCCCTACCTGGTGCGCCAAATGTCGGATTTCGGGTTCTGGCAGACCCTTGAGGTTCGAACACTGGGGTGCGCGTGGAGATCCAACCCTCCACCGTCTCGTACCTCGCCGAATCGCAGGGACCTAAACTACTAAACAGAACAGCACAAGAGACACGAGATTTATACTAGTTCGGGCCACCGTTGTGGTGTAATACCCTACTCTAGTTTGTGGCGTGGTGGATTGCCTCTTGGGCTGATGAGGAACAGTACAGGGAAGAACAGCCTCACGGGGGTCTGTTCTTGGTGGGTGTGATGAACTGCTAGGTGGTGTCCCGTCGCTCTAGTTTGAGGATCGGGTCTCTGTCTTTCTCTGGATGCCGGTCGTTTCCCCACCCCCTCTACTCTGAGTGTGGCTACTCCTATTTATTGGCGAAGGCCCTGGGCCTCTTCCCAAATATTGAGCGGGAAGGGCGCCAACAATTGGCCATTTTGAAGGGGAACAGCGGGTACACTTATCCTGACTAAAGTTGGTCCTCGCCGCCAAAGGCTCACGTGATGACGCCTTTGCTTGGGCTCCACGATGACTCCTTCCAGCCGTTGGGGCTGGTCTTGGTCTTGTTGCACCAAAACGGATGCCTTTGCTTGATGCTCTCGCCGCGCTTGCTCCCTTTGCACCAAAGAGGAAAGGAGGACGCCAGCGCGGCCGGGCGCCTCGATCGGGCGCCCTTGGTCGTCATGGCTTGCGTCATGGGCACCTCGCGAGGTACCCTGCCTTGAACTCTCCGCCTCCTCATGAGCCAACCCGACGAGGCCGTGCTCGAGAAGCTCCTGGTCGTCCGCCTCATGAGGCTTGGCCCCTCGCGAGGGTCTTGAGCTTGTGTTGATGAAGATGGGTTGTCCTGGGCCTCCTTTGAGCCACGCCGCAGGCCGCAGGCAGGCAAGTCTGGGGACCCCCGTTCCCAGAACGCCGACACAAGGTTAGCACTATAGGTTTTGAAGAGGTTACTGGTAAACTGCGATCCGTTATCTGTGATGATGCGGTTGGGGACCCCGAAGCGGCTCACGAGGGCCTTGATGAACTAGACAACAGAGCCGGCTGGAATGGTGCGGACGGCTTCCACTTCCGTCCACTTGGTGAACTTGTTGATGGCGACGCAGAGATAACGGTAGCCCCCTGGCGCTCGTGGGAATGGGCCTAGGATGTCTAGCACCTAGACCGCGAACGGCCACGTGTGCGGGATGGTTTGGAGGCCCTGAGCGGGCTGATGGATTTGCTTGGCATGGAATTGGCAAGCTTCGCAGGAATTCACCAGCTCGGCTGCATCGTTGAGTGCTGTGGGCCAATAGAATAAGCTGCGGAAGGCCTTGCCGACGAGGGTCCGTGATGATGAGTGATGTCCACAGTCCCCGCCATGTATGTCAATCAGCAGCTCCCTCCCTTGATCGCTGGAGATGCAGCGCAGCGTGACATTGTTCCGCCATTTCCTGTACAACTCGCCGTCTTAAATGCAGTAGGCTGTGGCCTGTCGGGCTACGCGCTCCGCATCTTCTTCCTTCTCCGGCAGTGTCCCGTGCATCAGGTACTCATTGAATTCCTTGGTCCAACAGTCCTCTGGGGCTCGAGCGCCAAGAGTAGCCGAGCTCCTGAGGTTGGGCCGCAAGCTAGGGCTCCCGTGGCCGGGGGCTGTGGGAGCTCCTCCCGAAGCTGAGTCGTGCTTGAAAGAGGTGGCGTAGCTGACGGCTTGAAGAGCCGCTCTTCGAAGACGCTGGGCTCTTGCGGTTGCCGCTTGGATGCTCTCTTGGCGATGTCGTCGGCTTCCTTGTTGGTGCCCCGGGGCACGTGCTGCAGCTCCAAGCCTGAGAACTGCTTTTCCATCTTGCGCACCTCCGCAAGGAAGGCCTCCATGTGCTCGTTGAGGGAGTCCTGGATTAGGGGGTATCCGGACAGCCGGACTATATCCTTTGGCCGGACTGTTGGACTATGAAGATACAAGATTGAAGACTTCGTCCCGTGTCTGGATGGGACTCTCCTTGGCGTGGAAGGCAAGCTTGGCGATACGGATATGTAGATCTCCTCCCATTTTAACGGACTCTGTGTAACCCTAGCCCCCTCCGGTGTCTATATAAACTGGAGGGTTTAGTCCGTAGGACAACAACAATCATACCATAGGCTAGCTTCTAGGGTTTAGCCTCTACGATCTTATGGTAGATCAACTCTTGTAATACTCATATCATCAAGATCAATCAAGCAGGAAGTAGGGTATTACCTCCATCGAGAGGGCCCGAACCTGGGTAAACATTGTGTCCCCCGCCTCCTGTTACCATCCACCTTAGACGCACAGTTCGGGACCCCCTACCCGAGATCCGCTGGTTTTGACACCGACATTGGTGCTTTCATTGAGAGTTCCATTGTGCCGTCACCGTAAGGAAGGATGCCTCATATAGTTGTCAAGGACAACGTCACCTCTGGGGGAGCCCTAGCTATCGGCCAAACTCTCCGGCTAGGCGGCTTCGTCATGACCGCCCGTTCGGCTGCTATACCGATGATGACTTCTCGGGTCATCGAAAACAGCCTCCACGTCAGCTCGGAACTTGCCGAGCAGATGAATCCAATGGAGCTCTCTTTGCTAACCGAGCTCTTGGATCGCATCGCCCCTTTGGGAGTCGCTACGGACTATGATCGGATTGGGCTTAAACCCGACCAAAGGGAGATTAACTCTCCGCCGGTCACCCATCAGATAGCGGTGGTGGAGGAACAATGCGTCAATTCTTCCTCTATCTTGAGGACAAACTATGTCCGGATTCCCGAGCTCTCCTTGCCGGATACCTGTTTACGGAAGGATATCACCCAAGCCCTGAACCTAGAATTAGGCAGCGGGCTAGACCTATTGGGCAACATCCCGGAGCCCGAACTTCCCAGATCAGAAATTCCTCTGCCCCTGGGTCTCAGATCGGGTCAGGGTTCAAACTCAAATCCACCCACCCACCCAGATATAAGAGATCTTTCCCACATTAGGCAAGAGCCCCAGGAAACAGTACATCACTATTGGGCCAGATTCCTCCTTGTAATGAACAAGGTCAAGGACTGTCGCGAGGAAGACACAATCTCATTCTTCTGCAATAATTGCATGGACAAGGGAATCCTTAACGCCATAAGTCGCCATGACATAGCACGCTTCACTGATTTGGCGGCCATAGTACAGAAGTACTATGCGATGGAAAGTTCCTGGAAAACCGAAGCAAAATTTTGGGATAATCCGGCTCTGACTAAACACCTAGTCCGAATCAAAAGGGCGCACTCCCATAAGTCGCCCAATTCAATCATAAAGAAGCAAAAGCCCACTTCAGGGCGTGGAACTGTGTTGGAGGGATGGCTTAACGGGCCTCGCAAAATCCACAAAGACAGTGGATACCATACCAACGCATACCGAGAGCATGTTGGGTACTCCGGCAGGTGGCCAAAAGCGGTGAGGATCTCCTCATTCAAAACACCACAGAGCACCATCCCGTGGATAACAATACAGTACTGACAGTCTTCGATACATTCGCCTCAAACAATAGGCGAAAGCGAGCACTCCGTAGCCTTGCCGAAGTCTGCCACGTGGCAGCAATAAATCCATGGAGTGACACGGCTATTACCTTCAACGCCCGTGACGAGCCTAAATTCCGAATAGCCCGAGCACCAGCCGCATTGGTCCTTAGTCCAATTGTGGACGACTTTCGGCTCACTAAAGTGCTCATGGACGGCGGCAGCGGATTAAACCTCATCTATGAGGAAACTCTTCAAAAAATGGAAATAGACAGGAACCGCATTGAGCAAAGCAGCACGACCTTTAGAGGAATCATCCCTAGTCGGGAGGCACGCTGCGCTGGAAAAATCACACTAGTGGTATTCGGCACTCCGGACAATTATAGGTCCGAAGAAATTACATTCCAAGTGGCCCCATTCAGTAGCGGATACCACACCCTTTTAGGGCGGGAGGCATTCATGATCTTCCAAGCCATATCCCATTACGGGTACATGAAGCTCAAAATGCCCGGGCCCAATGGAATCATCACTCTAGCTAGTGATCCGGACATAACACTCCGCACCGAAAACAAAACAGCAGCACTGGCCCTCGAGGCAATATCTGAAGCCCTCGCCGCAGAGGAATTAATCGCGCTTACGCCCACAAAGGGATGTGGACGACGTGATACTCGACAAGAGATCCAAGTCCACTTCTTTTAAACCAGCGGATGAAAGAGTCAAATTCCAAATCCACCCAACGGACCCTACAAAAACAGCATCCATCGGGGCACGGTTAAACCCCGCTGTAGACACCGCACTACGGGAGTTCCTGTGCGAGAATTGGCACATATTCGCCTGGCATCCCTCAAATATGCCAGGAATCCCATGCAGGCTGGCCGAGCATAACCTTAACATTTTAAAGGGATTCAAGCCGATCAAGCGGACTCTTCGACGTTTCTCTGAACCTAAGAGACAAGCCATGGGAGAGGAACTAGCCAAGTTATTGGAGGCCGGATTCATTAGAGAAATAAAACATCCAGATTGGCTAGCAAACATGGTGATGGTACCAAAGAAGGACAAATCTTGGCGCCTATGTGTCGATTTTAAGGACCTCAACAAGGCTTGCCCAAAGGATCCCTTCCCCCTCCCTCGCATCGACCAAATTATCGATGCTACCGCAGGACACGACTCATTGTGCTTCCTCGATGCATACTCCGGCTATCACCAAATTAAGATAGTGGAGTCTGACCAAGCCGCAACGGCATTTATCACGCCATACGGCCCGTTCTGTTTCAACACAATGCCCTTCGGGCTCAAAAACGCCGGCGCAACGTATCAACGCATGATTCAGACATGTCTAGAAAAGCAGATCGACAAAACAGTGGAGGTATACGTAGATGATGTGGTAGTTAAAACCTGACAAGTCGACTCTTTAATAGACGACTTGAGGCTCACGTTCGACAATCTCCGAACATACGACATCAAGCTCAATCTGGAAAAATGTGTTTTCGGCGTACCCGCCGGAAAGCTCCTGGGCTTCATCGTCTCCAGTAGAGGAATTGAAGCAAATCCGGCTAAAATCCGAGCCCTGTCATAGTTGGCTATCCCAACGGACCTCAAACAAATCCAGAAATTAACTAGATGCGTGGCGGCCTAAAGCCGCTTTATCTCCCGATTAGGAGAAAAGGCACTACCCCTTTATCGCCTTCTGCGGCGCACTGAACACTTCGAGTGGACGGATGCTGCCACGGCCGGATTGGAAGAAATAAAAGCCATACTGGCCACCAACCCAATCCTGGCAGCGCCAAACATCGAGGAACCAATGCTGCTATATATAGCGGCAACTCATCAAGTTGTAAGCGCAGTGCTCGTCGTCGAACGAGAAACGGACGAAAATAAATTCCCCCTTCAAAAGCCGGTATATTATGTATCCACTATTATCACTCCATGCAAATCACGGTACCCGCATTATCAAAAGATCGCATACGCGGTATTCATGGCATCCCGGAAACTACGACACTACTTTCAAGAGTGTTCAATTATAGTGGCCTCGGAAGTGCCACTCAATGATATAATAAACAACCGCGACGCCACGGGTCGGATTGCCAATGGGCCATTGAGCTCCTCCTGTTTGACATAACATACAAACCTCGGCGATCCATTAAGTTGCAAGTATTGGCCGATTTTTTCACTGAATGGACAGAAGCCGAACTCCCTAAAGAGTACAGTGCATATTCCAATTGGATCATGCACTTCGACGGCTCTAAAATGCCGGGCTGGTTCTGGGGGCCGGGCGTCATTCTCGACCTCCCCACCGGGATACAGTCCAATACGTACTCCAAATATTGTACACAGACTCTAACAACGCAGCCGAATACGAGGCCCTGTTACATGGTCTCCGAATGGCAGTTTCCATGGGCATTCGACACCAAGAGGTGCGCGGGGACTCGAACCTCGCAATATCCAAAATAAATGGAGACTTCGATGCCAAGGATCCAAAAATGGCGGCTTATCGCAACGCCGTCCTCAAGATGTCAGCTCGGTTCGAGGGGCTCGAATTCCACCATGTGGCTCGGGAAAATAATCACGCGGCGGATATCCTCGCCCGGATCGGTGCCAGGCGCGATCCTGTCCCACCTAACATCTTCTTAGAAAGGTTGTTTAAGCCATCTGTGGTATGGGAAGGGGACACCGTAATAATAGTCCGGACCCGCCACAACGCCAGACAAACACTTCGACACAATCGGAGGCTCGCCACGAAATAACTCCTTCCGCCCACGTAATAATGGCTGTCATCGCCTGCGGATGTAACCATTCTGGCCTACCTAACTGTGCAGGAACTGCCCGGGGACCAAAATGAGGCACGCTGCATAGTGCGGCGATCTAAAGCCTACAAGGTCCACGAGGGAGAGCTTTATAAGAAAAGCACTACCGGAGTCCTTCAAAGGTGCATCTCTGAAGAGGAAGGGAGAAAGCTTTTGGCACAAATCCATGCTGGACTCAGTGGCCACCATGCCGTAGCCCGGGCTCTCATAAGCAAGGCCTTCCGTATAGGTTTTTATTGGCCAACGGCCCGGGCAGATGCACAGGACTTGGTCCAACGCTGCGTCGTTTGCCAGCTTTTCGCAAACCAAAGCCATATGTCACCACCGCTCTCCAAACAATCCCCATTACCCGCCCTTTGCGGTGTCCTGGGGCTTGATATGGTTGGACCCCTTAAAGGGGGAACCCATAAGAAAAAATACTTACTGGTCATGGTGAATAAATTCACCAAATGGATAGAGGCCAAACCCGTTAAAACGGTCGAATCTGGACCGGTGATAGACTTCATATCTAGGTTTGTACACCGTTACGGCGTCCCGCACAGCATCATCACTGGCAATGGCACTAACTTTACAGCCAACAAGGTGAAACTTTGGTGCAGCAACATGGGCATCAAGCTTGATTATGCTTCTGTCTATCACCCGCAAACTAACGGTCAAGTCGAGCGAGCAAATGGTCTTATCATGAGCGGCATCAAACTCAGATTAGTGCGGTCTTTAAAGGAGTCTAACACGCACTGGGTAGAGGAGCTTGACTCCGTCCTATGGGGGCTGCAGACCACGCCGAATCGCACTACCGGATACACACCGTTCTTTATGGTATACGGCGCAGAGGTGGTTCTGCCCTGCGACATAATCCATGACTCACCTCGAGTGCGCATGTATGAAGAAAAAGAGGCCGAGCTTGACCGGCAGGACAGTTTGGACGCCTTGGAGGAGGAGCGCGACGTGGCAAAAGCCCGTTCCGCATTCTATCGCAACATGTGCTCGAAGATACCAAAGCAGAAGTACGGGCCAAAACTTATAACGTTGGCGAACTAGTTCTACGCCGCCAAGAAGAAAAGAACAAGCTCAAACCCAAATGGGAAGGTCCCTTCATTATTGACCAAGTCTTGACCGATTGGAAGCGTCATCTGCGGGATGCGCTTGACAATCGACTTGAGCCAAACCCATGGAACGCAGCTAGACTCCGAAGATTCTACGCCTAGCGCCGGACTCTACGTTCGTCTCCTTACCCCTGTCCATTTTTCATTATCTGTCTTTTCTCTCTTTCTTTCTTCTTTTTCCTTCTCCTCAAGGCCTTCAAAGGCCAACTTGTGTCTTGCTCACACACTATTAAACGCGCTAGCCGCGCTCATTATACCTGGGGGCTTCTTACATAGAAGCTCAATTATTTTTCTGGGCTTCATGCCCTGCACATGTGTTATTCTTCGGCATGTACCTTTTTTCGCCATTATATGCATCGATATGACTTAAGTTTTGGCCAAGCTGGGTTGCCTGCCTCTTGTATTTATGCCCTATGTTCCCGTTAATTCGGCTAGGGCATAAGGGGAGCACCTCTGCGATTGTTACTGCTGGGTCAGCCGGATGTGTACCTCAGACTGGGTGAAGCCGAAAGCTAGCATTCTTAAGGGAATATTCGGTCGGTGAACAAAAGATGACTTTTATTTATTTTGATACATGCCCCCAGATGTTTTTTGCCTGCGTCTCTTCTCGCAGTTCGAACATGCTCATTAGGGCATGCGTACCCAGGGAAAGGAACCCTTAACGGAACTTTTCTCCCTAGAAGATGTTTCTTACTATCCATGTAATATAACATAACTAGTTGGGTAGTTGTCTGTTCAAGCACTTATGACCCCTACGCTTGGTTTCCACGCATACCCTAGTTTTTACATAACTTAGCGGGTATTCGGATACACTCCGGACTATTTGGTCCCAGGTCGAAGCGAAAAGGTCTGCCATGACAAATGATTTACAATCCGGCTAGAGACATTATACATGTCACTTCAATTACACAGTCACTTAGACTGACTAAATTCTTCTTCTATCTCATCCAACAGGCTGTCTAGCCTACAATCCTGTTGGGAATACTTTGCGGCTAGTTCCACTTGGTCATACACCAAACTGACGGGGATCTCTTTCCCATTGGGCCCCACAGGTCTGACCTCGACCATGTGGTTTGGGTCAGCCTTGGTATACCGCGTCTTCACCATGGCCCAGGCTTCCCTGGCACCTTGACAGTAGGCCGATATCTTCCATAATCGGAAGCGCCGCCGCGCTCCCTTGAGCTTCTCTGCAAGCTCTCTAATGCCTCCTGGCAGGGAGACGGATGGCCACAAGGCCTGGGCAATACCCTGCATCGCCTGCCGAACTTGTTCGTGCAGTTGTGAGAGCTCTGGTAGAAGATCACCCGCTGACCCGGGCATCTCCTCTGCGGGACGACCCGTCAGCATACCTGCAGACATAACTCTGTTAGCCGTCTTCCTCACCGAACTCTTTCAAAAGTTCATTCAAGCACTTACTGAAAATGCCGCGCCGAAGCCGCTTATTCTCCTTCACGGAGTCCGCTAGCTGGCTCGAACATCCTTCAGTTCCACGCTCAGCTGGGTATTGGCATCTTGGAGATTGTTTTTCTCCTGCCTAACTTTTGTAAGCACGCGCTCGCCAGCCTTTAGCTGCCGTATGGCATGTTGTTCATCCGGATTCACTCCGGAGCCATCTGTAATATCTATTGTCAGATTTGCAGGTATGCCGCACTCTATACGGTAACTATCATTTTTTGAAACAAGTTTTACCGGAGGGGGCCTTCTCGGACTCCTTCAATGCGGTGACAGCGGCCCGTAGCTGGGCCCTGAACTCTTCCAGCTCTTGAGACAATTGGGTATTCTTTTCTATAAGAACATGCACAAATAATGATCCTTAAATCAGTTGTGCCAACTGTTTCAAGTCTCAGGGGCTACCGATATATATAATCATCAAATTTTCTTAGCCGTATATCCTTTACATACTGGTCCGTGGCTCTAGCAAGACCATTTTGAGCAGCACGGATGTACGCGTCTCCTGAGTTGAAGGCATCGAACGCCTCTTGGGAGAAACAAGCGTCACGGAGTACGGCCCGACGACGCCTGTGATTCATGGCGCTCTCCACTTCGGAATTTGTAGCGGATATTTTTTCCGCATCCTCTGTAGGAGGAGCATCCGGCGCGTGCCCCGTGTTAGCTTCCGCCTCTGTGTCCGGCCCTGGATCCCGACTGGTGGAGGCGTGATCGGCCACCTCTCCAGATATAGTCCGGCGAGCGTTTTTTGATACGTCTCCAAAGTATCTATAATTTTTGATTGCTCCATGCTATATTATCTACTGTTTTGGACCATATTGGGCTTTATTTTCCACTTTTATATTATTTTTGGGACTAACCTATTAACCGAAGGCCCAGCCCAGAATTGCTGTTTTTTTTGCCTATTTCAGTGTTTCGAAGAAACGGAATATCAAACGGAGTCCAAACGGAATGAAACCTTCGGGAACGTGATTTTCTCACCGAACGTGATCCGTGAGACTTGGACCCTGCTCCAAGGAACAAAGAGGCGGTCACGAGGGTGGGGCGCCCCTAGGGCGCGCCTGCCTCGTGGGCCCCCTGTTGCTCCACCGACGTACTCCTTCCTCCTATATATACCCACGCACTTCAAACGACCAGACACGGAGCCAAAAACCTAATTCCACCACCGCAACTTTCAGTATCCACGAGATCCCATCTTGGGGCCTGTTTGAGCTCCACCGGAGAGGGCCGTCATCACGGAGGGCTTCTACATCATCATAGCCTCTCGATGAAGTGTGAGTAGTTTATCTCAGACCTTCGGGTCCATAGTTAGTAGCTAGATGGCTTCTTCTCTCTTTTGTATCTCAATACAATGTTCTCCCCCTCTCTCGTGGAGATCTATTCGATGTAATCTTCTTTTTGTGGTGTGTTTGTTGTGAACGATGAATTGTGGGTTTATGATCAAGTCTATCTATGAATAATATTTGAATATTCTCTGAATTCTTTTATGTATGATTTGTTATCTTTGCAAGTCTCTTTGAATTATCAGTTTGGTTTGGCCTACTAGATTGGTTTTTCTTGCCATGGGAGAAGTGCTTAGCTTTGGGTTCGATCTTGCGGTGTCCTTTCTCATTGACAGAAGGGGCAGCAAGGCACGTATTGTATCGTTGCCATCGAGGATAGCAAGATGGGGTTTATTTCATATTGCATCAATTTATCTCTCTAAATCATGTCATATTGCTTAAGGAGTTACTCTGTTTTAACTTAATACTCTAGATGCATGCTGGATAGCGGTCGATGAGTGGAGTAATAGTAGTAGATGCAGGCAGGAGTCGGTCTACTTGTCTCGGACGTTATGCCTATATACATGATCATACCTAGATATTCTCATAACTATGCTCAATTCTGTCAATTGCTCAACAGTAATTTGTTCACCCACCGTAGAATACTTATGCTCTTGAGAGAAGCCACTAGTGAAACCTATGGCCCCCGGGTCTATTCTCATCATATCAATCTCCATCACTTTAATCTTGCTTTGCTTTGTTACTTTTCCTTTTACTTTTACTTTGCATCTCTATATCAAAAATACCAAAAATATTATCTATCATCTCTATCAGATCTCACTCTCGTAAGTGACCTGAAGGGATTGACAACCCCTAATCGCGTTGGTTGCGTTGAGCTATTGTTTTTGTGTAGGTACGAGGGACTTCAGCGTGGCCTCCTCTTTGGATTGATACCTTGGTAAAACTAAGGGAAATACTTACGCTACTCTGCTGCATCATCCTTTCCTCTTCGGGGAAATCCAACGCAAGCTCAAGAGGTAGCAAAAATAATTTCTGGCGCCGTTGCCGAGGAGTCTACGCAAAAAGTCAACATACCAAGTACCCATCACAATCCCTATCTCTTGCATTACATTAGTTGCCATTTGCCTCTCGTTTTCCTCTCCCTCACTTCACCCTTGCCGTTTTATTCGCCCTCTCTTTTTCGTTCACCTTGATGTCTTTCTTGGCTCGTTTTCTCGCTTGGTTGAAATAGTTGAGTATTTATTCCTAAACAGAGAAGCTAATATCTATGGATCCTCATCCGCTTGCCAATCTTTTTAAGAGATCCAATTATGATGAACCAATTCCTAGTGATTTGGATGCACTAGATTATCTTTATAAGCTTTTGCCTGAAATCCGTAAATCTGAAAATTGTGATGAAGTGCTTCAGATAGATCTTTGAATAAAAAGCATGATTGCAATGATTTTATTATAAATTCTATTGATGTAAATTATGCTAATAATATGCAAAACCCTAAGCTTGGGGATGCTAGTTTTGCTATGTACAATAGTCATGATTGGGGAGATTCTTCTTATGATCTTGAAAATTTATTTAAGCCCCATGATGAATATAAGATTGATAATAGTGTTTGCAATAATATTGAAAGTGGGCTTGGAGAAATCATGACTTTACTTAATGATAATCCCACTATTTTGGAAGAGTGTCAACTCCGCATGCATGTGGATCGTGTTGAGAATATGTTATGTGATAGCTATATTATTGAATTTTCTTATGATCCTACATGTAATTATTATGAGAGAGGAAAATATGGTTATAGAAATTTTCATGTTACTAAATTACCTCTCATTATGTTGAGATTGCTATTGTTCCTTTCCGCTTCCTTGCTTATGCTAGTTTTTGCTTGCTACGATAATTTGTTTGCCTATAATATGCCTATGCATAGGAAGTATGTTAGAATTAAGTGTGTTTGTCACATGTTTTATGATGCTCTCTTTGTGCCTCAGTTCTTGTCTTTCTTGTGACCATCATTGAAATGTCAATGCCTAGCTAAAAGGGCTTTAAAGAAAAGCGCTTGTTGGGAGACAACCCAATATTTTTCCTTGCTGCTTAGTAATAAATAACCCATCTACCTTCTGTTTGGATGTGGTTTTGTGTTTTAATTAGTGTTTGTGCCAAGCTAGACATATTGGATCTTCTTGGATGATAGTTATTTGATCTTGCTGTAATTTCCAGAAACTTTGCGCTCAGTGCCCGAATTATTAAAAATCACTATAACGTGATAAAATACTGATTCCAATTGCTTCTGATCAATAAAAATTTTTTCTAGGTCGTCTAATTTTGGTAGATTTTTTGGTGTTCCAGACGTTTGCGTTAGTTACAGATTACTACAAACTGTTCTGTTTTTGACAGATTCTGTTTTTCGTGTGTTGTTTGCTTATTTTGATGAATCTATGGCTAGTAAAATAGTTTATAATCCATAGAGAAGTTGGAATACAGTAGGTTTAAAACCAATATAAATAAAGAATGAGTTCATTACAGTACCTTGAAGTGGTATTTTGTTTTCTTTCTCTAACGGAGCTCACGAGATTTCTATTGAGTTTTGTGTTGTGAAGTTTTCAAGTTTTTAGTGAAATCTTTTGATGGATTATGGAACAAGAAGTGGCAAGAGACTAAGCTTGGGGATGCCCATGGAACCCCCCAGATAATCCAAGGACACCAAAAATTCAAAGCTTGGGGATGCCCCGGAAGGCATCCCCTCTTTCGTCTACGTCCATCGGAAATTTACTTGGAGCTATATTTTTATTCACCACATGATATGTGTTTTGCTTGGAGGGTCTTGTATTATTTGTGTCTTTGTTTGTTAGTGTGCCACAATCATCCTTGCTGTACACACCTTTTGAGAGAGCCATACATGAATTGGAATTTGATAGAATACTCTATGTGCTTCACTTATATCTTTTGAGCTTGATAGTTTTGCTCTATGTGCTTCACTTATATCTTTTGAGCGTTGTAGTTTTGCTCTATGTGCTTCACTTAGATCTTTTAGAGCACGGTGGTGGATTTGTTTTAAAGAAACGATCGATCTCTCATGCTTCACTTAATTTATTTTGAGAGTCTTAATAGCATGGTAATTTGCTTAATAATAAGATGCTTGGTATTCAAGATTTGTGAAACTTTCTTTTGAGTGCATTGAATACTAAGAAAAGTTGGATGCTTTATAATTGTTTTGAGATATGGAGGTAGTAATATCAAAGTCATGCTAGTAGAGTAATTGTGAATTTGATAAGTGCTTGAGTTAAAGTTTGCAAGTCCCGTAGCATGCACGTATGGTAAACGTTATGCAACAAATTTGAAACATGAGGTGTTATTTGATTGTCCTCCTTATGAGTGGCGGTCGGGGACGAGCGATGGTCTTTTCCTACCAATCTATCCCCCTAGGAGCATGCGCATAATGCTTTAGTTTTTTATGGCTTGTAGATTTTTGCAATAAGTATATGAGTTCTTTATGACTAATGTTGAGTCCATGGATTATACGCACTCTCGACCTTCCATCATTGCTAGCCTCTACGGTACCGTGCATTGCCCTTTCTCACATTGAGAGTTGGTGCAAACTTCGCCGGTGCATCCAAACCCCGTGATATGATACGCTCTTTCACACATAAACCTCCTTATATCTTCCTCAAAACAGCCACCATACCTACCTATTATGGCATTTCCATAGCCATTCCGAGATATATTGCCATGCAACTTTCCACCATTCAGTTTATCATGACACATTCATCATTTTCATATTGCTTAGCATGATCATGTAGTTGACATAGTATTTGTGGCAAAGCCACCGTTCATAATTCCTTCATACTTGTCACTCTTGATTCATTGCATATCCCGGTACACCGCCAGAGGCATTCATATAGAGTCATACTTTGTTCTAGTATCGAGTTGTAATCATTGAGTTGTAAATAAATAGAAGTGTGATGATCATCATTCAATAGAGAATTGTCCCAAAAAAAAGAGAAAGGTCAAAAAAGAAGTCCCAAAAAAAGAAGAAAATAAAAAGGGGCAATGTTACTATCCTTTTTTCCACACTTGTGCTTCAAAGTAGCACCATAATCTTCATGATAGAGAGTCTCGTGTTTTATCACTTTCATATACTAGTGGGAATTTTTCATTATGGAACTTGGCTTGTATATTCCAACAATGGGCCTCCTCAAGTGCCCTAGGTCTTCGTGAACAAGCAAGTTGGATGCACACCCACTTAGTTTCTTTTGATTGAGCTTTCATACATTTATAGCTCTAGTGCATCCGTTGCATGGCAATCCCTACTCCTTGCATTAACATCAATCGATGGGCATCTCCATAGCCCATTGATTAGCCTCGTTGATGTGATACTTTCTCCTTTTTGTCTTCTCCACATAACCCCCATCATTATATTCTATTCCACCAATAGTGCTATATCCATGGCTCACGCTCATGTATAGCATGAAAGTTTATGAGTTTGAAATTATTAAGGTATGAAACAATTGCTTGGCTTGTCATCGGGGTTGTGCATGATGAGAGCATTCTTATGTGACGAAAATGGAGCATGACTAAACTATATGATTTTGTAGGGATGAACTTTCTTTGGCCATGTTACTTTGAGAAGACATAATTGCTTTGTTGGTTTGCTTGAAGTATTATTATTTTTTATATCAATATGAACTTTTGTCTTGAATCTTTCGAATCTGAATATTCATACCACAATTAATAATATTTGCATTGAAATTATGCCAAGTAGCACTCTGTCGGATTTTGGGTTCCGACAGACCATCTAGGTTCGAACTCTGGGGTGCGCACGGAGATCTCGCCCCCTACCTACCTGCTCCTCGTCGCCTCGCTAGGATCTAAAACTACCAAAGGAACAACACAAGAGACACAAGGTTTATACTGGTTCGGGCCACCATTGTGGTGTAACACCCTACTCCAAAGGTGTGGTGTGGTGGATTGCCTCTTGGGCTGATGATGAACAATACAAGGAAGAACAGCCTCGCGAGGGTGAGGTGTTCTTGTGGCTAGGCTCTCGATCGGGTTGGATCAAGCTAAGATGAGATGTCCGGATCTCTCTAAGATGCCTCTAGCTCTGTTCAAGATTCCGGAACCTCGATTCCCCTAACCTGTGGGTGGCTAGTCCTATTTATAGACAAGGGCCCTGGGCCTCTTCCCAAATATTGAGCGGGAAGGGTGCCAACAATCGTCCATTTTGAAGGGGAATATCTAGTACACTTATCCTGACTAAAGTTGGTCCTCGCCTGTCAAAGGCTCTGGTGATGACGCCGGCTTGGGCTCCACGACGACTTCCTTCCTGCCGTTGCGACGGTCTTGGTCTTATTGCTCCGAAACGGGTGCCTTTGCTTGATGCTCTCGCATGCGCTTGCCTCCTTTGCACCAAAGAGGAAATGAGGACACTGCGCGGGCTGGCGCCCGCCTGGCGCCCTTGGTCGTCATGGCTTGCGTCATGGGCACCTCATGAGGTACCCCGCCTTGATCTCTCCGCCTCCTCGCGAGCCAACCTGACGAGGTCGTGCCGGAGAAACCTTCATGTTGTCCGCCCCGCGAGGCTTGGCCCCTCGCGAGGGTCTTGAGCTTGTGCTGATGAAGATGGGCCGCGCTGGGCCACCCCTTGAGCCACGCCGCAGGCCGCAGGCAGGCAAGTCTGGGTACCCCCGTTCCCAGAACGCCGACAGTAGCCCCCGGGCCCAAGGCGCGCCTAGACTTGGATGAGCAGAGAAGCGAAGGGGCAAGTGCGAAGCGCCGCAGGCCCTAATAGCCTGCGGCCTCGGGCGCCGCATGGCGGTTGATTGGACGTGGGAGTCTCCACTTCCCCACGATGCCTCGACAACTGCATGAATTGACAAGTCCCTGCATGCAAAGTGGGTCATGATTACCTGCGATCGTGGAGGTCGACGGTTGGCCTTCCTCGGCCATAAGTACGGAATGGCGCGTGCCCTTCCATTCCATCTCTTCTTGCTTCTCCTTCTTGCTCCACTTTGCGGCAATGGCTCTGATCCGCCGGTTCTCCGCGGAAGAGAAGGGAAAGGCTCCCCGAGAGGGTCCCGACCCGCTTCCGCCGAAGAAACGGCTAGCCCTATGCCGTCTAGACGAGGGCGCACGGCAGGAGGTGTCGAGGCCTTGGTCCGAGCGGCCACCGCCAGGGTTCCCGCTGCCCTTGTACGCCCACTTTGAGGGCCCTGAAGGAGTTGGCGTCGAGCGCCATGGATGACGCCGCCGTCGGCTTCGGCGGGTCACGGCGGTGCGCGTTGTCCCTCCTGGAGTCCATGCCGAGGGCTCCTCCCGAGAGTTTGTGCTCCACGCCGCCATGCCTCCTCAGTATTGGATCCACCTTCCTCCCTCCTTCGCCTTCGTGATGATGCAGGGGGATATTTGGAGCTCTGGTTGCAGCACGCCGGCTGCAGCACCCTCGCGACCGAAGCGGAGGTCACGATCGTCGCTCCGGGCAAGGTCTTCATGACTCGAGGCTGGGGCGAGATTGCCCGGGTCTGCAGGACGAGGGGTGCCCTCGCGATCCACCTGGAGTACGACGGCGCTTCCATGATGCTCTTCAAGGTCTTCGATGCGGAAGGACGCCGGCTGGAGTGCTGCCCCGAGAGAGGTGGTCGGGGCCCTGCCGCGGCGAGGACCAGGCTCGCCGATCGCTCCCTCAGCAGCTCCTCAGGCGGCGGAGGCGGCGGAGGATCCAGCGACTCCGCCGAGCTCTTCGCGACTCCGGAGATGAGCGACGACAGCTACGAGCCCCCGAGCCTGCGCCGCTCTCGGAGCAGGGCGGGCTCGTCAGGCCGCCGCCGCCTCTGATCTGGATGAGGTTGGCGCCGGTGCCTGACGGCCCACTGTTGATGATGGCGTCTCAGCGAGGCGTGTAGCTAGCGTTCTTTAGGATCTGTTCCCTCTGTTCCCTGCGAGGAGTCGAAAAGCGCGCCCCGTGGGGGCTTGTAAGGTGCCTGTGGTTCTGTTTGTTAATATGATCCTTGTCGTGAAGTAGTGCGAGATGCTCATTCCGTCTTAGCTTAGTTCTTCCTTTCGAACCTCACGAGGGCTTGGTGCTCATACGACAGGTCCCGGTCCTAAGGCAGGCTTCAGCCGTCGCTGGTATGCCAGGTCGCGATGCCGTGGCCAAGGCCAGGAGGTGAGCGGCCCGGGGTCCAGTAAGAGCCCCTGAGTCGCGATGCTCAGGAGGTCCCCTTTAGCGCCCAAGCAGCCATCATTCGGCGAGAAAGGAGCGCGACGTTGCTAACAGGGGATTGCATTAGGTGCGAGGTCGGTGCTGCGATAGCTGGCGTTTCCGAAGGGTGACTTATCTCGGGAGTCAGGAATCGCTTCCTGGTGCGACGTTAGGTCCGCGCATCGGCAGTCGAGGGGTTGCCTGGCGAGGTCCCCGCGTGCCTCTTCCCTCTCGCCTTTGCTCCCCTTTCTGCTCTATGTCCTCGGGTCCCGGCCCTCGAGCGGGTCTCAGCTGTCGCTGGTATGCCAGGTCGCGATGCCGTGGACAAGGCCAGAGGGTGAGGGCTGGAGAGCCAGTAGGAGCCCGTGAGTCGCGATGCTCAGGTACCCCCCCTTTAACGTGCAAGCGGTTCACGCGGACGAGAGTGAAGAAGACGCCGTGAGGGCCTCGCCTGGCGCTGCTTCTTGAAGGGATCCTGCAGGCTCACCACAAGAAGAACAAGAGTCCGCCATGACAAGCGACAGTCAGCCGTTGGTTGCTTTGGAGGGGTGACGAGGCACTGAAGGCCTGACGAGGTGGCATTGTGCGGGGCTGCCGCGGCCAGAGCTCAGCCATTCAGGTTTGTCGGCGTTGCAGGGACGGGCCCATGCGCAAGTGTCGTGCCGTTGGGGAGCAGCTCCATTAGTCGGTGTCAGTCAAGCGGGCAACTAGGTCAAGCATGTTAATCACGAAGGAGCAAGTTCATTTAGATAGGTGCAGGGAAGGCAGGCGTCGCTGGTTCTGGCCCGAGCGACTTGGGGATGATGCAGCCCGAGGGGCGCCCCCAACAAAGTAAGCTAGGAACATGAAGTAAAAGGGATACGCCGCGGGGATGGACCCACGCGGCCTGGGAATAATGCAGCCCTGGGGGGCGCTCCCAGCTGGAAATTAAACTTGAAGGATGTCACCTGATAACGTTGAAGACGAGGGGATGCTGAAGTAGCGGACGTCGTGGGCTCCGGAAGCCGACCTTCAGGAGCCCCCAGGCCCAGGAGCCTTGGGAGGCTCCGGAGGTGCTGGTGGCTCCTCGCGGACTGTCTCCATCTCCGCCAGGACTGCGGAACACCTGGCCTCTTGAGCCTCCAGGATGCTCCCCATGAGGCGCTGGTGCGTGGCGTCCGCGTTCGGCACGCCGTAGGGCATGCGAACGTAGTTGTGGGGTGGACCTTCACAGCACCCCACGCGTGAGGGCCAGAAGCGCTCCTGAGAGGCGGCTCAGTTGAGCCCTGGTATGTCGATGCAGACGCGCAGCCCACCATCCTCGCCTGGATGGGGAGCTACGGCGGGTAAGCGGCGGCTGCCACTCATGACTCTTGACTCCTGCAGCTCCTGAATGATCTGGCTGACGAACTCCTGAGGGTTTGGCCCTCCTTGCTTCGCTCCTTCCTGAGGGAAACATGCTTTGAAACACGCCTCCAAGTGGTGCCCAAGTGCCTCCCTCGTGACCTTAGCAAGGTCGGTGGCCCTCCAGGAGAGAGCCCCTAAGCCTTGCTTGAGGAGGGCGCCGGGCGCGCCTTCCTATGCGACAGAAGGAGGTGCCCCCTGAACAGGCCACGGACCACGAGGGGCCTGCCTCCCGAGGTCGGGCCCGAGATGTCTTCTTCTTCTTGCGAGCAGTCTCGGGGAGCCTCTCGCTCCTGCGATCTGGGTCTTCAAGTGATGCGGCTTGAAAAGCTCGCTCCAGGGAGCACACTGCGTCTCTTTCTTCACAAGGCACCATGATGACTCTGCAGCTTCCTGGCATCTTGAGGACGTTGTAGCCGTGATGAGTCACGTCCATGAACTTGGCCA
Organism: Aegilops bicornis; assembly: GCA_021605145.1. Lineage (NCBI taxonomy): Eukaryota > Viridiplantae > Streptophyta > Magnoliopsida > Poales > Poaceae > Aegilops > Aegilops bicornis. Next base: position 307,164,451 of record CM038671.1, on the reverse strand, counting down.
GAGCTGGGTACCCGAGGATGGCATTGTACGACAGTCAAATGTGGGCGACATCGAAGTCGATGAGCTCGGTGCGGTAGTTGTCGCGCGCCCCGAAGGTGACGGGGAGGCGGACCTGCCCAATCGGAACCGTGGAGCCATCGGTGAATCCGGAGAAAGGCTTGGTTGGCTGAAGTTGATTGTAAGGCACTTGGAGATTGTTGAATGTCTCTACGGACAGGACATTGAGCCCTGCTCCTCCATCGATGAGGGTCCTGGTGACTTGCACGTTGCTGATGATTGGGGAACAAAGCATCGGGAGGACTTCGGCTGTGGCCGCGCACTTGAGCTGATCCGCTGAGCTGAACGTGATGGCGCACGCTGACCACCTGAGAGGGCGCGTGGCTTCGAGCTTGGGGAGGACTGCATTCACTTCAGGCGAACTGCTTGAAGATGCGTTGATAGGCTGGGGCTTGAGCTCCGCCCAGGATGCAAGCGATCGCGCGCGGCTCCTGGAAGCCCCCAGCCCCCTCGTCCTGATGATGGTCCTCATTTCTACTTGGCTGCGGCGGTAGAGGAGGGAGGCCTGTGTTTCCTTGCGGGTGATCCTCGCGAGGCTGATCCCTCCAGCCTCCCTCACGAGGCTGATCCTGCCAGCGATCCTCGCGAGGTCGGTCACGCCACCCTTGGCGAGGGCCATGGTCTTCCCAGCGTCCTGCGTTTCTTCCTCCTCCTCGGCCATAGCCTCGATCATTGCGGTCGGGGCGTCGACCGATTCTCCCTTCTCGCACGGCTCGGAGCTCTTGACATTCGTTGGTGTTGTCGGTGTGAGGTCGTGGTACACACAGTACCAGCTGCCCTTGGAAGACTCGGGCTTATCTCTGCCTCGCTTGGTGTCTGGTTCTGCCGCGAGCACGGCAGCCCCCTTGTGCTTCACATCCTTGGCCTTGGGCTTCTTCTCTTCCGGTCTCGCGATCGGCAGCTCGAGGAGGGAAAGGCGTCCTTCCTCAGCCCTGGCGCACTTGGTCGCCAAGTTGAACAGCTCCAAGGATGTGCACAGATCTTCATGCATCGCCAGCTCCTCCTTCATCTTGATATCACGCACACCGTCGGAGAAGGCGGAGATGATGGCCTCCTCGGTCACCTTGGGAATCTTGAGGCGTGCGTTGTTGAAGCGATGGATGTACTTCTGCAGGGTCTCCCTTGGCTGCTGCTTGATGCGGCGCATGTCGCTCACGGCAGGAGGCTGGTCACGAGTACCTTGGAAGTTGGCGATGAAGCGGGTGTGCATCTCGTCCCAGGAGGAGATCGTGCGAGCATCTAGGTTCAGGAGCCAGGTGCGGGCTCCGTCCTTGAGTGCCGTGGAAAACTAGTTCGCCATGACCTTCTCGTCTCCGTTGGCGGCTTTGATGCCCAGCTCGTAGAGCTGAAGGAACTCCGCAGGGTCGGCCGTGCCGTCGTAGCGAGGAGGCAGGTCTGGCTTGAACTTGCCGGGCCACGCGACGCTGCGCAGCTCGGTGGTGAAGGCGGCAACTCTTTGTGGCCACGGAGGCCTTTGGTGACGAAGAGCCTGGTCTTGTGGGTCCCCATGCGCTGGCCGAGCAGCACGGGTCTTGGCGTCTTTGGAGCAAAGCAGCGGCCAGCGATTTGGCGAGCGGTCAGGAGCACTCGGGCAGCTTCTTGGGGCGAGGGACCTCTTGGCAGCTCTGCTCTTGTTGCGCCGGGCGCCGACAGAGTGGGTTCCGCCCAGGGGCCACGCGCCTTGGGGCCAAGGCGCCTTCTTGAGGGGGAGGCGGCTGAGGCGCCCCTGGAGATTCATCGCTCGCGCAGGGCGGGGCGCGGTGCAGCGAGAAGGACGGCGCGGGGGAGCCCCCTGCGGTGCGGACGAGCTTGGCGACGCGGTCGAGCCACTCTTCGTAGACGTTGTCGATAGGGCAGTAGCGCAGGAGCTCGTTTGCCGCGATGAGCGCAGCTCGAGCCTCCATGGGCGCGCGGAGCGCGCGAGACGAAGAACCAGCTGGGGCGAGTGAAGGAGTAGCCGTACGTCCGTCTCGCCTCACGGACGGATGCTGGGATGATGCTTGCTGCTCGTTCCCCGCTGGGCCGGTGGCGGTGTTGACGGCAGGCGACGGGGAACGGCGGGGGCGGCCGACGGGGCCGTCTGGGCGACGCTGCAGCAGCGGCTCGGCGCTTCAGCCAGGCCCGACGAGCATCTGACATGGATGCGATGGTCGGCGAAGAACAGGGCGGCGGAAGACGAATTCCGGTGCACCCCTACCTGGCGCGCCAAATGTTGGATTTCAGGTTCCGGCAGACCCTCTATGTTCGAACTCTGGGGTGCGCACGGAGATCTCGCCCCCTACCTACCTGCTCCTCGTCGCCTCGCTAGGATCTAAAACTACCAAAGGAACAACACAAGAGACACAAGGTTTATACTGGTTCGGGCCACCATTGTGGTGTAACACCCTACTCTAGTGTGTGGTGTGGTGGATTGCCTCTTGGGCTGATGATGAACAATACAAGGAAGAACAACCTCGCGAGGGTGAGGTGTTCTTGTGGCTAGGCTCTCGATCGGGTTGGATCAAGCTAAGATGAGATGTCCGGATCTCTCTAATATGCCTCTAGCTCTGTTCAAGATTCCGGAACCTCGATTCCCCTAACCTGTGGGTAGCTAGTCCTATTTATAGACAAGGGCCCTGGGCCTCTTCCCAAATATTGAGCGGGAAGGGCGCCAACAATCGTCCATTTTGAAGGGGAACATCTAGTACACTTATCCTGACTAAAGTTGGTCCTCGCCTGTCAAAGGCTCTGGTGGTGACGCTGGCTTGGGCTCCACGATGACTTCCTTCCTGCCATTGCGACGGTCTTGGTCTTGTTGCATCGAAACGGGTGCCTTTGCTTGATTCTCTCGCCTGTGCTTGCCTCCTTTGCACCAAAGAGGAAATGAGGACACTGTGCGGGCTGGCGCCCGCCTGGCGTCCTTGGTCGTCATGGCTTGCGTCATGGGCACCTCGTGAGGTACCCCGCCTTGATCTCTCCGCCTCCTCGCGAGCCAACCTGACGAGACCGTGCCTGAGGAAGCTTCCTGTCCGCCTCATGAGGCTTGGCCCCTCGCGAGGGTCTTGAGCTTGTGCTGATGAAGATGGGCCGCGCTGGGCCACCCCTTGAGCCACGCCGCAGGCCGCAGGCAGGCAAGTCTGGGTACCCCCGTTCCCAGAACGCCGACACACTCCGCATCAAAAATTCTCTTTTTATCATTTACCTACTCGAGGACGAGCAGGAATTAAGCTTGGGGATGCCTGATACGTCTCCAACGTATCTATAATTTTTGATTGCTCCATGCTATATTATCTACTGTTTTGGACCATATTGGGCTTTATTTTCCACTTTTATATTATTTTTGGGACTAACCTATTAACCGGAGGCCCAGCCTGCACTGCTGTTTTTTGCCTATTTCAAGTGTTTCAATAAACGGAATATCAAACAGAGTCCAAACGGAATGAAACCTTCGAACGTGATTTTCTCACCGAACGTGATCCAGAGACTTGGACCCTGCTCCAAGGAACAAAAGAGGCGGTCACGGGTGGGGGCGCCTAGGGCGCGCCCCCGCCTCGTGGGCCCCTGTTGCTCCACCGACGCATTCCTTCCTCCTATATATACCTACGCACTTCAAACGATCGACACGGAGCAAAAACCTAATTCCACCGCTGCAACTTTCTCAGATCCACGAGATCCCATCTTGGGGCCTGTTCTGGAGCTCCGCCGGAGAGGGCCGTCATCATGGAGGGCTTCTACATCATCATAGCCTCTCCGATGAAGTGTGAGTAGTTTACCTCAGACCTTTGGGTCCATAGTTAGTAGCTAGATGGCTTCTTCTCTCTTTTTGGATCTCAATACAATGTTCTCCCCCTCTCTCGTGGAGATCTATTCGATGTAATCTTCTTTTTGCCGTGCGTTTGTTGAGACCGATGAATTGTGGGTTTATGATCAAGTCTATCTATGAATAATATTTGAATCTTCTCTGAATTCTTTTATGTATGATTTGTTATCTTTGCAAGTCTCTTCGAATTGTCAGTTTGGTTTGGCCTACTAGATTGGTTTTTCTTGCCATGGGAGAAATGCTTAGCTTTGGGTTCGATCTTGCGGTGTCCTTTCTCATTGACAGAAGGGGTAGCAAGGCACGTATTGTATCGTTGCCATCGAGGATAGCAAGATGGGGTTTATTTCATATTGCCTGAATTTATCTCTCTACATCATGTCATCTTGCTTAAGGCGTTACTCTGTTTTAACTTAATACTCTAGATGCATGCTGGATAGCAGTCGATGAGTGGAGTAATAGTAGTAGATGCAGGCAGGAGTCGGTCTACTTGTCTCAGACGTGATGCCTATATACATGATCATACCTAGATATTCTCATAACTATGCTCAATTCTGCCAATTTCTCAACAGTAGTTTGTTCACCCACCGTAGAATACTTATGCTCTTGAGAGAATCCACTAGTGAAACCTATGGCCCCCGGGTCTATTCTCATCATATCAATCTCCATCAATTTAATCTTGCTTTGCTTTTTAATTTGCCTTTTACTTTTTACTTTGCATCTCTATATCAAAAATACCAAAAATGTTATCTATCATCTCTATCAGATCTCACTCTCGTAAGTGACAGTGAAGGGATTGACAACCCCTAATCGCGTTGGTTGTGTTGAGCTATTGTTTTTGTGTAGGTACGAGGGACTTGCGCGCGGCCTCCTACTGGATTGATACCTTGGTTCTCAAAAACTGAGGGAAATACTTACGCTACTCTGCTGCATCATCCTTTCCTCTTCGGGGAAATCCAACGCAAGCTCAAGAGGTAGCATTTTTCCTTCTAGGGAACATGGGTGTTATTATGTTTTAAAAGACGATAACCACGGAGCAAGGTTTTGTATCATACCTCTACGCCGGCGTCTCCGTCCGGACCGCCTTCCTTTTTAGCCTGCCAGGCTTCGGCGCCCCTTGTTGGCGATTCGCCACGGGTTCGGCATGGTGTCCCGAGGACCTTCCTCAAAACACCGTCTGAGATCACGGTAGGTGAAGTGCATAAAAAGGGATCCTTCTTGAAATTCAGGACTCTGGTTTCACTTACATGCGAGGCGGGGAGTAGCCCAGGATAGTCAGCTATAATGGCCACCATGGCATCATCACAGCTTAATTGATAGAATATCATGTAGATCAGCTCTACAAATATGTCCGGATCCTCTTCTAGGCCGGGGTCGAGCGCCCGGCCCTGATCCTCCAGTTGTGGGGGTGGGCTGTTGACCTCCCTTACAGCCTTTCGCAGTTCCTGCAATGAAATAGCAAGGTAAATACTTATTACGGAAATTTGGGAAGGATGGGAGTAAGAAGTGGCAGCTCACCCAGCTTGGAGAGTTGTACATGGAGAATCCGTCATGTGGCTTGATGCAGAGGAACTCCTCTTCCTCCCCCTTATACAAATCAGACAGAATTTTTGCCAGAGCAGCAACTGAGTCCGGTCCCTTACGACCGCAGCGAGTGGCATCATCTTCCCCGTTGAAATGCCACATGGGGTGGCCTCGATATTGAAGCAGCTGCACCCCCGCATAATGCATATTGACATAACCTTGGTTATTTTCAGTCCTGATTGAGCCAGCACCTTTATTCGGCCCATCTGCTAAAGGACGTCTCTGTCATCTTCCTCTTGAGGGCTCCGTGGGCACCAGCTTCGGCGTTTCTTCAAAGGGACGTTGTCGAAATCGGGAAGACCAATCCGAATAGGATCCGGAAGGGGGACGTCCTCCATATAAAACCACTCTGAAGGCCAGTCTTCGGACGTCTTCTTCGGGGTACCGGATAGGTATCCGGTCCCGGCGATGCGCCATATTTCGGCCCCGCCCACTTGATATATTGACCCCCTCTGAGTACGGGGCACAAGGCAGAATAGCTTCTTCCACAACGCGAAATGAGCTTCGTAGCCCAGAAACAGCTCACAAAGGGCTACATAACCAGCGATGTGTAATATGGAAGTAGGGGTGAAGTTATGCAACTGGAGGCCGTAAAACTGCAGGAGCCCTCGGAGGAACGGATGGATTGGAAATCCAAGTCCCCTTAGTAAATAAGGGACAAGGCATACCCGCTCCCCCTTGGAGGGGTTGGGAAAGCTCTCCGCTTGCTCCCCGCCATTATAGGTGGCGAGCCCGGCTCGAACGGGGACCATATACGCTGGAGGGAGGAATCCCTGGGTGTGTAACTTCACTAATTGACTTTGCAGGATGGAACACTTCTTCCAATCTCCGGGCTTAGGGCTACGAGAGTGAGAGGAGGAGCTGCGGTGGCCGGCCATGTTGGGATGGATTTTTTCGGGCGCGCTCCAATGAATGCTCACCGAAGGAGGAGGGTGTGATTTGGATCTGAGAGTCCTCGTCTCTTTAAATAGGCAGTTTATTCACATAGCTAGGGTGCTAAATGCAAAAACGCCCTGGCTCCTCACATTCGCTCGACACGTGGAAGGTAGCCATTATTGGACATGGAAGCCAAGACGCGCGACATTTATGAGAAGCCGGACACTACTCAACAGGTAGTCAGGATTTGGAGAAGAACCCGCCTTGCAATGCCGAAAACAATCTGCGCGCCGGACTCATCGTCATTAAAGCCTGGTTCGGGGGCTACTGAGGGAGTCCTGGATTAGGGGGTATCCGGACAGCCGGACTGCTGGACTATGAAGATACAAGATTGAAGACTTCGTCCCGTGTCCGTATGGGACTCTCCTTGGCGTGGAAGGCAAGCTTGGCGATATGGATATGTAGATCTCCTCCCATTGTAACCGACTCTGTGTAACCCTAGCCCCCTCCGTGATTATATAAACCGGAGGGTTTAGTCCGTAGGACAACAACAATCATACCATAGGCTAGCTTCTAGGGTTTAGCCTCTATGATCTCGTGGTAGATCAACTCTTGTAATACTCATATCATCAAGATCAATCAAGCAGGAAGTAGGGTATTACCTCCATCGAGAGGGCCCGAACCTAGGTAAACATTGTGTCCCCCGCCTCCTGTTACCATCCGCCTTAAACGCACAGTTCGGGACCCCCTACCCGAGATCCGCCGGTTTTGACACCGACACTCGTCCTTTGGCTCGTACACTTTGTTGGAGAAGTTTACGAGGAGCTACGAGTCGCCCTTGACGGTAAGGAGCCTCACCCCCAGAGCCGCCACAGCCTTTAGGCCGGCTATGAGGCCTTCGTATTATGCGATATTGTTGGAGACCTTCTCGCCGTGCTGGAAGCAGAGTTGCACGGCGTAGTAAAGCTTGTCCTGAGTGGGCGAGATGAGAACTGCTCCAGCCCCCGCACCCTGGTGCGCACAGGCGCCATCAAAATACATGACCCAAATTGCTTGGTGCCTCACTTCACAGGGAGGTGGACCGGTCTTCTCCTTCCTCAAGAGCCGGGGTATCTGTCCATTCTGCCACAAAATCGGCGAGCGCGGCTCCCTTGATGACCCTGGTGGTGCTGAACTCCAGCTAGAATGCTTGCAGTTTGACGTTCCATTCAGCGACCCTTCGGATGAGTTTGGTCTCCTGAGTACCCTCTCCAATGGGTAAGATGAGACGACCTTGATGGGGTGCCCCTGGAAGTAGTGTCGCAGCTTGCGCAGGGCCACCAAGAGTGCGAGCAGGAGCTTTTGCGGCATGGGGTAGCGTGCCCTTGCATCCCGCAGTACGGTGCTGACGAAGTACACCGGGTGCTCGACGAGGGATGGCACACTGTTGATGCTCGGGTCTTGCGGAGGTTGTGGCGTATCTTGAGGTGGAGGGTTTCCTGAGACTTGGCCGTCCTCAGAAGCTTCCGCGATGTTGCCCTGCCGTGCTTGATCTTCCGCCGCGGATGGCTCTGGTGTGCCTTCCTGACCTTGTGCTGCATTAGCTCTGGCTTGGCGCGGCACACCCTTGTCATGTTGCTCCGCCCGAACCGCCACCAGCGCCGTGCTGGCAGAGTACGGGGTGGCGACAAGGTGCCTTTCTTCTTCATGAGCTTAAAGAAGGGTAAGGCGCGCTCGCCTAGCTTAGAGATGAAACACCCTAACGCGGTCACCCGTCCTGCCAGCTTTTGCATCTCCTTGAGGGTCTGTGGTGGGCTCATATCTTTGATGGCCTTGATCTTCTCCGGGTTCGCCTCGATCCCTCTATGGGATACGAGAAACCCTAGCAGCTTGCCAGAGGGGACGCCAAACACGCACTTCTTCGGGTTAAGCCTCAAGTTCACCCGGCGCAAACTCTCAAAGGTCTCCTCCAAGTCTTGAATCAACGTCCTCGCCTCGCGAGATTTGACCACTATGTCATCAACGTAGGCCTCTGTGTTCCTGCCGAGCTGCCGCCCCAAGGCGATGTGCATCAGCCGCTGAAAGGTTGCGCCCGCGTTGCAAAGGCCGATAGGCATGCGGGTGTAGCAATACACCCCACATGGTGTCAAGAAGGCCGTCTTCTCCACATCCACCACCGCCATCTTGATCTGATGGTATCCAGAGAACGCGTCCAGGAAACATAGCAAATCGCACTCTGCGGTGGAGTCGACGATTTGATCGATGCGCGGAAGGGGGAACGGATCTTGGGGGCAGGCTTTGTTGAGGTTGGTGAAGTCGATGCACATCCGTTCCTTCCCACCTTTCTTCGTTACTAGGACAGGGTTCGCGAACCAATCAGGGTACCGAACTTCTCAAATGGTACCAGCCGCCTCCAGCTTGTGTATCTCTTGGATGATGAAGGCCTGCTTCTCGGCGGACCGTCGTCTTGCCCATTGCTTCACAGGGCGCATGTTGGGGCACACCCTTAGATGATGCTAGATCACCTCTCTCGGGACCCCTACCAGCTGATTGGGCTCCCGCGCGAATATTTCCTTGTTTGCGCGCAAAAACCTCACCAAAGCTTCTTCTTGCCCCCGGTCTAGGCTAGTTCCTATGGTAAAGGTGGCTCCTGAAGACCCGTCCTCGTCAACCGACACCTGCTTGGTCTCCGCCTTGTCTTGGGTGAACAATTGCCTCTACTTGGTGGGCGCGGTCTCCTTGGTCTCGGGCGTACTGGCGCCGGCTGCTTGCACCGCTGCTGCGGTCTTGAAGGCGAGCCTGAGCGCTGTCACCGCCTCCTTAGTGTCCCCCTTGATGGTGAGGACGCCCTTGCTCCCTGGCATCTTCATGAGGTTGTAGGCCGGGTGAGTCGCCGCCATGAACTGAGCGAGGGTCGGGTACCCGAGTATGGCGTTGTACGGGAGACCGATGCGGGCGATGTCGAAGTTCACCAGCACGGTGCGATAGTTTTCGCGCGTGCCGAAGGTGACGGGGAGGCGGATCTGCCCCAGAGAATGGGCAGCTCCACCGCTCACACCAAAAAAAGGCTTGCTGAGGTTGAGCCGCTCGGGCGACACGTGGAGGAGGCTGAAGGCTTCCACGGAGAGCAAGTTGAGGCCGGCACCACCGTTGATGAGGGTCTTGGTGACGGCCACGTTGCAGATGGTAGGTGTGCAGAGCATTGGGAGCATGCCGGAGCCGGTGGTGGAGCCAGGGTGGTCTTCTGAGTCGAAGGTGAGGTCGGCCTCTAGCGCAGCCCAACCTGGCGGAGCCCCCGGGCGCTTGGAGGCTGCCCCAATATGACGGAAGAAAGGCTTGATGTGGCGATCTGGAGGCGGTGCTTGAGAGCCACCCAGCAGCGCTGATGCGCAGGCGCCGGCACTGCCAGAAGCGCTGGTGAAGAGGTTGCGGAGTTCCTCCCAGGATGCCACCATGGACCCCTGGAGGTTCATCAGCCAGGAGCATGGCTCGCCGGCGAGGGCCATGGGGAACCAGTTGGCCATGATTTTGCCGTCGCCTCCGGCATCGAGGACGGCCTTCTCGTACTCCTGCAGGAACGGCGCCGGGTCTGCTGCGCCGTTGTAACGTGGCGGCATCTCCAGCTTTAACTTGGTCGGCCACTGCACTCGACGCAGGGCGGGGGCCAGGGCTCGGTACCCAGACTCCCTGCTGCTGGTGTTGGTCGCAGGGGCGGATGGCGGCGCGCCTGCCATGGGAGCGAAGCGCGGCAGCACGGGTCGCAGATTGGTGGAGAGGGGCTCCGGCGCACCCCTACCTGGCGCTCCAAATATCGGATGAGGGGTTCCGGCAAACCCTTAAGGTTTGAACACTGGGGTGCATGCGAAGTCTTTCCCTCCTACCGATCTACGCTCTAGCTCGCTAAGATTTTGCGGATGAACTCGACAAACTCACAACACAGAAAGACACGGGGTTTATACTGGTTCGGGCCACCGATGTGGTGTAATACCCTACTCTAGTGTGGTGCTGGTGGATTGCCTCTTGGGCTGATGATGAACAGTACAAGGGAAGAACAGCCTCCTGAGGTCGAGGTGTTCTTGTGCGTATGAACTTGTGGTGTGCGGATTTGATGAACTGCTCGATCCCCCCTCTACTGTGGTGGCTAGTCCTATTTATGGAGGCCCAAGTCCTCTTCCCAAATATCGAGCGGGAAGGGAGCCAACAATGGCGGGCAAATTTGAAGGGGGGGAGCTAGTACAAGCTATCTTGACAAAAGCGGTCTTCGTCTGCGAAAAGCTCTGGGGTGACGCCGTCTTGGGCTCCACGATGACCTCCGCCTTGCCGTCCTCCTTGTCTTGGTCTCGTTGCACCAATATGGCAACCTTTGGCTGATGCCTCGGTAATCTTCGCATGCGCTTGCCTCCTTAGCACCAAAGACGAAATAAGGACGCTGCGTGCACCAGCGCCCACCTGGCACTCGCCCGGCACCGTTCGTCATGGCTCACGTCATGAGAGCCTCGTGAGGTTTGCCCCGCCTTGATACCTCCGCTCCTTTTGAGCCTGCCTAGCCAGGCCACTCCAGAGGAGGTCTTGCATCGTCCGCCTCGCGAGGCTTGGACCCTAGCGAGGGTCTTGGGTGGCTTGTAGACGAAGATGGGCCATACGGCCTGCTGCTTGGCCACGCCATGGGCCGTAGGCAGGCAAGTCTGGGGACCCCCGTTCCCAGAACACCGACAAGACCGTACTAAAGATGCGAGCCCAGAACACTAACAAAATCATGGTGCGGCACGTTAACAAGGTAGAAACACACTCTGAATTTCTTTTTCTTTTTCCCTCTTTCACCCTTTACACTTTTTCCTATTTTTTCCTCAATATCATATTTTCGGAAAAGTCTCCAAAAGGTCTAAAAACTACCTAGCCACAATTTTCTAGACTTAGTTTTTTCTTCCACGGGCAATACGAAAGTTGGGGCGTCCAACTTGATCATGACACTGATTAGTCCCTTTAGTGATCCGACAAAGGAGCATAAAGATTCTTGCATTTTCCCCGAGAGGTGACTCTGAGTTATCGAGCCCACAAGGGGACAATATCCTTTAAGTCAAGGGTTTCTAACAAGCTTTTGCAAGAGAATAAATTCTAGCTTTTGACTGGATCAGAATCAAGTTGATACTAGAAACACTTATAATAAAAATAGGCATGAGTATGAGGACTTATGCTTACAACCATACATTTGTGTCAGGACCATTATGATCTTAATTTGTGCCCTGGAAGTCATCCATCGGGATGTTCTTTCTATGTATCAAAGTGGGGGTGTGTCCAAATTACGTCTTAACCGACATGCATCCTGCATCAAGAGTCAGTGGTCCAACCGATGTCCCTACGTCACGCAGGGTTTCCCCGGCTATTAAGATAGAAATCACACAGAATCATTGTTCTTTTAATGACTACACCTCTGGTATCCCTAGAGATAGGATACATGTTACAATACTAAAACTTTCTTTCACTGGTTCAAAATAACATATCACGGTCTCCCTACCTTATCCTCTTTGTGGATCATGCTCCATGATTCTGGGTACCTGGAGGGATGAAGAACGTGAATGAGACAATAAACAACTATGAAGAAAAATATCTCCACTTGATCTCCTCTATCTTCACTTTACTCCTTTTCATGTATTGGCTTGATTTCGTCTATACATAGCCAATTTCCTATGAAAACAAAATAAAGATCGTACATTTGAAATCCTTTGCATTCATTAGTCATTAGTAGCAACATCGGAGCGAATATCTCATTTTAATGAAATATCTAGGTTTAAACTCAGGTTGGATGAGTGTAAAAATAACACTCATCAGACACGTACTATGTCATAACCTGGAAAATGATAACAGAGAGGCGGATAGTGGACTCGGACTATGATTGGTGTCCAAGATGAATCTGGTGGAACTCGGACTGGTGGCAGAGATGAATCTGGTGGAACTCGGATTATTGGTGGATATGCATTGGAGCTAGACCTGGATTGGTGTAATGACGGTGAATATCTGTTGGATGTGGACTCAGATTGGTGTGATGGAGGATATGTGTTGGAGGTGGACTCGGATTGGCATGATGGCGACAAATATGTGGTGGTTTTATGGTACTCGGATATATGGTGGATATATATGGAAGCGAATATGGTAAAAATAGTGCGGCGGTGGCACAAAAAAGCCAAGACCAGAACTCGAAACTCTAATATAACCAGGCACTAAGACCACCAAGTAGACACAACAATGCAATCATAAATTCAACAAAGCCAAACATTGGACAAAAACTGTGAAAAGGATCAGACTGGTTCAGATATGATCTAACCCTTTTGTAGACTTTAGGTATGAAGAACATATGCGATTTAGACTATGAAAAACTAATAAATTCTCACCGAGCAATTTGGAAATTTGATACCACTTGATAAAGGAGAGGGTGTCCTGATATTTCAATTGGAGGTAGCTATCATTTTGGGTGGAAGTCAACTTTGATGATTCGAATATGAATGTGCAAAGATGTCGTGCCTTAGGAATCGTTAAACAACTGCAAGCAGCTATTGAATATGTTGGAGCACGATCAACCTGACCATGAGGGTCGATTTCCTGCACACAAACAAAGAACAAGCAAGAAACTAAGATTGCAGTCTAGATATTGCGAATTTAAGAGGAAAGCTTTAGTAATCAAAGTGGGGTTCTGTGACGTCTAAGTCTGGTCGTTGAACACAAACAAGGGATGCGATTTGCAACTATGGTGAACTTTAATCTAAACATAACTTATGCCTCAATGACACCCGAAGAGTTGTATTTATAGGGGAAAAGAGAGGGAATTTGGTCCACCCTTGGCAAGTTGGGACAAAAACACCTTTGAGTCTTTTCGCGTACAATACAGACTCTAAAAATAGCCTATGAGAAGGTATTTTGAAATTACATGGCTTGGTCCAAAAATAAGGTGGCGCAACACCTATAATAAGCTATGGACGAAATTTATGAAAGGCATCTTGTATATTTCACTCATCTCCTTGTATGCCGTCATGGTGGCTTCAAAGTGTTGAAAACTCCATTCTTGCTCCCTTCGTGCGCGCCTTCATCTCCACACTTGATCTTGCCCCAGTGTTCATCCCTCCCTCTTGTCCATTCTAGGCCCTTCATTCCTAGATAACACAAATGTATCCAATTTAGGCATCACCTATTCTCATGAACATTAGAATCATTACCAAGAAACGAAAGTACATGATAATTTAATTGGCGTGTGCGAGCTCTAATAATTTATATTTCTATTGTTCAATCTTTTTGGTATAGCTATTACTGGCTTGATAGATTTGAAGTCATTCCACCTCAGAAGAAAGCATGAGGACATTGTTTAATTGTGGATGCTCCTCCCTCCCTCAATACATGGCGCACACACTTTCCAAAATAGAGTTTGACCAACTAAACATGGGTTATATTTCACAACAAATATATCACAGGATTTGTATTTGCACAAATTTTATATCTTTTAACACACATAATACAAAACAAATCAGTGAGAAAGTTGAATCACAGAAAACAAGGGTGGCATGTAAAAGGGAATAGAGTGATTATTTCTGTATGATGCCAGATTCATGACGTGTACTATGCATGACAAGAAATAGCAACTGGGTTATTTTGCAGGTAAAGGGAGTTGCTAAAAATTGATGCTACTTAAGCTTTGTATTCCATGTCTAAATTGATTCCCTCTCGACATGCAAAAAACCATAAGATGAGTTCACTAATGATAATGCTTGGCATGTTTGGCGCTTTTTGTTGTGAGTCCTTATTTGTGTACACGACCATTCATACCCCGTATGGTGAACCTATTCATGGTCAACATAGAAAATCAATCCCTGCTAAAAAATAGAAAATCAATCTAAGCACCAACACCAATGCAAACATAACTGGATAAATAATTACAATGATGGATGGTTTGTGATTTCGAGCAGGGGAATTTCCCTCTTTACTTCCTCGATACTTCAAACTATTATTGTGTCTATAATCATACACAAATTGCCATGAATAGGGTTACCATGGTAAAAAATATGATGTCAAATTTATAGTAGAGTCCTCAAAATATTTATGTCTCACTTGCAACGCACGGGCAATTACATTCTGTCTTTTTTGCCGTGGGGAGGGGGATTTGTTTTTACAATGTTTGACAACATCACTCGTACATTCTTTATCAATACATTGCAGCTGGATTGGTTTCAATTATTTTTCGTCTGTTAACGGCTATCTTTCCTTTACATGTGAAATTTGACAGGCATTATATTTATATATGCAATTGCTACCAATTAAAAAAACATTGCAATGCATGGGCAATTACATTCTAGGCAATTACATTCTTTTTTTTGCTCGCTGGCGGGGGGTATATTACTTAAGGTCGATAACTATTTTTACAAAGATCTACAATGTCATCCGTACATTCTTTATTGAAAAATACATTGCAAGTGGAGTGGACTTTAACTATTTTTGGTATGTCAATGGTTATCTTTTGTTTACATGTGAAATTTGACATGCTTTATATTTATATATGCAACTGGTACAAATTCAGCCAGTGACAATGCATGGGGATTCTACTACTATAGGTGGTTGGATGTATCGGATCATTTGGATTCACAAAACTTGTGCTTTTATAAGTGTTACTCCTCTATAAATTAATATAAGAGCGTTTAGATCACTACTACTTTAGAGATCTGAACACTCTTATATTAGTTTATAGAGGGAGTAGTAGATTAGTAGATAGTAGATAGATTGAAAATGCCAAATGGAGACCAAGCTCCATGGAGACCTTAATTCAAAAACTTTAAATTTCAAACTTTTTAGTTTCTATTTGTTATAATATCTAGAGACATAATATACGTGTATGTAAATTTTCATGTAGAAATACGTTAAAATAAGAGCTACACATAAAAAAGAACTGAGCAAGCATATGTACTCTTCAGCCTCAAAGTCCTGCACGGTGGAACGGTAGAGAAGTGGCGACAGCGGCGTGCCGCAGTGGTAGTCATTCGGTGTCTCGGAATCTCGATGTAATTCTCAATATGTTTGAGATTGTTTCTACTTCCTGTGAACTTTTATAATAAATCCGATCCTTCTCAAAAGAAAAGTAATTTTACACGCATACACCTTTTCTTGTATACATGTGTATTTTTTTCATAATTTTTTAAACGATAAAGTTTGAGTTTTGAACTTTTCAAAATTAAGGCCTTCCTATATCTTGGTCTTCAAAATGCCCTACTCGTAGTAGATGAATTATTACAAAGACTTCAGTAAATACAACGCAATCGGACCGGAGTAGCAGGACAGCCATTCGTATACCTACTTGAACTTTGCTATATATTGATAAAAGAACATTAGCTTAGCTAAATTCGAAGGTTTCTGAAAGAATCACAAGTCGCTTATGGAAATTAACCACTACAAGTACAGGTCAACTGATCACAATTTTGTCAGCGATCAACACCATCAAGTTGACCAAGAAGCGCGTGGCGAAGAGGTTCAAAACACGACCAGGCCCCGTCGCAAGCCTCAGCGGCCCGCTAGGCTTGCTGGGCCTGAATGGGCCCAAGTTACCATGTAAACTACTTGAGCTAGAGAGTGCGTGTGTGTGTAAGGCAAGCGGGACAGAACGGCTGGAAGTCGAGGCACGGCTCGTGCGGGTAGCGTGGACGAGTTGTCGATCCCCTTCCTCCTCCTCCTCCATTTCGAATTGTAGCTCGAGTTGCTAGCAATATCGCCATGAAATACAATTGTAAGTGAATTGGTGCTCACAATCTAGCATTAGAGCCATTCCAACCGTGGATCTTCTGGTTCACCGCCATCACACCATGCTTGCCGACCGCCGTTGAGCTAAAGCCATGGACCGGATCTCGCCAGAGAGTAAGGCGATCTACGATCTTCTTCGGGCCGATCTCGACGCCGCCCTATCGAAGACCACGTCCGAGAAGAGCGAGGAGATGGTCGCCGCCCTCGCCAAGCTCGACTCCAAGCTGGATCAGCTTTCAAGATGCATCGACGTGGTCAAACTCGGCATTGGTCTCGACCTCGACAAACTCCACGAAGAGCTCATGACTGACTGCAGTGCCGCATCGTCACCAACCGCGCCACCGTCACCACGAGCTCCGCCTGCGACTACCAAGCAAGCCCCGTAAGGTACCGGATCCGCTGGCCAAGAAGAATTCCACACCGATTCTGATCAGCAAAGCACAGGACCAAGGTATGTCCCGCCACCAGCGCGAGGTACGCACCAAGATTGCAACTCATCTCTCCAGCTGATCCTGACCTCTGAAATTGATTGACCCTGTTTTCCTGATGCTCCAAGTTTCGGCCCATGAACTAAGCTTCCCTGATTTGATGGATCTAACCCCAAGCTGTGGAAAACCCGTTGTGAGGACTATTTTCGGTTTTGGAACACACCTGACAGTCAGTGGGTTTCATTTGCCTCTTCTCTATTTGATGGAGCAGCATCTCGTTGGTTAGAAGTAGTGCAACATAGAGCCCCCAATGCTACTTGGTCTGAATTCTATAGTTTTTTGTTGTCTCATTTTGGTCGCAATAAGCATCAAAATCTCTTGCGAGGGATGTTTATCAACAAACTAACGGGGTCATTTGAAGAGTATGTTGGACAGTTTTCTGAATTGTATGTTCAACTGACGGTTTATGAGGATCATCCTAACACCATTCACTATGTGACTCGTTTCATGGAAGGATTGGCACCCTCGGTGCGACTGTTGGTGGGAATCCAACAACCAGTTGACTTAGACCCTACTAATGCAATGGCCTTGCTATCTAAAGAACTTGCTGATTCGCCAAAACACCTTAGCACCCCTTGTAGGTGTCAAAACCGGCCGATCTCGGGTAGGGGGTCCCGAACTGTGCGTCTGAGGATCAAAGGTAACAGGATACCAAGGGGACACGGTGTTTACCCAGGTTTGGGCCCTCTTAATGGAGGTAAAACCATACTTCATGCTTGATTGTCTTTGATGAGTATAGGGGTTACAAGAGTTGATCTACCTCGAGATCGTGATGGCTAAACCCTAGCTGTCTAGCCTATGTGAATTCTGATAGCCTCTACGGACTAACCCCTCCGGTTTATATACACACCAGAGGGGCCTAGGGTTGTACAGAGTTGGTTCACAGAGGAAGGAAATTACATATTAGGACACCAATCTTGTCATCCACGCATAGGAGAGTCTTATCCGGACATGGGGGGAAGGCCTTCTGCCTTGTATCTTCACGACCCATCAGTCTGGCCCATATGGAATAGGCTAGACACCTGAGGACCCCCAAATCCAGGACTACCTGGGTAGCCCCTGAACTTGCCTTCAATGATGATGTAGTATCCGGCTTATGTCTTCGGCTTTGCAAGGCGGTTTCTTCATCCTACTTCGGATTGACGACAGTCCGGTTCTGACCTCCACGTTCTACCTATATGATTCCTTCCTGTTGTCGCCTCGATTTCCATGCATCGTGC
Organism: Aegilops bicornis; assembly: GCA_021605145.1. Classification (NCBI taxonomy): domain Eukaryota; kingdom Viridiplantae; phylum Streptophyta; class Magnoliopsida; order Poales; family Poaceae; genus Aegilops; species Aegilops bicornis. Next base: position 307,146,680 of record CM038671.1, on the reverse strand, counting down.
GAATGCGAACGGTCCATAACTTTTTGCAAATAGACCCCTTATCACGCACGGGCGGCATCTATATAAGGAGGTTAGATCCCAAAATGCCATCCCACATCTCGCAAAGAAGAAACGCCAAGATTAGCCACGAAAAAGCCTTCTAACATGGCCAACGCCACAGGATCTTCTTCGCGCCCCCATGGCCCTCAAGAGGGCGACTGGTAGAGCTGCTCAGTGCCTCATCTCCAGTTGAGTTGACTCCAGACGCAGGGCTATCTTCCCCTCGCAGATCTAGTCTTTGTCCGAGCGGGATTGGCCTCAATCGACAACGACATGATAGCTGAAAATTTCCCCAACCCCAATAAGGAGGAGAGGGTGTGCTTCGTCCCATTTCTTTTGCGGGGCCTAGGATTTCCAATCCATCCCTTTCTCAGGGGTCTATTGGAATTCTACGACATTCAACTGCACAATCTTACCCCAGGTTCGATTCTGCACATCTCAGGTTTCGTTGCCCTCTGCGAGCTGTTCTTAGGCATTGAGGCCCATTTTGAACTATGGAGAATGTTCTTTTGCCTTGTTCCCCGCCATCGACGAGGCTCTATATTTGAAGTGGGCATCATCTAAGTATGGCGTATAGCCGGATCCAGATACCTCGTTGGAAATTCCAAAGAGATATACCCATAGTGGTCTTCAGAGTGGTTTTATATGGATGACGTCCCACTGCCGGACCTCTAAGGAAGTGCCTCAACTGGCGCCCCCGAAGTCCCAAGGATGAGGACAGTGTGGAAATAAAAAGGTTAGTCAGCAAGGTCAGATTATTGGCCAATACCAAGCTCTCGATAATCGAGGTTATGGCCATTGCAATAAAAAGATGCGTCCAACCTCTCTAGTCCAGAGTAACTCCATTATGGTGCTATAATGGAGAAGACAATGCGTCGTTACAGACACAAGTGTCGCGGGATATCCGTGGCCACCTATGGGACCGGGCAACCCCTTGCTGGTTTAGCGGGGGACGTCGCATTGCACAAAGAGCAGATCAGCGCACGACAGCACGGCAGAGAGCACACAAGCAATTTACCCAGGTTCGGGCCACCGCGAGGCGTAAGACCCTACTCCTGCTTTGGTGGATTGATGGCGGAAATGAACGTGGTGGTGTGTGGTACACTTGCCCGGCAAGGCTTGCCTCAGGGCTACGGTGACAAACATGCGTATGGTGGCTTGGTTTTGTCAAGTTTCCAACCCTCTACCCCCTCCTATGACTTCCATGGGCCTCCTTTTATAGATTAAGGGGTCACCACAGTGGCAAAACAGTCATTACCCACTAATATGATAGCAAACAGTGCTATCATACCTAACTCTGCGGGCTGACAGGGTGCATTAAATGCACCGCTCAGTGTCACATCACTAGCTGCCCGGCAAGGCCTGCCGGGCTTATCTTGCCAGCTCCGCATCTATTCTCTTGACACGTCGCTGGACGGGTGTCATCTATGGGCTTCTTCTGTAGGAGGCAGCTGCCATGTGGAAAATACTGCCACTGAATCATCTTGCGGCTTGACACCGCACTGATTGATGACGTGGGTCGTACTTGCTTGGTTGGCGGTGCGGTTTAGGACACGCAAGCCCCGGCAGGCCCTGCAGGGGGTCTTGGTTGCTTGCTTCTGGTGGTGGCCTGGCCCCTTGCCGGGCTCGCCTGCCCAGCAAAGGAGGCCCTTCTCTTGCCGATATCATGTTCCTTTGGCTCGATCTCGATCTCTCTAGGCTGCTTGTTTGTTCTTCGAGTCTCTTGGCTCTTCGACCTCTGACTTAAGCTGGGCTCCAATCTTGATCTTGTGCCTGTGCAAAGTTGAGCAATAGACCCAGGGTTTTTGGGAAAACTTTGTTTTTGCCACTCTAGTTTTTGCCCACTTTGCTTATGCCACTCTAGAATTTGACATTTTCACTTTTGCCACTCTTATCTTTTGACAATATATCACTTTTGCCATTCAGTGGCAAAAGCAAAAATTTCAGAGTGGCAATTGTGATACATTGTCCAAAACTAAGAGTGGCAAAAGTGAAATGAAAAATTATTGGTTTTGCCACGGGATGGCATTTGTAATGTATTGTCAAAAGCAAAGAGTGGCAAAAGTGAGGTGTCAAATTCTAGAGTGGCATAAGCAAAATTGGCAAAAGCTAGAGTGGCAAAAACAAAGTTTACCCAGAGTTTTTTGCACCGACAGAAGCCCCCGGGCCTGCCCCGAACGTATTGCTGAGCATCGTCAGGGTAGGGCCTAATAAGTGCACAGGCAGAATTCCTGAAGGGGTTGGCCCCTTGAGATTTTTCTTCGCTGCTTCAATAGCCTTGATCTTGGGGACGGTTTCCGGTTCCCCCTCATGTGGTGTAAAGCCAACAGTGGTGGGGCCGCGACAGTGATGTCTCGTGAATGAGTTAACGCACGGGGTAGAAACCGCCAAATTACTCTTCCCATAGGGCGCTCTTATCCTTATCCACGTATGTCGCATGGATAGTGCGGGGTAGGTAACAGAGGCGCGTGGTGCGAAAGAGCATCTTGAAGAGGGCTCGCCTGTCTTGAATTGGCGGAGGAGGGAGGTCGTCGCCCGTTGATGGAGCAGCTGCCCTTCCCCGCCCGGCCTATAAAAGGAGGGGTGGAGGAGGGTGAAGTCATTCATCCCTGCATACTTCCTCCTCTTCTCTTGATCTCTGCTCCTGCTTGAGTGCCCCTTTTCTCGTTTTTTTCTTTCCGCCGCAGTGCCTGAAGGAGGGAAAGCGAAAAGAGGGGATCACGGGACACTTATCTTTTTCAATCTTAAATCTGTAGGAAATCGCCAAATTTTAATTCAAATAATGTAATCTCTCTTGTCCATCTTTGTATTGTGTAATGCTTGTACTTGTAACTGCATATGAATGAAAAGGATGAATCATGTCGGGAACTCATGTATGTATGTCCATGCTATGGCAAAGTGCCTCTTTAAAAGAATAAACGAGTTTTCCCCGGCAGGATATCCTGCCTGCACCCTCTTTGTCTGTCGGAGAACTACGTCTGTCGGGGAACAGACAGAGAGGCCAGCCCCCCGCCAACTCCTTTTCCCCAAAGGCCACTATGACCTTCCTGACCGAAGCAGCGTTCAAGTCATGGATGAGAGCACCTAAGTTTCAAAGAGAGAGGGGCGAGGTTTTCTCATGCAAAGTTGTAGCTTTATAGAATACTAATGGACAAGAGGTGAACTTATCTGTTTGGCTTGCTGGGGATCGCCGTGCCGTGCAATCCTCTCGTCCTTTATCGAAGCCAGGTTCACGGCAGGAACCTGCAACTCCATGTAGATGAGAGTGAATGCAGGATTCAATCCTATCTATATGCATATGCAAATGCTCATGAAGTGCTTATGCAATAATCTGGATGTGCTTGTGCATGCATGCAATCTTAGTTGGGGCCCCCTACAGCGCTTCTTTATTTTCTCTTGCACGGGATCATCGCCCCAGCTTGTACAAGGGGTTACATGCAACTTCGGCAATGCCATGAACAATGGGTGGCTGCAGGGAAGGGCCCGACAGCCTCTGCGCCTTACGGGTAGAACTTACGGAGATGCTCAATGTTTCATAAGTTTTGCAACGGTCTTCCATCTCCGGTCTCCAAACAGACTGCACCGGATCTGGAGACTCGTACTACCCGGTAAGGGCCTTCCCACTTCGGTGATAACTTTGTGTGTACCCATGGCGGACTGAACGCGCCTAAGGACAAGGTCACCTTCCTCAAAACTCCGGGCACGAACCCTGCGGCTGTGATAGCGATGCAGGGCTTGATGATAGCGTGCAGCACGCGTAGCGGCCTGGAGATGGTTCTCCTCGAGTAGCACAGCATCGTCATGTCGGTGTTGATCTTGCGCTACTTCATCATAGGCGAGCACCCGAGGAGACCAGTAAATGAGTTATGTGGGGATAACTGCTTCTGCCCCGTAGACCAGGGAGAAGGGAGTCTGCCGCTTAGCTCGATTAGGTGTTGTTCTAAGGGACCAGAGAACTACCGGCAGCTCCTCGATCCACCGCCTGCCGTGCTTCTGCAGCGTATCAAAAGTCCTTGTCTTGAGTCCATGAAGCACTTCAGCGTTCGCCCTCTCAGCTTGTCCAGGGGTGTGCCATAGAGGCAAATGAGATCTTGCATCCAAGGGTTTGAACATATTGCACGAAGGCGTGACTCGTGAATTGGGTGTAGTTGTCAGTGATGATCCTTGCTGGAACTCCGAAATGACACACCAATTCTTTCAAGAACTTGATAGCTGACTGAGTAGTCACCTTCCTCACGGCAGTTGTCAGTGATGATCCTTGCTAGAACTCCGGCCACTTTGTAAACTTGTCGATGCCGACGAACAAGAATTCAAAGCCCCCGATTGCTCGGGGGAAGGGGTCGAGGATATCGAGCCCCCATACCAAAAATGGCCATGACAGAGGGATTGTCTAAAGAGCTTGGGCGGGCAGGTGTGTTTTCTTGGAATGGAACTGACAGGCTTCACAAGTCATGACGAGCTCAACTGCGTCTTGGAGGGCTATGAGCTAATATAATCCTTGCCGTAATGCTTTCCCAACTAATGCCCTTGATCCAATGTGTGAGCCGCACAATGCTCTGTGAATCTCAGCCAGCAGTTCCTTTCCATCCTCCTGGCAGACACACTTCAATTTCATACCGTTGGGCCTCCTTCTGTACAGAGTGTCATTGACAAACTGATACATACTGGCCCTCCGAGCTACTTTCTCAGCTTCATCTGGGTCGCCGGGGAGTTCTCCGGTTTGGAGGAAGTGGACGATGTGCCTTGCCCAAGTCGGAGCCTGAGGCTCGGCAACAAGGACTAGCGGCACCTCCTCGGCTGCGGGAGCACCAGCCTCATTCACCGGGTCCATAGGGCCAGCTGGAGGGGGTGGTCCGGCAGGTTGTGAGGAGTTGTTTTCGGCAGGGTCTCTGCCGGGAGCGGATGGCTCGACCGGGAGAGGCTTACCGTAGTCCAACTTTCTCCTCTTCCGGGCCATTGTGTTGGTGATACGGAGGGTTGAGAGAGGTGGAGAACAAAAGTTCCTGGTTCCACAGGAAGCTTCTGCGCAGCACACTTTGACAGGTCATCAGATATGTTGTTTTCCGCACGAGGTATGTGCTCTGTTTGCAACCCGTCAAAGCGCTCCTCCAACCTCCTTACTTCCTCAACGTATGACTCCATAAATGGGCTTTGGTAATCTTTGTTGACTTGTCTCGCCACTAACTGTGAATCTCCTCGAATGATCATCTTCTTGATTCCCAATTCTGCTGCAATCCTGAGCCCGGCAAGGAGCCCTTCATACTCAGTTGTATTGTTGGTGGCTTCTTCCCTTGCAAAGTGCATTTGGACGACGTACTTCAGGTGCTCCCCGGAGGGGGCAACAAGAAGCACGCCAGCTCCTGCACCTTGTAGGGAAAAAGCACCATCAAAATACATAATCCATTCTTGGGGGGATTCCTTGCCGGGGAGAGCTATTTATGTTGCTTCCTCATCAGGGGTTGGCATCCATTCTGCAATAAACTCTGCCAGCGCCCTACTCTGAATGGTTGTAGTGCTCTCAAACTTCAAACCAAAGCTGGATAACTCCAAAGCCCACTCCACTATTCTTCCAGTAGCCTCATGGTTTCAGAGTATCCTCTGCAAGGGTAAGCGAGTAACAACCATGATCTCATGGGCTTGGAAGTAGTGGAGCAGTTTCCTTGAGGCCATGATGAGGCTAAAGATCAACTTTTGCACACCAGAGTACCTCGATCTAGCTCCTTGTAACAAGGAGCTGACGAAGTATACTGGGCGCTGCACCACTTTCTTCCTTGCCGCGTCCTTGGGGTCACACTTGTTGCCGTGCTTACTACTGTTCTGATCCTCTTCTGACTCTGCCGTGGTCTGGCCGCTCTTTGCTTCATCCACTTCTTGCTGTGCTACCAAGGCTGCACTAATCACCTGGTTGGTTGCTGCCAAGTAAAGCAGTAACGTCTCTTGAGGTTTTGCGCAACCAAGGTGGGCACATAAGACAGGTAAGCCTTCAACTCTTGCAAGGTTGTACCTGCTTCCGGGGTCCATTTCATTGGCCCTGCCTTCTTCAAAATTTTTAAGAACGGCAGGGCACGCTCGGCGGATTTGGAGATGAATCTGCTTAGCGCGACAACGCATCCCATCAAGCGCCTTACATCTTTGACTGTCCTTGGCGCTTGGATCTGCTCAATGGCCTTGATCTTATCGGGGTTGGCTTCAATCCCCCGGCGGGACACGAAGAATCCAAGTAGCTTGCCGGAGGGAACGCCGAATATGCACTTCTCTGGGTTGATCTTCAAGTTGATCTTGCGCAGATTAGCCAATGTCTCCTCCAAATCCTGGATAAGGGTGGCCTTATCCTTGGTCTTGACCACAATGTCATCCATATAGGCTTCTATGTTTCTATGTAGCTGTGGTTCAAAACCTATCTGGACTGCTCTTGCAAAAGTAGACCCGGCACTCTTCAATCGGAAAGGCATGCGGACAAAACAGTATGTACCACACTGAGTGATGAATGATGTTTTCTCCTCATCCTCATTGGACATGAAGATCTGGTGGTATCCGGAGTAAGCATCCAAAAAGGAGAGCAGATCACAACCTGAAGTGGAATCCACAATCTGATCAATGTGCAGCAAGGGGAACGGGTCCTTTGGGCAAGCCTTATTGAGATCTGTGAAATCAATGCAAAGCTTCCACTTCCCATTCGCCTTCCGAACTACCACTGGGTTTGCCAACCATGTAGGGTGAAGTACTCCTCTGACCAATCCAGTTGCCTCTAACTTCTTGATTTCCTCGGCAATGAACTACTGCCGCTCCAAGGCTCTGCTTGACGGGTCGGGCATATGAGCAGACAGCAAGGTGGTGCTCGATTACCTCCCTGGGAACACCGGGGATATCGGATGGTTGCGAGGAAAACACATAGATATTCGCCCGCAGGAAGGCAATGAGTGCACTTTCCTATTTGTCATCAAGGGTGGCGCTGATGGTGAAGGTGCCATCAACACCAGCCAGCCCTGTCGGGACCTTCTTCACTTCGGGTGCTGCAACCTTGGATCTTTTGCTGTTGGAACACTCCAGCACGTCGTCAACGGGTGTCGTGCACTCGGAGGGGGCACGCTTCCCGGACTCCTTGACGGAGGTCCTACAGTCCCTCTTCTTTCCTTTACTTTCCTTGGCGAGGACCGTTGCTGCTGCACCCTCTACTGCGACGGCATCCCAATACATCATGTCCACGCAGATAATCGCATCCCTCTCATCTAATGGGATGGTGATGACTCCCAACAGCCCAGGCATCTTCAAAGTGTTGTAAACATAGTGGGATGTTGCCATGAACTTGGCCAAGGCTGGTCGTCCCAGAATCCCATTATACGTCAGGGGGAGCTCAACCACATCAAACACAATTTTCTCAGTCTTATAGTTCAGCTCTCCCCCAAACGCCACCGACAAAGTAATCTTTCCCTTGGGACGTCTCCTGCCGGGATTGACTCCTTGAAACGTGCAGGTAACCTCCAGCCCTTCCTCTCCTATCTGAAGCTTGTTAATAACTGTTGGGGAAATCAGGTTCAACCCGGCCCCGCTATCCACTAACATCTTTGTGACCTTGAGGTTGCGAATTGTTGGGGAGACCAACAACGACAAACACCCTACCGCGGTGGTCCGGCAAGGGTGGTCCTCCTCATCAAAGATGATGGGTGTGCGGGACCATTTGAGCGGCTTCCGGGCCTCTGGCGCTGGCTCCACAACATTGACCTCTCATGCCCATTGCTTGAGGTGGCGATGGGAGGAGTGCAAAGACGCACCCCCATAAATGCATAGGGCGTCAGTGGCCCTCTGAAATTCCTGCTCACTGGTTTCCTCTTCATTCCCTCCATCACTCAAATGATCACATGTTTCCTTCTCTTGGCCCCTGGCGGGTTTTCCTTGGTTCTGAAAGGGTTTGCTGGGGCGGTTTACTTCACCGCCTCGGCCCTTTCTGCCAGCAGCATTCTGACCTTTCTCCTTATCGCGCTTATCATACTCTGTTCCCTATCTCTTGTCAAGCTACTCAACTTCATAACATTCATGGAGGTCGTGGCCCTTGGTCCGGTGGATCTTGCAGTACGGCCCATCACCTTTCCCGGCTTTTCCCACAGCAGTGGCATCCCGGCAGGCAGTACACGGAAACTTCCTTGCCGGGGGCCTCAGCCTTGGCCTTCTTGCCGGTACTAGGCGTGCCAGAACCTTCCATAGTCATCACTGCCTTATATCTTGGCTTCTTGCCCTTTCTCTATCCAGTTGATTCATCTTCATCCTCCGAATCAACATTGATGCAATCTTTCTCTCCAGGCAACTTCCTTCCTTCCTCTATCCGAGCACACTTATCCACTAGGGTGTACAGCTCCTTCACAGTATTGGGCAACCGCACATTCATCTTAGAACGAATGCGACGGTTGTGCAGATTGGACTGGAAGGCTGCCATAACAGCTGTTGGATGGATATTTGGAATATCCCTATGGACTTTACTGAATCTTTCTAAATACTTACGGAGAGTTTCTCCTTCCTTCTGCTGGAGAAGTTGTAAGTCGCTGGGCCTGCCGGGCTCCTGGTGGACACCGGTGAAGGCGCCCATGAACTCATGGCACAGGTCTGCCCATGACGAATTGGAGTTCTCCGGCAGGTGCATCAGCCAAGATCTCACGTTGGACTTGAGAGCCAACAGGAAGTAGTTGGCGAACACCTTCTCGTCTCTTCCCCCGGCAGCCGAAACAGCGATGGTGTAGATGCTCAGAAACTCTACCGAGTTCAGTCTCCCGTCGTACTTCTCGGGGATCTCCAGCTTGAACGTGCGAACGGATGGCCAACGGACTTGCTGCAGCTCGCGTGTAAAGGCAGGGCAGCCGACCTCGAAAGGTAGGTGTCGGTGTCAAAACCGGCGGATCTCGGGTAGGGGGTCCCGAACTGTGCGTCTAGGCGGATGGTAACAGGAGACAAGGGACACGATGTTTTTACCCAGGTTCGGGCCCTCTCGATGGAGGTAAAACCCTACTCACCTTGATTAATATTGATGATATGGGTAGTACAAGAGTAGATCTACCACGAGATCAGAGAGGCTAAACCCTAGAAGCTAGCCTATGGTATGATTGTTGTTCGTCCTACGGACTAAAACCCTCCGGTTTATATAGGCACAGAATAGGGTTAGGGTTACACAGAGTCGGTTACAATGGTAGGAAATCTACATATCCGTATCGCCAAGCTTGCCTTCCACGCCAAGGAAAGTCCCATCCGGACATGGGACGAAGTCTTCAATCTTGTATCTTCATGGTCCAGGAGTCCGGCCAAAGGTCATAGTCCGGCTATCCAGACACCCCCTAATCCAGACTCCTCAAGAGCTCCCTGAACCTGGCTTCAATGACGATTTAGTCCGGACGCATATTGTCTTCGTCATTGCAAGGCGGGTTCCTCTTCCGAATACTTCATAGAAGATTTTGAACACAAGGATCGTGTCCGGCTCTGCAAAATAAGTTCCACATACCACCGTAGATAGAATAACATTTACACAAGTTCAACTGTGGCAGACGTATTCCATGACGTGACATCACACTGCAGCCAAGCCTTTATTGGATCGTTTTCTTTGTCCAACCTCGGTAGCGTTTAGCGAGGCGGTTTCCTTGGCACGTCTTGTCAAAGCAGAGATCATGTCCCCTTATTCCGGGATTCTCATCAATACGGGTGTGGGTAACCCAATCGTGCCCATTGGCACGCCTCCTCTATCGAAGGCGAGTCCCGAACGGTCACGGGGAGGGATCCTGGTATTCAACCTCTTTATAAAGAGACCAAGGCCCCGCTCCTTTTTCTCAATCTCCATCGAATCTGCCCCTCGCTTCGAGTTCCAACACCCAAAGCTCCAGATCCAGGCGCTTCGGACCTTTGATGATGTCCGGCTCCGACCTCCAAGGCCGGTGGATGCCTTCCTCCGTCACGGAAGAAGTTGTCCTAAAGCTAAGAGATGCCAGGTATCTAACTGGCGAAATCTCGCATAGGCTGCCTGCTCAAGGGCAGGTTATTCCCACTCCCAAGCCCGGTGAAAACGTAGTGTTCACGTCCCACTTCCTTCGGGGACTAAGTTTCCCGATGGACCCCTTCATGAGGGGGCTCATGTTTTATTACGGGCTGGAATTTCACGACTTGGATCCGGAGTCCATCCTCCACATCTAAATGCGTTCATCGTCGTATGTGAAGCCTTCCTCCGCATTACCCCACACTTCGGATTGTGGCTCAAAACCTTCAAGGTGGAGCCGAAGATGATCAAGGGGCAACAGGCAGAGTGCGGAGGGGCTATTATAAGTAAGAATGTTGACGCTCCATGGCCCGAGGGCTCTTTTCAAAAGGAGCTCAATCTATGGCAACAAGAGTGGTTTTATATCACAGCTCCCAGGGGCACCAAATCGGTGGCGCCACCCGATCTTCGCTGGGTCCTCCACGCTGGCGTCATGGGTCAATAAAGGGCTTGGTGAGGGGCCGTCCAAGGATGTGCCCTTGTTGCAGGGCGTATTCGAGACCTCCTAGAGAGAGAGATCAATGTCAGTAGTAACGCAGGTCATGCTGATTCGTCACATCCCGCCTCGCAAATGTCGCCCCCTCCGCTGTGGGAGTTCAATCCGGAGGGACCACGAGCTCTTCAACACTTCATGGGCGCATAGCCTGGAGATGTACAAACTGTTCTTGGATCACAAGCAATGTGTCCGGACTTGACCGAGGACGCCAGTGAGAGCTGCAATCGCCCGGATGCTCAAGTAAGTAGTCCCGTGCACCGGGCTCGCTGTCTGTATATTTATCATAAACTTGCCCTCAAAAGAGCTGTCCCTTAAGCAGGAGTGGATAGCGAAAGCAAAACTGATCAGGTGTCCAGCCCCCCTCCCTGAGACCACGCCAGATCTAGTGTTAACCAGATCTTTGGAGGCTGCGCCTTTAGGAGAAGGCGAAGGGGGGAACAAGGAAGCTCTTGCCTCGCTAAGGAGGTTATCAAGAAGGGAGGGATCGATAATCCCTCCATCCAAGGAGAAGAAGACCGCCTGGAGATCCGGAGACCAAGGCCTCAAAGCGCGGGAAGAAATCTTCGCCAGAGGGTCCTCGTCGGAAGATGCCCGGCCGCATTATTTCCCCAAGGAGATCAGCCCTCCAATGAGCCGTAAGTAGAGAGGGGAGTTTATAAAATAAAAGACATCCCTGTTTTATTTCTGAAGATGACCGAAATTTTACCTTGTAGTTCGGATCTCAGCCCTTCTCAGCAGAGCTCGTCTTCGGGCGATCTTTGTCCGGAGATGATGGAGAGCGGAACGCCTCCCCCTGCCATAGCACCTAGCGAGGCGGACGATCCTGAGGTGTCGTCGTAGAGGGTTTCCCCGAATCCGACAGGGGTAGAGTGCGGTCGTAGGGCCCCCTGGAGCCCTCCGTGTCCGGCCTTCGAAAAAGGCCATCGGACGAGTCCGACACCTCCTGGTGCACGGTCGGAGGAGTTGAAGGATCTGCTCAGGCGAGTGTCTATCTCAGAAGATCACCGTGCATTGATGGGTACGGTGATTGAAAAAATTCGTCCATGGAAAGCAGGTTGTACGAGGCCGCCCAGGAGTTTCTTGGCGGGTTTTGAGGTACGATGCAATGATGTACCTTTTGACGGTTCGCATATATAAGATGCGCCCGTGTAGATAGCAGCCCACGAGACTCGGTGCGTTGTCAAAAATGACAGCGTGCCGAGGATCATAATCCCAGATATAATATGTCGCCCTTCCTATGTAGGTGGCAGGGCGTCCGGTGGCTAGCCGGACTGATGAATTTGCCGAACTCAAGCGGCAACTTGACGTGGCGGATGCCGACATCGCGCTTGTCAACAAGCGGCTGGACGAGTCACAAGGTATGCAGTTTCTCCGCGGACACCTAGTAAGGGAGCTTGATGCCCGTGCCTTACAACATGTATGCTTGATGCAGATGGTGCCGCTGCCATGGAGAATCTTCGGGTAGTCCAAAGCGTCCACTTCCATTAACCGATCGTTTGGCCGAATGGGCGGAGCTGAATAGGTTGTCCGGACTTGCCATGAAGAATGTCGTGACTTATTTGTGGCCGAAAAGGCCCGAGCCGAAGAATTATTTTGGCTTGGTGCAACAGTTCCTTGGTACGGTGCCACATATCAAAGCATTGAGGCAGTCAGCATGCAGAGAGGGTGCGCGGATGGCTCTTGCCCGTGTCAAGACATACTGGGCGGAGATGAAGGCCACCGATGTTGCATCCCAAGATTCGGAGGGAAGCCGAGTACCTATCGAGCACTATTTTCAGGAAGTTCTTCATGGCGCTCGTTTAATAGAGACGCAGTGCTCGAAGGATATTATGTTCGAATAACATGTATTATTGTGAAACATTGTTTTGATGGAATATAAAAGCTTTTTACACTTGTGCTTTCAAGAATTAAAAAATACCTCCTATGCGGCCGTTAATGTATATGCCTATATAACCTGAAAGATGGCAGTCTTTGGCTTCAGCCCCCACACATATAATGCAGGGGTGTTTGCAGAAAACACATTTTCACACTTGATCCAACGTCTTGGTCCTACAAAGGAGGTGATAGCGCAGCAAACTAGGCAACCGGACTATAATACTTTATCACTTTCACTTAGCCATAGGAGTTCGACAGTGGGGCTACTATATAGCCCCTAGGGGCACCGCGCTCACCCGAATTCGGGGCGCATATGTGCCTGGCCGGGAAATGGCCCTTCGTCAATGCAGAGGAATTCTAAAGATTCCAGCGGGTCATCGAGTGGTTGACCAGTCTCGTGCTATATCATGACAGTCAGTTTTCGGCTTTCTCTACTGAGGTGCTCCCCTGGCCGAACTGGGGGCACAATCGCAGTAGTTCTCCTGGTGCCGCATTAGCCGATAGAGCGGAATGTAAGGCAGCAAAACACAGGAGCCGGGCAAACCCAACATTTGACCAAAGACATGATTCGGAGCTGATGCATATAAGGCCTAACTCGAGATGCCGAACACTCCCTAAGGTATTTGGTCTTTATGAAAACGGGTCGAACAATCGCCCTTGGTAAAAAGCCCAGTGTCCAGTGCAGCGCAAAATTCTGGCGTGGCCTATGCCAAAACGCCGACCTCCTCCTTGGTTATAGCAAGAAACCGGGGATGTGTATCAACAAGAGACAGTAAAAAAAGGTTTACGCAGGTCTTAATCTGAAAAGAATCCTTGCAACAGGTCCCTCTTCGCACGTCTGCTGTGTCTCTATTGTGTCGTATCACGGGCCGGGTGTAGCACGGTGTTCATCTATAAAAGATAGGAACTTAGTTGAAAAAGATCGTGCGAAAATGTACGTTATATTATATAAACAAAGTACAATTCAAAGAATGAACAAAATTGAGCTTTATTGTCTCTTGTTGTGGATCGCGGAGCCTTATGCGGGGTATCGTCTAGCGAAACCCTTGTATGTTTACGCCGGACTCGTCCAGCCGTGTCCGGGGTTTGGCCGACCTGTCTAAGTGCTTGTATTGGTGAGGCCAGTTTATTGTGGGGTTGTCAAGGTATCCGCACAATTTTCCGGACTCGAGGAACCCTCGATGTTTCCCTTTAATGAGATGATGCCACGTGGACCGGGCATTTTAAGTGTAAGGGATGCATAATGCGGTATTGCGTTAAAGCGGGCGAAATCTTCGCGTCCCAATAGTGCTTGATAGCTACTTGTAAGTGGGGTGAGGTGGAAGGTTAACTTTTCACGGCGGAAGTTGTCGGGTGAGCCGAACACAACTTCTAGCAGTAGAGAGCCCGTACAATGGGCATATGGGCCTGGCATTACCCCTTGAAAGGAAGTGTTGCTGTGGCGAAATTTGGTTGGGTCTATCCCCATATTGCGGATTGTGTTATAGCAGGTTTAGATCCTTTGCCGCCGTCCATTAGGACTTGTGAAAATTGGAGTCCGCCAATTATCGGATCTAATATCAAGGCAGTCCAACCTGCATTCCGTATACTTCTAGAGTAATCCCGATGGTCAAAGGTGATTGGTCTGAACAACCAGTGGCCGGACTCCTCTGGGATAGGCCGTATGGCGCGTACCTCTATGGGTGCCGCTCTATTTTTCCCTTTTGTCACGTGAATTGAGTTCACTGTTTTGATTTCTTGTGGGAAATTATTTTGTTTTCAGGTGCTCTGCTTTTGGGGTTCGTCATCGTCCTCGCTTGGTGTGTCGAGCCCCTTGTGTTCGGCGTTGAGTTTGCCGGACTGCTTGAAGACCCAACAATCTCTGTGGGTGTGGTTTGCAGGCTTCCGAGTACTTCGGATTTGGCATATCTTGTCCAAGATTTTGTTTAAGTTAGAGAGCTCGTCCTGTTATCCTTAAGGGAAGCTTTTTATGATTCTGCCGAGAGCTTTTGAATCTGGCGTTGGTATCGTGCTCTTGAACTGCTTCCCTTAGTCCGGACGATGGTCCTTGCTGCGTCCTGGTTTCCGTTTCCATCCTCGACTTCGGATGTACTTGGGTCGCTGGTGCTGCATCTTGCTAGCCAGCTATCCTCTCCAGCATAAAAGCGGGTCATGAGGCTTGTTAGTGCGGCCATTGTTCTTGGCTTTTCTTGGCGAGGTGTTCCAGCGAGCCATTCGTCTCGGACGTTGTGTTTGAAAGCTGCTAAGGCTTGATTGTCGAGCGATCGACTATTTGGTTCTTTTTAGTAAGGAATCTATTCCAAAATTTCTGGGCTGACTCTCCTAGCTGTTGAGCTATGTGACTTAAATCGTCGGCATCCGGAGGTCGGACATAGGTCCCTTGAAAATTTGCCCAAAAGGCATCCTCGAGCTCTTCCCAACTTCCAATGGTGTTTTCGGGAAGGCTTTTAAGCCAATGCCGGGCTGGCCCTTTGAGCTTGAGGGTAAGTATTTTATGGCGTGGAGATCATCTCCTCTAGCCATGTGTATATGGAGGATGTAATCCTCAATCCGCACTCGAAGTGCATTGTTTACGTCGTATGCCTCTATGTTTATGGGCTTGAATCCATTTGAAATTCATGATCCAGACCTCATCGGTGAAACATAGGGGTGTCGGCACCCCTATATTTAGGTGTACCGTGATGTTCGGATACTTGATGTGTTGCCTTGCTTACTAGAGCTTGCTTTCTTGGCTCGTAGATAGATCTAATCGGGCCATCTTTTTGATGCGAATCCTTGTGCGGATCGGCGTGCGGCTTGTGTCTTGGCGCCGTTTGCCGCTCTCTGTTTGCCATGGGGTCGTCCATCCGACCGGTGGCCTCCTTGTTTTTGATTGTGGGGCTCTCGGCCTCCTCATCAAATTCGGGCGATAGTTTTCGCTTTGGGTAGCTCTTTGTTCAGCCGATCGTCGCCAGATTTGTCTGCGGTGTTGAGTACTTTTCTCCATCGATTACGAGTGCATCTTCCGCTGTTTTGAGCTTCCACTACGCTTTTTCAGGCTACGTGATGTGGCGATGAGCCTTTTGTGGAGGTTCTTCGCTCCAAAGAACTTGTCCGGCGTGAGTTCGTCCCGGATCATTATCTTCGCCGGGACGGGTTGTTTATCCAGATTGTCCTGTTAGGACAGCTTGCTCGATAGCATGTTCGCCGTCCACGGTTCACCCTGCTCTATAGCTGGGTCTGTATGGCTGTTATCTTTGTCGGCGGGACTTTGAGCGGGCGCTTACGCCGCCGCTTTTGGCTTTTCGATGGAGCGATCGCTTCGTGGCGTCCGTTGTTCCTCGTCGTCGCTTCCTTTAGGTGTGTCCACCATGTATAGATCGTGAGATGAGGTGGTTCTCCAGTGCCCTATAGGTGCTGGTTCATGCTCCTCCCCTACATCGTCGTCCATACCGTCGATGTCTTCAGAGTCGAAGTCGTGCATGTCGGTTAAATCATCGATAGTGGCTACGAAGTGGGCGGTGGGTGGGCTTTGAATTTCTTCGTCGTCCGCACCCAACCTTCCTGACCATAATCCGGCCAGGGCTCTCCTGATAAAGAGAGAGACTTTATTGAATTCAGGATATCGCCCAAGGGCGAGTCTTTGAAAGATGTCCGTGGCGATGGATTCCATGATCGGCGCCTAATCGGATACGATTAGCAGTATTTGTCGATTGTCAAAACCGCGGATCTCGGGTAGGGGTCCCGAACTGTGCATCTAGGCGGATGGTAACAGGAGACAAGGGACACAATGTTTTTACCCAGGTTCGGGCCCTCTCGATGGAGGTAATACCCTACTCCTGCTTGATTAATATTGATGATACGGATAGTGCAAGAGTAGATCTACCACGAGATCAGAGAGGCTAAACCCTAGAAGCTAGCCTATGGTATAATTGTTGTTGTATCTCTATCGACTAGCCTGGCCTCGGTTTATATAATGCACCAGAGGCCTAGGATAACAAGAGTCCTAGCCGAATCACGCCGGTGGGGAGGAGTCCTTGTCTTGATCGCCAAGTCTTGTGGAATCTTCCTTGTATGCGGTAACCGGCCCCATCGCCCATGAGTATCTGACCATGGGGTCCTCGGCCCAATCCAACTGATCGGGAGGCGAGGTGGTGAGTACCCCTAGTCCAGACACCGTCGATAGCCCCTGAACCGGTCTTCGTTAGGGACGCTCCTCGATTCTTCCGAACTGTTCTTCATCTTCATCGTCGGTCTTGAAAACTGGTTCAACAAATCTTCTCATCTTCGATCTTGAGGATCGCCTAAGTGCATACGAAGAGTTTACACGTTGGGTATCCGAGGAGCCCCTTTAAGTTTACGGCCTTTATCAATGCCTTGTTATTTTTATGCCACGCCTCGGGTTTGAAGTTATTCTCGGGAGGCAGTGTCCTCTTGCATCCGAGCTCTAACGCCCGACTGCATTCGAGGTATCTTTTGCAGCCGAGCACCAACGCCGGGCTGCTTCCCAGTCCTATCGCCGGACTATGTATCCGAGCTCCAACACCGGACTGTATCCGAGGTGTCGTAGATCACCTTGGTTCGAAGAAGTTTGAAGGAGTTTAGCCGAGCTTAATGCCGAAATGCCCTCTATGGAGCCAGCCACTAAGCGTCCGAGCTTTATGTCGAATCGCTTCCGAGGTGGTGCACCACCCGAATGTGGGCCGATTTTGTCAATATTTTTGATTGGTGCAATTTATTCTCTGCCGAGATACATAGCCAGTAGCCCACAAGGTGTGTATCGGTCTAAAACCCGAGACGCACCTGAAGGATGACATAAGACCGCTGATCCCAGTAGACGCTGAGACTCAGGTTGATTTGCAAAATCGTCCTGAGGATCAAGTCCTAGCTCGGCAGAATACTTCGGGACACAAAAAGCGGCGTGCTCGATCCTCGAGACTTCGGGTTGGGTGCGGCCGACCAACCCGAGGATCAAAATCTCCTCGGAAATTGTATTGCACTTAAAATTTTCTCGCATAAAACATGCAATGCAAGAGTCTCCCCGAGACACCGGGTCGGGTGGCAACACCAGATCGAGGATTGATGTGCCCTTTAATATTTGTAAATAATAAGCCCGAAGCCAGTGGACCCGAGCCTTAATGCGGCACGGGTGGCGAATTAAGGATCGATATCCATAGTAAAATCACAAATTATGTGTAATGACTCAATGTATCCAAGTACTTTGTGTCATTAATGCTCGGATCCGCATTGTACAAAACTTTGTTGACCGACCATCGGCTTCAACCTCCTCGCCAAGATGGCAGGAGTGTTTGTCCTACTTTATAAAGCCTTTATGAAGGCAAAGATTTACGACAAACAAGGCAATCTGGCCATACGGTTTTATAAACAAAGGTACGCAGAGAGATATGTTATATTACTGTTTAATGTAAGAAATGTCTTCCAAAGAAAATAGTTCAGCTTTCGGTTCCTTTCTTTGGGTTGTCTTGCTTAGCATGATCATGAAACCTCAGCTCCATTGTAAGAGCAAAATTTTGATGATTTAGTTTGGGAGGTCGCCATTAGCCCCCGGTAGTGTTCGCGATCGAGGTCAAGCCGGAAACACTTCGGCCAATGTTTTGAATGGCCCGTCATTTAATATAGTCATCGGATCGCTGACCACTTTACACTTATTGTGACAGTCAGTTTTCGGCTTTCTCCACTGAGGTGCTTGACCATGCGAGATGGAAGCACAATCGCAGTGGTTCTCCCTTTGCACACCTAGCCTAACAAAGCGGAACGTAGGAGGCAAGCGCGGGAGCCGGGCAACCCAACTATTGATCGAAGACACAATTCGAAACTAATGCATATATAGCAATATCCGAGAATGTTTTTGCCGAATCTCTAAAGGTGTCCGGTGTTGCATCATGAGACTTGTGCTGAAAACACACAAATAGTTTAAAAGTGCCAAAATCTTGGAAAACCAAAAAACGTCAGTAAAAACATGACGTCCGAACAAGATCAAGTGTTCGGTGCCAATCCGAAAATTGGACTTTAGAGAAAAAAAGTGCTTCTGCTGTGCTTTAACATGACACATCCTATCTCAAGACTTCAAGCGGGTCAGCCTACGGCTTCAGTCTCCCATCCCGAAGGCGGAGTACTTCTCATTAGGCCAGTTTAGAAAACTAAACTCTAGCGGTTTTGAGAGAGAAATTAGGCTCCCGGCTAGTGACCGCACACTCGTGTCGAGAAAAGGAGTGATAAATAATAATAATAACTCTGCAACGACTAAGAAGAAAAACACTTATTATAAAACGGCTCAAATAAACATAAGAGCCCCCAAGTGACTTGGGTAAAAGAATGATTCTATGTACCGAAGTACTTATATCATATCTATGTCCAACCGAACTTTAAACGCGTCTTAACCGACCGTCGGCTTCTCCCTCTTCGGTCAAGGACCGAAAAGTGTTATGTACTCCATCTGTCGAGAACATCAACGGTGTTTCCAATAACTAGGCAATCAGGTCATAAGGCTGTAATAGACAAAGCGCGCTCAGGGAACTTATGCTATATTACTGATAAAGTGTAAGAAGCATCTTTGAAGAAAATAGTACCCCCACCAATACCTTTCTTCGGTGCTCATTGTTAATATGAGACTTGTGCAATAGATTTTGTACTCATGAGTTCCGTTGTGTGCCGCACCATTATTGAAAAACAAGAAGAGCGCTTAGCTTTCGGCTTCACCTACCGAGGTCCGGCTCGGGTGACCCGATCGTGACAATCGCAGAGGTGCTACCTTTACTCCCTAGCCGAACAATCGGGAACGTAGGGGTAAACACAGGAGCAAGGCAACCCAGCTTGCAAATCACTTAAGTCAATATGGTGCATATTGTGGCGTAATACACGAACAAGGAATGAAGCCGTACAAGTATAATCATGTGCAGGAGGAAAAAACTTCATGAAGGAAGCCCCCAAGTAAACGGGGTATTTGAATTTGCACGTCACAAACAAAGTTTGGACAAGGAAAATTTTTACAAGCAACTTTTTCCCAAAAAAGTATAATGCTTGGTCGAGCCGAACACAAGTTAAAAAATTTAAAACTTGGAGCATGAAGGCAACTTAGCTGGTTAATGTATTCGGTATTGACGACGCGGTCCGAGCTTGATGCGGGACAAGGTTCCATCCCCCAAGCCGATCCTGAGGTGGCGGAGCAAAGAGCTCGGCACTCCGAAGTGGTGACATAGCACGGTCAATGCAGGACGGCAGAGTGATGCCGAAGTTCCCTGCATGGGGTAATGAAGTGTTGACGAAGCCCCGCCCAAACGAGGTGACGCCGAAGGATATAGTCCGGCTGGACCATTTTCCTGTGCACAAAAAAATAGTGCAGACCGGGGATAATATTAATAATAAGAATTAAAAAAATGTTGCATAATAAATAATTTATGCAAAGTGAGTAATAAAAGAAATATGGCCTGGCGCCGAAGTCAATGTCGATGCAGGTCGTCGGCGTAATGCAATAAAGGCGTGGCAAAGCCTGAATTCATTGGTCGGTCCGAGTTCCGGATGCGGCGTTCGCCGGACTATGTACGGAAACTGACCGAACCACCATGCGATCGTTCTTAATGCGGCCACTGTTTGATAGACCTGGTTTATTTGTTGTAGCAATCCGAAGGGAGGTGATTCCCAAAATTGGGACTCGATCCGCGCACCCATTGCCTGATGGGCGATAAAATGATGGCATGGCAATGCTGGCAAAGGTTGGCTCGCCGAGGCAAAAGCCCTCGGTCCAGCTAACGTGACGGAGCTGGTCGACTAGCGACGCCGAAGCGTCCGGAGTAGGTTGATGAAGAGATGGCGAAGCCCCCGGTCCAGCCGAGATGTCGAAGTAGGTCGGCGTGATGGACACCAGCTTGAAGAAGCAATAGTGCGCCCTGCCGATGCGGTGTCGTGGCGTGGTCGATGCCGCTTGATGAGGCGACCGCGGCGGCGATGCGGTATGCCTGCTCCGTGTAATCTGTGGGGCGGCGATGTTGGTGATGATTTATCCTTCGCGATGTCGTACTCTTGTTCGGCTTGCCGAGATGATGATCCGAAGAAGTTGAGCTCGGCTCAACAAAGTGACGACGTGCCTAGCGTAGGTCGGCAGCCGTGGAGCAATATTGCCGTACTGGTTTGACACCAGCATGATATTGAAGATCATGTTCAAAAGATTTTAAAGTTAGTGAGATGTGTTCGGAAACAAAACACAACATCCCATACAAAACTTCCATCAAAAAGGATGTCCGAAATCCCGTTCATAAAAAAGACGAACTCGGGTCGGATTCGTTTTTGCGCAGAAAACTGATCCGAAAAGTGATGCACTAATCGGAAGGTTCCCGGAGTTTGGACGGTCGGATCGAGCTGAAATTTTGAGGGGTGGTAGATATAGGAATTCTGCAGCCGATCAACGGTTGGATCTTCCAAAGGAAGTCCGATCAAGAAGCTGGACACCACGCCCTAAACTCGTCCAAATTCTCATCCAGATTCAATGCGGCTCCGGTATATCGGAGATTGCAAGAGATTCCTCCATCAGAACTCGACGAAATTTTCCAGGGTCGTTCTAGACTCAATTCCGCACAATTCCACCGAAGCGATCGTTAAAACGACACTTGAGGAGGCAGTGGCGGCGGACACAAGTCTGCTGTCCAGAAAAACAATACGGTCGCCCGAGGGCAATGTTGACGTTGAGCCCCCGGGCTCCCTAGATGATTCCTCCATGATCTTGATAGAGATCGGAGTTGAGGTTGATGAAGGCCCTCATTCGAACATAACGATCGGAGGTAGGGCGCAACCCTTCATCGAACCAAGGTGACCAGTTGAGCTGGTGACGAAGATGTCGAAGTCGCAGTTGATCTACAGGCGAGCCATCGACCTTTTGCCGAACACACAACGGGACTCTCAATGAAAGCACCAATGTCGGTGTCAAAACCGGCGGATCTCGGGTAGGGAGTCCTGAATTGTGCGTCTAGGCGGATGGTAACAGGATACAAGGGACACGATGTTTTTACCCAGGTTCGGGCCCTCTCGATGGAGGTAAAACCCTACTCACCGCTTGATTAATATTGATGATATGGGTAGTACAAGAGTAGATCTACCACGAGAACGGAGAGGCTAAACCCTAGAAGCTAGCCTATGGTATGATTGTTGTTCGTCCTATGGACTAAAACCCTCCGGTTTATATAGGCACCGAATAGGGTTAGGGTTACACAGAGTCGGTTACAATGGTAGGAAATCTACATATCCGTATCGCCAAGCTTGCCTTCCACGCCAAGGAAAGTCCCATCCGGACACGGGACGAAGTCTTCAATCTTGTATCTTCATGGTCCAAGAGTCCGGCCAAAGGTCATAGTCCGGTTATCCGGACACCCCCTAATCCAGGACTCCCTCAGTAGGCGCCCGCCAACACCGAACGTGTCAGGACCCCGATTCTAAGTCACACCGATCTAGCATGTAACACCTCATATCACTTTGCGGCCTCACGCACGGTATTCCCACGTGTGTCGTCTTACCTGGCCTGGGACCGTTTGCGCCTTTGGGCTCACGTATATGATAGTGTCGCTAGCATCCATATGACAGAGAACCCAGGCCGACATGACTAGTCGTGAACCCAAAGTGGCACTAACTTATGGGGACAGGCATACATGAATCAACATCGAGCATGTCGGTCAGCAGCGAGCGAATCCGGGCTGTAGCACTGGGCTAACAGGACTCCGGTGAACTGAGATGTAGCAGGCTAGGCAGGACTCCGGATGTCACCGCGTGACATTTCCCCGAAGGGATGTATTACGAGAACGAAGTGAATCACATGCCGGCCAGTCAAGTGTTCCGAGCAAGAGCGGTAGTCTTTGGGCTAGCAGGACTCCAGTGAACTGGGCTGTAGTGGACTACTATGGCCCATGGAACCACAAGACTACATTTCCCCATAAGAGAGGCTACCAAGGATAAGCAACTAGGTTGTTGGATCCCACACATACCAAGCATTTCAATCATACACACAATATGCTCGATATGTGTAAATACAACATGGCATCACAACAAAACCCTACGACTCAAAGTATTTATTCATTAGGATCCGAGGAGCGAGAAATTACAAACATGGGTCTCATGACCGAACATTCAGAGCATACAAGTCAAAGCACATGCGGAAGCTTAACATGTCTGAGTACATACATCTACAAATGAAAAAGGCTGAGAAGCCTGACTATCTACTAGATCCTGCCGAGGGCACAAGGTCGTAGCTGAGGTATCAAGCTAAACGTCGAAGTTCACGTGGAACTACTAGCGATACTAACGTCTCTCTGCAAAACATAAAATAGGCAAACGTGAGTACAAATGTACCTAGCAAGACTTACATCAGAACTAGCTACATATGCATTAGTATCAACAAAGGGGGTGGTGGAGTTTCACTGCAGCAAGCCAGCTTTGACTCGATTAGCTATCCTAAACTATGACTGCAAGTAACTCTTTTGAGGTGGCGCACACGAGTCCACATATTCACCATATCAATACATCACTATGGATCCGCTCCCGTCTCCCTACGAGAAGGCCATCCATAGCACTCACGCTTATCTTGCGAGTTTTAGAGTATCCACATTCACTTGTCTATGAACTGTATAGGCAACCAAGTAGTCATTTATCATGGATGCGGCTATTCGAATAGATGATGTTAACCCTGCAGGGGTGTACTTCTTCACACACGCTCTCACCACTTATCGCCATTTACACGACATGTACTCAGCAACCTTCAAGCGGAAGCCCAGCGAGGATGTCGTCCACGGCCTACCGAAACACTCAAGCCTCTAGTCCAGGTTTATCGCCTATTCAGGTTCCATCCGCAGGGAGTCCGGCCGAGGTTTCCACATACGGCCCCGAACGATGTGTATAGGGTTCCGAGACACCAAACGGGCGCCCATGCCCACCACGTGCCTACCGCATCACAGCCCACCTCGAAGTTAGTGTCACAGACGGCCTCCAAAGATACTACAAACACGTAAACTACTTGCAACTCTGGACAGAGGACAAGGGTGGTTAAGAAGCCGAGAGGGTCCATTGGTTTCGGGCCCAATGCATGGTAGTAGCTGAATCTTAAATCACACATACATATCTCAGTGCATAAGGACGGTTCCAATGAAACAACCCACCATGTATTCCTACATGGCCTCTCATCGATACCTTTACCAAATCGTGTTCACACACTTAGCTCACACCCAGTAGGACACGTTCATCACCATTCCAATTCATCCCCGATGAATCAGACCTGACTCAACAATTCATAGTAGCAGGCATGACAAACAAGCATGAATGAGTAGGCACATCAGGGCTCAAACAACTCCTACTCATGCTAGTGGGTTTCATCTATTTACTGTGGCAATGACAGGTCATGCAGAGGAAAATAGGTTCAGCTACCGCAGCATGTAACAGTTGAATCGATGTTGTCCTAATGCAGTAAAAGAGAGCAGGAGCGAGAGAGTGGGATTGTATCGGAATGAACAAGGGGGGGGGGGGTTGCTTGCCTGGCACTTCTGAAGATGATATAGCTCTTCATCGGTTTCATCAAACTCATCATCAGAACATACGTCTACCAAGGGGGACCCATTGGTCAGTGACTCAGAGCTGGGTTGGGTGGATGACAGGTGGGACCGGTCAACGCTGACTTGGTCAAAGTCAAAGCTGACACGTGGGGTCCGCAAGATTAGCACTAATCTAAACAGAAATTAAACTAACTAATTTTGGCACCAGGGCCCACATGGCAGTGGTACTAGGGAGTGATAACCGGGGTGTTTAGGCCCTAATTAAGTGGCCACATCGGCCCGCCGGAGTTTGGCTGGTGTCGACCATTTCGTGTGGCGGAGGGGCTCGGGATCGCTTCCCCGACGCCCAAACGAGCAGCCGAGGGCAGCTACGGGGAGCTCGAGCTCACCCGCATCCAGCGCGGCATGTGGTGGCAGCGGGGAAGGCCGAAGTTTGCTGGAAACAAGCTCGGGGCGGCGCCGGCGTTCGGTTGCAGGCGAGGCGAGGGCTACGGTGCACGAGGGGAAAACGGAGAGGGGGAGCAGGAGCAGGAGCTCACAGCGGGTGCGACGAGATGCTCAGCGGGCTCGGGGACGCGCTGAGGTCGACAGGGCAGCGAAGGTGATCTCCGGTGGCTGGAGGTGAAGACGACGGCGATGGCGGCTCTCCAGGGCTTCCTGCGTCACGTGGCTCGACGGAGAGGCGTAGTCGACCGTGGCAGGGCTCGTGGACAGGTCAGTGAGGCAAGGGGGACGCGGTGGACGCGGTGGCAGTGAACGACAGCGACGAGCTTCGCTCGAGCATTAGAGCAAGAGAGAGCAGAGGAGGGAGAGAAGCTCGAGGAGTGAGTGAGAGGGGTCCAGGGGGTGCGTGGCTGCACCAGGGAGGGCCAGGGTGAAGCGGCAAGCAGGAGGTGACCAGGGCCGCGTGCGCGCGTGCGAGGCACACGCCCTCTTGCCTACTGGCAGGAGGTCGAAGACGACAGGGAGGAGGAGGTGGGCTGGGCCGGCCACTTGGGCCGCCAGTTGGTCTGCACAGGTAAGTTAGGTAGGTTTCCTTCCTATCCTATTTTTCTTCTATTTTCTATTTTGTTGTCACTTTAGGGCTTTAACTAAAATTCTTAAATAGATCCAAAAATCATGAAACTGCCCAATGCCACTGTTTGGAATATAACCAACAGCAAACATTTTAGTTTATGATTATTTGAGCATTTAAAATATTTTATAGCATTTAAATGCCCAATTGCAAATAGAATATGATTTAATTCAGTGACCCTATGATGTCCTAGAAAAGTGTGCACCATTTTTATCAGAGGTTCTAGACCAAGGTAAAGATGATGAACATTTTAGAAGGGCATTTCAGGTTCATTGAAAAAGATTTTAGTAAACCCTAGTTGGATTAAGGGGGGTGTTGGGGGTTTCTGTCATCTCCATTTCAAGTTTCTGAAAAATTTAAACATGATGCACACATGAAGGGCTAGCCTAGTGCATACCAGAACTAGGGATGTGACAGAACGCGGGCTCATCGACGTTGGGGCCGCCGCACCCGTCGGTCTAGCGGGGGTCATCAAGAGGCCGTCCCATGAAGGCGCGTGCATCTCCCCACTGCCTATCCTCCGGGCTTCGTCGTTGGCCAGACGTGCTCAAGGGTCAGAAGAGGACAGCGAGATATCGTCAGGATCTTGATCTTGTCGCACCCACGCCTGCTGCCGTTGTGGGGACTACACGATGGGGATGGCCCCCTCCGTTCGGCCAGCAGTACGGGCAGTCGTTGTCACTTGGGTTAGTTCATGGCGAGCCAGCGTGCCGCGAGCCCCAAGCCTCAGCGAAACCGAGCACACTCTGGATGGTGGCACGCCATTCATCCATTTGCTCAGCTGCTGGGGGGAACCTTAGTAGCAGCTGGGCCCACACCATAGCCTCCGTGGCTGTGCTTGGCATGGAAGTTGATGATCTCGACTGCACCGTCGCCTGGCTCCTGCCGGTGCCCGCGGTGACAGCGGCGGTGGCGCGCCCGCGCTGCGGTGGGGCGGCCACTTGGGCAGTGGGGTCACGCGGTGATGGCGCTCGAGGGTCCGCGGATCCGTCGGGTGTAGTGGTTGGGTCGGCGCGCCCGGGAGGAGACACACGAGCCGCAACCTCCCCCGTAGCAGGGACATCCGGAGGGCGGTGGCTCACCCAGGACCGAGCGTCGTTGCTGTGGCAGCGCCCGCCGGCGTGAGGAGGGGGTGCAAGCGGAGTCACCCTCCCGTCCGCACCTTGTGGAGCTTGACCGTCGAAGCGTTGCTGAAGCTGCTCTCCTCTGACGCCTTCAGCCCCCACGTCGACTGCGGGGGGAGTTGTGATGGTGCCACATGTTCCTGCCACACCCCCAGCAGCACTCACGTCCTCGCTCGTCCGCGCATCCCACGCGGCGTCTGAGGCTGCAGGCGGCGGAGCCTTCGAGGTGGATGGTTGGGCCGAAGGGCCAGACTTCTTCTTCTTGGGCGCCATAGTCGATGGCGTCATCGGAGATGAAGACGGTGATGTAGATGATGCGTTGCACGCGCTTTCAGGTTCGCACAAGCAAGCCCCTACCTGGCGCGCCAAAGATGTCGCGGGATATCCGGGGCCACCTATGGGACTTGGCGGCCTCTTGCTGGTTCGGCGGGGGACGTCGCGTTGCACAAAGAGCAAATCAGCGCACGACAGCATGGCAGAGAGCACACAAGCAATTTACGCAGGTTCAGGTCGCCGCGAGGCGTAAGACCCTACTCCCGCTTTGGTGGATTGATGGTGGAAATGAATGTGGTGGTGCGTGGTACACTTTCCCGGCAAGGCCTGCCTCAGGGCTACGGTGACACACACGCGTATGGTGGCTTGGGTTTTTCAAGTTTCCAACCCTCTAACCCCTTACTATGATTGCCATGGGCCTCCTTTTATACATTAAGGAGTCACCACAGTGGCAAAACAATCATTACCCACTGATATGATAGCAAATAGTGCTATCATACCTAACTCTGCGGGCTGACAGGGTGCATTAAATGCACTGCTCTGTGTCACATCACTAGCTGCCCGGCAAGGCCTGTCAGGCTTATCTTGCCAGCTCCACATCTATTCTCTTGACACGTCGCTGGACGGGTGTCATCTGTGGGCTTCTCTTGTAGGAGGCGGCTGCCATGTGGCAAATGCTGCCACTTAATCATCTTGCGGCTTGACACCACACTGATTGACGACGTGGGTCGTACTTGAGTGGTTGGCGGGGTGGTTCAGGCCCCGCAAGCCCGGCAGGCCCTACCGGGGGTCTTGGTTGCTTGCTTCTAGTGGTGGCCTTGCCCCTTGCCGGGCTTGCCTGCCCAGCAAAGGAGGCCCTTCTCTTGCCAATATCCTGTTCCTTTGGCTTGATCTCGATCTCTCTGGGCTGCATGTTGGTTCTTTGAGTCTCTTGGCTCTTCGACATCTAACTTAAGTTGGGCTCCGGTTTTGATCTTGTGCCTTTGTATAGTTGGGTAACAGACCCAGGGTTCGTTGCACCGACAACAAGGGTCCAAATACCCCGGCCGAACTGGCCGTGAACTTGACCGATCTATACAAGGGTGAGAAAGAAGACTTCCTCCGCTTAAACAGTCGGGAAGGCTACTCCATGTACAACCCCATTGAATTGGTAAGATTTCAATTGTCTATGTTGCCTTATCGCTGTCACGACATGCTAATCCAATTTGTTCTTTGTTGTTACAAAACAGCCATGGAGGAAGATGATCGAGGACGTTCATTGTCCTGCCCCACAGCCAGAGGATCACAATCGCGACGGAGACCCTGGCTTCCGCGAGGATCCGGATATATACATAGAGTTAGATGATGGGGTATTTTATCAAGCGAGCCTTGACATCTCGGAAGTGGCTATCACCGCTGACTACCCCTGCCCCTATCCGTTCTCCATCATAAGTATTCGAAGAGCCCTTTTTTTGAAAAAGAAGTCCTACTTGCACCTTTGTCCATTATACTGATCCGTACTTAATAGGATCGGTGCTAGGCAGACCACACCTCCTCAAAGGCGGTCCCTGCGCAGGGTAGTCATTCAAAATTAAAGGAGACTGGGAGCGCCATAGAAACCTCACAGTCTTCCAAGAGGTATGTCTGCTTAATACATGCTAGGGCACGAGTCCGGATTGTTTAAAGTCTCTTTTCATCCTTGATTTTCGGAGAAGCACGCGGCAGACTGTGGGAAAATGCCCTGTTAGCCGAATGTCAGCCAATCCGGTGCCGGACTCGCCAACTAGGACGAGGGCCGATTCAATGCCAGTTCCGCCACCTCATGAGGATTCGAATGACATATCTGTCATGAATTCCAACATGGAGAGCATGATGAATCACCGTCAATTGAAAGAGGCCATGCGTGCTCCAGCCTTATCCGAGCAAGAATTTACCGCACTAAGTTCGGTAGATGCATATATTCGAGCCGCTCGAGACGGTCTTGCTGGAATCACTCAGCTATTATCAAAGGATATACGGGTAACAGTTTGTGCAATTTTGATAGTCGTATGCCAGTAGCCCCCGGGACTTAAAGCGGTGAAGCAAACCGATTTAAGGATCGATATGACCTGCAGGTTCTCAAAGAGAAGAATACTGCACTATCCCAGGAGCTGAAGATAAACCGGACGCAGCTAAATGTCGTCACCGCCGAACTGGCGGAAATGAAAAAGGCCGCAAGGAGCATGTCTGAGAAGAAAAAACATGAGGAGGAAAAAGACAAACAATTCGAAGAGATAGAGAGCTTAAAGGCTCAGTTATCGGCCGCTCGAAAACAAAATGCGAAGTTAAAGGGAGGCATGTTCGGTATGTCTTGTTTTAAAACCACCATATGGGCTCATGTTTAGTCCATAGTTCGGAATGCCATAACTCTGTTGCTGCAGGTCTTTTAACTGGTCGGCCGGAAGAAGAAGTATCCGGATTTCAAGGTGACATGCTGAAGGAATTGTCCAGGGTACATGCCCGGTCCCGGAAAGCCATGAGGAGTATGGTCAAGGCTTTATGGCCATCCGATACCCCTGCAGAAAGTATGGAGGGCTTGGCAAACCTGTTCAAAGGTGCCCGGCACTGCTTTGAGCTATGGAAGACGTCCGCCTGCCATGAAGGCGCACGAGAAGCCTGGGCTATGGTGAAAACACGCCTCACCAAGCTAGATCTGAATCATATGGCCCGAGTGGGACCGCAGGGACCAGACGGGAAAGAACTTGCATTGAATTTGGTGTACGACCAAGTAATGATTGCTGCGAAATATTTGCAGGAAGACTGTAGGTTAGACAGTCTAATAGATGGAATAGATAAGGAATAGCTATTTGATTCACTGTATCAATGTACTCTATGATCAAACTGTATCTTTAACCGAACATGTGGAAAGTTTTTTCATCGCAGACTTTCGGCTTTAACCTCCGGACCAAAATGGTGGAGTGTTTCCAGACACTATTTTGGAATAAAAATAAGCATTCACTATGTCCGGAAACCAGGAAACCCAGTCATTGTGCTCGAACAGACAAAAAAATTAGTTCAGGAGGTATGTTATATTACATATGTAAGAAACATCTTCCAAGGAGAATAGTTCCGTTAAGGGTTCCTTTCCTTGGGTTGGCATGCTTTAATTATGCATTCCTGGGCTTTGGTCCGTTGTACGGAAAAAACTATCATGTATTTTTGAAGAGTTACAAGAATGTAACAATCTGACGTTTGATTGCGGACCAATTATTCTCTTAAGAACGCTAGCTTTCGGCTTCACCAATCTGAGGTACAGCTCTGGGTTACCCGGTTGTAACAATCGCAGACGAGCTCCCTTTACGCCCTAGCCGAACAATCGGGAACGTAGGGCATAAACACAGGAGCGAGGCAACCCAGCTTGGCAAAAACTTAAGTCATATAGGTGCATATAATGGAAAAAGGAGTGTATATGAACAAACAACGTGTACATTATGAGCTCCAGGCTCTGAATAATAATATGCTTCAGTTAAAGAAGCCCCCAGTCATGGAGGGGCGTATACATTTTAGAATGTGTACCCCTTAACTGTTCGGCCTATCCGAACATATCCTGGTAATCATATAAAAATGAGGAAACAAAAAAGAAATGAAGAGGGAAAGAAAAGGGCGAAAAAGAAACAGGTCGGACTTATACGTAGAATCTTCGGAGCCGAGCAGCGTTCCATGCTTTCGGCTCTAGGCGATTATCTGATGCATTGCAAAGGTGATAGGCTCCCCCTGTGAGAACTTCGTCGATAATGAAGGGACCCTCCCATTTTGGTTTGAGCTTCTCCTTTTTCTTCTCTAGGAGACGTAAAACAAGGTCGCCTACATTATAGGTCTTGGCCCGCAATTCTCTGCTTTGGTATCTCCGAGCCTGTCATTGATAAAATGCAGAATGGGATCTTGCAATATCACGCTCCTCCTCCAGGCCGTCTAAGTCGTCCTGCCGATCGAGCTCGACTTCTCTCTCTTTACACATGCGCACTCGAGGTGAGTCATGAATAATGTCGCAGGGCAAGACAACCTTTGTGCCGTACACCATGAAAAAGGGTGTGTATCTGGTCGTGCGATTGGGCATATTCCGCAGTCCCTAGAGTACGGAATCGAGTTCCTTGACCCAGTGTTTATCTGACTCTCGTAGGGATCGCACTAGTCTGGGTTTGATGCCGCTCATTATCAGGCCATTAGCCCGTTCGACTTGACCGTTTTTTTAGGGTGGTATACAGAAGCGTAATCAAGCTTAATGCCCAAGTTAGCACACCAATTTTTTTACCTCATCGGCTGTGAAATTGGAGCCATTATCAGTGATGATGTTGTGCGGGACACCATAACGGTGTACCACGCCTGATATAAAATCGATCATTGGCCCGACTTCAGCCGTTTTTACTGGTTTGGCCTCTATCCACTTAGTGAACTTATCCACCATAACCAACAAGTATTTCTTCTTGTGGCTTCCCCCTTTAAGGGGTCCGACCATATCTAGCCCCCAGACCGCAAAGGGCCAAGTGATGGGGATTGTTCTTAAGGCGGTGGTCGGCATATGACTTTGGCGAAAAGCTGACGTCCCACACAGCGCTGTATAAGGTCATGTGCGTCTGCTCGGGTCGTTGGCCAAAATAAGCCTGTACGAAAGGCCTTGCTTACGAGGGCCGAGCTGTGGCGTGACACCAACATGTATTTCAGCCAAAAGCTGTCGTCCCTCCTCTTCGGAGATGCATCTTTGAAGGACTCCAGTAGTACTTTTCTTGTAGAGTTCACCTTCGTGAACTTTGTAGGCTTAGAGCGTCGAACTATGCGTCAGGCCTCATTCTGGTCATCAGGGAGTTCCTGCTTATTAAGGTAGGTTAGGAAGGTTTCAGTCCATGGAGCAATGATGACCATGATTACATGAGCGGAAGGTGTCATTTCGGTAGCCAAGCCCCCGACGATACCAGAATTTTGTTCCGCAACTGGGGGTATGATCAGCTCCGGACTAGTATTTCCGCTCTCGTCCTACCATACCATGGATTGCTTAAAGAGCCTTTCCACAAAGGTGTTAGGCGGGACGGGATCGCGTTTAGCACCCATTCTAGCAAGGATGTCCGCTGCCTGATAGTTGTCTCGAGCAACGTGATGGAACTCGAGTCCCTCAAACCGAGCTAATATTTTGAGTACGGCATTTCGGTATGCCGCCATCTTTAGGTCTTTTGCATCGAATTCCCCATTTATTTGGAATATTGCCAGGTTTGAATCCCCACGCACCTCTATGCGTTGTATGCCCATAGAGATAGCCATTCGGAGACCATGTAGTAGTGCTTTGTATTCGGCCGCATTGTTGGAGTCCGTATACAAGATTTTTAACACGTAGCGGACTATGTCCCCCGTAGGGGATGTTAAGATGACGCCAGCCCCGAGTCCGGCTAACATTTTGGAGCCATCAAAGTACATGATCCAGTTGGAGTATGTGTTGTACGCTTTAGGGAGTTTGGCATCCGTCCATTCGGCGACAAAGTCGGCCAATACCTGATATTTAATAGCTCGGCGTGGCTTGTATGTTATTTCAAATGGTAAGAGCTCAATGGCTCATTTGGCTATGCGGCTGGTGGCATCCCAATTATTTATGATGTCATTGGGTGGTACTTCGGATGCCACCGTGATCGAACACTCTTGAGAGTAGTGTCGCAGCTTCCGGGATGCCATGAAGACCGCATACGCTATCTTCTGATAGTGGGGGTGTCGAGATTTGCATGGTGTAAGGACCGCTGATACATAGTACACTGGTTTCTAGATTGGGAACTTGTGTCCCTCTTCCTCTCGTTTGACGACGAGTATGGTGCTCACCACCTGGTGAGTCGCAGATATGTAGAGCAACATAGGCTCACCAACACTTGGTCTGGCTAGGATTGGGTTGCTTGCTAACGAAGTTTTTATTTCTTCCAACCCGGCTGTAGCCGCATCCGTCAATTCGAAGTGGTTGGTGCGTCGGAGCAGTCGATAAAGTGGCAGCACCTTTTCTCCCAATCTGGAGATAAAACGGCTCAAGGCTTCCACGCACCCAGCTAGTTTTTAGACCTGCTTTAAGTCTGTTGGCGTTGCCAATTGTGACAGGGCTCGGATTTTGGCTAGGTTCGCTTTGATTCCTCTATTGGAAACAATGAACCCGAGTAGTTTCTCGGCTGGAACACCGAAGACACATTTTTCCAGATTGAGCCGTATGTCATATGTTCGGAGGTTGTCGAATGTGAGGCGTAGATCGTCCACCAATGATTCGACATGTTTAGTCTTGATGACTACATCATCCAGATATGCCTCCTCTGTCTTGCCAATTTGCTTTCCAGACATGTTTGAATCATGCGTTGGTAAGTGGCGCCAGCGTTTTCGAGCCCAAAAGGCATAGTGTTTAAGCAGAAAGGCCCATACGGGGTAATAAATGCCGTTGCGGCCTGATCAGACTCCTTCATCTTGATTTGATGGTATTCGGAGTATGCGTCGAGGAAACACAATGAGTCGTGTCTTGTAGTCGCGTCAATGATTTGGTTAATGTGGGGCAGCGGGAAGGGGACCTGATGACCCACAAGTATAGGGGATCTATCGTAGTCCTTTCGATAAGTAAGAGTGTCGAACCCAACGAGGAGCAGAAGGAAATGATAAGCGGTTTTCAGCAAGGTATTCTCTGCAAGCACTGAAATTATAGCTAACGGATAGTTTTGTGATAAGATAATTTGTAACGAGCAACAAGTAACAAAAGTAAATAAAGTGCAGCAAGGTGGCCCAATCCTTTTGTAGCAAAGGACAAGCCTGGACAAACTCTTATATAGAGAAAAACGCTCCCGAGGACACATGGAAATTATCGTCAAGCTAGTTTCATCACGTTCATATGATTCGCGTTTGGTACTTTGATAATTTGATATGTGGGTGGACCGGTGCTTGGGTGCTACCCTTACTTGGACAAGCATCCCACTTATGATTAACCCCTATTTCAAGCATCCGCAACTACAAAATAAGTACTATGGTAAACCTAACCATAGCATGAAACATGTGGATCCAAATCAGCCCCTTACGAAGCAACAGATAAACTAGGGTTTAAGCTTCTGTCACTCTAGCAACCCATCATCTACTTATTACTTCCCAATGCCTTCCTCTAGGCTCAAGCAATGGTGAAGTGTCATGTAGTCGACGTTCACATAACACCACTAGAGGAGAGACAACATACATCTCATCAAAATATCGAACAAATACCAAATTCACATGACTACTAATAGCAAGACTTCTCCCATGTCCTCGTGGAACAAACGTGACTACTCACAAAGCATATTCATGTTCATAATCGGAGGAGTATTAATATGCATAAAGGATCTGAACATATGATCTTCCACCAAATAAACCAACTAGCATCAACTACAAGGAGTAATCAACACTACTAGCAACCTCGGTACCAATCCCAGACTTAGAGACAAGAATTGGATACAAGAGATGAACTAGGGTTTGAGAGGAGATGGTGCTGGTGAAGATGTTGATGGAGATTGCCCTCTCCCAATGAGAGGAGCGTTGGTGATGACGATGGCGATGATTTCCCCCTCCCGGAGGGAAGTGTCCCCAGCAAAACAGCTCTGCCGGAGCCCTAGATTGGTTCCGCCAAGGTTCCGCCTCGTGGTGGCGGAGTCTCGTCCCGAAAGCTTGCTTATGATTTTTCTTCGGACGAAAGACTTCATATAGCAGAAGATGGGCACCGGAGGGCCAACAGGGGGCTCACAAGGCAGGGGGGCACGCCCATGGGGGTAGGGCACGCCCCCCACCCTCGTGGCCAGGGTGTGGGCCCCCTCTGGTATTTCTTCCGCTCAGTATTTTTTATTATTTCCAAAAATAACTTTCGTGGAGTTTCATGACTTTTGGAGTTGTGCAGAATAGGTCTCTAATATTTGCTCCTTTTCCAGCCCGAATTCCAAATTGTCGGCATTCTCCTCCTTATGTAAACCTTGTAAAATAAGAGAGATTAGGCATATGTATTGTGACATAATGTGTAATAACAGCCCATAATGCAATAAATATCGATATAAAAGCATGATGCAAAATGGACGTATCAGGTCCTTAGGGCAAGCCTTATTGAGGTCTTTGAAATCAACGCAGAGGCGCCATGATTTATCCTTCTTCGGCACCATGACCAGGTTAGCTAGCCATTCCGGGTGCTTGATTTCTCTAATGAACCCGGCCTCAAGTAGTTTGGCTAGCTCCTTGCCCATAGCTTGTCATTTGGGCTTGGAAAAGCGCCACAGTGTTTGCTTGACTGGTTTGAACCCCTTTATTATGTTGAGGCTATGTTTGGCCAGTATTCGTGGGATTTCGGGCATGTCCGAAGGATGCCAGGCGAAGATGTCCCAATTTTCGCGTAGGAACGTTCATAGGGCGGCGTCGATCATTGGATCCAGCTATGCTCCAACGGATGTTGTTTTGTTTCGATCCGTTGGGTGCACTTGAAATTTGACTATTTCATCTGCTGGTTTGAAAGATGTGGATTTGGGCCTCTTGTCGAGGATTACATCGTCTTTGTCCACAGTGGAACGCAGAGTGGTTAGCTCTTCGGCCGCGAGGGCCTCGGATAGTGCTTTGAGGGCCAAGGATGCGGTTTTGTTTTCCGCATAGAGTGCTATATCCGGATAACTGGTGATAGTGATTACTCCGTTGAGCCCTGGCATTTTAAGCTTCATGTACCCGTAATGGGGTATGGCTTGGAAGCGTGCGAAGGCGACCCGCCCCAAAAGGGCGTGATATCCGCTATTGAAAGGGGCCACGTGGAAGCGCAACTCTTCGAACCTGTAGTTATCAGGCGTGCCAAATACTACATCGAGCTTAATTTTCCCCGAGCATTGTGCTTCCCGGCTGGGGATAATACCTCGATGCGACTCTTGTCCATTTGTATTTTGTCGAGCGTATCTTCGTAGATGAGGTTAAGTTCGCTACCGCCGTCCATGAGCACTTTGGTAAGTCGAAAGCCGTCCACAATTGGGTTTAAGACCAAGGCGGCCGGTGCTCGGACTGATCGGGCCCTTGGTTCGTCGGCGGCGGCGAAAGTTATGGCTGTATCACTCCAAGGGTTTATTGCGGTTACTTGGCTGATTTCGGCGAGGTCGCGGAGCGCCCGTTTGCGCTGATTATTTGAAGAAAAGGTATCAAAGATTGTAAATACATTGACATTGTCATCCTCCGAAGAATACTTCTCTGGAGTAGTACTGGTGAGGATAGCCTCACTACTCTTAGCCACTTGCCGGAGTACCCAACATGCCCGAAGGCTATGCGTTGTTTCGGTGCTCGGCGTTGTATGCATCTGACAGCGCTTGTCGAGAGGTTCATCAAGGACGGTTCTATATCTCGTGAAGGGTTTGTTTTCTTGTCAACGGGCTTGTGGTCGGATGTTTCGTAAGGGTGGATCCGTTTTGCTCGTACGGTGGTTTTCTTAAAGGCAGGGGGTTCCCACCGGGCAGTCTGGGCCTTCCTTGCGCTTTCCATCACACTGTACTTCTATACTATGCACGCCAAGTCTGTGAAGTGCTATATGCGGCAACGGTTGAGGGCATTGAGAATTCCCTCGTCCGTACAGTTACGGCAAAATATTGAAACCGTGTCATCGTCGAAGCAATCTTTAATCTTGTTTTTAACAAGCAGGAATCTGGCCCAGAAGTGATGGACAATTTCCTGAGGTTGATGCCGTACATACATTAGGTCACATATGTCTGGAGGCCCTGAATTGCTTGGGGAATATTTCTTGTGGTGGGTGGGCTGGCTAAAATCCGAACCCTGACCCACGATTGAATCCGGAGTTTGAAGAATCTCTAAGGTCACCAATTCAGGATCAACAAGGTCCTGAAGGCTTCCGGCCTTAATTCCTGATCCTATGTTCAGGGGACATGAAGTCTCTTCCCGAGGATGGGTATGCAGCTCGCAGAGCTTGGAAATCCAAACATAACTAGTGCTTAACTTAGGGGGGAAGTGTTATCAACTTGTTCCTCAACGACCGCTACCAGATGGGTGATCGGCGGGGACTTGATTTCCCTCTGATCGGGTTTAAGCCCAATCCGTTCATAGTCTGTTGCGACCCCCAGGGCGGCGATGTGATCTAGCAGCTCGTTCAAGGATGAGACATCAGCCGGATCCATCTTTTCGGAGTGTTCGAGGCTAATGCGGAGATGATGTTTGGCGATTGTGGGGGCCGCCATTGGCTTAACTGCCGAGCGAGCACCCATGGCAAAATCACTGATCTGGAGGACCTGTCCTTGAGTTAAGGCCCTTCCAGAAGTAATATCGTCATTAATGACAGGACGAGCCATCGATCCTTCCATCGACAACACAAAGGAACCCTCAACGAAAGCACCCATGTCGGTGTCAAAACCGGCCGATCTCGAGTAGGGGGTTCCAATCGCAAGGCCCCGAGGATCGAAGGTAACGAGGAGACAAAGGGGCACGATGTTTATCCGTGTTCGTGCCCTCTTAATGGAGGTAAAACCCTACTTCCTGCTTGATTGTCTTTGATGAGTATAGGGGTTACAAGAGTTGATCTACCTCGAGATCGTGATGGCTAAACCCTAGTTGTCTAGCCTATCTGAATTCTGATAGCCTCTATAGAATAACCCCTCCAGTTTATATACACACCAGAGGGGCCTAGGGTTGTACAGAGTCGGTTCACAGGGGAAGGAAATTACATATCAGGACACCAATCTTGGCATCCATGCATAGGAGAGTCTTATCCGGACATGGGGGGAAGGCCTTCTGCCTTGTATTTTCATGGCCCATCAGTCCGGCCCATATGGAATAGAACGGACACCTAAGGACCCCCAAATCCAGGACTCCCTCACCGCTATTTAGTTCCCACGACAGTCTATTCCAATAGCAACACCATCGTCACGTTCTTCAGTATCTCGCCCTGTTTCTGACAGAAAATTCAGTGATGTTCCTAAGCCACCTCCAAATGATCGTTGGTCTGCACTATGTGCTTTTCGCAAGTCCAAGGGCTTCTGCTTTGTATGTGGAGAGAAGTGGGCCAGAGAACACAAATGTAAGCAGGAAGTTCAGTTACATGTGGTGCAAGAGATGTTGGATTATGTAGAGTGTTCACTATCGGATAGTGAGGAAGTTCTTGAGGACGGTACTGTCTCGGAGACTAATGCTATGTTCCTATCTGCAGCAGCTCTGGGTGATCCCTCTGAAACCTCAGCCATGACAATGAAAATGAAAATTCAGTTACACTACAAAAAAAAAGACACATCCGTGACATTTAGGGCCGAACGAAATTTTTTCCGCCATGCTTATGACACTTCTATGGTGATAATTGTGACAAAAATCCGGTATTATCATAGATGTTGTGGGCTCCTACTTCTATGACAAAAAATCATGACAGAAAATGGGCTTTTCATCTTGGGCGGGCCGGAGAGGCAGCAGGATAACATTCTTTGGGCCGTCCATGACGGAAAAACCATGGTAGAAGCGAGGGCGAGGAAAATTTCAGGGAGTTCCCGGTTACGGTGGGTGGTCGGGGCCGAGCAATGCATGGAGGTTTGCGCATTTCTCTCGTACACGTATGCGCGTGTGTGCGAGGCGTTGCGCTCTAACTGAACCCGAGCGATTGCACTAGCTACGTTACTGAACCCAGATCGATCCCTTACTGTTAACTGAACCCGAGTGATTCCTTCACTACTGCTACTAACTGAAGCCGATCGAAGGTGCCTCTTGATGAATTGTTCCTGATGGGGGTTGGATGAACAGTTCTCGGTGGGGGTTGGATGAACAGGATCACATGGTAGTAGAGGCCGTTGCCACTGGATGAATAGGACCCTGATCGAGGAGGCGTGGGGGTGGATGAACAGTAGCCGATGGAGGGACCCCGTACGTGGAGGGCTGGTTGAACAGGACCCCGTGGAGGGGCTGGTTGAACAGGACCTCGTGGAGGGCTGGTTGAACAGTAGCTGGTGGAGGCTGGATGAACAGGACCCCGTGGAGGGCTGGATGAACAGTGGCCGGGGAGGCTGGACGAACAGGACCCCGTGGATGAACAGTAGCTGGTGGAGGCTGGAGGAAGTCAATGTTGGATGAACAGTAGTAGGTGGAGGCTGAAGGAAGTCAACGGTGGACGAACAGTAGCCCATGGAGTCCCGTTTTTCGGTACGCCACACCACTCCCGATCAACAGGACCCCGTTTCGACCATAGGCACTCCAACACTAGTCTGTTTCCTCCGTTTTGCGGTAGGCCACACCCCTCCCGATCAACAGGACCCCGTTTCGATGGTACATGGTCGAACACAAGTCCGTTTCCTCCGTCTTGCGGTATGCCAGACCCTTCCCGATGAACAGGACCCCGTTTCGACTGTACGCGGTCGAACAGAAGGCCCATTTCCTCCGTTTTGCAAAGATGCCGGACCTTGTTTCGCTATGTTCTGTCCAAGCCGGTTGGCTCCCGATGAACACGACGTATTATGTTGCCTCCCGATGAACACGACGCATTCTGTTGCCCCCCATGAACACGACGTAGTTTCTTCGTTCTGACCCAGCTGGTTGGCTTCCGATGAACATGATTAGTCATTGTACGCATTAGAGACCCCGCCCGTATGTACGTACGTGGTTGTATTTACTATCTTGCACCATGGTCGTACGTACGTGTAAACAATATAGACGGGATTGCGTGACATTCTACATTGGCACCTCTACTTCAACATGTGCTGCTCCTTACTCGGCCATAGTACGTCACTGCAGAGACACCGATCGACTGCTATGTACGTACACGTTTGCAGCCAGACAGATAACGCTACCTTCGCTTCAACCTGGTGGGTCCCAGCTGTCAGGGGGTAAGAAGGCAGATCCTTCCGTGCGAAGATAAAGCCGATGGGTCCCAGCTATCAGGGGGAACTTTTTTGGCGAAATACAGAGGCCCTTCCGGTACGTCCGAGGTGTCAGGTGGAGGAATCATTATTTTGCGCGTACTAAGGAGGCACTTCCTTGCGTGCGGCCATGGACCCAGCTGTCAGCCTCTCCACTTACAATCCTCTTCTAATGGTTGTCGTTTGTTTGACCGTGTTGATGACACGGTACCGCACGAGAGCACCAAGGTGGTGGACGACGGCGTGACCTAGGAAGGGAACGACCCAGAGCCAGGGAATACGCAGTAGTGGATGCCCACGTGGAGGGGAGTACGAGGGTTAACTGCTTCGGCTGGGGTTTGAGGCTGCCATCTCCGGAGAATAATAGGGGGTGGGTGAGTAGAGGGAAGGCCTGGCCAGTAGTAGTATGGTCGGGCAAAGGAGGCCTCACAGTGTAGCATAGCCGGACACGGGAGGTCGAGCAAAGCGGTGATGCGAAGCGCTGGTTTGGGCGGTTGGAGCAACAAGACCATAGGTTGAAGACGCAGGTTGGCCGTCGGATTAACATCGAACGGTCAGTGCAGCAAGAATCGTATATTGACTAAGTTGACAAAGCCCTGCGTACGCGTTAACTTAGTAGGCCCACAAGTCAGCCTCCAAATCTGGTGGGTCCCAGCTAGCAGGGGGATCATTTTTTCTTGTAATAAGGTGGCACTTCCTTGCGTGCGAAGATGAAAGGATCGTGAAGAGGTGTCTAGAGGGGGTGAATAGACTCTTAGAAAGAAAAGTTGCAGTTTTTAAATTCTTTAAGTTGAAGTGGAGTTTTGGCACAAGTTCAAACATTCACAATACATATCAAGCAAGCATGACAAGAGTATATGAGCAGCGGAAAGTAAATCATGCAAGTTGCAAGAATGTAAAGGGATGGGATTGGAGTGTGCAAACGCAATTGGAGACATGGAGATTTTTTATCCGTGGTTCCGATAGGTGGTGCTATCGTACATCCACGTTGATGGAGACTTCAACCCACGAAGGGTAACGGTTGCACGAGTCCATGGAGGGCCCCACCCACGAAGGGTCCACGAAGAAGCAACCTTGTCTATCCCACCATGGCCATCGCCCACGAAGGACTTGCCTCACTAGGGTAGATCTTCACGAAGTAGGCGATCTCCTTGCCCGTACAAACTCCTTGGTTCAACTCCACAATCTTGACGTTGGCTCCCAAGTGAAACCTAGCCAATCTAGGAGACACCACTCTCCAAAAGGTAATAGATGGTGTGTTGATGATGAACTCCTTGCTCTTGTGCTTCAAATGATAGTCTCCCCAACAGTCAACTCTCTCTCATAGGATTGGATTTGGTAGAAAGATGATATGAGTGGAAAGCAACTTGGGGAAGGCTAGAGATCAAGATTTATGTGGTTGGAATGGAATATCTTGACCTCAACACAAGTGTAGGTGGTTCTCTCTCAGAAAATGTATGTTGGAAGTGTAGGCATGTTCTGATGGCTCTCTCCACGAATGAAGAGTGGGTGGAGGGGTATATATAGCCTCTATACAAAATCTAACCGTTACACACAAATCACCAAACTCGGTGGGACCGAATTATAAAACTCGGTCAGACCGATTTAGTTCAAAATGTGAACGTTAGGATTTTCGGTGGGACCGACATGATCAACTTGGTGGGACCGATGTGCTAGGGTTAGGGTAAAGCCTTATCTCGGTTGGACCGATTACACAAACTTGGTGGGAACGATTTGGGTGATAAGCAAAACAGAGAGTTGGCCAAGCAAACTTGATGGGACCGATTTCATATTTCGGTGAGACCGAAATTAATGCAATAGGCAACAAAGAGTTTGCAAGCCCATCTCGGTGAGACCGACATCCCATCGGTGAGACCGAATTGATTAGGGTTTTTGGCAGTGGCTATGTCAAGAGAACTCGGTGGCGCCGGATAGAAAGTTTCGGTGGGGCCGAGTTTGACTTCTGGTTTGGGACAAATGTGGATGTGATAAAGTGGTTGAGGGCTTTGGAGCATGTCACTAAGCACTTTGAGCAAGCAAGACATTAAGCAACACCTCATCCCCTCTTAATAGTATTGGCTTTCCTATGGACTCAATGTGATCTTGGATCACTAGAATGAAAAATGTAGAGTCCTGAGCTTTGAGCTTGAGCTAATCCTTTGTCCTTATCATCCGAAGGGGTTCCACATCCTCTAGTCCATGCCACTCCATTGTTGAACTTATTTGAAACATACTAGACGAAAGCATTAGTCCAACAAGAGTTATGTTGACATTAATTACCAAAATCACCCAGGAAGCACTTGTGCTTTCAATCTCCCCCTTTTTGGTAATTGATGACAACATACATCAAAGCTTTAGATAAAGATATAGAGAATAATAAGTAAAGCTTTGGAGAGACATGTAACATACATAGGCTCCCCCTATATGTATGCAATCATGTAAATATGGAATATAAGAGCATGTGAATGCATAACCATTACAGAGTAAGCAATGTGTTACATGTATCTTGGCTATATGCATCAGAGAAAATGATGTAAGTATAGGAAATGTACCTTCATGCTCATGATTCTTTTTTGCAAACAGTATGTACATCAGCAAGAAATCCTCATGCACATGAGTGTGATGCATATACTTACCTTGTGGTCTTAAGTTGGCTTAGAAAGGGATGAACTTGAGTAAACAAGGTTAGATAACACAGATACATCTACTAGCCAGAGCAAACAAAAGGAACCACAAGAGTACCAAGATTGGGATGACATGTAGAGTGTGAGCACTGGATACTCTATTAGATATATACATGTCCCCAAAAGGTAAAGATATGCAATGAATTCAAAGATTTTCTTCCCTTAGATGTCTTGCTCCCCCTGAATCTTGTATGGGATACTGGGAGAAGACATGGAACAGAAAATCAGAGCAAACCAAATAAGCAAACATGAACATGTCTTTTTCCCTCTAAAGACATGTGACTTCTCTCCTCTTTGAATACCAAGCATCTGGGGCTTTTATGTGATTTCTCTCTTCCTTCCTATTTGAAGTATTCTCTCTTCCCCCTTTTGAAGATTTAAGCTTTGATGTGATCTCTCTATCCCCCTTTGACATCAATTTCCAAGAAGGGTTCTTCTTGAGTGTGAGTCAAAACAGGTTTGGTCCTTGAGTCACAGAGCAAAGCAACATATAGAGTGTGATGCTGGTAGAGGACAGGGATCATCGAGTGGAGCTGGAACAAAAATGCAGGAACAAGTGGCAAATGGTCTTTTCTGCGTAGAAATCGGTGACACCAAGTTGTTTACTTCGGTAGCACCGAAAGGTGTCAATTTGACCGAAAATGGCAGACCGGTGTGACCGAGTTCAACACAGAGAGAACACTTGTCACCTCAGATCACTAGGCAAATAAGATCTCACAAAGATTTGCAAGGAATTAACTAAAAAATTTGCAAGGAATTGGATGCAGGGAATGCAGAACAGAACATGCAAAAGAAAATATAGATGGTGTTTTTTATAAAGGTAGGGGAATAAATATGCAAAGGGCAATATGCAAAGACTCAAAGAAACACTAGAGAACTTCATCTAGAATTGGGAGGTGACAAAGTCACCTATGTTAGAGTATATTGACTAAGGAGTCAAGTGAGAACACTTGATCGTAGGTCATACTCATCGTTTAAGCTCAAAATGAGGTTTCCATTTTTCTATTAAGCATTTTGATGTATTCACATCTTGTTGAGCTGCTTTGACCCATGTCTTGGGGTAAAGCTTCTATAAGATGGAATAACATACCTTGGGTGGTGGTGTTGATCTTGGTCATGTAGTTGAACTTTTGTAGGATGCTCAAGGTTGATGTAGCTCATCAATTGTTGGGAGCACCACTTGTAGTTTGAGTTCATCTACCTACATGTGTATCAAAAATGACAAGCATGAAATTTGATATATAGAGATGGTCAAAGGATATGTTGAAAGGTTTCATGCTTTCTTGTCTTCAACCACCATATTGTAGAGACTTGGTGACGTAGAGATTGCTCAATATATGATTGAGTTGCAATCTCATAGATTTGGAATCATCCAAGTATCTACAAGGGTTAGATAGCATGCAATGGGTACAAGTATGAATCCAAGACATATGACCATCATCATAAGAGAAATATCAAGGATTAGTCAAAGGCTCATGCCTTGCATGTATCCAAATGGAGTTCCTACTACAAGTTTGAGGCATCAATAATGTTCAATTCACCTCTCAAAAGGCAAAATACTTTCTCATCAAGCGGTTTGGTGAATATATTCGCCAATTGCTTATCAGTACGAACATGCTTAAGATCAATGTCTCCTTTAGCAACATGATCTCGAATGAAATGATGACGAACTTCAATATGCTTAGTTAGAGAATGTTGCATGGGATTATGAGCAATCTTAAT
The DNA here is from genome assembly GCA_021605145.1 of Aegilops bicornis. Lineage (NCBI taxonomy): Eukaryota > Viridiplantae > Streptophyta > Magnoliopsida > Poales > Poaceae > Aegilops > Aegilops bicornis. The sequence continues at coordinate 307,103,019 of CM038671.1, read as the reverse complement.
AGCACTTTCATTGTCACAGAGCAATGGAACATGTTTCACATATATCCCATAATCTTTAAGAGTTTGGGTCATCCAAAGTAATTGAGCAAAACATGAACCGGCGGCAATGTATTCGCTTCGGCGGTGGATAAGGATACCGAGTTTTGTTTCTTGGAGGACCAAGACACAAGAGATCTACCAAGAAATTGACAAGTACCCGAAGTGGACTTTCTATCAACCTTGTCACCGGCATAGTCCGAATGGGAGTAGCCAACAAGATCAAAAGAAGACCTCTTAGGATACCAAATTCCAAAATTTGGTGTATGAATTAAGTATCTCACTATCCTTTTCACAGCCTTAAGATGACATTCTTTGGGGGACGCTTGATATCGTGCACACATGCATACACTTAGCATAATATCGGGATATGAGGCACATAGATATAAGAATGAACCAATCATAGAGCGGTAAACCTTTTGGTCAACCGGTTTGCCATCCTTAGTCAACTCAAGATGTCCACTAGTAGGCATGGGTGTTTTCATACCTTTGCTTTCTGGCATGTTGAACTTGTTGAATAAATCCTTGGTATACTTTATTTGAGACACAAAGGTACCTTCCTTAGTTTGCTTGATTTGCAAACCAAGAAAGAACTTGAGTTCACACATCATAGACATCTCAAACTTCTTCGACATTAGCTTTCCAAACTTCTCACTAAAATGAGGGTTAGTTGATCCAAATATGATATCATCAACATAAATTTGGCATACAAATAACTCACCATTAACCCTTTTAGTAAAAAAGAGTAGAGTCTATCTTTCCAATCTCAAAGCCTTTTTCAATAAGGAACTTGGTCAAGAATTTATACCATGCTCTAGGAGCTTGTTTAAGACCATAAAGAGCTTTGTGAAGTTTGTAAACATGATCGGGTTTCTTAGGATTGACAAAGCTGGGAGGTTGTTTAACATAAACTTCCTCCTCAATTTCACCGTTTAGAAAAGCACTGTTAATGTCCATTTGGTATAAATTGATATCATGGTGATTAGCATAGGCAAGTAAGATGTTGATGGACTCAAGTCTAGCAACGGGGGCATATGTCTCACTGTAGTCCATACCTTCGACTTGAGTGTAGCCTTGGGAGACTAAATGATCTTTGTTGCGGACGACTTGACCATCTTCATCTTGCTTGTTGCGAAACACCCATTTGGTACCAATGATGTTGTGGTTGTTGTCGGGCTTCTCGACCAATGTCCACACTTGATTTCTCTCAAAGTTGTGTAGCTCTTCATGCATGGCGTTTATCCAATCCGGATCTTCCAATGCTTCCTCAACCTTCATAGGTTCAATACTAGAATTGAATGAATAATGTTCACAAAAATTAGCCAAACAAGTTTTAGAGCGAGTGATTCTCCCGGTTTGAATATCATTGAAGATTTGTTCAACGAGATGATCTCTTGAGACTCTTGCTTGAACTCGTGGGAGCTTTTGCTTGGGTCGGGGTGGAACATCTTCTTCATCTTGTCATTCTTCTTGGCCTTCTTCATTGTTTACGTTGTCGTTCTCTTGTCGTGGTGGAGAAGGAGGTTGATGAGGTTCATCTTGGTGTACTTCCTCGTTTTCTTCATCTTGATGTCTCCCACTCGTGGATGCTTCCATGTCGACTCTTGGTTCACCTTGTCGTGAGGTGGAAGCCTCCACTTGGATGGATGAGGTACTCTCCTTCACCTCCTTTGGTCGAATCTTTCCAATAGACAAGTCTTGGATTGCTTCCGAAGGGTATTTATCCCCTACATCAATTGGCAATTGCTCTACTTGCGAGCCGTTAGATTCATCAAACTTCACATCAACCGTCTCTTCAACCTTTCGGGTGAAACTGTTGTAGAAACGGTAAGTGTGAGAGTTTCAGCCATAACCAAGTAGGAAACCCTCATGAGATTTCGGAGCAAATTTAGAACGACGATGCTTATCAAGAATGTAACACTTTGAGCCAAATACTCGGAAGTATCCAACTTGGAGTTTGTTAGCGGTGAGGAGCTCATATGTCGTCTTGCCGAGTAGCTTGTGAAGATACAAGCGATTTGTTGCATGACAAGCTGTCTCAACTGCTTCCGCCCAAAAGTGTTTTGGAGTCTTGTACTCATCAAGCATCGTTCTTGCCATCTCAATAAGAGTTCGATTCTTCCTCTCAACAACTCCATTTTGTTGAGGCGTGTACGTAGCTGAGAGCTCGTGTGAAATCCCTTCTTCGTCAAGAAAGGTGTCCACATTTGTGTTCTTGAACTCCGTTCCATTGTCGCTGCGTACCTTTTTGATCTTCACTTCAAATTGATTTTGGGCCTTCCTAGCAAAGCTCTTGAAGATCTTTTGGACTGAGATTTATCATCAAGAAAGAACACCCACGTAAATCTTGAAAAATCATCAACTATAACTAGGCCAAATGAGTTACCACCGAGACTCTTATAGGCATTGGGACCAAAGAGATCCATATGAAGTAGCTCGAGCGGTCTTCTCGTGATCATAATGTTCTTCACGGGGTGGCTTCCTGTAACTTGTTTTCCTGCTTGACAAGCACTACAAAGTCTATCCTTGTCAAATATAACATCTTTTACTCCAAAGATATGATCACCCTTAATAAGCTTATCAAGATTTCACATGCCCACATGACCTAACCTTCTATGCCACAACCATCCTTTCGAAGATTTAGTAATAAAGGAAGTTCTAGGTTGAGCCTTTTTAGTGAAATCAACAATGTCAAGATCACCTCTACGGATACCGGTAAAGACCATTTTATGATTATCTCTACGATACACTTGGCATTCTACTTCAGTAAATAGGACGTTGAAACCAAAGTCATCTAGTCTAGATACGAAAAGTAAATTATAGCCAAGCGATTCAACAAGCATAACATTTTGTATGGAGCTATCATGTGAGATGGCCACCTTACCAAGGCAAACCACCTTACCTTTGAGTTATCACCGAAAGTGACATACTTTCGAGGGCCGTCGTTTTCAGCAAGCTCACGAAACATATGTTTGTCTCCGGTCATATGATTAGTACATCCACTATCAAGGACCCATTCCTTTCCTCCAGCCATGGAGCCGTGAAGATTAGCCACAAGACCAAAGTGTCTCATCGCATCATCAAGATCATAGTCACTATCATCATTCTCATCATAGTATCCATGTTCAACATTATCATGTGATGGATCAATTCCTAGAGAGAGTGATTCATTAGAAGTATGACCGTAACAATGTTCATCTCTAGAATTCTAATGACTTCGGAAATGATATTGCTAATAATTCCAACATCTCCTTTGGCACGCATGAGATCACGAAGCTCAAATAGACAATCATCAAACTTAGGATCACTAGTACTCATCCTATTCAAGGCAGTAGACTTATGGAGAATCTCATCTAGATTTTTCAAGGAATAATTTGGGAATCGTTCCTCTAGAAATCTCCATATGGTCTAAGCACAATCTAGAGTAGGTAAGCTAGCAATCAAATTTTTAGGCAATCCTTTTACAATAAGACTGATAGTTCTAAGATTGCGAATCATGTCAAGATCCTCATCGGGTGTGGGATGCAAAGGATCAATAATGCGAGCACAAGGAGTAGTAATGTAATTGGTCAAATGATATTCATTGAAAATCTCAAGCATCTCATTTTTCCACTCATTAAATTACTCTCCATCAACTATAGGCACTCTATGTCTAAGACTCCCCAACGTTGACTCATCCATCTTCCTCGAAAGGTGTTCAAACCAAAGCAATGGAGACCAAAGCTCCTATACCAATTGAAAGGATCATGAAGAGGTGTCTAGAGGGGGGTGAATAGACTCTTAGCAAGAAAAGTTGAAGTTTTTAAATTCTTTAAGTTGAAGTGGAGTTTTAGCACAATTTCAGACATTCACAATACATATCTAGCAAACATGACAAGAGTATATGAGCAGCGGAAAGTAAATCATGCAAGTTGCAAGAACGTAAAGGGATGGGATTGGAGTGTGCAAACGCAATTGGAGACACGGAGATTTTTTATCCGTGGTTCCGATAGGTGGTGCTATAGTACATCCACGTTGATGGAGACTTCAACCCATGAAGGGTAACGGTTGCACGAGTCCATGGAGGGCTCCACCCATGAAGGGTCCATGAAGAAGCAACCTTGTCTATCCCACCATGGCCATCTCCCATGAAGGACTTGCCTCACTAGGGTAGATCTTCACGAAGTAGGCGATCTCCTTGCCCGTACAAACTCCTTGGTTCAGCTCCACAATCTTGACGGAGGCTCCCAAGTGACACCTAGCCAATCTAGGAGACACCACTCTCCAAAAGGTAATAGATGGTGTGTTGATGATGAACTCATTGCTCTTGTGCTTCAAATGATAGTCTCCCCAACACTTAACTCTCTCTCATAGGATTGGATTTGGTAGAAAGATGATTTGAGTGGAAAGCAACTTGGGGAAGGCTAGAGATCAAGATTTATGTGGTTCAAATGGAATATCTTGACCTCAACACAAGTGTAGGTGGTCCTCTCTCAGAAAATGTATGTTGGAAGTGTAGGCATGTTCTGATGGCTCTCTCCATGAATGAAGAGTGGGTGGAGGTGTATATATAGCCTCCACAAAAAATCTAACCGTTACACACAAATCACCAAACTCGGTGGGACCGAATTATAAAACTCGGTCAGACCTATCTAGTTCAAAATGGGAACGTTAGGATTTTTGGTGGGACCGACATGATCAACTTGGTGGGACCGATGTGCTAGGGTTAGGGTAAAGCCTTATCTCGAGTTGGACCGATTACACACACTCGGTGGGACCGATCTGGGTAATAAGCAAAACAGAGAGTTGGCCAAGCAAACTCGGTGGGACCGATTTCATATTTTGGTGAGACCGAAATTAATGCAATAGGCAACAGAGAGTTTGCAAGACCATCTCGGTGAGACCGAGATCCCATCGGTGAGACCGAATTGATTAGGGTTTCTGGCAGTGGCTATGTCAAGAGAACTCGGTGGTGCCAGATAGAAAGTTTCGGTGGGGCCTAGTTTGACTTTTGGTTTGGGACAAATGTGGATGTGAGAAAGTGGTTGAGGGCTTTGGAGCATATCACTAAGCACTTTGAGCAAGCAAGACATTAAGCAACACCTCATCCCCTCTTAATAGTATTGGATTTTCTATGGACTCAATGTGATCTTGGATCACTCAGATGAAAAATGTAGAGTCATGAGCTTTGAGCTTGAGCCAATCCTTTGTCCTTATCATCTCGAAGGGGTTCCACATCCTCTAGTCCATGCCACTCCATTGTTAAACTTTTCTGGAGCATACTAGATGAAAGCATTAGTCCAACAAGAGATATGTTGACATTAATTACCAAAATCACCCAGGGAGCACTTGTGCTTTTAGAAGATGTTTTATTGTTCAAGAATTCACCCGATTAATCAGTTAATGGGCCAGTTAATCGCTACTTATAGCATGGCCGAATCGAATAACACCTATTCGTCGCGTTAACTTGTCGGGACGATTAATTGGCCAGTTAGACCGATTAATCAGTTGTCACACCGATTAATCCCCTTGGCCCATTAATGTGGGCAAACAAAGCCCAAAAATCTGGCCCATAACCCCTTCCGGGCCCATGCTGCTCCTTAATAGATAATAGGATTAATAAATTTACCTCCTCTCTATGCTTTTCATATGTGTATGGTAGCATATTTTGGTATACTACATAGCTGGGAGCATGAGAGTATGGCATAATACATTAAAAAATCAAGATATATGTTGGCAAGTTTCTATTCAATCTACCGATTATTGGTCGACTGATTAATCCAGTTAATAGGCCGATTCACCGATTAATCGCTACTCCTAAACTGACCGAGCAGCTACCAGTTAACGATTTCTTGAACATTGTTTTATGGTTTTTTTATTTCTTCTTTTTCGAGTAAGAATAAAAAGAAAACAATTTAGGATCTTCGGTACAATCTATATTTTCACGAAAAGGATCATAATAAAGCTGGTGGGTCCCAGTTGTCAGGGAGAGGAAACTGTTTATTTTCGCATAATAAAGGAAGCACTTCCTTGCTTTCGTAGATGTAGCTGGTGGGTCAAACCTGTTAGGGGGAGAAATTATTTGTTTTCACATAATACGGGGGCACTTGTTGCATGCGTCCATGGTCCATGTGGGTCCCTACTGTCAGCCAATCCACGCACATGCCTCATCTGATGGTTATCGTTTGTTGACAAAGTTGACCACGCCGCACTGAGAGAACCAACACAGTGAACGATGGCGAGTATTACGAAGGGAACGACCCAGAGCCGGTGAAGACACAGAAGTGGATGCCCACACAGAGGGGAGTACGACGGTTCAATGGTTCGGCTGCGGTGTGAGGCTGTCATCGCCGGTGAAGAACAGGAGGTGTTGGTGAGTAGAGGAATGGCCTGGATGGTGTTTGGGAGTAGAGTGGGCCGGTGAAGCCTGCGCGACAACACAGCCGGCCACGGGAGGTGGTAGCAGGCGATACCGCCGGCGGTGGTTTTGGGCTGCTGAAGCAAGAATATCCGAGATTGAAGAAGCACTACAACCGTTGGATGGACATCCAACGGCCACTGCTGCTAGAATCGTGTCTTGATGACTATAAGTTTACGAAGCCTTCCGTACGCCTTAGTAGGCCCACAAGCCTTCCGTACGTGTCACTGACTATAATTCTCAAAAAAAAATAGTAGGCCCACAAGTGAGCATCATATCTGTGGCAGAGAACATATAGCCCATTTGCGATTTGTAATAGTGTACAACCCATTTTTGAATTCTAATGGAATTTACTACAACCTATTTACAGTATGTTAAAATTACAGCCCATTTTCTAGCCAGGACAACGATTAATAATTTCAACCAACCTCTCAAAACAGAATTCAACCAAAAATCCCACATTTTGATGGGCTCCGAAAAAATTATCCTGCAATTTTGGGTCAGATTAAATATAATTTCAAAATGAATTTGTATTTGGTAAAAATCTAAAGAAATACTACGCGCGCAATAAGTAATGAAATTAAAATTTCCATATTCAAACAATAATATTTTTGAAACTAATTACCTGTTTGGTGCGTTTTTTATATTTGCAGCCCAGTTTTTATAATTACAACCCATTTATTATTTCTTAAAGCCCATTTTATTGTTAGGCCTAATGCATCCCTCATAGGAAAGATTTACAGCCCAGCGGGGCGGAGAAAAACAAGTTGACCTGGGTTGGGTTTTCTACAAAAAAAGTATAGCTGGCTAGCCATTTTCACCTTGAAAAAATAATATCTGGGCTGGATATTTGGTCGACTTAAAATAATAGCCTGGGCTAGATGGGCCACAGCCCGCCCAGTTGAAACCATGCTCCTATGAACAACAACAAAAGCATCGCTCAAGAAAAACTCTGCTTACACCTAAAAAAACAAATACTGCTCGAGCTACTTGGTCCCAACTATCGGCCGCTCCTTGTGTAATTCCCTCGTTTATTGACTATATAGGTTGACGATGGTGTGGGACCGTGATGTCAGGAAACCAGGAGGAAGCAAAAAAAAGTTGCATATATATATAATAAGCTCTGTTGGAAAAGGCAGTGCCTAGGAGGCCCTTAGGCACGCCTAGGCGCTAGGCAATGGCCAAACGCCTCGCCTAGGGCATAAATGGAGGTCTAGGCAGGGCAAGCAAGGAATTGCCTACCCAAGCAAGAAATCATGCCACATACTGCACTGATATGCCAAACCGGCTATATTCCAATGGCAGTAGACGGTTATTAACTTATTTATGTGCCCTAAACTAATATTGACACCCATATAATAATCACAAATACACTACGAGTAAAACTATATTACCGCCTAGGCCGCGCCTAGGGTGCTTAGGCACCGCCTAGGCACTAGGCGAAGGCCAACCGCCTCGCTTACGCCTACCTCTTTTTCCAACCTAATAAGGATGAACTTGCATACGTACGGCTATGGTCCAAGTGGGTCCCTACTGTCATCTAGTCCAAATAAAGTCATCTCCTGATTCCTCATGTTCGTTGACCATGTTGACAATGCTCGGCGCCACGGCGAGCGCAACAACTCGAAGGATGACGGAGAGGGCCTCGCAGGCCCTACGGATGGTCTAATTCAGCGCCCGCTGCTCATTCAGGAAGCCAGGATCATCGGACACCTATGAGCACCTTCGAGAGACTGAGTCAGCATGAAATGGTAAGGCCACGCTTGGGAGCTCTGGATTGTTTCACACCTATATTAAGATACAAGTGTTGTTTACTGCTCATCGGAAACAACGCGTAAAATACAAGCATAATGAAACCGCGGGCCCGAGGTCTGTAACAAAAATCAGCGAGTTACGCGTGTAATTTGAGAGACCAGTGTATATTTTACTAGTCGAAATCGACCAACCAAGCGCTTCGCCCAAGACCATCTGCTTTTATTTACAAGCGTCAGTTTTACAAGCGGTTTTGATTGGAAAACGACGATCCAACCACGTCCTAAGATGATGAGTTGGTCGGAAAATCATATGGTTTCACCTCTAACCTACCTGAGTTGTCGTATAGGCTATGAATGAAACATAAGACAATGAACTTTTTAAGCACAGAAACAACAGAAGAGGATGATCTTCTTTACATGCAAATCACATGCATTAGATCAACATGCAAAACAATATGAAGCATTATTCTCAAGACGCACGGTGAACATCTCGTGATGCCGCATGCCACAGCATTCCAAGCTCAACTTTGCAATCAAACTCACAAGGCCTGGCATTACATAGACAACATTCGTAACAAACTCTTAAAATACCTTACATAAGTCAACATTCATGTGACTATGCATCTCAAGCAGAGTAAATATTTACTCGAATCAAGACATGAATAGGAAAAAAGCGATCGATGTTGCTAACAAAGAAAGGGCGCCCCACTCAAAAATATCAAATGCATGTCTTCCGCTAACATCAATGAGCAAAATTTGACAAGGTTTTCCAATTCCAATATATTAAACTAATGTCTTCTTGCTAACATCAATGATTAAACTTTGACAGGCTTTTCCCATTCAAAATATGTAATGCCTATGATTGTGGAACGGGCATGGTTTGTCATCTGATAGTCCGGTGGCTCAAGGTGACGACGAATGATTAGAGAACCATTCAATGTATTGTGCATGATGAAGTATTATAGAGCACACGAACCATCTGAACATTTTGTGCAGTTCCACTAAAATCAAGCTGGGCATCCCTGTCTGCATAAATACAGAAAAAGCGTGATGAATAAAATAGTGGTACTAGTTGATTAAAAATACGCTTACAAAATCATCTTCATTATCTTTAACAGGAAAAGATAGCAATACAATAGCTTGAATTAAACATTTAGTCAAAACAATACAACAATATAAGTAGCACAACATAACAAAGCACAATCATGTGGATGAAGGCCGATACTGACCACCTTTGTTACAGATGCCGGCAAGAATCGACTTGGTCATACCTTTCCTTGTGGAGTGAATTTTCCACTCCATGTGTTGTTGAGTTGCCCATGCTCTCTGCAGACCGGGTCATGTCACCGGCCTACTAATAATCAGCATAAAGCTTCTCGATCATTCCTTGTGTAATGTAGTGCAAACAGTGACTGCTTCTTTCTACAAAGTGGTAAGACTAACTTGACCGACTAATGCAGCAGTTTTCCTTAGACACATTGGCTCCTTTTGTGCAGTTCAACTAAAATCATAGTCGAAATAAAACTGAGCGGAAATTTTGATATCCCTGTAAGCAACAATAGGTATAAGGGAAACAATTACTGAGAAATAATGGTTGATGACTTGTACTCCCAGAAGAAAAACATCTACAAATCTACCTTATCTTAATGGGAAACAAAGTAGGAGAGTAGAAATTCTCAATCAGTGTGATTCATTCATATTAACTGAGATATTATCTTAACAATGCCTCGTTTCAACATGTATAAAGAACGACAAAGCAAAAAAGTACCATTCCTAAAACAATGCGACTGATTCATATTAACAGAGACATTATCTTAACAATACCTTGGTTAAACATGTAGAAAGAACTATGAAGCAGGATAGTACCATTTGTAAAACACTGTAACTGATATATAATAACAGAGACATTATCTCAACAATACATTTCTTAAACATGTAATCCGGCCGATCCCTAACAAGTGTTGTAGTTTTGAACTAAGATTCAGTAGTCAATTTTGAGAGTGGCATTGCTTAATTTTACCAGCGGCATTAGATTAACAAAAAGAATAAACAGTTCTAGGGGAGAGTGGGCGCAACAACACCAAGTGCTTCCATCTACTTATAAAGAGGGTGATGCAGAGTTTTGTTGTAACAAAGAAACAAGCATCATGTCTAGATTGGAACAATTTTTGCTCACTTAATGGTAAAAGACAACAGTTCAATAGCTTCAATTCAACATTTATCCAAAACAGTACCAATACAAGTAGCACAACATCTCAAAGCACACTGCAGCATCATGTGGATGAAAGTCGGGACTAACCTTTCTTGACCAAGATTTGAAACAACTCGCGAGGAGGACTTGAAAGAAATACCAACACATATATGGAAATCCAATCTCCTTTTGTGCAGTTCCACCAAAATTAAGCAAATTCGCTGGTGTGACATTCAAGTTGAACTGCACAAAACACTCTTAAAAAAAGTGTTTCGCATAGCGAAGCAAAATGTCGCAATAGCAACAAGTTGAATAGATATCCCTGTTTTAACAGAGGCAAAAAAGGAATCAATTACTGACCAATAAAGTAGGATGAAACATGCGGCCACAAAAATGGTACTCCCGCCGATCCCTAACAAGTGCTGGAGTTTTGAACTAAGATTCAAGAGTTAATTTCCGAGAGTGGCAACGCTTAATTTTACCAAATGACATTAGATTAACAAAAAGCATAAACAGTTCTAGGGGAGAGTGGGCGCAAAAACACCATGTGCTTCCATCTACTTATAAATGGGTTGATGCAGAGTTTGTTGTAACAAAGCAACAAGCATCATGTCTAGGTTGGTCCCATTTTTGTTCACTGCTTAATGGGAAAAGACAGCAATACAATAGCTTCAATTCAACATTTATTTAAAACAGTACCAATACAAGGCATCTCAAAGCACACTTCACAATCACGTAGATGAAGGCTTGTACTGACCTTCCATGAGACGAACAACATAAAATACGAATCTACGAACACGAATAGGAAATCCAATCTCATTTTGTGCAGTTGAACTGAAATCAAGCAAAGTTGCCGGTGTGACATTTAAATTCGCTACAGCAACAAGTTGAATAGATATCCCTGTTTTAACAGAGGCAAAAAAGGAAACATTTACTGGCCAATAAAGGAGGATGAAACATACGGTGACAAAAAGAAGCATCTAACTTATCTTGATGGAAAACAAAGTAGGACAGTAGCTTTGTAAAACGGTTGCATTGATTCATATTAACGGAGACATTCTCTTAAAACAACATTCGTTAAAAATGTAATTTAATTTTAACGATGGCATTCTTCAATTTTCCAGCACCATTCTTAGATTAACAGCAGCAAAATAGTTATATGGGACATGGGACATGGGACATGCCAAAGACCATGTGCGTCCACACGTATAAATGGTTGATGCAGAATATGTTGCCAAGCAGCATATCTGCATTGGTCCCATATTTGTTCTCTTTGAACCTTTTTCCTATGTGAGGGCAGCAAATATAGTCCTGCACAAACTACCCAACCCCCTCCCCCAGTTTCTTTCCTTTTTCAACAAAGGGATCGGTTCCTTACAGATGTGTGTACTGGGTTGCCCCTTTTTTCCATTTTCGGACCAACAAAGCGGTTGGATAGCCAGTCTATACTACTTTCCCTCCCTCCTTTCCTCATTGAACCACGTCCTAGATTCATGCTCCACCCCACCGCACCCTGCTTTCCTCTTTGAACTAAGACCTAGATTCGACTACAGAATCGAAAAAGATCTGCATGCAGCTAGAGCAATGACGGTTTCAAAGAAAGTTATACCTTAGGGTCGTCGGGATGTGGCTAGGCATGCGGCAGGAGGTCGGATATGCCCACACTATGTTCGGCAGCGAGGATGAAGGGGTCGGTGGCCCTCCCGCACATGCGCTGGGTGAAAGAGAACAGCACAGCCAGTAGTGGATTGCCTCCCTCACCGAAGGCGATAGAGTGAAAGTTGCACCTCCTCCCCTTCCCGGTGCGACGGGATCTGGACGGCTCCTTCACCAGCTGTGAGGGGGGAGAGAGAGAGATAGAGGCCAACGCAGTCTTGTTTAGATCTGGTGAAGAGGGTGAGAGACTGTGAATATAGCAAACCCTAGAAAAGGAACGCTGGGCCTCCAGCGTGTATATATATATGTGTAGTGCGGCGAGAGTGTGGAGAGTGCAAACCCTAGGGAACAAGCGCTGAGGCTCCATCCTATATAGTACTACCTCTATAGTACTCGTGTATACTACTAATATATAGTGGAGTGGTTTTTTTTCTCTCCATAACAATCGTTTTAAATTGTGTAAGTACGAAACGAAACTCTTTATTTAACGTACCAGTGAAGAAAACTACTTACGATGAACTAACGATCCACGCGTCCTGGTCGCACTTCCTGTCCTTCATGTGCGGTACACTACCCTCCGTTAAGTGAACAACCACACATGTGCCAAATTATCGGAAACGTGTGAGAGTGTGTACAAATAAAGTATTTTAATTTCAATTATCGAAAAGGTTTGAGAGTATGTACATTTTGCCCTCTCTCAATAATTATGGTTTGTTGTGTTCGGCCTAAACTTGGTCAACTTTACAAAGTTTGACTTCACCAAATCTAATATGCAGAGTAAATAAAAATGGAGGGCTACTACGTCCATCCGGGTTTTTAGTCCACACCATTTTTTAATCAAAGTCTGACCACATATTTAGTTAATAGTTGGACAAATAAAATTGCAAGGGAGCTGAAGGCAAAGTTGTGAGAAGGCTTAGAAATCAATACATAACTTATGCTCTTAGTACCAACGTCGATCCTTCTTCATGGAAACATTTGGTTCATAGCCAATTATGTGATAAAATTGCACGAACATGAAAGACGACTGCGTCTCCAACACAACCAAGGTGAACTGATGAAGGATATCATCTTTGTGGGTAACAAGCAAAGAGCACTGATGGAAGACATCTTGTTTTTCGTTGAAAATCGATCAGCTTCACTAGCCGATGCAACCATGAGGCGCAACCATGAGCATCGATAGGTCATGATGGTGATTCCATTTGGCATCAAGTTTGGGTGAGGCACCATGAAGTTTGACAAATCCTCACTGTGGTCTGTTTCTTCTCGGTAATCAAGCACGAGGAAGAAAGAACCACGTGGCAGAGGACAATGAGGCGGAACAACAATGGCCATCCAATTTTGTGCAGTTTCACTAAAATTGAGGAAGACATGCCCGGGTATGGAGATACGCATTGCTGTTTGCAAAAAAATAAAAAAGGATATAGTGTTGTTACTTTGTTTTTGCAGTGGTACAAGATTAACAAATACATCTCAATTGTCAACAAGAATTAATGAAAAGTACACCAACAAATGTAAGCATCATGATTATCTTGATGGGAACTAAACCAGGATACCCGAGAAAAAAAAGCATTTCTACATTTAACCAGTGATAGTACTATTAGATTAGCAGCAGCAATAGGAGCATATGGACAATGACCGCACAACCACCATATACTTTTTGTCGAAACAACATGTGTACCTCCACCGAGGCATAAACCAGGACAACTTTTCGAGTGGCATTTCCTCTATAATAGTAAAAAATAGGTGATGTTGGACCAGCCGACGAACCCTAGCTACTGTACATGGGGAGCCGAGGAATAGTGGCATAGAAGAAAACCCGCATGCAAATGACTCCGAGGAGCTGGACCAAGACAAGAAGTTATACCTCGTGGGGGAGATGTCGCTTTGGCGGGCCGGCCGGATCTGCCCACACGACTGCAGCGAACAAGGGCGCGGAGGACCTTCGTCCGCGCCAGCGCCAGCTCCAAGAGGACGGTGCACATAGACTTCCTCCATCGCCGATGGTGACAACGTCAACGCTGCACCTCCTCACCTCCCGCAGCGGACGGGATTCAGCCGGATCTGTGACCATCGGTGAGGAGAGAGATAGAGTGGAGACTGTCATCTCGTTTTGATATGGAGAGGGTGAGAGAGTGAGACACCAGAAACCCAATCAAACAAGAGGCTATATATACAATGGAGTAAAAAAATCTCTCTGTAGCAGTGGTTTTAAATAGAATACGCGCATTCCCGAAAAAAGAAACGAAAACTAGCGGACAACTTTTTTAACGTACCAAGAAAGAAAACTCGATCAAAAACACACCCCCGCTTCCAGGTCACGAGAGTCGTCACACACACACGCACATAGACATAGGCATGTGTATCTGTGTTTACGTAAAATTCCATCTCCTTCTCCAGCTCCATCTCCAATCATATTTGTCCAACTGGCACATTATTTATGTTGTTAATTATATATGCAGCAATATTAACATACAGCATCTCTTGTTTGCCGTCCCACCGCTGCCACACCTGCTCCTGACCAACCCGAACCCTCTTCATCACTCGCGCGTGCTTCCCGACTGAAACGGTCAGTGCCGCATTCATGCCCGGCTAGAGCGAACATGACCTCTCACTGGCGCCAGCATTGAAGCAGCGTGCTGGCCGAGAGAGCATCGCCCGCGCCGCTTCCCGGTGGATGCAACTGCTCCACATCCAAAGGTCGCAATAGCCGGCCACAACATGCATGTAAAAAGTTCTTGGGAGTCCATGCTACAGCTAGCTGTCCTCCCCCTCCTCGTCAATCTCTTCCAGTAGTGTTAGTACTCCATGGCACGATCCATCGACAAGCAGGCGGGAAAGTTATCGTATACTCGGTTTGTGGTGAGTGGCATGCCAAGCGACCGTGTGGGGTGGAGTCGTGGAGGCGGGTGAGACACGAACACGACATACGTGATTTAAACGTTGGTTTTGCTCGATGGCGCGATCCAACGAAATGAAACGTTGGTTTCTCTCCGTTTCCATTTTTCTCCAAAAAACTGGAAACTTTCCACTCCATTTTCATTCCTACTCCAAGGTTGCCCCATTACAACATTCCATCAAATACAAAGGAAAACTAACACGCATGCTGATGCATCTCAATGATTCACAGATCGTAGCCAATATTTACTTCACAACTAAAGACAAAAGTTGTGAGAGTGTGTACAAAAGAAAAACTATTGATGGGGTCACTAAACTTAAACCCTAAACCCTAAAAAGGATTTAATTTCCTGGCCAGGTAGAACCTATAGAAGGAAAGACGGTTGGCACCCTTGGATCATACGATGCTTTTGTGAAGTTCCACTAAAATCGAGCTGAGCATCCCTGATGGCAAAGATATTGAAGAAGTGTGATTAGAATAATAGTACTGGCACTAGTTCATGAGACATAAACTCATCACAAATAGAAGCCGGTAGAAGTAGAGAAAGATCGATATGGAGATGGAGCTACGTGGGGAGCTGCGGCAGTGGAGCAAGCTGGCTCCAAAAGGAAGATGTACCTGGGACGTTGGGTTGTAGCTAGAAGGGCGGTTGGGAGGCGGCATCAACCCGTACCACGGGGACCCCCGATTGGGACGCACTGATAGTGGGTTTTCTCCCTCGCCGATGTCGAACGATCTACGTGAGAACATCGCCCCTTCCCCAACGGTGGGATTACGTCGGATATGTGTCCAGCGGTGTGGCCACCGTCGTTCTATGCTTGTGAATAGAGCAACCCAAGCAAGCAGGCTTATAGATTAGGCTCCTGCTAGTGTATATATAGTGGTTTTCTTTTTCTCTCCATGTCAACCATATTATATTGCGTACGTGTCATTGAAGAGTGAAATGATGGTTTCTTCATACGACAAACTTACTCTGTGATTTGACTACTCCTTAGTGGCCCCTACACGCATTCCCTACATGTATGACCGTTCCTGAGTCTCACTTGTACTTATCTCGATTTTCTGCATGACACGTAGACAGGATGCGCATAGAGGAATTTTGTTACTGCACATTGTTACGTAGTACTACTAGTACCTACTCCCTCCTTCCTGTTCACTACTAGTACTCCCTCTGTCCTGGCTTATTGGTCCCCTTTGTACTCAATTCATGGGCTCGCTTTCCTCAAGAAATTGTCTTTACCAACGACAATATCAAGAATGCATGCGTGAACAACGAATGATTAAACCTTGCATGCAACGTTTTTACAAAGCATTGACTTATGAACATGTGAATGTGAGGGACTACAACCTCGTGCATGCATGCAATAGTCACACGTACACACGGACGCAAAAACGCGCGCGATGCCCTAATGCATGCATGTCGGAGCACACAACGGAACACATACGGTCAGGCTCAAGTGTTCAACCTACACGTGCATGCACACACATCACTAATGCAGGATGCTGCTAACGCGACACTACGATTAGAGACCTTCGAGAAACTGTGTGCGATGCCATAATCGCAACGGTGCTGTATGAAAACCGTCAAAAAAGGTGAAAACGTTTGCGATGGAGGATGCATCAAACACGGTTCAGATTTTAGTTACGCGTGCGATCCAGGGCATACGGTTCAGTCCAATGAACTATTTGCGATGAGGCGGAACAAAAGAAACGGGCAGCCTGATGAAGGTGTGTGCGATATAGAGCATACGGTTCACTCAGATGAACTGTTTGTGATTAGGCCACACAAAAGAAACGGGCAGCCAGATGACGGTGTGTGCGATATACAGCATGCGGTTCACTCGGATGAACAGTTTGTGACTAGGCAACACAAAAGAAACGGTTAGTCAGATCAAGGTTGTGTGATTGAGGGCATACGCTTCAGAAGGATTAACTGTTTGCGATTAGGCAACAGAACAGAAACGGGTAAGCCAGATCAAAGTGTCTGCGATTGATGGCATACACTTCACATGGATGAATTGTTTGCGATTAGCCACAACAAACTGAAATAGTTAGATAGATCAACGTGTGTGCGCTAGACGGGCACACCCATTCTAATTAAAAGAAGCGTGTGTGATGGTAATAACGAGCGCGCATGATTGTTGGAACAAGACATGTGCTGACTTTGCCTATTGCGGTGCACCCTATCGTACAAATGCCACGTACGCAGCCGAGAAGGCGTACGTGCCCATGTTACGCCTTCCGAGAATAGTGCCGCACTTATAACCGTCAGTAAAGTTTGAGCATGTGTCCCGTCACAATTTTTTTAGAAGAACAGGGAGGCCACGTCCCGTCACATTCCAAATTGCAAACCTGTTCACACCGATCAAAACCTAAACAGTTTCCCACTTAGGAGCATATTACTACACGGTTATAAATACTACTACTCCAAGATGACTGCACATTCCTCCTCAACTCTTCATCCACAAAAACTCAAAAACAAACCAGTCATTCATCATCGTTCCCTTGCGTCTGCCATGGCCAGCGTGAATTCTGGGTCGAGAGATTGCCACCAGGGAGAGGCGAGCCTGGAAGCGAGAGCACGAGAGATGTCCCGCCTCACGCGAAAGCAGCCAACATGTCCCGCCGCACGGCCGTAGCAGCAGAGAGGTTCCGCCGCGCCGCCGAAGCAACACGGAGGACCCGCCGCACCGTCGATGCAGAAAACTGGTCCGGCCGCACCGCAGAAGCAGAAGAGATGTCCCGCCACACTACGAATGCAGCAGAGATGTCCTCCCTTGCCATGGCAGCCTAGGAAAATGCCTCGCGCGCAGGCGAGGAATCTTACAGGCGCATGCGTGCCCTCGTCCTTAGGCAGATGGATCAGATCTCCAGGTGGGAGAGGTTGCTGGATGACATGACAGCCTTGTTTGAACAGTCTACTGACATCATCCGGCAACTAAACGAGAGCAATGCAAAGCTCTGGGCCGAGCACGACCTGCTGAGGGCGAAGATCGTCGGAAGTGCGAAGCAGCAGGAGCAGACAACTGCCTTGTTGAAGAGGACCGGCGTCATCGTCGAGAAACTTATGGACGAGAATAACAAGCTGCGCATCGAGCACAGAAGGCTGGTGGAGGAAACTGTGGATGCTCTCAAGCAGCATCTTGAGGACAAGAGCTTGTCGCCACTCGCCGTGGAGACTAGTTCCCGCGGCCTGCAGCAACGCATCAAGAAAGTAGAGATCAGTGAGCCAGATCGTTGTCTTCCTTCTTCTTTTGCCCTTGTGTATTTCGGGCGTTGTTGCATGTGGCTTTTTTTAATTATGTCTCCAAATATGTAAGACAATTATTATCCACTGACATCGTCCTTATATTCATCATGCTTGCTATAAGTCGCAGTCGATGCTATATAGGTCCGTCGGATCTTACATGAAGATCCGTGCAAAACTTTCTTTTCAGATTTTCATTTTTCTCTCTTAAATCTCAGTCCAGTGAGACATATAGCCACGTCGTAGAACAGGTTCTCGGGCGCCATTAATGGAGACGTTGGGAGGGAGGTGCACGGCGGCTAGCGGTCAAAGGGCCCTCCTCCCGATGAGCACGCACATGGGTCTGATCGCACGCCTCCCGTACTCAAATAGCTACCCCGCACGGCACCTCCTAGCCAATAAAAAAAGGGGACGGGTAGCCGCACGTAATTGGTAAGTCGAACACCCACGGTTTCAATAATACTTGTGTTTCTGATTTGTAACGTGACAGCACTTGTTCCAAAATGACTTTGGTGATTGTTCATGTGTGGACCTTCACAAATCGGACAAAAAAATTACCACAACATGTTGGTGCCATGTCATGAGACCATGCCAAGTTTCATGATTTTCAGGCGTGTTTTGGAATTACAGAATTAAAAACCAAGTTTCTCAATCTTTCCTACGAAACACGACGCCTAGTTGTTTGAATTTCACTCCCATCTCTTGCATGGGACCTAGAAATTCACCCAAGGACACACATTTGATTTAAACAACTTTGGTGCACTGGAGCATGTGCTTGTAGTTCAAATTTGAATTATGCACATTAAATGCCTAGAAACTCAATTAATGTATAAAAAAGGCCAAACAAACCCGGAATAATTCCAAAATTTAGCACGGTACTTCTATTTGGCCTAATCTAGCTGTATAAAAAAATAAGGCAGGAGAAGGCAAGGTATGATGTCGCCAAGACATGGAGGTGACACGCCCTCTCGGAACCACGAGCCTTCTTGAGGGAAGCTCCGCTTGCAAGAAGCTTACACCAAAGCTTGTCCCAATTCGGCCAAAAATATTACCGCAGCATGTTGGTGCCATGTCATGACACCATGCCAAGTTTCATGATTTTTAGGCGTGTTTTGGAATTACAGGAATTAAAAAACCAAGTTTATTCAATCTTTCCGGCCGATCCACGACGCCCAGAAGTTTGAATTTCACTCCCATCTCTTGCATGGGACCTAGAAATTCACCCAAGGACGCACATGTGATTTTTCAAACAACTTTGGTGCACTGGAGCATGTGCTTGTAGTTCAAATTTGAATTATGCACGTTAAATGCCCAAAAACTCAATTAATGTATAAAAAAGGCCAAACGAACCCGGAATAATTCCAAAATTTAGCAAGGTACTTCTATTTGGTCTACTCTGGCTGTATAAAAAAATAAGGCGGGAGAAGGCAGCAGTACGATGTCGCTTCAAGACACGGAGGTGATACGCTCCTCTTGGAACCACGAGCCTTCTTGAGGGATGCTTCAGCTTGCAAGAAGCTTACACCAAAGCTTGTCCCAATTCGCCAAAAACATTATCAAGAGCATGTTGGTGCCATGTCATGACACCATGCCAAGTTTCAGGATTTTAGGCGTGTTTTGGAATTACAGAATTAAAAACCAAGTTTCTCAATCTTTCCTACGAGCCACGATGTTTAGATATCTGAATTTCTCTCCCATCTCTTGCATGGGACCTAGAAATTCAGCCAAGGACACACTTGTGATTTTTCAAACAACTTTGGTGCGCTGGAGCATGTGCTTGTAGTTCAAATTTGAATTATGCACATTAAATGCCCAAAAACTCAATTAATGCATAAAAAGGTGAAACGAGCCCGGAATAATTCCAAAATTTAGCACGGTACTTATATTTGATCTAATCTAGTTGTGTAAAAAATTTAAGGCGGGAGAAGGCAGTGTACGTATGTCATTTCAAGACACGGAAGTAACACGCTCCTCTCGAACCACGAGCCTTCTTGAGAGAAGCTCCGCTTGCAAGAAGCTTACACCAAAGCTTGTCCCAATTCGCCAAAAATTATCAGCAGCATGTTGGTGCTATGTCATGACACCATGCCAAGTTTTATGATTTTCCCAAGATGTTTTGGAATTACAGGAATTAAAAACCAAGTTTCTCAATCTTTTCCGGCCGAGCCACGATACCTAGATGTTTGAATTTCACTCCAATCTCTTGCATGGGACCTAGAAATTCACCCAAGGACACACATGTGATTTTTCAAAAAACTTTGGTGCACTGCAGCCTGTGCTTGTAGTTTAAATTTGAATTGTGCACCTTAAATGCCCAAAAACTCAATTAATGTATAAAAAAGGCGAAACGAGCCCGGAATAATTCCAAAATTTAGCATGGTACTTCTATTTGGTCTAATCTGGATGTGCAAAAAATTACATGGAGAAGGCAAAGGTACGATGTCAAGTCTTCAAGACACGGAGGTGACATCGCTCCTCCTCGTAACCACGAGCCTTCTTGAGGGAAGCTCCGTTTGCAAGAAGCTTACACCAAAGCTTGTGCCAATTCGCCAAAAAATTACCGCAGCATGTTCGTGCCATGTCATGAGACCATACCAAGTTTCATGATTTTCAGGCGTGTTTCGGAATTACAAGAATTAAAAAACCAAGTTTGTCAATCTTTCCGGCCGAGCCACGATGCCCAGATGTTTGAATTTCACTCCAATCTCTTGCATGGGACCTAGAAATTCACCCAAGGACACACACGTGATTTTTGAAACAACTATGGTGCACTGAAGCATGTGCTTGTAGTTCAAATTTGAATTATGCACATTAAATGCCCAGAAACTCAATTAATGTATAAAAAGGCCAAAAGAACATGGAATAATTTGAAAATTTAGCACGATACTTCTATTTGGTCTAATCTGCTTATGTAAAAAAATTACATGGAGAAGGCAAGCACGAGGTCATTTCAAGACACGGAGGTGACACGCTCCTCCTGAACTGTGGAGGCTTCTTGAGGGAAGCTCAGTTTGCAAGAAGCTTACACCAAAGCTTGTCCCAATTCGCAAAAAATTGCTGCAGCATGTTGGTGCCATGTCGCACACCATGCCAAGTTTCATGATTTTCGCCATGTTTTGGATTTACGTAAATTAAAAAAACCAAGTTTCTCAATCATTCCCTGAGCCATGACTCCTGTGATGTTTGAATTTTATTCCCATTTCTTGCATGGGACCTACGAATTCACCCAAAGACACACATGTGATTTTTCAGCAAACTTTGGTGCATTAGAGCATGTGCTTGTAGGTCAAATTTGAATTATGCACATTAAATGCCGAGAAACTCAATTAATGCATAATAATGCCAAACGAACCCAGAATAATTCCAAATTTAAACACGACACTCATGTACTAGTTGCATGTTCACTGTACGTAAATGTTCTAGCAATTCAAACACCATCCTTTCCTCTCAGAACACCATTTTGTCTTTCAAAACATAATGAAAAAATCAGGTATACCACAAAAAGTTTACTAGAAAGAATCGTGTGGGATGCGATATAAAATATCTTGGCGCAACGCCTTGTCCGCTTACGAGGAAGCTTCACGTTGCCATAGTCCATCGCCCCGCTTGAACCACACACTTGCGCTGCCGCGGCACCGAGCGAAATTTTTTTGCAACCCCGGAAATATCTATCTCCCCGCCCCTCCCTCCAACCAAAAGCCACATTTCCACTGGTCCTCCTTGCTTTCCAAGTTCAAACCTTCACTGCTGCTTACTAGCAGCTCAGCCTCCACGCCGGCGACCCTTCTTCTTGCAGCTCCGCCTCCTCGCCGGCTACCCTTCTTCTTGCAGCGCCGCCTCGTCGGGCGACCTTCTTCTTGCAAATACCGCCTCATCATGCGACCTTCTTCTTGCTGCGCCGCCTCATCGACATGGTCGTAATCCACACCCCACCCACACCATCCTCCTCCTTTCCCATCCCACATGCCCCGACCGACGGAGCGACACCTTCCACCAAATCACTGCCCCTCCTCCAATTGCCGCCCACAACCATTTTACACGCAGTATAACATGGAGCTGAATAGCATGCGGTCAGCATCGCCGCTGTAACGAGGTCGCTATGGTCGACATGTGTGTCGACCGCCAGATCTTGGAGGAACACCTCGCCTTCGAGGCCACCATCGACACCACCGCCTGTTGTTCACTTTAAAATACAGTTCGTGATGTTTTCTCGAGGCCACCGCCAAAGGCCTTATAGTGATTTGTCATCCGTAATGTTAATATGAAATCTGATGTTCGCTAATGCTTGGTCATGTGAAATGTAATGTTCGCTAACACTTTGGTCCAACAATTGCTACATTTCGTAGTAATCGTTTCTCAAGCATTCTTTGTTTTGTTAACTGTCTTATCTTCTAGTACATGTTTCTATTCTGCAATGTCGTGCTCAATTAACTATTTTGGTTCATTTGGTCTGCTGTCCATTTAACTGTTTGGTTCAGTTCAGCAATTTGATTTTCATTTGTTGTAGGTACAATTTTGTATTGTTATGCATGTGAAACCAATTGAATTTGGTTGTACTCAATACATATTCTACTGATAGTATGGCAACTCTCAGTTAACCTGATCAAGATCTTCCTTATGTGTGTTGCAGGAAACAATGGGAGACAATCATGTTTACCATCGAGGTTTGTTCAAGCAGGTCCTTTGGCTAATAGCACATTATTGTGCAGTTGCAGGAATCATTCTAATATTTAGGTTTCTTACAATTTGGTCTTGCACATGTAGGTCCCGCTATCGAGGCTTAGACCCACCGTCAATTCCATTTTGCATATGGGGAAATGAGATGTCCATGAATATCACCAAGTCAAGAAACTCAGGAAGATTGTTAGGATGAAGAAACTTGCAACGAATAATAGCAAGATCTTTGTTTGCACAATGAAGAAGACATTAGTCAGCTATAGGATGGTACCAAGTCTTTTACCTTGCTTTTACCCCTTGCGCCATTTCAAAATTTACAACAAATGATTTATGCATAACTTTGTTTTGAGTACTTTCCAAAGCAGTTCACCGATGATTACCTCTCAAACCACCTGCATGGTCAAGAGGCGAGGAAGGTATTCATTCAACACCCACGGTACAATATTGAAGTCTCACCAAGAGGACGAAGGTTGGGTGCAATTATCCATAGCCACCGGCCTAAAGTTGCAAGGACATTCAACATCATCAAGGCTCAATACTTGCCTTCCGCTCAGAATTTCCCCGTATGAGATTCATCTGCCTATTTACCGTGTATGATGCTACTTTCCAAAGGTTATTGATGCCGCATGTGAAACTTGGTGTCATGGTGTAATGGCGAATCGAAAAGCCAAGCTATCTGATGTAATTCGATTATGAAATCCTGGTTGCTTTTATATGGATATGAAATATCCGGGCGTGTTTTATAAGAAATATCAGTTTGATTAGTACATGGATTATCAATAATAGGCTAATTACCCTACTTATTGGGGTTTTCTATTGCAAACAGTTACTCAGTCAGCACAGTGGGCGATGAACTCAAACAACCTGCACGGTTTCTAGAAAGTAGGTGTGTTCGATCAACTAACAATCACACACGGCTTCCGACAATGAACTGCTTATGCTAGGGCCACCTTGCACACACACGCTTCCACACAAAGAACTATGTGGGATGTACATACCTACGTAAATGATTTTCCGGGATTCACCGTGGGATGTACATACCCACGGAAATGATTTCTGGATTCACCGTGGGATGAACATACCTACGTAAATGATTTCTCGATTCATCGTGGGATGTACATACCGCTGAAATGATTTCGATTCACCGTGGGATGTACATACCTACGTAAATGATTTCTGGATTCACCGTGTGGGATGTACATACCTACGGAAATGATTGGGTTTCCATGCCTCGCCTGACGCAGACACGGCCCCACTGGTCCCACAAGGGCCTATCCTCGACGATTGGTCGTGGTGGGAAGGACCCCCTATCGCCCACACTCACTTGGCGACGGGTTCCAAATGCCGCCACGGAAAGGGGTTTTAAACCGCTTGTTTAGGACATTGTTGTACCAAAGGCATACTCAGCCGTGGTGAGCTAGTGACCGTGATAAACACCGGAAAATGTATATATTGAGCACAATGAGCGACATGAAGTCCATTGGCCATATTTTTACAAATATACAGTGATAGACAAAGGTATTTATCTCATTTGAAATTAAGCCATATTAACCAAAAAGGAGGCAAGATGGACTAGCATTACTTTGCTGTGTCCCGTCAACTTGCCGTAACGAGGAGAAGCTTGCGTGAGGGGAGTAGCTTGCGCCGTGGCTCGCAGGACAAGGAGAAACTTTTGACTAATGCAAGCTCTCCTCGCCAAAGCGGTGGACGGCAACATTTAATTTGGTGTCGATTGCCGTAAGCATACACTATACTAGTACCATTATTGTTCGACTTGTCAAGAGGCGTAACAGCCAAAGAAGTTTACTAGTACTAGTACTACTACTAGGAACCGGATGGAGGAGCGCTCAGACTTTATTTTATTTTAAAATGTGATAAAGCAATCTTCAACACATTTGGTTCTCTTTGAGGGTTCTCTCATGTGATAATGGAAGTTGATTGCATGGAACACTCGCTTAATTCTGGCTCATATCCTGTTACAAATAGGAGCGCTCGGTAATATTTTCTTTTTTGTTATTCAGCATGTAAATAGGTCAGTGAACCTTGCGCGCATCTTTGTGCGTAACCATGCTTATCGTGACTTTGAATGTGACCAAGAGTCGGGCTTGATGAAACACCTCGCCTTCTTCTTTTTATGGGTACGCCGCTCCTAGTGACCAGTCTCTTGGTTGATTGTCCTAATAATGCTTATATATGAATAAAGCTCTCTCATTTACCCGCAAAAAATATTAAGCCATATTAACCGGAAAGGAGGGAGTATGGACTAGCACTACTTTTTGGTGTGTCCTGGCACAACTCGCAGAACGAGGAGAAGCTTGCAGTGACAAGGTGAAGCTCACACGCCCACTCCGCCTACCTCAAGCCCGGTGGCTCGCAGGACGAGGAGAAGCTTTTGACTAATGCAACCCACCCTCTCCCCAAAGTGTGGACATGCAACAGCTCATTCGGTGTCGATTGCCGAGGCATACACTATAGTACCATCATTGTTCGACTTCACAAAGAGGCTAAGAGCTGTTGCAAGGTTTAGTAGTACGAGTAGTACTACTACTAGAACCGCATGGTGGAGCGCCTGCATTTTATTTTATTTTAATCTCTGATAAAGTACACATTTATTCGGGAGAAGTGCGGAAAACAGCAGCCCAATAGTAGTATTAAAAAACATCGAACATGTAATGATGATATTGATCAACCATGCTCGAATATATCTTGGCCTCCGTGCGATCCCGCTCAGGTGTTCTTGCTCCTCGCCTCTCAAGGAACGACGGGTTGGCCATTTTGCCGCCAATCGAGATCGGTTTGCTCACACCGCAGTCCCACATGTCGCTGATATGCCAAGAGGAAGTGCGTTGACCGACCGCCATACGCTGCATTTCTGGTTTTCCACCTTCATACTACTCCTCCCTCCGCCACAACATGTATGCCGCTTCATTCTCATGCATTTCCACCACCATGGAGACTTTAGATGCATTTGGTTTAATGCTCAATTAATTAGGGCGTGGTAACCGCAATCAAGTCCACAATTTTCTCTCGATGTACTAGGTGTGTACGCAGAGTGGAGTAAGTGCATGCATGTGTGTACCCGGGGTGGAAGCACTGCATGCATGTGTGTACGCATTATTTCCTCTAGTAATAGACGTCGTGCTATAACTACCAATGCTATTTTTCAGGCCGATCGCTAGTCGCCTTGGTCCCAGAGATCTTTTTTAAGCCGCCATTTATAAACAAAGGACGGAGGGAGTAGTATGAGCGGATTCAAAGAAGAGCATATTGATGGTTGCTTCTTCCGAGCAACTTATAGTGGGAAAGGTGGGGCTTATGATTTGACTGCTCATTACTCACTATTAGTGCGGCGCAACGACCAGACCGAGTCTCCCATGCGGTTGTGCACTACTCCCTCCATTCTTAAATATACTATGAAGTATTTGTCTTTCTAGAGATTTCAACGAGTGACTAGTACATACGAAGCAAAATGAGTGAATCTACACTCTAAAATATGTCCATTTGAAATTTGTAAAAAGATAAATATTTAGGAACAGAGGGAGTATAATTTTGTGCATGGCACATGGACCCGGATGCTAAAGAGGCTTCTGGCAATGCTATCAAGCTTCCAGCATTTGTTTACATAATTGACGTACTATATAAATAATTTTCCAAATGACATGAAATTTTACAATGCTCGAAGCTTTCAGCTTTTGTTTCGTGTGTCTTGCCATCCATGCTCTTTCGGAAAAAAATTAAAAAACTCACTTCCTTGCTAATGCATCTCAATGATTAGCAGATCAGAGCTAAGATTTGCATCACAACTGAAGACAAAGTTGTGAGAAGGTGTTAAATTAAAATTGATACATGCTTTCATTGGCAGCAACTTCCCTCCAGCTCTATCTAAATCAACAAGGCATGTTGGGAAAAAAGTAGTTGTCTGAGCATGCAAAATTCGATCATTTTGTGCGCCCACTAAAATAGAGCCGAAAGGCCCCTGCTCCAAATATATTAAGTGTGATTACAATAATAGAGGATTGTTGATGAAATAATAAATACACAAATATAAGCCGGTCACCTTTGTAGTCTCTCTTAAGACTAACTAGTTGGAGAAGATTAAGCAAATAGTTGGAGAAGATTAGGCTCGGAGTTGGATGAGGAGGATAGAGCAAAACCAATCTCCCTTTGTGCAACAAGACTAAAATGTAGAGACGCTGTTCGTGTGACATTTTAGTACAACTGCACAAAACACTCTTAAGAAAAAAGTGATTTGTGCATTTCACCAAAAGGTTGCAATAGCAACAAGGTGAAATGGATAGCCCTATTTGCAAAAAAAGAGGTAGAAAGGAAACAATTACTGGCCAATAACAGTTGATGACACATACGACAACAAAAAAGAAGCATATTCCCTGTCCTAAGGGAAGATAACAACACGGTTGTGTTTTTCTAAAAGGGTGTGATGACGAGATTGCAATATGGAAAGTACGTCAAACGAGCTACGTTTTGGGCAAAGAACTATGGAAGATCCACATGCAAGATTTTCCACGTGCATCGACGTGGGAAGACGGGCAGTGGAGCAAGGTCAGAGGGGATACCTGGGGGTCGTCGGGTTGTAACTAAGAGAGCCGCGGTGGGAGGGATCTGCCCATACAACGGCAGCGAGCAAGTGGCATAGGCCCTACCGCGCTGGAGCTTGGTAAGAGAGAACGGCGGGTACCGCAGATCGGGACATGCTGCCTCGGCACCATCGAACAGAGAAATGATAAACATCCTCCCTTTCTGCCGGCGGACAAGATGCAGCCGGATCAGTGACCAACGGTGAGAGAGAGAGAGAGAGAGAGAGAGAGGCCACCGCCGCCGTGTGTGAGATACTCTGAAGAGAGAAAAACCTCGGCAAAGTGTGCTCCATTGTACATAGTGGAGCGGACTACCTTTTATCCATAAAAACCGCTTTATATTATGTGTACGCGCTATTGAGCGATATAACTTTATTTAAAAATAATGCGCCAACGCATCAAGTCGAACTTTGTTTCATGCACGCTGCGGTAACACGACCTCCGTGAGGTAAACAACCATCGCACGCTACTAAATTAGCATGTGGGCTGACATTTCGCATGTAAATGAGCTCCACCATGTACCGCTGGCGTGGCTGGGCACGAAGCGTGAGTATGTGCACCTATTCTCTTCGTGTACGTACACCACCTACGTGGGGTTGTGTGAGAGAGATACAAACGTCGAGAGATATAGTGTGTGGGTTCGTGAGTGTTTTTTTTGGGGCGTGAGACATAGACAGGGAATATGTGTCGATGATATACTGGTACGCGTCGGTGCTATACAAATGGTTTTTAACCCCTTTATGTGATGGCATTTGGAACCGTCACCTAGTAAGTGATGGCGATAGGGGGTCCTTCCCACACCCACCCGTAAAACTGCCGGGATATGCCCTCCGCACACACGCCGCAAAATGAGTTCGTAAAGCGCATCAAGCAGCTGCTCAAATACGGAAATACATACAAAGGAGCTAAAAATTACAATTATACAAAGCGAAATTGTTTCCTGCGCAAGTACATCCCACACAATACCCCCGCTAAACGCTTTCCGCTCAGATGTACATCCCACATAGTCGCCTCCAAGGAAAATGTTTCGCTCACAGTACATCACACACAATTTTCCCCATTAAATCGCTTTGTGATAGCGCTGCCATTGCCCACAATATTAGCAATTTTATTGTTTGCGTTATTGAATGCATCACACACGGTGCGTAGAAGAAACCGTGGTGGCAAAGGCTGTCCATCACACACAGTTTTTATAGGTAAACGCTATGCAAGGTGGCCTAACGCAAACAGTTTTCAAGAGAAGGTCGGTGTTCATTGATCCAACATGCTTTATTCTAGAAATTGTGTGCGTTGCCTGAGGTCATCGCCCATGGTATTTTCTGAATAACTGTTTGCAATAGAAAAACCCCAATTAGCAGGCTAATTTGCCATTAGCAGGCTAATTGCCCTATTAATAATAACCCATTTATTAATCTAATTGACATTCATATTAAGTGTCGGGGAAAACGACACCTGTGAGACCACGGGGATCCCTTCTACGGTTTGGCAGGAACAGCGCCAAGCAAAGAGCCAATCTAGTGATCAACACCACGAGTCTTTACCTGTGTTTGGGCCACTGAGATGCGTGAAACCCTAGTCCCGCTTGATTGTGTATTGAGTGTTCTTGAGCTTCGCTCACATTATGCATGCAAGCTGGGCCGAGAGGTCCAAAAGTCAACCCCCCTCCAAAGATGCCCTGGCCTCCTTTTCTATGACCAAGGGGCTGCCACTGTGGCATACAGGAGGTGTAAAGTAACTACAGTGTATGCAGGAGTTGTAAACCGCCATAGTACACATGCTCATCTTGGTCATCTAAGGACAAACGCATTAAATGCGCCACTTACATGCCCTCCAGCTTTATCGGGGATGGGGAGAGTGTCCGTCCCGTCTGCTGTCGCCTACCCATCTTGACACGCGCCCATTCCGATGGGGCATGCAGAGCTGTTGGCTGGCCAGCTCCTCGCTGGAGAGGTGGCGGTGGTCTTCACGAAGATCTGCATGCCTCCATGCAAAGGCCGCCAGTCGATGTGTCAGCCCCGTGACCGGAGTGGTGACTGTAGCCGAGTCCGCCACGGTCTTGCCGATATCCTTGGCAAGGATCTTGCCGGGCCTCATATGCCCCTTGACAAGGATCTTGCCGGGCCTCGTGGGCGCCCTCGACAAGGATCTTGCCGGTGTCTGCCTCTTCGCCTTCACAAAGATCTGCACGCCACTACCACGCTGCACTCTTGGATTCTCGCCTTAACATTGTCGATGGTGTCGAGATCTCAACCACAAGGGTGGTGCTCGTTGGTGCTCAGAAGTCGCCCCGCAAGGATCTCAAGAGCTTGAGCAAAGGGGATGTAAGAAACCTTGCCGGAACGCTTTGCCGGAAGGGCCCT
The DNA here is from genome assembly GCA_021605145.1 of Aegilops bicornis. Lineage (NCBI taxonomy): Eukaryota > Viridiplantae > Streptophyta > Magnoliopsida > Poales > Poaceae > Aegilops > Aegilops bicornis. The sequence continues at coordinate 307,073,207 of CM038671.1, read as the reverse complement.
TGACCCTATGTGAGATTAGCATATGCCTCCATGTATCTCTCGCCAACAGCTCCAAATTGGCCCTCCCAAGGAATACACTTCAATTTCACGCCGCTCGGTCTTTCCTCAGACAGGAAATCGCCCACAACCGGGTACATGGCGTAATCGACGGGCTACTTTCTCCGCTTCTTCCTCGTTTTTAGGGAGTTCTCTGTTTGGAGGAACTGAACGGTTTGTTGCGCCCATGCCGGAGCCTGAGGCTCGACGGCAAGGACTAGAGGCATGTTTTCTACTGTGGGAGCGGTTGCCTCTATACAAGGGCTCGAGGCCATGCCGAGCCTCGCCGCCTCCCGCTGCTTGGCGCCCCTCGCAAAGATCTCTTGTCGGCGGCTCCAGGGAGCTCGGCAGGAAGGTACTTGTCGGGGCCTGATTTTCTTCGCTTATTCTGCCCTGTCAGCGGATTGACGCATGGCTGAGTCAATTGGAGCACAAAGGTCCCTGGTTCCACAGGTAACTTGAGGACAGCATGTTTTGATAGGTCATTAGCAATGTTGTTCTCTGCTCGAGGAACATGCTCTACTTGTAGACCATCAAAACTTTCTTCCAACTTCCTCACTTCATCCACATAAGCTTCCATCACCGGCTCGATAATCCTTATTCACCTGCTTCACCACGAATTGTGAATCCCCACGGACGATCAACTTTTTGATCAGGTCTGTCGCGATCCTGAGACCGGCGAGTAGCCCCTCATACTCCGTGGTGTTATTCGTCGATCTCTCCAGGGGAAAATGCATTTGGACCACATACTTGAGGTGCTCTCCGGTTTGTGCGACAAGCAGCACGTTGGCACCGGCGTCTTGCAGTGAGAAAGCCCCGTCAAAGTACATAATCCAGTTGCAGCTTGTTTCCTTGCCGGGGAGAGTGGTCTCTTGAATTTCTTCATCAGGCGTTAAGGTCCATTCTGCAATGAACTCTGCCAAGAACCTGTTCTGGATTGTCGAGGTGCTCTCAAACCTGAGACCAAAGCTTGACAGTTCCCACGCCCATTCCACAATCCTTCCGGTTAAATCTGGGTTGTGCAAGATTCGTTGCAATGGGAAGCGAGTGATGACGCTGATCTCATGTGCTTGAAAATAGTGACACAGCTTCCTCGAGGCCATAAGGAGGCCAAAGAGCAACTTTTGCACACCAGAGTACCTTGACCTAGCCCCCTGCAATAGGGAGCTGACAAAGTAAACTGGGTGCTGCATCACCGTCTTCCTCTATATCACTTCATTCGCTTGAGCAGGCTCCCGCCGCCGCCCCAGACTCGCCGGGTTCCCGCTTTGCCGGTGTCTTCGCCGGGTTCGTGCCATGCCGGTGCAGATTCTCGCCGGGGTCCCGCCTTGCCGGCACTGCACTCGCCAGGGGAGTTCGTTCGCTATCCGACAGTCTTGCCACTGCTACCACCTTTTTGTCGACTTCCCTTTCCGCCACTAGCGCAGCACTAACCACTTGATTCGTCGCTGCTAGGTATAGCACCAACGGTTCTTGTGGTTTAGGCGCAACTAGTATTGGTGTAGAGGAAAGGTACCTCTTCAAATCTTGCAGCGCTGCCTCTACCTCCGGGGTCCATTTCATGCGTCCCGCCTTCTTCAAAATCTTGAAGAAGGGGAGGGCGCGCTCAACAGATTTGGAGATGAACCTACTTAAAGCAGCAACGCAGCCAAAGAAGTTTATTACATCCTTGACTCACCTTGGTGCTTCAATCGCTCAATTGCCTTGATATTGTCGGGGTTCGCTTTGATCCCGCGCTGAGACACATAGAACCCGAGAAGTTTGCCAGATGGGACGTCGAACACACACTTCTCGGGGTTGAGCTTGAGATTGATCTTGTGCAAATTTGCAAATGTTTCTTCCAAGTATTGCACAAGTGTTGCCTGCCTTTTGGTTTTGACCACTATGTCATCCATGTAAGCCTCCATTGAGCTGGGGCTCAAAACCAATCTGAACCGCTTCTTGCAAATGTTGAATCAGACTTTTCAACCCGAAGGCATTCGTGATAAAACAATACGCACTACATGGGGTGATAAACGCGTCTTCTTCATCTTCCCTCGCCATGAAGATCCGGTGGTATCCTCGAGTAGGCGCCCAGAACGACAAAGAAGTCGCACCCGGCAAAGGAGTCCACAATTTGGTCAATATGTGGAAAAGGAAAGGATCCTTTGGACAAGCTTTATTGATATTTGTATAATCAATGCACAGCCTCCATTTCCCATTTGCCTAGCGCACTACTACCGGATTGGCCAACCATGTCAGGTGGAGCACCACTCTGACCAAGCCTGTTGCCTCCAACTCCCTGATCTCTTCGATGATAAACTCCTGCCGCTCCAAAGCTTGCTTTCTGACCTTCTGCTTGACGGGTCACGCATGAGGACATACAGCAAGATGGTGCTCAATCACCTCCCTGGGAACGTCGGGGATGTCAGATGCTTGCCATGCAAACACATCGACATTCGCCCGCAGGAAGGCAACGAGCGCGCTTCCCTATTTGCTGTCGTGGGTGGAACTTATAGTAAAAGCCTGCCCATGTCGTCCTCCTTGATGCGAACCTTCTTGGTCTCTGGTGGTGCTGCCTTGGATTTCTTGCTCTTGCCGGTGGAGCTCTTTGGCACGTCCTCGACGGGAGAACAACACTCCGAAGAGGCGCGCTTGCCGGAGTGGGTGCAGGAGGTCTTGCCAGAAGAGGTCTAACCGGAAGGGGCCTTGCCGGCAGGGGCAGAGGTCTTGCCAGTTTTCTTCCCTCCCAGGGCTTCAGCGGCAGGAGCAAGCGCCTTGGCGGCGGTTGCTGCAACTGCCTCCCGGTAGAGTTGATCGGCGCAGATGAGCGCTTCTTTCTTGTCGGAGGGGGCGGTGATTATGCTCATTGGCCCGGGCATCTTTAACGTGTTGTAGGCATAATGTGACGCCGCCATGAACTTGGCCAGCACTGGGTGGCCGAGGATCCCGTTATAGGGAAAGGGGATCTTGGCAACATCATAAACGATCTTCTCCGTCCTATAGTTCAGCTCGCCCCCAAATGTAATGGGCAACGTGATTTTACCTTTCGGCTCACTCCTCCCCGGGTTGATCCCTTGAAACGTGCCCGTTTCCTCGAGATCTCCATCGGGATTTCTTGATCACAAAGGCGAGATCAAGTTCGCATCGCCCCACTGTCGACTAGCACTTTTGTCACCTTGAGGTTGTGTATCGTTGGTGAAACGAACAACGGCAAACACCCGACCGCCTATGTGCGATCAGGGTGATCCTCGGTGTCAAAAATGATAGGCGTGCTGGACCACTTCGGTGGCTTCTGGGCATCGAACGATGGCTCTGCCGCAGTGACCTCACGTGCCCACTGTTTCAGTTAGTGGTGGGAGGTACGCAACGAGGCGCCACCATCGACGCACATGGCCTCCGTAGCTTTCTGGAACTCGTGCTCGTTGGACTCGTCGTCCTCATCATGATCATCGTCTCCCTCCTTCTTGTCGCGGCACAGTGCGGGCCTCTCTGGTTGGTTATCTTTGCCGGCAACCTCCTCGGCCACCATGCTTCTTGTCGGACCCCTTAGCACTGTCCTTGCCCTTCTCCTTGTCGCGCCTCTCATACTCAGCTCTCTGGTTCTCTGCAAGCAGCTCAACCTGCCGGCAATTCTGGAGGTCATGGCCCTTGGTGCGATGGATCTTGCAAGATCGCTTGTCGGAGCTCTTCGCTTGGCGGCAGCCGCCAAGGTCTGGCAGCGGCGCACCCGCAACTTCCTTTGCCGGGTCGCTAACCTTGGCCATCTTGGTGGTGCCGGGTCATCGGATCCTCGACGCCAAGCACGCCTTGCTTTGCGCTTCCTATTGCATCGTCGGCCCTTCTTTGTCATGCGCGACGAGATCTTCGTCCGTGGAGTCAGCTTCGCTACCGCATCTTCGCCGGGTACTCCTCCCTTCTTCACCGAGCACATCCGCCGACAAAACATAAAGCTTGGCGACATCCCTAACCTTGTTCATCGCCAGCTCCTCGCGCATCTTGCGGTTGCACACATTCTGATGGAATGCACCGATGACGGCGGCGGGATGAACATCTGGGATGTTGTATTGCACACGACTAAACCTTTGTATGTACTTGCGCAGGGTTTTGCCATCCTTCTGGGGGATGCCATGCAAATCACTTGCCTGGCCAGGAGCTTGGTGGCCCCCGGTAAAGGTGCCAACAAGTTCATGGCACAGATCCGACCAAGAAGAAATGGAATCCGCTGGCAGGTGCATCAACCATGACATGACGTTGGGCTTAAGTGCTAACGGGAAGTAATTGGCAAGCACCTTGTCGTCGCGAGCCCCGCAGCTTGCATCGCGATGGTGTAGATGCCTGTGAACTCCGACGGGTGAGTCTTGTTGTTGTACTTCTCCGACCTCGTGCTTGAATGTGCGGTGGTGGGCCATTGAATCACCACAGCTCACGGGTAAAAGCTGGACAACCTACCTCATAAGGTAAGCCACCAGACCTTTCTCGGCGAGGGCCGGTCCATAGTGGGCCCCGCGTGCCTATCTCGACCGATGGTGCGCTTCGCCCGCCGATAGTGGTCCGAGCGCCTTCCCGACTCGCCTCAAGAACTTGACGTTGGTCGCGGCGGGCTTGTGGGCCTGGACGACGCTATGGAAATGTTGTCACAAAGGCCGCCCGACGAGCCGGGCGGCTCTATTGCCGGGTGTGGAGGAGGAGAGTGCACCGTGGTCGTAGCACCTCCGGTCCTTCCACCACCGGCATGTGTCGGCTCGATAGAGCGCCAGCACGAGGGCCCTGCTAGTCACGGTTCATCTTTATTGGTGAAGCTGATGAGGCTCCGGATGGTAGCTCTCCACTCGTCGAGCTTCTCCGCGGCAAGGGGAAAGTCGAGGAGCAATTGCATCGCGGCGCCAACGCCTGGCCGGGCGTGGTGGCGGCGAAAGCTGCATGGACCGTGACGCGCTCTGACTTCTAACCGCGTTAGAAGGAGCTCTATCACGGTCTCGCGGCCACGCTTCATTTTCGCCAGCGTCTGGGCATGCATGCTGGCCTGGGGTCACGAATGTCACGGTGTTGCTTGTCGCGCACGACCTGGGAAGACGGCGGCATGGCAGCTGGCGGGGGTGTCTTGGAGGTTGTTGCGCCGCCCATGGGCAGCACGGCCCCGCCCTTGGACCTACCGGCATGCGGCTCATCATCTCGGGCACGAACGGCGCCGCTCACCTGGCTTCGATTGCCAGAGTGTCGAGGACGCTCGCGGGCCATGCCTCCACCACCATCCACGACCGCCTGCCGCTCGTCTCTGCTGGTACGGGCGGTTCGTTCCGCATTTAACCGATCGCCGTGATCCCCTTCTTCTTGGGAGCCATGGTGATCGATGAAATGACGTGTTAACTCCCCCTACCTGGCGCGCCAAAGATGTCGGGGAAAATGACACCTATGAGACCACGGGGATCCCTTCTACGGTTTGGCAGGGACAGGGGCTAAGCAAAGAGCCGATCTAGTGATCAACACCACGGGTCTTTACCCAGGTTCGGGCCCCTGAGATGCGTAAAACCCTAGTCCTGCTTGATTGTGTATTGTGTGTTTTTGAGCTTCAGCTCGTTGCTACGCATGCAAGCTGGGCCGAGAGATCCAAAGTCAGATCCCTCCAAAGACGCGGTGGGCCTCCTTTTATATGACCAAGGGGCTGCCATAGTGGCATACAGGAGGTGTAAAGTAACTATAGTGTATGCAGGAGTTGTAAACCGCCATAGTACACATGCTTATCTTGGTCATCTAAGGACAAGTGCATTAAATGCGCCGCTTACGTGCCCTCTAGCTTTATCGGGACGGGAGAGCGCCTGGCCCCGTCTGCTGTCGCCCCACCCCGCCTTGACACGCATCCATGCCGATGGGGCATGCAAAGGCTGTTGGCTGGCCAGCTACTACGGAGAGGTGGCAGGGTCTTCACGAAGATCTCGCATGCCTCCACATTGTGTGCTCGCCAGTCGACAGTCAGCCCCCACACAGGAGTGGTGACTGGGCAGCCGAGTCTGGCCACGGTCTTGCCGATGTCCTCAGCAAGGATCTTGCCGGGGCCTTGTGGGCGTCCTCGACAAGGATCTTGCCGGTGCCTCGTGGGCGTCCTCGACAAGAATCTTGCCGCTGCCTCGCCTTCTCGACCTTCACAAAGATCTGCACATCACTACATGCACGCCCTTGGATTCTGGCCTTAACGTTGTCGATGGTGTCAGAGCTCTCAACCACAAGGGTGGTGCTCTAGTTGGTGCTCTGTAAGTCATCCCGGAAAAGATCTTGCCGGGGTCTCGCAAGCCGCCCCGGCAAGGGCCTTGCCGGGGACCCAGCTTGTCCTCTGTTCTCTATCTTGACTATTCTTCTTTGTCTTGTATCGGTCCCCAATCACCCTCTTCGTGCTTCGCCGCGCATGGGGTTACGACTGCCCGTGCACAAGTGTAGGGTGCTAAAGGCCCAAACTTTAGTACACCGACATTAAGCACATAATATATTTTATTTCCATATTAAGGAAGCAAGATTTCATAATTGAAATACATCAGAGTACAACATGATATAGCTTCAGCACTCAGCTACCCCATTACACAACGACACTAGGACCAAGTTTCACATGCAAAATGTAGAACCTTTCGAAATTCGCATCATAGACGGTATATAGAAAGATGCATCTCATCTGGAAAACTGCTGAAGCGGAAGGCGAATATTGAGCCTTCATTCATGTTGAAGGTCTTTGCAACTTTAGGCCAAGGCGTGTGGATGATCGACTGCTCGCCCTTCGCCCTCTTCAGAACACTTCAATATTGAACCGTGGTGTTGTCTCAAAACATTCTCGCCACCGACCATAGAGGTGCTTTTGAGAGGTAATAATCAGTGAACTGCTTTGGGAAGGCCTGAAAACAAGGATGTGCATAAATATCTTCTCTATATTGGAAACGGGGTAAAGGAATAAAAAATGGCAAGGTATAATACTTAGTACCATCTTGTAGTGAACTAATGTCTTCTTCATTGCGCACACAAAGATCTTGTTGTTTTTTTTCGCTAATTTCCTTATCCTAACAATCTTTCTGAATTTCTTGACTTGATTGATATTCATGGACAACTCATTTCCCATATGCAAAAAGGGTCGAATAGTGGGTCAAAACCTCTGACAGCAGGACCTACATGTGCAGGACCAAATTGTTAAAAACCAAAATATTAGAATGGTTCTTGCAATTGCACAAAAATGTGCTATTAGACAACGGACCATGCACGTGCTAACCTCGATTGTAAACCTCAAGCTTCCCGTTGTTTCACAGCAACACATATAAGGTCGTTAATCATCGTGTTAAGTAAGGGTTCGTGATGCTATCAAGAAAATATGTTGATGAAAAATAAAGCACATTGCGTATTCATCGATTAATTCAAGCCACATGGAAAACCCATTTATCCAAACCAAGCATGATTAAGAACTAGGAAATATAGCACTTGTATATGTTTGTCATGTATTAAGTGCAGCAAAATTCGATTTATTCCTCACATGCACAAGAATACAAAATTCTACTCATGACAATTGGACATCGCATTGCAGAATTGAACCAAGCAGTTAACTAAACACCACAACAAATGAACCAAACATTAATCGAAAGCACCACATTGCACAATATAACATACTCCTAAAAGAAGATTAGACAGATAACCAAACCAAGCATGCTTAACAACTTGGAAATATAGCAATTGTATTTGTTTCTCATGTATTTACTACAGCCAAATTCAATTTATTCCTCACATGGTATACAATACCAGAATGCACCCGCAACTATTGAACATCACATTGCATAATTGAACCAAACAGTTAACTAAACACCACAACACAAATGAACCAAACGGTAATTGAGCACCACATTGCACAATGTATAACCAAATGTTAATCGAAAGCACCACATCGCCTAATGTACAACTTGGAAATATAGCAATTGTATTCATTTTTCATGTATTTTGTAAAGATAAATTCGATTTATTTCTCACATGAAAGGCAATACAAAATTGCAGCCTGAAGAATTGAACATCACATTTGCAGAATTGAACCAGACAGTTAATTGAAGATGACAACTATTAACAAAACAGTTAATAAGTGAGCGCCACACTGCATGACATATATAACATATACACTAGAGCAACAGATTGCATGGTAAAATTAGATGGCACAATTCACTAGAATTTGTGAAGGAAAGGCGGGAGCAGCACACGCAATGGGTAAACCGAGCATGCTTAACTGGCATAGCTAGCAAATGGCAAGGTGCTCCTCCAAGATCTGGGGGTCGGCACGAATGGTAGCCATCACGAACTCATCCACGCGTGCGGCCGCGATTTGCTTCTCCGCTGCCAAATGCTCCTTGAGATCCTGGCTATACTGTGTGCACCATGGCTTATGGCGGTGCTTATTTGGTAGAGGGGTCGGTGATTTGGGTGGAAGGTGTCGCGCCGGCGGTCGGATGATAACCCACAAGTATAGGGGGTCACAACAGTTTTCGAGGGTAGAGTATTCAACCCAAATTTATTGATTCGACACAAGGGGAGCCAAAGAATATTCTCAAGTATTAGCAGTTGAGTTGTCAATTCAACCACACCTGGGTAACTTAATATCTGCAGCAAAGTGTTTAGTAGCAAAGTAATATGATAGTAGTGGTAACGGTAACAAAAGTAACAGAAGCAAAAGTAATATTTTGGGTGTTTTTTAGTGATTGTAAGAGTAGCAACGGGAAAGTAAATAATAGAGAACCAATATAGGAAAAGCTCGTAGGCATTGGACCGGTGATGGAGAATTATGATGGATGCGGTTCATCATGTAACAACCATAACATAGGGTGACACATGTAACTAGCTCCAATTCATCAATGTAATGTAGGCATGTATTCAATATAGTCATAATGCGCTTATGGAAAAGAACTTGCATGACATCTTTTGTCCTACCCTCCCGTGGCAGCGGGTCCTAATGGAAACTAAGGGATATTAAGGCCTCCTTTAATAGAGAACCGGAACAAAGCATTAGCACATAGTGAATACATGAACTCCTCAAACTATGGTCATCACCGGTGTGGTCCCGATTATTGTCACTTCGGGGTTGCCGGATCATAACACATAGTAGGTAACTATAGACTTGCAAGATAGGATCAAGAACTCACATATATTCATGAAAACATAATAGGTTCAGATCTGAAATCATGGCACTCGGGCCCTAGTGACAAGCATTAAGCATAGCAAAGTCATAGCAACATCAATCTCGTAACATAGTGGATACTAGGATCAAACCCTAACAAAACTAACTCGATTACATGATAGATCTCATACAACCCATCACCGCCCAAAGAAGCCTACGATGGAATTACTCACGCATCGCGTGTGAGCATCATGAAATTGGTGATGGAGGATGGTTGATGATGATGACGACGACGAATCCCCCTCTCCGGAGCCCCGAACGGACTCCGGATCAGCCCTCCTGAGAGGTTTTAGGGCTTGGCGGTGGCTCCGTATCGTAAAACACGATGATTTCTTCTCCTTTATTTTTTTCTCCCCGAAAGAAAATATATAGAGTTGGAGTCGGCGTCGGAGGAGCTCCAGGGGGCCCACGAGGTAGGGGCACGCCCACCTCGTGGACAGGGTGTGGGCCCCTGGTCTTCATATTTTGCAATGATTTTTCATTGTTTCCAAATAGACGTTCCGTGGAGTTTCAGGTCATTTCGAGAACTTTTGTTTCTGCATATAAATAACATCATGGCAATTCTGCTAAAAATAGCGTCTGTCCGGGGTTAGTTCCATTCAAATCATGCAAGTTAGAGTCCAAAACAAGGGCAAAAGTGTTTGGAAAAGTAGATATGACGGAGACATATCAACTCCCCCAAGCTTAAACCTTTGCTTGTCCTCAAGCAATTCAATTGATAAACTGAAAGTGATAAAGAAACACTTTTACAAACTCTGTTTGCTCTTGTTGTTGTAAATATGTAAAGCCAGATTCATGTTTTCAAAGAAAGATTATGACTAACCACATTTGCAATAACTCTCATGTCTCATGTTTACTCATGTCAATAGCATAATCAACTAGCGAGCAATAATAATAAATCTTGGATGACAACACTTTATCAAGACAATCATGATATGATATAACAAGATTGTATCTCGCTAGCCCTTTTTGAGACCGCAAAACATAAACGCAGAGCACCTTTAAAGATCAAGGACTGACTAGACATTGTAATTCATGGTAAAAGAGATCCAGTCATAGTCATACCCAATATAAATTAATAGTAATGTATGCAAATGTCACCGTGTTTCCAAATTAGTGCTTTTTAATAAGAGGGTGATGACTCAACATAAAAGTAAATAGATAGGACCTTCGCAGAGGGAAGGTGGATTTGTAGAGGTGCCAGAGCTCGGTTTTGAAATAGACATAAATAATATTTTGAGCGGCATACTTTCATTGTCAACATAACAACTAAGAGAAGGCGATATCTTCCATGCTACACACATTATAGGCGGTTCCCAAATAGAATGGTAAAGTTTATACTCCCCCACCAACAAGCATCAATCCATGACTTGCTCAAACAACGAAAGTGTCTCCAACTAGCAACAATTCCGGGAGTTTTGTTTGCAATTATTTTGATTTAGTTCGATAAAGCATGGACCTGGGCATCCCGTGACCAGCCATTTTCTCGTGAGTGAGGAGCGGAGTCCACTCCTCTTGAGAATAACCCGCCTAACATGGAAGATAAGGGCAGCCCTAGTTGATAAAATGAGCTATTCGAGCATACAAAATGTAATGTTTATTTGAAGGTTTAGAGTTTGGCACATACAAATTTACTTGGAACGGCAGGTAAATACCACATATAGGAAGGTATGGTGGACTCATATGGAATAACTTTGGGGTTTAAGGGATTGGATGCACAAGCAATATTCCCGCTTAGTACAAGTGAAGGCTAGCAAAAGACTGGGAAGCGACCAACTAGAGAGCTTACAACAAATATGAACATGCATTAAAATTAATAAACATTGGATGCAAGCATGAGTAGGATATAATCCACCATGAACATAAATATCGTGAAGGCTATGTTCATTTGTTTCAACTACATGTGTGAACATGTGCCAAGTCGAGTCACTTAAATCATTCAAAGGAGGATACCACCCCACTGTACCACATCATAACCATTTTAATAGCATGTTGGCACGCAAGGTAAACCATTATAACTCATAGCTAATCAAGCATGGCACAAGCAACTATGATCTCTAATTGTCATTGCAAACATGTTAATTCATAATAGGTTGAATCAGGAACGATGAACTCATCATATTTACAAAAACAAGAGAGGTCGAGTTCATACCAGCTTTTCTCATCTCAGTTAGTCCATCATATATCATCATAATTGCCTTTCACTTGCACGACCGAACGATGTGAATAATAAGAAGAGTGCACGGCATTGACTAAGTCGAATCATGAAAGCATTCAATAAACAGGAGAAGACAAGGCAATATGGGCTCTTGGTTAAATCAACAATAATGCATATAAGAGCCACTTCAACAATTTAATTATGGTCTTCTCCTATCGAATTTCAAAGAAAAGAAAAGAAATAAAACTATTTACACGGGAAAGCTCCCAGCAAGAAAAAGAAGAATGGGAAATATTTTTGGGTTTTCTTTTTTAATTATTACTACTACAGCAAAAAAAGTAAACTAACTAAAAACTACTACTAATGTTTTTGGTTTTTCTTAAGGTTTAACAAACACACAAGAAGAAAGCAAGAAAAAGAAAATAAACTAGCATGGATATTACAAAGGAAAGAGTATGAGCACCGACATCTAGCAATGAGTGTGTGAACATAAATGTAATGTCGGTGGGAAATACGCATTCCCAAGCTTAGGCTTTTGGCCTGTTGGTTCATTGCCGTGGATGGCCCGCGGATATCCGTAGGTGTAGCTGGGGTCGATCGTGATGAAGAGGACTCGATCACATCGGGGCAGCCACCTCCGGATCCCAAACGTAATCAGACTGTCGTGGAGGCTCAAATTGTGGCTCCGGCTTCGGGGCTGGTGTAGGGTTCCGGTAGGCTTGAATGGCAGCCCACGGAACGAGATAAGGACCTTCAGATAAATTAAACAAGGAAGGAGCAGCAAGGTAATAGTCTCGTGGTGATGTTTATGAAAGAATAATTTGTATTTAAGCTCCCCTTCCCTGCTCTTAATAATAAAGTCATAAGCTGGCATACTCTTATAATCTAAATAAGCATTGGGCAGCAATTTTTCTTCTTTCTCATAAAGTCTAATAGGTATGCTAAAATGTGCAGCAAGGCGTGAAGCATAAATACCTCCAAAGATGGGGCCCTTTGTACGGTTCAAGCTTAACAGTTTAGCAATAATTCTGCCCATACTAACGGTGTTATCGCGGAATAAACCATGGAACAAAATGATAATATCAGGAACACTGAGGTTTCCACAGTTTCTGCGACCAATCAAGCAACGACTAGCAAATATGGCAAAGTAGCGTAAAACAGGAAAATGTATGCTAGTGATTCTTGCATCGAAACCTTCCCGGTTTCTCCCATGTTGATGGTGTCAATAAATTCTTCCACATCCTTACGATGTGGTTCATCTAAAGTACTCAAGGGTATTTTGCAAACCTTGCAAAATTCAGCTAGTGGCATCTTCTTAACAACATCATATAAATGAAACTCTCATCAAGGAGGTGATTCCTTCGAAAATAGTAGAAGTTTTGCACAAAAGTATTGGTGAGTAAAAGATACCGATGACGCTGGTCGTGGAGGAAGTCGGTGAGGCCAAAGCATTCTCACCAATGAATAGAAATCATCATAAATCCGGCTGCTCTCAAGAAATCATCGAAGGCCATTCACACGGCCGGACCTCCGCAGACGAGGCAAATTATATTTGGGCCTCTGTGCTTCTTCATTTTTCTTTTCCTTCGAAGCTTCGCTCGATGAGCCCTCAAAAATCTCTCTTCATCATTTTCTGAAATATTCTGAAATTTTTAGTAACTTCAAACAAAAGTGAACCAAGCTCAACAAAATTGATAGCAACTACTCCTACAAGTGCCTAGAGCCTATATCAAGTATTAGAACTACTTGGAACCATATAAATTTGACATGCAAGATCAAGAACATGGTCACCTAGGGCAGCACAAATTTGCAATGAATAGAGCACTAGAACAAAAACTAATTGGACCAATGGAGGAGTCACATACCAAGGAACAATCCCCCCAAGCAGTTTTGAGAGAAGTGCTTTGAGCAAGGAGATCGAAAATCACAGCAAAGTGAGCTAGAACTCGTGATTGAGCTGGATATTGGTGTTTGTGGGAGGAAGAGGAACTGTATGGGTGCAGGAATAAGTGGAGGAGGGCCACCATGGGCCCACAAGGCAGGGCGCTACTGGGGGTAGGGCGCGCCCACCCTCGTGGCGGTGGTTGACCCCGCTGTGTTCTCGGCCCAAATCCTCAAATATTCTAGAAAAAACATATTTCATTTTCGTGGCATTTGGAGAACTTTTATTTTTGGGATATTTTTATATTGCATGTATAAATCGTAAAAACAGACAGAGAAATACTATTTTTACTTTATGTCAACTAAATAATAGAAAGTAGAGAGAGGTTACAGAAGGTTGTGCCTTCTAGTTTCATCCATCTCATGCTCATCAAAAGGAATCCACTAACAAGGTTGATCAAGTCTTGTTAACAAACTCATTCCGAATAACATGGAACCGGAGAAATTTCGAATAACACTATAGTTACCTCAAGATATGCACATCCCCTATAATAAGAATATCATATTTCTTCTTGACAGAGGGAAGAACAAATTCAAAACCTCCAAATATAATCGATGGAATTTTTCCAATAGAGTTGTTACTATGAACTTGAGGTTGTTTCTGAAAGTGTACCGCTTGCTCATTACCATTAACATGAAAAGTGACATTGCCTTTGTTGCAATCAATAACAGCCCCTGCAGATTCAAAAAAGGTCTTCCAAGAATAATATACATACTTTTGTCCTCGAATATCAAGAATAACAAAGTCCGTTAAAATAGTAACGCTTTGCAACCACAACAGTACATCCTCACAAATACCGGCTGTATAGCAATTGATTTATCAGCCATTTGCAAAGATATTTCAAAGAGGTGTCAACTTATTCAAATCAAGTCTACAATATAAAGAGAGAGGCATAACACTAACACCGCTCCAAGATCACATAAAGCAGTTTTAACATAGTTTCTTTTAATGGAGCATGGTATAGTAGGTACTCCTCGATCTCCTAGTTTCTTTGGTATTCCACCCTTAAAAGTATAATTAGCAAGCATGGTGGAAATCTCAGCTTCCTAAGATCTTCCTTTTATTAGTAACAATTTCTTTCATATACTTAGCATAAGGATTCATTTTGAGCATATCAGATAATCGCATACGCAAAAAGATAGGTCTAATCATTTCAGCAAAGCGCTCAAAATCCTCATCATCCTTTTTCTTGGATGGTTTGGGAGGAAAAGGCATGGTTCTGAACCCACGATTCTCTTTCTTTACCATGTTTCCTAGCAACAAAGTCTCTCTTATTGTAACGTTGATTCTTTGATTGTGGGTAATCAAGATCAACAGCAGGTTCAACTTCTACATCATTATCATTACTAGGTTGAGCATCATCATGAACATCATCATTAACATTTTCACTAGGTTCATGTTAAATACCAGAATGAGTTTCAAAGATCGTAAATAGAGATATCATTTGGATTCTCGTGTGGTTCAAAGCAATAGGTTCACCGGAAGTTTGCAAAGTCCTATCATTTTTCTTTTTCTTCTTTTAGAAGAACTAGGTTCATCAATATTATTTCTCCGGGAATCTTGCTCAATTCTCTTAGGGTGGCCTTCAGGATACAAAGGTTCCCGAGTCATTCTACCAGTTCTAGTAGCCACTCTAACAAAGATAATCATTTTTCTTACTATTCATTTCATTGAGCAAATCATTTTGAGCCTTAAGTACTTGTTCTACTTGAGTGGTAAACATAGAAGCATGTTTGCTAACAATTTTAAGTTCACCTCTAACATTAGCCATATAATCACCCAAGTGTTTAAGCATATCGGAATTGTATTTCAATTGTCTACCAAAATAAGCATTAAAATTTTCTTGTTTGACAATAAAATTATCAAACTCTTCTAAGCATTGTCTAGCAGACTTATAGTGAGGAATATCACCTTCATCAAATCTATAGAGAGAATTTACCGTTACTACCTGTGTTGGGTTATCAAGACCAGGAGGTTCTTCAATAGGTAACGGATTAAGATCATATGTTTCTTCAACAGGCGGTAGATTAAGACCATGTATTTCTTCAACAAGAGGTAAATTCTTAACATCTTCAGCTTTAATACCTTTTTCTTTCATAGATTTCTTTGCCTCTTGCATATCTTCAGATCGAGAAATAGAACACCTCTTCTTCGTAGTTGGTGTAGGAATAGGTTCAAGAATTGGCTCAGAGCTGGCTCGGAAGTGTCCAATTATTTTCATTTTTCAACATATTATTCAATAGAATTTCAGCTTCTCCTGTTCTCTCCCCGAAAATGTAATCAACCAAAGACAACTATCCGTAATCTCGAAGCATCGGTTAGTGCATTATAAAAGATATCAAGTATTTCATTTTTCTTAAGAGGATGATCAGCAAAGCATTATATCTTGAGAAGCCTCCCCAATCTTGTGGGAGACTCTCTTCTTTAATTTGCACAAAGTTGTATATTTCCTTTAAAGCAGCTTGTTTCTTATGAGCAGGGAAATATTTAGCAGAGAAGTAATAAATCATATCCCGGGACTACGCACACAACCAGGATCAAGAGAATTAAACCATATCTTAGCATCACCCTTTAATGAGAATGGAAATATTTTAAGGATATAAAAGTAGCGAGATCTCTCATCATTGGTGAACAGGGTGGCTATATCATTCAATTTAGTAAGATGTGCCACAACAGTTTCAGATTCATAGACATGAAAAGGATCAGATTCAACCAAAGTAATTATATCAGGATCAACAGAGAATTCATAATCCTTATCGGCAACATACGTATAGGTGAAGTAGCAAAACCAGGTCGTGTTTCATTCTATCTTTAAGAGATTGCTTATTCCATTTAGCTAATAACCTCTTGAGTTGATAATTATCTTTGCAAGCTAAAATAGCTGCGTAAGCTTCTATATCAAAAACATAACCCTCGTGAATAACAGTATATCTTCATCATCAATTTCATCAATATACTCGGCTTCAATAATTTCTTTCTCTCTAGCCCTAGCAATTTGTTCATCGGGAAATTCACTAAGGGGCACAGTAGTATCAAGCATACAAGTAGTTTCATCATAAGTATCATGCATAGCAGAAGTGGCATCATCAATAACATGCGACATATCAGAACGAATAGCAGAAACAGGTTTAGGTGTCGCAAGCTTACTCAAAATGTAAGGTGAATCAAGTGCGTAGCTAGATGGCGCTCTTACCTCCCTCGTCGTTGAGGGATAAATTGTTGTCTTAGCGTCTTTCAAGTTCTTCATAGTGACCAGCAGATATAAATCCCAAGTGACTCAAAGAATAGAGTTATGCTCCCCGGCAACGGCGCTAGAAAATAGTCTTGATAACCCACAAGTATAGGAGATCGCAACAGTTTTCGAGGGTAGAGTATTCAACCTGATTTATTGATTCGACACAAGGGGAGCCAAAGAATATTCTCAAGTATTAGCAGTTGAGTTGTCAATTCAACCACACCTGGATAACTTAATATCTACAGCAAAGTGTTTAGTAGCAAAGTAATATGATAGTAGTGGTAACGGTAACAAAAGTAATGTATAAAAGTAATATTGTTGTTGTTTTGTAGTGATTGTAACAAGAGTAACGGAAAGTAAATAAGCGAGAACCAATATAGGAAAAGCTCAGAGGCATTGGACCGGTGATGGAGAATTATGCCGATGCGGTTCATCATGTAACAATCATAACATAGGGTGACACAGAACTAGCTCCAATTCATCAATGTAATGTAGGCATGTATTCAATATAGTCATACGTGCTTATGGAAAAGAACTTGCATGACATCTTTTGTCCTACCCTCCCGTGGCAGCGGGTCCTAATGGAAACTAAGGGATATTAAGGCCTCCTTTTAATAGAGAACCGAACAAAACATTAGCACATAGTGAATACATGAACTCCTCAAACTATGGTCATCACCGGAGTGGTCCCGATTATTGTCACTTCGGGTTGCCGGATCATAACACATAGTAGGTGACTATAGACTTGCAAGATAGGATCAAGAACTCACATATATTCATGAAAACATAATAGGTTCAGATCTGAAATCATGGCACTCGGGCCCTAGTGACAAGCATTAAGCATAGCAAAGTCATAGCAACATCAATCTCGTAACATAGTGGATACTAGGGATCAAACCCTAACAAAACTAACTCGATTACATGATAGATCTCATACAACCCATCACCGCCCAGCAAGCTTCACGATGGAATTACTCACGCACGGCGGTGAGCATCATGAAATTGGTGATGGAGGATGGTTGATGATGACGACGGCGATGAATCCCCCTCTCCGGAGCCCCGAACGGACTCCGGATCAGCCCTCCTGAGAGGTTTTAGGGCTTGGCGGTGGCTCCGTATTGTAAAACGCGATGATTTCTTCTCCTTTATTTTTTTCTCCCCGAAAGAAAATATATAGAGTTGGAGTCGCCGTCGGAGGAGCTCCAGGGGGCCCACGAGGTAGGGGGCGCGCCCTCCACCCTCGTGGACAGGGTGTGGGCCCCTGGTCTTCATATTTTGCAATGATTTTTTATTGTTTCCAAATAGACGTTCCGTGGAGTTTCAGGTCATTTCGAGAACTTTTGTTTCTGCATATAAATAACACCATGGCAATTCTGCTGAAAATAGCGTCAGTCCGGGGTTAGTTCCATTCAAATCATGCAAGTTAGAGTCCAAAACAAGGGCAAAAGTGTTTGGAAAAGTAGATACGACGG
Organism: Aegilops bicornis; assembly: GCA_021605145.1. Lineage (NCBI taxonomy): Eukaryota > Viridiplantae > Streptophyta > Magnoliopsida > Poales > Poaceae > Aegilops > Aegilops bicornis. The sequence continues at coordinate 307,055,198 of CM038671.1, read as the reverse complement.
AGACGTATCATCGGGGCATGTGGGATGTGGAAGGAGGAGGAGGATGGGGGTCGCGTGTGGATTACCTACCGGGATAGACGAGGCCAAGCAGCATAAAGGAGGGTCGCCGGTGAGGAGGCGGCGCTGCAAGCAAGCAAAGGAAGGTTTCAACTTGGAAAGGAAGTCGGAAACAGGGGAAATGTGGCTTTTGGTAAGGGTGAGGGGGCGGGGAGGTAGATATTTCCACGGAAGCCGAAAATTTGGAATCGCTTCAGAGAAAAAACTAGCGCGCAAAGTGTCATCGGTCACGGTCCCTTATTCACAACTGCGTACGATATGTGAACATCACAAACGATTCAGATAGCTTAAACTGTGTGTGATGAGTTTGAGCGTCAAAAATTTTGGTTCGAATTTCCCTGGTTACATTGGCCATCCACGTCATTGCATAATTTGGGTACACAAAGGAGACTACAACACACCCACACTTCTTAATCGAGCAAGTTCAGCAATTAAACAGAGCTAGCTGACCTAAACATTACTCTAACAAATGAATGATCGGCGCTCTTAATTAAACAAAACAAAGAGTACTACTACGGCTGGTGCTCGTCAATCTCCGCCGCTGCCTCCATGTACAGCTCGCGCCCGACGGTCTCCTGGGGAAGGGGCTCCATGGCATCCATCACACCATACTCGACAAGCATATCGCCATCCGCGTCTGCCATCTCTTTGGAAAAGGCCGCCATGAGCTGGGCGTGGGCGTCCGCGATCTGGGCTTGTATGGGCTCCGCTGCTGCAAGGTATGCGACCGAGGAATGGACGGCTGCTTGAACGCTTCTCGGCGACATTGCCAACTCTTTGGCCATGGGTTGCCGACTCAGGCGGCCTCGACATGGTCGTGGGCGGCCTCCTTCAGGGCTAAGGCCACCGCTGCGGAACGGACAGTTGCTATGCCACTCTCACCAGTTGCTATCCCCGAGGCAGATGTTGTTGCTGCCACCTAAGAAGCAACAGTGGTCGTTTGGGCTGCCTTGGTCCGCCAACAGATTGCAGCCGCCGCCATGCACCTTGTTAGCACGCCGCATGGCGGTCGCAACCGCGCTCTCGCCGGAGTGGGCCACCGAAGTTTCCCTCATGACGCGCGTCCACGTGTCCATCTTTCACCGGCAACGATTGAACAGTGAAATGATATTTGGGGAGCGAGCTAGTGTGCTTGAGACGCCGGCTGTGGAATGTAGCGATGCACCTTCTCGCATAAGCCATAGGCATACTATACACCAACGGTGCTCCGGGATATTTTGTGCTGCATCTCACACAGTTGGTGATAATAAATTGTGTGGGATCTACTTGATTTTTCATCTTGATTTGAATTACATAATGGGGTCAAAGCGGCAATGGACGGTGTTTGCGCTAGACCTTTTATGTACAATGAACATACAACTATATGTGTGTCGTAAAAGAATTGGAATTATTCAGGGTTCGTTTGAACATTTTACACATTAAATTGGTTTTCTAGCCATTTCAGGTGCACAATTCAAAATTAAACTACATGCACATGCTCAGGTACATCAACATGGGTTGTAAAATCATATATGTGTCCATGGGTTTATGCTTATGTCCCATGCAAGAAACGGGGATGAAATTCGAACACCACGACACTGTGGCTCTCCCAAGAAACGTCGATTTCTTGCTTTTGTAATTCTAGTAAATCCAAAATTCATCCGAAATTCATGAAACTTGGCATGCTATCATGGAGCGGCATCAACATGCCATGGTAAAAAATTTGTCCCATTTGGGGCAGGTTTGGGTATAAGCTTCTCATAAACCAGAGCTTCTCACAACAAGTGTGATGGTTTCAATAGGGAATGTTTCACCTTTCTGGACGAAACGATATCTGTTGCCTCTTCTCGATTTCAAATTTTTTCCTAGTGTCAACATAGAACATTAGGAGTCTTGTGTCAATTTTTGGGATTTTTCAGGGTTCGCTTGGACATTTTTATACATTAACGGAGTTTTCTATGCATTGATGTGCATAATTCAAATTTGAACTACAAGCACATGCTCTAATGCATATAAATTAGTTGAAAATTCAAATATGTGTCCTTGGTTGCATGCTTAGGTCCCATGCAAGAAATGGGAGTGAATGTTAAACACCCTGCCACCGTCACTCGACCGCAAACATTGAGATACCTAGTTTTTAAATTCTAGTAAATCCAAAGCTCGTCTGAAATTCATGAAACTTGGCATGCTGTCATGGAGCGGCATCAACATCTCGTGGTAAATTTTTTGTCCCATTTGGGGCAAGTTTGGGGATATGCTTCTCACAAACCAGAGCTTCTCACAACAAGCCTGATGGTTTCGGTAGGGAACGTTTCACCTTTCTGGACAAAACGATATACATTGCCTCTTCTTGATTTCAATTTTTTTCCTAGTGTCAATATAGAACAACATGAGTGTTGTGTCAATTTTTGGTATTTTTTGGGGTTCGTTTGGACATTTTTATGCATTAATTGTATTTTCGATGCATTTATGTGCATAATTCAAATTTGAACTACATGCACATGCTCTAATGCATACAAATTGGTTGAAAATTCAAATATGTGTCCTTGGTTGCATGCTTAGGTCCCATGCAAGAAATGGGAATGAATGTCAAACACCCTGCCACCGTCACTCGGCCGCAAACATTGAGATACCTGGTTTTTAAGTTCTAGTAAATCCAAAACTCATCTAAAATTCATGAAACTAGGCATGCTGTCATGGAGCGGCATCAACATGTCGTGGTAAATTTGTTGTCCCATTTGGGCCAGGTTTGGGTATATGCTTCTCACAAACCAGAGCTTCTCACAACAAGCATGATGGTTTTGGTAGGGAGCGTCCCACCTTTGGGGACGAAACGATATCCATTGCCCCTTATTGCTTTCAAAAAATTTCTCGTGTCAACGTAGAACAACAGGAGTGTTGTGTCAATTTTTTTGATTTTTCGGGGTTCGTTTGGACATTTTTATGCATTAATTGAGTTTTCAATGCATTCATGTGCATAATTAAATTTGAACTACATGCACATGCTCTAATGCATATAAATTGGTTGAAAATTCAAATATGTGTCCTTGGTTGCATGCTTAGCTCCCATGCAAGAAATGGGAATGAATGTCAAACACCCTGCCACCGTCACTCGGCCACAAACATTGAGATACCTTGTTTTTAAATTCTAGTAAATCCAAAAATCGTCTAAAATTCATGAAACTTGGCATGCTATCATGGAGCAGCATCAAATGTCGTGGTAAATTTTTGTCCCATTTGGGGCAGGTTTGGGTATATGCTTCACACAAACCAGAACTTCTCACAACAAGCATGATGATTTCGGTAGGGAACGTCCCACATTTTGGGACGAAACGATATGCATTGCCTCTTGTTGCTTTCAAAAAATTTCTCGTGTAAACTTAGAACAACAGGAGTGTTGTGTCAATTTTTTTGATTTTTGGGGTTCGTTTGGACATTTTTATGCATTAACTGAGTTTTCAATGCATTCATGTGCATAAATCAAATTTGAACTACATGCACATGCTTGATGACCCACAAGTATAGGGGATCAATTGTAGCTCTTTTCGATAAGTAAGAGTGTCGAACCCAACGAGGAGCAGAAGGAAATGACAAGTAGTTTTCGGTAAGGTAATGTCTGCAAGTGCTGAAATTGTAAGTAGTGGAGTAGTTTGATAGCAAGATTGTAATGAGCAAGTAAGGATAGTAGTAACAAATATGTAGGAAGTTAGCCCAATCCTTTTGAGGCAAAGGACATGCCAAAACGGTTTCTTATGATAAGCAAAGCGTTCTTGAGGGTACACGGGAATTTCACCTAGTCACTTTCATCATGTTGGTTTAAATTGTGTTCGCTACTTTGATAATTTGATATGTGGGTGGACCGGTTAGGTGTTGTTCTTACTTGAACAAATCTCCTACTTATGATTAACCCTCCCGCAAGCATCCGCAACTACGAGAAAAGTATTAAGAATAAATTCTAACCATAGCATTAAACTTTTGGCTCCAATCTGTCTCTTACGGAATAGCGCATAAACTGGGGTTTAAGCTTCTTTCATTCTCGCAACCCATCATCTAATTGCTACTCCACAATGCATTCCCTTAGGCCCAAATATGGTGAGGTGTCATGTAGTCGATGTTCACATGACACCACTAAGGGAATCACAACATACATACTATCAAAATATCGAACACATATCAAATTCACATGATTACTTGCAACATGATTTCTCCCGTGACCTCAAGAACAAAAGTAACTACTCACAAATGATAAACATGCTCATGATCAGAGGAGTATTAAATAGCATAATGGATCTGAACATATAATCTTCCACCAAATAAACCATATAGTAATCAACTACAAGATGTAATCAACACTACTAGTCACCCACAAGCACCAATCTATAGTTCCGAACAAGATTGAACACAAGAGATGAACTAGGGTTTGAGATGAGATGGTGTTGTTGAAGATGTTGATGGAGATTGCCCTCCCCAAGATGGGGGAGTTGTTGGTGATGATGATGACGATGATTTCCCCCTCCGGGAGGGAAATTTCCCCGGCGGAATCGCTCCGCCGAAGGGCAAAAGTGCTCCTACCCAAGTTCCGCCTCGAGACGGCGGCGCTCCATCCCGAAAGTCCTCCCCTTATTTTTTTTCTAGGTCAAAATGACCTATATACTGGAAGATGGGCACCGGAGGTGGGCCAAGGAGGGCACAACCCACCAGGGCGCGCCTGGGCTATTTGCTCCAATAATTCTTATATATTCCATAAAAATTCCTCGTGAAGTTTCAGCTTGTTTGGAGTTGTGTAGAATAGGTAGCCTGACGTAGCTTTTTCAGGTCCAGATTTCCAACTGCCGGAATTCTCCCTCTTGGTGTGTACCTTGCAAACTATGTGGTGCATCATTGATTCTTTCATGAGTTGCATCATTGACTAATGTTATGTTTGACAATCTCTAATAAAATTTCCTACTTATACTTTTCCTTATGTGGTGTTGTCACCTACCATAGGATTAGTATATGATATTATTGATTTATTTCCTTTATTTTATTTATTTCCTTTCTCTTTTCTTTCTTTCTTATTTCTTTTCTCTATTTGCAACATGAAAGTAAAGAAAGCAAAACTCAAACTAAACTTTATTATATAAATTGCACATGATTACAATGATATATCACTAAGCAAACTCTCAAATAAGAAAGGATCGAACTAAACTTTTATTCATTCTAAAGCTAAAGATCGAACTAAGATAAGTAAAAGCAAAAAGATAGTGGGATGATACGATACCGGGGCACCTCCCCCAAGCTTGGCGGAAGCCAAGGGGAGTGCCCATACCCGATACTCAGTTCTCCTTTGGTGGTGAAGAGAACGGTGGTGGTGATGAAGAAGAGGTCTTGTCCTCTGATTTCCATGGCAGTGGTCCACCATCATAAGAGGAGTGAGTCTCACGGGTCCTCGCAAACTAGCAGCCAAGCTCATACCTTTAAACCTAGCCTCGTATTCAAAGACTTGGTTTTGAAGATCATAGATCCGCTTTGGAGGAAATTGATTTTCTCGTTGAGGGTGAAGACGATGTCCTTCATGGGCTTGCCATCCACCTTGAGATCACGGGAGAGGTAGGTGATCATGAGGTGATTGTCATGGAGTCCACGCTCCACCATCCCCTTGCACCGGAAGACATCTTGCTCCATAGCTTCGAGCCTAGCCTCCACGGTACCCGGCCCCTTGGGATTGGGGAGCACATCGCTGGCAGGTGAAGCACCCCCTCATGCATCTCAATGACCTGAGGGTGCTGCACCACCTCCCGCAGATATGGGTTGATGACGTTCTTGAAGAACTTGTCCTTGGAAGAGCTTGAAGCAGCCATGGTAGATGGGATCTGACAGAAAACAACAAGGAAAAGAGAACAGAGGATTTCTCCGTGATACGGTGGTTAATAGAAAACAACAAGGGAAGTATATATAGATTTTTTATCTTGGAGGACAAGCATACAGAAGAAAAACGGAGTACGAAAGGTGTCCCAGGTGGGCACAACCCACCTGGGCGCGCCAGAGGGGACGCTTCTTGGAAGTTTCCTTATTTCCAAAATTCTTAAATATTCTAAAACTGATAAAAAATATTTTTGTAGATTTTTTTGGAGTCCGTTTACTTACCGTATCACGCACCTCCTTATTTTCACGATTCTGGAGTGTTCCAGAAGGACTTTTTTATGTGTTCTTCCGGTGTCAAAGTTTGGATAATATTACTTTCAACATTAATGGGCATACCTGAGATATAATGCTTTATTCGTTGTCCATTGACAACCTTCGGGTTAGTACCTTCGGAATTATTTATTTTGATGGCTCCGGACCGATAAACCTCCTCGATGACATAGGGGCCTTCCCATTTTGAGAGGAGTTTTCCTGCAAAGAATCTAAAACGATAGTTGTACAAAAGAACATATTCTCCGACTTTAAACTCACGGTTTTGGATTCTTTTGTCATGCCATCTGTTAACTTTTCTTTGAATAATTTTGCATTTTCATAAGCTTGAATTCTCCATTCATCTAATGAACTTATACCAAATAACCTCTTTTCACCAGCAAGTTTGAAATCATAATTGAGTTCTTTAACTGCCCAATATGCTTTATGTTCTAACTCAAGAGACAAATGACAAGCCTTTCCATAAACCAGTTTATAAGGAGACATACCCATAGGATTTTTATATGCTGTTCGATAAGACCAAAGTGCATCATCTAATTTCTTAGACCAAGTCTTCCTGGACCTATTAATGCCTTTTTGCAAAATTAATTTTATTTCTCTATTGCTAAGTTCAACTTGACCACTAGATCGAGGATGATAAGGTGATGCAATTCTATGGTTAACATCATACTTGGCAAGCATTTTATGGAAAGCACCATGAGTAAAGTGTGAACCACCATCACCATCAAATATCTAGGGACTCCAAACCTTGGGAAAATAACTTCCTTAAGCATTTTAATAGAGGTGTTGTGATCAGCGCCAAGTTGGAATAGCTTCTACTCATTTTAGTAACATAATCAACAAAGAACCAAAATATGTGTATACCCATTAGAGGAAGGAAAAGGTCCCATGTAATCAAATCCCGAAACATCAAATGGTTCAACATCAAGTGAATAATTCATTGGCATTTCTTGGCGCTTACCCATATTACCTATTCTTTGACATTCATCACAAGATGAGACAAACTTACGGGCATCCTTGAAGAGAGTAGGCCAATAGAATCCAGACTGCAATACCTTCAGAGCAGTTCTATCGCCAGCATGATGCCCTCCATAAGCTTCAGAGTGACATTTCTGTAGGATTTGTCCTTGTTCATGCTTAGGTACACAACGTCTAATAGTACCATCTACTCCTTCTTTATAAAGATGTGGGTCATCCCAAAAGTAATGTCTTAAATCATAGAATTTTTTTTTCTTTTGTTGGTATGTAAAGCTAGGTGGAAAATATTTAGCAACAATATAATTAGCATAGTCAACATACCAAGGAGTACTATGAGAAACATTTATTGCAGCTAACTGCTCATCAGGAAAACTATCATCAATAGGTAGTGGGTCATCAAGCACATTTTCAAGCCTAGACAAGTTATCACCACGGGTTCTCAGCTCCTTTTCTATCAACGATATGTAAATCAAATTCTTGTAACAAGAGAACCCAATGAATAAGTCTAGGTTTAGCATCTTTCTTTTTCATAAGATATTTAATAGCAGCATAGTATGTGTGAACAGTTACTTTGGAATCAACAATATAAGGTCTAAATTTATCACAAGCAAACACCACTGCTAAGAATTCTTTTTCAGTAGTAGCATAATTTCTTTGAGCACTGTCTAGAGTTTTACTAGCATAATGAATACCATTCAATTTCTTATCAACTCTTTGTCCTACAACAGCACCAACAACATAGTCACTAGCATCACACATAATTTCAAAAGGCAAGTTCCAATCAGGTGGTTGAACAATAGGTGCAGAAATTAAGGCTTTCTTGAGTGTTTCAAAGGCTTCTAAACAATCATCATCAAAAAACAAAAGGAATATCCTTTTGTAAAAGACTAGTGAGAGGCCTAGAAATTTTAGAAAAGTCTTTGATAAATCTCCTATAGAAACCAAAGATGACCTAGGAAACTACGAATACCTTTTATATCTTTAGGGCATGGCATTTTCTCAATGGAATCAACCTTAGCTTGGTCCACTTCAATACCTCTTTCAGAAACTTTATGACCCAAGACAATGCCTTCATTAACCATAAAGTGGCACTTCTCCCAATTCAAGACAAGATTTGTTTGTTCACATCCCTGCAAAACTCGATCAAGATTGCTTAAACAATCATCAAAAGACTTCCCATAAACAGAGAACTCGTCCATGAAGACCTCAACAATCTTTTCACAAAATTCAGAGAATATAGCAGTCATACATGTTTGAAAGGTAGCAGGTGCATTACATGGACCAAAAGGCATACGTTTATAAGCATAGGTTCCAAAAGGGCAAGTAAAAGTGGTCTTTTCTTGATCAGGTTGAGAAACAGGTATTTGTGAAAAGCCAGAATATCCATCAAGGAAGCAAAAGTGTGTGTGCTTAGATAATCTTTCAAGCATTTGATCAATAAAAGGCAAAGGGTAATTATCTTTTCTAGTTGCTTTGTTTAGTTTTCTAAAATCAATTACCATTCTATAGCCTCAGAACAATTCTTTGCAAAATAAGTTCATTCTTATCATTAGGAACAACAGTAATACCTCCTTTCTTAGGGACACAATGAACAGGACTTACCCATCTACTGTCAGCTATAGGATAAATTATACCTGCTTCCGGAAGTTTTAATATTTCCGTTCATACCACCTCTTTCATCTTCGGATTTAACCGATGTTGGTGGTCAACAACTGGCTTAGCATCAGGTTCCATATTAATTTTGTGCTGACATAGCGTGGGACTAATGCCCTTTAAATCATCAAGAGTATATCCAATAGCAGCTCGGTGCTTCCTTAGAACTTTCAATAATCTTTCTTCTTCACGTTCTGAAAGGTTAGCACTGGTAATAATAGGATATATTTTCTTTTCATCAAGATAAGCATATTTCAAAGTGTATGGCAATTGTTTTAATTCAAACACGGGATCACCTTTAGGTGGAGGAGGACCTCCCAGAGTTTCAATATGCAAATTGTGTTTAAGCAGAGGACGTTGTTCAAAGAAAATCTTATCTATTTCATTTCTTTCATGCATATGTAAGTCATTTTCATGGTCTAGCAAATATTGTTCTAAAGGATCAGTAGGTGGTACAACAATAGAAGCAAGACCAACTAATTCATCCTTAATAGGCAATTCTTTTTCATGAAGATTTCTACTGAACTTGGAAAAATTAAAATCATGAGACTCATCACCGAAACTAACACCAACAGTTTGTTTCTTACAATCTATCTTAGCATTAACTATGTTCAAGAAAGGTCTACCAAAGATAATGGGACAGAAATCATCTTGTGGGGAACCAAGAACAAGAAAATCAGTAGGGTATTTTACTTTCCCACACAAGACTTCAACATCTCTAACAATCCCAAATGGTGATATGGTGTCTCTATTAGCAAGTTTAATAGTAACATCTATGTCTTCTAACTCTGCAGGTGCTATGTCTTTCATATTTTCTTGATATAAGGTGTAAGGAATAGCACTCACACTAGCACCCATGTCACATAAACCAAGATAGCAGTGATCTCCTATTTTAATCGAGATGACAGCATGCCCACAACAGGTCTATGTTTATCCCTTTTATCGTGTTTAGCAATTCTAGCAGCTTCTTCACGTAAGTAAATAACATGCCCATCTATATCTTCTTCTAAGAGATCTTTAACCATAGCAATGCTAGATTATACTTTAATTTGTTCATCAAGTTTAGTTGTTCTAATATAGCTTTTGTTAACCACAGATGAAACTTTAGCATGTTCCTTTATCCTAACAGGAAAAGGTGGTTTCTCAATATAAGCAGAAGGAACAACGGAATCAACATTATAGATTATAGTTTCTTCTTGATTTGGTATTCTTCTTTAATAGGTGGGTGATATTTAAACCACTTCTCTTTAGGGAGTTCAACATGAGTAGTAAATGATTCACAAAAGGAGGCTACTATCTCAGAGTCAAGTCCATATTTAGTGCTAAACTTTTGAAAAGCATCGTCATAAAGGATTTAACACAATCATACTTAAGTTTAATACCTGACTCTTTACCTTCGTTGAGTCCCAATCTTTAGAGTTGCGTTTAATTCTTTCCAAAAGATCCCACCAGAATTCAATAGTCTTCTTCATAAAAGAACCAAAGACAAGAAGTATCAAGCATGGTTTGATCATTACGAGAAAGCCGAGCATAAAAGTTCTGGATAATAATTTCTCTTGAGAGCTCATGATTGGGGCATGAATATAACATTGACTTAAGCCTCCCCCAAGCTAGAGCTATACTTTCTCCTTCACGAGGCCAAAAATTATATATATAATACCGATCATGATGAACTAGATGCATAGGATAATTTTTTTGGTGAAATTACAATTTCAAACGATTCCATTTCCATGATCCAATATCATCGCACAGCCTATACCATGCCAATGCTTTTCCCTTCAAAGATAAAGGGAAAACCTTTTTCATAATTACATCTCCGGGTAAACCTGCAAGCTTAAACAAACCACAAATTTCTTCCACATATATCAAGTGCATATCAGGATGTTCGGTTCCATCTCCTGCATAAGGATTAGCTAGCAGTTGTTCTATGACACCCGAAGGAATTTCATATTCAATATTTTCAGTAGGTGCAGTAGGTTGAGGGGTAGCTAATTGTGGTTCTGGACGAGGTGAAGATACCCTGAACAAACACCTCAAAGGATTGTTTCCATAGTAACAAGTGACAATAAATTTCAACACACTATATAAATGTTTTCTTACCAAATTCCACTTACCAAAGGCGCTTCACTCCCCGGCAACAGCGCCAGAAAATAGCCTTGATGACCCACAAGTATAGGGGTTCAATTGTAGCTCTTTTCGGTAAGTAAGAGTGTCGAACCCAACGAGGAGGAGAAGGAAATGACATGTAGTTTTCAGTAAGGTAATGTCTGCAAGTGCTGAAATTGTAAGTAGTGGAGTAGTTTGATAGCAAGATAATTTGTAACGAGTAAGTAACAATAGTAGTAAAAAAAATGCAGCAAGGTAGCCCAATCCTTTTGAGGCAAAGGACAGGCCAAAACGGTCTCTTATGATAAGCAAAGCATTCTTGAGGGTACATGGGGATTTCATCTAGTCACTTTCATCCTGTTGGTTTAATTTGTGTTCGCTACTTTGAGAATTTGATATGTGTGTGGACCAGTGCTTAGGTGTTGTTCTTACTTGAACAAACCTCCTACTTATGATTAACCCTCCCGCAAGCATCTGCAACTATGAGAAAAGTATTAAGAATAAATTCTAACCATAGCAATTAACTTTTGGATCCAATCGGTCCCTTATGGAATAGCGCATAAACTGGGGTTTAAGCTTCTGTCACTCTCGCAACCCATCATCTAATTGCTACTCCACAATGCATTCCCTTAGGCCCAAATATGGTGAAGTGTCATATAGTCGACATTCATATGACACCACTAAGGGAATCACAACATACATACTATCAAAATATCGAACACATATCAAATTCACACGATTACTTGCAACATGATTTCTCCCGTGACCTCGAGAACAAAAGTAACTACTCACAAATGATAAAAATGCTCATGATCAGAGGAGTATTAAATAGCATAATGGATCTGAACATATAATCTTCCACCAAATAAACCATATAGTAATCAACTACAAGATGTAATCAACACTACTAGTCACCCACAAGCACCAATCTATAGTTCCGGTAACAAGATTGAACACAAGAGATGAACTAGGGTGTGAGATGAGATGGCGTTGTTGAAGATGTTGATGGAGATTGCCCTCCCCAAGATGGGAGAGTTATTGGTGACGATGATGACGATGATTTCCCCCTCCAGGAAGGAAGTTCCCCCGGTGGAATCGCTCCGCCGGTGGGCAAAAGTGCTCCTGCCCAAGTTCCACCTCGAGACGGCGGCGCTCCCTCCAAAGAGTCCTCCCTTATTTTTTAAGGTCAAAATGACCTATATACTAGAAGATGAACACCGAAGGTGGGCCGAGGAGGGCACAACCCACCAGGGCGCGCCTGGGCTCCCTGGCCGCCCAGGTGGGTTGTGCCCACCTGGTGGGCCCCTTCTAGTAGTTATTTGCTCCAATAATTATTATATATTCCATAAAATTTCCTCGTGATGTTTCAGCTTGTTTGGAGTTGTGCAGAATAGGTAGACGTAGCTTTTTTAGGTCCAGATTTGCAGCTGCCGGAGTTCTCCCTCTTGGTGTGTACCTTCCAAATTATGATAGAAAAGGCATTAGAATTACTCCAAAAAGCATTATTATGGATAAAACATTATAAATAACAGTAAGAAAACATGATGCAAAATGGACGTATCAATTGTGTCCTTGCTTGCATGCTTAGGTCCCATGCAAGAAATGGGAGTGAATGTCAAACACCCTGTCACCGTCACTCGGGCGCAAACATTGAGGTACTTGGTTTTTGAATTCTAGTAAATCCAAAACTCGTCTGAAATTCATGAAACTTGGCATGCTATCATGGAGCGGCATCAACATGCCATGGTAAATTTTTTGTCCCATTTGGGGCAGGTTCGGCTATATGCTTCTCACAAACCAGATCTTCTCACAAAAAGTATGATGGTTTCGGTAGGGAATGCCCCACCTTTGGGGACAAATCGATATCCATTGCCTCTTATTGCTTTCAAAAAAAATCCCGTATCAACATAGAACAACAGGAGTGTTGTGTCAATTGTTGTGATTTTTTGGGGTTTGTTTGGAAATTTGTATGCATTAACTGAGTTTTCAAAGCATTCATGTGCATAATTCAAATTTGAACTACATGCACATGCTCCAGTGCATATAAATTGGTTAAAAAAATCAAATATGTGTCCTTGGGTGCATGCTTAGGTCCCATGCAAGAAATGGGAATGAATTTCAAATAACAAGGCACCGTTGATTGCCGGCAAAACGTTGAGATACTTTGTTTTTAAATTCTAGTAAATCCAAAACTCGTCTGAAATTCATGAAACTTGGCATGCTACCATGGTATGGCACCCGACATGTTATGGTATTTTTCATGTCCATTTTGAGAGAAGGCGCACTCGAATAACAGCCAACAGAGGCATTTTGAGAAAATAGCTGCCACTTTAATATCTCAAACGTTCGTACAATTCAAATTGTGTGCGATCTGTTAACCATTCACGTGACGCCATGTGTCTTGGTTTTAATGGCTATAGGAGGTGTCGTGCGGACAGCTACTTGACCTTGACTAAAAGGGAGGCGTGTGAGCGCAGTCCAGTGCGTAGGCTGACCAGGAGGCGTGCAAGCTGTCCTCCAATGCGTAGGCTCGCCGAGAAGCGTGCGAGCAGTACGCTGCGCAGGCTCACTGCACAGGCTCACTAGGAAGCCGCCGGTGTTGGTGTCCATGGTGCCACTGGGTGTTGCAAATCAGAGTTCAAAGGCATGGCCATGGAGCAGATTGAGCATAAGTGCAGGTTAGTGATGCCCTTGTTCCTCTCCCTATTTTTTTATGCTCAAGTTATCAGATTTAGTAAATTAATTCAGTCTCATGTGCATGTGTGTGTACTGAACCAATTCCTCTTGTGCAAGATGTTGGTGTACTAATGTTGTACATTATCTTGCTCCATTTTATTTTACTTGATTAAGGCATTATTAATGCTTTCTTGTATTGTTGCTTTGAAGATCTGTGACAGATGATACTACTGGAATGATTTAGCTTTTGTGTGCATCTGTGAAGAACTAGTGAGGAATATTGTGGGTGCATCTGGGTTGGGCTTTTTTGTGAGTGTGAGTGCTAAAGGAATGACAGAAGAAGAAGAACTCACCTTTCTTCTTTTGCCTTCTCTCGTTGTTCCTACTAGTGCTACTCCTACTTCCAGATCCCAAATTCAATAGGCTAACTTCTTGCTCTAGCCTTCCTCCTTCGATCTACTATGATTTGTCAGGTCACCATCTCTACCTATTATTCTTGGATCTTTGTTGGTTGCAGATAGAAAGATGAAGACAATGGGAGGAAGACAAACTGCTGGTTTGGCTATTTAGGGAAGAATGGAGACATGTGAAGCCTTGGCAATGGCTTGCTCGCTCTCTCTCCTTTTAATATCGTAAAACCACCTTCCTTGGCTGGTATGGCTGCCCATCCCCTTCTCCATTGTTCTCACAAGTGCTAGCTTTTAATTGGTCAAGGTTGAAGCCAATAGATAGACTATATTGTTGACCCATTGACTATTAATCTATTATGCACGTGAGAGTGGTGGTCAGTGTGTGTCTCGAATGTGTCCTTCTATTCTGGTTGACCCAAAGATATTTTTGGGTTGGCCTAAGTTTGGTGTGGCATTGTTGTATAGATTAGCATAGTCTGGTCTCCCTACATTTTCTTTTTCCAAAGATTTGTAATACACTTGTACAGCTGTACTATTCGAGGTATATGAATATAAATATATATTTGAGTGGTTATGTTTGTTGAAGAAATTTGAGATGTATTTTCTTAATATATTCTACTTAATTATCTAGTTAAGGATGGAATTACGTGTGAAAAAAATACGGATCGTTACATCCTACCCTCCTTAGAAAAAGATTTCGTCCTCAAAATCGAAACCTTACTTAAAAAGATTGGGGTAGGTTACTTGCAGGTCTGCCTCCTTCTCCCACATCGCCTCTCGAACCGAGTGGTTCCTCCATTCTACCATGAGCTTGCGGTCTTCAATTTCTAGTATCTTCAATGGGCGCTCTTTTTAGGTCAGGTCAGGTCGTAGATCAGTCTCCAAGTCTGACACTTGTTGATATGACTCGACTATCCGACGAGTCGCTGGTTGGTCCGATCCTTCACGGCACTTGCAAAATAACAATGAACAGCGGCAACAACCGTCGCAGAAAAACAAACAGATGTAGAAGAGGAGAAGCCTTTGGATCCAACCGAGATAGCAAGAAGCCAAAGCAGTAGACTTATACTGAATATTGATACGAGATCAACACAGGCACAACAGCAACGAAACCCTAGGAATCTCAAGAACGCATCTTGGGTGACCCTCGCCGTAAGGCGTTTTCTGGTATTTTTTTATTCAACTTTCCAAAAACTGGCCCCTTGATACAACTCACGATACCTTAATATAAGGTGACCCCCACCAGCCGTACGTACGGCCGTGTAAAACTCTAACCGAAACTATCAAAAAGAACGATCCTCTCCTTTTACATCTCGGAGAGATATACTTATATAAGCTAGCCAACTAACTTGTACGTGGATGACTTTTCTAAACTAGTACTCTTTAACTCTGAAACTAATTAATCTCTCCGGCCACGCTGATCACGAGCCTAAACTAAAATAAACTTGGTTGCTTGCATGCTTGGGACTACTTCACCGTACATGAAAAGCCCAATACTAATTCACCTCGGTGGAGTCCTGAAGTTTGGCTTCACCGTGTCCTTCTTCAGCTCGATTGGTGAAATCTCAAAGAAAATTGAGCCAAGTTGTAACATGTTCGGGGTCGCACATGGTTTCTGCCTAATACTTGGAGCCGGCCCGAGTAAACCTGCAGCAGGAAGGATAATTGTGGCATTGATGGACACATCATCCTGTCCCTCTTGAATCGAAGCCGTCCTCGGTTTCGAAACAAGCGTTGCAATCCTTTTCCGAGGAGAAACATTAACATCTACCTTGATGGCGTTAGCAAACATTGGCCGCAGCACATGTTGTTTACCATTATTCCAAAATGAATAAGTGTTGGACCTCCCGTCATGTGTGGCTCCACGATCATATTGCCATGGCCTTCCCAACAATAGGTGGCATGCATCCATTGGGAAAACATCACATATCACCATATCAGAATAGTCGCCAATCAAAAAATTAATGCGCACCTTGTGTGTAACCTTCACTTTTCTAGTGTGATGCATCCACTCGACACGATGGGGCCGTGGATGTTTCCACACACGTAATCCTAAAGACTCCATCAATTCCTTGCTGACCGCATTGGTGTAGCTTCCACCATCGATAATCAACTTGCAATTGGTGTCATTGATTTTGCACTGAGACTGAAAAATATTCCAGCGTTGTCCCTTATCCTCAATACAATCCTCTTGCACGCGTTGCACCATCAAAGACGGATATGATTCAGCAGCTTCAAAACTCGCAACCAACTTTTCAGCATCTTCAATTTTTTCACTAGAAGTGTCAGAGACTGCCTCGTCATCACTAGCGGATGCATAGCCATCTCTTGTGAGCAAAACTATTTTCTCATTAGGACATTCACGCCTCATATGCCCCCTTCCTCCACACTTGAAACACTCTATGTCACTAGTATGTGTGGTAGGCTGCACACTAGAATCAACCCTCGACGGAACTGATTTTGAAGCATCCTTTTGCACGGAACCATGAGAGCGATTTGACATCGCTGTCCTAGAGCTAGGACCGACATCCTCACTCTTATGTTGAGAGTGGCGCCATGTGTTCAAAGTGGTATTGGGAACTGTGCTGACTTGGCGTCGCTTAATCTGTTGTTCTGCATGCACAGCTTGATGCACAAGATCTTGTATGTTGTAGTAGACCACCATCTCAACACGATCCTGTACCTCAATATTTAGACCATTAAAGAAACGTGCCATGGTCGCCTCCGGATCCTCCATTGTCCCTGTATGTATCATAAGAAATTCCATCTCCTTATAATATTCATCAACACTCATATTACCTTGAGAGAGCCGCTGCAACTTGTTGTACATATCTCTCCTATAGTGCTCAGGAACAAAACGTCGCCTCATGAATTATTTCATCCCTCGCCAAGTCATCGGACGATGTCGTGACCGGCAAATTTGATTCCACTAAATTAGCGCGTAACCGGTGAACTCAATTCCACCAAGTTGAACTTTCTTCTCTTCGCTATAATGATGGGCATCAAAAATTTGGTCAATGCGCATCTCCCACTACAAATAAACTTCTTGTTCGCACTTGCCGGAGAATGAAGGAATAGAAATTTTTATGCGCCCAACTCCATCATCCAAAGGCACACGCACAGCTTGACCAACTCGGTCATGCACTCCACCATGAACGGAAGTTTCAGGACGAGGCTCATAGTGTCGTGGCCGTGGAGCGTACCCCGCTGCCTGGTCAACACCGTCATCAAGACCATCGTCTCCAACATGAGGTTGTGCCGCCAAACGGCGATCATGCACGCCAGCATGTCCGTCGCGAGCTGGTGGTGCATAACGTAGTGGAGCAGCCGGAGCAGTCTGTGGTGGTGCAGAATTTGTTACCGGCATATTAATGATGTCTGCCAAACCATCGAACCAAGTGATCAGGACATCTATCCTTTTGCCGCATGATCATGACATTGCTTGATGTAGTTGCATGTGTGGTCAAAACCATCACAAATATTTTGCGGAATATCATCCGCATACACCGGATTTACTATTTCCTCGTAATCAAGAAGAACCTCATCACCCTTGTTGACCGAGGTTGACATCTTGATCAACACAGTACCGTGAACAACCTTAGCTCTGAATACCACTTGATATGACTCGACTATCCGACGAGTCGCTGGTTGGTCCGATCCTTCATGGCACTTGCAAAATAACAATGAACAGCGGCAACAACCGTCGCAGAAAAACAAACAGATGTAGAAGAGGAGAAGCCTTTGGATCCAACCGAGATAGCAAGAAACCAAAGCAGTAGACTTATACTGAATATTGATACGAGATCAACACAAGCACAGCAGCAACGAAACCCTAGGAATCGCAAGAACGCATCTTGGGTGCCCCTCGCCGTAAGGCGTTTTCTGGTATTTTTTTATTCGACTTTCCAAAAACTGACCCCTTGGTACAACTCACGATACCTTAATATAAGGCGACCCCCACCAGCTGTACGTACGGCCGTGTAAAACTCTAACTGAAACTAACAAAAAGAACGATCCTCTCCTTTTACATCTCGGAGAGATACACTTATTTAAGCTAGCCAACTAACTTGTACGTGGATGACTTTTCTAAACTAGTACTCTTTAACTCTGAAACTAATTAATCTCTCCGGCCACGCTGATCACGAGCCTAAACTAAAATAAACTTGGTTGCTTGCACGCTTGGGACTACTTCACCATACATGAAAAGCCCAATACTAATTCACCTCGGCGGAGTCCTGAAGTTTGGCTTCACCGTGTCCTTCTTCGGCTCAATTGGTGAAATCTCAAAGAAAAATGAGCCAAGTTGTAACATGTTCGGGGTCGCACATGGTTTCTTCCTAATACTTGGAGCCGGCCCGAGTAAACCTGCAACAGGAAGGATGATTGTGGCATTGATGGGCACACCACTTGTGGTGGTGGCTTGTTGCATTTCTTAGGTTGAGATATGTGGAAGACATTGTGAATCCTTGATAGGTGTTGTCGTAATTCCAACTTATAAGCATATTTCCCCTTCTCTAAAATTTTAAAGGGCCCAACATATCTAGGACTTAGCTTCCCTTTGATTCCAAAGCGTCGAACCCCTCTCATAGGTAATACTTTTATATACACCTTTAAGTTCATAATCTACTTTCACTATATTGGCAGCTAACCAAACCATGCCAAGGATTATTTCTAACCCGGACATCTCTATGACATATAGGTTTGCTAAAATATTGGTGTTGTGGATTATTATTGGTTGAATCATGCACATTGCCTCTACTTCAGTCTTGCCTCCAAGTGAGTTAACTCCTAAAGCTTTTTACAATGGTGCACATGTTAATCCATTCTTATTCATGAATTCTTGGGAAATAAATAAGTGTGTGGCACCGGTGTAAAAATAATAGTTGTACCAACTGAAGGAGGAATGAGTAGTTTACCGATGACCACATCTGTAGCTTCTCCTAGTTGCTCTGCAGCCACATAATTCGGCCTTGGCTGTCCTCCTACTTGTCCTCCACACCCGGCTCCTCTTGCTGCATAGTTCATAGGTCCGCCTTGTCCTCGCCCAGATGGTGGACGATGCACTTGAGTCTGCTGCATAGGTGGCCTTGTAGGATTTGCGGGAGGGGAGGTGCAATTGATCTTGTGGTGTCCTGGTCTCCCACAATTGAAGCAAACTCCTGTACCCGTCATACAATCTCGAGTAGCATGACCCTTTCCACACTTCCCACATTTAGGAACAAAGGTTGGTTGAGTAGGAAACCTAGGCCGTGGTGGTGGCATATGAGGACGCACTGGTCCATGTATCATAAGACGTGGGTGTTGCATCATGGGCGTGGGTCTACCCTTCCTTTCCTCCTTCTCTCCTCACTTAGGTTGGCATGCTCATTCTCAAGTATGAAGGCCCTATTGACAAGGTCTTGAAACTAGGTGATCCCGTGAATCGAGAGGTGCATTTTCAGGAATGGGTGCAGCCCCTCCATAAACTTCTCCACTTTATTGGCTTCCATGTTCACATCATCTGGAGCATACCTCGCCAAATCATTAAATTGGTTCAGGTAGTCGTTTATCCTCTTACTACCTTGAGTCGATTATAAACTCCCTCTTTTTGATATCCATCTTTCCCTTTGGAATATGGGTCCGACGGAAATTCTCCTTGAACTCCTCCCAAGTGATAGGCTGGTTATTTGCTCGGTTAATGCTGAAATTTTTCCACCAAGCTGCTGCTGGTCCGGTTAGCAGGTGTGATGCATATCTCACCTTCTCTTCATCTGAGCACCCTACCTTTTCCAAATTATGTTCTACTTCTAACAGCCAGTCATCTGCCTCTAGTGGATCCACCGCCTTGGAGAATGTGGGTGGTTGGGTTTTCAGAAATTCTCCCAAGCTAACTCCTGCACCGGGTAGGTGTGCTCCTCCAAGAACTAGTTTTGTGAGTATCGCTTTGAGGAAGTGGTCCTGGTTCTCTTGGGACTCCCTTCGAGAATTCTCCATGAACTTAAGGACATCTCCCAGATTGCATTCTCCATCCATAAGTCCAGAAGTTCCAGCATTGCCAACTTCTGGGTGCTTGGAAGTTGCACCGGTCCAGGTAAAACACTTTGATTTTCTGAAGCTGGAGTACCACCATGCTGATCATGGGCGCTTGATCCCAAACGAAAGAGAAGGTCTTGCTCGGTCAAATCATTGTTATCCATCCTGCATTTTTTTGTTGGTTACTTCTTTGCATGATTATTGATTCAATCAGCAAGCACAAGTGCAAGTGATATCAATAAATAGCATGATATCCTTAAGTTTGTAGTAACCAAACATGAAGTTTAATCCTGGTGGAAAATGCCTCCTACTAACCGTAATGATATCCTCTGGTTAGTCATGTGAAGCATAAAAAATGGCAATCATTTTTCTTCTACCTAGTAGGATTATGTCCTCCTTTGTGTTACCCACTAAAAAGGAACACAATAGTCAGGTACTGTAAGCCTCCTATGCACACAAGTTGTATACTACAGGGCAAACACTTATGTTAGATCAGTACATCACATAGGTCTTAATTAGGGGCATAACTGCCTTACAACTACACTAACACCACATATGGTTCGGTGCCTACTACTAGTACATATGACACAAACTCTGCCTTGCAGTTCACACATATATTACATAAACACACATGTTCAGGCTGCCACTACACCAACTACTGCTGATCCCAAAAGATTAGTCTATGGCCAAGGCGTCCCACGCCTAAGAGTCTGGCAGATTGGAACTTGATTAGGTGATGTCGCTGCCACCGCCATTGTTTCTACCGCTGCCACTTTCATTGCTTCCGCCGCTGCCACTTGCGCCAAGCCCAAGTACCCTTGCATAGGTAGCAGCCTCCCTATACTCCCTCGAGCTGACACTCATGTCTGGGTGGATAAAGTCAGGTTGGTGTGGGAAGTGGGGTTGCTGCTGCTTCTCTATATCTAGTTGTAGGGCTGGTCCTGGTTCATCTATATGTTCAGGTAGCGGCTGGGGTGGTGTACGTGGTACGTTTGGTGAGGGTGGAACTACTAGCTAGCTCATTTGGGTTCTCTACTCCCTCAACTTCTTCCGTCTCCTCTAGTTCTACTTCCTCTGGATCCTCCTCTTCTTCCTATTGAACATCACCTGGTACTATTATAGGATTAAGAGGACCTCTAGGCATAACATTTAGTGCTCCCTGAAGCACAATCCTATCATGTTCACTCATCTGATAGCATTGATACCAGAATTGGGTTGCTTCCTAGTGTCTAATAAGTTCCTCCTTCATTGTATGATACATCATCGTATCAGCAATCATTGTCATACCAGAAGTGGTGCTAACTGTTGAAGCGGCAGGTGTAGGCTGAGCTGATGAAGACCGAACACCCAGGCTTGCTCCTCTAGGTCTGTGCTGATGGTTCTGCCCAAAACTCCCAGAATCAAGTGTTGGCAAGTCCCGGCATCCGGTGGTGCGTAGTTTCTCTCCAAAGCCTGCTCGCAGTCCAAGCATAGCTTCCTTGGCAACCTCCTGCATGGGTAGAGTGTCATCGGATAACCGCAGCATTGTGGAGAGCTCCACATAGAAGTCCATGTCTAATGGAACACCGCTGAGCACCACAACTACACGCCTGTAGGAGTGTGTTCCATCATCTGGCATCTCTTCAAAGAATCGAGGACATGGTGCCCAAGCTCCTGCATCATTTGCCAAAGTATAGGACATGTTGGCCACGAACCCTTGATGGTGGAATTCTAATTCGAACCATCCCGCAATAGGCTTCTAATTAGCATGGTGGTCATCTAAAGTTACTGGACAGAATAATATGATGTGAGATTAATTACTTGTGTAATATAGCAAGTATGGGTTCCATCTTAAGTATTCCAACCGTCTCTAACTATCTGCGTGGCCCTTGAAACCATTGCTCTGATACCACCTGTGACGACCCGTGTCATCATTAATTATGATAATTACACTAGTCCTTGGATTATTTCTTGACAAGGCCTTGTCTTGTCAAATAATAATCCATGTCAGAGATATGCAGCAGGGAAATAGCTAGAGATGGTCATTTTTATTACAATACCATGCCACGCAGGGCAACAAGTCTCAAGTAGGCTTCTCACATGTCCACCAAATTATTACAACTACATTGGAGTTCCAACTAGCAATACTAGATAGGTGGTGATAAAATAATTTCTGGATTACATAGCTAGATCATAAGTTACTTATTCATCCCAACCCCCATATGTGGCATACAAATTGTACATAGCACTAGATGGATCCACATCTAGGTCCCCTGTGTAGTTGTAGCCATCACCATTGCTCTCCTCACTTGGTCTAGTAGGATTCTCATACAAGCTTTGCTCTAAGAAAAAGATGATTAATAGCAAGAGTGAGTACAAGGTACTCAAAGAAGCTCAAATAGAAGAATGCAACACTCATGATAGCTCAATATAAATCAACAAGTCCTACCTCAACTCAACCCCGTTTAAAAAATAACATTTGTTGCAGAAAGTCTATTTTAAATTATAAAAGCTATCAAACACTCGTATTGCGAGATAGAACCACCAATAGGTCCCCGTAGTCTCCAATCCAAGAGACTGGCATGAATTCATGTTTGCTTTAACTCTGCAGAGTTTGTATCACTTTACCCATAGAGCTCGAAACCATAATTGCCATCTGCATTTCCTTAGATGCGAGACATGGTTCAGAACCTAAGCTTTTTCCCATTATGTATATTATATCTCCACCCGGCTAGTGGTTACTAGCCGTTGTGTCGGGTTTCGGAACCCACACTCCACCAACGCTTAATATATAGCGCTTGCTAATGCACCCATCCGGCATTAGCTTGGGAACTCACCGCCCATCCTACTACTACTTACCCATGTGGAGAGTATAATAACTTGATGGGTAATGGGCTCAACCCGTCTTAGACGAGACCATGGTTGATACGGTTGTACGACGCATAAAACGAGTGAAAGTTATTTAATCTTAATATCATAGCCATATGTAGAGGACTCCAGCTTCCAGTATGTCCATTCCGGGCACCCTCTACCCACCAAATATTTATATAAAAAGAATGGATTAGCTGCTCCATCAGCTAACCCAAATATTCACCAACATTCACTCCACACGATTTATTCGAGAACATTTTATGCATGTTGATGATAAGATACACTAGTGCAGAACCGGGCTTTAGCGCCGGTTCGTAAGGGCCTTTAGTGCCGGTTCCACAACCGGCACTAAAGAGTGGGGACTAAAGGTCCCCCGGCCCCTTTAGTACCGGTTCATCACAAACCGGCGCTAAAGTGCCACCACGTGGCACGAGCCAGGCCCGGGTGCGTGCATGACATTAGTACCGGTTGGTAACACCAACCGGTACTAAATGTTTGGGGTGTTTTGGTATTATTTTTATTTTTCCTTTAATTTTGTGTTTTCAATTTAATTTAGTGATTATTTTAGTTGTTAAATCATTAGGTGAAAGTGCCGCATGATTAGTTTCGATCGATGCATGTGGATCCTAGCTACGTGATCAAGTATATGCAATATCCATATTATACTTGATCACCTATAATTAAGTGATCAAGTATAATATGGATATGGCATATACTTGATCACTTAGCTAGGATCCATCCAAATTTGAAACTAATCTGCGGTTTCTTTCATAAATGATATAATAACTCATCATCATCATCATCATCATCATCATCATATTAATATAAAAACTCTTGCATCATATCATCAACAACAGTAAACTAGCTAGCTAAAAATCATCATAGTCGTCATTACCAATGTTTAATCATCATAGCCATTACCGCTATCTAATCAGCACCAACACTAGCTCAAAGAAAAAACATTCACTTGTACCAGAAGCAAAGATATAATCGAGTTCAACATGGTCATCATATTATAAGCGTTCATAACACCACAAAAGCAAATCACCCTTTGATATTAAGTTCAGGACGAAGAACACGGACATGAGAGGACAAAAGTACTAAGAGCTAGCATGAACTAGCTAAATCACTCATGCTGCTCTCTCTCAGGTAAAATAGCATAGAACATGTATAGCTCTCTTGATTCATCATACTAGAGCATGCAGATGAACCTGTCTCCTAATCATGGGCTGCGCTTCTCATTGCTGCCCCCTAGTACTTCTCTGGGATTAACAATTTTGCTCCAATCTTTCACTATTAAGCATTCATCGCTTTTAGAAATCCTGAATACACTCATGTGCAATGTAGATATCTTGGCCTAAGCTAACCATTGACATGTAACCTTTAGTCTCGATCCACTGAGGCACAATTGTCATTGGGAGTCCATGTTGAAGAACATCGTATAGTAATTACTGTACTTAGCAATGAAAGTTTAGCAAAAAAATAATGTATGCAAAAGATGCACTAAGGATAAATAGTAAAAATCTTACCATCTTTCGTAAATAGATGTGACCGTAGTTCAATACGATCACTATTGATCGCACGTTTTGAGTACTAACATTTCTAAGTGCAGAAAGAAAATTTGTCTTAACAGTATGAAGATCCTCAAGCCATGAAACATAATGACTTATCTCCTCGCAGTTTAGTTCAGCTCACGGGACGATAGTAGGTCCCGTCTACCAAGCTACCGGACATGTTTGCTTGAATGGAAATAAGTCGTCAATAGAAATTAGTTGTCAACTATTTTTGAATAAACAACATCAAAGACATAAATATGGTTGAGAAACTCACATAATGGTAGAACTGGAGGCGTCTGCACATCGACCCAGATGTCTCTATTACCTTCAATATCATCTTCCGGACGAATATCAAAGGTGATAACCATATCAGGCTCAAATGCATAAGCCTTGCATAGTGCTTGCCAAGTTTTGCATTCAAAATAGGTGTACGTGCCTGCATTGTATAATTTGACGTTGAAAGTATAACCATGCGCGGTCTTCAGGTAAACTCTCTTTACCTCCATAGTTTCCATAGCACTGAAACCTATCTTATCCAAGACAAAAATTCTTGCATGACAGGGGATGCGCTAGTAGAATTGTGAAAATTTAAAATTATAAGTCGAAGCAAATGAAGCATATATAAGTCATGCTTAATTACGAAAAAAGACTTGTCGTTGTGACTTACTGTATTCACTTCGAAGGTCTCATCCAGCTTGATGCTGAAGCGCCTATCATCAACAAGGAAATTTCTATCTCACAGGCCGCGCTGGTCTTCACAGTATTCGCACTTAATGAAATATTTTTCGTCGTCA
Source organism: Aegilops bicornis (assembly GCA_021605145.1). Lineage (NCBI taxonomy): Eukaryota > Viridiplantae > Streptophyta > Magnoliopsida > Poales > Poaceae > Aegilops > Aegilops bicornis. The sequence continues at coordinate 307,029,953 of CM038671.1, read as the reverse complement.
GACGACATTTCCTATGTTCATATAGGTGAAACATTGAACACTTACTAGTTCTATTAATTCAACTAATTCAACTACTTCTGTTAGTTCAACTAGTTATATTAATTTAACTAAGCATTTAACAAAAGTAAACTTGTTCTATTAATTTTCTTACTAAAATAAAGTAGCTAGTTCTATATAGTAATATTTTAATTAGACCATTAAATCTTAGATATCTAAATTTTCTTACTAAAAATAAACTAGTTCTATTAATTGAACTAATTCAACTAAGAATTTACTAAAAATAAACTAGTTATATTAATTTTCTTACTAAAATATATAAAGTAGCTATATATAGTAATATTTTAATTAGATCATCAAATCTCATATAGCTAAAAAATTTCTTACTAAAAATAAACTAGTTCTACTAATTCAACTAGTTCAACTAAGCATTTACTAAAAATAAACTAGTTATATTAATTCAACTAGTTCAAATAATCTCATATACCTAAATTTTCTTACTAAAAATAAACTTGTTCTATTAATTATCATACTAAAAATAAACTAGTTATATTAATTCAACTAGTTCAAATCTCATATATATACCTAATTAATATCTAGCTAATACATCTAAAGTTGACATTAATATTTAACATCTTTTCCATATAATTCATCTAACATTAACATTCTAACATTCATATCTACGTAATTCATCTAACATTAATCTAAACAACAGAAAACAGAAAATAAGTAAAAAAAATGTGTGTGTGTATGTGTGTGTGTACGAGCGGGGGGCGGCGGCGTGAGACGGCGATGCGACGGGGACGGCGTGATTTACCGGCGGGTCGGGCGACGGCGCGATCGAGACGGGCGACGTAGTATGGGGCGGCGGCGACGGGCGGCGGCGGCGACGGCGGTGACGGCAGATGGGCGGCGGCGGCGATTTGACGGCGCGACGACGAGGGCGGCGAGGGTGGCGGGGCCAGCGAGGGTGGTGCGCGATGGGTGACGGCGCGGCGGCGACGACGATGTCGCGCAAAGAAGTTGGAGAAGAAGTGGGTCGATGAAACTGATTTTTTCGTAAGTTTCATATATATAGGAGGGGCCTTTAGTACCGGTTGGAGCCACTAACCGGTAATAAAGGCCAATTTTCGCCAGGTCAAGCGGCGTGAAACGGCCCCCTTTAGTATCGTTTCGTGGCTTGAACCGGTACTAAAGGCCCACTCATTAGTACCGGTTGGAGCCACCAACCGGTACTAATGGTTGTGCGCTGCCACCAGCGGTGCACAATGTTTAGTCCCACCTCGCCGAGCGAAGGGCAGCCGCACTGGTTTATAAACCCAGCCGCGGCTGCTCCTTCGAACTTCTCTATATAGCAGGCTTCTGGGCCTAACTTCGGCGCGCTGCCCTGTGAGCCTGCTGGCCCTTCTGGGCCTGTATTTGCAAACCCTAGGTCTGGCAGGCCCACTGGACAGCGCCCCAACAATTTTTTATATAGTTTTTTCTTTTCTGCATTATTTATTTTCTTCTATTTATTTTTGAGTAAATTTTTTATATAGTTTTTGTCTTTTCTGTTTTATTTATTTTCTTCTATTTATTTCTGAGTAGTTTTTTTGCTGTATTTAGTTTCTTTGTGAATATAACAATTTTTTATATAGTTTTTTCTTTTCTGCATTATTTATTTTCTGCTATTTATTTTTGAGTAATTTTTTTATATAGTTTTTGTCTTTTCTGTTTTATTTATTTTCTTCTATTTCATTTTGTAGTGATTTTCAATTTCACCGTCATTTAGCTCTCTAAACAAATTGATAAATGACTGAAAAACAACAAATGATGTCAGAACGTGTTGAAAATTGATGACGTCGCTTTCAATGCTGCATACTGAACGCAAAAATAGGTTGAAGTTCAAATAAGTTTAAAAACATTGAAGTGCCCGTGTAACAGATGAGTTCTCGTCCGAAACCCCGATACTCCGAAAGAGATTGTCCAGTTTGTACACGAGGTGCGTCCAGTTTTCGCCGTGACCCTCTCTACTCTTTTGCACATGCTATGCGGGTGAAATGATGATACCATGCCAAGTTCCAACATTTTCAGTGTTCATTTTGTAGTGATTTTCAATTTCACCGTCATTTAGCTCTCTAAACAAATCGGTAAATGACTGAAAAACAGCAAATGATGTCAGAACGTGTTGGAAATTGATGACTTCGGTTTGAATGATGCATACTGGACACAAAAACAGGCTGGAGTTCAAATTAGTTTAAAAAACATTGAAGTGCCCGTGTAACAGATGAGTTCTCGTCTGAAACCCTGATACTCTGAAAAAGATTGTCCAGTTTGTACACGAGGTGCGTCCAGTTTTCTCCATGACCCTCTCTACTTTTTTGCATATTCTATGCGGGTGAAATGATGATACCATGCCAAGTTACAACATTTTCAGAGTTCATTTTGTAGTGATTTTCAATTTCACCATCATTTAGCTCTCTAAACAAATCGGTAAATGACCGAAAAACAGCAAATGATGTCAGAACGTGTTGGAAATTGATGACGTCACTTTGAATGATGCATATCGAATGCAAAAATAGGCTGGAGTTTAAAAAAGTTTAAAATACATTGATTATCATAAAAATACATTGATTATCAATGATCTTTTTGTGTACAATCTGAATTATCAATATGAGTCCTCAACGTTTTAGAAACCGATGAAGACTCATATTGCGACCACAAATTCTACACATAGAGTTCAATGAAGACCAAGTGCTTGTGATAGTTTGAGAAGTAACATATTTAAGGTGGTAAAAATCTTGCTAGGTGAGCGAGGTGGGACTAAAAACAGTCTGCCACAACATCTTTACTACCGGTTCATGCCACGAACCGGTACTAAAGGTGCTGGCCGGGCCCCATCCTCTTTAGTACCGGTTCGTGGCATGAACCGGTACTAAAGGTTCACCCCGAACCGGAAATAAAAATCTCCTCCCGCCTAGCCGTTTGAACCGGCACTAATGGGCACATTAGTGCCGGCTCAAATGCAAACCGACACTAATGTGTCTCACATTTAACCCTTTTTTCTACTAGTGATAGTAGAGAATAGTGTTTTTTTAAGTTCTACTCAGTATGATCAAGGAGAGCTTGCCTGAGTTCTATATATAATGTCGAGACTACTAAGGAAATAAAAATATACGTCGGTGCAGTGTGGTAATCCTTTATTTCTTTTATTACCAATTATTCTTTTTTTACTATAAGCTTGCATTAGTAGGTGGATTTGGATTAGATAATTATTAGATGTGCACCTGGGTAATTACCACTACTAGAAACCTCCACATGCCCTCTCCCTTTCTCAATTTCGAAGTCTCTCTCTCCTGTACTAGTCCTCCACCGAACACAACACACACCAATACTAGTCCACCAAGAACAGAACACACGTAGTACATGTCTTCTCTCCCTCCTATTCCTCTGCTCCTAACCTAGCCAGATCGGCCACGCCGCCAGCGACGGGAACATGCTGCTCCGCCACTGCCGGACCTCTCTCTCTCTCTCTCTCTCTCTCTCTCTCTCTCTCTCTATCCTCTATCCAAATCCCTAATCTCTAATCCCCTCTCAGATTTGACTTGCAGGTTAGGTTCTTGTTGTGCTGTGATTCATTTGCTCCAGATCGAAGTCGCCGGCGTTGGTGTCCGTGGTGCCGCTGGGTGTTGCAGATCAGAGTTCAAAGGCATGGCCATGGAGCAGATCGAGCATAAGTGCAGGTTAGTGATGCCCTTGTTCCTCTCCCTATTTTTTTTATGCTCAAGTTATCAGATTTAGTAAATTAATTCAGTCTCATGTGCATGTGTGTGTACTGAACCAATTCCTCTTGTGCAAGATGTTGGTGTACTAATGCTGTACATTATCTTGCTCCATTTTATTTTACTTGATTAAGGCATTATCCATGCTTTCTTGTACTGTTGATTTGAAGATCTGTGATAGATGATACTACTGGAATGATTTAGCTTTTGTGTGCATCTGTGAAGAACTAGTGAGGAATATTGTGGGTACATCTGGGTTGGGCTTCTTTGTGAGTGTGAGTGCTAAAGGAATGACAGAAGAAGAAGAACTCACCTTTCTCCTTTTGCCTTCTCTGCTGTTCCTACTAGTGCTGCTCCTACTTCCAGATCCCAGCCCAGTAGGCTAACTTCTTGCTCTAGCCTTCCTCCTTCGATTTACTATGATTTCTCAGGTCACCATCTCTACTTATTGTTCTTGGATCTTTGTTGGTTGCAGATAGAAAGATGAAGACAGTGGGAGGAAGACAAACTGCTGGTTTGGCTATTTGGGTAAGAATGGAGACGTGTGAAGTCTTGGCAATGGCTTGCTCTGCTCTCTCCTTTTAATATCAGAAAACCACCTTCCTTGGCTGGTATGGCTGCCCATCCCCTTCTCCATTGTTCTCACAGGTGCTAGCTTTTAATTGGCTGAAGGTTGAAGCCATACATAGACTATACTGTTGACCCATTGACTATTAATCTATTGTGCATGTGAGAGTGGTGGTCAGTGTGTCTCTCAAATGTGTCTTGCTATTCTGGTTGACCCAGAGATATTTTTGGGTTGGTCTAAGTTTGGTGTGGCATTGTTGTATAGATTAGCATAGTCTGGTCTCCTACATTTTCTTTTTCCAAAATTCGTAATACCCTTGTATAGCTGTACTGTTTGAGGTATATGAATATAGATATATATTTGAGTGGTTATGCTTGTTGAAGAAATTTGAGATGTATTTTCGTAATATATTATATTTAATTATCTAGTTAAAGGGTGGAATTACTATGTGAAAAAAATACGGGTCGTTACAACATGTTTCCACTATCACCGGCTTGGATCAAGCTGTGTCTAAGGGACACATAGAGATTATTATACGCCAAGCAACATCAAAAGTGCGGGTTTCCGAAGATGGAATGTCTAATGTTTTTTTGCCTCGGGAATTAATTGGACTATTGCAAGCGGAACGAGCAGGGCAAGCTTTAGATGAATCGATCTATTATCGGGCAATCTTATTGGGAATAACAAGGGCTTTTTCCTAAATACCAAAAGTTTCATATCTGAAGCAAGTTTTTAAGAAACTGCTCGAGTTTTAGCAAAAGCTGCACTACGAGGTCGCATTGATTGGTTGAAAGTGTTGAAACAAAACGTAGTTCTGGGGGGATTATACCTGTTGGTACCGGATTCCAAAAAATTGTGCATCATTCCCCACAAGACAAGAACCTTTAATTTCAAAATAAAAAAACTATTCCTGTCAAAATGAGAGTTTTTTTAGGGGGGATTTTCAGCGATCAAGACCATCAAGTTGACCAAGAAGCGCGCCGTGAAGAGGTTCAAGACACGACCAGGCCCCGTCGCAAGCCTCAGCGGCCTGCTAGGCTTGCTCGGCCTGAATGGGCCCAAGTTACCATGTCAACTACTTAAGCTAGAGAGTGCGCGTGTGTGTAACTGTAAGGCAGGCGGGACAGAACGGCTGGAAGCCGAGGCACGGCTCGTGCGTGTAGCGTGGACGAGTTGTCGATCCCCTTCCTCCTCCATTTCGAATTGTAGCTCGAGTTGCTGCCAATGTCGCCATGAAATACAATTGAAAGAGAATTGGCGTTAACAAAATTCTTCACCAAAATGTCAGAGAAGTGCACCCAAGCCAAAAGAGATCAAACGAACAAAAGCACCAAACACTAACAATAACTGATCAAATCTGCATGGAATCATCTACAAGAACAAAAACCGAAATTCCATAAGATCAAATACGTGGCCATCTCTGGCTCCCTACCGCTACCCGATAAGGCACCGTCACAGTGGGAAGAGAACAAGGGTAATTTTATTGTCACCAACATCACACCCTATGCCTAAATGTGGCCAGTGAAGAATACAAAAATCAGTTTCCTTCGATTTTGCCATTAAAATCCAACGCAATTGACTGAGTACTTCTAAACAATTCTTGAGTCTAAAAATTGAGGGGCAAGTTCAGTTTCCTTCGATTTTGCCATTGAAATCCAACGCAATCCAAGGCTGCTGGTTCATCTTCCTCCTCCCTCCAGCCGCTATCCTGCCCTGGCCTAACACGGCATGACATACATGCTCCATTGCACTCATTGACCATGTCAAAGTACAGGGTATGCATATTTTGCATGCCGTCATTGTTACTAAAAGAGCAGCCATATCTAAGCAAGTAACTTCGCTAGTTCATCCACTCTCAGTGTACCTCGTGGAACCACATCCGATAGAAACTCTTGTGCAAGATCATTTCTCTGCTTTCCCAATCGTCTGTCAACATCATATTTCCTTCCAACATCACTAGGTTCTTCATGTTCTATAGAATGCTTCTTTACTCTTACGCTCTTATCTGGCATGCTTTTCCAAAGGCCGGACTTCCTTCGTGCACTTTTGAAAAGTGGACCTCGTGGAGCTGTCTTTGCAAAGGCAACAGACTTTTGATAAATCACATCAGCATCAACAAACTCATTTTCATCCAAGACATTTGCCCTTCCAGTTAATGTGGCCTGTTCTAAAAGAAGTAACATCCCCTCCACACAGGATAACATTGCTGAATAACTCTTTACACCATCATGTCCATTCAAATCTTTACTAATTTTGCTCGTAGTCTCTAATTTGCTGACCACATCACTCCTGCTCGTCGGACAAATGGAAGTTTCTACCACATCTGGATATTGTTCAGACTTCCCAGAGTCAACAGGAGACCTTCGAACTGGATCTCCATTTTCACTGTTGCCTGATAGGATACCTTGGCCATAAAACTGTGACGTAAGAGATGGAATCACTGTATCTGAAGTAGAAAGTTGTAATGGACCAACAACTGAGATTTCAGTTACAGCTACACTCTTAGAATTACACAATCCAGGGACTGTAAGTGGAGAACTTAGCACCATATCATTAGCAAGACTAGGATTCAAGGGATCTTCCAGAAAACGTTCACATTCACTCAAGATGCTGTTGTAAACAGATGCTGCATTATTGACCACCTCGATAGAAGTCGGAACAGTTGCTGAATCATTTTCCATTTTATTCAATTTTTCTTCACCATTGAACGGGTGTTGATCACTTACAACTTCTGGCAGAGGAAGAGATGATCTCCAATCATTTCCTCTCCACATCAGTATATGTTCAAACTCAAAAGACAGCAAGATACATGGAACTAGATCCTGCAAGGTACAGTTACTCATGCTTTGAACAAAACAACCATATAACAACACAATACAACAGATTAATCAAACCTTCAGTTTAGCTCCAATTTTTCTGCAATCACTTTTGTTTAGACTTGAGCAATCAACTCGGACAAGATCACATGCTTCAAATGCTTCTCTAACTTCCTTCACAAGGTTAGCATAAACACCATTTTTTCCTGTACAAAATTAAACGAATTGAGGACTCTGGTACGAGCAACAGGATATGTCCTATGACTCAACCATACAATCGAAACGTGCAGATCAAAATGTTGTATATGGATATACGATATACACCGTACTAAGAAAATTCAGAAAAGCTGGAATAAGGCTATAGGAAATAGGGAAAAAAATCAGATATCATCCAGTTTTTTCGCCATACGTATGGCTGTAGGACCAAACCATAGCAAGTTAACCAGTTGAGGCAAAGCAAGTATGAGTGTCTACTCTACACTGAGTTTGGTCACAGGCATTACATCTTTAATTGTTTTTTAACATAAGTACAACGTAGAAGGTAGAACCAAAAAAAGGGCATACTTTGGCCTTGTTTAAGAGATCTTCTTTTCTTATCTATTCTTTGAACAATGAATAATATATCATGCAACATGCATCAACTTGTCTTATTAGAGTAATTGACTGGTACATTTTATAAGCCATGCAACATGCATCAACTTGTGATTTCGGATTTCTTTCGCCTTTTTTGCGAGAGGGCTCTTCTTTCTCCTTACTATGTTATCTACTGAGCATCCAATGTTTAAAGTATGGTTCAAAGCAACATACATGGAAAATAAACATCTTTACCAAGTTTGCAAATTGGTGTTAATTGACGCCCTCTCTTGCGCATTTGTGTTGCCTCGTCTGAAGTTAAGCCATCCGGCACCGTTTTGACCAGGCGAGGGTACATAGGTGCTGCAGGTCTCCAGAGCATAAGTGGAAAAACTGGGCGAGTCCTGTAATTATAGTTTCTGCCACGAAAGAGAAATATAACACCCCCTTGACGGTGAATTACTTTTCCTCCAACTTTTTCCTGCTCAAGTATGTGGTGTAACTTATGAGAAAGTAATCAGCAGACAAGCTGCTACCAGAAAGTGAAGAAGACAACAAAGACAGAAACTACATAAATGAGTTTAACTAACACAACTTTTACATTAATTCATTTAAAATGGCGAACTAGTTTACTGGTGCACTAAAAAATAAGAGTGCAATTCCTCTCCGAGCTAGAAGAGGAAGTGGCATCAGTATTGACACCCATAGTAATGGGTGGAAACATTAACTTGGTCCACGAGAATGCGGATAAGCGAACATCTACTCCAGTCTGGGGCGCCAAAAGGGAAGAGGCGCCAGACCGTTTAAAGCTGACATGCTCCAAGAGATCTAGTTGGACCAAAAGATCGATGCGTCCGGTCTCTCATAGAGAATGGGCTCATTGATATGCGCTTGAAGACCAATCCTTTTGTACAAAGAGGAAGTCTACTGGTGCCAACGGGGATGTCAGAAGTGGTTGCAACTGAACAATCTTGAGAAGGAGCATAAACTGATGTTTTTTGAGATGAACCAACTTTACAACATGATTAAGGTCAAGGTCAATCTACATGCCAGTGAAGAAGCACTCAAAGCGCTCTTGGCTTCTTCTGAAGAAGCATTACACAGTTGAAGAACTGGATGTGCCTCCTTCAACTTCTTCACCGCCCCGCGCCAGGGACGACTAGTGCCTATGTCCTCATCTTATTGGTTAGCTTTGATGCCAAAGGGGGAGAACATAATGATTAGAAGCTTCAAGATGTATTTGGGAGGGAAACCTAAGTTGATATGCGGTTCTTAGTTCCTCTGATGATTCATGTATGATTTGTAAACTCCAAGTCTCTGATATTGTGCTACAATATGTGTGACGTGCTTATTCATATGCATGTTGCCAATTCTTCAAGATCACATATGTGCATTGTTGTTTCTTCCTTCTTATTCATACCCAATGCACTCCCACAGATTCTGTAAGTGCATCTACTGCCCCCTAGAGGGTTTTCGATGATTAATGACAAAATAGTTAAGGAACTAATGTGTTTGTGAGTATACACAGGTGAAAGTCCCTGAGGATTTGGTTTAACATGAGAGTTATGACCCCGAAAATTTGTGATGACAATGAATACTTTGGGATTGCCTGTTCGAGAAACAATCAGCTCGCGGAGAGGATAATGAAGCGTAGTGAAGACTGTTTTTTCTAGTTTCATTTTCTTCTATTTGTGTCATAGGGCAAACCGTACTATTAAGGGAGTCTAAGTGAAAGTTGAGATCTAGGTCTTTGATGTATGCTTAATCCAAACATCTTCAAGTGAAGAGTTGGAAATCTCTTCGTCTTACCGTGATTTTCTCTGTGAGTCCGAGACGATGTTCTTCAGGACTCCGAAGAAGAATCGGGTGCAGTTGAGTCGACTTGACTTGTGCTGCAAGTAAGTCACAGGCCGCTTTTAAAATCCGACAATAACTCCATGTGTCGGTTTTCTGTTAGGTGGCAAGTAGCCATGTTACACTTCAACTTTAGATGATTGGCTGCTCCAGAAAAAATTGACAAGAGTTTGTCAGACCAACCAATCCTCTCGAAAGAGATTGAGAGAATCCTAAGGGAGGAAAAACCCCCAGAGCCTAAAATCTGCTAAGTGATTGAGCATCACTGAAGAACTAGTCGAAACTTAACTTAACCTATTACTCTTGTGGACTATGCATCCACTAGACGGTTAGGTGTCAATTCTGAGCTCTAAGAGTAACTGTGGACGACCGAAGAACAAGTATGTGAAGGTCCTGGAGATCTACCTCGAAGATCTTGGGCGAAGTCTAAGTGACTTTAGCTCAAGGAGAATAGGATAAAGGCTTTGCCTTCTGAACTAAATCTCGGCCTCTCCAACCAGACATAGAGTTGTGCCAGCAGTTAATACCTTGGTAGGCTGGGAACTGGTCTTGGACGAGGAAAATGAGGCTCTCATGCTTCCCTTCTCCAAGGAAGAAATTGAGTCGGCATTGCACTCCGTGAAAACTGATACAATACAACGCCAAGACTGGACAGGTTACAGGTTAAAAAGCTCTGGGGAACAATTAAGGACATAGTTTGCGCGATTGTGAATGATTCCGGGCTTGGGATGGTCAACATTGCTACTCCCGATGTTCAAGGGGGTGACTGTACTACGAAATTTCGCCCTAAACGTAATGTTCAAGTCGGTTGCTAAGTACTACACTAACAGACTGGCTCACTTAGCTCATCACATCGTCAAGAGCTGCCAATCTGCATCTATTAAGAGTAGGCATATTTTGGAATTAGTTCTCTCCCTCTATGAAATAGTGTGTGACGTGAGTTAGGAAACAACCAGCGGTCCTACTTAAACTTGAGCTCAAGAAGCCCTATGACTAGGTGGACCGGGTGAGATGGTGTTTCTCCTGCGGGAAGTGCCCGTGAGAAAGGGTTTTCATGCAGCATGGATTCACCACATTTTGCACTTCGTTTGGGTGGGGTGGGGGGGGGGGGGGGGGGGGCTTTAGGAACAGAAGAGATTTGCACTAAGGCGGCCTGCTTTCAGCCCCACAATGTTTGATATTGTGGCCCAAGCGGTTGCTTCGATGCTCGATAAGGCATGTCACATTAAGAGTGGTGCCGCACTTCATCCCGGGGGGTTACCCAACTCCAATAGGCAAACAACCCCATGTTGTTGTTTCACCCAGACCAACATAGCATTGCCACCGTCAAGCTCCTTTTAAGTTTGAAGGTAATGTCCGATATGAAAATCAATTTCTTTCTGGGTTTTGCTTCGGTACCCCCCCCCCCTTAAAATTTGCACGGATCTTCAAGTTATTTTTAAAGGCTATCGCCTCCGGGTGCCTCTGACATCCGCCAGTTCCGGCCTATCACTGTGATCAATGTGATATTCCGGATCTTGGCCAAAGGGTACGCCAATAGGGTGACCCTTTTAGCTGACACCATCACTCACCCCAACCAATCCGCCTTCATTCAAGGGCGGTTTATTCTGGATGGAGTTTTGGTTTTCCATGAGGTCCTTCATGAAGTCCGGTCCAAGCACCACCGAGCTGTCTTCCTGAAGCTTGACTTCCATAAGGCCTACGATACGGTGTCCTGGCCCTTCCTTCGGGAAGTCTTACTCCGCAAGGGTTTCGACGACCGGTGGGTGACCAGAGTTATGCAACTCGTCTCCTGCGGTCGAACCACAGTTAGCATTAATAGTGAGGTTGGGCCATTCTTCCCCACTCTTTGTGGGGTTCGCCAGGGCGACCCGTTCTCCCCGTTTTTGTTTAACATGGTGGTCGATGCCCTTGCGGTCATCCTGGATAAGGCCAAATCTGCTGGCCATATCCACAGCATTGTTCCTCACCTAGTAGGAGGGGGAGGGATCTCCCTCCTACAATATGCAGATGACACCATAATAATGGTGGAGGGCTCCGCGACCGACATAGCCAACCTTAAGTTTCTCCTCCTATGCTTCCAACAGATGTCCGGGCTCACTATCAACTTCTAAGAGCAAAGTGATGATCCTTGGCTATCCTCCGGACGAGGCCTAGGCCATAGCTGATCAGTTGAACTACTGCTTGGGTACTTTTCCCATGACTTATTTGGGGATACCCATTAGTGACTCGCGACTCACCGTGGCTGACCTCCGCCCGACAGTGACCCGGATGCAGCACCGGGTCAAGCCCTGGAAGGGGAGGTGGCTCTCGAAGGCGGCCCGGGTAATCCTCATCAACTCCTCACTTGCCAGCCTCCTATGGTTCCTCATGAGCTTCTACAACCTGCATGAGACGCTCCATCAGGAGATCGCCAAATACCAGTCCAAGTTTTTCTGGGCAAGCGAGGGTGACAAGCAAAAATACCATATGGTGAGCTGGCCCGACATTTGCAAACCCAAGGACCAGGTGGTCTAGGGATCTTGTCTTCTCGGCGCATGAACATTGCTATCCTGACCCATTGGCTCTGGCGTATCGCCAATGGGGAAGGAGGCCTCTGGCTTACTATCACCCGAAACAAGTACCTTCGGGGCCAACCCCTAGCTTTATGTCAGCGTTCTGGTGGCTCCCAGTTCTGGCAGGCTGTGATTCAGCTATTACCCGTGCTCCGCATCGGCACGTCCATCTCGGTTGGCTCCGAGTCCTCGACCCTGTTCTGGTTCGAGCTGGTTAGGGGACTCCCCCCTGGCCGCTCGATTCCCGGATCTATTCGCCATAGCGGTCGACCCTCGGGTCTCTGTCGAGACGGCCCTTATTGACTTAGGGCGTCTCGCTTTCCGGCGCCCCTTTGGCCCCCTTGAGGATGCCGCGTGGGACTCCCTCCTCCAGGACATCGCTCTTCTTCCGATGGACGTCGAGGGTGCCCCTGACTCCATCTCTTGGCGTCTGGAGCCATCCGGCCGCTTCTCCACTAAGTCCTTATACGCGGCCATCGCCTCGCCGCCCCCGAGCCCTTTAGCCCGATTCGACATTCGCCTCCCCCTGAAGATCAGGATCTTCTTGTGGCAGTGGATCTGGGGACGCCTTCCCTCTGGGATAGAGGTCCTCAAGCGTAACAGGAGATGGGATGTGTCCCTTGTGCGGCACGGTGGAGGATACTAACCACATCTTCTTCTCCTGCTCCACAGCCCAGTTACTGTGGTCCTGCTTTCGTGAGACGGTCGGTGGGCAGTGGTGCGACACCAACTTCCCCGACCTGCTTGCGGAGATCCACGCCGCCCCTCCTCGCTACCGCCATATTAGATGGTTGTGCGTTGGGGTCCTCGCCTGGACGCTTTGGATCATCCGCGACAAGCTTGTTATTCAGAAAGTGCCTCTTCGACGTGCGACTGACGCAATCTTCAAAATGTGTGGTTACTTGCGGCTCTGGCGGCCGCTTAGCCGCCCCAGGATTGGGACGCCATCAACACCCTCCTCGCCGACCTTCGCTCGATGGCCTTCCGCGTGGCGCCACCGCTGCCGCCCCCTCCTCCGGAGCCCGATTAAACCTGCTGCACGGGTTGCTATTTGTGTGTGTGTTGTTTTGTTTCCAGGGCTTGTTGAGTTGTGCCCTCAGCATTAACCCTTTACTCTTGTTGGTTGTGAGACTTGTGTGTGTGTGTGTGTTTGTGTGAATCTTGTTGGACGTTTGGCTCGGGCGGTTTGCTTTATAATATAAAGCGGGGCGAAAGCCTTTTTGGGTAAAGGCTATCGCCGTATTAGCCTGTAGATCAAACGTATTGAGTACATTGATTTGGATACAAAAGACTATATTATCCATTTTTGTTTAACGGGCACCTTCTAATCTCCACCTTTAATCTGCATCGATGTCCGTAAAATTTTCTAGGGAAGGTGTACCGAAGGAAAGTTCTTTCTACAAACGTAAGGTGGTCGCCATGGGGATGCACGAGGGCGAAGATCGCATGGTGGCCAATCTTCTGAATAGTAACTTGGCAGCCTTCCTGATCTTGTACCAGTTTGCAATTAGTGATAGAAATCTAAGCATAGCGGAATGGGATCGGTTGGGTGTCAAGGTTGCCAAGAGGGTGGAACCTTGGCAAGGCAAATTCATGCCTTCGGGCGGAAGATTGGCTTTAGCGAATGTGTATTTATCGGTGATTCCCTCTTTCACTATGGAGTTGATAGCAAACTTTGATAAGGTGCGTGCGTGATTTTTTTGGGAAGGGGAAGGTAACAAACACAAATACCATATAATCAGATGGGTCGATATTTGTAAACCGAAAGCCCAGGGAGGCCTCAGGGTGATGAACTTAGAAATTACAAATGTGTCAATTTTATTAGCTCAAAAAGAAGTTGTCGGCCCAGTGGGAACCATGGTACCACGACCCATCTGCCTCTGGCCCAGAGGACAACACTAGGGCCGGCCCAGGAAAGATGGCCCTGCCTCGGCTGCTCCGAAGGGAGTCGCCTCGCGAGTGCGAGCCTCGCAAAGCCCCTCGTCGCCAGGCCAAGCCCTGCCGAGGCCGCCAAGCACCAGGTTGCCTCACAAGGCCGCTTCACGAGGCATGACGTATGGCGCCAGCCGCGAGGCTCCAGGCCCATCACGTTGGTGACGTCCCGCTGTCAGGGTAAAGGCAGCAAGGCACGGCTCAGACGGGTTTCCATTCTGATGACAAGGGAGCAACAGCGTCTGCCTCCCGCAAAGCAAGTCCCAAAGCATTTCCTCTTTGGTGTAGAGGGATCAGAACGGATCGGTGCGCCAGGGCGGTGCGATATCCTTGTTGGGGCTTCTCCTCCTCATGACACCTAGCGATGCATTTAATGCCTTTTGTCCTAACTAGCAGAGTTAGGTATGATAGCACTGTATGCTACCAAATCATCATGTAATTCCCTTTTTGCCACTGTGGTGACCCCTTGAGCTATAGAAGGAGGGCCAGGGCAACCTTTACGAGGATTCGAACCCATTCAAACCCCTAGAACACTTGCTCGTGTAGCTGCCTTCTCCTAGCGCCTTGCCGGGGAGAGCACTCAGTGTACTTGTGCTCCACACACTTTCAATACACCAAAAGCAGTGTTACACCTTAAAGGTGGCCCGAACCTGGGTAAAGATCCTTGCGCTTTCTATTGTCCCTGCTCTTTGTGTTTAGTGCATTCCCCTCGCCGAACCACAAAGGAGCTAAACCATCCCATAGATAGTCGTTCCACACCGGCAGCTCGGGGGGCTGGGTCCCAGCGACACAGGGCACAAGGGCAGCGTAAGAAGGAAAGAAGAATCTCGGGGAGAAAGCAGAAACATAGGAGACATCAAGTACTTAGACATATAGTGCCATGCAAGATATTTTCACGCCCCACCGGGCTACATTGGTTGCGCAGGAGTGAAAGGAAGGAATCGTCCTTAAGGGTCCGCCCCAGGCACCGCCCGCGCCTAGTCGGAATCCTCGTCTTCACTCTTGACGCTCCAGGGGCTCCCATCGTCTTCGCTCCCGCCACCCAGAAGGGGCCGTTGCAGCAGCCGTCCTCCTGCAGCTACAGGCCCAGAGGCTCGCCATCCTCCATCGTCCTCAGAAAGAAGTCTGGAACCCGGAGCCAGCTGCAAGGTTGGCGGTGCTGCCCCACGACAAACTCGTGCGCGACCTCCGCCCAGGGAAAGGGGGCGCGCGCTCTGTCGCGCCCGCGAGCGCCACGCCGCCCACGACCACGAGTCGTGGCCGTCCCACAGGTGTTGGGGCCAACTTCCGCTGCGGCGGCCATGGAGCGCGTCTGGCCCGGGGCCCTCGGCGTCGCGACCGAACCGCGGGCCCGGCCTCTGCTCCTTGTCGGCGCTGACTTCGGCGGCTCCACCTCCTCCACCGCTTTCTTCCCTTTTTCGACTGCGAAGAGCTTCCTCTTGGGAGCCATGGCCGCGGCGGCGGCAGATGGAGATTGGGAAGTTGGAGAAAGGGGGGAGTCGAGGAGTTGGTCGCGAGGAAGACTGGGGACGGGGTGAAGGAGCAATGGTGTGCCTGCACACTGCACGGACCGGCTTTATCGCTGAGACGGCGGTTATCAAGGCGTCGTGGGGAAGTGGAGGCGCCGCGCCCGCAAAGGCTGCCACACGTCGCCCCTGGGCCCGGCAACCCGATGGGCCCCGCATCGTTTCGTACCTAACGGGCGGAACGTGCACGCCGCGAGCCCGGGGGCTACTGTCGGCCCAGTGGGAACCAGGGTACCACGCCCGTCTGCCTCTGGCCCAGAGGACGACACTGGGGCTGGCCCAGGAAAGATGGCCCTTCCTCGGCCGCTCCGGAGGGAGTCGCCTCCCGAGGGGCAAGCCTCGCAAGGCCCCTCGCCGCCAGGCACCAGGTTGCCTCGCGAGGCCGCTTCACCAGGCATGACGTACGGCACCAGCAGCGGGGCTCTAGGCCCGTCCACGTGGACGCCCCCGCTGTCGGTAAAAGGCAATGAGGCACGCAGTTGAGCAGGTTTCCATTCTGGTAATAAGGGAGCAGCGGTGTCTGCCTCTCCCAAAGCAAGTCCCAAAGCATTTCCTCTTTGGTGTAGGGGGATCAAAACGGATCAGCGCGCCAGGGCGGAGGTCATCGCCGAGCCCACCAGCACGCCAGGAAGACCGCTTTATCAGGCAGAGACCACCTTTAGTCGGGATAAGCCTGGGCGCCTGTCCCCCTTTGAATGCCGCCCTATGGCCACCCTTTCCCGCTCATATTTTCGGGGAAGAGGACCAACAAGGCACTACAAAAGGGGCAGGGCCGCTTCCATGTAAGGGGATCGGGCCATTCTCCCCCACACCTCGTGTACCTCGAGCCACAAGCTCTCCATTACAGAGCAATCCAACACAAGCAGGAGTAGGGTATTACACCACACGGTGGCCCGAACCCGGGTAGCTCACGCGTCCCCTTTGTGTCCGGTGTGAGTGAGTGTGCTCGTCATGATCTCGCCATAGTTGTCGTCGGGTCGTAGGTCGCCAAGCAAAGGCCCCAGATTTTGAACCCTAGTTCTTGGAGAAGTTTCTCGGACGCAGATCCTAGACTCTGACAGAAGCATCAAGAGGATACAACCGAAAGAGCACACACCCGGCCTCTGCATGGCTAGGATGCTTGTCAAATGGATCTGGAAGCTTTCCCATAACCCTTCTATCTTGTTTGTGGGCCAGGTTGTTAAACAAGAAATATTTCCCCAACTCTAATGTCTTCTCGGCTGTTGACAAACGATCATCATTTTGGAATGGGATCCAAAAAGTCAAATTTGACTTTAGCTTGGGGGCAAGATTCGAGGTCAAAGGCTGTTGACAAACGTTCATAGTTATGGAATGGGATGCAGAAAGTTAAATTTGACTTTAGCTTGTGGCGAGATTTGAGGTCAAAGACGGCAGGGCTAACAAGTGGCTTGGAGACACCCCTCTTTTGCAAAAATTATCACAACCTGTACAAGTGTACATGCTAGCCGTGGAGACAGAGGCCTCAGTTCACTCTGTTTTCCATGACAGCTTGTCAGCATGGTGTTCTGTCATAATGTTCCCCCTAAAAAATTGGCTAGTTTGGGAGGCGCTGAGGGGAGAGTAGCAGTTTATGTGGAGTTGCGTCTGAGATTGAATGGGATGCTCCTGGAACGCGAACTACACACCTGAGTTCTTAGAGCTACTGTGTGACACCAAGGGTCCTACTCATAGGGTCGCTTACGTTGCTTTGTAGCGCAATTCTGGGGTTATGGAATGTGATTAACAAGCATTCTATTGGGAGAATTATCCCAGGTCTCCCAGCTGATTACATCTTCAAAACCATCTCTTTCTTTCAGCTCTGTCTCCCCCAAGGGAAGAAGAGCAGGGCAGCGTATGTCATCAATAGACATCTAACGTCGAGCAGCTAATTGGGATATTGGCTGCGTGGGTCTTGTGTTGCGAGTTTACATACTCGCTTATGTGGCTTGTTTTGTTAAACTGATATCCTTGCTACCTTGCTTTCCATTTTATTCGGTTAGGTTGTAAGACTTTGTGTTTGCCTCTCGGTTGGGCTTTATTAATATAAAGCCAGACATTCTAAAGAAACCAAGAGTGACAAATTTTACCATGGTGTAAAATATATATTTGAAGAATTACAAGATAGGATATATCCTAAATAGATTGCAGGATACAAAAAACAAAACAGAGGGCTAGAACTGAAACGAGATGTAGCAGCCCGAAGAAACAATAGAGGGTGGTAGCATAGTTACCTCGAGTTGTTGGCAGACATTATCCATGTCAACTGTACATACACCTTTGCATTTTATCTTGCAAACTCTCTTCCTCTTCCAGTGTGCATGAATGTTCTCCAACATATTGTGTGTTAAACCATCCCTGCCTGCAGAAATGCACATTCAGACTAAAAGGAACATAGCTGTAACTCCTAGCTTATTGAGCGAGTTCATGAAACTTCACCCATATTGAGCTGCCGTTTCGCCTTGAGGTTTCCCTTGACGAGCACGGCGACCTCGTCTCTGGTGAGCGGTTCCCCGAGGACCTCCTCCCGGGACGCCGCTTGGTACCTTGGCTCCATCCCAGCGAGGAATGGCCCTGGCGACTGCACGGGCTTCACCCCTTTCTTGCCATGCGGCGGTAGCACGAAAGAGTCGAACTCAGGCAGCTCCTTGCGGCTCTTGGGGAGAGGCTTCCTCCCGGTCCACGGGCGCGGCGTGGCCTCGGGACCGAACGGCAGGAATGGAGCCTCCCGGAGCGCGACGGGGCGTGCTCGTGGGGCCTCCGTGTAGCTGTACTGGAACTCAAACGGCGCCCCCTCGAGGTGGTAGGCGAGGCCCCGGTCGGTGACCCGGATGCCGGCGGCGGGCTCGCCAGTGGTCGGGACGGGGATCTTCTTGGCACGGTTACCGCGCGAGAAGGCCGGGTGAGAGCCGACCAGAGCTCGGCGGCGCTCAGGGTCGTCGGCAGGTTGATTGTGGTGGGAGAGGGAGAGGGAGAGGCGGAGAGAGGTCCCGAGCCGTAGACCAGGGTGCTGGGCCGGAGCAGCGAGGAGGGAGCGAGAGGGGAGGGTGTTGGTTGCCATATGGATGGTTCACCGTCCAAGCTCTCGAGAGTGTAAAGGTTTATCTCATCTTTGAGGCTTGGGGATCCTGGTTCGCGAGTTCCCTCTCCGCCGTTTGTTCCAGGTTGCGACTCGTGCCGTTGCCACGCCTTCCCATCGTCCGATCTTCACCGGGGCTCCGCATCCAGCGGATCATACTAGCAAACGGGCTCTACATACGTCAGGTTTTTTTTTCTTTTTTGAAGCAACGGGCTGATGGTCGGCTGACGTGTTCTGGCAAAAGGGCCCGTTTACTAAAAAAGGAAAACGGCCATGGAAGAAAAAAAATCATAATCTTCAATGGCCATGAACACATTTTGCTGCATCTCGAGATACACTATAACTCTCGATTTCGTAAACACTTTTTTAAACCCGTGCACATATTAGAAATCATGAACATTTTTTGAATTCATGAACACTTTTAAAATATTCAAATATTTTCTAAAATCAAGAACATTTTTGAATTCATGAACATTTTACACAATTAATAATATTTTTTAAAATTGTGATAATTTTTGAATAATTTTCTTGAATCGACGAACAATTCTAGAATGGAGAATATTTTATTGGAAATTGGTGGAATAATTTTTGAAATTCACAAACATCTTTTTGATTTAAAGAACATTTTTTGAAATGCATGATTATTTTTTGAACCGGCGAACATTTTATGAATGAATATACTATTTATAAGTCATGAACAGTTTTTGAATTTTTAGGATATTTTTTCATTCGTGAACATTTTTTGAATTGGCCAAATCTTGTTCAATTTCATTAAAAAAATAATACACTTTTTAAAAAAATCACGAACATTTTCTTGTTTCCCGAACATTTGTTTTCAAAATTTTGAACATTTTTTGAATAAGTAAACATTTTTTTACAAAATCATGAACATTTGTTTGAATCCGCAAACATTTATGATTTATTAAACATCTTATTTCAAATTGATCATTTTTTATTTTTGGAACGTTGTTTAAGTCCCAAATTATTTAAAGGAGAGAAAAAAGAAAACAAAAAAGAAAAAAAAGTAAAAAAATAAAAAAATAAAAAAACAGGTCGTCCAGACATGGGCCGGCCCAAACGGGCGCGTTGCGTCTTCTCCCAGCACGCAGTGCGTAGTATAGGAGGTCCCTACTGCATGGGCCGACCCAGGTGGGGGATTCCCGTGTGTGAAACATTTTTTTATCACTTATAGGTGGCATTGGTGGGTAATATTTTGCATTTTTTGGGGCAATTTTCGTGACGTACCGCCAGAAGCAATAGCCCCTTTATTTTAAGGATATAGATGGGGCGCTTTCACCTGTTGGTCTCGCTCTGATGTGAAGGGATTTTGGCTAGCCTCTTGCCGTCGTGGTTCCTAGTCGGTGACCCTTATGGCCGTCTGGCTTGCCATCGCACCCCTTGGCCGAATAACCCTCGTGGTCGGCTTGCGTGTTTTGGTCCCCGTGGGGCGCTTTCACCAGTTGGTCTCGTTCGGATATGGAGGTGCTTTATCTATCTGTCCTCTTTTCATCGCGGCCCTTGGTTGTATGGCGTGTTTTGGAATGTCATCCCGGCTTTTTGCTGTCGTGGTCTGCCCTGGTGCCCTGCTTTGTGCACGTGTGTGCTGCACGTGCTCGGATCGCACTCTTTCTAGGATGGTGTATCGTTTGGCGGCTCGCTTTGTTTCCTTCTACTCATGTGATTCAAGGTGGAAGTATATACCTCGTTTGGGGTTTTCGACTATGGTCGAGTGGAATACCAATTTTCTTACCCCGGTTGTTTCCGGACAATGCATCGTCAAGCCTGGATCGGTTTTAATGGTGTGGCCTTCTCTTTCTCACTGGTGTGATTGTTATGTTTGGCTTGGTGCACGCCCATTTCTTTCTCTCTCCGTTTCGGCTAGTTTCTAAGTTTCGTGCGGCTTGGGCTGCGAAAAGCGAGTGTCGTTCATTTTTTGCTCTTCAATCGTTACATCATGGTGCTCTATTCTCTTGCTGCACCACGTACTCATGAGGGTCATTTGATTCGGGTTTGTCATTTTCATGCATGTTTTTTCATACCGACATTGCCTGGGGTCATTGCGTGTCTAGCCCGCTTGGTAAAAGGCGTACTTGTGTCGTTAAGTTCACACTGGTGTGTGTGGGGTCGTTGCGGGCCAAACCCTAGGCAGCGGCTTGGAGGCAGTTGGAGGATGATATTCCTATTTTCCCCCTCTCTATGTCGGATGGTACTTTTTCAATGTCGAGATTGACTTTTCCTCGGTTGGTGGCATTAGCTCCCTTTCGTTGTTCCTGGTACTATGGGTTGGTGTCACGCCCAATATGCGACCCTATCCAAAAGGAACTCGACGGTCCCACCAAGGATAGACCCGCATATTGAAACGCTTTTGCAAGGTGGATATCATTACATCAACATTACATAATACATAGGGATACATACATGAGGCACAAATGCCACAAGAATACATCAACATCATATACAAGATCAACATCCGTCTACGGATGGAACATAAACAGAAACTCAAACAATATCCACCTCGCTATCCCAGTCAGCCGACCGAACCTATCCTCGATCAAGAAGAAGCGTAAGAAGAACTCCAATACAAGCAAACAACGCTCTCACGTTAAGAACATCGCAAACCTGTACTGCAATCGTTGGTGTAGTAATCAGGAGCCACGAGGACTCAAAGAATCCCATTACCATGGGTATCAAGACTAGCAAAGCTTAAAGGGAAAGGAAGGTAAATCGTGAGGTTGCGCAGCGACTAAGCATATATGGTGGCTAACATACGCAAATGAGAGCGAGAAGAGAAACAAAGGAACGGTCGTCAACTAGTAATGATCAAGAAGTGATCCCGAACTCCTACTTACGCCAAGCATAACCCGTAAAACCGTGTTCTCCTCTCGATCAACCCCGAAAAGAGACACTCACGGTTACGCACACGGTTGGTGTATTTTAGAAGAGTTTGCTTCAAGTTTACTACAATCGGATATTAACAAATTCCCATCCGCCACATAACCGCAGGCACGACTCTCGAAAGTTTATACCTGCAGGGTGTCCCAACTTAGCCCATGATAAGCTCTCGCGATCAACGAAGGATATTCCTTCTCCCGGAAGACCCGATCTCGGAATCCGGCTACAAGACATTTCGACAAAGAATAAAACAAGACCAAAGAAGCCAATGTGCCGACAAATCCCGATAGGAGTCGTGACGCACTGCTCGTGGCACACCGGATGAGCCAGACGTCGGGTTGGCATAAACCCCGATTGCCAGGGGCGCCAGACATCGCTCGGTTTGGACCAGCACTAGAAGGAGAACTGGCCCGGGGGGCTAAAATAAAGATGACCCTCAGGCTTCGGAAAACCCAAGGGAAATAAAAGGGCATAGGTGAGGCAAATGGTAAAACCAATGTTGGGCCTTGTTGAAGGAGTCTTATTCAAAGCGAACTGTCAAGGGGGTCCCATAAATCACCCGACCGCATTAGGGACGCAAAATCCGGAACATAATACCGATATGACGGAAACTAGGGCGGCAAGGGTGGAACAAAACACCAGTGCATAAGGCCGAGCCTTCCACCCTTTACCAAGTATATAGATGCATTAATAATATAAGATATATTGTGATATCCCAACAAGTAAACATGTTCCAACAAGGAACAACATCTCCATGTTCCAACAAGGAACAAACTTCATCTTCACCGCAACTAACAACGCTATAAGAGGGGCTGAGCAAAGCGGTAACATAGCCAAACAACGGTTTGCTAGGAAGGGTGCAAAAGGTTAGGGGCGACATGGCAATTTGGGAGGCTTGAGGAACAAGTGATAGGTAACGCAAAGATAGCGATAGAACGAAGCAACTAGCATAGCTATGATAGTAGTGAGATCCAGGGTAGCGGTCATCTTGCCTGAAATCCCGCAAGGAAGAAGAACGAGACCATGAAGAAGATGAAGCCACGAAGACGAACCAAGCGTAGACGAACGAATCCTCACGATCGCAACGAAACAGAAACTAACAAGAAGAAGCACACAACATAGTAAACACACCTCACATGAACAAGACATGATGCACAACAAGCATGATGCATGACAAATCTACATGAAGCTACTCATGGCAAGAGATGATGCAAACAAGAGCAACACACCAAGGCAAGTTTTAAATGAGGCCGGAAACAACATATAACAATTCCTAGAAGTCCTCATATGCAAATTTCGAAATTGGTCCAGATCTGAATAAACCTTATGTTCAAGTTGTTAAACAGCAAGTTAAGATGCACCACGATGATCTACACGAAATTCTAGTCAAGTTACATACAAAGTTCATTAGATTGAAGCTACGGCCTAGAAGATATGAGCAAAACAAGTTAAACATGGCATTGATGCAAAATGCATACAAACATCAAGCAAACACCTCAAAACAAGGATGCAACATGATAATATGAAGCTACATGCAAAATCAAGCAAGTTTCATATAGAGCACACTCAAAACAGAGCAACGGTTCAACACATACACATGAAACAAGTTTAAAGGACAAGCTGTCCAAAACAGCAACTAGGCATATTGCAAGCATCAAAACACTATGCTACATCATCTCAACGTAAGAACAAAAGGCATGCGCATGAAGTACAGGTAAAGCATGACAAAACATGCACTGGGCTATCTCCAGAAATCTCTAGAACATGCTCAAACACACATGGAAAGATTGCAAATAATAACAGTTTCAGACTTTGCAGAAATAACATCAGGTTGCAATGTTTAGAGCTATCAAACAACATGCTAAAGGAATTTATCATGGCAAACAAAGGCATTGCATGAATATACTAATTGCATAGAACAAAAGTCCCTTAGTGACCATGAGCCAAAAAGGATCAGAAGATATTATGGCACCCATGTAAAAATGGCAAGTTATATTACAGATTCCTACATGGCAGGAACAACAATAAGTAGGCATGTTGGTGAGCTTGAACCACTCACCACAGAGCAATACATGGCGTGGCAAGGCAACCAACAGCAAGAAGACATGGCATAGAAGCTATACATGGCAAGAACAACATCATAGCATACACGGATCAACTACAACAACCTTGGCAAAATTGAATAACATGTAAACAACCTGCCAGGAAACATTTTATAGCAAAAGTAGAGCTCGATTGAATCAAGCTATGGCACTCTATAATTGCAAACAAGGGCATGGATGGATAGAGAATAACCATATGTTCAAAACATCCTTACTTAAGTATCTCAAAATAAGCATGGATCTCTCGGTAGCATCAAGTTAACATGGCAACAAAATATAACAGAATCTGTCAGGAAAACAGCAACAGCAAGTATCCTACTTAACAAGCTTGATGCACTCACTACACAACTCACAAAAATACATGGCAAGCACCCCTGGAAAGATGGCATGACATATTACAAAACACATGTAGGAGTCAAGTTCATAGGGTGCACACATCAATCATGGCAAAAATGACAAAAGTGCATGTCCTGATAAGAAACAGAAACTAACATCACATAGCCCTCTTCTAACAGCATTTCGGGCATCAAGATGAGCTCAAATGAAAATGATGCAATGAGATAAAATGATCTACACGTCGAGGCGAACAATTTGAAATATTACACGCACGAATCGGAGCAATATGCAAAGAGTTATGGCATGATGAATATGGCATGATAATGTCGAAACTTCGGGGACTTAGAGAAAAATAGACCTCGAAGTCAACGCGGCCATGGATCTCGCCGAGTGTCGCTCGAGAAGAAGTAGACGGCCGCCGGAGCTCGTGGGATCGCCGGAGAAGCTTCGGGATGCCGGATCCGCGGGCGCGGGCCGAAGGCGACGGGCGCCATGAGGGCGGGGCCGGAGGGGCGGCGACGCAGACCGGGCGGCGCGCCGACGGCGGGGATGAGGAGTTTCAAGCTGCCGGCGAGGGGCGGCGAGGAGGAGGAGGCGGCGGCGCGAGGTGCCGAGGAGGCGCGAGCGGGCGGCGAGGAGGAAGAGGCGGCGAAAAGCGCGCCGGCCAAGGCGCGGTGGAGGCGCGGCTGGCGCCGGGCGGGCGGCGGCGCTGGCGATGCGCGGCGGAGCCGGACGGCGGATCGGGCTCAACTGGGTTTTGATGGGTTTCATGGTCACAAGGGCGGAGGGACGGCGGCCACGTGGCGGCGGCGATCACAGCTGCGGCGGGCGGACGCGTCTCGTCCAGACGGACGTGTCCGGCGCAAGTGAGGGCGAGATCTAGGGTTTGGTCTGCGAAAAATCCGGAGATGCACACATATATATAGGTAGAGGGAGCTAGGAGAGTCCAAATGAGGAGCGGCTTTCGGCCACGCGATCGTGATCGAACGGCGGAGAGCATGGAGGGGAGTTTGCTGGGTTTTGGGCCACTTTGGAAGGGGTGTTGGGCTGCACACGAAAGAGGCTTTTACGGTTACCAGTTAACTGCTGGAGTATCAACGACCTCCAAATGGCACGAAACTTGACAGCGGTTCTACGGTGCTATACCAAGGCCGCTTGACAAACCTCGGGCCATTCGAGACCGCTTAACACCCGCACATGAAAAGAGGTAAAAGGGGGCGCCGGGAGACATAGGAGTGCCGGATTGCAAAACGGACAACGGGGAAAAATGCTCGGATGCATGAGACGAACATGTATGCAATGCAATGCGCATGATGACATGATATGAAATGCAGATGATGACATGGCAAAGTGCAACACGCAAGCAAATGACATGGCAATGACGGCAAATAACTGGCGGACACCTGGCGCATCGAATCCGGGGCGTTACAGTTGGTGACTCACCTATTGTGGCACGATATACACCCAACCTAGTCACATCGGACAGGCCTGTTTGGTGCGACCAAACCGTTGTGTGTGGCCGCGCCGCACACCCATCCTGGCGCGACCAGACCAGGCCGGGACAACGTAGATAGGCGGGTCCAGCTCCATTCCTACGTAATGGGACAACGCGAGACATGCCCAAGCGCGCGCGACACACACGCCACCTGGTGCGGCAGGTCCAGCCCGACATGACACGTGTTGAGAAACGTAATAGAAAAAAAATTGGCCTACAAATCTAGTTCTGTCGGTGTTCTGGAAATGGGGGTCCCCAGACTTGCCTACCTGCGGCCCACGGCGTGGCTCTGCGAGCGGGCCCGTACGGTCCATCTTCACCAACAAGCACTCAAGACCTAGCGAGGGGCCAAGCCTCGCGAGGCAGACGGTGCAAGACTCCTTCGGAAGCTGCCTCACCAAGTTGGCTCGCGAGGGGCGGAGAGATCAAGGCAAGGCAAACCTCGCGAGGTTCTCATGACGTGAGCCATGACGACCGAGAGCAGGCAGGCGCCAGGCGGGCGCGAGCGCGCACAATGTACTTGTTTCCTCTTTGGTGCTAAGGAGGCAAGCGCAGGAGCGGAGTACCAAGGCGTCAAGCAAAGGTTTCCATATCAGTGCAACGAGACCAAGACTAGTAGGATGGCAAGGCGGAGGTCACCATGGAGCATCGCGACTCAGGAGCCTAATTGGTCACGTAGCCCCTCACTCCTTGGTTCCGTCTTGGTCTCCGGTCGGCCCAACGGCGGTTGAGGTATGCGCGGGGCCGGGCTCTGCCGACGCAGAACATAAAGCGAATAGGAAGAAAATCGCAAAATCTCAAAACAAATATTACAAGACATGTTGTTCTCTCAAACGTCAAGCACAAGTTTAAACGCCTCCACAAGGCACGATGCATGTTGCAGGAGTAAAACAGGAAAGCTACCGCAAGCAGGTCACCCCTGGACACCACCAACGCCCACAGAAGGTGCTCCTCCCTTGGTGGCATCGCCGCCGCACCGCCAGCCGAGCCGCAGGATCGGTGGCACGGCCGGTCGCAGCCGAGAGCGGCCGCGGAACTTTCTTCAGAGCCTCCACTGGCCCTTCACGGCTGCGGCGGCAGTCAGACGACGCCTCGTCCACGCTGCTCCAAAGCAGCTCATCCAGGCGGGCAGTTGGATCGTGAAGATGGAGGTGACTGAAGACACGCGTCAGTGTAGCTGAGGAAAGAACGTGGGCTTCCGCCTCGGCCATAGGACCGATGCCGCTCACAACCTCCTCAAGTGCGGCAACCAGGTAGGGAAGCAGTGAAGACAAGTGCTGTCCATGCCAGCCTTTTGTCAAGTTGGGCAGTTGCGGAGGCAGCGTGGGGAAGCGAAGACGCCCACGTCCAATCAACCGCCACGCGTCGACTAAGGCCGCAGGCTATTGGGGCCCGGGGCGCTCCGCGCTTGACCTTTGGATTCGCCTCGAAGCCAAGACCGAGCGCGCCTTGGGCCTGGGGGCTACTGTCGGCGTCCTGGGAATGGGGGTCCCCAGACTTGCCTGCCTGCGGCCCACGGCATGGCTCTGCGAGCGGGCCCGTACGACCCATCTTCACCAATAAGCACTCAAGACCCTCACGAGGGGCCAAGCCTCGCGAGGCGGACGACGCAAGACCCCTTCGGAGCGGCCTCACCAGGTTGGCTCGCGAGGGGCAGAGAGATCAAGGCAAGGCAAACCTTGCGAGGTTCTCGTGACATGAGCCATGACGACCGAGACCAGGCGGGCGCCAACATGCACAGTGTACTTGTTTCCTATTTGGTGCTAAGGAGGCAAGCACAGGCGTGGAGTACCGAGGCATCAAGCAAAGGTTTCCATATCAGTGCAACGAGACCAAGACCAGCATGACGGCAAGGCGAAGGTCACCATGGAGCCCAAGGCGGCGTCACCACCAGAGCCTTTTGCAGGCGAAGACTACTTTTGTCAGGATAAGCTGTACTAGTTGTCCCCTTTCAAATTGGCCGTTGTTGGCTCCCTTCCCGCTCAATATTTGGGGAGAGGACCAGGGCCTCTATAAATAGGACTAGCCACCACCATAGACGGGGACGGATAACTCAGATCATCCTCAACCACACAAGTTCACCAGGCACAAGAACACCCCACCTCACGAGGTTGTTCTTCCCCTTGTACTGTTCATCCTCAGCCCAAGAGGCAATCCACCACCACCACACTGGAGTAGGGTATTACACCACAACGGTGGCCCGAACCAGTATAAATCTTGTGTCCCTTGTGTTGCGAGTTCGTCGAGTTAGCCCTTGAGATCTTAGCGAAGCTAGGACGTGGATCGGTTGGGGGAGATCTTCGTGCGCACCCCAGTGTTCGAACCTTGAGGGTTTTGCCGGAACCCGTGATCCGACATTTGGCGCGCCAGGTAGGGGTGCGCCGAAGCTTCCCTTCCGTCGCTCCGCGTCCCGTTGCTTCATCGTCTCCATGGCGGACGCACGCCGCGCTCGCGCTGAGCGCCGGGCTGCCCTCGCCGCCCGCGTTGCTCAGACGGCTCCCGTCGGCGGGCCACCCCGTCGTTCTCCGTCGCCTGCCGCCAACGCCGCCACCGGCCCGGCGGGGAACGAGCAGCAAGCATCCTCGCTACACCCGTCAGTGCGGCGGGACGGCCGCACTGCCACTCCATCGCTGACCCCGGCCGGTTCGTCATCCCACGCTCGTCGCGATTCTGTGGACGCGCAGGCCGCGCTGTGCATGGTGCGCGAGCTCCTGCGCTACCGCCCCGTCAACGACCTCTACAAGGACTAGCTCGACCGCATCGCCGAGCTTGTCGGCCGCCGAGGCTCCCTGCGCCATCCCTCTCCGCCTTGCCCTCACTTGATGTGGGCGGCGTAGCCCATGGAGCGCCTCCACCACCTCTGCCCCAAGACGAAGTCTTGGCGCCAAGGCGCGCGCCCCACGGCGCGACCTGCGGCGTCCGGTGCCCGCGCAAGAGGAAAGAAGCTGTCAAGAAGTCCCTCGGCCACGAGAAAAGGCCCCCGCGCTCCCCGCGCCACCACGACAAGACTGCGTGCCGACTGCGGTGGCGGTGTGCGGACCCCATGAAGGACAAGTTCCCCACCAGCGCAGAGTCTCGGTGACCACGGCAGGCTGCCGCGCCTTCACCCCTAAGCTGCGTAGCGTCGCCTGGCCGGGCAAGTTCAAGCCGGATCTACCTCCTCGCTACAACGGCACCCCCGACCCCGCGGAGTTCCTGCAGCTCTAGGAGCTAAGCATCGAGGCAGCCAACGGCTATGAGAAAGTCATGGCGAACTGGTTCCCCATGGCTCTCAAGGATGGTGCCCACTCCTGGCTCCTGAACCTGCATCCAGGCTCGATCTCCTCCTGGAGCGAGATGCGCGACCGTTTTGTTGCCAACTTTCAGGGCACTCGCGACCGCCCACCGGCCGCGGGTGACCTACGCCGCGTCAAGCAACAACCGGGAGAGACCCTCCAGAAGTACATTCAGCGCTTCAACAACATTCGCCTCAAGATCCCCAAGGTGACGAACGAGGCCATCATCTTCAGCGTTCTCTGATGGCGTCCGCGACGTCAAGATGAAGGAGGAGCTAGCCATCCACGAGGAGCTGTGCACGTCTCTGGAGCTGTTCAATCTGGCGACCAAGTGCGCAAGAGCTGAGGAGGGGCGCCTCTCCCTCCTCGAGCTCCCGGCTGCGGACCCAGAGGAGAAGAAAGCCAAGGACAAGGATGTGAAGCGCAAGGGAGCAGCCGTGCTTTCAAGGCGGAGCCTGCACACCAAGCGCCGCAGAGACCAAAAGTCATCCAAGAGCAGCCGACCGTTACATGCATTCCACAACCTGCATAGCCACAACACCAGCGACTGTCAAGAGCTCAGAGCCATTCGAGAAGGACGCTTCGGTCGACGCCCTGAGCGCAACGACCGGGGCTATGGCCGAGGAGGAGGACGTGGTGGCGGACACTGGGATGACCGTGGCCCGTGCCAGGAGTGGCGCGACCGGCCTCGTGAGGACCGCTGGCAGGATCAACCTCGTGAGGAGCGTCCTCAGGGCAACGCCGGTCTTCCCCCACTACCGCCACCACCAAGAAGGAATGATGACCACCATCAAGACGAGGGGGCTGGGGGCTTCCAGGAGCCGCGTGCTATCGCTTGCATCTTGGGCGGAACTCAAGCCCCAGCCTCTCAGCGTATCTTCAAACAGTTTGCTCATGAAGTGAATGCAGTCCTCCCCAAGCTCGAGGCCACGCGCCCGCTCAAATGGTCCCAGTGCGCCATCACTTTCAGCTCGACAGATCAGCTCAAGTGTGCAACTACCGCTGGCGCCCTCCCGATGCTTTGTTCACCAGTCATCAGCAACGTGCAAGTCACCAAGACCCTCATCGATGGCGGCGCGGGGCTCAACGTCCTGTCCGTCGACACGTTCGACAACCTCCAAGTGCCGTATGACCAGCTTCAGCCCACCAAGCCTTTCTCAGGAGTGACCGACGGCTCCACTACCCCGATCGGGCAGGTCCGCCTTCCCGTCACCTTTGGGCAGCGCAACAACTACCGTACTGAGCTCATTGACTTCGACATCGCCCACATTCGCCTGCCATACAACGCCATCCTTGGGTATCCAGCCCTGGCCAAGTTCATGGCGGTGACCCATCACGGCTACAACATCCTCAAGATGCCAGGGAGCGGCGGAATCATCACAATCCCGTGCGAAGAAAGAGACGCGGTGTGCTCCCTCGAGCGTGCCTTTCAAGCTGCAGCAATTGACGACCCCGACAGCAAGGGCGAGTGCCCTCCTGAGGCCACCCCTAAGAAGAAGAAGTAGCTGCTCCACGTAGGGCCTTAGGCAAGCGGCGCCACGTCTGGATCAGCGCCCGCACCTGGGGCGCCTCCCTCCATCACATAGGAAAGCTCGCCCGGTGCCCTTCTCGAGCAGGGCTCGGGGGCCCTCTTCTGGAGGGCCTCGGACCTTGCCAACATCACGAGGGAGGCGCTCAGGCACCACTCGGAGGCGTGCTTCGCGGCACGTCTTCCTCAGGAGGACACAGGGCGAGGAACGCCCACCGCTCAGGAGTTCATCACCAAGATCACCCATACGCGGCAACCGCCGTTCACCTGGCGTAGCCTCCCATCCAGGCGAGGATGCCGGGCTGCGCGTTTGCATCGACATCCCAGGGCTCAACAGGGCCGCGTCTCAGGAGCCCTTCTGGCCTTCGCGCATGGGACGCTGCGAGGGGCCACCACACAGCCACGTTCGCATGCCCTTTGGCCTGCCGAGCGTGGCGTCCGCCTATCAGCGCAACTTGCGGCGTGCTCTGGCGACTCAGGAGGCCAGGCACCACACCGTCCTGATAGAGATGGAGACGGTCCTCAAGGAACCGCCTGGACCCCTAGAGCCTCCCGAGGCTCAGGGCCCCGGTGGCTCGTGAGGAGCAACCCCTTCGCCGCTGAAAGGATCGAGATGGACCTAGAGGGGGGGTGAATATGTACAATTACAAATTTTAATTATGACTTAGCAATTTTAGGCAATAATGCGGAATGTGAAGGTGAGCCTAACAATTGCAAGTGTAGTACTAAGTGCTAAGCAAGTATGTAAGTAGGCAAGCACAATATGATAAAAGTAAGTGCTAAGAGACAAGTAACCACAAGTAGGGAGTTAGGGTTAGGAATAACCGCAACTCCGGGAGATGAGGATGTATGCCGATGTTCACTTCCTTGGAGGGAAGCTACGTCACCGTTAGAGAGGTGGATGTTACCACGAAGGCACACCAACGCCACGAAGGCTCACCCTATTCTCCCTTTGAGACAACACCACAGAGGCGTTTCTCAACCACTAGAGGTAGACCTTGGGGTGGTCTCCAAACCCTCACAAACTATTCCGGGGGTAATCACAAAGGTCGATTCCTCTTCGAAAGACTCCTACCACCTAGGAGTCTCCAACCTCCAAGAGTAACAAGAACGATGGGAAAAGCTCAAGACTTGCCCAAATCATGAATTCCTTGGGTGCAAAGGAGAGGAAGGAGTGGATCTATCACTTGATTGAAGAACTTCTCTCAAATGTTCCCAAATTACTTGGGGATCTAGGATTTGGTGTAGAGGATTGAGAGAGAGAGAGAGAGAGAGAGAGAGAGAGAGAGAGAGAGAGAGAGAGAGAGAGAGTGAGTGAAAAGTGTTCTTGGCAAGCTCAAAGTGAATGGTCAACCTCATCTCGGAAGAGGGAGAGGGCTATATATAGTGTGAGAGCAAAACAGACCGTTGAGCCACTTAAAGCTGACGGACGTCCGGTGGATACCGGACGACCGGTGACACAGAGAGGACCGGACGTCCGGCAGGCGGCCGGTCGTCCGGTGGCTGGAGCACCAACCAGAGGCACAGGTGTGGAAGGGGACGCATAGGTAGCGAACGTCCGGAAGGCGCCGGTCGTCCGGAGCCCGGACGTCCGGTGTTGTCAGAAATCCATTAATATCAGTTTTGTTGAAGTGCACCGGACATTCGGAGATGAGCGGACGTCCGGTGACAGGACGTCCGGTGTGATCGGTCTTCCGTTATATCAGTTCTGTGAAGATTTACTAGACGACTGGAGAGGTCGGATGACCGGTTGGTTGAGAGAGGCCGGACGTACGTAGACTTCGGACGTCCGGTGGTAATAAGACCTATTAGCTAAGAACCATACTACCATTTGTGCACAGGCTAGAGGAAGAATATTGAGATGGTATGAGAGGGAATTTTTGTAGGTTTGAGCAAGTCCTTTCGCGAAATCCAACGATCCCCTCTTAATAGTGCGGGATCCCTATACTCAAGAACAAACCGAAAACAAGGAGCCGAAGCTATTTATCTTTGTCTTGTGTCTCTGCTCTTGAGTGATATATGTATATGTATATATATATAGGGAAAATCCATCCTACCACCCGGTGGTAGTTACCCCACATGTCTCATATACTACCATGTAGTACTATATATACTATTTTATTATTTTAAATATATTCATATACTATATCTAAGATATTTCAAAGCAAGTTACATGAAAAAATTGCATATGAGCCCATAGTTTTTGTTATATTTGTAAAATACGTACATATTTATGCGTAAAAATGAGCATACTCAAAAAATGGTACATACTACCTAAAAATTAGTATATATACTACATAATCATTGTTATATACTACATACTACACGTACATACTCTCGGTTCCAACAGATACTACATACAACATACAAAACGCAAGTGGTGGTAACTACCACTGCTTGTAGGAAACATTTGTCCTATATATACATATATATATATATATGTATATATATATATATAGCTATTTTATGTCCGTAGTCATGATCCACACACAAATAGCCCTTGAGACATAATCCTGAGAAATACTCGATAAACATGATTAGTCACAGTATGCATGTTGTCATCAACATCAAAATATGATTAAGGGCATGATTGCACTTTCAATCTCCCCCTTTTTGGTAGTTGATGACAACATACATGCACTTTTAGAATAAAGCTTTGAATATCGAAATAATTTGAAAACATGGAATATCGAAGGATTTGTTATGGAGCTCCCCCTCAATATGTGCAATAACTACTAGGTAAGCATGAAGAGAGCTCTCCCTCAATATGATATCAACACAACCGAAACTCATACACAAGATAATCAAGATATCATCAGATTTAGAATAGGCTCCACAAAGATACATCACACATAGCATATAACATGAGTCGGTACAAACATATCATAAGTTCAATAACAGGTGTCATAACATAGCATGAGTCCGATAACAAGCTAACAACATAACATCATATCCCATAAAATAAGTGCCTACTCCCCCTTGGCAGCAAATACCCAAAAGGAGGTGTCATAACAGCATCAAAGAGCATCATCGTCATCATCATCACGGGCACCACTACCACCAGCCTCATCAAAGAAGTCAGCCCACTCAGGACCCGAAGGAAAACTGAAGTCAGAAGGTGGATCAGCAGGAAGACGTTCATCGTCACTCACATCGTAAACTCCGGAGTCTCTCAGACGAGCCTTCAGAGCATTCTTGGAGGTGACCAAGCGTGTGACAATGTTGTGATTTCGGGAGCAATGAAAGGTAAACATCTTCATCATGGCAGAGTGAGCCTTCCCAAGGAAACGAGAAATGCGACCAAAAGATGCAGAGCCGGAAGAAGTAGAGTGAGCAGTAGGAGGAGGAACATTAGCCGGAGTGCGACGAGCCGGAATAGAAGAGTCCCGGGGAACCCAATCATCTGCCATGTGAGGTGGAATGGCCCACTATTCATGCAAGTGAGTGCGGGCAATGGGAAATGGAGCAACACTCTCGATAAACGCCTGAAGAAAGGGGACATGAGGAAAGGCTCGCTTGTGTTGAAAACAAGCAAGATGGATCTCATGCCACAGAAAATGAGGGACATTTATCTTCCCCTTTGGGGACTCATAGAGGTGATGCATGAGATCAATGGTGCGAATGACACACTGATAAATGATGTAGAAAGGTGAGCGCCAAATCGAGACTTGGTTTAGGCCCTTTTGTTTCTCTTCATCAGTCATTTCACCGATGGGTTTTAGAAGATCCATGCAGACCTCTATGCCCTTGGGCCTATGGTGCGGGTCATCCTTATGGATTTTGAAGCCTATGTCAGGAAAACCAAGAGCAGCAACAAATTGAGCATAGGATGCCGTGAGCATAGTGTCGGAGGTCATCCAAGTGACAGTTTTATTTGGACCAAAATAACAAGTGGCATAGAATTGATGGATTGCAGCTTGGTTAAAATCATCTTTGAAATGCAAATGGTGCAGCAAGATTGGATGACTCAATGAGCTCAATAGCTCCCGGATATTTCACCGGATGAGTACGGATATGCTCTAAGTCAATGCAAACATGGAAAGATAGACCTTTAGGAATGATGATAGTGGTAAAAATGTCGGCTTGGACATTAGTGCGAAAATGAGCATCATGTGAGTCGCTATCAATAGTGAATTGATCTACGTCACGACGAAGCTTAAGGTAAGAAGCTATGGGAACCTCATTGAACCTTTTAATGATGCGACCGTGAGGGAGTGGAGGTTCAAGAGAGATGTGACGGGCATCACCGTGAGGTTGTACCGCAGGAGGAGGAGGCTTGAACGTGGGCCGACGTGTTCCCGGTTTAGGAGCGGAGGTGCGAACAACGACATAGGCGGGCTGCTCCAAATCCGCCATTTCGTCCTCGTAGTCGGATCCCTCCGATGAGGAGTCGCTAGCTGAGCTGTGAGGGAGGGCAGCATGCTTCCGGGGGTGGACCCGCTCTTGTGAATCGTCAGAGCCACCACGACGAGGCGGTCGGGACGGTCCACCGGTGACCTGCTTGCGCATGGAGTGTTTGGTCTTTGGCATTGCAACCTAGAGAAGGAGGAAGCCCCAATTTTCTTAACCACCGCCATAGATCAAGAAATCGAGAAATGGGGGGAAGAAAAATAACAGTTGCTACCTCGGGAGGGCGAGGAGAAGATGTGACGGAGAAGAACAAGTTTCCCCGACGCCGGCCGGAATGAGAGAAGGACGGGCGGAGTCCCGACGGCGGCCACCCGTGCAAAGACGGCGATGACCACGGCCGACGCGCACCCCCGGCGAGGAGAGTGAGCGGCGGCGGCGGAGAAGATATGAGGGACGGAGGATTTTAGGTTCAGGAACTGCTACAAGACGCGGGCTTTATATATAGGCGGGCCAGGACTTGATCGGACGACCGGTGCAGAGCGGACATCCAGGGCCTAAGAAGGTAAACAGATATGCCATGGACCGGACGACCGGCAATGCCCGGACGTCCGATGAGTCTGAGCAGAACAGGAAATAGCGGACGACCGGTATCACCGGATATCCGACGTGATTGGTCAGGGCAGTAATTAGCGAACATCCGGACTTAGCGGACGTCCGGTAGTATGGCACCAGAGAGGGAATAGCGGACGTCCGGTACATAGCGGACGACCGGAAGCACTTGTGTATCTTTGAGAACACAAAGGGGCCATAGTTGGTGCAAATGACCATGATGAGTTCAAAACGCAGTAGGATGCAAAAGTACAATATATTAAGCATAGAGTATCCTATGTCAGACTAAAACACCGCACTCAGATCGTGTTCTAATGACAAGAGCGGTGGCCAAGGCCACCATGTATGAGTATACTTGACATGTCTTCCCAAAGATTGGAACTTTGGGTGCATAATCAATACTCCATCATTGAAAGCACCATAGTTAAAATAACATGATAGCTTTGAGAGTGTTTGTTCTATTTATGCATTATGTATGGTGAGAATATTCATGAATTGAGTGTCTCCCCCTAAATATATGCCTACATCAAAACAAGACATTGAGTTTATGCATGAATGGCTACTAGATTTCACATAATATTGTCAAGCTCTAAGATACCAAGTTCACGCCTAAGTTGACAAAACCTTGCTTCATCCAATGGCTTGGTGAAAATATCTGCAAGTTGCATGTCTGTGCCAACATGAGCAATGTCAATATCACCCTTCTCCACATGATCTCTCAAGAAGTGGTACCTAATGTCAATGTGCTTGGTGCGGGTATGATCCTTGGGGTTCTCAGCAATATTGATGGCACTTTCATTATCACATAGAAGAGGCACATGTCTATAGGTGATATTGTAATCCTTCAAAGTTTGCCTCATCCATAGTAATTGAGTTGCACAACTGGCGGTTGCAATATATTCAGCTTCGCCGGTGGAGAGGGCAACACAATTTTGCTTCTTCGAGGACCAACTTACCAAGGAGCGTCCTGCTACCTCTTGAGCACTGCGTTGGATTTCCTTGAAGAGGAAAGGATGATGCAGCAAAGTAGCGTAAGTATTTCCCTCAGTTTTTGAGAACCAAGGTATCAATCTAGTAGGAGGCTACGCGCGAGTCCCTCGTACCTGCACAAAGCAAATAACTCCTCGCAACCAATGCGATAAGGGGTTGTCAATCCCTTCACGGTCACTTACGAGAGTGAGATCTAATAGATATGATAGATAATATTTTTGGTATTTTTGTGATAAAGATGCAAAGTAAAATAAAAGCAAAGTAAAAAGCAAAGGAAATAACTAAGTGTTGGAAGATTAATATGATGAAGATAGACCCGGGGGCCATAGGTTTCACTAGTGGCTTCTCTCAAGAGCATAAGTATTTTACGGTGGGTGAACGAATTACTGTTGAGCAATTGACATAATTGAGCATAGTTATGAGAATATATAGGTATGATCATGTATATAGGCATCACGTCTGAGACAAGTAGATTGACTCCTGCCTGCATCTACTACTATTACTCCACTCATCGACCGCTATCCAGCATGCATCTAGAGTATTAAGTTCATGAAACAAGAGTAACGCCTTAAGCAAGATGACATGTTGTAGAGGGATAAATTCATGCAATATGATAAAAAAACCATCTTGTTATCCTCGATGGCAACAATACAATACGTGCCTTGCTGCCCTCATCACTTGGAAAGGACACCGCAAGATTGAACCCAAAGCTAAGCACTTCTCCCATTGCAAGAAAGTTCAATCTAGTAGGCCAAACCAAACTGATAATTCGAAGAGACTTGCAAAGATAACCAATCGTACATAAAAGAATTCAGAGAAGATTCAAATATTTTTCATAGATAATCTTGATCATAAACCCACAATTCATCGGTCTCAACAAACACACCGCAAAAAGAAGATTACATCGAATAGATCTCCATGAGAGAGGGGGAGAACATTGTATTGAGATCCAAAAAGAGAGAAGAAGCCATCTAGATACTAACTATGGACCTCAAGGTCTGAGGTAAACTACTCACACTTCATCGAAGAGGCTATGGTGATGATGTAGAAGCCCTCCATGATGGATGCCCCCTCCGGCGGAGCTCCGGAACAGGCCCCAAGATGGGATCTCGTGGGTACAGAAGGTTGCGGCGGTGGAATTAGGTTTTTGGCTCTGTGTCTGATCGTTTGGGGGTACGTAGGTATATATAGGAGGAAGAAGTACGTCGTGGAGCATCATGGGGCCCATGAGGGTGGAGGGCGCGCCCTGGTGGGGGTGGGCGCGCCCCCTACCGCGTGCCCTCCTCGAAGCTTCCTTGACGTAGGGTCCAAGTCTCCTGGATCATATTCGGTGAGAAAATCACGTTCCCGAAGGTTTCATTCCGTTTGGACTCCGTTTGATATTCCGTTTCTTCGAAACTCTGAAATAGGCAAAAAACAACAATTCTGGACTGGGCCTTCGGTTAATAGGTTAGTCCCAGAAACAATATAAAAGTGGATAATAAAGCCTAATATTGTCCAAAACAGTAGATAATATAGCATGGAGCAATCAAAAATTATAGATACGTTGGAGACGTATCGGGCATCCCTAAGCTTAATTCACCTTTCGTCCTCGAGTAGGTAAATGATAAAAACAGAATTTTTGATGTGGAGTGCTACTTGGCATAATTTCAATGTAATTCTTCTTAATTGTGGTATGAATATTCAGATCCGAAAGATTCAAGACAAAAGTTTAATATTGACATAAAAATAATAATATTTCAAGCATACTAACAAAGTAATTATGTCTTCTCAAAATAACATGGCCAAAGAAAGGTATCCCTACAAAATCGTATAGTCTGGCTATGCTCTATCTTCACCACACAAAGTCTTTAAATCATGCACAACCCCGATGACAAGCCAAGCAATTGTTTCATACTTTTGACATTCTCAAAACTTTTTCAATCTTCACGCAATACATGAGCGTGAGCCATGGATATAGCACTATATGTGGAATAGAATGGTGGTTGTGGAGAAGACAAAAAGGAGAAGATAGTCTCACATCAACTAGGCGTATCAACGGGCTATGGAGATGCCCATCAATAGATATCAATGTGAGTGAGTAGGGATTGCCATGCAACGGATGCATTAGAGCTATAAGTATATGAAAGCTCAACAAAAAAACTAAGTGGGTGTGCATCCAACTCGCTTGCTCACGAAGACTTAGGGCATATTGAGGAAGCCCATCATTGGAATATACAAGCCAAGTTCTATAATGAAAAATTCCCACTAGTATATGAAAGTGACAAAATGAGAGACTCTCTATCATGAAGATCTTGGTGCTACTTTGAAGCACAAGTGTGGTAAAAGGATAGTAACATTGTCCCTTCTCTCTTTTCTCTCATTTTTTTTGTTTGGGCCTTTTCTCTTTTTTTTGGACTCTTTTTTTTCGTCCGGAGTCTCATCCCAACTTGTGGGGGAATCATAGTCTCCATCATCCTTTTCCTCACTTGGGACAATGCTCTAGAAATGATGATCATCACACTTTTATTTTCTTACAACTCAACAATTACAACTCGATACTTAGAACAAAATATGACTCTATATGAATGCCTCCGGCGGTGTACCGGGATATGCAATGAATCAAGAGTGACATGTATGAAAGAATTATGAGCGGTGGCTTTGCCACAAATACAATGTCAACTACATGATCATGCTAGCAATATGACAATGATGGAGCGTGTCATAATAAACGGAACGGTGGAAAGTTGCATGGCAATATATCTCGGAATGGCTATGGAAATGCCATGATAGGTAGGTATGGTGGCTGTTTTGAGGAAGGTATATGGTGGGTGTATGATACCGGCGAAAAGTGCGTGGTATTAGAGAGGCTAGCAATGGTGGGAGGAAGAAAAGTGCGTATAATCCATGGACTCAACATTAGTCATGAAGAACTCATATACTTATTGCAAAAATCTACAATTTATCAAAGCAAAGTATTACGCGCATGATCCTAGGGGGATAGATTGGTAGGAAAAGACCATCGCTCGTCCCCGACTGCCACTCATAAGGAAGACAATCAATAAATAAATCATGCTCCGACTTCATCACATAACGGTTCACCATACGTGCATGCTACGGGAATCACCAACTTTAACACAAGTATTTCCCAAATTCACAACTACTCAACTAGCATGACTCTAATATCACCATCTTCATATCTCAAAACAATTATCAAGCATCAAACTTTTCTTAGTATTCAACGCACTCAAAAGAAAGTTTTACAAATCTTGAATACCAAGCATATTAAGATTTTTTTAAGCAAATTACCATGCTATTTAAGACTCTCAAATAATCTAAGTGAAGCATGAGAGATCAATAATTTCTATAAAACAAATCCACCACCGTGCTCTAAAAGATATAAGTGAAGCACTAGAGCAAAACTATATAGCTCAAAAGATATAAGTCAAGCACAAAGAGTATTCTAACAAATTCCAAATCATATATGGCTCTCTAAAAAGGTGTGTACAGCAAGGATGATTGTGGTAAACTAAAAGGCAAAGACTCAAATCATACAAGACGCTCCAAGCAAAACACATATCATGCGGTGAATAAAAATATAGCTCCAAGTAAAGTTACCGATGGAAGTAGATTTAAAGAGGGGATGCCTTCCGGGGCATCCCCAAGCTTTGAATTTTTGGTGTACTTATATTATCTTGGGGTGCCATGGACATCCCAAAGCTTAGGCTCTTGCCACTCGTTGTTCCATAATCCATCAAAAAAATTCACCCAAAATTTGAAAACTTCACAACACAAAACTCAACAGAAATCTCATGAGCTCCGTTAGCGAAAGAAAACAAAAGACCACTTCAAGTTACTGTAATGAACTCATTCTTTATTTATATTGGTGTTAAACCTACTGTATTCCAACTTCTCTATGGTGTATAAACTATTTTACTAGCCATAGATTCATCAAAATAAGCAAACAACACACGAAAAACAGAATCTGTCAAAAACAGAACAGTCTGTAGTAATCTGTAACTAACGCAAACTTCTGGAACTCCAAACATTCAGCCAAAATAGGACGGCCTAGGAAATTTGTTTATTGATCAGCAGCAATTGGAATCACTATTTTATCACGTTCTGGTGATTTTTAAAAATTGTTTTCGTGAACAGAAAGTTTCTGGAAATTACAGCAAGATCAAATAATTATCATCCAAGAAGATCCTATAGGTTTAAATTGGCACAAACACTAATTAAAACATAAAAACACATATAACCAGAGGCTAGATCAAAGATTCATTCAACGACAGAAAGGAAAAATATTTGGTTGTCTCCCAACAAGCGCTTTTCTTTAAAGCTTTTTTAGCTAGGCATTGAGATTTCAATGATGCTCACATAAAAGACAAGAATTGAAGCACAAAGAGAGCATCATAAAACATGTGACAACCACATCTAAGTCTAAAATACTTCCTATGCATAGGCATCTTATAGGCAAACAAATCAAGGCAAGCAAAAACTAGCATATGCAAGGAAGCGAAAAGAGACAATAGCAATCTCAACATAACGAGATGTATTTAGTAGCATGAAAGTTTCTACAACCATATTTTCCTCTCTCATAATAATTACATGTAGGATCATAGGCAAATTCAACAAAATAGCTATCACAAAGTATATTCTCAACACGATCCACATGCATGCAAAGTTGACACTCTTCCAAAATAGTGGGATTATCATTAACTAAAGTCATGATCTCTCCAAACCCACTTTTATCAAAAACTTCATAAGATTGAACATTCTCCAAATATATGGGATCTAAAGTTGACACTCTTCCGAACCCACTTTCAATATGATTGCAAACAATATTATCAATCTCATATTCATCATGGGGCTTAAATAAAATTTCAAGATCATAAGAAGAATCACCCCAATCATGATGATTGCAACAAGTAGTAGACATAGCAAAACTAGCATCCCCAAGCTTAGGGTTTTGCATCTTATTAGCACAATTGACATCAAAAGGATTTATAATAAAATCATTGCAATCATGCTTTTTATTCAAAGATCTATCGCGAGTCATCTCACGGATTTCAGGCAAAACCTTATAAAGATAATCTAGTGCATCCAAATCACTAGGAATTGGTTCATCATAATTGGATCTCTTAAAAAGATTGGCAAGCGGATGAGGATCCATAGATATTGGCTTCTCTATTTAGGAATAAATACTCAACTATTTCAACCAAACGAGCAAAC
Organism: Aegilops bicornis; assembly: GCA_021605145.1. NCBI lineage: Eukaryota > Viridiplantae > Streptophyta > Magnoliopsida > Poales > Poaceae > Aegilops > Aegilops bicornis. Next base: position 306,988,507 of record CM038671.1, on the reverse strand, counting down.
GAGCCAAGTAAGGCATCAAGGCAAACGAAAAGAGAGGGCGAATAAAACGGCAAGGGTGAAGTGGGGGAGAGGAAAACGAGAGGCAAATGGAAAATAATGTAATGCGGGAGATAAGGGATTGTGATGGGTACTTGGTATGTTGACTTTTGCATAGACTCCCCGGCAACGGCGCCAGAAATTCTTCTTGCTAACTCTTGAGCACTGCGTTGGATTTCCTTGAAGATCAGTGGCGGAGCCAGGATTGGAGCAAGCCCCGGGCCCAAAAAAATTTTTCACGGCGAGAGAAACTTAACGGTCATAAGGCTTTTAGCTACCTCAAAAGATACCCTATAAAAATATGGCTCAATTGCATGAAAAAATTAGAACTTAAACTCAATGCTTAGCGATACAACAAAATAAAGACAAATGACAAAAACTAAAAAGAACTTACGTGATAAAAAAAGAGTAACAAATCAATGGTTTGCTTCATCAGTGCCTCGAATAACCTCATCAACGGTCGAAGAAGAGTTAACATCTTTGCGACATCAAAAGCAAATTTCATAAAAGAAGGTATAAACATCAAGGGAAACAATTATCATTGATAAAATTATTAAAACTTACCACTTCGATGCGGTAAAAGCCCCTTGCGAGACTTATACGTGTAGACACCCCCGTTGTGGACACCGGTGAAAAATTTCTCTGCATCTTCTCTTTCTACAATATATGAAATGAAATTGGCAATTACATCAATTTGAGTTCAACAATACCCTAGATATATGACTTGATACAAAGGAACATGGTATAAATTTCAGTTCAGAGCAGCTTGTACACCGATACAACTCATAGAAGAATATGCCAACATGGTAGAGATAAGTAGAAAGCATCAAGGGGGAAACAGGGCATCAAAGAAAATTACAAGTTGCCGCAGCCGGCACTGAAGCAGCGCCACGCGGGGTCGTGGGCGAACGATGAACACCCGGGAGAAGGGAGAAAGTGGGTGGGTTGGGGGCGGAGCCAGGGCGGACGGCGGCGCGGGCACTGGAGTCCCTACTGCTGCTGGAGATCGATCGTGCGTGCGACTCGGCGGCGGCCACGGGAGTGTTTCCTCTCTCTTTTTTTTTGACCAACAGCGTTGCGGTTTCCTGTGGCTCGTGCGTGCTAGATCGTTGGGTGGTGTTGCCTCGTGCGTGTGTGTTTCTAGTAAGACAACCCATCAAGGCTTTGGGCCTTCTTCTTTTGACTGGGCTGCACCCCGGGCCTGAGAAAAAACCTATATAACCATAGCCTACTGATTTTTCCACGCCCCGGGCCTGGGCCCTGGGTGCCCGGGGCCCAGCTCCGCCCCTGTTGAAGATGAAAGGATGATGCAGCAAAGTAGCGTAAGTATTTCCCTCAGTTTTTGAGAACCAAGGTATCAATCTAGTAGGAGGCTACGCGCGAGTCCCTCATACCTGCACAAAGAAAATAACTCCTCGCAACCAACGTGATAAGGGGTTGTCAATCCCTTCATGGTCACTTACGAGAGTGAGATCTGACAGATATGATAGATAATATTTTTGGTATTTTTATGATAAAGATGCAAAGTAAAATAAAAGCAAAGGAAATAACTAAGTGTTGGAAGAATAATATGATGAAGATAGACCCGGGGGCCATAGGTTTCACTAGTGGCTTCTCTCAAGAGCATAAGTATTTTACGGTGGGTGAACGAATTACTGTTGAGCAATTGACATAATTGAGCATAGTTATGAGAATATCTAGGTATGATCATGTATATAGGCATCATGTCCATGACAAGTAGACTGACTCCTCGTGCATCTACTACTATTACTCCACTCATCGACCGCTATCCAAAGATGCATCTAGAGTATTAAGTTCATGAAAACAGAGTAACGCCTTAAGCAAGATGACATGATGTAGAGGGATAAATTCATGCAATATGATAAAAACCCCATCTTGTTATCCTCGATGGCAACAATACAATACGTGCCTTGATGCCCCTACTGTCACTTGGAAAGGACACCGCAAGATCGAACCCAAAGCTAAGCACTTCTCCCATTGCAAGAAAGATCAATCTAGTAGGCCAAACCAAACTGATAATTCGAAGAGACTTGCAAAGATAACCAATCATACATAAAAGAATTCAGAGAAGATTCAAATATTGTTCATAGATAATCTTGATCATAAACCCACAATTCATCGGTCTCAACAAACACACCGCAAAAAGAAGATTACATCGAATAGATCTCTACGAGAGAGGGGGGGGGACATTGTATTGAGATCCAAAAAGAGAGAAGAAGCCATCTAGCTACTAACTATGGACCCGAAGGTCTGAGGTAAACTACTCACACTTCATCGGAGAGGCTATGGTGATGATGTAGAAGCCCTCCGTGATGGATGCCCCCTCGTGAGCTCGAACAGGCCCCAAGATGGGATCTCGTGGAGTGAGAAGGTTGCGGCGGTGGAATTAGGTTTTTGGCTCCGTCTCGATCGTTTGAAGTGCGTGGGTATAATAGGAGGAAGAAATGCGTCGATTGGAGCATCATGGGGCCCACGAGGGTGGAGGGCGCGGCCCCTACCTCGTGCCCTCCTCGAAGCTTCCTTGGCGTAGGGTCCAAGTCTCCTGGATCATATTCGGTGAGAAAATCACGTTCCCGAAGGTTTCATTCCGTTTGGACTCCGTTTGATATTCCTTTTCTTCAAAACTCTGAAACAGGCAAAAAAAAACCCAGCAATTTTGGGTTGGGCCTCCGGTTAATAGGTTAGTCCCAAAAATAATATAAAAGTGGATAATAAAGACCAACATTGTCCAAAACAGTAGATAATATAGCATGGATCAATAAAAATTATAGATACGTTGGAGACGTATCACGTCCAAGAAATTGACATGCACCAGAGGTGGACTTACGATCCACTTTGTCTCCAGCCCAATCCGCATCCGTGTACCCAATGAGATCAAACTTAGCATCCTTGGGGTACCATAGACCCAACTTTGGGGTGTGAACAAGGTATCTAAGAATATGCTTAACCGCCTTATGATGACTTTCCCTAGGGGAAGCTTGAAATATAGCACACATGCATACACTAAACATGATGTCTGGTCTAGATGCACAAAGATAAAGCAATGAACCAATCATAGAGCGGTATTTGGATGGGTCGAAGGGGATACCATTTATGTCTTCAGTGAGTACAATTTTGGTTGGCATGGGTGTCTTACATGGGCTAGCATCAGTCATGCCAAATTTTGCTAGGATATCCTTGAGGTATTTTGCTTGAGACAAGAAAATTCCTTCTTGAAATTGTTGAATTTGAAATCCAAGGAAGAACTTCAAATCCGCATTGAGTGACATTTCAAAATTCTTGGTCATTGAAGCCGCAAACTTGTTGCACAAATGAATGTTAGATGAACCAAAAATGATATCATCTACATAGATTTGGCATAAGATCAAATCACCTTTGTCCCTCTTAGTAAAAAAAGTGGGATCGATCACCCCTCTCACAAAACCATCATCGAGTAAAAACTTCTTAAGATGACCATACCAAGCACGAGGTGCTTGTTTAAGGCCATACAAAGCCTTATGAAGTTTGTACACATAGTCTTTGTGATCGGGATCAACGAACCCAGGTGGTTGTGATACATATACTTCTTCTTGCAGAGGACTGTAAAGGAAAGCACTCTTCACATCCATTTGATGTAATGTAAAACCATTGAAAGCAGCATAAGCAAGTAAGATGCAAATGGATTGAAGACGGGCAATGGGGGCAAAGGTCTCACCAAAGTCCAAACCTTCAACTTGTGAGTACCCTTGTGCCACTAACCTTGCCTTGTTTCGGATGATTACACCATTCTCATCTTGCTTGTTCTTGAAAATCCACTTTGTTCCAATGACGTTGTGTTCCATAGTTGGCCTCTTGACTAATGACCACACTTGATTGCGCTCAAAACTATTCAACTCTTCTTGCATAGTAATGAGCCAATCGTTGTCTATCAATGCTTCTTGTACCTTGAGAGGCTCAACACTAGACACAAAAGAGAAGTGAGCACAAAAGTTTGTCAATTGTTTACGAGTGACTCTACCTTCCGATATGCCGGTGAGAATTTTATCAACATCAACACGACCGGCCACTCGAGGCATGATGGCGGTTAAGGTTTCGCGAGGTTCAACTTCATGACCATCATCCACGTCCTCAACATATGGATCATTAATGTGTGGTGGAAAATCCTCTTCTTCATCTTGCATTTGTTGAGGTTCATTGTCAATGATTGCACTTTCTTGTTCTCGCCCTTGAGGATGATCTTGTTCTTGATGATTATCATGAAGAGGAACTTGATCATCATTTTGTACTTGGACTATGGGCATTGGTTGAGTAATAGGAACTTGTGTTGGTGTAGATGTTGAAGTAGCTTGATGATGTGTGAAGCTTCCATCTTTTTCTTCATCATCATGAGGTTCTTGTTCCATTGGAAGAAGCGCACCGACACCCATGGTCAAGATATCTCGAGAGGAATCATCTTCACCTACATCACTTAGATCAGCTTGCTCCTCATGGGAGCCATTAAATTCATCAAACACCACGTCACAAGTTTCTACAACACATCCATTGTATTTGTTGTAGACTCTATAGGCATGAGAGTTTGATCCATACCTAACAAATATGCCCTCCATTGTTTTGGATTGAAATTTCCCTAACCGTTCTCTTTTGTTGAGGATGAAGCATTTACACCCAAATACGAGAAAGTACTTGACATTTGGCTTGTTCCCGGTTAGGAGTTCATATGGAGTCTTTTCCAATATTTTGCGGAGGAAGATCCGGTTTGATGCATGGCATGCGGTGTTGACAGCCTCGGCCCAAAAACTATGTGGCGACTTGTATTCATCCAACATGGACCTTGCCATCTCCACAAGTGTTCGGTTCTTCCTTTCTGCTACACCATTTTGTTGGGGAGTGTATGGAGCTGAATATTGATGCTCAATCCCTTCATCACTAAGAAATTCTTCCAAGGTGTAGTTCTTGAACTTAGAACCATTATCACTTCTTATTGCTAAGATTTCTTTGTCAAACTTGCGTTGAGCTTGCTTGGCAAAATCAGTGAAGGTGATCTTCGTTTCGTCCTTGGACTTGAGGAAGAAGACCCATGTATATCTTGAGTAATCATCAACAATGACAAGCACATACTTTTCCCACCAAGACTATCCCATGAAGGAGGCCCAAAAAGATCCACATGAAGGAGCTCCAAGGGTCTTGAAGTAGACACAATATTCTTGGGTGGGTGCTTTGATTGATGTTGCTTCCCGGCTATGCATGCACTACACACACGATCTTTCTCAAAAGAGACATTTGTTAGTCCAAGGATGTGATTACCCTTTAAGAGATCTTGAAGATTTCTCATGCCGACATGGGCTAGCCACGATGCCATAGCCACTGCACTTTGTCGGCCTTGGGCATTAGACAAGTTGCATGGAATGTGCTCTCTTTCGAGAAATCAACCGTGTAAAGGTTGTCATCCAACTCTCCAACAAAGGCCACTTAGAGAGTATCTCTCTTAAAGACTTTCACATCCTTTAGTCCAAATAGTGTATCATAACCAACAGAAGCCGATTGGTGAACAAAAAGCAAATTATATTTAAGGGATTGGACAAGCATGACATTTTCAAGAGACATGCCATTTGTGATAGCCACCTTACCCAACCCGAGTACCTGTCCTTTTGATCCTCCACCAAACATAATGCTCATAAATGGTTGAATAGCTTCCATGAAATCGTAGAGCAATTTGCTATCTCTGATCATATGATTGGTACATCCACTATCAATCACCCATTTTACTCCACCGGAGAAGGCAACCTCCACACAATTATTACTTGGTTAGAGGCACCCATTTTGCAATGGGACCTCTCAAGTTAGTCACAAGGGTCTTAGGGACCCAAATATCATAAAACCGAAATGCATTTCGAGTACCAACAAACTTTGCATAAACTTCTCCATCCTTAGTATTACGAAGTACATAGGATGGAGGCATGAACTCTTTTGGCTTGTTGAGAGTGGGGATGCCCCTTGTGGCCTTCCCACTAACAACCTTACGTTTCTCCTTGTGCCCTTCTCGTACAAAAGTTTCTTTTAGGGGGGTGGTGCACTTTTGAGAGGACATCTTCTTCTTTCTTGTGCTTGGGACAAACCCGAGTCCCTCTTTGGCAAACACTTCATTGTGTTGGCTCAACACCTCATTAAGGTTCTTTTGCCCTTGGGCTATGAGCCCTTTTTCGATTTGAGCCTTGAGAAAACGATTCTCCTCAAGAATAGATGCTAGATCACTACTAGAGTTAGTAGAACAAGCATCAACATTGATAATAGGAGAAGAGTAAGCCTTGGCTAGAGTTTCAATATAAGTAAGCTTGAGTGTCTCAAAACTCTTTGTAAGAAGGGTGAGATCTTCTTCCTTAGTCTTGAGGGACACAGATAGGAGCTCACAATCCTTAGAGAGAGAAGCATTTGACTTCTCAAGCTTACTTTTATCATTCATCAACTCTTCACAAGAGTCAATAGCCTTTTTCAAGGAGACAAGATCTTTAGTATGAACATCAATGTTTGCACCAATTTTTAAGCATAGTTCATCATTTCGTGCTTCCTCATATTGGACTTTTCGCTCAAGGATTTCATATTTTTCCTTTTCCTCGGTGACGAGGGTTTCGAGTTCCTTAATAGAAATGGTGTGCTTACTCACCATTTCCATAAGCATACGAAACATAGTGAGCTCCTTTCCTTTAAGGGAGCACATGAACTTATTTAGTTTAGCAAGCATAGGATCATTTATATCATCATCCTCATAACTATCCTCCGCATCAAGATACTCATCACTAGGAGTAGGAGGAGTGAAAAGAGGAGGGTTTGATCGTGGGGTTACCTTGACCTTGTCAGGAGAGTGTTGGTCCTCTCCATCTTCTACCACGACCTTCACCATGAGGCACTTGTGAGTGTTGCCCTTGTAGTTCTTCATGTAGTTGTAGCTGACAACATCACCACTCTTGCTGCTTAACCTCAATGTGTTTTGAGAATCTTGAGCAACTTCGGCAACACCACTAACATCATCCGGATCGGATTCTTCTTGAGCAACCATTGCTTTCCCATCTCTCTTCTTGAGCTTGGAGTTCAAAGGATTTGGCAACTTCTTCTTGGGAAAGGTCTTGGGAAACCTTGGTTTATCTTCTCTCTTCTCATAAGGGCACTCGTTGGAGAAGTGGTTGGTTTCTTCACAGTTGTAGCATTTTCTTACTTTCTTCTTTTGAAATCTTCCCTTGAATTTTCCCACGCTAAACTTCTTGACAAAGAGAGCCATGTCCATATCAAGGGCCCTCATCAGATTCAACCTCATCACCATCTTCTTCATCATCATCATCATCATCTTCTTCACTTTGCTCATCTTCACATACATGCTTGGCCTTCAATGCAAGATTGATCTTTGACGATGGAGTACCATGCATGGCAAGATGTTTTGTAGCATTTGCCTTTGACTCTTCAAATAGTTGGAAAGTGGATATGATGTAATATGTAGCCATTTCCTTGAAGGCATGGTGTTGTATTATGTCCCATACCATTTGATGGTGATATGGAGCAAGAGCATGGAGCAACTTGTCCACAAGGAATCGCTTAGTCATGTTGAATCCATCTTGTGTCTTGTCACACTCAGACGACTCAATATCAGCAGTGTGAGTCATGAGACGCTCAAGAAGTTGGTTGGGAGTTTCACCTTTCTCCATACAAAAGTTTTGCAATTGCCCCTTGGCAATTTCATATTGAGCACTCTGGAGGGTGGAGGTACCGGTCTTGGATCTTATAATACTTTCCCATAATTCCTTGGCACTTGTGATGCGTATGAAAGGTCTCCTTTGCTTTTCAACCATACCTCTCCTTATACACATGATTGCGGTGTCATTGAGATTCTTGTCATAAATTTCTCTTGGTGTAGGATTCTTTGGATCAACCACATGGTGACCATACTCCAAGATCTCTATCATCTCATCGTTTCCATATCGAAGATGATCCTGCATAGCAACTCTCCACAAGGCAAAATCGGAAGTGGCATCAAGTAAAGGAGGTTCGCCTTGAGGGTTATATTTCGGTTTCTCAACTTGGGGTCTTGCATAAAGCCAAGGAACACTTGAGTGTTCATTGCTAGGAGGTTTTTGACCAAGTGACGAAGTAGGCACAGTTGGCCTCGAAGCCGCACCACCCGAAAGTGGTGCAAGCACCGTCGACAATGTGGCTATCCTCATTTGGACCAAGGCCTCAAGAGAAGCATCATGCTCCTCCTTTTTCTTAGCAAGGGCCCGTTCCATATCCTTAGAAGTAAAGGACTTGACTTCAGAAGAAGCCTCACCTTTATCCTTCGGATCTACAACACTACAAAAAAATACACTTCCGTGATGATACGTGTTTGTCACAGTAGGTCGCGTTTTTTGTCATGCATGTACATCCATGAAAAATTTATGACAGAATCAAGATAGTCATACATGTGCTGTCATAGAAGTGTTCCATGACATTACCAAAATTATCATCACGGAAGTGTCCACTTCCATGACGATAAATCGCGCGTCACAGAAGTGCTTTCGTCAAGGGTGACCGACACGTGGCATCCACCGTAACGGAATGCCGTTAAGCTATCGGGTCAGGTTTTGGATCCGATAACCCGTTAACAGCCCCGACTAATGGGGATTTTCCACGTGTAAAATCATCATTGGCTGGAGGAAACACATGTCGGCTCATCGTTGGGACAGATGTCATCCGCTCATTGGACCGAAGGCGCCTATGATACGGCGACACGTCGCACGGCCCAACAGAGGCCCATTCCTGTGAAAAGGCCGACCTGTTTTACTTGGTCAAAAGGTGGCGGGCCGGCCCACGGAAAGCCTGTTATCGGCCTGTTCGCATATAGCCCATTTACAGCCCGCTAACCCAGGGCCCGTTACGCCCTATCCGAATTAGGCCCAGTAGCGTCATCTAGGCCGTCCATGATTCAACCCGTTTTAACTTCCGGCCCATGTGTGGCCCATGACTTCTTTCGGCCCATATGAGGACCTTTGTAACTCTTGGTCCATTAACGGCCCGTGGTGAAATTGGCCCGTAATGAACAGTGTATCACTTTTTACCCATTAACGGCCCGTTATTCCATTGGGTCGTTTCCAGCCCAAGTTATCTTTCGGCCTTCTCAGGGCCCATTGATTCTTGGGCTCATTTGCAAAGATTCGGTTACATACGGCCCGTTCTCGTCATTTTCTACTTGTGGGCCAAATTCAGCCCGTCGTTACGATCGGCCCGCTTATGCGTCTAATACGTTGGGCCGTTTTCATGTCAAAAAAACCCGTTGGGCTATTTTCATAGAGTTATCAAATACAGCTTATTAACGGCCCGTTATGGTCCACGAATAGTATGGCCCATGATTGGCGAAATGATGATACGCCCCGTAGAAGGCCCATGGATCCTACGGCCCGTATGAGGCCCATGGTTAGTACGGCCGGTAGAAGGCCCATGGATCATACGACCCGTAGAAGGCCCATGGACCCTACGGACGATAGAAGGCCCATGGACCCTAAGGCCCGTATAGGAGGCCGATGGATCCTACGGCCGGACGAAGGCCCATGGATCATACGGCCTGCAGGAGGCCCATGGTTACAACAGTCCGTGTGTTGCCATGATTATTTTGGCCTAGTTACCAAAAGTAGGCTATTGTGGCCACTAGAAAAAAATGTAAAAGAACTGCAGTGACTACAAGCAAACAACTAAACAAGACAATAAGGAAATAAATAAGCAAGCAATTAATGCTAGACTATTACCGCTATTGCACATATTACATCCACTGGGCATCAAAGTTCGCCACCAGTGCAAATATAGGGAACAAAGCAGCACATTACATACACTGGCCGTCAAAATTGGCCACCAGTGCAAATAAACGCGGCAGTGAAACAAGAGCATAACTGAAACAACTTCGGAAGAGCTCAAGAAACGTTATCGTGGGTATCCACCATGCTGGCAATAAGCTTAGCAAGCTGATTAGCTTTGTCCTGTTTGGCGCTAAAATCCTCCAACGCTTGTTGTTGCACCGAAAGTATGCATCCGAATGCTCCAGGACTTCCGCAGCCCTTCCGCTTCTTGTCGCAAAGACGGTGATCGATGTCTTTCAGCTTGTAGTTGAGACTCAAGAAACCAAACTGATTCAGACAGTGAGTTTGAATAGCTTGTGCAAGCGGTAGTGGCCAGTAACTCGAACACTAAACCAAGACAGGACTTTGGGGTTGTCTCGCTGTCTTCAAGATAGTCTTCCTTAGCTGTTTTATCAGCTTTATTGGAGACCAACAAGGATGTGTCACTATCCTGAACCTTATCTGCATTACTTCCTTTACCATTGCTTAATAAGGCACTCTTCCCCAATATTACATCGACATTCTAAAAGAAGAAACAAGCAGACACATAACAAGTTTAGCATGTACTAGTATATGAAACTCATTTCGGTGAACCAGTTCATTAGTAAGGTGGACAGGATTAAACTACAAAGTCTTTTATTGCCAAGTACTAGTACATAATAAAAGCATCAAACAAACATATATCTATGTCCTATGGTCACTGCATTGTCTTGCCAAATCAAAATAGAGACACAGTTCAAATCATATCAGTTCAAGACAAAGAAGAAGTGAAAGAATACAAAGCGTGGGAAACTACACGGCACAACAAGATTTCAGATGGGTACCACGGGTCTACATGTACAACAACACTATTGGCTCTGTTGTGATGCTAGTAATGTGCATGATATGGAAGTCAACTGTATACACAATTGAAATTGAAATCAACAGAGCTATTGATAAGAGCAAAACTGTTAAAGAAACATGCGTGAACATACCTGCCGTGCCATTGGAGTTTCGATTGGATCCTTCAATTTAAAAATAAGTTTGTATGAGTAAATACAGTGATACAAGAGCAAAGCAATCATAGTTAAAAAAGGCGCGCCTAAGCGAGCGCTTAAGCGTGCCTATGCTCTAGGCGTTGGCAAAACACATTGTGCATAACTACGGATAATCTATGCATAACTGCGCATAAGTATGCGCTTTGGTCAGTAAAGCGCAAGGCGGTGGCAAAACACACAATTAACGCCTAGCGCTTTTTTGAACTATGATAGCAATGGAATCTTAAATTAAAACAGTTGTTCTTCAGGTTTAGGCACTTGTTCTACATGAACAGAGTACAGTAAGACGCAAGAATATACTACTTAAAAATAGAAAATGAGCTCATAGACTTTACCACATTCTTGGTTCGGGACCAAGATCTGAACAAGGCGTTCCCGATCATCGTCCGATAAATGTGTCTCGGGAGAGCGTAAGGGAATTTGATGAGTTTCTTTGCCGGTGAAGTACGTTTTCTTGAGGTAATTCCGATCGCCACCAAACATTCTTGAAGATAGCAGAGGTATTAGCACAAAGTTACCTCATCCTGAGTTTCCAAATCGGTCCTTCTCTATAGAGAAAAATGGGAAAATTTGCTATATTATAACCATCATGGAGGTAGGATGTATGGGACGAAGCAAAGTAATTGCCATGAATAACATTACTTACACATAACTCTGGACAAACACCTGCAATCGGCATTTTCTTACATCTTGATTATAATATTTCCAAGATGGGAAGATACGCACATACGATTTAACAACATCAAATGCGATAGATGCTAAACTACGACTAGCTGGTTGTGCTTCCTCCACGTGAATAGGCGTACTAACCGTGGAGTTGGGGTTCGTCGTGATAATCTTGGCCCTTTGGGCACTTTGGAGCTGCCTTACTAACCGCTTCTTGTTTGGGAGCTCTGTGGTGGAGATGGTGCTTTGTGTCAACAGAACTGGGTTACTATCTACCGGGTTGGGGTTAGATTGGGTGAAGCTGGTTCTCTGTCCAACGCAGTAGGGGTACAATCTGTGAGAGTTTGGGTTATGTGTGGTAGGGCTGGTTCTTGTGCATGTACAACCGGGGTGCTATCTCCACCAAGAGGTAGCACTGTTTTATTTGAAGACTGTGTTTTTAGTCCGCTTGATACTGGCATCACCCGCTCCAATTCAAATGGCGGATAAACAAGAAACATAGTTGAATGTACAGACATTGTATGAGAGACAGATGCAATGGATAGTGTGGAAAAAAGAGGGCATGAAATAGTTGACATGTATATTGTTTAACTAAAACGGATAGCATGACATAATTTCACATATATGATGTCTATCTAAACTGGATAGCATAGCATAACATAATTCAAACATATGATGAATAACTAAACATGATCGCATGACATAATTCACCTACATGTTATCTAAGTAATCAGGATCGCATCATTTAATTCACATATGTGATTTATATGCTAAGCGAGAGGGCATTCGATATGATGTCCGAACTAAGAACATGGTGTTGAATATTGTGTATATGATGTCTAAACTATGCAACGCATAAGACAACGTATGCATGATATGAGCAGTATAACCGTGCCAAGTTAGATCATACACCTCAGTGGGGAATAGGACTGGTCATCTGTCTCTGAATCCATCTGTGAGGAGCTATCGGGACCCAACAAGAGATCTGCTTGACGGTAGCAATGCGCTCTGAAGGCCTTGTTTTCACTCCAGATTTTTCCATCTCCCACCCAAATGGCTGATTCACGGGAAGAGTAGTTTAATGTACAAACATAAATCGACAAATGGAAATGTAATGAAGAAAAGGATGGGCAAGATATCATTCAAATATATGATGCCTGGTTAAACAAGATGGCATTGCACATTTCACATATATTATGGCTGGCTAAAAGACATGAGACTGCATAATTCCCATATATGACATAGAAACTAAACATGTGGCATTACAGAACATGTCTAAACTAAGCAGATGACATATATGATGTCAAAAGTAGGCACTTTGCAAGGCAACATATGCATGATATGACTAACATCATCATGCCAAGGTAGAGCAAACACCTCGGGGTAAATAGGAGTGGTCGGCGTGCGAATCCGCCTCGAGCAGATATCTTCCTCTGGATTACAATGCGGAGAGGGGTGGGGAGGGTTTTCCATTGAACCCACCATGGAGCGATGTCTGCATGACATTGTATAGCCGCATAAAACTCTTCTCTTTTTCTCTACATGTTCAAGATGACTGTACAATATCGACATGCATACGAAAAAAATATGGTGAGATTATGTAAGGAGAGCATGCAGAAATTTAGAGTGATGGTAACAACCAGTGGATCGATGTTTTTCCGTTGAACCAAAATAGCCCTAATGGATCGACGTGGATGTATAGTAATAAGTGATGCAACAAGTGTACAACCTCTTTGTCAGAGCCGTGTAAACCTCAACATCATTGGGTTGGTCATTTGAAGCGATTGACGCAGAGGTGGCTGTCGGAGGTGTGGAGGAAGATCTGAGGAATCAGAAGCGGCGTCCGAGGGCACTGCTTTCTGTTGTGATGGATCGTTCTGTCGTTGGAGCAGCTCCGGTGAGCCGTAAGACGTCAAGGCTGAACCAGCACAAGACAGACATCATTAATCTCAAGTGGGATTCTAATAGCATCTCCAATAGATGATGTAAAATGGATGTAAAATTAACATAACCAAAAACCACCTGACTACAACAGATGAGGTAAAAAATATTGACTCTAAACTTAACTGTCGAAACTAAAATTCACTGTGGAGTCTGAATGCTACTTTCAAAACTGAACGCAATTGTAGCAGAGAGGCACTTGACATGTAGTTTAGGGAGGGCCTGCAGTTCATCTTCAACCTGCACCCCCCTGAGCCGCCAGCCACCACCGGCCGAACCGGCGGCCCCAGCGCCGCCTCGCCGCCCCGAAATAACTCGCCACCGCCGCCCCGGCTAGCCCTCTAGGCCCCCGCCCCACCCTGAACCCTAAGGTAGATAGTGGGGTACCTCTCCATGAGCCCCGTCCCATGCGGGTGGTTCTTCCTTAACTCCGGCGAGCCCCCAATCCCTGAAAATTGATCGACCCAAAAGTCGATTCAGTCGATCAAGTGTGGCTTAATCGAGCAGAGCGAAGACGGCGAGGGAGAGCAGCAGTAGTAGCTGGGCAAGCGAGCGAGAGCCGGAGCAGCAGCAGATCCGACTGGTATGGACGCCGCCGTCGAAGGGGCCTCCCACTGGGGGAGAGCCGCCGTGGAGATGTCGCCCGTGGCGCCGGCTTCAAGGTAGCCACTCCATGGGGGTGCGGAATGGAGCACCGTCGGCGCCGGGAGGTCGAGTTAAGGAGAAGGTGCAATGCGATGAGTGTACAACCTCTTTGGTGGTGCCGATTATGCCTCGGCTTCGTCCGAGGAGTCGGTGAGGATGCTGTGGTTCCGGTGGAGCAGGTTAAGGCGGCGCTGTGGGGATGGAGCAGCCGCGATAGACGAGGCGATCATTGGAGCAGCTCCTTGGAGGTGGAGGACGGGGCGGCTGAACCGGCGGGACGGCGAGATGGACGACGGATCCTCATCCAGGGAGGTGGACGAGGGACGTCGAGCTGTTCTTTGTGGACGACGCTGCCGGGGAAGAGGCTTCACTGGGCATCGGTGGCGTGGCGGACGGAGGAGGGTGGGGTTTCGCGCTGGAGCGGAGAGGTTATGGCGGCTGGGATTTCGAATGGCGAAAGGGAGCGATGGGAGGGGTGAAGCATGACTTAGGGACGCCGCTTGTCCAAAATGTAGGGTGTGTTACAAAGTACCCCCCACCGATTTGAACTAGCGGCCCTTTCGGCTCAGGGTTAGAAGGGGGATTTCGTGTGTCGGGATTTGGCAGCTTGAGGGAGTTTTCGCGCGCGTTGTAATTTCGGGATAGCAAGGCACGGGTTGTGAAGGCGCCAGTTTTTAGAGCACGATATCTGAATTTTCAGGATATAACAAGACGCGGATTGAATTTTAGGGACAAGCCTAACGTGTAGTAATATTGTACTTGTACGTACCAAATCAATTCGCACTTCCCTCAACCCAAAAGAAAACGAAAAAATAAAACTATTCACACCACACAAAGAGAGAGTCTTGCCCGTTTTACTATACAAATGCTATTCAAAGCTACTCCTCCTTCCATCTATATAGGGCCTAATGCATTTTCGATGCTAACTTTGACCAAATATTAGAGCAATGATATATGACATGCAACTTACACAAAGCACACCGTTAAATTAAATGCATGAAAGGTTCTTTCAATGATATAATTTTCACATTGTGCATGTCATGTACTATTAATCGTGCCAATAGTCAAAGGCGGTCTTAAAAATCTCATTACGCCCTATATAGATGGAAGGAGGGAGTATGAATCCATGTTATGTCCGATTAAATTTTTTTTCGCTTTGTATAATGCATGTAACCTACTCATACCAACATTTTAGTGCATTCCAAATGTCTATACTACCGCTGCAATTCGAACTAAATTTGAATTCGTTTCTCTATTTCAATAAGAATCTACAATCATGATTGTTGCCAACTTCAACCATCATAGTTTCCTTGCTATCCGCCAGATATAAATCGAACAACCTATAATGCAGGATGGCAGGCACACCATCATCAAAAACTCCGTTTTTATAAGAGTAGAGATAAAATATATTAAATGTAGTATAACATGTTCATAACCAAACCATGTGTATCACCGTTATATATATTCACACATGCGTCGGTTTGAAACACTATGATAAATTCTTCAAATATCCGAATTCGCTTTTATAATGAAGTATATATGATCTCTATTCGACTTTTACACCCACACAACCCTCTTATCTTTGTAGCTAGCGCTAACTTTCTCTTGTGCATGCACACGCCCGCATCCCTCTCACCCTCCCTTAGCATTCTCTAGCTCCATCGCGCAAATTCGTCTTTTCACTTTAGGTCGTTCACCCATGGTGTGTGTAGGCCCCCTAGCTCCTTCTTTACGGCACACATCGATCGATATGCCTCTCTAGCCAGGTGTGCCTAGCACAAACACAAGCTTCCCCTCTTCTCTTGTCATCGTCCATGCCTCACTCCCACCACTCTTTTCATCGTTCTCGTACTCACACACTCCTCCCCCCTCGATATAGTATGCCTCTCATACCACCTCCTACATGCATCCCTCTCTCTCTATCCTTCTCCTCGTGCCTCATTTGCTTCTAACACACACATGCATGTATACCGATCGATCTCCCAACATATACCTAGATTGACTTTAACTACCCCCCATCGATTGACGTACCTCACAAGTTATGTCTCTCCTTTCTCTAACAAAGGGCGATTGATCTTCCTATATAGTTACGTCTGCTTACCACAGCCACATCGCCCCCCTCATCATTCGTGCATGCCTCCTGACCCGTCTCTCACACACACGTGCACAGACAACAAGCAGCCATCTCCTCTCTTATTGATATTGCGGGCGTGCCCTCCGTTTGTCTAGCAAGCCTATCCCACCATTTGTTAGAAGCAACTCCACTACCACCCCCTCCAACACTCTAGCTCTGTCTCTCTCCCAACCTTATTCCTCCCCTGCACATATGCATGGATGCCGATAGATCTCCCTTAATACATGAGGCAGATCGATCTCCTTAATACATGAGGTAGGCCTCTCTCCTCCTCCACACATATACCAGCCATTGTACCTCTATAGTTAATTGGGCCTCCTCTTCCCCCACCACACACCGATAGTCGAGCGCTGTAGGTAGGTATCCATGCCACAGACAAACTGCACATGTCCCATCTCACGTTCCGAGGGCCAGCCACTCTATATCTTTGACGTGGGCACACACAAATTCGATGGCACTCTTTACCGATCACAAGCACACACACACACACATCATCCCTCTCTTGATTCTATGGACACCTCAAGCCGATGATACCTCCACTCTCTTCTCGTGGATCGCCCCTATATATATATGTTATATCCAGGACTCTATTTCACACACATTGCATATGTTACATTTTTGATTGACCCCCTCCCCAAAAAAACTCTCAAGAACCCACACACTATATCTCTCTAGGTTTGTATATCTCTCACACAACCCCACGTAGGTGGTGTACGTATACAAGAAGAGAATAAGTGCACCGCGCACGTACTCACGCTTCGTGCCCAGCCACACCCGCACGGGTACACGGTGGAGCTCATTTCTTTACGAAATGGCAGCCCACGTGCTAATTTGAACGCGTGTAGCGGTTGTTTACCTAGGGAGGTCGTGGTACCACGCGTGCACGAAACAAAGTTCGACTTGACGCGTTGGCGCGTTATTTTTAAATAAAGTTATAGCGCTCAATGGCACGTACATAGAATATAAAACGATTTTTATGGAGAAAAAGGTAGTCCGCTCACTATATACAATGGAGCCTGCCTGCCTAGTTTGTCGCTCTTCAGAGTATCTCACACAAGGCTGCGGTGGCCTCTCTCTCTCTCTCACCATTGGTCACTGATCCGGCCGCATCCCGTCCGCCGGGGGAAAGGGAGTGCGGTGGCCTCTCTCTCTCTCTCACCGTTGGTCACTGATCCGGCCGCACCCCGTCCGCTGGGGGAAAGGGAGGAAGTGCATCGTTTCTCCGTTTGACGGCGCCGAGGCAGCACGTCCCGATCTGCGGTACACGCCGTTCTCTCTGACCAAGCTCCGGCGCAGGCCTACGCCACACCTTGCAGATTCCGCCGCTTACCCGCTCACCTAGTTACATCCCGACGACCTCTAAGTATCCCCTCCGGCCTTGCTCCACTGCCCGTCTTCCCACATCGCTGTATGTGGATCTTCCATAGTTCTTTGCCCAAAACGTAGCTCGTCCGGCGTACTTTCCATATTGCATTCTCGTCCTCACACCGTTTTAGACAAACACAACCGTGTTGTTATCTTCCCTTAGGACAAGGAATATGCTTCTTTTTTGTCGCCGCCTGTGTAATCAACTGTTATTGGCGATAATTGTTTCCTTTCTACCTCTTTTTTTGCAAACAGGGCTATCCATTTCACCTCGTTGCTATTGCGACCTTTTGGTGAACTGCACAAATCACTTTTTTTTTCTTAAGAGTGTTTTGTGCGGTTGTACTAAAATGTCACACGGCAACGTCTCTACATTTCAAAGGTCTTGAATGCACAAAGGGAGATTGGTTTTGCTCTATCCTCCTCATCCAACTCCGAGCCTAATCTTCTCCAACTAGTTAGTCTTAAGAGAGACTGCAAAGGTGACCGGCTTCTACTTGTGTGTTTATTGTTTCATCAGCAATCCTCTATTATCGTAATCACACTTAATATCTTTGGAACAGGGACGCTCAGCTCTATTTTAGTGGAACTGCACAAAATGATCGGAATGTTGCATGCTCCAGACAGCTACTTTTTTCCCAACATGCCTTGTTGATTTAGACAGAACTGGGGGGACGTTGCTGCCAATGAAAGCATGGATCAATTTTAATTTAACACCTTCTCACAACTCTGTCTTCATTTGTGATGTAATTATTAGCTCTGATCTGCTAATAATTGACATGCATTAGCAAGGAAGTTAGTTTTTTATTGTTTCCTAAAGAGCATCGATGGCAAGACACGCGAAACAAAAGCTGAAAGCTCACACCATTGTACAATTTCATGTCGTTGGAAAATTATTTGTATAGTACGTCAATTATGTAAACAAATGATGGAAGCTTGATAGCATTGCCAGAAGCCTCTTCATCATCCAGGTCCATGTGCCATGCACAAAATTATACTCCTTCGTTCCTAAATATTTGTGTTTTTACAAATTTCAAACGGGCATATTTTAGAGTGTAAATTCATTTATTTTGCTTCGTATGTGTACTCCCTCCGTTCCTAAATATTCGATTCGTCTTTCTAGAGATTTCAACAAGTGACTACATATGGAGCAAAATGAGTGAATCTACACTCTAAAATATGTCTATATACATCCGTATGTGCCAGTCTAAAAAGACAAATATTTGAGTAGTCACTCGTTGAAATCTCTAGAAAGACAAATACTCCGGAGTATACTTAAGAACCGAGGGGGTAGTGCACAACCGCATGGGAGACTCAGCCCGGTCGTTGCGCCGCATTAATAGTGAGTAATGAGCAGTCAAATCATAAGCCCCACCTTTTCAATAGTAAGTTGCTCGGAAGAAGCAACCATCAATACACTCTTCTTTGAATCCGCTCATACTACTCCATCCGTCACTGTTTATACAGCGCGCTTCAGAAAAAAGAAAAAAAATCTATGGGACCAAGGCGACTAGCGATCGGCCTGAAAACTAGCATGGGTAGTTATAGCACGGCGTCTATTACTAGAGGGAATAATGCATACACACATGCATGCAATGCTTCCACCCCGGGTACACACATGCATGCACTTACTCCACTCCGTAGTACAGTACAAGGAGAGAAAATTGTGGACTTGATTGCGGTTACCACGCCCTAATTAATTGAGCATTAAACCAAACGCGTCTAAAGTCTCTCTGGTGGTGGAAATGCATTGAGAGAAATGCACCATAATGAAGCGCGCCCTGTAAACTGTGATGGAGGGAGGAGTAGTATGAAGGTGCAAAACCAAGCACGCGTATGGCCAGTCGGTCAACGCACCTCCTGTTGGCATATCACTGACATGTGGGACAGGAGTGTGAGCAACCCGATCTCAATTGACGGCAAAGAGCCAACCCGCCGTTCCTTGAGAGAGACGAGGAGCGAGAACACACAGACGGGCTCGCACGGAGGCCAAGATATATTCGAGCATGGTTGGTTGATCGATATCATTCATTACATGTTGGGCTTCCGTTTTTCGCCCTTCTCTGGAATAAACGTGTACTTTATCATAGATAAAAAAAGAGTACAGACGCTCCACCATGCGGTTCTAGTAGTAGTACTACTCGTACTACTGCGCTTGGCTCTTCGCCTCTTCGTGAAGTCGAACAATGATGGTACTCTGCATGTTGGGTACTACAGTGTATGCCTCTGACAATCTGACACCGAATGACTGATGCATGTCCACCGAGGGTAGGTTGCATTAGTCAAAAGGCATAAGCGAGCTTCACCTTGTCCTGCAAGCTTCTCCTCGTTCTGCGAGTTGACGAGACACACCAAAAAGTAGTGCTAGTCCATACTCCCTCCTTTCCGGTTAATATGGCTTAATCTTTTTTGCGGGTAAATGAGAGAGCTTTATTCATATATAAGCATTCTTAGGACGATCAACCAAGACACTGGTCACTAGGAAGCGAGGTACCCCGCAAAAAAAGAAGTAGGAAGCAAGGTGTTCCATCAAGCCAGCTCTCGGCCACATTCAAAGTGCAGCAAGCACGGTTCGCACGAAGATGCGCCACAAGGCTTGCTGACCTGTTTACATGCTGAATAACAAAAAAAGAGGAAATATTACCGAGCGCTACTATTTGTAACAGGATATGAGCCAGAATTAAGCAAGAATTGTGGCGAATGTTCCATGCAATCAACTTCCATTATCACATGCAAGAACCCTCGAAGAGAACCAAATGTGTTGATGATTGCTTTATCAGATTTTAAAATTATAAGAAGAGTGCAGACGCTCCTCCATCCGGTTCCTAGTACTAGTATAGTATGTACCTTTATAGACTATAGTAGTAGTACTAGTAAACTTTGCGCTTGGCTGTTCGCCTATTCGGGAAGTCAAACAATAATAGCACTAGTAGTATAGTGTATGCTTCTGGCAATCTGACACCAAATTAACTGTTGCACATCCACCGCCTGAGCGAGGGAGAGCTTGCATTAGTCAAAAGTTTCTCCTTGTCCTGCGAGCCACCGCGCGCAAGCTTCTCCCGTCCTGCAACCTTCTCCTCGTTCGGCAAGTTGACGGGACACAGCAAAGTAATGCTAGTCCATACTGCCTCCTCTCCGGTTAATATGGCTTAATTTCAAACGAGATAATACACTGTCTGTCACTCTATATTTGTAAAAATACGGTCAGTGGACTTCATAATACGCTCATTGCGCTCAATATATATAGTTTCCGGTGTTTATACGGTCACTAGCTCACCCTGACTGAGTATGTGTGTGCATGCACGTGTAGGTTGAGCACTTGAGCGTGACCTTGTGTGTTCCGTCGTGTGCTCGGACATGCATGCATTAGGGCGTCGCGCGTGTTTTTAAATCCATGTGTATGTGTGGTATTGCATACACATAGGGGAGTACGTGTAGGGGCCACTAAGGAGCATTCAAATCACACAAGAAGTTAGTCGGAAGAAGCAACCATCATTTCACTCTTAAATGACACGTCTGCAATATAAAATGGTTGAGATGGAGAGAAAAGAAAACCACTATATATACACTAGCGAGGAGCCTAAGCTACAAGCCCGCTTGCTTAGGTTGCTCTCTTCACAAGCATAGAACGACGAGCCCGATCCCACAAACCGGGAAGGGAACAATGTTCTCGTGAAGACGCGATCGACATCGGCAAGGGAGAAACCCACAATCGGTGCGTCCCAATCGGGGTCACCATGGTATGAGCCGATGCCGCGTCCCAACCGCCCTTCTAGCTACAGCCCGACGTCCCAGGTAGTCCATCTTCCTTTTGGAGCTGGCTTGCTCCACTGTCGTAGCTCCATCTCCATGTCGATCTTTCTCTACTTCTACCGGCTTCTACTTGTGATGAGTTTATGTCTCGTGAACTAGTGCCAGTACTATTATTCTAATCACACTTCTTCAATATCTTTGCCATCAGGGATGCTCAGGTCGATTTTAGTGGAACTACACAAAAGCATCGCATGATCCGAGGGTGCCAGCCGTCTTTCCTTCGAGAGGTTCTACCTGGCCAAGAAATTAAATCA
Organism: Aegilops bicornis; assembly: GCA_021605145.1. Lineage (NCBI taxonomy): Eukaryota > Viridiplantae > Streptophyta > Magnoliopsida > Poales > Poaceae > Aegilops > Aegilops bicornis. The sequence goes on along the minus strand of CM038671.1, from coordinate 306,966,762 downwards.
TGTTTAGGGTTTAGGGTTTAAGTCGTAGTGACCCCATCAGTAGTTTTTCTTTCGTACACGCTCTCACAACTTTTTTCTTTAGTTGTGAAGTAAATATTGGCTATGATCTGTGAATCATTGAGATGCATCAAGACGCTGCGTGTTAGTTTTCCTTTGTATTTGATGGAATGTTGTAACGGGGCAACCTTGGAATAGGAATGAAAATGGAGTGGAAAGTTTCCGTTTTTCTGGAGAAAAAATGGAAACGGAGAGAAACCAATGTTTCGTTTCGTTGTATTGCGCCATCGAGCAAAACCAACGTTTAAATCACGTCTGTCGTGTTCGTGTCTCACCCTCCTCCACGGCTCGACCCCACACGGTCGCTCGGCATGCCACTCACCGCAAACCGAGTATACGATAACTTTCTCGCACGCTTGTCGATGGATCGCGCCATGGAGTACTAGCACTATTGGAAGAGATTGACGAGTTGGGGGAGGACAGCTAGCTGTAGCACGGACTCCCAAGAACTTTTTACATGCATGTTGTAGCCGGCTATTGCGACCTTTGAACGCGGAGCAGCCGCGTGCACCCGGAAGTGGCGCGAGCGATGCTCTCTTGGCCGGCGCGCCGCTTCAATGCCGGCGCCAGTGAGAGGTCGCGTCCGCTCTGACCGGGCATGAATGCGGCACTGACCGTTTCGGGTGGGAAGCACGCGCGGGTGATGAAGAGGGCTCGGGTTGGTCAGGACCGGCCGTGGCAGCGGTCCAGACGTGCGCAAACAAGAGATGCTGTATGTTAATATTGCTGTGTATATAATTAACAACGTAAATAATGTGCCAGTTGGACAAATATGATTGGAGATGGAGATGGAAATGGAATTTTACGTAAACACGGATATGCATGTCTATGTCTATGTGTGTGTGCGCGGCGACTCTCGCGACACAGGCGGGGCGTGTTTTTGATTGAGTTTTGTTTCTTGGCACGTTAGAAAATCAGTTTGTCTAATTCACATCTAGATGTTATTTAAGGATATCACATCTAAGCTCCCACAAGTATATAATGTAGCAACAAGAAACAAAAAAACTAGGAAAAAAATAGACCACAAACAGAGTGGACATCAACTTAGATGTGACATAACTATGTCACATCTAGATGTGTCCTAGACAGAACCCTTAAAAATTGTCCGCCATTTCGTTTCTTTTTTTTCCGGAAGCAGCGCGTATTCTATTTAAAACCACTGCTATGGAGAGATTTTTTACTCCATTATAGCCTCTTGTTTGATAGAGTTTCTCGCCTCGCTATCTCACCTTATCCATATCAAAACAAGATGACAAAGGTGTCCACTCTATCTCTCTCCTCACCGGTGGTCACAGATCCGGCGAATCCCGTCCACGCTGCGGGAGGTGAGGAGGTGCAGCGTTAGCGTTGTCGCTGCCGGGCGACGGAGGAAGCCGATGCGCACCGTCCTCTCGGAGCCGGCGCTGGCGTGGACGAAGATCCTCCGAGCCCTTGTTCGCTTCCGTCGTGTGGGCAGATCCCGCCCGCCTGCCTAAACGACATCTCGCCCACCTGAGGTACTGGTCCAGCTCCCTAGGTCGCTGCGTGCGGGTTTTCTTTTATGCGACTACTCCCCAGCTCCCCATGCATAGTAGCTAGGGTTCGTCGGCTGGTCCAACATCACCTACTAGTACTATTATAGAGGAAATTCCACTCGAAAAGTTGTCCTGATTTATGCCACGGTGGAGGTATACATGTTGTTTCGACAAAAAGTACATGGTGGTTGTGCGGTCATTGTCCATATGGTGGTAGTACTATCACTGGTTAAATGAAGAAATGCTTTTTTTCTCGGGTATCCTGGTTTAGTTCCCATCAAGATAATTATGATGCTTCTATTTGTTGGTGTACTTTTCATTAATTCTTATTGACAATTGAGATGTCGTTGCTAACCCTTTTCTATATTTTTGGAAACAACGATGCGTGTCTCCATACCCGGTCATGTCTTCCTCAATTTTAGTGGAACTGCACAAAATTGGATGGCATTGTTGTTCCGCCTCACTGTCCTCTGCCACGTGGTTCTTCCTTCCTCGAGCTTGATTACTGAGAAGAAACAGACCACAGTGAGGATTTGTCAAACTTCATAGGTGCCTCACCCAAACTTGATGCCAAATGGATGATGCATCACCACGATGACCTATCGATGCTCATGGTTGCGCCTCATGGTTGCGTCGGCACGTGAAGCTGATCGATTTTCAATGAAAAACAAGCTATCTTCCATCGATTGCTCTTTGCTTGTTACGCACAAAGATGATATCCTTCGTCGATTCACCTTGGTTGCGTTGGAGACGATGCGTCTTTCACGTTGGTGCAATTTTATCACACAATTGGCTATGAACCAAATGTTTCCTCGAAGAAGGATCGGCGTTGGTACTAAGAGCATAAGTTTTGTATTGATTTCTAAGCCTTCTCACAACTTTGTCTCCAGCTCCCTGTAATTTTATTTGTCGAGCTATTAACTTTGATTTAAAAATGGTGTGGACCAAAACCTGGATGGACGTAGTAGCCCTCCATTTTATTTACTCCACATATTAGATTTGACTGAAGTCAAACTTTGTAATACTCTCAAACCTTTCCGATAATTGAAATTAAAATTCTTTATTTGTACACACTCTCACACGTTTCCGATAATTTGGCGCATGTGTGGTTGTTCACTTAAGGGAGGGTAGTGTACCACACGTGAAGGATAGGAAGTGCAACCAGGATGCGTGGGCGTGGATTGTTAGTTCATCGGAAGTAGTACTAGTTTTCTTCACTGTACATTAAATAAAGAGTTTCGTTTCGTACTTCACAATTTAAAACGATTGTTATGGAGAGAATAAGAAAACCACTCCACTATATATTAGTCGTATACACGAGAGTACTGTATGGACGTAGCTTCATTGACTTAGTGCACCTGCCTTTGGATTTATGACAGGTGGGCCCAAAATGTGGCTGGCTCACCTGTCATACAACCAAAAGCAGGTGCAGTGAAGGCACCGGAGCTCAGTCCGTACTACAGTAGTATATATATAAGCGGGAGCCTTAGCGCTTGTTCGCTAGGGTTTGCACTCTCCACACGCTCGCCGCACTACATATATGTTACACGCTGGAGGCTCAGCGTTCATTTGCTAGGGTTTGCTATATTCACAGTCTCTCACCCTCTCTTCACCATATCTAAACAAGACTGCGTTGGCCTCTTGTCTCTCTCTCCCCCCTCACAGCTGGTGAAGGAGGCGTCCGTATCCCGTCGCACTGGGAAGGGGAGGAGGTGCAGCGTTCACTCTATCGCCTTCGGCGAGGGAGGCAATCCACTGCCGGCTGTGCTGTTCTCTTTCACCCAGCGCCTTTGTCTTGGGAGGCCACCGACCCCTTCTTCCTCTCTGCCGTACGTAGTGTGGGCAGATCCGGCCTCCCGCCGCACGCCTTGCCACATGCCGACGACCCTAAGGTATAAGTTTCTTTGAAATCGTCGTTGCTCTGGCTGCATGTGGATCTTTTTCGATCTGTAGTTGAATCTAGGTCTTGGTTCAAAGAGGAAAGAAGGGTGCGATGGGATGGAGCAAGAATCTAGGACGTGGTTCAATGAGGAAAGGAGGGGCGGAAAGTAGTATAGACTGGCTATCCAGCCGCTTTATAGGTCGAAAAGGGAAAAATGGGGTAACCCAGTACACACATCTGTAAGGAACCGATCTCTTTGTTGAAAAGGGAAAGAAACTGGGGAATCAGGTAGTTTGTGCAGGACTAGATTTGCTGCCCTCACATAGGAAGAAGGTTCAAAGAGAACAAATATGGGACTAGCGCATATATGCTGCTTGGCTACATACTCTGCATCACCCATTTATAAGTGTAGACGCACATGGTGCTGGCATGTCCCATACAGCTATTTTGTTGTTGTTAATCTTAGAATGCTGCCAGAAAATTGAAGCAATGCCACTGTTAAAAGTAAATTACATTTTTAACGAATGTTGTTTCAAGAGAATGTCTCTGTTAATATGAATCAATGCAACCATTTTAGAAATGCTCTTTGTCCTACTTTGTTTTCCATCCAAGATAAGTTAGATGCTTCTTTACATCACCGTTTGTTTCATCCTCCTTTATCGGCAAGTAATTGTTTCCTTTTTTGCCTCTGTTAAAACAGGGGTATCAATTCAACTTGTTGCTATTAGACATTTTTCTTCGCTACTCAAAACACTTATGTTTTAAGAGTGTTTTGTGCGATTCAACAGAATGTCACACCAGTGACTTTGCTTAATTTTGGTGGAACTGCACAAAAGGTGATCGAGATTTGTTTCCAATCTTCGTGGCGAGTTGTTTCAAATCTTTGTCTCAACCACATGATGTGCAGTGTGCTTTGAGATGTTGTGCTACTTGTTTTGGTACTGTTTTAAATAAATGTTGAATTGAAGCTATTGTATTGTTGTCTTTTCCCATTAAGTAGTGAACAAAATGGGACCAACCCGGACATGATGCTTGTTGCTTTGTTACAACAAATTCAGCATCACCCCTTTATAAGCCGATAATTGATGCCACTCTCGGAATTAACTCTGAATCTTATTTCAAAAGCTGCAACACTTGTTAGGGATTGGCGGGATTACCATTTTTGTGGCCGCATGTTTCATCCTCCTTTATTAGCCAGTAATTGATTCCTTTTTTGCCTCTATTTAAACAGGGATATCTATTCAACTTGTTGCTATTGCAATATTTTGCTTCGCTATGCGAAACACTTTGCTTGATTTCAGTGCAACTGCACAAAATGAGATTGGATTTCCTATTCGTGTTGGCAGATTCGTCTTTTATCTTTGTCCGTCTCATGAAAGGTCAGTACAGGCCTTCATCCACATGATTGTGCAGTGTGCTTTGAGATGTTGTGCTACTGGTATTGGTACTTTTTAAATAAATGTTGAATTGAAGCTATTGTATTGCTGTCTTTTCCCATTCAGTAGTGAACAAAAATGGGACCAACCCAGACATGATGCTTGTTGCTTTGTTACAACAAACTCTGCATCACCCCCTTTATAAGTAGATGGAAGCACATACGTTGTTGCGCCCACTCTCCCCTGGAACTGTTTATGCTTTTGTTAATATAATGTCACTGGTAAAATTAAGCAATGCCACTCTCGAATTAATTAACTCTTGAATCTTAGTTCAAAACTGCAACTTGTTAGGAATGGTACTATCACCTTTGTAGTTCTTTCTACATGTTTAACCAAGGTATTGTTAAGATAATGTCTCTGTTAAAATGAATCAGTTGCATTGTTTTAGGAATGGTACTTTTCTGCTTTGTCGTTCTTTATACATGTTGAAACAAGGCATTGTAAATATAATGTCTCAGTCAATATGAATGAATCACACTGATGGAGAATTGCTACTCTCCTGCTTTGTTTCCCATTAAGATAAAGTAGATAGGTAGATGCCTTTCTTCTGGGAGTACAAGTCATCACCCATTATTTCTCTGTAATTGTTTCCCTTATACCTATTGTTTCTTACAGGGATATCAAAATTAAAGCACAGTTTTATTCCGACTTCGATTTTAGTTGAACTGCACAAAAGGAGCCAATGTGTCCAAGGCAAACTGCTGCATTATTGGGTCCAGTTGGTTGTTCCACTTTGCAGAAAGAAGCGATCCTTGTTTGCGCTACATTACGGAAGGAATGACCGAGAAGCTTTACGAGTATTATTAGACACCGGTGACATGACTAGTCTGCGAGACCATTGGCAATTTAACAACACGTGGAGTGCCACAGGCAAAAAGTGCCCAAACAAGTACAAGAAGCGACAGGACTTCACGATCATAGGCATTACATATTTTGAATGGGAAAAGCTTGTCAAAGTTTAATCATTGATGTTAGCAACAAGACGTTAGTTTAATATATTGGAATTGGAAAACCTTGTCAAAATTTGCTCACCGATGTTAGCCGTAAGACATGCATTTGATATTTTTGAGTGGGACGCCCTTCTTTGTGAGCAACGTCGAGTGTTTTTCCTATTCACGTGTTCGGTTTAGAAGTAAATAGTTACTCTGTTTGAGATATTCCTGTGTTAAGAGTTTGTTACGAATATTGTCTATGTAATGCCATGCCTTGTGTTTGATTGCAAAGTTGAGCTTGGAATGTTGTGGCATGCGGCATCAAGAGTTGTTCACCGTGCCTCCTGAGAATAATGCTTCGTATTGTTTTGCATGTCGATCTAATGCTAGTGATTTGCTTGTTAAGAAGATCATCCTCTTTTGTTGTTTCCGTGCTTAAGAAGTTCATCGTATGATGTTTTATTCATAGCCTATACGACAAGTCGGGTAGGTTAGACGTGAAACCATATGATCTTCCGACCAACTCATGATATTAGGCCGTGATTGGATCGTCGTTTTCCAACCAAAACCGCTTGTAAAATTGACGCTTGTAAATTAAAGCAGATGGTCTTGGGCGAAGGCGCTTGGTTGGTCGATTTCAACTAGTAAAATATCGGAAGTACTTCACACACGATAAAAACGCTGAATGACACTCGGACGATTGCTAATCCAGCCGTTAGTCTTTGTTTCAGCCTTGCCCATGGATGGCATGATCATACGTCGTGCATGTATCGTCTGGTAATGTCGTCCATATAGCAATGCTCGTAAAATATACCTGGTCTCTCAAATTACGCATAACTCTCGCCGGTTTTACCTACGGACCACGGGCCCTCGGTTTCATTACGCTTTGTATTTTACGCTGCGTTGTTTCCGATGTGAGTAAATTACACTTGTATGTTAATACATGTTTCAAATAAACTAGAGCTCCCAAGCGCGGCCTTACCGTTTCATGCCGTCTCAGTTTCTCGAAGGTGCTCATAGGTGTCCGATGATCCTGGCTTCCTGAATGAGTAGCGGGCGCCGTATCAAACCATCCGTAGGGCCCGCGAGGCCCTCTCTGTTGTCCTTCGAGTTGTTGCGCTCGCCGTGGCGCCGAGCATTGTTAACATCGTCAACGAACATGAGGATTCAGGAGATGACTTTATTTTGACTGGATGACACTAGGGGCCCACTAGGGCCATAGCCGTACATACGCAAATGCCTCCTTATTATGTACAACTATATATATATTTGCTTTCTCCTGGTTTCCTGACATCATGGTCCCACACCATTGTCAACCTATGTAGTCAATATAAACGAGAGAATTGCACAAGGTGCGGCCGACAGCTGGGACCAAGCAGCTCGAGCAGTATTTGTGTTTTTTAGGCGTGAGCACCGAGAGTTTTTCTTGGTGATGATTTCGTTGTTGTTCAGAGGAGAGCAGTGGTATTAATCATGGCTGTGGTCTGCCCAGCCCAGGCCAGAAATCCAGCCCAGATACTAATTTTTTCAAGATGAAAATGGCTAGCCTAGCTACACGTCTTTTTGAGGAATACCCAGGCAAGGTCAACTTGTTATTCTCCGCCCCGCTGGGCTGCAAATCTTTCCTAGGAGGGATGCATTAGGCTTAACTGGAAAATGGGCTTTAAAAAATAATAAATGGGATGTAATTATTAAAACTGGGTAGTAACTATAAAAAAATGCACCAAACATGAAATTAGTTTATAAAATATCATTTATGGATTTTGAAAATCTTAAATTTTCATTGTTGCGCGTGCAATGTTTAGATTGGATTTTACGTAATACAAATTTATATTTAATCTGACTAGAAATTTAGGGATAAAAATATTTCGAATCCCATCAAAATGTGGAAAATTTTATTGAATTCTGTCTTCAACGGTTGGTTGAAATTATTAATCGTTGTCCTAGCTAGAAAATGGGTTGTACTTTGAACAAACGGCTGTTGTAAATTCGATTAGAATTCAAAAATGGGCTGTACATTCTTACAAAACGCAAATGGGCTATAAGTTCTCTGCCAGACACTTGTGGGCCTACTAAGTGACGCGTCCCCTAAAAAAAATAAGTTGACGCGTATGCAAGGCTTTGTCAACTTATTATAGTCAACACACGGTTCTAGCGGCGATGGCCGTTGGATGTCTATCCAACGAATGTCGTGCTTCTTCTTCAATCTCGGATATTCTTAGCTTGACCGCCCAAAATGATTCCTCCCCACGACATCTGGGCGCACCGTTTGGAGGCTGACTGTGGGCCTACTAAGTTGGAGCGTACCAAGGGCTTTGTCAACTTAGTCAATATAAATGATTCTAGCTTGATGATCGTATCGATGTCCATCCAACGGCCGTAGTGCTTCTTCAACCTCTGGTCTTCTTGGTCCAGCCGCCCAAAGCAGCGCCCGGTCGTGCTTTGCTCCGCCTCGTGGGCTGTCTTTGCCGCTGAGGCCTCACCGTCCCCATACTACTCCCACCGCTGGCTGTGCCATCCCTCCACTCACCCACACCCTGTTATTCTGCAGCGACGGCAGCCTCACACCGCAGCCGAACCAGCGAACCTCAGATTACTCCTCTCCCGCTGGCTTCCGCCGCTGCGTCTTCCCGGCTCCGCGTCGTCCCTTCCTAGGCCTCGCCGTCATCCACCGCTTCGGTGCTCTCGGCGTGGCGTGGTCAATATGGTCAATGACCGACTTCCATCGGAAGATCTTGTCGTGGAGAGAGGCCGACAATTTGGGTCCACGGGCGCCGCAAGTAAGTGCCTCCTTATTACGCGCTAATAATTATTCCTCCACCGACAGCGGGACCACCGGACGGGCCACCTTATTTCGCGAAAACGTTTCCCCCACATTGCTGGGACCCATCGGACGAGCCACCGTATTGCGAAAAAACAACCCCCATTTGTCAGCTCGGACCCACCGGAAGTGCCTCCTTATTACGCACAAAAAAATAAATACTCCCCCTGCTAGCTGGGATGCACCTTGGTGGGAGGCTGACTTGTGGGCCTACTAAGTTGACGGCGACGGAGGGCTTTGTCAACTTAGTCAATATGAACGATTCTAGCTCCAGTGACCGTACGATGTCCATCCAACGGCCGTAGTGCTTCTTCAACCTCTGGTCTTCTTGCTCCAGCCGCCCAAAGCAGCACCGGTCATGCCGCTTGCTCCTGCCTCCGTGGCAGGCTGTGTCTTTGTGAGGCCTCACCGCCCCTACTATTCCCACCGCTGGCCAGGCCCTGCGGCCACGGCAGCCTCACACCGCAGTCGAACGAGTGAACCCTCATACTCCTCTCCGCATGGGCATCCACTGCCGCGTCTTCACCGGCTCCGCATCGTCCCCTTCCTAGGCCTCGCTGTCTTCCACCGCCCTGGTGCTCTCGGCGCGGCGTGGTCAACATGGTCAAGGAATGACTTCCATTGGACGTGGACCGTACATGGAGAGGCTGACAGCTGGGTCCATGGCGGCAGCAAGGAAGTGCCTCCTTATGACGTGTAAAATAATTATTCCTCCACCTGACAACGGGGACCCACCGGACGGGCCACCGTATTTCGCGAAAAAAACGTTTGCCCCTGACTGCTGGGACCCACCAGCTACATCTTCGCACGCAAGGAAGTACTTCCGGGCAAAAAAATGATTCGCCCCCTGACAGCTGGGACCCACCAGCTACATCTTCGCACGCAAGGAAGTGCCTGACAGTCGGGACCCACCTGGTCGAAGCGTACGTAGCTTTGTCATTCTGGTCATGAACGTGTACGTACATACTGGTCGATGTAGAGGCGCGCATGTAGCTTGTACATGTACGTACAGCGGCCAGGTTGCAAGAAAGAAAATACGGCCACGTATGCGTACATACGGGCGGGGTCTCGAACGCCTACTCGCACGTACGTACGGCCAGACCTCGTGTACATGGCTGGGTCGGAACGGAGAAACTGCGTCGTCGTCGTGTTCATGGGGAGGCAACGGAATGCATCGTGTTCATGGGGAGGCAACAGAATGCGTCGTGTTCATCGGGAGGCAACGAAACGCGTGGGAGCCAACCGGCTGGGTCGGAACGGAATGCGTGGTCGTGTTCATCAGGAGGGCTTGGATGGAACAGGCGATGGAAATGAGGCCTGGTGTACTGCACAATGGAGGAAACGGACCTCCTACGATCGGAACGGGGTCCTGTTGATCGAGAGGGGTCTGGCGTACCACAAGACGGAGGAAACGAACCTCCTACGGTCGAAACAGGGGTCCTGTTGATTGGGAGGGGTGTGGCGTACCGCAAAATAGATGAAACGGACTTGTGTTGGAGCGCTACGGTCGAAACGGGGGTCCTGTTCATCGGGAGGGGTGTGGCGTACTGCAAAACGGGACTCCATGGGATACTGATGTCCACCGTCGACCTCCTCCAGCCTCCACGGGCTCCTGTTCATCCAGCCTCCACCGCACGCTACTCCACCGGCTACTGTTCAACCACCCCTGCACCGTCTATTGTTCATCCAGCCCTCAACACCACGGGGTCCTGTTCAACCACCCCTCCACGGGCACCCCTCCACCGTCTACTGTTCATCCAGCCCTCCATACCACGGGGTCCTGTTCAACCACCCCTCCACAGGCACCCCTCCATCGTCTACTGTTCATCCAACCCTCCACCACACCACGGGGTCCTGTTCATCTAGAGGCAACGCCGCCGCTCATCGCTCATCCAACCCCTCGCAACACTCACCTTATTTCATCCCAAAGGCAGCATCGATCGGCTTTAGTTAGCAGCGATAGCGAAGGAATCGCTCGATCGGGTTCGATTAATAGCCATCGATCGATCACTCGGGTTCGCATGTCACGTAACTGCTTGTCAATCGCCGGGTTCGATTAGAGCCCAACGCCTCGCTTCGGGTTGATTAGAGCCAACGCCTACGCACACACGCAGCGCTGCAGCGTCTGAGAAAGGCGCATTGCTCGGCCCCCGACCTCCCACCGTAACCGGAACTCCCCGAAATTTTCCTCCCCTCGCTTCTACCATGGTTTTTCCGTCATGGGACGGCCCAAAGAATGTCATGCAGTGCGTCTCCGGCCCGCCTGTGACGAAAAGCCCATTTTCTGTCATGATTTTTTGTCATAGAAGTAGGAGCCCACCACATCTATGATGATACCGGGTTTTGTCACAATTATCGTCATAGAAGTGTCATATGTATGATAGAATTTTTTTCGTTCGGCCCAAAATGTCATGGATGTGTCTTTTTTTGTAGTGCAACAAGGGGAGTCCCATCGGGGTTCATCTCGCTCTAGGGCGGTTAAGCCACAAGAATAGAGCACGAGGCTCCGATACCAATTGAAAGGATCGATATGGACGTAGAGGGGGGGGGGTGAATAGGTACAATTACAAATTTTAATTATGACTTAGCAATTTTAGGCAATAATGCGGAATGTGAAGGTGAGCCTAACAATTGCAAGTGTAGTACTAGGTGCTAAGCAAGTAAAGCAAGTATGTAAGTAGGCAAGCACAATATGATAAAAGTAAGTGCTAAGAGACAAGTAACCACAAGTAGGGAGTTAGGGTTAGGAATAACCGCAACTCCGGGAGATGAGGATGTATGCCGATGTTCACTTCCTTGGAGGGAAGCTACGTCACCGTTAGAGAGGTGGATGTTACCACAAAGGCACACCAACGCCACGAAGGCTCACCCTATTCTCCCTTTGAGACAACACCACTGAGGCGTTTCTCAACCACTAGTGGTAGACCTTGGGGTGGTCTCCAAACCCTCACAAACTTTTCTGGGGGTAATCACAAAGTCGATTCCTCTCCGAAAGACTCCTACCGCCTAGGAGTCTCCAACCTCCAAGAGTAGCAAGAACGATGGGAAAAGCTCAAGACTTGCTCAAATCACGAATTCCTTGGGTGGAAAGGAGGGGAAGGAGTGGATCTATCACTTGATTGGAGAACTTCTCTCAAATGTTCCCAAATCATTTGGGGATCTAGGATTTGGTGTAGAGGATTGAGAGAGAGAAAGAGAGAGAGTGAAAAGTGTTCTTGGCAAGCTCAAAGTGAATGGTCAACCTCATCCCGTAAAAGGGAGAGGGCTATATATAGTGTGAGAGCAAAACAGACCATTGAGCCACTTAAAGCTGACGGACGTCCGGTGGATACCGGACGACCGGTGACACAGAGAGGACCGGACGTCCGGCAGGGTGGCCGGTCGTCCGGTGGCTGGAGCACCAACTAGAGGCACAGGTGTGGAAGGGAACGCACAGGCAGCGTATGTCCGGAAGGCGCCAGTTGTCCGGAGCCCGGACGTTCGCTGTTGTCGGAAATCCATTAATTTCAGTTCTGTTGAAGTGCACCGGACATCCGGAGATGAGCGGACGTCCGGTGATCGGACGTTCGGTGTGATCGGTCTTCCGTTAATATCAGTTCTGTGAAAATTTACCAGGCGACTAGAGAGGTCGGCTGACCGGTTGGTTGAGAGAGGCCGGGCGTCCGTAGACTTCGGACGTCCGGTGGTAATAAGACCTATTAGCTAAGAACCATACTACCATTTGTGCACATGTTAGAGGAAGAATATCGAGATGGTATGAGAGGGAATTTTTGTAGGTTTGAGCAAGTCCTTTCGTGAAATCCAACGATCCCCTCTTAATAGTGCGGGATCCCTGTACTCATGAACAAACCGAAAACAAGGAGCCGAAGCTATTTATCTTTGTCTTGTGTCTTTGCTCTTGAGTGATATATGTATATATATAGCTGTTTTATGTCCGTAGTAATGATCCACACACACATAGCCCTTGAGACATAATCCTGAGAAATACTCGATAAACATGATTAGTCCCAGTATGCATGTTGTCATCAACATCAAAATATGATTAAGGGCATGATTGCACTTTCAGCCGCGTACCTTCAGCTACCCCAACATCCCTTCATCAACAGAACCAGGTGACATTTTCCAAGTTTATTTAGCTGGGAGAGCCCCCGGGCTGCATCATTCCCATGCCACGTGGGTCCGTCCCTGTGGCATGTATCCCTTTTCATGTCTTTAGATTACCTTGCTGGGAGACGCCCCTCGGGCAGCATCATCCCCAAGCCGCTCGGGTCTGACCCAGTGGCATGTATCTTCCCTGCATTTGCTTAAGCCAGTATGCTTTCCATGCTTAATCTACCTATGACTATTACCTGCTCGATTGTAACCCACCATGGGAGCCGTGCGCCGGCCGTCTTTCTTCAGGATCCTTCGCGTGAGTAGGTTAAGCACGGCGTCTATGCTCGGGCCCGTCCCTGCAGCATCAATAAATCCAACGGCTGAGCTCTGTCTGGCGGGCTGGCCCTGTTCACGTCACCTCCTGGGGCCGTTAGTGCTGGGCCTTCTCACGCGATAACCTCAGGAGATTCGTTCGACACAGGTTGTCTGACCACCTCGCAGGACCAGCGCAGCGAACAAAAACCAAGACCAGGCGCAACCCGCCTTGAGGTAGGGCCTCGTGAGTCCCGCGCTGACTCACGAGTGCCCATACACACCTCGTCTAGCCCTGCCGTGCAAGCCACGTGTCAGGGCGGGGCTGTACACGCTCCGGGGGCTCTCCGTAGTAGGGAGTCCCCTCCCACGCACCAGTGGAAGCACCATGCTCCGCGCTGGCCGTTGACACTGCCGAGGATCGACTATGCCCGCGCAAGTGCGGAGGCGCTATGCTCCGCGCTGGTGATAAACAACCGAGGGCGGCCCCACGGCCGCATCAACCTCAGGGAGCCCCTAAGCTCGGTGTTCGGCCTCACCGCAACACCTCCCCTCGAGAGAGTCGTGCGAGGGGCTGGGCACGGGGGCTACGCTCGTGTCACGCCCAAGCGTACGCCACCCAATCGGGTCGCTCGGACCCGGTCGTCGCGCGCCTCTCCCGAGCCTCGGCGAGGACAAAGGTATGAAGGGTGTTTGCACGTCAAGGGGGACTCCAGAGCATCGCGACTCAGGAGCCTGACTGGTCACGTAGCCCCTCACTTCTTGGGTCCGTCCTGGTCTCCGGTCGGCCCAACGACGGTTGAGGTATGCGCGGGGCCGGGCTCCGCCGACGTAGAAGGCTAATCCTATCCTCGCGTCTCCTTCCTACAAGTTGTTTGGGCGTCAAGGGGGACTCCTGAGCATCGCGACTCAGGAGCCTAACTGGTCACGTAGCCCCTCACTCCTTGGTTCCGTCCTGGTCTCCGGTCAATAGCGGCGGTTGAGGTATCTGTGGGCGGGCTCTGACGCAACATAAAGCGAATAGGAAGAAAATCGCAAAATCTCAAAACAAATATTACAAGACATATTGTTCTCTCAAACATCAAGCACAAGTTTAAACGCCTCCACAAGGCACGATGCATGTTGCAGGAGTAAAACAGGAAAGCTACCGCAAGCAGGTCACCCCTGGACACCACCAACGCCCACAGAAGGTGCTCCTCCCTTGGTGGCATCGCCTTCGCCTGCACCGCCAGCCGGAGCCGCAGGATCGGTGGCACGGCCGGTCGAAGCCGCGAGAGCGAAGCCGCGGAACTTCTTCAGCAGAGCCTCCACCTGGCCCTTCACGGCTGCGGCGGCAGCCGCACGACGCTCCTCGTCCACAGGCTCCAGCAGCTCATCCAGGCGGGCAGTTGGATCATGAAGATGGAGGTGAGTGAAGACACGCGTCAGTGTAGCTGAGGAAAGAACGCGGGCTTCCGCCTCGGCCATAGGACCGATGCCGCTCACAACCTCCTCAAGTGCGGCAACCAGGTAGGGAAGCAGTGAAGACAAGTGTTGTCCACGCCAGCCTTTTGTCAAGTTGGGCAGTTGCCGAGGCAGCGTGGGGAAGCAAAGACGCCCACGTCCAATCAACCGCCACGCGTCGACTAAGGCCACAGGCTATTGGGGCCCGGAGCGCTCCGCACTTGACCTTTGGCTTCGCCTCGAAGCCAAGACCGAGCGCGCCTTGGGCCCGGGGGCTACTGTCGGCGTCCTGGGAATGGGGGTCCCCAGACTTGCCTGCCTGCGGCCCACGGCATGGCTCTGCGAGCGGGCCCGTATGACCCATCTTCACCAATAAGCACTCAAGACCCTCACAAGGGGCCAAGCCTCGCGAGGCGGACAACGCAAGACCCCTTCGGAGCGGCCTCACCAGGTTGGCTCGCGAGGGGCAGAGAAATCAAGGCAAGGCAAACCTTGCGAGGTTCTCGTGACATGAGCCATGACGACCGAGACCAGGCGGGCGCCAGCATGCACAATGTACTTGTTTCCTATTTGGTGCTAAGGAGGCAAGCACAGGCGTGGAGTAACGAGGCGTCAAGCAAAGGTTTCCATATCAGTGCAACGAGACCAAGACCAGCAGGACGACAAGGCGAAGGTCACCATGGAGCCCAAGGCGGCGTCACCACCAGAGCCTTTTGCCGGCGAAGACTGCTTTTGTCAGGATAAGTTGTACTAGTTGTCCCCTTTCAAATTGGCAGTTGTTTGCTCCCTTCCCGCTCAGTATTTGGGGAGAGGACCAGGGCCTCTATAAATAGGACTAGCCACCAGCATAGACGGGGATGGATCACTCAGATCATCCTCAACCACACAAGTTCACCAGGCACAAGAATACCCCGCCTCAGGAGGTTGTTCTTCCCCTTGTACTATTCATCCTCAGCCCAAGAGGCAATCCACCACCACCACACTGTAGTAGGGTATTACACCACAACGGTGGCCCGAACCAGTATAAATCTTGTGTCCCTTGTGTTGTGAGTTCGTCGAGTTAGCCCTTGAGATCTTAGCGAAGCTAGGACGTGGATCGGTTGGGGGAGATCTTCGTGCGCACCCCAGTGTTCGAACCTTGAGGGTTTTGCCGGAACCCGTGATCTGACAAGTTCCTAGGGGCACTATGAAGATTATGCATACAAAGGTTAGATCTGATCTTACTAACAAACAAATTGTGGTGGATGAAGAGCTGGCGAAGATCACATTCTTGAAGTACCTCGAATTGTCGCACGAATAGTTCCCTTAAACAAAAATCGATCGTACGAATCCTCTGTCAGATTGCACACATACCAATCCATTGATGCAGCAGGGCTTCATCGTCTAGATATACGTTGTAATGCCCCGAGACCGATGCGCCAGGTGTCCTCCATTTATTCGTCGTTGTTGCCATGTCATTGGCTTGCGTGTTGCACTTTTCTATGTCATCATGTGCATCTAATTTTCATTCGTGTTCGTCTCTTGCATCCGGTCACTTTCTCTGTTGTCCGTTTTGGAATCCGGCTCACATGCACCCGCCGCACCTTCCAGATCTCATTTCATGTGCGGGGGAAAAATGTTCTCGGAATGGGCCGAGAGTTGAAGAGTGGTCTTGGTATATAACCGGTAGACTGCCTATCAAATTTCGTTCCCTTTGGAGGTCGTTTGATGCCCCAACGGTTAGCCGTGTTAATCACCGGACCCCTTTCTCTTTGCAGCCCAGCAAGCCTTCACAACAGCCCACTAGCCCACCTAAACCCCCTCCATGCTCTTCGTTGTCGGATCATGATCGTGTGGGCAAAAACTGCTCCTCAATAGCCCTCTCCTAGCTCCCAGAATCTATATAAACACCTCCCCCTCCGAAATTTGCGGGCAAACCCTAGCCTACCTCCTCCTTCCTTCTTCTTTCTTTCATTTTTTGCAAGTGACATTTTTTCTTCATCTATAAATGTTCTATATTTTGCTATAAATCTTAGGCCATGCCAAGACCTACTCCTAAATGTTTCAGCTCATTTGGGTTTTATTTGGTTGGGTTAAAAAATGGCTCAAGTATCAATTTAATTAGAACTTGAATTATTTTTTCTATCTATAAAAATTGCCAAGTCCATCTATTCAAATTGTGCATAATGCAAGGACTCCGGATATATTCTCATATCTCTCTCACGCCTTCCCTTTATCTCTGAGCTTTTCTCTCTTATTTTCTGTTTGAGGAAATTGAGAAAAGAAAGAATAAGAGGGACAGAGAGAGCCGAGCTCCAGCAACAGCAATGCAGCCCAGCACCAACAGCAGTAGCCCATCTCCACAACCATCTAGCCCAAGCCCACCTCTTCTCCTTCTTCTACCTACGTCACCTCTGTACGACCAAATAGTAGCCATCAGATCTGTCGGCGTTCTGGGAACGGGGGTCCCCAGACTTGCCTGCCTGCGGTCTGCGGCGTGGCTCAAAGGGGAGCCCATCACGGCCCATCTTCATCAACACGAGCTCAAGACCCTCGCGAGGGACCAAGCCTCACAGGGCGGACGACAAGGAGCTTCCTCAGGCACGGCCTCATCAGGCTGGCAGCGAGGAGGCGGAGAGATCAAGGCGGGGTACCTCACGAGGTGCCCATGACGCAAGCCATGACGAGCAAGGGCGCCAGGCGGGCGCCACCAGCAGTTGTCCTCCTTTCCTCTTTGGTGCAAAGGGAGCAAGCGCAGCGAGCATCAAGCAAAGGCGTCCATTTCGTGCAACAAGACCAAGACAAGTCCAACGGTAGGAAGGAAGTCATTGTGGAGCCCAAGCCAAGGCCACCGCCAGAGCCTTTGACAGGCGAGGACCAACTTTAGTCAGGATAAGTGTACCATATGTTCCCCTTCAAAATGGCCAATTGTTGGCGCCCTTCCCGCTTAATATTTGGGAAGAGGCCCAGGGCCTCTGCCCATATAAGTAGAGCTAGCCACCATAGTAGAGAGAGATCTGGAATCGGCGGAGAGATAGAGAGAGGCGACTGAACTCCCCCTAGCAGTTCATCGCACCAGCCAAGAACAGACCCTCGCGAGGCTGTTCTTCCTTGTATTGTTCATCACCATCAGCCCAAGAGGCAATCCACCACACCACAAACTAGAGTAGGGTATTACACCACAATGGTGGCCCGAACTAGTATAAACCCTGTGTCTGTTGTGATGTTCTTTTCGTAGTTTAGATCCTAGCAAGGCGGCGGGGTGCAGGTAGGTAGAGGGCGAGATTCCGCGTGCACCCCAGTGTTTGAACCTCAAGGGTCTGCCGGAACCCGAAATCCGACAAGATCACCATGCCACCGCTCGATGGGCTGTCGTACAGCTCCCTAGCGCCCTATATACCACCCCTCGACGTCTGTGCCCTACCCTAGCTTCTCCTCCTCCCTTCAACGCCGCCACATCCCCTCTCCTTCTCTAGTTGTTCTTATTCCTCAAGAAAAGAGCACCCGAGAGAAGAAAACCGCCGGCGTCCGTCGTCGTCCTCGCGTCCGGCCTGCGCCAGGACCCTCTCCAGAATGTCGTCCTGCACAACGTCAATCTCCTCGACCGATTGCCAGAGTTAGCTAGGCGGGAGCCTCCCCAATGCGCCTCCCTGCCGTCGCTGTCGCCATGGCCGGTCGAGCCAAGCCGAGCTCGAGCCCGGTGTAACGCCCTCGATGCGGCTATATCTCCCACGTGTCGAAGCACGACTTAGAGGCATAACCGCATTGAAAGCAATGTCGCAAGTGAGGTAATCTTCACACAACCCATGTAATACATAAGGTAAAGAGATACATAGTTGGCTTACAATCGCCACTTCACACAATACATGAGTAAAGCATTACATCATACAGATACAATCAAGGTCCGACTACGGAACCAAAATAAAAGAAGACTACCCCAAATGCTACACAGATCCCCGATCGTCCAAACTGTTCTCCAATAATGATCAACTGAAACGAAACAACACAATGAACAAGATCTTCATCGAGCTCCTCCTTGAGCTCGGGTGCGTCACCTGCACGGTTTCATCGGCACCTGCAAACTGGTTTTGGAAGTATCTGTGAGTCACGGGGACTCAGCAATCTCACACCCGCGAGATCAAGACTATTTAAGCTTATGGGTAGGAGAAGATAGTGAGGTGGAGCTGCAGCAAGCGACTAGCATATCTGGTGTCTAACATAAGCAAATGAGAGCGGGAAGAAGAAGAAGCAGGCAGAAGCGGGCCAGAGGAGCGCTCATCGTTCCATACTTAAAGCCAGAGGAGGCCAACCGCCGACCTCCATGATCGCAGGTAATCATGACCCGCTTTGCATGCAGGGACTTGTCAATTCGTGCAGTTGCCGAGGCGTCGTGGGGAAGTGGAGACGCCCATGTCCAATCAACCACCATGCGGCGCCCAAGGCCGCAGGCTGTTAGGGCCCGCAGCGCTTCGCACTCGCCCCTTCGCCTCTCTGCTCGGCCAAGTCCTGGCGCGCCTTGGGCCCGGGGGCTACTGTCGGCGTTCTGGGAATGGGGGTCCCCAGACTTGCCTGCCTGCGGCCTGCGGCGTGGCTCAAAGGGGAGCCCATCACGGCCCATCTTCATCAACACGAGCTCAAGACCCGCGCGAGGGGCCAGGCCTCGCAGGGCGGACGACAGGGTGCTTCCTCAGGCACGGCCTCATCAGGCTGGCTCACGAGGAGGTGGAGAGATCAAGGCGGGGTACCTCACGAGGTGCCCATGACGCAAGCCATGACGACCAAGGGCGCCAGCCCGCGCAGTGTCCTCCTTTCCTCTTTGGTGCAAAGGGAGCAAGCGCATGCGAGAGCATCAAGCAAAGGCGTCCATTTTGGTGCAACAAGACCAAGACCAGTCCAACGGCAGGAAGGAAGTCATTGTGGAGCCCAAGCCGGCATCACCACCAGAGCCTTTGACAGGCGAGGACCAACTTTAGTCAGGATAAGTGTACCATACGTTCCCCTTCAAAATGGCCAATTGTTGGCGCCCTTCCCGCTCAATATTTGGGAAGAGGCCCAGGGCCTCTGCCCATATAAGTAGAGCTAGCCACCATAGTAGAGAGAGATCTGGAATCGGCGGAGAGATAGAGAGAGGCGACTGAACTCCCCCTAGCAGTTCATCGCACCAGCCAAGAACAGACCCTCGCGAGGCTGTTCTTCCTTGTATTGTTCATCACCATCAGCCCAAGAGGCAATCCACCACACCACAAACTAGAGTAGGGTATTACACCACAATGGTGGCCTGAACTAGTATAAGCCCTGTGTCTCTTGTGCTGTTCTTTTCATAGTTTAGATCCTAGCGAGGCGGCGGGGTGCAGGTAGGTAGAGGGCGAGATTCCGCGCGCACCCCAGTGTTCAAACCTCAAGGGTCTGCCGGAACCCGAAATCCGACATTTGGCGCGCCAGGTAGGGGTGTGCCATGATTCGTCTTCCGCCGCCCTGTTCTTCGTCGACCACCGCATCCATGTCTGACCCTCGTCGGGCCCGCGCCGAGCGTCGAGCCGCTCTCGCTTCCCGCGTCGCCCAGACGGCTCCCTTTGGCGGGCGCCCTCGTCGTTCCCCTTCGCCAGCCGTCAACGCCGCCACCGGCCCGACGGGGAACGGGGAGCAAGCATCGTCCCAAAGATCCCTCCGTGAGGCAAGACGACCTCACTGCTACCCCTTGCTCGCCCGGCTGGTTCGCCGTGCGCTCGCGCTGCCATGGAGGCTCGAGCTGCGCCATCGCGGCAAACGAGCTCCTGCGCTTACTGGCCCTGCTGACGACGTCTACGAAGAGTGGCTCGACTGCTGCCGCCGAAGCTTCGTCTCGCTGCTGCAGGGGCTCCCAGCGCCATCTGCCCCGCTGCACCGAACTCCCGCCGCAGCAGCGAAGCCCTGGGCGCCGCCGCCTCCCCCTCAAGAAGGCACCCTGGCCCCAAGGCGCGTGGTCCCTGGGCGGAACCCGCTCCGTCCGGCGCTAGCGCGGCAAGAGGAGAGCTGTCAGGAGGTCCCTCGCCCGCAAGAAGCTGCCCGAGGGCTCCCCGCTCCAGCTCGTCGCGACCACGCTCCTGCTTCGGCACGTTAAGACCCCGCGCTGCTCCCAGCTGCAGCGCATGGGGACCCGCAAGACCAAGATCTTCATCACTCAAGGCCTCCCGTGGCCACAGCAGCTGCGTGCCTTCACCCGAGCTGCGCAGTTGTCGCGCGTGGCCCAAAGAAGTTCAAGCCGGACGTGCCTCCTCGCTATGATGCAGGCCGACCCAGAAGTTCCTCCAGCTCTGAGCTGGGCATCAAGCCGCCAACAGGACGAGAAGGTCATGGCGAATTGGTTTCCCATGGCGCTCAAAGACGGGCCCGCACTTTTGGCTCTGAACTGGCCCTGTGCACGATCTCCTCTCGACGAGATGCGTACCGCTTCATCGCCAACTTCCAAGGTACTTCGCGACCGGCCACCCGCCCGTGGCGACATCGCCGCATCAAGCAGCAACCAGAGAGAACCTGCGAAGTACATCCAGCGCTTCAACAACGCACGCCTCAAGATTCCCAAGGTGACCGAGGAGGCCATCATCTCCGTCTTCTCCGGACGGTGTGCGCGACGTCAAGATGAAGGAGGAGCCGGCAATGCATGAAGGCTGTGCACTTCCTTGGAGCTGTTCAACTTGGCGACCAAGTGCGCCAGGCCGAGGAAGGGCGTCTCCCTCCTCGAGCTGCCCGCCGCACCCGTAAGAGAAGAAACCCAAGGCCAAGGACGTGAAGCGCAAGGGGGCTGCCGTGCTCGCGGCAGAACCAGACACCAAGCGGGGCAGAGATCAGCCCGAGTCCTCCAAGGGTAGCCGGTACTGCGTGTACCACGACCTCCACACCCACAACACCAGCGAATGTCAAGAACTCCAAGCCGTGCGAGAAGGGAGGATCGGCCGACGTCCCGACCGCAGCGACCGAGGCTACGGCTGAGGAGGAGGAAGGAACGCAGGACGCTGGGAAGATCGCGGCCCACGCCAAGGGTGGCGTGACCAGCCTCGCGAGGATCGCTGGCAAGACCCGCCTCGCGAGGGAGGCTGGAGGGACCAGCCTCGCGAGGATCGCCCGCAAGGCAACGTAGGCCTCCCTCCTCTGCCACCGCCGCCAAGGAGAAATGAAGACCATCATCAGGACGAGGGGGCCGGGGCTTCAGAGCCGCCACATTGCTGCAGATCCCTGGCGGAGCTCAAGCCCCAGCCTCTCAACGCATCTTCAAGCAGTTCGCTGTGAAGTGAATGCAGTCCTCCCCAAGCTCGAAGCCACACGCCCCTCGGTGGTCAGCGTGCACCATCACGCTCACTCGGCGGATCAGCTCAAGTGTGCGGCCACAGCCGGAGTCCTCCCGATGCTCTGTTCCCCAATCATCAGCAACGTGCTAGTTACCAAGACCCTCATTGATGGCGGGGCAGGGCTCAACGTCCTGTCCGTGGACACATTCAACAAATCTTCAAGTACCTTACAATCAGCTCCAGCCGACCAAGCCTTTCTCTGGGGTCACCGACAGCTCCACGGTCCCGATCGGGCAGGTTTGCCTCCCCGTCACCTTCGGCGCACGCGACAACTACCGCACCGAGCTCATCGACTTCGACGTCGCCCACATTCACCTGCCATACAACACCATCCTCAGGTACCCAGCGCTGGCCAAGTTCATGGCCGTAACCCACCACGGCTACAACGTCCTCAAGATGCCAGGAAGTGGCGGAGTCATCACGGTACCCTGCGAAGAGAAAGACGCGGTGTGCTCCCTGGAGCGAGCCTTTCAGGCCGCATCACTGGAGGACCCGGATCGCGGAAGCAGGAGGCCTCCCGAGACCGCTCCCAAGAAGATGAAGACATCGTCCAGCCCGGCCCCTCAGGAGGAAGGCCCCTCAGGGTCCGCGCCTGCTCAGGGGGAACCTCCTTCTATCGCATAGGAAAGCGCGCCCGACGCCCTCCTCAGGCAGGGCTCGGGGGCTCCCCCTTGGAGGGCCATCGACCTTGCTAGGATCACGAGGGAGGCGCTTGGGCACCACTTGGAGGCGTGTTTCGAAGCATGTTTCCCTCAAGAAGGAGCAAGGCAAGGAGGGCCAAACCCTTAGGAGTTCGTCAGCAAGATCGTTCAGGAGCTGCAAGAGTCAAGAGTCATGAGTGGCAGCCGCCACCTGCCGTGGCTCCCCATCCAGCGAGGATGGTGGGCTGCGCGTCTGCATCGACATACCAAGGCTCAACCGAGCCGCCTCTCGAGGCGCCTCTGGCCCTCTCGCGTGGGGCGCCAAGGCCCACCTTACGCTACGTTCGCATGCCTTACGGCTTGCCGAACGCTGCTGCCACGCATCAGCCTCATGAGGAGCATCACGGAGGCTCAAGAGGCCAGGCGCTCCGCAGCCCTGGAGGAGATGGAGATGGTCCACGAGGAGCCACCAGCCTCGGAGCCTCCCGAGGCCCCGGGCACAGGGGCTCGTGAGGATCGGCTCCTGCAGCCCACCGAGTCTGCCGCACCAACAACCTTTCGTCTTCAACGCTACCAGTGACATCGTTCAAGTTTCATTTCGGTGGGAGCGCTTCTGTGGCTGCATTATTCCTGTGCCGCGTGGGTCCGTCCCTGCGGCGTGTATCCCTTTTACTTCCTGTTCCTAGCTTACCTTATCGGGGGCGCCCCTCGGGCTGCATCATCCCCAAGTCGCTCGGGTCTGGCCGAGCGATGTTCGTCTTCCTTGCGCTTATCTAAATGGACTTGCTCCTCCGTGATTAACATGCTTGACCTAGTTGCCCGCTCGACTGACACCAACTGATGGAGCTGCTCCCTAACGACACGGCACTTGCACGTGGGTCCGTCCCCGCAACACCGACAAACCTGAATGGCTGAGCTCTGGCCGCAGCAGGCCCGCGTAGCGCTACCACGTCAAGCCTTCAGTGCCTCGTCACCCTTCCGGGGCAACCAACGGCTGACTGACGGTCGTAACGGTGAACTTTCGTTTTTTCTGTGTTGAGCCCACAAGATTTCTTCAAGGAGCAGCGTCAGGCGAGGCCCCCACGGCGTCTCCTTCACTCTCACCCGCGCGAACTGCTTGCACGTTAAAGGGGGGGTGCCTGAGCATCACGACTCAGGGCTCCTACTGGCTCTCCAGCCCTCACCCTCTGGCCTTGCCCACGGCATCACGACCTGGCATACCAGCGACGGCTGAGACTCGCTCGAGGGCCGGGACCCGAGGACGTAGAGCAGAAAGGGGAGCAAAGGCGAGAGGGGAGGGACACGTGAGGACCTCGCCAAGCGACCCCTCGCCTGCCGATGCAAGGGCCCGGCAACGCACCAGGAAACGACACCTGATTCTCGAGATAAGTCACCCTCCGGAAGCATTAACTAACACGACACCGTCCCCTCACCAAACGCAATCCCGAGTTAGCAACGTGCTCCCCTTTCTCACCGAACGATGGCCACTTGGGCGCTAAGGGGGACCTCCTGAGCATCGCGACTCAGGGGCTCTTACCGGACCCCGGGCCGCTCACCTCCTGGCCTTGACCACGGCATCGCGACCTGGCATACCAGCGATGGCTGAAGCTTGCCTTGGGACTGGGACCTGTCGGCGCAGAGCATCAAGCCCTCGCGAGGTTCGAAAGGGAGAACCGAGCTAAGGCGGGATGAGCAACTCACGCTGATTCACAACAAGGATCATATTAACAAACATGGCCACATGCACCTTACAAGCCCCTACGGGGCGCGCTTTTGATTCCTCGCAGGGAGTAGATCCTAAAGAACGCTAGTTACACGTGCCCCTGCAAAAGACGCCATCATCAACAGCGGACTGTCGGGCACCGGCGCCAACCCCATCCAGATCAGGGGCGGTGACGGCCTGCCGAACCCGCCCTGCTCCGGGAGCGGCGCAGGCTCGGGGGCTCGTAGCTGCTGTCGCTCGTCTCCGGAGTCGCGAAGAGCTCGGCGGAGTCGCTGGATCCTCCTACGCGTCCACTGCCTGAGGAGCTGCCGAGAGAGTGGCCAGCGGGCCTGGCCCTCGCCACGGCAGGGCCTCGAACACCTCTCCCGTGGCAGCACTCCAGCCGGCGCCCTTCCGCATCGAAGACCTTGAAGAGCATGAACGAAGCGCCGTCGTACTCCAGGTGGACCGCGAGATCGCCCCTTGTCCTGTAGACCCGAGCGATCTCACCCCAGCCTCGAGTCATGAAGACCTCGCCCGGGGCAACAACCTCAACCTCTGCCCCGGTTGCGAGGGTGCCGCAGCCAGCGTGCTGCAGCCAGAGCTCCAAGGGTCCTCCCCGCGGAATCGCGGAGGCGAAGAAGGGAGGAAGGCGAATCCAAGACCGAGGAGGCATGGTGGCATGGAGTACGAACTCCCGTGAGGAACCCTCGGCGTGGACTCCAGGAGGAACGACGCGCACCTTCATGACCCGCCGGCGCCGACGGCGGCGTCGCCCGTGGCGTTCGGCATCAACCCCTTCAGAGCCTTCGATCTGGGCGTACAAGGGAAGCGGGAACCCCGGTGGTGGCCGCTCGCACCAGGGCCTCGGCACCACCTGGCGGGCACCCTCGTCCCGATGGCAAAGGGTTAGCCGTTTCTTCGGCGGGAGCGGGTCAGGACCCTCTCGAGGGGCCTTTCCCTTCTCTACCGCGGAGAACCGGCGGATCAGAGCCATTGCAGCAAGACGGAGCAAGAACCGGGTAGAAGAAGAAGCAGGCAGAAGCGGGACAGAGGAGCGCTCATCGTTCCATACTTAAAGCCAGAGGAGGCCAACCGCCGACCTCCATGATCGCAGGTAATCATGACCCGCTTTGCATGCAGGGACTTGTCAATTCGTGCAGTTGTCGAGGCGTCGTGGGGAAGTGGAGACGCCCATGTCCAATCAACCACCATGCGGCGCCCAAGGCCGCAGGCTGTTAGGGCCCGCAGCGCTTCGCACTCGCCCCTTCGCCTCTCTGCTCGGCCAAGTCCTGGCGCGCCTTGGGCCGGGGGCTACTGTCGGCGTTCTGGGAACGGGGGTCCCCAGACTTGCCTGCCTGCGGCCTGCGGCGTGGCTCAAAGGGGAGCCCATCACGGCCCATCTTCATCAACACGAGCTCAAGACCCTCGCGAGGGGCCAAGCCTCACGGGGCGGACGACAAGGAGCTTCCTCAGGCACGGCCTCATCAGGCTGGCTCGCGAGGAGGCGGAGAGATCAAGGCGGGGTACCTCACGAGGTGCCCATGACGCAAGCCATGACGACCAAGGCGCCAGCCCAGCAGTGTCCTCCTTTCCTCTTTGGTGCAAAGGGAGCAAGCGCATCTTGAGAGCATCAAGCAAAGGCGTCCATTTTGGTGCAACAAGACCAAGACCAGTCCAACGGGCAGAAGGAAGTCATTGTGGAGCCCAAGCCGGCATCACCACCAGAGCCTTTGACAAAGCGAGGACCAACTTTAGTCAGATAAGTGTACCATATGTTCCCTTCAAAATGGCCAATTGTTGGCGCCCTTCCCGCTCAATATTTGGGAAGAGGCCCAGGGCCTCTGCCCATATAAGTAGAGCTAGCCACCATAGTAGAGAGAGATCTGGAATCGGCGGAGAGATAGAGATAGAGGCGACTGAACTCCCCCTAGCAGTTCATCGCACCAGCCAAGAACAGACCCTCGCGAGGCTGTTCTTCCTTGTATTGTTCATCACCATCAGCCCAAGAGGCAATCCACCACACCACAAACTAGAGTAGGGTATTACACCACAATGGTGGCCCGAACTAGTATAAACCCTGTGTCTGTTGTGATGTTCTTTTCGTAGTTTAGATCCTAGCAAGGCGGCGGGGTGCAGGTAGGTAGAGGGCGAGATTCCGCGTGCACCCCAGTGTTTGAACCTCAAGGGTCTGCCGGAACCCGAAATCCGACAAGATCACCTTGCCACCGCTCGATGGGCTGTCGTACAGCTCCCTAGCGCCCTATATACCACCCCTCGACGCCCTGTGCCCTACCCTAGCTTCTCCTCCTCCCTTCAACTCCGCCACATCCCCTCTCCTTCTCTAGTTGTTCTTATTCCTCAAGAAAAGAGCACCCGAGAGAAGAAAACCGCCGGCGTCCGTCGTCGTCCTCGCGTCCGGCCTGCGCCAGGACCCTCTCCAGAATGTCGTCCTGCACAACGTCAATCTCCTCGAACGATTGCCAGAGTTAGCTAGGTGGGAGCCTCCCCAACGCGCCTCCCTGCCGTCGCTGTCGCCATGGCCGGTCGAGCCAAGCCGAGCTCGAGCCCGGTGTAACGCCCTCGATGCGGCTATATCTCCCACGTGTCGGGTTGCGACTTAGAGGCATAACCGCATTGAAAGCAATGTCGCAAGTGAGGTAATCTTCACACAACCCATGTAATACATAAGGGAAAGAGATACATAGTTGGCTTACAATCGCCACTTCACACAATACATGAGTAAAGCATTACATCATACAGATACAATCAAGGTCCGACTCACGGAACCAAAATAAAAGAAGACTACCCCAAATGCTACACAGATCCCCGATCGTCCCAACTGGCTCCACCATCGATCAATCAAACGAAACAACACAATGAACAAGATCTTCATCGAGCTCCTCCTTGAGCTCAGATGCGTCACCTGCACGGTACCATCGGCACCTGCAAACTGGTTTTGGAAGTATCTGTGAGTCACAAGGACTCAGCAATCTCACACCCGCGAGATCAAGACTATTTAAGCTTATGGGTAGGAGAAGATAGTGAGGTGGAGCTGCAGCAAGCGACTAGCATATCTGGTGTCTAACATACGCAAATGAGAGCGAGAAGAGAAGGCAAAAGCACGGTCAAACAACTATGATCAAGAAGTGATACTAGAACAACCTACGTCAAGCATAACTCCAACACCGTGTTCACTTCCCGGACTCCACCGAGAAGAGACCATCACGGTTACACACGCGGTTGATGTATTTTAATTAAGATCAACTTCGGGTTTTCTACAATCGGACATTAACAAATTCCCATCTGCCTCATAACCGCGGGCACGGCTTTGAAAGATAATACCCTGCAGGGTGTCCCAACTTAGCCCATGATAAGCTCTCGCGATCAACGAAGGATATTCCTTCTCCCGGGAAGACCCGATCAGTCTCGAAATCCGGCTACAAGACATTTCGGCAAGAATAAAACAAGACCAGCAAAGTCACCGATGTGCCGACAAATCCCGATAGAGTCGCACGTATCTCGTTCTCGTGGCAGACCGGATGAGCAAGACGTCGGGTTGGCATAGACCCCGATTGTCCAGGGGCGCCGGACATCGCTTCGGTTTGGACCGGCAATCGAAGGAGAACTGGCCCGGGGTTTAAAATAAAGATGACCCTTGAGTCTGCAGTAACCCAAGGGAAAAAGGCTTAGGTGGCAAATGGTAAAACCAAGGTTGGGCCTTGCCGGAGGAGTCTTATTCAAAGCGAACCTGTCAAGGGGGGTCCCATAAATCACCCAACCGCGTTAGGGACGCAAAATCCGGGAACATAATACCTATATGACGGAAACTAGGGCGGCAAGAGTGGAACCAAACACCAGGCATAAGGCCGAGCCTTCCACCCCTTTACCAAGTATATAGATGCATTAATTAAATAAGATATATTGTGATATCCCAACAAGTAAACATGTTCCAACAAGGAACAACATCTCCATGTTCCAACAAGGAACAAACTTCATCTTCACCTGCAACTAACAACGCTATAAGAGGGGCTGAGCAAAACGGTAACATAGCCAAACAACGGTTTTCTAGGAAAGGATGGTTAGAGGCTTGAGATGGCAACATGGGAGGCATGATATAGCAAGTGGTAGGCATCGTAGCATAGGCATAGCACAAGAGCGAGCATCTAGCAAGCAAAGATAGAAGTGATTTCGAGGGTATGGTCATCTTGCCTGAAATCCCGCAAGGAAGAAGAACGAGTCCATGAAGAAGACAAACGGACGTAGTCGACCGAATCCTCACAACTCCGGAATGAAACCGAAGCTAACGAGAGAAGCAACCCGGAAAGAAACAAACAACATGGTAAACCAACAAGCACAAACATGGCATGATGCACAACCAAGTATGATGCATGTCCGGTTTAAATAGCATGGCATGGCAATATGCACAAACAAAACTACAAGTTAAATGGAGCTAATATGCAATGAGTTGCATATCGACGAAACACCACATCAATTATTTAGTTCACTCCCGATTAGGTACTCAACAGTATTAAATATTGGTTAACATGGCAAGAGGTGAAGCATAACAAAACTATACCATCTAAACAATTTAAATGGGGCCGGATATAACAAACAACAAATCCGGTAAATCCCCATATGCATTTAGCAAATTAATGGAAAAAACAAATATAAACATTTAAATGTTGTTATCATGATGCGGATGACATGTGCAAGTTTTAAGCAATTTTATGAAAATGTCGACATGAGCATGTTATGAAGCATTTTTCACCGTGGCGGAAAACGAAAGGGTGCCACGGCGACGAATCCAAAAATGATGCCACGGCAACATTCCGGTCCGGGTAACTCATGGAGGTACCGGTGCAAAAGGAAGCGTGCGGATGCGTGTCATGCAAGGATGGTGGGGGGCTCCCGGATTCCGGGTTCCCACGGGACGGTGGCATGGCAAACGAGGAACGTGCAAAGACAATCCGGACACGGTGCAAAACTCGAGCATCTCATACAACACACAAGCATTCGTTCACGGGCGGTCGTCATCTCGTGATTATACCTTTGAAGCGTGCGTTCAGGGCGGAACGCGTTCGTCGAGGGAAGTAGTGGTACACGGCGACGGTAGTGGAAGTAGTGGTTCACGTTCGTTTTCGAAGAGGTACTTGACGGGTCCGAATCCCTTCGGGGTTGTCGTGGTACTTGCGGTCTCGGCGATGGTAGTCGTACATCTTGTAGTGGAACTCGGGCGTAGTGGTACACGGCGACGGTAGTGGTACACGTGGTAGATGAACTTGGCGATCCGAAGGGGTACTTGGCGAACAACGGTCGTCGTGGTACTTGTCGAAAGGAATCCACAGAGGCCGTCTTGGCGAAAGCATGTCGACGGTAGTTGTTCCAGGCAGGTAACAGTAGTTGTACACAGTTCGTAGATGTTCATGTCGCTGTAGTCGTTCACAGGGCCCAACACAGGGTCTTGGCGAAACCAAGGTGCATCTTGGCGGTCTCGTCTCGGTCTTCAAACCAAAACGAAGCAAGGCAAAAGACTCGGTGCGGTGGTGGTCGGCAAAGCGCATCGAAGGGGAAGCAGGAGCAGAGGTGTGGCGGAGCTCGGGGACGCCATGGCAGCAGAACCTCGGGGCCGAGGACGAGGTCGAGCGAAGGCGTGGAGGCTGCGGGCTCCTCCGGGCGCGGACGAAGACGGGCGGGCACGAGGAGAAGACAGGGCTGCTGAACGATCTTGAGGGCGACGGAGGGCCGCGGAGTTGGCGTCCGGTGGTGTTATGGAGGCCGGGCGCTGGGCTGATGGAACGGGCGCGACGGAGGCGAGGAGGCCGACGGGGCTCCGGCTGGCTCTCTTCTCCGGCAAGGGCGGAGCGCTGGAGCAAGGGAGGACGCCCGTGGCGCAGCCTGATCTGGCGGCAGCGGCCAGGCTCCGGTGGCTGGCGGCGGATGCAAAGCGACGAGGAGGAGGCCGAGGGGACGGGACGAGGGCGCTGGCGCTCCTCTCTCTCTCTCTCTCTCGGCGCAACGAGGGAGGAGGGATCGGCGCTGGCGTGGCTCGATGGGTGCGTGTGTGAGTGGCGGCATTGTGGGAGGACGAGAGGAGGAGGGATCGATCCCGATCGGGACGAGTGGTCAAGGCGGAGTGGGGAACGAGAGGGAGGGATCGATAGATGGGGATCGGGCTCTCTGGCGGCTAGGGTTAGGAGGGGGTCGACGGGGCCTTGGGCCAACTGGTGGGCTGGGTTCATCTCACTCTCTCTCTAATCTCTTAGCAGAAAAAAAGAAAGGCTAGGAGGAGAGTTTGGGCATGGGGATTATTTTCCCGGACTCACAAAAATATGCTTGTTCCGAGAAAATAGAAAAAACCCATGATTGAAAGATGTAAAGTCAAACTCATTTGAATGGGTTTGAACTAGGACTTGATAAAAGGAAGGTCCAAAAATGTTGAGGATTTCAGTGGGGCTCCGGAAAATGATGAAAGAATAAATGGCAAGGTTGGAGACCAAGAAATGAGATAACAATGGCATGGAGAATTATTTGCAAGTGTGTTATGGTGATACCGAAATAATGAAATAATTTTATTATAGCTCCCTAATAATATTCAGAGGCTTTAATATGTTATAAAGAGAAATCACCATGTGAATCCCTCGATTTAAATAGATCAAAAGATCTATACAGTTTATTTAGTTGAGGTTTTAAAAATTAAAAGACATGCTGGCATGATGACATGATGCAATGCAAAAATAAATAGAGCAAGCACAAATAAAACACACGGCGAAACCCGAAATATATGGAAGTCTTCTCGAGCATCGGTCTCAGGGCGTCACACCCGGCGTCGTCCACATCGCCGGCGGCCTTCTTCTTCCTCTGGAGCGAACCCCTCACACGACCTCCCCAAGATGGATCGCCAAGTCCAGCACCCGGTCGCCTCCCCTGCTTCCTCTGCTTCATGGTCCGAGCACCATCACCCGATCAGCTCCTCACCACGCCTCGGATCGGCCTCCTCACGCCTGTCCGAGCTCACCTTCTGCACCCCCTCTGTGAGCCGCATGGAATCCCCTCCTTTACCGCTTCTTTGCATGCATGTAGTCACAGATCCCGTCATGTCCGAGCCGCCGTTGCCGTGCTATCGCCATGGCTTCCATTGAAGCAATCCCCCAGGCTTGTGCTTGGGTTCTCTGAACCTGAGCATGCTCTCAGGCGCACATGCACACACACGCCCCAAAGCAGCATTCTCCTCCTAATCCCGCACCCCCGTCGGCACGCCACCTTGCCGGACGTGGCAGCCTCGCTCGCCGGCGTCACCGGTGTATTCTCTCTCTATGGATAAGAGGTCCAAGCCCTCACATAGATCTAGGCCAAAAGGACCCACACCCCTTCCTTGCCACAAGCGCAGCAGTAGCGCTATGGTTGTGGTCCTGAATCTCCAACCAGGAGATCTAGGTTTGAATCCCATCGGCCGCAAAAACCTTCTGATTTTATTTTGCCTATCCCTATGACAGCCGGCCCCCACCTGTCATCCTCTAGAAATCCCTCCCTCCTTTTATTGTTTTTTATTTATTTTAGCCAGCGTATTCCAAATCTGGAAAGATGCCACTTTCCATTTTGGGCCCAGTCCAATTCTGGACATTCACTTAATGTAATTGTGAGCATTTCTCTACAGTAACCCCAACATATTATATATGTTTTTGGGGTAGAAAAATTCAATGAATCCAGTAGTGGCATCCATTTCATCATTTGAGGAAGTTCATGAACATGTCATATATGCAGCATATGCTCTTTTGTTTTTTTATATGTTTTTGTGTGCTTTTCATATGAGCATCTTGCCAACATGAGTTTGGTGCATTTTTATGTCCTCTTTCTTGTCGTATTTATCTCATGCCATGATATGCCCTGTGTTGATTGAAACAAGCTTGCAAAGTAGGCTACTTGCTGTTACTGTTCTGCTAAGTCTGAAACTGTATATTATGTTGCCATGTTTACTTGATGCTACCATCAAACCTATGCATAATCTGGAGATGTTCAGTGATCATGTTTTGATTTCCATGTTATTCTCTATCCATCCATGCCCTTGTTTGCAATTGTAAACTGCTGTAGCTTGTTCTTTTGGTGCTCTCAAATTGCTTAAAAATATAACTGTCAGCATGCCTAGTTTTCACTAAGTCTGTTATATCATCTTGCCGTGTTCACTTGAAGCTATCATCAAATATGTTACTCCAATGATCATGCTCAGTAATGATCTGTGGTTAAGGGTGTTTAGTACACGCTTACCATGCCCTTTGATGCCATGAAATGGTCCTGCAGCATACATATTTGTTGTCCCAAAGTATGCATCATGAATCTGTTTTCAGCCTTACTCTGTTTTTCACTAAGTCTGAGAATCTGTTATGACTTGCTTGATTGTCTTGATGAATACAATTGATTTAGAGGTTATATGGAGATGCTTAGTAATGATGTTTTTCCATGTTTAACCTGTACTTAATTCCATGCTATTGCTTGCTATGTTCTTGCACTTTAGCATGTTTGTTTCATGCCTCCAACATGTCAACACGTTATTTCTGCTCACATGTATGCCCTGTTTTTCCCCAAGTCCTAATCTGTGTTATAAAGTTGCCTTTTGCTTTGATCATGTTGGATTAATCTTGATACCTATGAATCTGAACCTTGATGATAATTGAAGCATGTAATCTGTACTTTAAGTGCATATCATGTTTGTGCCTATATTGTTCTTGTAGCATGTGGTTATGATGCTTGTAAGATGCCTAGTTGCTGTTTTGGACAGCTTGTCCTTTGAACTTGATTTGAGTGTATGTGTTGAACCGTTGCTCCGTTTTGAGCATGCTCTATATGAAACTTGCTTGATTTTGCATGTAGTTTCATCATGGCATGTTGCATACTTGATTTGAGTATGTGTGCTTAATGTTTGAATGCATTTTGTATCAATGCCATGTTAAACTTGTTTTGCTCATATCTTCTAGGCCGTAGCTCCGAATTTAATGAACTCTATATGTAACTTGACTAGAAAGATGCGTAGATCATCATGGTGTACTTTAACTTTCTGTTTAGAAACTTCTATATAATGTGTTATTCAGATCTGGACCAATTTCGAAATTTGCATATGAGGACTTACCGGAATTCCTATATGTTGTTTCCTGCCTCATTTAAACTTGCTTTGATGTGATGTTCTTATATGCATCATCTCTTGCCATGAGTAGCATCATGTAGACTTGTCATTCATCATACTTGGGTGAGCATCATGTCATGTTTATGTGTTGTGTGTTTACCATGTTGTTTGCTTCTTTTCGGTTGTGCTTCTTCTCGATAGTTCCTGTTTCGTTGCGATCGTGAGAATTCGTTCGACTATGTGGGTTCATATTCTTCATGGACTCGATCTTCTTCCTAGCGGGATTTCAGGCAAGATGAATGTTAACCTGGATACCACTACTATCTTTTCGTTGCTAGTTATCTCGTTGCTGTCGCTATGTCGCGCTACCTATCACTTGTTTACCAAGCCTCCTAAATTGCCATGATAGCCTCTAACCTTTTTCACCATCCTAGCAAACCGTTGTTTGGCTATGTTACCGCTTTTCTCATCCCCTCTTATAGCGTTGCTAGTTGCAGGTGCAATTTCAGGTTGTTCTATGTTGGGACATGGATATCATGCGATATCACAATATGTCTTATTTAATTAATGCACATATACTTGGTAAAGGGTGGAAGGCTCGGCCTTTTGCCTAGTGTTTTGTTCCACTCTTGCCGCCTTAGTTTTTGTCATACCGGTGTTATGTTCCTTGATTTTGTGTCCCTAACACGGTGAGGGTTTATGGGCCCCTCTTGACAATTCACTTTGAATAAAACTCTTCAAGCAAGGCCCAACATTGTTTTTACCATTTGCTAAACATAATAACTAAACATGTTAATAAAATTGATGCATAGGGAGTTAGCGCTACCCGAGGTTCATTATTCAACCTAATACAGGGGGGCCAGTGCTGATGGTGTTGGTCCCAAACTAGAGCAGCTCGCGGCGCCGCCCCTTGGCAACTTGGGGTATTTTGGTCGTTGTAACCATAGCTCATCCGTCGTGGCCTGAGACGAGATACGCGCGGCTACTACAGGGTGTCGGCACGTCGGGAGGTCTTGCTGGACTTGTTTTACCATTGTCGAAATGTCTTGTGTACCGGGATTCCGAGTCTGATCAGAGGGTCCTCAGATGGAGGATTGTCTCCGCGGATCATGAGCTTGTCATGGGCTAAGTAGGGACACCTGATACGTCTCCAACGTATCTATAATTTTTTATTGCTCCATGCTATATTATCTACTGTTTTGGACCATATTGGGCTTTATTTTCCAGTTTTATATTACTTTTGGGACTAACCTATTAACCGGAGGCCCAGCCCAGATTTGCTGTTTTTTGCCTATTTCAGTGTTTCAAGAAACAGAATATCAAACGGAGCCCAAACGGAATGAAACCTTCGGGAACGTGATTTTCTCACCGAATATGATCGAGGAGACTTGGACCCCCCGTCAAGAAAGGAGGGAGGCGGCCACGAGGGTGGAGGGCGCGCCCGCCTCGTGGGCCCCCTTTGCTCCATCGACATACTCCTTCCTCCTATATATACCTCGCATTTCAAACGATCAGATATGGAGCCAAAAACCTAATTCCACCGCCGCAACCTTCTGTACCCACGAGATCCCATCTTGGGGCCTGTTCCGGAGCTCCACCGGAAGGGGAATCCACCACGGAGGGCTTCTACATC
Organism: Aegilops bicornis; assembly: GCA_021605145.1. NCBI lineage: Eukaryota > Viridiplantae > Streptophyta > Magnoliopsida > Poales > Poaceae > Aegilops > Aegilops bicornis. The sequence continues at coordinate 306,931,872 of CM038671.1, read as the reverse complement.
ATCACCATAGCCCCTCCGATGAAGTGTGAGTAGTTTACCTCAGACCTTCGGGTCCATATTTAGTAGCTAGATGGCTTCTTCTCTCTTTTTGGATCTCAATACAATGTTCTCCCCCTCTCTCGTGGAGATCTATTCGATGTAATCTTGTTTTTGCGGTGTGTTTGTTGAGACCGATGAATTGTGGCTTTGTGATCAAGATTATCTATGAGCAATATTTGAATCTTCTCTGAATTATTTTATGTATGATTAGTTATCTTTGCAAGTCTCTCTTCGAATTATCAGTTTGGTTTGGCTTACTAGATTGGTTTTTCTTGCAATGGGAGAAGTGCTTAGCTTTGGGTTCAATCTTGCGGTGTCCTTTCCCAAAGGATGAGGGGCAGCAAGGCACGTATTGTATTGTTGCCATCGAGGATAACAAGATGGGGTTTTTATCATATTGCATGAATTTATCCCTCTACATCATGTCATCTTGCTTAAGGCGTTACTCTGTTTTCATTAACTTAATACTCTAGATGCATGCTGGATAGCGGTCGATGATTGGAGTAATAGTAGTAGATGCAGGCAGGAGTCGGTCTACTTGTCTCGGACGTGATGCCTATATCCATGATCATACCTAGATAATCTCATAACTATGCTCAATTCTGTCAATTGCTCAACAGTAATTTGTTCACCAACCGTAGAATACTTATGCTCTTGAGAGAAGCCACTAGTGAAACCTATGGCCCCCGTGTCTATTCTCATCATATCAATCTTCCATCACTTTATTATTGCTTTGCTTTTTTACTTTGCCTTTTATTTTACCTTGCATCTTTATATCAAAAATACCAAAATATTATCTATCATATCTATCGATCTCACTCTCGTAAGTGACCGTGAAGGGATTGGCAACCCCTATTCGCGTTGGTTGCGAGGAGTTATTTGCTTTGTGTAGGTACGAGGGACTCAAGCGTAGCCTCCTCGGATTGATACCTTGGTTCTCAAAAACTGAGGGAAATACTTACGCTACTTTGCTGCATCTTCCTCTCCTCTTTGGGGAAATCCAACGCAGTGCTCAAGAGGTAGCAAGAAGAATTTCTGGCGCCGCTAAGGTGGAGTCTACGCAAAAGTCAACATACCAAGTACCCATCACAATCCCTTATATCTCGCATTACATTATTTGCCATTTGCCTCTCATTTTCCTCTCCCCCACTTCACCCTTGCCGTTTTATTCGCCCTCTCTTTTCTGCTTGCCTTCTTTTTCTCGCTTGCCTTTTTGTTTGCTCGTGTGTTGGTTTGCTTGTTTGTCGTGATGGCTCTTCCGAGATTTGGTGATCTTCACCTTAAAAGGTTAGAGGAGATAGAGAGTAACGTCAGGAGTCTTATGGTTTTACAATTTAAGCATAATAATTTCTTCAGAAACGAGCTTAAAGAACAAAAAAGTTTTATGACATATATGAATAAAGAGCTCGATGATATGTCTAAATAATTTGATGGTATAAGATCCCAAATTGCTCATCTTGAGAAGTTGACTGCTGAAATTTCGGATAAACAGGCTACCTTAGTCAATAAGATGGTCGCTAAACCGAATTCCTATGAAAATCAAGATGAAGATCTAAAAGTTATTGATGTGTCCCCTGTTAAATCTTTGTTTTGCAATATGAATCTTGATGAGACTGAATATGATCCACCTTTACCTAGAAGGCGTTCCAAAAATTCGGAGTACTTAGATCTTGATGATGAAATTGATAAAAGTGGGATTAAAGAAAGCAAAACCCTAGATGTTGCTAAACCCACTATTTTGGACTTCAAGGAATTTAAATATGAAAGTTGCTCTTTAATTAATTGTATTTCCTTGTTCCAATCCGTACTAAATTCTCCTCATGCTTATAGTCAAAATAAAGCCTTTACCAAACATATCGTTGGTGCCTTGATGCAATCTTATGAAGAAAAACTTGAGTTGGAAGTTTCTATCCCGAGAAAACTTTATGATGAGTGGGAACCAACTATTAAAATTAATATTAAGGATCATGAATTTTATGCTTTATGTGATTTGGGTGCTAGTGTTTCCACTGTTCCCAAAACTTTGTGTGATTTGCTAGATTTCCGTGATTTTGATGATTGCTCTCTAAATTTGCACCTTGCGGATTCCACTATTAAGAAACCTATGGGAAGAATTAATGATGTTCTTATTGTTTCAAATAGGAATTATGTGTTGTAGATTTTATCGTTCTTGATATAGATTGCAATTCTTTATGTCCTATTATTCTTGGTAGACCTTTCCTTAGAACTATTGGTGCAATTATTTAGGTGAAGGAACGGAATATTAGATTCCAATTTTCATTAAAGAAGAGAATGGAACACTTCCCTAGGAAGAAAATAAAATTACCATATGAATCTATCATGAGAGCCACTTATGGATTGCCTACCAAAGATGGTAAGACCTAGATCTATCCTTGCTTTTATGCCTAGCTAAGGGCGTTAAACGATAGCGCTTGTTGGGAGGCAACCCAATTTTATTTTTAGTTTTTTGCTTTTTTGTTTCTGTTTAGGAATAAATAATCCATCTACCTTCTGTTTAGATGTGGTTTTATGTTTTAATTAGTGTTTGTGCCAAGTTAAACCTATAGGATCTTCTTGGATGATAGTTATTTGATCTTGCTGTAATTTCCAGAAACTTTGCGCTTAGTGCCAGAATTGTTAAAAATCACAGGACGTGATAAAATACTGATTCCAATTGCTGCTGATCAATAAACAAATTTCCTAGGTCTTCCTATTTTGGCTGATTTTTTGGAGTTCCAGAAGTTTGCGTTAGTTACAGATTACTACAGACTGTTCTGTTTTTGACAGATTCTGTTTTTCGTGTGTTGTTTGCTTATTTTGATGAGTCTATGGCTAGTAAAATAGTTTATAATCCATAGAGAAGTTGGAATACAGTTGGTTTAACACCAATATAAATAAATAATGAGTTCTTTACAGTACCTTGAAGTGGTCTTTTGTTTTCTTTCGCTAACGGAGCTCATGAGATTTCTGTTGAGTTTTGTGTTGTGAAGTTTTCAAGTTTTGGGTGAAATCTTTTGATGGATTATGGAACAAGGAGTGGCAAGAGCCTAAGCTTGGGTATGCCCGTGGCACCCCCAAGATAATCTAAGGACACCAAAAAGTCAAAGCTTGGGGATGCCCCCGGAAGGCATCCCCTGTTTCGTCTACTTCCATCGGTAACTTTACTTGGAGCTATATTATTTCACCACATGATATGTGTTTTGCTTGGAGCGTCTTGTATGATTTGAGTCTTTAATTTTACCACAATCATCCTTGCTGTACACTCCTTTTTAGAGAGCCATACATGAATTGGAATTTGTTAGAATACTCTATGTGCTTCACTTATATCTTTTGAGCTATATAGTTTTGCTCTAGTGCTTCACTTATATCTTTTAGAGCACGGTGGTGGATTTGTTTTAAAGAAACTATTGATCTCTCATTCTTCACTTAGATTATTTTGAGAGTCTTAAATAGCATGGTAATTTGCTTAATAATCTTAATATGCTAGGTATACAAAAATAGTAAAACTTTCTTAGGAGTTTGTTGAATACTAGGAGAAGTTTGATGCTTGATAATTGTTTTGAGATATGGAGGTAATAATGTCAAAGTCGTGCTAGTTGAGTAGTTTTGAATTTGAAGAATGCTTGTGTTGAAGTTTGCAAGTCCCATAGCATGCACGTATGGTAAACGTTCTGTAACAAATTTGAAACATGAGGTGTTTTTTGATTGTCTTCCTTATGAGTGGCGGTCGGGGATGAGCGATGGTCTTTTCCTACCAATCTATCCCCCTAGGAGCATGCGCGTAATGCTTTGGTTTTTGATGGCTTGTAGATTTTTGCAATAAGTATGTGAGTTCTTTATGACTAATGTTGAGTCCATGGATTATAAGCACTCTCACCCTTCCATCATTGCTAGCCTCTTCGGTACCGTGCATTGCCCTTTCTCACATTGAGAGTTGGTGCAAACTTCACGGCAGCATCCAAACCCCGCGATATGATACGCTCTTTCACACATAAACCTCCTTGTATCTTCCTCAAAACAGCCACCATACCTGCCTATTATGGCATTTCCATAGCCATTCCGAGATATATTGCCATGCAACTTTCCACCATTCCATTTATCATGACACATTCATCATTGTCATATTGCTAGCATTATCATGTAGTTGACATAGTATTTGTGGCAAAGCCACCTTTCATAATTCTTTCATACATGTCACTCTTGATTCATTGCATATCCCGGTACACATGGAGGCATTCATATAGAGTCATACTTTGTTCTAGTATCGAGTTGTATTCAATGAGTTGTAAATAAATAGAAGTGTGATGATCATCATTTTCTAGAGCATTGTCCCATGTGAGGTTGAAAAAAAGAGAGGCCAAAGAAGCCCAAATAAAAAAAAGAGGCCAAAGAAGCCCACACAAAAAAATGAGAGAAAAAGAGAGAAGGGACAATGTTACTATCCTTTGCCACACTTGTGCTCCAAAGTAGCACCGTAATCTTCATGATAGAGAGTCTCTTGTTTTGTCATTTTCATATACTAGTGGGAAATTTTCATCATAGAACTTGGGTTGTATATTCCAACAATGGGCCTCCTCAAGTGCCCTAGGTCTTCGTGAGCAAGCAAGTTGGATGCACACCCACTTAGTTTCTTTTGTTGAGCTTTCATACATTTATAGCTCTAGTGCATCCGTTACATGGCGATCCCTACTCCTTGCATTAACATCAATCGATGGGCATCTCCATAGCCCATTGATTAGCCTCGTTGATGTGAGATCTTCTCCTTTTTGTCTTCTCCACATAAACCCCATCATCATATTCTATTCCACCCATAGTGCTATGTCCATGGCTCGCGCTCATATATTGCGTGAAAGTTTATAGGTTTGAGATTATTAAAGTATGAAACAATTGCTTGGCTTATCATCGGGGTTGTGCATGATGAGAGCATTCTTGTGTGACGAAAATGGAGCATGGCTAAACTATATGATTTTGTAGGGATGGACTTACTTTGGCCATGTTATTTTGAGAGGACATAATTGCTTAGTTAGTATGCTTGAAGTATTATTATTTTTATGTCAATATGAACTTTTGTCTTGAATCTTTCGGATATGAATATTCATACCACAATTAAGAAGAATTACATTGAAATTATGCCAAGTAGCACTCCGCATCAAAAATTTCTTTTTTATCATTTAATACTCGAGGACGAAAGGTGAATTAAGCTTAGATGCCTCGATACGTCTCCAACGTATCTATAATTTTTGATTGCTCCATGCTATATTATCTACTGTTTTGTACCATATTGGGCTTTATTTTCTACTTTTATATTACTTTTGGGACTAACCTATTAACCGGAGGCCCAGCCCAGATTTGCTGTTTTTTTGCCTATTTCAGTGTTTCGAAGAAACGGAATATCAAACGGAGTCCAAACGGAATGGAACTTTTGCGAACGTGATTTTCTCAACAAATATGATCCAGGAGACTTGGACCCTCCGTCAAGAACGAGGAGGCGGCCACGAGGTGGAGGCACCCCTAGGGCGCGCCCCCTGCCTCGTGGGCCCCTCTTTGCTCCACCGACGTACTCCTTCCTCCTATATATACCTACGTACCCCCAAATGATCAGATACGGAGCCAAAAACATAATTCCACCGCCGCAACCTTCTGTACCCATGATATCCCATCTTGGGGCCTGTTCCAGAGCTTTGCCGGAAGGGGAATCCACCATGGAGGGCTTCTACATCATCACCATAGCCCCTCCGATGAAGTGTGAGTAGTTTACCTCAGACCTTCGGGTCCATAGTTAGTAGCTAGATGGCTTCTTCTCTCTTTTGGATCTCAATACAATGTTCTCCCCTCTCTCGTGGAGATCTATTCGATGTAATCTTCTTTTTGCGGTGTGTTTGTTGAGACCGATGAATTGTGGGTTTATGATCAAGATTATCTATGAACAATATTTGAATCTTCTCTGAATTCTTTTATGTATGATTGGTTATGTTTGCAAGTCTCTCTTCGAATTATCAGTTTGGTTTGGCCTACTAGATTGGTTTTTCTTGCAATGGGAGAAGTGCTTAGCTTTGGGTTCAATCTTGCGGTGTCCTTTCCCAGTGATAGTAGGGGTAGCAAGGCACGTATTGTATTGTTGCCATCGAGGATAACAATATGGGGTTTTTATCATATTGCATGCATTTATCCCTCTACATCATGTCATCTTGCTTAAGGCGTTACTCTGTTTTCATTAACTTAATACTCTAGATGCATGCTGGATAGCGGTCGATGAGTGGAGTAGTAGTAGTAGATGCAGGTGAGTCGATCTACTTGTCTCGTGACGTGATGCCTATATACATGATCATACCTAGATATTCTCATAACTATGCTCAATTCTATCAATTGCTCAACAGTAATTTGTTCACCCACCGTAGAATACTTATGCTCTTGAGATAAGCCACTAGTGAAACCTATGGCCCCCGGGTCTATTCTCATCATATCAATCTTCCATCACTTTATTATTGCTTTGCTCTTTTACTTTGCCTTTTATTTTACCTTGCATCTTTATATCAAAAATACCAAAAATACTATCTATCATATCTATCAAATCTCACTCTCGTAAGTGACCGTGAAGGGATTGACAACCCCTATTAGCGTTGGTTGCGAGGAGTTATTTGCTTTGTGTAGGTACAAGGGACTCGCGTGTAGCCTCCTACTGGATTGATACCTTGATTCTCAAAACTGAGGAAAATAATTACGCTACTTTGCTGCATCATCCTCTCCTCTTCGGGGAAATCCAACGCGGTGCTCAAGAGGTAGCAACACCCCTGCAGGGTTTAAATTTTCAAGAGTCGTGCCCGCGGTTATGTGGTAGATGGGAATTTGTTAATATCCGGTTGTAGAGGACTTGACACCAGGTTCGAATTAAAATACACCAACCGCGTGTGTAACCGTGACTGTCTCTTTTCGGATAAGTCAAGATGAGAACACACTGGGGTTATGTTTGAACGTAAGTAGTTCAGGATCACTTCTTGATCATTACTAGTTTGCGACCGTTTGCATAGTTTCTCATCTTATTCTTGTACTCGTAAGTTAGCCACCATACAATGCTTAGTCACTTGCTGCAACCTTGATACGTCTCCGTCGTATCTACTTTTCCAAACACTTTTGCCCTTGTTTTGGACTCTAACTTGCATGATTTGAATGGTACTAAGCGGAGCTGTTTTCAGCAGACTTTCTATGGTGTTATTTATGTGCAGAAATGAAAGTTCTTGGAATGACCTGAAACTCCACGGAACGTCTATTTGGAAATAATTAAAAATCCTTGCAAAAGATGAAGACCAGGGGGGCCCACACCCTGTCCACGAGGAGGGGGGGGGGGGTTGCGCCCTCCTCCCAAGGGCGCGCCCCCTACCTCGTGGCCCCCTGGAGCTCCTCCGACCTCAACTCCAACTCTATATATTTGCTTTCGGGGAGAAAAAATCAAGGAGAATAAATCATCGCGTTTTACGATACGGAGCCGCCGCCAAGCCCTAAAACCTCTTGGGAGGGCTGATCTGGAATCCGTTCGGGGCTCCGGAGAGGGGGATTCGTCGCCGTCGTCATCATCAACCATCCTCCATCACCAATTTCATGATGCTCACCGCCGTGCGTGAGTAAATCCATCGTAGGCTTGCTGGACGGTGATGGGTTGGATGAGATCTATCATGTAATCGAGTTAGTTTTGTTAGGGTTTAATCCCTAGTACCCACTATGTTCTGATATTGATGTTGCTATGACTTTGCTATGGTTAATGCTTGTCACTAGGGCCCGAGTGCCATGATTTCAGATCTGAACCTATTATGTTTTCATGAATATATGTGTGTTCTTGATCCTATCTTGCAAGTCTATAGTCACCTACTATGTGTTATGATCCGCAGAACCTCAAGTGACAATAATCAGGACCACTCCCAGTGATGACCATAGTTTGAGGAGTTCATGTATTCACTATGTGCTAATGCTTTGTTCCGGTACTCTATTAAAAGGAGGCCTTAATATGCCTTAGTTTCCGTTAGGACCCTACTGCCACGGGAGGGTAGGACAAAAAATGTCATGCAAGTTCTTTTCCATAAGCACGTATGACTATATTCGGAATACATGCCTACATTACATTGATGAATTGGAGCTAGTTCTTTGTCACCCTATGTTATTCTTGTTACATGATGAACCGCATCCGGCATAATTCTCCATCACCGATCCAATGCCTACGAGCTTTTCCTATATTGGTTCTCGCTTATTTACTTCTTCGCTCCTACTGTTACAATCACTACAAAACACAAAAAATATTACTTTTGCTTCCGTTACTTTTGTTACCATTACCACTACTATCATATTACTTTGCTGCACATACTAAATTATCCAGGTGTGGTTGAATTGACAACTCAACTGCTAATACTTGAGAATATTCTTTGGCTCCCCTTATGTCGAATCAATAAATTTGGGTTGAATACTCTACCCTCATAAACTGTTGCGATCCCCTATGTCGGATTTCGGGTTCCGGCATACCCTTGAGGTTCGAACACAGGGGTGTGCACGAAGATCTCTCCCCCACCAGCACACGTCTCGAAGTCTCGCAAAGATCTAGGCAAGAAAGATGAGCACACAGAGGACACGAGATTTATACTGGTTCAGGCCACCATTGTGGTGTAATACCCTACTCCAGTGTGTGGTGTGGTGGATTGCCTCTGGGGCTGATGATGAATAAGATAAAGGGGAGAACAGCCTCGCGAGGGGCTGTTCTTGAGCTGGTGCGATGAACTGCTGGGGTGAGTTCAGTCGCTTCTCTCTCTCTGGTCGATCTCCAGATCTCGTCCCCCTCTCCCTTGTGGTGGCTAGTCCTATTTATAGAGCGAGGCCCTGGGCCTATCCCAAATAATGAGCGGGAAGGGCGCCAACAATTGGCCATTTTGAAGGGGAACATCTGGTACACTTATCCTGACTAAAGTTGGTCTTCGGCTACCAAAGACTCTGACGGTGACGCCACTGGCTCCACGATGACCTCCATCCTGCCGTTCACTGGTCTTGGTCTAGTTGCACCGAAAAGGTAACCTTTGCCCGATGCCTTGGCCTGTGCTTGCCCCTTAGCACCGAAGGGAAACAAGAACATCACAAGCAGGCCGGGCGCCTCGCCTGCACCCGCTTGGCCTCCGATCGTCATGGCTTGCGCCACTGGCCCCTCGGGAGGTGCTCGCCTTGATCTCTCCGCCTCCTCGCGAGCCCGCCCGAGGAGGCTGCTCCCCGAGGAAGCTCCTGTTGTCCGCCTCATGAGGCTTGGCCCCTTGCGAGGTCTTGAGCTTGAGCCGATGAAGCCGGGCTGCATTGGGCCCCCACTTGAGCCACGCCCGCAGCCGCAGCATGCAAGTCTGGGACCCCTGCTCCTTAACGCCGACAGTAGCCCCCGGGCCCAAGGCGCACCTAGACTTGGCTTAGCAGAGAAGCGAAGGGGCAAGTGCGAAGCGCCGCGGGCCCCAACAGCCTGCGGCCTTGGGCGCCGCGTGGCTGTTGATTGGACGCAGGCGTCTCCGCTTCCCCACGATGCCTCGGCAACCGCACGACTTGACAAGTCCCTGCATGCAAAGACGGGTCATGATTACCTGCGATCGTGGAGGCCGACGGTTGGCCTCCTCCGGCTATAAGTACGGAACGGCATGAGCCGCTCCAGTTCATCTCCCTCGGCTACTTCTCCTCTTCTTCATCTTTGCCATCGCTCTGCCTCACGCCGATGGCACCAATCCGCCGGTTCTCTGCAAAGGAGAAGGGAAAGGCCCCCTGGGAGGGTCCTGACCCGCTTCCGCCGAAGAAATGGTTAGTCCTCCGCCGCCAAGACGAGTGTGCACGACAGGAGGCCTCGAGGCCCTGGTACGAGCGGCCACCGCCAGGGTTCCCGCTGCCCTTGTATGCTCGGATCGGGGGCCCTGAAGAAGAAGGCACCGAGCGACACCGCCGCCGACACCGGCGGGTTATGGCGGTACGTGTCGTTCCTCCTGGAGTCCACGCCGAGGGCTCCTCCCGAGAGCTTGTGCTCCACGCCGCCATGCCTCCTCAATCTTGGATTCGCCTTCCCCCCTCCTTCGCCTTCGAGATCCCGCCAAGGGGTTCTCTTGAGCTCTGGTTGTAGCTCGATGGCTGCAGCACCCCTGCGACCAGAGGGGAGGTTGCGGTTGTCGCTCCGGGCAAGGTCTACATGACCCGAGGCTGGGGCGAGATCGCCCGGGTCTGCTGGACGTGGGGCGCCCTCGTGATCCACCTAGAATACGACGAAGCTTCCTTGATGTTCTTCAAGGTCTTCGACGCGGAAGGACACCGGCTGGAATGCTGCCCCGCGAAGGGCGGTCGGGGCATCGCCGTAGCGAGGACCTGGCCCGCCAATCGCTCCCCTAGCAGCTCCTCCGGTGGCGGCAAAGGTGCTGGAGGACCCGGTGACTCCGCCGAGATTCACGCGACCCCGGAGACGAGCAACGACAGCTACGAGCCCCCGAGCTCATGCCGCGCTCGGAGCTGGGCGAGCGCTTCAGGCTACCCGCGGCGGTGATCTGGATGGGGTTGGCGCCGGCGCCGGGCGGCGCACTGTTGATGATGGCGTCTCCTGCGGAGGCACGCGCAATCGGCGTTCCTTAGGATTAGCACCTTTTATTTCCTGCAAAGAATCGAAGTAGCATCCCGCGGGGGTATAAGGCGCTAGCCATGTTTTTGTGAATATTATATCCTCACGACGAATTAACGCGAGATGCTTGTCCTGTCCCGGCTTGGCTCCCCCTTTCTTTCCTCACGAGGGCTTGGTGCTCTACGCTGACAGGTCCCGGTCCCCAGGCAGGCTTCAGCCGTCGCTGGTATGCCAGGTCGCGATGCCGTGGTCAAGGCCAGGAGGTGAGCGGCCCAAGGTCAGTAAGAGCCCCTGAGTCGCGATGCTCAGGAGGTCCCCTTTAGCGCTCAAGCAGCCTCCGCTGGGCGAGAAAGGCAAGCAGCGTTGCCATGACAGAGCTGCAGTAGGCGAGGGTTAAGCACTGAGTCGGATCAGTTTTCGCGTGACTTATCTCGTAGGCTTGGGGTAGTTTCCGTTGAGGTGTCGGGCTTGCGCGACGGTAACTGAGGTGCTGCTGGGTTAGGCCCTTGCGAGTTTCTTCCCCCTCCCCCGCGCTTCCCTTAATGCTCTAATTCCTCAGGTCCCAACCCTCGAGCGAGCTCAGCCGCCACTGGTATGACAGGTCGCGATGTCGTGGGTCAAGGCCAGGGGATGTGAGCTGGAGAGCCAGTAAGAGCCCATGAGTCGCGATGCTCAGGCGCCCCCCTTTTAACGTGCAAGCGGGTCGTGCCGAAGAGGAGGAGAAGAAGGCTCGCGGTGCCACCATCGTTACTCCTGGAGCGGGTCCTGCATATCAACCACGTGGGGAAACAAGGTCTGCCGTCACGGTTGTCAGCTAACCATTGGTCGCTCCGAGGGAGTGATTGGGGCACTGAGAGCCTGGTGAGGTGGCGCCTCGCGGGGCTGCCGCGGCCAGAGCTCGGCTGCTCAGATTTTTCGGTGTTGCAGGGACGGGCCCGTGTGCAAGTGCCGTGCCAGAGCGAGCGGCTCTAAAGGTAGACGTCAATCGAGCAGGCGGTTAAGTCGAGCAGGTTAAGCATGAAGGAGCTAATCCATTTAGATAGAAGCATGGAAGTAAGCGCCACTGGGTCTGGCCCGAGCAGCCTGGGGATCATGCAGCCCGAGGGGCGCCCCCAACAAAGCAGATGAAAAAAAGACATTAAGCAAAACGGATACATGCCGCAGGGGGGACCCACGCGACCTGGGAATGATGTGGCCCTGCGGGCGCTCCCAGCTGAAGATAAAACTTAAAAAGATGTCACCTGATACCATTGCAGAGCGAGTGTCGGAGTAACTGACGACGCGTGGTGAAGAAGCCGCTCCTCATGAGCCTTCGGAGCCCAGAGCCTCGGGAGGCTCTGAGGGTCCGGGCGGCTCCTCGAGGTCCATCTCCATCTCCTCCAGGAACGCGTGGTGCCTGGCCACCTGAGCTTCCAGGACGCTCCTCACTAGACGCTGGTGGGCGACAATCGCGTTCGGCAGGCCGAAGGGCATGCGAACGTAGCTGTGAGGTGGGCCCTCACAACGCCCCACGCGTGAAGGCCAGAGGCGCTCCCGAGACGCGGCTCGGTTGATCCCCGGTACGTCGATGCAGACGCGCAGCCCACCATCCTCGCCAGGATGTGGGGCTGCGGTGGGTAGGCGGCGACTGCCGCGCATGACTCTTGACTCCTGTAGCTCTTGAACGTTCCTTGCGATGAACTCCTGGTGGTTTTGCCGTTCCTGCCTTATACCTTCCTGAGGGAAACGTGCCTTGAAGCGCGCCTCCAAGTGGTGCCCGAGCGCCTCCCTCGTGACCTTGGCAAGGTCGGTGGACCTCCAGGAGAGAGCCCCCAAGCCCTGCCGGAGGGGGGCGTCAGGCGCGCCTTCCTATGCGGCAGAGGGTGGCGCCCCTTGAACGGGCGCGGGTCCTGACGCGGCGCCTCCGGCGGCGCCTCGCCATGGCGCTTGGGCCAGTGAAGCCTTCTTCTTTTAGGGGCTGCCTCGGGAGCCTCCGCCTCCCTGTGATCTGGGTCTTCGATTGCTACGGCCTGGAAGGCACGTTCAAGAGAGCACACTGCATCCCTCTCCTCGCAAGGCACTGTGATGATTACACCGCTTCCTAGCATCTTGAGGACATTGTAGCCATGGTGAGTCGCTGCCATGAACTTGGCCAAGGATGGATACCCGAGGATGGCATTGTAAGGCAGGCGATTGTGGGCGATGTCGAAGTCAATGAGCTCGGTGCGGTAATTGCTGCGCTGCCCAAAAGTGACGGGAAGACGAACTTGCCCTATTGGTACAGTGGAACCATCAGTGACTCCTGAGAAAGGCCTGGTTGGCTGAAGCGGATCGTATGGCACTTGGAGATTGTTGAACGTTTCGACGGACAGGATGTTGAGCCCAGCTCCGCCATCGATGAGGGTCCTGGTGACTTGCTCATTGCTGATGACTGGGGAACAAAGCATCGGGAGGACTCCGGCCGTTGCCGCGCACTTGAGCTGATCCACTGAGCTGAACGTGATAGCGCACGCAGACCACCTGAGAGGGCGCGTGGCCTCAAGCTTGGGGAGGACTGCATTCACCTCGCGAGCAAACTGCTTGAAGATGCGCTGAGAGGCTGGGGCCTGAGCGCCGCCCAGGATGCAAGCGATTGCGCGCGGCTCCTGGAAGCCCCCGGCCCCCTCGTCCTGGTGATGGTCTTCATTCCTCCTTGGTGGAGGTGACAAAGGAGGGAGGCTTGCGTTGCCTTGAGGGCGGTCCTCGCGAGGCTGATCCCTCCAACCTCCCTCGCGAGGCTGGTCCTGCCAGCGGTCCTCGCGAGGCCGGTAACGCCACCCTTGGCGAGGGCCTCGGTCTTCCCATCGTCCTCCACCTCTTCCTCCTCCTCGGCCATAGCCCCGGTCGCTACGGTCGGGGCGTCGGCCGATACGCCCATCTCGCACGGCCCTGAGATCCTGACATTCATTGGTGTTGTGGGTGTGGAGGTCGTGGTACACGCAGTACCGGCTGCCTTTAGATGACTCAGGCTGATCCCTACCTTGCTTGGTGTCCGGCTCCGCTGCGAGCACAACAGCCCCCTTGCACTTCACGTCCTTGACCTTGGGCTTCTTCTCTTCTGGGTCGGCAGCCGGGAGCTCGAGGAGGGAGAGGCGCCCTTCCTCAGCCCTGGCGCACTTGGTAGCCAGGTTGAACAGCTCCAGCGATGTGCACAGGTCTTCATGGATCGCTAGCTCCTCTTTCATCTTGATGTCGCGCACGCCATCGGAGAAGGCTGAGATGATGGCCTCCTTAGTCACCCTGGGGATCTTGAGGCGAGCGTTGTTGAAGCGCCGATGTACTTCTGCGAGGTCTCTCCGGCTGTTGCTTGATGTGGCGCATGCCGCTCATGGCGGGGGCCGGTCATGAAAGTGCCTTGGAAGTTGGCGATGAAGCGGGTGCGCATCTCGTCCCAAGAGGAGATCGTGCTCGGAGCGTGTTCAGAGCCAAAGTGCGAGCACCATCCTTGAGCGCCATGGGAAACCACCCGCCATGACCTTCTCGTCTCCGTTGGCGGCCTCGATGCCCAACTCGTAGAGCTGGAGGAACTCCGCGGGGTCCGCAGTGCCGTCGTAGCGCGGAGGCAGGTCTGGCTTGAACTTGCCGGGCCATGCGACGCTACGCAGCTCGGAGGTGAAGGCGCGGCAACCTGCAGTGGCCACCAGAGCTTTCTACTGGTGCGGGGCTTGCTCCTGGGGATTCCCGCGCGCTGCCGCCTGGAGCAACGCGGGGTCCTGACGTGGCGGCACAGGGATGCGGTCATGGCGCACCGGTGCTGGGAGCACGCGAGCACCTTGTTGGGGGCGAGGGATCTCTTGGCAGCTCCTTTCTTGTCGCGCAGGCGCGGGACACGGCGGGTCTCGCCTTGGGACCGCGCGCCTGGGAGCCAGGGCGCCTTCTTGGGGTGGTGGTGGTGGAGGCACCTCCTGCTCCTCGCCTCCTGCGCAGGATGGAGGGCGAGGCAGCGAGAGGGACAGCATGGGAGAGCCCCCTGCGGCGCTGACGAGCTCGGTGATGTGGGCGAGCCAGTCCTCGTAGAGGTCGTCGACGGGGCGGTAGTGCAGGAGCTCACGCCCCAGGAGCAGCGTGGTGTGCGCGTCTATGGGGGCGCGACGGGCGTGGGACGACGAACCGGCTGGAGTCAGCGACGGGGTGGCGGTGCGGCCATCGCGCCGCACCGAAGGATGCAGGGATGAGGCCTGCTGCTCGTTCCCCGCCGGGCCGGTGGCGGCGTTGGCAGCAGGCGACGGGGAACGACGGGGGCGTCCGCCGACGGGCGCCGACTGGGCGAGAGGGTGGCGAGAGCAGCCCGACGCTCAGCGTGAGCTCGGCGAGCGTCAGCCATGGTCACGGCAGAAGATCACACGCGGCTAGTGGAAGAAAAGATTCCGGCGCACCCCTACCTGGCGCGCCAAATGTCGGATTTCGGGTTCTGGCAGACCCTTGAGGTTCGAACACTGGGGTGCGCACGAAGATCTCTCACCCACCAGCTCACGTCTCAAAGTCTCGCAAAGATCTAGGAAAGAAAGATGAGCACATAGAGGACACGAGATTTATACAGGTTCAGGCCACCATTGTGGTGTAATACCCTACTCCAGTGTGTGGTGTGGTGGATTGCCTCTGGGGCTGATGATGAACAGTACAAAGGGGAGAACAGCCTCGCGAGGGGCTGTTCTTGAGCTGGTGCGATGAACTGCTGGGGTGAGTTCAGTCGCTTCTCTCTGTCTGGTCGATCTCCAGATCTCGTCCCCCTCTCCCTTGTGGTGGCTAGTCCTATTTATAGAGCGAGGCCATGGGCCTCTCCCCAAATAATGAGCGGGGAGGGCGCCAACAATTGGCCATTTTGAAGGGGAACATCTGGTACACTTATCCTGAATAAAGTTGGTCTTCGGGTGCCAAAGGTGACGCCGCCCTAGGTTCCACGATGACCTCCATCCTGCCGTTCTACTGGTCTTGGTCTTGTTGCACCGAAACGGTAACCTTTGCCCGATGCCTTGGCCTGTGCTTGCCCCCTTCGCACCGAAAGGGAAACAAGGACACTGCAGCCGGGCGCCCGCCTCGGCCTCCGATCGTCATGGCTTGCGTCCACAGGCCCGTCGGGAGGTGCCTCGCTTGATCTCTCCGCCTCCTCGCGAGCCCGCCTGAGGAGGCTGCTCCTGAGGAAGCTCCCAGTTGTCCGCCCCGCGAGGCTTGGCCCCTCGCGAGGGTCTTGAGCTTGAGCTGATGAAGCTGGGCTACATTGGGCCCCCACTTGAGCCACGCCGCAGGCAGGCAAGTCTGGGGACCCACGTTCCCAGAATGCCGACACCCTATACTTGTGGGTTATCAAGACTATTTTCTGGCACCGTTGCCGGGGAGCATAGCTCTATTCTTTGAGTCACTTGGGATTTATATCTGCTGGACACTATGAAGAACTTGAAAGACGAGAAAACAAAAATTTATCCCTCAACTACGAGCGGAGGTAAGGAACTGCCATCTAGCCTTGCACTTGATTCACCTTCTGTTATGAGTAAGCTTGCGACACCTAAACCTGCTTCTGCTATTCGTTCTGATATGTCGCATGTTATTGATGATGCCACTTCTGCTATTTCATGATACTTATGATGAAACAACTTCTATGCCTGATAATACTGTGCCCCTTAGTGAATTCTTGATGAACAAATTGCTAGGGCTAGAGAGAAAGAAATTATTGAAACTCATTATGTTGATGAAAGTAATGACGAAGACTTGCCTGTTATTCTTGAGGGTTATGTTTTTGATAAAGAAGCTTCTGCAGCCATTTTAGCTTGCAAAGATAGATACAAACTCAAGAGGTTATTAGCTAAATGGAATAAGCAATCTCTTAATGATAGAATGAGACCTGACCCTGCTTTTGCAACTTCACCTATCTCAGACACCGATAAGGATTATGAATTCTCTGTTGATCCCGATATAATTACTCCGTTGAATCTGATCCTTTTCATGGCTATGAATCAAACTGTTGTGGCACATCTTACTAAATTAAATGATATAGCCACCCTGTTCACTAATGATGAGAGATCTCGCTACTTTTATATCCTAAAAATATTTCCGTTCTCATTAAAGGGTGATGCTAAGATATGTTTTAATTCTCTTGATCCTGGTTGTGTGCGTAGTCCCCAGGATATGATTTATTACTTCTCTGCTAAATATTTCCCTGCTCATAAGTAACAAGCTGCTTTGAGGGAAATATACAACTTTGTGCAAATTGAAGAAGATAGTCTCCCACAAGCTTGGGGGAGGCTTCTCAAGTTACTTAATGCTCCGCCTGATCATCCTCTTAAGAAAAATCAAATACTTGATATATGTTATAATGGACTAACCGATGCTTCCAGAGATTACCTGGATAGTTGTGCTGGTTCTGTTTTTAGGGAAAGAACACCAGATGAAGCTGAAATTCTATTGAATAATATGTTGACAAGTGAAAATAATTGGGCACTTCCTGAGCCAGCTCCTGAGCCAATTCTTGAGCCTATTCCTAAACCAACTCCGAAGAAGAGAGGTGTTCTATTTCTCAGTCCTGAAGATATGCAAGAGGCAAAGAAATCTATGAAAGAAAAAGGTATTAAAGCTGAAGATGTTAAGAATTTACCTCCTATTGAAGAAATACACGGCCTTAATCTACCGCCTGTTGAAGAAACATATGATCTTAATCCATCACCTATTGAAGAAACTCATGGTCTTGATAATCCGACATAGGTAGTAAAGGTTTCTCTCTATAGATATGA
Source organism: Aegilops bicornis (assembly GCA_021605145.1). Lineage (NCBI taxonomy): Eukaryota > Viridiplantae > Streptophyta > Magnoliopsida > Poales > Poaceae > Aegilops > Aegilops bicornis. Next base: position 306,914,484 of record CM038671.1, on the reverse strand, counting down.
TAGAGCTGAAATCCCTCTTACTAAGTTTGCTAGCCAATGCTTAGAAGAGTTTGATAATTTTATGTTAAGCAAGAAGATTTTAATGCTTATTTTGGTAGACAATTGAAATACAATTCTGATATGCTTAAACACTTGGGTGATTATATGCTAATGTTAGAGGTGAACTTAAAATCGTTAGCAAACATGCTTCTATGGTTACCACTCAAGTAGAACAAGTACTTAAAGATCAAAATGATTTGCTCAATGAAATGAATAGTAACAAAAATGATTATGCTGTTAGAGTGGCTACTAGAACTGGTAGAATGACTCAGGAACCTTTGTATCCTGAAGGCCACCCTAAGAGAATTGAGCAACATTCTCAGAGAAATAATATTGATGCACCTAGTCCTTCTAAAAAGAAGAAAAAGAAAAATGATAGGACTTTGCACGCTTCTAGTGAACCTATTGCTGAACCACCTGAGAATCTAAATGATATCTCTATTTCTGATGCTGAAACACAATCTAGTAATGAACATGAACCTAATGAAAATGTTAATGATGATGTTCATGATGATGCTCAACCTAGTAATGATAATGATGTAGAAATTGAACCCGCTGTTGATCTTGATAACCCACAATCAAAGAATAAACGTTATGATAAGACTTTCTTGCTAGGAAACACGGTAAAGAAAGAGAACCATGGGTTCAGAAACCCATGCCTTTTCCTCCCAAACCATCCAATAAAAAGGAAGATAAGGATTTTGAGTGCTTTGCTGAAATGATTAGACCTATCTTTTTGCGTATGCGATTAACTGATATGCTCAAAATGAATCCTTATGCTAAGTATATGAAAGATATTGTTACTAATAAAAGAAAGATACCAGAAGCTGAAATTTCCACCAAGCTTGCTAATTATACTTTTAAGTATGGAATACCAAAGAAACTTGGAGATCCAGGAGTACCCACTATACCATGCTCCATTAAAAGGAACTATGTTAAAACTGCTTTATGTGATCTTGGAGCCGGAGTTAGTGTTATGCCTCTCTCTTTATATCGTAGACTTGACTTGAATAAGTTGACACCTACTGAAATATCTTTGCAAATGGATGATAAATCAACTACTATACCTGTCGGTATTTGTGAGGATGTGCCTATTGTGGTTGCAAACGTTACTATTTTTACGGACTTTGTTATTCTTGATATTCCCGAGGACGATAGCATGTCTATTATTCTTGGAAGACCTTTTCTGAATACTGCAGGGGCTGTTATTGATTACAACAAAGGCAACGTCACTTTTCATGTTAATGGTAATGAGCATACCGTACACTTTCCGAGGAAACAACCTCAAGTTCATAGTATCAACTCTATTGGAAAAATTCCATCGATTATATTTGGAGGTTTTGAATTTCCTCTTCCTACTGTCAAGAAGAAATATGATATTCTTATTATTGGGGATGTGCATATCCCCGTTGAGGTAACATAGTGTTATTCAAAATTTCTCTGGTTCCATGTTACTCGAAATGAGTTTGTTAACAAGACCTGATCAACCTTGTTGGTGGATTCCTTTTGATGAGCACGAGATGGATGAAACTAGAAGGCACAACCTTCTGTGCCCTCTCTATACTTTCTGTTATTTAGTTGAAATAAAGTAAAATTAGTATTTTCTGTCTGTTTTCTGATTTATCTGTGCAATATAAAAATACCCCAAAAATAGAAGTTCTCCAAATGCCCTGAAAATAGAATATGATTTTTTCTATAATATTTGAGAATATATGGAACTGAGAACACAACAGGGGGATCAACCACCTGACCACGAGGGTGCAGGGCGCGCCCCTGCCTCGTGGGCCCACGGTGGCCCTCCTCCACTTATTACTGCACCCAAACACTCCTTCTTCCTCCCACAAACACCAATATCTAGCTCAAGCATGAGTTCTAGCTCACTTTGCTGCGATTTTTGATCTCCTTGCTCAAAGCACCTTTCACAAAACTGCTTGGGGAGATTGTTCCTTGGTATGTGACTCCTCCATTGGTCCAATTAGTTTTTGTTCTAGTGCTCTATTCATTGCAAATTTGTGCTGCCTAGGTGACCATGTTCTTGAGCTTGCATGTCAAATTTATATGGTTCCAAGTAGTTCTAATACTTGATATAGTCTCTAGGCACTTGTAGGAGTAGTTTCTATCAATTTTATTGAAGTTGGTTCGCTTTTGTTTGAAGTTACTAAAAATTTCAGAAATTTTTCAGAAGAAGAAATATGTTTAGGAAAATGTTCCAAGGTGGTTCTTCAAGGAAGCAGGACCCAGGCTTGCAATGCGTGATGCTGATGATGAGCCACCAAGGGACGCTCCGGTGCGGCCCTGTGAATGGCCTTCTGTCACATCCCTAGCTTCTGGTACTGCATGGTGTCTGCATTTTGTTGCATCATGTTTAAATTCTATTTAAGTTGAACTGAGGAACTTTGGAAGCCTCAAAAACTTAAATAAAAGAAGGGCAAAAACCCTAAAATCTCATTCATTGTTTCCAAAATGCTCTTCTTAAATGTTTGATATATTGGCAAGGGTTCTGGTCCCAACCAAAAATATTGAACATTTTTAAGGACTTAATTTTGGGACTTTGAATTTAAATCATTAGCTATTTGAATTTGAATTATATTCATATAATTAGAATATAATTTCAAATACCTCTGAAATATTTTATGAGCTTTTGGAAAAGTCCATCTAGCAAAATAAAAATATTCAAAGGAGTTTTTGGCATTGTTTGAATTGTTTTGAATTCAAAACAGTGGCAAAAGATTAAATAAAAACACAGAAAACAGAAAACAATAAAAGAACAAAAACAGAAAAGGCACAAAGGAGAGTACGTGAGTCAATTACCTGGCCTGCACTGTGTTGGCCCAGTCCATCTCTCTCCCTTGTCTTCTTCCACCACGCCAAGGATCGGAGCGCTGCGTGCCCGACGCCTTGGCACGCCAAGACGCCACCTCCTGCTTGCCGCTTTGCCCTGGCCCTCCCTGGTGAAGCCACGCCACCCCCCTCGACCCTCTCTGGCTCTCCCAGCGCCTCTTCTCTCCTCTAGCCCCTGTCCACCTCGCACCCGAGCGCACCGCAGTGAGCCACCGAGCACCACCGCAGCCACTGCCGCCCCCTCGACCTCTCGAGCTTACCAAGAGCTCCGCCGCTTCATCCTCGACCTCCATACCGAGCCGCGCGACGTCAGACGCCCAACAACGCCGCCTTTGCCCTCGTCTTCAACCTCGGGCACCGGAGATCGCCACCGCTGATTCAACACCTCCGAGCCGTCCCCGAGCGCGCTAAGCATCCCTACAGCCTCTATGTGAGCTCCTACGCCATTTCCCTCTTACCCCGACGCCGTTCGCGACCTGTAGCCGTTGATTCCGCGCTGACCGAAACGCCCCGCCGCACGAGCTCGACGCCGGCGTCACTTCGGTGACCATTTGGTCATCCGTAGGTGTGCAACGCGTTCGCAGCCTCGCGTAGTGCATCCCTAGCGCACTGGTTCGCTCGACCGCGAGCCGCAGCAGCAAAACTCACGAACGCCGAACTCCGTCCACCGCCCAAGTGGTCGTCGCCGTCGACCCCGGCCTCCCTCCGCCCATCTGCGTGCACCCCTGGATGCGGGTGAGCGAGGGCTTCCTCGTGGTGCCCCCAGCGTGTCCAGCCGCCGCCCATAGCGCGTTCCCGAGCGTCACCGCCGCGTTCGCGTGCTCGTCGTCGTTCAACTCCGGCGTGCTGACGTGGCACCGTTGTTAGGGACTAATTACCCCGCTAATTAACCCCCTCTTTCACTGACATATGGGCCCTACGCCGAAACTAACCCTGGGATTTATTCCCTGTTTATTTTAGATTAATCCAGTGGCCCCATGCGTTAGCTTTGACCCTGCTGACGTGGCCGTTGACCAGGCCCACACGTCAGCTACACTAGCCAGCTCTATGACACTGACCAATGGGTCCCACGCATCAGGTTTGACCTAGATCGTGCCCCGTTGACCTGCTGACGTCATGATGACGTCAGGCTGACGCAGTAATCCTTTTCTGGAATTTAAATAAATCTTAAATGATTTGTTTAATTCAGAAAATATCCAAAACTTTGAAAAATCATAGAAATTCAACCGTAACTCCAAATAAGATAAATTATATATGAAAAATGATCAGAAAAATCCAATCTACCCATCTGTATCATTTTCATGCATGTTAGAACAACTTAGAGCTGCTGTTTAGGACAAATCATATGAATGGCATTTGAATAATCACATATGGAGTTGAATTTGAATCTTTGGTTCAAACCAACTTCATTTAATCTGGTTGCTAGTTGCATTAGCTCAAATCACATCATATTGCCATGTCACATTCATGCATCATATTGTCGCATTGCATTGATTGTGTTCTTCATTGGTTGCCGGTGTTTGTCCCCTCTCGATAGACGTGGTTCCGACGATGTGATCGATGACACCGATGAAGATCTATACTATCTTCAGAAGTGCCAGGCAAGCAAAACCCCCTTGTTCATTCCGATACAATCCCACTCTCTCGCTCCTGCTCCCTTTTACTGCATTAGGACAACAACGATTCAACTGTTACATGCTGCGGTAGCTGAACCCCTTTCCTCTGCATGACCTGTCATTGCCACAGTAAATAGATGAAACCCACTAGCATGAGTAGGAGTCGTTTGAGCCCTGATGTGCCTACTCATTCATGCTTGTTTCTCATGCCTGGTACTGCTTAGAGTTGAGTCAGGTCTGATTCATCGGGGATGAATTGGAATGGTGATGAACTTGTCCTACTGTGTGTGAGCTAAGTGTGTGAACACAATTTGATAAATGTAACGGTCATTGGGTTTACTAAATCGGTCTGACCGAGTTTGTTGATTCGGTCCCACCGAGTTTGGTAAATTGTGTGTAACGGCTAGTTTTGTGTGGAGGCTATATATACCCCTCCACCTCCTCTTCATTCGTGGAGAGAGCCATCAGAACAAACCTACACTTCCAACTTACCAGTTCTGAGAGAGAACCACCTACTCATGTGTTGAGGCCAAGATATTCCATTCCAACCATATGAATCTTGATATCTTTTACTGCATTAGGAAAACAACGATTCAACTGTTACATGCTGCGGTAGATGAACCCCTTTCCTCTGCATGACCTGTCATTGCCACAGTAAATAGATGAAACCCGCTAGCATGAGTAGGAGTTGTTTGAGCCCTGATGTGCCTACTCATTCATGCTTGTTTGTCATGCCTGCTATTGCTTAGAGCTATGTCAGGTCTGATTCATCGGGGATGAATTGGAATGTGGCGACCATGTCCTACTGTTGAGAGCTAAGTGTGTGAACACGATTTGGTAAAGGTAGCGGTGAGAGGCCATGTAAGAGTACATGGTGGGTTGTCTCATTGAAACCGTCCTCAGGAACTGAGTTATGTGTTTGTAATCCATGAACAGCTACTACCACACATTGGGATCCTTAATTGACTCTCTCGACTTATTAACTGACTTGATCTCTGTCCAGGAGTCGCAACTAGTTTCTGGTGTTTGTAGGTAGTGTTAGTAGTCTACCAAGTGGCACCCGATACAGGTGGGCTTGGGACAGACTAGGCACAACCTGATGTACGGTGTACCAAGTGGCACCCGGATGGTGGGCTTGGGAACCCTGCTCCCATCATTTGGGGCCGTGAGCGACACCCCGGCCGGATCTCCTTGCGGATGGAACCCAAATAGGCGATAAACCTAGACGAGAGACTTGTGTGGTTAGTCAGGTCGTGGCCGACACCCTCGCCAGGCTTCTGCTTGAAGGTTGCCGAGATACATGACGTGTACATGGCGGTAAGTGGCGAGAGCGTGTGTGAAGAAGCACACCCCTGCAGGGTTAACATCATCTATTCGAATAGCCGTGTCCGTGGTAAATGACTTCTGGGTTGCCTGTACAGTTCATAAACAAGTGAAAGTGGATACTCTAAATGCGCAAGATAAGCGTGAGTGCTATGGATGGCGTTCTCTTAGGGAGACTGGAGCGGGTCCATAGTGGTGTATTGATATGGTGAATATGTGGACTCGTGTGCGCCACCTCAAAAGAGTTACTTGCAGTCGTAGTTCAGGTTAGCCACTGAGTCAAAGCTGGCTTGCGGCAGTTAAACTCCACCACCCCTTTATTGATACCGATGCATATGTAGATAGTTCTGATGTAAGTCTTGCTGGGTACATCTGTACTCACGTTTGCTTAATTTATGTTTTTGCAGAGAGACTTCCGTCTCGCTAGTAGTTCCGGTGGACTTCAACGTTTAGCTTGTTACCTCAGCTACGATCTTGTGCCCTCGGCAAGATCTGGTAGATAGTCAGGCTTCTCAGCCTTTTTCATTTGTAGATGTCTGTACTCAGACATGTTAAGCTTCCGCATGTGCTTTGACTTGTATGCTCTGAATGTTGGGTCATGAGACCCATGTTTGTAATATCTCGCTCCTCGGAGCCTAATGAATAAATACTTGAGTCGTAGAGTTATGCTTTGTGATGCCATGTTGTATTTACACATATCGAGCATATTGTGTGTATGATTGAAATGCTTGGTATGTGTGGGATCCGACAACCTAGTTGTTTATCCTTGGTAGCCTCTCTTATAGGGAAATGTAGTCTTGTGCTTCCATGAGCCATAGTAGTCCGCTTCTGACCCGGTTCACCGGAGTCCTGCTAGCCCAGCACTACTGCTCCGGAACACTTGACTGGCCGGCATGTGATTCACTTCATTCCTGTGTCTGTCCCTTCGGGGAAATGTCACGTGGTGACATCCGGAGTCCTGCCTAGCTTGCTGCAGCCCGGGTTCCCGAAGTCCTGTTAGCCCAAGTTACAGCCCGATTCACACATCGCCAATCGATGTGCTCGATGTTGATTCATGTATGCCTGTCCCTATAAGTTAGTGCCACTTTGGGTTCACCACTAGTCATGTCGACCCGAATTCTCTGTCATATGGATGCTAGCGACACTATCATATACATGAGCCAAAAGGCGCAAACGGTCCCGGGCCATGGTAAGGCGACACCCATGGGAATACCGTGTGTGAGGACGCAAAGTGATATGAGGTGTTACATGCTAGATCGGTGTGGCATTGAGTCGGGGTCCTGGCAGCTTTGGTATCAGAGCCTGACTGCCTGTAGGATTACGTAGCCAAACTGGTCGAAGTTGAGTCTAGAAATTCTTTAGTTATGTAAGGGAATTGATCGGTGAAGGGAACGTAAGGCTCTTTTTACTCCTTATACCTTATGCCCTTCTGAGCTGAGTCAGCCTCTTCTTTTCTACGGGGATTAAGAACTAGGCTTCTCATCTTTCTATCAGGATGACGTGTTACTAATCCATAGACTTATATGATTGATGGTTTCAAGCCCCAGTTCAGTTTCTACTACTTCCGTATGTTCATAGCTGGTCTCAGAACCTTGATATTGTGATGTTAAGAGGTTATGCCATCAATTTGCAGGATGTCTCAAATCTTTTTGAGCATTTACAACCGTTATGCTGTCCGAGTCATCCCAGATTTCTAAATAGTCTGAAGCATTTGCCAAATCCCTTCCTCCCGTTTTGATGTCCCCTTGGGCCAGATTAACCACACTAATCGGTGAGTTGAGGTACTCTGTTGCCTCGACATATATGTTGGAGCTATTATTATGACCCTAGGTGTCATAGAGGATCACCTAGTAATCTAGCCATGTTTCATATCCCTAGTGTGATGATTCTGGCCACCATTCTCGAAAGCATCCCGTGATGCCATTTAGTAGTAGGTATTCTATTCCTGGGTTCTTGAACCCGAGATTCACCCCACTTACTTCATGTTGATATTGTTTGCTAGTTCCTTTAGGATATTAGTAACCTTGTGATAGTCCTCGAGGTCCGTGGTATATCATTCTTCCTAATACCATGAACCATCCTTGGCGGAAGTTCGTTGAACCAAAAGATCACAATAAGAGTGCTCTTGACGAGTTCTCGATTCTATGATGTGACTCTGCCAGTTCTACCTTCTTAGCATGGGTTATCCGGAAGAAATATGTTGAACTTGTTCGACATACTAACCTATGCATCCACAACTCAGAAAGATATTTGTTCCTTTGAGTTGTCCCTCTCTGTAGTTGTATCATGATCTCCGTCTATCATTTGATAGTTAAGAGCATGTCTTGCATTCATGCTCATCGATACCTCTTATTCGTGTGGTCTGTCAAGCCATTCTATTCTGGAATGACTAGGAGAAACAAACTCCAGTACCTCATCCATATTTAGGATTGGGTCAAAGCAGTTGTATTCCGCAGGTCAAAATGCCAATCCAGCTTTTGATTCTGTTCTACCCTGAAGTATTGCCCTCTTGATGTCAAGAATGTCATGAGAATTGCACCAACTCTTATGAATTCTTGATGAAGTGATACTTCTCGCCATCATCATTCGTTCCTCGGTTCCGTGTTGTTGCAACCGGAATGCCGACAAGTGAACCATGATGTGTGAAATCAATACTCCTAGCAACCCCGTTGCTTGGTGGTTAATGGACGATAATCTCATTCTTGGTGTGTTGATTATGGAATCATCATTCCAAGATTGATCGTGCTACCTAGTCCATTTTCCTGGTGCACTTTTCGATCAAGAGTTGGGATTATGTCTATCCTTGCTTATTTGATCATATCATCCTGCCTAAAGAGCAAGATTGATCTCGAGCTTAATAACATGTCGGTGGTTCGTGATTTTCCGAATATCTTCTCGGAAGTATCTCCAGGTTGTCCCCTGACTGCTATGTTAAGCTCGTGATCAAGTTGGTTTCTTGTAACCAACCCTTCTCCAGGAATCTGTGTTGCATACCCTTGAGCTAGTTGGTTAAGCTAGACAACAACTTGGAGAGTTGGAAGCTAAAAACTTGTCCGACTCAGTTCATTCCAAAGGGATATCTTTGTGTGTGTGTGTGTGTTGAAGAAAGATGATATCTTCATTGATTAATCCTCGTGGTCAATTGCTGGATCTATTGTTTTATTGAAGCTTTGATTTGAGTGTGGGTTATTGTCAAATCAAATCAGAACCAACGATGTTCGTAATGTTGTCTTACTCGTGGTTGTTTCCTCGAGCATACATCATTATATCTTTTGGGTCTGACCAATACTATCACCGTGTTCCCTTAATTGTGGAATTCCACCTAGATGGAAACCCGGATGAATTGTTGTTGAGCCCATCGACAACATCATTATCTTCTCCATAATTTCGTTGAACATTAAGCTAGTATTGGAAAAATTTGAAAGCATTTCTTCATGCTAGCACATGAAGCATATGCCTGGATGGAAGAAGTGACCTCCTCTAATTCATGTGCATTTGATGCAAGTTGCCGCCGTGAATTCGAGAAAGTTTGTTTTCGCCTCCTCTGAAATCATCCCAAGCTAGTCACGCATATGTGCAAAGTACTCTATGGTTTGATAGGTTGGCCGCCTCCACTCCATATGTGTTTCCTAGCACGCCAAGCCACTGATTGATTTGCTCAAGGAAAAGGAGTTTGTTGTGTTAATTCTAGATCATGCACAAGACTCCGATATCCTCGATGATGGTTCCCAACCTGAACTCGGTAGTGCTTTATTACAAGACTACTACGTGGCCATGCTTGTCTGGGACAACGTGTTCACATGTTGTAGCAGAACCAACTCATGTTTTGGAGCTTGCTATCGTAGTTCATTCCCCGAGAATCTCGCAACGTCACATCATCGATTTGTGTTGCAAACTTTCATTTTTCTTCCTAGACTCGATGAGTCTGGATTGTCCTGACCCCAACCAGATCTGAATCTCAGGCAGATATGATGGTTGGAACATTTCCCAAGAACTATAATATTGGCCTCTCTGTAGCCCGGTAAAGTGGATATCATGGCCAACACACCCAGCTGGAAGACCCATTATTGTAGTATCTTGATTGAGGAAGTTGGCCACCTCCCCATAGGGATTTCGTAGGATTTACTCCCTAGTTTCCCCTTATGGATTTTTGTGTTCCCGAAGTCCGACCTTTTACTTAATGTTCTAGATATCAAACCATATTTATCATTGGATTACGCTAGCACACCAAGGAGAACAATAGAAGCGAAGTGCTAAATGTCCCTCGGTCAATCATCCAGATCTGATTCCTTGGCCTCGCTAAGGTGAAATCGGAGAAGGTGTTATCTTCCTTTGCATCTGCATCATCCATCGCTATTCATCATCGTAGTATGTTGTGTTGCCAGGATCCTTGACACGGATGTTGGTAGAACCCTGATGAATATGGAAATGCTCAAGTTCTTGAAGCACGCGCAGTCACTAGGTTATATCCTCGGTATCAACTAGAATGTGCCTCCCGTTTGCCGAGTTGTTCCATAAGCATAGTTTCATTTCCAATCTTAGTTGCTCGATCTTCGAGAAGATCGAATCCAGTAGAGTTTCCCCCTCTTTCCGTTGTCGTGTCGAGTGAAGATCTCGAAGGCAAAGATGTCAAAACCAAGATGATAGAGTGAATCAACATCTTTGAGAAGGACAGTTGGATCGTGGAGATCGTGTTAGCTTTGTGTTCCCTCTGTCTTCTTACCTCACGTCTTGAATCTCGGGACGAGATTCTCGTTTAGTGGGGGTGAGTTGTCACATCCCTAGCTTCTGGTACTGCCTGGTGTCTTCATTTTGTTGCATCATGTTTAAATTCTATTTAAGTTGAACTAAGGAACTTTGGAAGCCTCAAAAACTTAAATAAAAGAAGGGAAAAAACCCTAAAATCTCATTCATTGTTTCCAAAATGCTCTTCTTAAATGTTTGACATTTTGGCAAGGGTTCTGGTCCCAACCAAAAATATTGAACATTTTTAAGGACTTTATTTTGGGACTTTGAATTTAAATCATTAGCTATTTGAATTTGAATTATATTCATATAATTAGAATATAATTTCAAATACCCCTGAAATATTTTATGAGCTTTTGGAAAAGTCCATCTAGCAAAAAAAAATATTCAGAGGAGTTTTTGGCATTGTTTGAATTGTTTTGAATTCAAAACAGTGGCAAAAGATTAAATAAAAAAACAGAAAACAGAAAACAATAAAAGAACAAAAATAGAAAAGGCAGAAAGGAGAGTACCTGAGCCACTGTCACGCCCAAGATGCGACCCTATCCTAAAGGAACTCGAAGGTCCCACCAAGGATAGAAGCGCATCTTGAAGACGCTTTTGCAAGGTGGATATCATTACATCAACATTACATAATAGTGGGGATACATCCAAGACATACAATGACACATGAATACAACAATACAACATACATAAGATCAACATCCGACTACGGATGAAACATAAACATAAACTCAAACAATATCCACCACCTTTAGCCCAGGCCGACACAGAACTTATCCCACGATCGAAGAAGCGTAAGAAGAACTCCAAAACAAGTAAACATCGCTCTCGCGTCATGATCATCGCAAACCTGTACCTGCAACTGGTGGTGTAGTAATCTGTGAGCCACGAGGACTCAACAATCCCATTACCATGGGTATCAAGACTAGCAAAGCTTAAAGGGTAAGGAAGGGGTAAAGTGGTGAGGTTGCAACAGCGGCTAAGCAATGTATGGTGGCTAACTTACGCAAATAAGAGCGAGAAGAGAACCAAAGCAAGCGGTCGTCAACTAGTAATGATCAAGAAGTGATCCTGAACTCCTACTTACGCCGACATAACCCGTAAACCGTGTTCTCCTCTCGATCAACCCCGAAAGAGAAACTCACGGTTACGCATACGCTTGGTGTATTTTAGAAGAGTTTTACTTCAAGTTTACTACAACCGGATATCAACAAATTCCCATCTGCCACATAACCGCGGGCACGGCTTTCGAAAGTTCAAACCTGCAGGGTGTCCCAACTTAGCCCATGATAAGCTCTCGCGATCAACGAAGGATATTCCTTCTCCCGGGAAGGCCCGATCAGTCTCGGAATCCCGGTTTACAAGACATTTCGACAATGGTAAAACAAGACCAGCAAGACCGCCCGATGCGCCGACAATCCCGATAGGAGCTGCACATATCTCGTTCTCAGGGCAACACCGGATGAGACAGGCTACGAGTAAAACCAGGCCTCGAAGTTTCCCCGTGCAGGGTTCTCAAGAAGCGTTTTGTTCGAACCAGCACTTAGAGAAGCACTGGCCCGGGGGGGCTAAATAAAGATGACCCTCGAGAGCGCGACTCCCAAGGGAAAAGTAGGTGGTGGTGAGGCAAATGGTAAAACCAAGGTTGGGCCTTGCTGGAGGAGTTTTATTCAAAGCGAACTGTCAAGGGGGTCCCATAAATCACCCAACCGCGTTAGGGACACAAAATCCGGGAACATAATACCGATATGACGGAAACTAGGGCGGCAAGAGTGGAACAAAACACCAGGCATAAGGCCGAGCCTTCCACCCTTTACCAAGTATATAGATGCATTAATAATATAAGAGACATTGTGATATCCCAACATAAACATAATCCAGCAAGGAGCAATCTTCATCTTCACCTGCAACTAGCAACGCTATAAGAGGGGCTGAGCAAAAGCGGTAACATAGCCAAACAACGGTTTGCTAGGAAGGGGGACAAGGGTTAGAGGTTCATGGCAATTTGGGAGGCTTGAGCAGCAAGTGGTAGGTAACGCAGCATAGCAATAGCATCGAGGCAACTAGCATAGCTATGATAGTAATGAGATCCAAGGTGACGGTCATCTTGCCTGAAATCCCGCTAGGAAGAAGAACGAGTCCATGAAGAAGACTAATGTAAGTAGTCGAACGAATCCTCACAATCACAACATTTACCGGAACTAAGAAGCAACACCGAAAGAAACAAACAACATGGTAAATGCACAAGCATAAACATGGCATGATGCACAATCGAGTATGATGCATGTCCGGTTTAATGAGGCATGGCATGGCAAAGTGCAACAAACAAAGCTACAAGTTAAGTGGAGCTCAATATGCAACGAGTTGCATATTGACAAAACACCACATTGACATATTTAGTTAAATCTCGTTTAAGCTACCAAACAATGTTAAATGTTGTTAAACATGGCAAGAGGTGAAGCATAATTAAACTAACTATTTAGGCAAGTTTAAATGAAGCCGGAACAACAAGCAACAAGTCTGGAATATCCTCATATGCATATTTTGAATTTGGTAATGTTCTGCCCTAAACACAATTTTAATGTTGTTAAACAGCAAAATAAAATGCACCACGTTAAACTAGGCATTTTTCCACCCCATTTACATATAAAGTTCATTTAAAACCGAGCTACGGTTTTTTGGTTATGAAATAAATCATTTTAACATGGCATTTGAGCAAATTAATGCAAATAGCAAGTTAAACATGGTAAACAGAGATGAAAGTGGGCTATTATGAAAGTACATGTAATTCCAAGAATTTTACATGTTTAACCCATTTTAATCCGATGCATGGTTCATGAGTTATTAAATGCATGAGGATGAGGGTCTAAACTGTAAACATGCATTTTTCTGGATAAAAGGCTAAAATCGTTCCGCGGAAAAAAACATGAATCGGGCCGAATCTGGCTGGACCAGCAGTGTACATGAGAGGGGCTGGACGCGCTGCTCACCCATGGGCCTTGGCCCGTTCGATGCAAAGGCTGGAGGAGGCCGGTCCCTGGGCTGCTCCTGGCTGGATCGAACGAGGAGGTGGAGGGGACGCGGTCAACGCACGGACGACCTGGCCGCCGCTCAACCTCGAACGCACAGGAGGGAGCGCTTGCAGGGAAGAAGGGCTCGGACCGTGCTCGGTGCAGCCGTGAAGACGCAATGGCGCGGGACTTGGCGACCGGGATGGCGCGGATGCAGCCGGATTCGAGCGGGTCTGGACGTCGGAAGCCCATCTCCGGCGATGGCGGCGACTGCACAAGGGTGGCGTCGAACGTTCTCTGTTCCAACGACAGAGAGTTTCAGAGAACAAAAAAGAACTCGGGGAAGGAAAGAAAGGGAGGCCGTGAGGGACCTGCTGAACGGCGGTCACGCGACAGAGACGGAGAGGGTGCAGGGAAGCAGAGACCCGCCGGATCCTGGCTGAGCACGCCGACGGTGACGGCTTGGGTCGAGGTCTTGGTGTCCTTGGCGGCGGAGCGAACAGAGAGAGCGGCCGCTTGCAGGGGGCTTGCGGCGGAGCTCGGTTCCTCGCCTCGCTGGAAGACGAACGGGACGGCAGCGACCGGCGCTGGTTCATGAGTAGCAGAGAGAGATGGTTAGAGGAGGAGAACGAGAGAAAGGGGGAGAAGGGGGCGTGAGGAGACGGCGACCTGCTTGGGAAAGGATCAAGGAGGCTTGCGAGGTTGGGGATGAGGTCGAGCGCGGGAGGCCGGGCGTGGGGTGGACTGCTGCCGGTGCTGGGGTGCTCGGACGCCATGAGCAAGGGAGCCTTGCTCCGGTCGAGGCAGAGTGTAACGCCCCAAGACCGGCGCTCCAGATGCCTTCATGTTTTCTGACTTTCGTCGTGTGATTTGTTTTGTTTGTTGCATTCATCGTTGCATCATTTGCATTGCATCATGTCATCGTGCATCCCCTTTTTAAAAAACTCAAATAAATAAATCGTGTGGATCTTCGATCCATTTAAATTGAGGGAAATGCACATGGTGATTTCTCTTTAAAACATATTCAAAGTCTCCTACTATTTATTAGGGAGCTATAGTAAATATTCCATTAATTTGGAATTGACCATGACACACGTGAATTTGAAACTCCTCTCGTCTCTAAATTATTTAAATCCTCCATCCTTCTCCCCTTGCTCCAAATCTAGTTGTGGAGCTTTGAAACTATGTCAAAGTAGTTACATGCCATTTCAGTTAACTTCAGGTTTAATTGAACCTCCAAAGAAACCCCTTTTCTTTCTTTTGGCCAGCCAAGCAGGCCTCCTGGCCTTTCCCTTCCATCCGAAGTTGCCCCAAGGTCAAGCTGGGCCTCAAGGCGACCGAAGGCCAGCCCAACCTCTCTCCCTCACTAACCCTAGTGCCAGGGGAGAGCCTCCTGCTCGATCCCCATCTCCCTCCCGAGCGCCGTCACGCAGGGAGTGGGCAGCGTTAACCCCTCTCCCGATCCACTTCTCTCCCTCGATCCCCTCTCTCGTCCTCCTCCAAACTCCGGCGCCGCTCCTCCTCTTCCATGGCCTTCCTCCTGATTCTCCTCGTCGCCACCAACCTCCCACGACCTCGCCGCCAGCAGCAGCTGCTGCACCGTCTCACCGACGCCGCGCTCGGTCCTCCACCGCGCCTCGCCTTCGACCTCGGATTCCGCGTCCCATGGCCATGAGCGCCACCAGTAGCAGCTTCAGGCGTCCTCGTCGCCGAGCCCCTCGCAGCCCTTCTACACCTCCTCTCCGGCCCTGCCCGTCGGAGCCACGCCTCCAGGTGCCCGCAGCTGCGTCGCCGGTCTTCCTCCTCAACGCTATCGCCTTGAGCCTCCCCATGCCTCGCGAGACCGCCGTGTCAAGTTCCCGCCGCTGCCGCTGCAACTCCCGCTCGGAACCAGCCTCCTGCTTCGCGCCAAGTCTCAGCTGCCGCCGCTTCCCGTGATCACGCCCTGCTTGCTGCTTCGACTCCACCGAAGCTTCATTTTTCGTCATGGACGTGGGGTAGCTGCTGAACCTCGCCATGGTTACATCCCAACGCCGCAAGTCCGACGCCAGGAGCACCTCAAGTTCGACTACATGTAACAGCAAGTACCACTACGGCCAGGAGACCTCGGACTCGTCAAGTACCCTTTGGATGCGCCAAGTTCCATGATGCCGCATAAGTTTCTTCTTGAACGTGTATGACTACGCAGATTCGCCAAGTTCCTCTACGACCGTGTACCACTACCATCACCGAAGATCCGTGTACAACTACCGTCGCCGTGTACCCCTACTTCCACTATCGTCGCGAGAACGACTACTTCCACTACGGCCCGTGTACCACTACTTCCTTCGACTAACTTGATCCGTTCTGAAAATGCACGCTTCGAAGGTATAACTGTCGAAACGACCGCCGTGGACCAAATGCATGTGTTGTATGAGATGTACCGTTTGCACCGTGTCCGAATTGTCACTCGTTTCCATGCCACTAACCTGTGGGAACCTGGTAGTCGGGAGCACCCCACCATCTTTAGCATGTTCCGCACATCCGCACGCTTCTTTTGCACCGGTATCTCCATGAGCTACCGGAACCGATATGTTGCCGTGGCATCATTTTTGGATTCGTCGCCGTTGCACCCTTTTCCTTCTGCCATAGCGACAAATGCCTCGTATCATGCTCATGTCAACATTTTCATAAAATTGCTTAAAACTTGCATATGTCATTCGCATCATGATAACAACATTTAAAATGTTTAAAATTATGTTTGCATTAAAATGCTACATGCATGTGGGGATTTTCTGGAATTGTTGTTTGTTTTTTTCGGCCCCATTTAAATTGCTTAGATAGTGTAGTTTATTTATGCTTCACCCCTCCCATGTTTAACAACATTTAATATTGTTGGGTACATAAACGAGATTATACTAAATATGTCAATGTGGTGTTTTGTCAATATGCAACTCGTTGCATATTGAGCTCCACTTAACTTGTAGTATTGTTTGTTGCACTTTGCCATTCCATGCCTCTTTAAACCGGACATGCATCATACTTGTTTGTGCATCATGCCATGTTTATGCTTGTGCATTTACCATGTTGTTTGTTTCTTTCCGGTTGTGCTTCTTCTCGATAGTTCCTGTTTCGTTGCGATCGTGAGGATTCGTTCGACTACGCTTGGTTCGTCTTTGCCCTTTCGTCTTCTTCATGGACTCGTTCTTCTTCCTAGCAGGATTTCAGGCAAGATGACCGTCACCTTGGATCTCATTACTATCATTGCTATGCTAGTTGCTTCGTTCTTTCGCTATGCTGTGCTACCTATCACTTGTTGCTCAAGCCTCCCAAATTGCCATGAACTCTAACCTTTGACACCCTTCCTAGCAAACCGTTGTTTGGCTATCTTACCGCTTTTGCTCAGCCCCTCTTATAGCGTTGCTAGTTGCAGGTGAAGATGAAGATTGCTCCATGTTGGATTATGTTTATGTTGGGATATCACAATATCTCTTATATTATTAATGCATCTATATACTTGGTAAAGGGTGGAAGGCTCGGCCTTATGCCTGGTGTTTTGTTCCACTCTTGCCGCCCTAGTTTCCGTCATATCGGTATTATGTTCCCGGATTTTGCGTCCCTAACACGGTTGGGTGATTTATGGGACCCCCTTGATAGTTCGCTTTGAATAAAACTTTTCCAGCAAGGCCCAACATTGGTTTTACCATTTGCCTCACCCATGCCCTTTTTTCCCTTTGGGTTTCTGGAGCCCGAGGGTCATCTTTATTTTAGCCCCCCGGGCCAGTTCTCCTCTGAGTGCTGGTCCAAATCGAGCGATGTCCGCGCCTGAGCAACCAGGGTCTATGCCAACCCGTCGTCTTGCTCATCCGGTGTGCCCGCAGAACGAGATATGTGCAGCTCCTATTGGGATTTGTCGGCACATTCGGGCGGCTTTGCTGGTCTTGTTTTACCATTATCGAAATGTCTTGTAAACGGGATTCCGAGACTGATCGGGTCTTCCCGGGAGAAGGAATATCCTTCGTTGATCGCGAGAGCTTATCATGGGCTAAGTTGGGACACCCCTGCAGGGTATAAACTTTCGAGAGCCGTACCCGCGGTTATGTGGCGTATGGGAATTTGTTAATATCCGGTTGTAGTAAACTTGAAGTAAACTCTTCTAAAATACACCAACCGTGTGTGTAACCGTGAGTGTCTCTTTTCGGGTTGATCGAGAGAAGAACACGGTTTATGGGTTATGTCTGACGTAAGTAGGAGTTCAGGATCACTTCTTGATCATTACTAGTTGACGACCGTTCCTTTGTTTCTCTTCTCGCTCTCACTTGCGTATGTTAGCCACCATACATGCTTAGTCGCTGCTGCAACCTCACCACTTTACCCCTTCCTTTCCCTTAAGCTTTGCTAGTCTTGATACCAATGGTAATGGGATTGCTGAGTCCTCGTGGCTCACAGATTACTACACAACAGTTGCAGGTACAGGTTTCGCGATGATCATGACGCGAGAGCGATGTTACTTGTTTTGGAGTTCTTCTTCTGCTTCTTCGATCAGGGGATAGGTTCCAGTCGGCACTGGCTAGCAGGGTGGATATTGTTTGAGTTTCTGTTTATGTTTCATCCGTAGTCGGATGGTGCTCTTATGTATTGTGTTGTTGTATTCATGTGACATTGTATGTATTGGATGTATCCCCACTATTATGTAAAGTTGATGTAATGATATCCACCTTGCAAAAGCGTCTTCAAGATGCGCTTCTATCCTTGGTGGGACCTTCGAGTTCCTTTAGGATAGGGTCGCATCTTGGGCGTGACACAGAGGAGAAGCGAGGAGGTGGCTGCGGGATTGGATGGATCGAGGGGAGGAGGAAGGTGGCTGTGGTTGGCTCGATGTGGAATTCGAGGAGGATTTTGGAGAGAGTGGCGGCGGCGGACAGGGAATGGAGGATGGGACAGCTTCCTAGGTTTCAGGGTTGGGAACTAGTTTAAATATCAAGTGGTTTAGGTTAGGGGTATTTATTCCCTCCGACCGAAATCAACCGGCCGAGAATAAATTGGTTAAGGAGTCCAAATAAGAAAACGGCGATGTTTTATAGACGTATGGGGATGATCCGGATCCATCGGTGACGACCGAGCGGTTCGGCTCCGGGAGAAGTTTCGTACACGGGCGAGGGGTCGATGCACTGGCAAGAGAGGTTAGGTGGTCACGGTCAAGAGGGAAGCGAAAACCCGAATGGCCTCGGAACGGTCAACGAAAGCAAGGGGGTCACGACAACTATGAATGGGTGCAAGTTTTATGAAAACATGCAGATGCAATGCGCATGATGCTATGAGATGAGATGCATGGCCGAACAAAATGCAAAACAAAACACCAAACCCAACCACGAAGGAAATAATATATCGCATCTCCGGAAAAGGCAAGAGTTGGAGTTACGAATTTGGAAAGTTGTATCTGGGGCGTTACAACACTCCACCACTATGAGAGGATCTCGTCCCGAGATCTAGGATGGCACCGGAGGGAAAAGGAAGAGGAAGATAAGAGGTAAAACTAAGTTGCTTCCTCGACCAATGAATGAAACCACGAACCTTGAGATGTTGAGCAAAATGAAAGAAAGAAAACAACGAATATGAGCAAAGTTGAAAACACTTCGTTAGAAAAGAGGAACAAGGGATACGACGAGAACCAAGAGGTTTAGTGATAAGGTAGATATTGAAACCACTCCGGTTAAAACTAGATAGAGAAGGAATAAGATTGATATAATTTGGGCAACACTCCGACTGAAAGAAGAAGGAAAACTTGATAAGATGAAAATCACATGAAGAGATGACACAACACTCTGGTTAAATGGATAAGCATGAAAAGTACACGGTCCTCACAATTCGAGATGATGAGTGAAGAGAGCAACATCACCATGCCTCCGGAAGAAAGAATAGAAGATAGATCATTGAAATAAAAGAATGAAGAATAAAATGCCAACTTTTGCCACAAATAATCTTGGAAAGCACCCTTCCAAGAAGGTTAGGACGGAGTTGTTGGAAAACCAACAACGAAAGGATAAGCTTGTAGTGGGCTTATGGCAAACATCTCAAAATGATGAGGTGACAACCGACCACTAATAGAAACTATTGGTTTGATTGAGAGGACCAAAGAGATGAAAAACTTCTTCACCGAGATGAGAAGGAGAAAATTGGATCATTGATAAGCACCACAAATAGCTACATTCCTTAGGGAAGGCTGTAGGTGAAATATAACCCAATATAACTCCAACAAAAAGATTGATTGGTTGAAAAGATCTCTTGAACGAAGGGAAAATGATGGATTTAAAATACCTCATTCTTGACAACATATGAATCATGAAACATGAAGGAAATTATCAAGAGTGACATAACACCACCTCAAAAGATAAGGTAGGAAGAATTGCACTTCGGAATGCAAGACGAAGAATGCTTGAACTCCTCAAAACAAAACATGTGTTGAGCACCATGTTTGTTTTGAAGTATGGCTTGACGGATCATAACTTCGAGAGAAATCTTGAAGAACAATTGAAGAATGAAAAGAATCCTTGACGAACCACCATGTAGAGCCTCCATGAAGAACTCCGGTAATAAAAGGATGATAAAAAGAAAGAGAAGTTGAAGACACAAGGTGAAACCTTGCAATGATTTAGATGGAGCTTCGCGATTATATAACCGAGCGAACTTGGAACTCCGGAAAAGAAAAGATGGAGCATCTCGAACCGAGAAATGTGACATGATGACAATGATGGAAAGAAGAAACTAGATCACTTGGATGAAACAATAATAAGAATTATGTTATGCGTATCATTCACCAATTTAATTGATGATAAGCAACGGATTTGGCACACTACTTATTCTCGTAGAAAGGATTAAGAGAGATATAGCGCAAACTTGAGAAGGTATTGATGGAACCACCGGTGGAATTGAAAAGAACGAATGAATTGATATGATAATCAAGGAAAAGAAATATTGAACGAACCATCGTAAGAATTGAAAATGAACGTAGCAAAGGCACAATTCACCGGGAAGAATTGGAAAACGAATGAAGATGCTTGAGAGAATTTAGATACAAGAGAATGAAGAGATCATGAACTGATTAGAGGATATTTGAATGATTCACCGGTAAGATTTGGAGAACGGTAGCTACATGCTGAGAATGAAGAATTATGACATGATGGCCTTTGGAGGAAAGAAATGGAAACAACTCATGAAATGCTCCGGATGGGTGAAAAGAATTCCCACAATCGAAAACAATTTTGAGAGGATGGCATCAAACTTGAACTACGCATCTTTGGAAGAACGGGTAAGGATTTAAGAGGAACTCTTCTTCGGTCTTCACATGCTGAGAATGTCGAGGAGAAACACCAGCAAATTGTTGAGAAACTCCGGAAGGATTAAAATAGGAAAGGTTGAGCCAGAGATGAAAAGAATTTGAAAGCGGCCTAGGAGAAGGCATGTGACTGATGAAAATTCATTCTTACGTCAAACTTTGAAATGAATTTGAGAATAGTTCCAGAAAAATTAGAAGAGTCAGGTAAGATCCTGTGAAAAGACCTGTGGGTTAGGGCCCACTCAAAAGAAACATCATTGAAGGATTGCTTGAAATAAGATTGCACCGGTAGAATTAAATGGCTTGAATGAGATAACAACCTCAAAATAACTTGAACGGATCTGGAATGAAAAGACGAGCCTTCCGAGATATCTTCAACACTCCAGAACAAATGAGTAGCGAGAAGTGAATGATTAAGAGGTGCATCGGCAAGAGAAAGCATTTGCAACAAGGAAAGGAATATGATCAACACTGAAAGCTTGAGTTAAATCCACAAATAAAAGGATACATGATTAAGAAATCTGAGTCCTTGAAGAAAAAGGGTGGGAGGGCGGGAAAACAAAGACAACTTGGGACGGATGAAACAAACCCGTTGAGAAAACTTAGAATTGATCTCGCAAATGTTGAAATGATCGGATCCACTTGAAGAGAAGCACGCCGGTTGGGAAAAGAATTAACATGATGACCTCGATGATCAAGAAGGATTAGTATTCACATAGCAATATGAGAACACCGGTTGAAAGGTATGGAATCAACACTTGACATTGAAGCAACTCGAATACCACAAATAAAACAAAACAAAGGATTGGCTTGCAGAAATAAGCCGGAACAAATACATATGATAGAGATTTACCCAATCCCATATCATGCATCTGTCAGAAGGATATTCTAGGAGCTACTTGAATTCCCACCTATAAACTCCCGAAACTTTCTGGTTATGCAATCTGGTGTTGGAGATACAGGGGACACAAAATATATCACCCAAACTAACAATACCTAGATCCAGCTGTATCCATCCTTCAACACATAACCAAGAAACCTTCGGAAATCGTGTACCTCAACCTTCGAAAAGCATCTGTTATAGGAGCTATGGCAATACCCCCGAACTCTCCAGTACTAGGTGGCGTCGAGATTATCTCACCAACAACTGCATAAAAGAGATTTTCGATGTCGGCAAAACTCAGGTATTCCAGAACTGCAACGATAAAATTGTGATGACAACACCTCGGAGCTCAACTCCCGGGACACCGCCACAACCCCTAAATGTCGAGGCACCAAGAACAATGTTCTCGTCACAAGACTATCTGAACGATCCCAAGATACCAGCGTGATCCTAAAAAAATTTCGTGAAATTTGAGGAGAGGAAAGACAAAACATCTATGTCGAGGCCTCACCAGAGCTGCATTTAAGGACTGAGGAGTAAAAAGAATCCTACTCTCCGATATATATATCCTAAGACTCAAAATAGTTTTCTTCTAGACTCAACAATGGCCAACAATCAAGGGGGCTCCTATGGTCGGTCGAGGCTCTGATACCAACTTGTCACGCCCAAGATGCGACCCTATCCTAAAGGAACTCGAAGGTCCCACCAAGGATAGAAGCGCATCTTGAAGACGCTTTTGCAAGGTGGATATCATTACATCAACATTACATAATAGTGGTTATACATCCAAGACATACAATGACACATCAATACAACAATACAACATACATAAGATCAACATCCGACTACGGATGAAACATAAACAGAAACTCAAACAATATCCACCCTGCTAGCCCAGGCTGCCTGTCACATCCCTAGCTTCTGGTGCTGCCTAGTGTTTGCATCTTGCTTGCATCATGTTTAACTTTCATGGAAATATGAAATGGGGATTGCCTAAACCCCTAGCATTAAAGGAATTTACTAGGTTCACCAAAAATATTTTCAGTAATCCAAATGGCTTTCAAAAATGTTCATCATTTCTGGAAAATGCTAGAAACAATAACCAGAGGTGTTGCACATTTTTCCATGACATATTTGGTCACTGAATTAAATCTTTTAGTATTTGCAATTGGGCATTTAAATGCTATATATTATTTTAAGTGCTCAATTAATTCTGAATTTAAGTGTGGGCTATTAGGAATAATCCCCACAGAGCCCACATTTATTTGCAGGATTTTTGGAAACGTTTTAGTATTTTTAATAAAGCCCAACATTACAGGAAAATAGAAAAGCAAACTAAATGAAAAGAAGAGAGGGAGAGAAAGGGCAGGAGGCCACTTACAGCTGGGCCGCCCACCCTGCCCGTGCAAGGCCACCCTCCTCCTTGCGCCCAGAAGGGCGTCGGCGTGTCGGCCTTGCCCGAGCTCCACCTCCTGCTTCCACCTCCTCCTGCCTCCTCCTGCTTGCTCCGCGACCCACAGACGCCACGCAGACCCCCCTCGACTGTCCCTTCGCTCTCTGCTCTCTCCCCTGGCCTCTAGCCCCTCTCCCGAGCAGACTCGAACCCGCTCGTCGCCACCGACGCCGTTCACCGTAGCCACCTCATCCCCCTCGACCTGTCTCCACGCCCTAGAGCTCATTGCCGCCTACATCGTCCTCGACGAGTCAAGCAACCCGGGGCGCGCCGTAACGCCGCCATCAACGTCGTCTTCACCTTCGGCCACCGGAGATCGCCTTCGCTGCCCCGACCCCTCCAGCCCTTCCTTGAGCCCTCTGCGCTTCCCCACGTGACCGCTGTGAGCTCCCGCCCCGAACCCCTCTCTTCCCCGCCTCATTTGCGCCGCGTAGCCCTAGTTTCACCGGAGCCGATAGCTCCTCCCCGCTGGCCATGCCGCCATCGCGGCTACGGCCGCGCAAGCTCGCCTCCGAGCACGTCAACGCACTCAGGGAGTCTCCAGGAGCTCGAATCACCCGCCCGTTAGGCCTACCCTGCACCGTAGCCGCAACCCGTGCACACCCGAAATCCGTCACGCTGAAGCTTGATTCCGCAAGCTTGTGTCGCCCCAGCCCTCCCACCTACCCTAGCAGATGCGCGTGAACGCCAGCTCGCCAGAGCCAAACCCGCCGCAAACCGCCGCTTTGTGCGAGCCCGAGCAATTCCCGGCGTTCCTCCGCCGTGTCCCATGGTCGCCACGGCCAAACTCCGGCCGGGCCGACGTGGCCACTTAGTTAGGGGCTAATCACCCCATGAGCCACTGCCATGTGGGCCTCGCGCTTAATTAGGATTAGTATATTTTTCTATTAAATTAGTGTTAAGGCCGTGGACCCCACGTGCCAGTTTGACTTTGGCCAAGTCAGCTTTGACTGGTCCCACATGTCATCCACCTAAACCAGCCTGAGACGCTGACGTATGGGTCCCACTGGTCAGGTTTGACCTGGCCGACCCAGTTGACTGCTGACATCACAGTGACGTCATGCTGACGCATTAATTCGATTTCTGGATTTAAAATAAATCAGGAAATTCCAGAAATTAGTATAAGCTTCTAAAATTCATAGTAATTCAACCGTAACTCCAAATGAAATAAATTATATATGAAAATGATCAGAAAAATCCAATCTTTCCATCTGTACTAGTTTCATGCATGTCAGAACACATTAACCTTGCTGTTTAGGTGAAACAAGCTAATGCACTTATATCACTTATTATTTGGGTGATCATTTGAATCCTTGGTTCAAATGGACTCAAACCTTTCTCCCCAAGTTGCATTAGACCTATCACACATCATATTGCCATGTCATAGCATGCATCATATTGTCGCATTTCATTGATTGTGTCCTTCATGTTTGCCGGTAATCGTCCCCTCTCAAGAGATTTATGTTCCGACGACGAGATCGATGACACCGATGAAGACTCAATGTTATCTTCGAAGTGCTGGGCAAGCAAAACCCCTTGTTCATTCCGATATAATCCCACTCTCGCTCCTGCTCTATTTTACTGCATTAGGACAACAACGACTCGGTGTTACTTGCCATGTAGCTGAACCCCTTTATCCTCTGCATGACCTGTCATTCCATAGTAATTAGATGAAACCCACTAGCATGAGTAGGAGTTGTTTGAGCCCTGATGTGCCTACTCATTCATGCTTGGTTGTCATGCCTTCTATTGCTTAGAGTTGTGTCAGGTCTGATTCATCGGGAATGAATTGGAAAGTGGTGAACATGTCCTACTATGTGTGAGCTAAGTGTGTGAACACGATTTGGTAAAGGTAGCGGTGAGAGGCCCTGTAGGAGTACATGGTGGGTTGTCTCATTGCAGCCGTCCTCAGGAACTAAGTTCTGTGTTTGTGATCCATGAATAGTTACTACCACACATTGGGTTCCGATAACTCGACCCCTCTCGACTTATTAATCAACTTGATCTCTGTCCAGGAGTTGCAACTAGTTTCTGGTGTTTGTAGGTAGTGTTAGTAGTCTACCAAGTGGCACCCGATGCAGGTGGGCTTGGGACAGACTAGGCACAAGTGCACGATGTACCAAGTGGCATCCGGTTGGTGGGCTTGGGAACCCTGCTCACATCGTTTGGGCGATGAGCGACACCCGGCCGGATCGCCTATGGAGGGAACCTGAATAGGCGATAAACCTGGACGAGAGACTTGTGTGGTTAGTCATGTCGTGGCCGACTCCCTCGCCCGGCTTCCGCTTGAAGTTTGCCGAGGTACATGATGTGTACAGGGCGATAAGTGGCGAGAGCGTGTGTGAAGAAGTACACCCCTGCAGGGTTATCATTATCTATTCGAATAGCCGGATTCCTCGGATATGGAAACTTGGACCCCTTGCATAGTTCATAGACAAGTGAAAGTGGATACTCTAAAACTCGCAAGATAAGCGTGAGTGCTATGGATGGCATTCTCGTAGGTAGACGGGAGCGGATCCATAGTGGTGTATTGATATGGTGAATATGTTGACTCGTGTGCGCCACCTCAAAAGAGTTACTTGCAGTCGTAGTTTAGGATAGACACCGAGTCAAAGTTGGCTTGTCGGTCAAACTCCACCACCC
The DNA here is from genome assembly GCA_021605145.1 of Aegilops bicornis. NCBI lineage: Eukaryota > Viridiplantae > Streptophyta > Magnoliopsida > Poales > Poaceae > Aegilops > Aegilops bicornis. The sequence goes on along the minus strand of CM038671.1, from coordinate 306,888,611 downwards.
CTTTGTTGATACCGATGCATATGTAGTTAGTTTTGATGTAAGTCTTGCTGAGTACATTTGTACTCACGTTTGCTTATTTTATGTTTTGCGTAGAGACGTCGGTCGCTAGTAGTTCTGCGTGGACTTGACGTTTAGCTTGTTACCTCAGCTACGATCTTGTGCCCTCGCCAGATCTGGTAGATAGTCGACTTCTCAGCCCTTTTTCATTTGTAGATGTCTGTACTCGGACATGTTAAGCTTCCGCGTGTGCTTTGTTGTGTATGCTCTCAATGTTGGGTCATGAGACCCATGTTTGTAATATCTCGCTCCTCGAGCCTAATGAATAAATACTTGAGTCGTAGAGTTATGTTGTGATGCCATGTTGTATTTACACATATCGAGCATATTGTGTGTATGATTGAAATGCTTGGTATGTGTGGGATCCGACAAACTAGTTGTTTATCCTTGGCAGCCTCTCATATGGGGAAATGTAGTCTAGTGCTTCCTGAGCGATAGTAGTCCGCTACAGCCCGGTTCACCGGAGTCCTGCTAGCCCAACACTATCGCTGGACAATTGATCGCCGTCATGTGTTTCACTTCGCTCGTTCTGCGTTCTTCGGGAAATGCCACGCGGTGACATCCGGAGTCCTGCCTAGCTCACATGCACTGGTTACCGGAGTCCTGATAGCCCAGTGCTACAGCCCGGATTCATACATTGATGACCGACATGCTCGAAGTTGATTCATGTATGCCTGTCCCCATGGGTTAGCGCCGCTTTGGGTTCACGAATAGCCATGTCGGCCCGGGTTCTCTGTCATATGGATGCTAGCGACGCTAGCATATACGTGAGCCAAAAGGCGCAAACGGTCCCGGGCCATGGTAAGGCGACACCCGTGGGAATACCGTGCGTGAGGCCGCAAAGTGATATGAGGTGTTACCGGCTAGATCGATGTGACTTGGAATCGGGGTCCTGACACTGCCGACCTGGAACCTATCCCCTGATCGAAGAAGCAAAAGAAGAACTCCAAAACAAGTAAACATCGCTCCCGCGTCATGATCATCGCAAACCTGTACCTGCAACTGGTGGTGTAGTAATCTGTGAGCCACGAGGACTCAGCAATCCCATTACCATGGGTATCAAGACTAGCAAAGCTTAAAGGGTAAGGAAGGGGTAAAGTGGTGAGGTTGCAGCAGCGGCTAAGCAATGTATGGTAGCTAACTTACGCAAATAAGAGCGAGAAGAGAACCAAATCAAGCGGTCGTCAACTAGTAATGATCAAGAAGTGATCCTGAACTCCTACTTACGTCAGACATAACCCAGAAACCGTGTTCTCCTCTCGATCAACCCCGAAAAGAGACACTCACGGTTACGCACACGGTTGGTGTATTTTAGAAGAGTTTTACTTCAAGTTTACTACAACCGGATATCAAAAAATTCCCATCTGCCACATAACCGCGGGCACGGCTTTCGAAAGTTCAAACCCTGCAGGGGTGTCCCAACTTAGCCCATGATAAGCTCTCGCGATCAACGAAGGATATTCCTTCTCCCAGGAAGGCCCGATCAGTCTTGGAATCCTGGTTTACAAGACATTTCGACAATGGTAAAACAAGACAAGCAAGACCGCCCGATGCGCCGACAATCCCGATAGGAGCTGCACATATCTCGTTCTCAGGGCAACACCGGATGAGACAGGCTACGAGTAAAACCAGGCCTCAAGTTTCCCCGTGGTGGCCCCGCAGGCGGCTTGGTTCGAACCAGCACTTAGAGAAGCACAGGCCCGGGGGGGCTAAATAAAGATGACCCTCGAGAGCACGACTCCCAAGGGAAAAGTAGGTGGTGGTGAGGCAAATGGTAAAACCAAGGTTGGGCCTTGCTGGAGGAGTTTTATTCAAAGCGAACTGTCAAGGGGGTCCCATAAATCACCCAACCGCGTTAGGGACGCAAAATCCGGGAACATAATACCGATATGACGGAAACTAGGGCGGCAAGAGTGGAACAAAACACCAGGCATAAGGCCGAGCCTTCCACCCTTTACCAAGTATATAGATGCATTAATAATATAAGAGAAATTGTGATATCCCAACATAAACATAATCCAACAAGGAGCAATCTTCATCTTCACCTGCAACTAGCAACGCTATAAGAGGGGCTGAGCAAAAGCGGTAACATAGCCAAACAACGATTTGCTAGGAAGGGTGACAAGGGTTAGAGGTTCATGGCAATTTGGGAGGCTTGAGCAGCAAGTGGTAGGTAACGCAGCATAGCAATAGCATCGAGGCAACTAGCATAGCTATGATAGTAATGAGATCCAAGGTGACGGTCATCTTGCCTGAAATCCCGCTAGGAAGAAGAACGAGTCCATGAAGAAGACGAACGGAAGTAGTCGAACGAATCCTCACAATCGCAACATTTACCGGAACTAAGAAGCAACACCGGAAAGAAACAAACAACATGGTAAATGCACAAGCATAAACATGGCATGATGCACAATCGAGTATGATGCATGTCCGGTTTAATGAGGCATGGCATGGCAAAGTGCAACAAACAAAGCTACAAGTTAAGTGGAGCTCAATATGCAACGAGTTGCATATTGAAAAAACACCACATTGACATATTTAGTTCAATCTCGTTTAAGCTACCAAACAATGTTAAATGTTGTTAAACATGGCAAGAGGTGAAGCATAATTAAACTAACTATTTAGGCAAGTTTAAATGAGGCTAGAACAACAAGCAACAAGTCCGGAAGATCCTCATATGCATATTTCGAATTTGGTACTGTTCTGCCCTAAACACAATTTTAATTTTGTTAAACAGCAAAATAAAATGCACCACGTTAAACTAGGCATTTTTCCACCCCATTTACATATAAAGTTTATTTAAAACCGAGCTACGGTTTTTTAGTTATGAAATAAATCATTTTAACATGGCATTTGAGCAAATTAATGCAAACATCAAGTTAAACATGGTAAACAGAGATGAAAGTGGTCTATTATGAAAGTTCATAGTTAAGAGCAAGGGGGTCACGACAACTATGAACGGGTGCAAGTTTTATGAAAACATGCAGATGCAGTGCGCATGATGCTATGAGATGAGATGCATGGCCGAACAAAATGCAAAACAAAACACAAAACCCAACCACGAAGGAAATAATATATCGCATCTCCTGAAAAGGCAAGAGTTGGAGTTACGAATATGGAAAGTTGTATCTGGGGCGTTACAGCCACTTACCTGGCCTGCACTGTGTTGGCCCAACATTGTTGGCCCAGCCCATCTCTCTCCCTTGTCTTCTTCTAGCTCACGCCAGAAGGATTTGGGCCAGGCGTGGTGGCCTTTGCCCGGCTTGCAGACGCTGCAGCTACCTCCTCTGCTTGCCGCTTTACCCTGGCCCTCCCTGGTGAACCCACGCCACCCCCCTCGACCATCTCGGGCTCTCCCAGCGCCTCTTCTCTCCTCTGGCCCCTCTCCACCTCGCGCCCGAGCGCACCGCAGCGAGCCGCCGAGCACCACCGCAGCCACTGCCTCCCCCTCGACCTCTCGAGCTTACCAAGAGCTCCTCCGCTTCATCCTCGACCTCCATACCGAGCCGCGCAATGTCGGACGCCCGACAACGCCGCCTTTGCCCTCGTCTTCAACCTCGGGCACCGGAGATCGCCACCGCCGATTCGACACCTCCGAGCCGTCCCCGAGCGCGCTAAGCATCCCTAGAGCCTCTATGTGAGCTCCTACGTCGTTTCCCTCTTACCCCGAACCCGTTCGCGACCTGTAGCCGTTGATTCCGCGCTGACTGAAACGCCCCGCCGCACGAGCTCGACGCCGGCGTCACTTCGGTGACCATTTGGTCATTCGTAGGTGTGCAACGCGTTCGCAGCCTCGCGTAGTGCATCCCTAGCGCACTCGTTTGCTCGACCGCGAGCCGCAGCAGCAAAAATCACGAACGCCGAACTCCGGCCGCCGCCCAAGTGGTCGTCGCCGTCGACCCCGGCCTCCCTGTGCCCAGCTGCATGCACCCCTGGAAGCGGGTGAGCAAGGGCTTCCTCGTGGTGCCCCCAGCACGTCCAGCCGCCGCCCGTAGCGTGTTCCCGAGCGTCGCCGCCGCGTTCACGTGCTCGCCGGCGTTCAACTCCAGCGTGCTGACGTGGCACCGTCGTTAGGGACTAATTACCCCGCTAATTAACCTCCTCTTTCAATGGCATATGGGCCCCGTGCCCAAACTAACCCTGGGATTTATTCCCTGTTTATTTTAGATTAATCCAGTGGCCCCACGCGTCAGATTTGACCCTGCTGACGTGGCCGTTGACAAGGCCCTCACGTCAGCTACACTAGCCAGCTCCGTGACACTGACCAGTGGGTCCCACGCATCAGGTTTGACCTGGACCGTGCCGCGTTGACCTGCTGATGTCATTATGATGTCAGGCTGACGCAGTAATCCTTTTCTGGAATTTAAATAAATCTTAAATGATTTGTTTAATTCAGAAAATATCCAAAACTTTGAAAAATCATAGAAATTCAACCGTAACTCCAAATAAGATAAATTATATATGAAAAATGATCAAAAAATCCAATCTACCCATCTGTACCATTTTCATGCATGTTAGAACAACTTATAGCTGCTGTTTAGGACAAATCATATGAATGGCATTTGAATAATCACATATGGAGTTGAATTTGAATCTTTGGTTCAAACCAACTTCATTTAATCTGGTTGCTAGTTGCATTAGCTCAAATCACATCATATTGCCATGTCACATTCATGCATCATATTGTCGCATTGCATTGATTGTGTTCTTCCTTGTTTGCGGTGTTTGTCCCCTCTCGATAGACGTGGTTCCGACGATGTGATCGATGACACCGATGAAGATCTATACTATCTTCAGAAGTGCCAGGCAAGCAAAACCCCCTTGTTCATTCCGATACAATCCCACTCTCTCGCTCCTAATCTCTTTTACTCCATTAGGACAACAACGATTCAACTGTTACATGCTGCGGTAGATGAACCCCTTTCCTCTGCATGACCTGTCATTGCCACAGTAAATAGATGAAACCCACTAGCATGAGTAGGAGTTGTTTGAGCCCTGATGTGCCTACTCATTCATGCTTGTTTGTCATGCATGCTATTGCTTAGAGCTGTGTCAGGTCTGATTCATCGGGGATGAATTGGAATGTGGTGAACATGTCCTACTGTTGAGAGCTAAGTGTGTGAACACGATTTGGTAAAGGTAGCGATGGGAGGCCATGTAGGAGTACATGGTGGGTTGTCTCATTGAAACCATCCTCAGGAACTGAGTTCTCTGTTTGTGATCCATGAATAGCTACTACCACACATTGGGATCCTTAATTGACTCTCTCGACTTATTAACCGACTTGATCTCTGTCCAGGAGTCGCAACTAGTTTCTGGTGTTTGTAGTTAGTGTTAGTAGTCTACCAAGTGGCACCCGATGCAGGTGGGCTTGGGACAGACTAAACGCAGTGTACGGTGTACCAAGTGGCACCGGATGGTGGGCTTGGGAACCCTGCTCACATCGTTTGGGGCCGTGGCGACACCCAGCCGGATCTCCTTGCGGATGGAACCCGAATAGGCGATAAACCTGGACGAGAGACTTGTGTGGTTAGTCAGGTCGTGGCCGACACCCTCGCCAAGCTTCCGCTTGAAGGTTGCTGAGATACATGACGTGTACATGGCGGTAAGTGGCGAGAGCGTGTGTGAAGAAGTACACCCCTGCAGGGTTAACATCATCTATTCTAATAGCCGTGTCCGCGGTAAAGGACTTCTGGGTTGCCTGTACAGTTCATAGACAAGTGAAAGTGGATACTCTAAAATGCGCAAGATAAGCGTGAGTGCTATGGATGGCCTTCTCGTGAGGGAGGCAGGAGCGGGTCCATAGTGGTGTATTGATATGGTGAATATGTGGACTCGTGCGCCACCTCAAAAGAGTTACTTGCGATGCGTAGTTCAGGTTAACCATCGAGTCAAAGCTGGCTTGCTACAGCTTAAACTCCACCACCCCTTTATTTTTACCGATGCATATGTAGATAGTTACGATGTAAGTCTTCTTTGGGTACATTTGTACTCACGTTTGCTTAATTTATGTTTTTGCAGAGAGACTTCCGTCTCGCTAGTAGTTCCGCGTGGACTTCAATGTTTAGCTTGTTACCTCAGCTACAATCTTGTGCCCTCGGCAAGATCTGGTAGATAGTCGAGCTTCTCGGCCTTTTCATTTGTAGATGTACGTACTCGGACATGTTAAGCTTCGGCATGTGCTTTGACTTGTATGCTCACGAATGTTGGGTCATGAGACCCATGTTTGTAATATCTCGCTCCTCGGAGCCTAATGAATAAATACTTGAGTCGTAGAGTTATCTTTGTGCTGCCATGTTGTATTTACACATATCGAGCATATTGTGTGTATGATTGAAATGCTTGGTATGTGTGGGATCCGACAACCTAGTTGTTTATCCTTGGTAGCCTCTCTTATGGGGAAATGTAGTCTTGTGCTTCCATGAGCCATAGTAGTCCGCTGCAGCCCGGTTCACCGGAGTCCTGCTAGCCCAGCACTACTGCTCCGGAACACTTGACTGGCCGGCATGTGATTCACTTCGTTCCTGTGTCTGTCCCTTCGGGGAAATGTCACGCGGTGACATCCGGAGTCCTGCCTAGCCTGCTACAGCCCAGGTTCCCGGAGTCCTGTTAGCCCAGTGCTACAGCCCAGATTCACACGCTGCTGACCGACATGCTCGATGTTTATTCATGTATGCCTGTCCCTATAAGTTAGTGCCACTTTGGGTTCACGACTAGTCATGTTGACCCGGATTCTCTGTCATATGGATGCTAGCGACACTATCATATACGTGAGCCAAAAGGCGCAAACTGTCCCGGGTCATGGTAAGGCGACACCCGTGGGAATACCGTGCGTGAGGCCGCAAAGTGATATGAGGTGTTACATGCTAGATCGGTGTGGCACTGAGTCGGGGTCCTGACACCTTCAGAAAATTTTATGGATCGAGTGGGAATCAAGGAAGAATTTAACGCATATTTGTGCAACGCCGACCTTGTCAGCTTCGAGGCAGACAAATGCCCCTAGTACCATCAACTCACTAGTTCATTTGTGAGGAGGTTTGACTTTTCATCTTCACGTAATTCTCCAACTGTCCTTTTTGATCTATATGAAAAATCTTATAGCATGGACTTAGAGGATTTTACTTCTGCTTGCAAACTTCCACAATGGGGTAGTGTTAGTGACCCCCATAAATCTGAATTTAGAAATTTTCTTGCTGGTATAACCATGGGGGAATCTAGAGATATAGCACAAGCTACCATAGGGAGCATTCATTTTCCTGCTATACATTATTTTGCTCTCTTCATAGGTAGGTGCATAAATGGTAAAGATGAAGCATGTCATATGTGTGTGCCTGACCTCAGTATTCCTAGGAGTGCAGTGTTGGGAGACAAATCTTATAATTTGGGAGCCATTGTTGCACGTAGGTTGCATAATAATATATTTAATGGAGATTTCTTTGGTGGAATTTATGCAACCCGCTTAGCTGATTTTCTTGGTGTGGACATTCGTGAGGATGATATGGAGTTGCCTCCCACTTATTTAGACTATAATTCCATGGTCTACCACCAGTTTGTCGAGAGGAATGAATCACCTCTCCAGTATCGACTAATCTTTGACAAACAGCGTGCTGCCCGTATTACTCTCCCTGCTCCTGCCTTCTTTGATTATCAAGCAAAAGGAAGATATGTTATTACCAGAGAGGAGGCAGATGAGTAGGAGAGGAGGGCGGAGGCAACTCGACGCCACGCTGCAGCTCAGGAGGCGATAGCCGCTGCATCGCAGTACGACCCCAGCTACACCTACGGATATCCACCAGGCCATCCCTGGCAATGAACCAACTTAGGCCAAAAGCCTAAGCTTGGGGGAGTACGTATTTCCCACCGACATTACATTTATGTTCACGCACACTCATTGCTAGATGTCGGTGCTCATACTTTTTCACTGTAATTTCCATGCTAGTTTATTTTCTTTTTCTTGCTTTCTTCTTGTGTGTTTGTTAAACCTTAAGAAAACCAAAAAAAATTAGTAGTGACTTTTAGTTAGTTTACTTTTCTTGCTGTAGTAGTAATAATTAAAAAGGAAAACCAAAAAAGATTTCTCGTTCTTCTTTTGCTTGCTGGGAGCTTTCCCGTGTAAATAGTTTTATTTCTTTTATTTTCTTTGGGGGTCGATAGGAGAAGACCATGATTAAACTGTTGAAGTGGCTCTTATATGCATTATTGTTGATTTAACCAAGAGCCCATATTTCCTTGTCTTCTCTTGTTTATTGAATGCTCGCAGATTCCAGCTTAGTCCAATGCACGTGCACTCTTATTATTATTCACATCGTTTGGTCGTGCAAGTGAAAGGAAATTATGATGATATATGATGGACTGACTCAGATGAGAAAAGCTGGTATGAACTCGACCTCTCTTGTTTTTGTAAATATGATCAGTTCATCATTCCTGATTCAGCTTATTATGAATAAACATGTTTGCAACGACAATTAGAGATCATAGTTTCTCGTGCCATGCTTGATTAGCTATGAGTTATAATGGTTTACCTTGCGTGCCAACATGCTATTAAAATGGTTGTGATGTGGTATGATGGGGTGATATCTTCCTTTGAATGATTTAAGTGACTTGACTTGGCACATGTTCACTCATGTAGTTGAAACAAAATCAACATAGCCTTCATGATATTTATGTTCATGGTGGATTATATCCTACTCATGCTTGTACTCAATGTTCATTAATTTTAATGCATGTTCATGACTGTTGTCGCTCTCTAGTTGGTCGCTTCCCAGTCTTTTGCTAGCCTTCACTTGTACTAAGCGGGCACATTGCTTGTGCATCCAATCCCTTAAACCCCAAAGTTATTCCATATGAGTCCACTATACCTTCCTATATGCGGTATTTACCTGCCGTTCCAAGTAAATTTGTATGTGCCAAACTCTAAACCTTCAAATAAACATTGTGTTTTGTATGCTCGAATAGCTCATGTATCAACTAGGGCTGCCCTTATCTTCCATGTTAGGCGGGTTATTCTCAAGAGGAGTGGACTCTGCTCCTCACTCACGAGAAAATGGCTGGTCACCGGGATGCCCAGTCCCATGCTTTATGCAAACTAAATCAAAATAATTGCAAACAAAACTCCCCCTGGGACTGTTGCTAGTTGGAGGCACTCGTTGTTTCGAGAAAGTCATGGATTGATGCTTGTTGGTGGAGGGGGAGTATAAACTTTACCATTCTGTTTGGGAACCGCCTATAATGTGTGTAGCATGGAAGATATCGCCATCTCTTGGTTGTTATGTTGAAAATGAAAGTATGCCGCTCAAAATATTATTTATCTCTATTTCAAAACCGAGCTCTGGCACCTCTACAAATCCTTGCTTCCCTCTGTGAAGGGCCTATCTATTTACTTTTATGTTGAGTCATCACCCTCTTATTAAAAAGCACTAGCTGGAGAGCACAACTGTCATTTGCATCCATTAATATTAATTTATATTGGGTATGACTGGATCTCTTTAACCATGAATTAAAATGTCTAGTCAGTCCTTGATATTTAAAGGTGCTCTGCATTTATGTTTTGCGGTCTCAGAAAGGGCTAGCGAGATCCATCTTGTTATATCATATCATGATTGTTTTGAGAAAGTGTTGTCATCCGAGATCTATTATTATGACTAGCTAGTTGATTATGCCATTGATATGAGTAAACATGAGACCTAAGAGTTATTACAAATGTGGTTAGTCATGATCTTTGCTGAAAACTTGAATGCTGGCTTTACATATTTACAAAAACAAGAGCAAACCGAGTTTTTAAAAGTTTTTCTTTATCTCTTTCAGTTTATCAACTGAATTGCTTGAGGACAAGCAAATGTTTAAGCTTGGGGGAGTTGATACGTCTCCGTCGTATCTACTTTTCCAAACACTTTTGCCCTTGTTTTGGACTCTAACTTGCATGATTTGAATGGAACTAACCCGGACTTACGTTGTTTTCAGCAGACTTTCCATGGTGTTATTTATGTGCAGAAACAAAAGTTCTCGGAATGACCTGAAACTCCACGAAATGTCTATTTGGAAATAATAAAAAATCCTTGCAAAAGATGAAGACCAGGGGCCCACACCACATCCCACGAGGGTGGGGCGCGCCTACCTCGTGGGCCCCCTGGAGCTCCTCCGACCTCAACTCCAACTCTATATATTTGCTTTCGGGGAGAGAAAAAATCAAGGAGAAGAAATCATCGCGTTTTACGATACGGAGCCGCCGCCAAGCCCTAAAACCTCTCTGGAGGGCTGATCTGGAGTCCGTTCGGGGCTCCGGAGAGGGGGATTCATTGCCGTCGTCATCATCAACCATCCTCCATCACCAATTTCACGATGCTCACCGCCGTGCGTGAGTACTTCCATCGTAGGCTTGCTGGACGGTGATGGGTTGGATGAGATCTATCATGTAATCGAGTTAGTTTTGTTAGGGTTTGATCCCTAGTATCCACCATGTTCTGAGATTGATGTTGCTATGACTTTGCTATGCTTAATGCTTGTCACTAGGGCCCGAGTGCCATGATTTCAGATCTGAACCTATTATGTTTTCATGAATATATGTGTGTTCTTGATCCTATCTTGCAAGTCTATAGTCACCTACTATGTGTTATGATCCAGCAACCCCGAAGTGACAATAATCGGGACCACTCCCGGTGATGACCATAGTTTGAGGAGTTCATGTATTCACTATTGCTAATGCTTTGTTCCGGTACTCTATTAAAAGGAGGCCTTAATATCCCTTAGTTTCTGTTAGGACCCCGCTGCCACGGGAGGGTAGGACAAAAGATGTCATGCAAGTTCTTTTCCATAAGCACGTATGACTATATTCGGAATACATGCCTACATTACATTGATGAATTGGAGCTAGTTCTGTGTCACCCTATGTTATGCTTGTTACATGATGAACCGCATCCGACATAATTCTCCATCACCGATCCAATGCGTACGAGCTTTTCCTATATTGGGTCTCGCTTATTTACTTTTCCGCTGCTACTGTTACAATCACTACAAAACACCAAAAATATTACTTTTGCTTCCGTTACTTTTGTTACCGTTACCACTACTATCATATTACTTTGCTACTAAATACTTTGCTGCAGATACTAAGTTATCCGGTGTGGTTGAATTGACAACTCGACTGCTAATACTTGAGAATATTCTTTGGCTCCCCTTGTGTCGAATCAATAAATTTGGGTTGAATACTCTACCCTCGAAAACTGTTGCGATCCCCTATACTTGTGGGTTATCAAACCTCACCACTTACCCTTTCCATACCCATTAAGCTTTGTTAGTATTGATACCCATGGTAATGGGATTGCTGAGTCCTCGTGGCTCACAGATTACTACAACAACAGTTGCAGGTACATGTAATGCGATGATCATGACATGAGAGCGATGTTTACTTGTTTAGGAGTTCTTATTCTTCTTCGTCGATCTTGGGATAGGTTCCTGGTCGGCAGCCTGTGCTAGCAGGGTGGATGTCGTTTGAGTTTCTGTTTGTGTTGCATCTGTAGTTGGATGTTGTTCTCATGTACGATGTTTGATGTATTCTTGTGGCATTTGTATGCCCTTTGTATGTATCCCCATCTATTATGTAATGGTACAATGTAATGATATCCACCTTGCAAAAGCGTTTCAATATGCGATTCTATCCTTGGTGGGACCTTCGAGTTCCTCTCCAATAGGATCACATATTGGGCGTGACATATGTTGTGCCGGAGAAGAAGTAGAGGGAGGAGCAGTCCTTCAGAAAGAAAGACTATGGTGGAGAATATGAGAGAGAGGAAGAGGTGTAGCCATGGGCACGAAGAACTTGCGTGTTTGGGGCTGCCCTCTCTCCCTCTATTTAATAGGCTAGGAAGGGGCGAACTTGGAGAGGGGGCAATAGCCCAAGGGGGGCTCTCCATCTAGGTTGCCTCGAAGTGGTGCAGCCCCTCCCCAAACCCTGGGGAGGCACCAAGTGGCTTGCCAACCAAAGCTAAGGGGTACGCCCCACTATTGGGCCTCCAGGGACCATGAGGCTGCTCCCACTTTGGGCCTTGCCATGGGAAAAGCCCATGGCACCCCTAGGACTATTCTAGGACGTTTCAGTAAATCCCAGACCCTTCCCATATCCTATGATGGAATTATTACTACAGTATCTGGAACTTTCCAGTTCACAAAAACTATTCTGGTTTTCCACAGAAACACTTCCGGTTTTCCTGAAACGCTTTTGGTTCTCTCTCAACACAATTTCTATTATCTCCGGAACTTTTTCGGTGATATTATCCAGTTACTACTCAATATATCAAATTCATCGTAAGTGTGTGACCCTGCAGGTTTGGTGAAATATAGACATGAAGAAAACTTCCTTTTGTTCAATGATCAACAACAGAACCATGGACATCCATGTTGCCCCCTATACTCACACGAATGATATTCAAGCGAACCTCCGGTTATCATATGTCATTCCTTTTGCTTCATGATACTTTACCGAGGTAAGATATATCAATATTCTCTTGAGTCATTCTCATGCTCACTATACTGGTCTCCTCGTTTCCGATTTTGTTCTTCTTTCTCGTTATCATGTTCCAGTATCCCTGTGACTAAGTCACCTGTGTTTGGCCAGATGATGATGGATGTCATCACACCGAGATGGACCTAAGAATATCTCTCAAACTTTGGAGGAGCAAATCCAACTCTTGAGCTATCTTGCCCCTTGTCACACTTTCTGATAAACCAAGTTGTCGTTATGATCACCATGTTACCAATGACATTGGAGCAACCCAAAGTGTACCGTATGGTATGAAGTGACTTGATGACCCACAAGTATAGGTGTCTGTGCTAAAATCGGTGGATCTCGGGTAGGGGATCCCGAGCTGGTGATCTAGGAACAATGGTTACATGGGGGAAACACGAGATGATGTTTACCCAGGTTCGGGCTCACTCGTAGAGGTTAAAACCCTACGTCCTGCTTGATTATATTGATGCGGCGGAGTATCGAGTACAAGATGATCTACCTCGAGATCATATATTGTTTTCTAAACCCCAAAGGTTGGTAATTGTTCCTCTAAAGAATAAATCCCACGGCTTATATACACACCGGGGATACCTAGGTTACACATATGGTCGGTGGCCAGAAATGTAGGCTAATGAGCTATCCTTGAAGCACACGCTAAGTCTTCGAAGGTTTCCATCTTGATCACGCCGAGGTTCATAGCTTCTGGAGTCCTTCCTTGTGGAGATTGGCGGGCCGTAAGCTTGGCCCATGGACTGTGAGTCGTATAGGTGAGCACTCCCTAGTCCAGGACACCGCCAGTAGCCCTTGAACTTGTCTTCAAAGCCGAGGACGGAAACTTCATCCTTAGACCAATGTCTTCGGCTTGATGTCATTGGCTTGGCAGGCGAGTTCCTCCATTAGTTTAAGTTTATCTTCTAGATCTTCAAAACATCTCCAGCCTCCACAAGGGTCCGAGCATCAACATACGTTGGACCAGGCGGCCCTTACTTTATGCAATCCAAATACGTTTTACCGGAGATTCACCAAGGGTCCCACCATATGTGGCCCTTTGGTTAGTACTTTAAGATTTTTCTTGATCTTCGTGTAGTCTGGGGAATAGGCAAACTTATGGCGAGACGACAAAGCATCTCCCTGCATCTCAATTCATAGGGTATTTAGTCATATAGGGTCATAGGAGAGATCGTACCCCAACCTTTCGCCATCTCGCCCCAGCACAAAATTTCCTCCCTCAAAGCTTAGCTAAAAAGTTCCAAAAATGCCAAGCGGTGCACGCTCATCAACGCGTCCCCACGGGACCTTCAAGGGTAACTGGGGAAGTTGTTCCGTCACCCATTTGTGGTTGGATTAGCTTGCCACTCAAGGTCATCTGCTAGGTTCAGATCTGACTTCCACTCGCCCTGGCTTGGTATCCTTAGACGGGCAGGCACATGTGAATAATTACCCCCATCCACATGGAGAGCAACGAGTTTGCTTTGTTCCCTTCTTATTGCGAGGTCTTGGATTTCCCATTCATCCGTTCTTCCGGGGTCTGTTAGCATTCTATGGCATCCAACTCCACCACCTAACACCCAGTTTGACTCTTCATATTGCAGGATTCCTCGCCCTATGCGAGATGTACCTCGGATGCGAGGCGCACTTCGGGCTATGGAGGAAGTATTTTTTCTTGATGCCCTGCTCCTAAAATGGGAGGATTCATGAAGTGTGTGGAGCCGAGGCATGTCGTATTGCAGGGGTCGGATATCCTGCAGGTACCCCTAGGGAGGATGCTGAGACGTGGGCCACCGAATGGTTTTACATGGCCGATGATAACTCACAAGTATAGGGGATCACAACAGTTTTCGAGGGTAGAGTATTCAACCCAAACTTATTGATTTGTGACAAGGGGAGCCAAAGAATATTCACAAGTATTAGCAGTTGAGTTGTCAATTCAACCACACCTGGAATACTTAATATCTGCAGCAAAGTGATCAGTAGCAAAGTAGTATGGCAATTTCATAGTAGCGGTAACAGTAGCAATAGTATTAGTAACATTTTTGTAGTGATTGTAACAGTAGCAACGACGAAAGTAACTTAGCAAAGATCAATATATGAAAATCCCGTAGGCATTGGATCAGCGATGGATGATTGTGTTCGATAATATTCTTCATGTAGCACTTATAACCTAGAGCGACACGGAACTAGCTCCAGGTCATTAATGTAATGTAGGCATGTATTCTGTATATAGTCATATGTGCGTACAGGAAAGAACTTGCACGACATCTTTTGTCCTACTCTCCCGTGGCAGCGGGGTCCATAAGGAAACTAGGGGACATTAAGGCCTCATTTCAATAGAGAACCGGAACAAAGCATTAGCACTTAGTGAATACATGAAATCCTCAAACAACGGTAATCACCGGAAAGAATCCCAATTATTGTTACCTTGGGGTATGCGGATCATAACTCTTAATGGGTGCATACAACTTGCAAGATAGGATCAAGAACACACATATATTCATTAAAACATAATAGGCTCAGATCTGAAATCATGGCACTCGGGCCCTAGTGAGTAATTCCATCGTAGGCTTCCTGGACCGTGATGGGTTGGATGAGATTTACCATGTAATCGAGTTAGTTTTGTTAGGATTTGATCCCTAGTATCCACTATGTTCTAAGATTGATGTTGCTATGACTTTGCTATGCTTAATGCTTGTCACTAGGGCCCGAGTGCCATGATTTCAGATCTGAGCTGTCGGCGTTCTGGGAACGGGGGTACCTAGACTTGCCTGCCTGCGGCCCGCGGCGTGGCTCAAGGAGTGGCCCAGTACGGCCCATCTTCATCAACACAAGATCAAGACCCTCACGAGGGGCCAAGCCTCGCGGGGCGGACGACGGAAAGCTTCCTCAGACACGGCCTCGTCTGTCTGGCTCGCGAGGAGGTGGAGAGATCAAGGCAGGGTACCTCGCGAGGTGCCCATGACGCAAGCCATGACGACCAAGGGCGC
The DNA here is from genome assembly GCA_021605145.1 of Aegilops bicornis. Lineage (NCBI taxonomy): Eukaryota > Viridiplantae > Streptophyta > Magnoliopsida > Poales > Poaceae > Aegilops > Aegilops bicornis. The sequence continues at coordinate 306,873,071 of CM038671.1, read as the reverse complement.
TAGGCGGGCGCCGGCCTGCGCAGAGTCCTTGTTTCCCCTTTGGTGCAAAGGGGGCAAGCGCAGGCAAGGGTATCAAGCAAAGGTAACCATTTCGGTGCAACAAGACCAAGACCAGCTGATCGGCAGGAAGGAGGTCATCGTGGAGCCCAACTGGTGTCACCGTTAGAGTCTTTGGCAGGCGAGGACCGACTTTGGTCAGGATAAGTGTACTAGATGTTCCCCTTCAAAATGGCCAATTGTTGGCGCCCTTCCCGCTCAATATTTGGGAAGAGGCCCAGGTCCTCCCACTATAAATAGAGCTAGCCACCACAGTGTAGAGCGGGGATCTAGAGAGGATCAATCTGAGAGAACCCTAGCAGAGTGAGTGACAGAGGCGATCGAACTCACCCAAGCAGTTCATCGCGCCAGCTCAAGAACAGCCCCTCACGAGGCTGTTCTCCCTTTGTATTGTTCATCATCAACCCCTGAGGCAATCCACCACACCGCAAACTGGAGTAGGGTATTACACCACAATGGTGGCCCGAACCAGTATAAACCTTGTGTTCCTTGTGTTGTTCTTTGTGTAGTTTAGATCCTTGCGAGGCGACAAGACGTAGGTAGGTTGGAGGTGTGATCTCCGCGTGCACCCCAGAGTTCGAACCTAGAGGGTCTGCCGGAACCCGAAATCCGACATTTGGCGCGGCAGGTAGGGGCGCACCGGAATCCGCCTTCCGCCGCCCTGCCTTTCGCCGCCCCTCGCATCCATGTCAGACGCTCGTCGAGCCCGCGCCGAGCGCCGGGCCGCTCTCGCCACTCGCGTCGCCCAGACGGCCCCCGTCGGCGGCCGCCCCCGCCGTTCCCCGTCGCCTGCCGTCAACGCCGCCACCGGCCCGGCGGGGAACGAGCAGCAGGCGTCGTCTCTGCATCCTTCGGTGCGGTGGGAAGGCCGCACTGCCACCCCGTCGCTGACTCCTGCCGGTTCCTTGTCCCACGCCCGTCGCGCTCCTGGGGACACGCACGCCGCGTCGCTCCTGGCGCGGGAACTCCTGCACTACTGTCCCGTCAACGACCTCTACGATGAGTGGCTCGCCCGCATCACCGAGCTCGTCAGTGCCGCTGGGGCCTCCCCTGCGCCATCCCTCTCGCTGCACCACGCCCCGCCTTGAGCGGGCGATGAAGCTCCGGGGGCGCCTCAGCCGCCTCCCCCTCAAGAAGGCGCCTTGGCCCCAAGGCGCGTGGCCCCTGGGCGGAACCCACTCCGTCCGGCACCAGCACAGCAAGAGAAGAGCTGCCAAGAGATCCCTCGTCCCCAAGAAGCTGCCCAAGTGCTCCCCGCACCGGCCCGACACGAACGTGCTCCTGCTCCAGCGCACCAAGACCCCGCGTTGCTCCTGGCGGCAACGCACGGGACCTCCAAGATCAAGCCCTCCATCACCAAAGGCCTCCTGTGGCCACTGCAGGCTGCCGCGCCTTCACCACCGAGCTGCACAGCATGGCCTGGCTGGGCAAGTTCAAGCCAGACCTGCCCCCACGCTATGATGGCACGGCCGACCCTGCGGAGGTCCTCTAGCTCTACGAGCTGGGCATCGAAGCCGCCAACGGGGACGAGAAGGTCATGGAGAACTGGTTTCCCATGGCGCTCAGGGCCAGTGCCCTTTTGGCTCCTGAACACAGCTCACTGCACGATTTCATCCTGGAACGAGATGCACACCCGGTTCATCGCCAACTTCCAAGGCACCCGCGATCGGCCCCCGGCCATGAGTGACTTGCGCCGCATCAAGCAGCAGTCAGGGGTGACCCTGCAGAAGTTCATCCAATGCTTCAACAACGCTCGCCTTAAGATCCCCAGGGTGTTTGAGGAGGCCATCATCTCAGCCTTCTCCGACAGTGTGCGTGACAGATGAAGGAAGAGCTCGCGATCCATGAAGACATGTGCACATCCCTGGAGCTGTTCAACTTGGCGACCAAGTGCGCCAGGCTGAGGAAGGACGCCTTTCCCTTCTCGAGCTGCGGCTGCCGACCCGAAGAGAAGAAGTCCAAGGTCAAGGACGTGAAGCGCAAAGGGCTGCCGTGCTTGCAGCAGAGCGGACACCAAGCGAGGAAGGGATCAGCCTAAGTCATCCAAGGGCGGTCGATCACGTGTACCATGACCTCCACACCCACAACACCAACGAATGCCAAGAGCTCAGGGCCGTGCGGGACGTGCGTGCCGGACGACGCCCCGAGCGCAGCGACCGGGGCTATGGCCGAGGAGGAGGAAGAGGTGAAGGATGATGGGAAGACCGTGGCCCTCGCCAAGGGTGGCGTGACCGACCTCGCGAGGACCGCTGGCAGGATCAGCCTCGCGAGGGAGGTTGGATGGACCCGCCTCGCGAGGGAGGCTGGAGGGATCAGCCTTGCGAGGATCGCCCACAAGGCAACATGGGCCTGCCTCCTCTGCCACCGCAGCCAAGGAGAAATGAAGACCATCATCAGGACGAGGGGGCTGGGGGCTTCTAGGAGCCGCGCGCAATCGCTTGCATCCTGGGCGGAGCTCAAGCCCCAGCCTCTCAGCGCATCTTCAAGCAGTTCGCCCGCGAAGTGAATGCAGTCCTCCCCAGGCTCGAAGCCACACGCCCCCTCAGGTGGTCAGTGTGCGCCATCACATTCAGCTCAGCGGATCAGCTCAAGTGCGCAGCCACAGCCGGAGTCCTCCCGATGCTTTGTTCCCCAATCATCAGCAATGTGCAAGTCACCAGGACCCTCATCGATGGCAGAGCAGGGCTCAATGTCCTATCCGTCGAGACATTCAACAATCTCCAAGTGCCATACAATCAGCTTCAGCCAACCAAGCTTTTCTCCGGAGTCACCGATGGTTCCACAGTTCCGATAGGGCAGGTTCGCCTTCCTGTCACCTTCGGGACGCGCGACAACTACCGCACCGAGCTCATTGACTTCGACGTCGCGCAGATTCGCCTGCCGTACAATGCCATCCTCGGGTACCCAGCTCTGGCCAAATTCATGGCCGTGACTCATCATGGCTACAATGTCCTCAAGATGCCAGGAAGCGGTGGATTCATCACGGTGCCTTGTGAAGAGAGAGACGCAGTGTGTTCCCTGGAGCGTGCTTTTCAAGACGCGTCAATTGAAGACCCAGATCGCAGGAGCGGAGGGCTTCCCGAGGTGGTCCCTAAGAGGAAGAAGACATCCCCTAGTCACAACCCTCGGGAGGCAGGCCCCTCAGAGTCCGCGGCCATTCCAGGGGCGCCTCCTTCTATCGCATAGGAAGGCGCGCCCGGTGCCCTCCTCGAGCAAGGCTCGGGGGCTCTCTCCTGGAGGGCCGTCGACTTTGCTAAGATCACGAGGGAGGCGCTCGGGCACCACTTGGAGGCGTGTTTCAAAGCATGATTCCCTCATGCAGGAGCAAGGCAAGGAGATCATTCAGGAGCTGCAGGAGTCAACAGTCATGAGTGGCAGCCGCTGCTTACCCGCCGTAGCTCCCCAACCAGGCGAGGATGGTGGGCTACGCGTCTGCATCGACATACCAGGGCTCAACCGAGCGGCCTCTCACGAGCGCCTCTGGCCCTCACGCGTGGGACGCTGCGAAGGCCCACCTCACAGCTATGTTCGCATGCCTTACGGCTTGCTGAACGCGGCTGCCGTGCGCCAGCGCCTCATGAGGAGCATCCTGGAGGCTCTAGTGGCCAGGCGTTCCGCAGTCCTGGCGGAGATGGAGCTGGTCCGCGAGGAACCACAAGCGCCTCCGGAGCCTCCCGAGGCTCCTGGGGCTGGGGGCTCGTGAAGATCGGCTTCCACAGCGCACGACGTCCGCTACTTCAGCATCCCTTCATCTCCAACATCACCAGGTGACGTCCTTCGAGTTTCATTTTCAGCTGGGAGCGCCCCCAGACAAATCCAAATTGGAAGGGTACGAATTCTGCACTTATAGCTTCGATAGGATTTCTTATAATTTGGATTTGTTATTTTGGTATAAATCTATTAGGAATAGGCCGATCGGATTGCACTTTTACCCAATTTGGGAAGCTGCATCTGTTGATGAGTGGTTATACAATGGTGGTCCTTATGAGCTAATTGTTCTACACTTCTTACTTGGTGTGTCTCTCCTAGAAGTTGGTTATCAACTTCTCATTTTGTTCTAGGATTCTTCTTTTTTGTGGGCCATTTATGGCATGCAGGAAGAGCCCGAGCTGCTGCAGCAGGTTTTGAAAAGGGAATCGATCGTGATTTGGAACCTGTTCTTTACATGAACCCTCTTAACTAAGATTGATAATTAACTGCATTGATCTCGGTAGCTACGCCACCCACGGAATTTAAAGAGCCTAAAGGAGCGTGGGTCATATATTCTGCTGAGCGTCGTTCTTGCCAAGGTTTCCCTTTTTTCTTATTTCCTTCGATAAAGCATTTATCTCTTCTATAGAAATCTAATAAGAGGGATTGATTCTGATATACTTTTATTGGACTTTCTTCTTATTTTAACCTTTCGATTTATTTCTATATTAAGGCTGCATCATTCCCAGGCCGCATGGGTCCGTCCCTGCGGCATGTATCCCTTTGGTTCATGTTTTTAGTTTACCTTATCGGGGGCGCCCCTCGGGCTGCATTATCCCCAAGCCACTCGGGCCATACCAAGTGGCATGTATCCCTCTCGCATTTAGTCAAGTCGTGTGTTTGACTCTTCATGATTATTACTTGATGCTTGTCCATGGCACCCTTCTTCTTTCATGTCGGCTGCTTGCACGTTAAAGGGGGGGTACCTGAGCATCGCGACTCATGGGCCCTTACTGGCTCCCCAGTCCTCACCCTCTGGCCTTATCCACGGCATCGTGACCTGGCATACCAGCGACGGCTGAGCTCGCTCGAGGGCCGGGACCCGAGGACGTAGAGCATCGGCATCTAACCAAATTTGCAGGAACACACTACAAGTAAAGGCCCAGTGCCAGGCGCAACCCGCCTTGAGGTAGGGCCCCGTGAGTCCCGCGCTGGCTCACGGGTGCCTAGATACACCTCGCCAAGCCCTACCGCGCCAGCCACGTGTCAGGGCGGGGCTGTACACGCCCCGGGGGCTCCTCCCGGAGGGGAGCCCCCTCCCACGCACCAGTGGAAGCACCATGATCCGCGCTGGCTGACGACACTGCCGAGGAGCGTCTATGCCCGTACACATACAGAAGCGCTATGCTCCGCGCTGGTGATAAACAACTGAGGGTGGCCCCCGGCTGCATCAACCTCAGGGAGCCTAGAGCTTAGTGTCGGCCTCATCATAACGCCTCCCTCGGGAGTGCAGCCTTGAGGGGGCTGGGGAGGCTACGCACAGGTCACGCACAGACGCACGCCACCCAGCCAGGCCCCTCGGGCCTGGTTCGTCGCACGTCTCTCCCCGAGCGGAGCCAAGGTACGAAGACCGTTTGAACGTCAAGGGGGACTCCTCAGCATCGTGACTCAGGAGCCTAACTGGTCACGTAGCCCCTCACCCCTTAGTTCCAAAAGGCAAACGGCAGTTGAGGTATGCGCGGGGCTGGGCTCTGCAGACGTAGAATGGTAAATCTGTTCATGCACCTCCCCTCCCTACTTGCTATTCGCGCGTCAAGGGGGACTCCTGAGCATCGCGACTCAGGAGCCTAACTAGTCACGTAGCCCCTCACTCCTTGGTCCCGTCCTGGTTTCCGGTCGGGGCTAACGGCGGCTGAGGCATGCATGGGGCCGGGCTCTGCCGACGTAGAACACAAGAAAGTAGGAAGGGAAAACGCAAATCTCAAGGAATTCAAAAGCAAATATTACAGTCCATAACTGTTTTCACAACGCCAAACACGAGTTTAAACGCCTCCACGAGGCATGATGCATGTTGCAGGAGCTGAAAGCAGGACAGGAGCCACGAAGGGGTCACTTTTTGGCAGCGCCATCGCTAGCGGCGGAGCTGCGCTGGGCGGGTTCGCCTCGTGGAGCCTCAGGATCGGCAGCACCTCGTCTTGGCTTGGTGTTGAAGGCACGAAACCTCGCCAGCAAAGCCTCCACTCGACCCTTCACAACTTCAGCAGCGGCTGCGGCAAGCTCACAACTCACAGGCTCCAGCAGGCTGTCAAGGTCAACATTGGGGTCGCGAAGGTAGACATGGGTGAAGACGTGCGTCAGTGCAGCAGAAGATAGGACACGCGCCTCAGCCTTAGCCGTGGGGCCCATGCCAATCGCGACATCTTCAAGGGCGCAGACCAGGAAGGGAAGCAACTTGGCGGGACCGTCCTCGGCGCCGGCCAGCAGACTCTCCAGGCCGCTGTCATAAAGCGTCTTCAGCAAGGCGCGAGCTTTCTCCTCCATCTTCGCGAAGGCCACGCGGTCCTCGGCCAGGACCCGTGCCTTGCCGTGCAGCTCGATCTTCCTCTCCTCCAACGCCCGCTCCAGCGTATCTAAGCGACCATGGCGCTCATCAAGCTCGGCATCCCGGTCCTTGGCGGCAGTCTCGCGAGCCTTCATCTCCGCCTCTTTCTCCTGGCGGTCGTGGGCCTCCTTGGCGAGCTGGTCGTGAAGGCCCTGTAGCTCGCTCTCCAGCGCCTTGCAGCGACCTCGAACATCCGCGGCCTCCCCCAAGGCGGCATCGTGAGTGGCCTTGGCCTAAAGGATGGCCTGTTTTTCCTCGTCGCAGGCTGACGCGGCCTGAACCAGCGCTGCTCGAATTGAAGCATCAGAGCAGACCCAGCCGGAGGCCAGCTCCAGGCGCCCGGCCACCAGGCGAGGGTCGGCGCCCTGGAGATCTCCTCGCAGCCGGTCCAATTCAACAGCAGCACGATCCAGGACAGTAGATGGAGTCGGAGAAATGGCAGTTGGCGGAGTAGGAGGAGAAGACGGCAGCGAGATCACGGCACCATGATGGTGTCAGGCGAAGGCGCCTCGGGAGTCGCTCGGGCCATGGGGGCTGAGCTCGCCCCAGCACACCCCGCCTGACCTCGCGAGGATGACCGGGCAGGAGAAGCCTGGGCCTTGTCGCACCCTTCTCCCGTGGGTGAAAATGCTGCCCCAGACGAAGCCTCAGGGGCCCCCTTCAGCTTTTTCGCCGCAGGAGCCAACCAAGCCAAAGAAGATGAACGTCAAGCCTCAGCAACGAAGCAAGAAGCAAAATGAGAACAAAGCACTTACTGGTCGTTGCTCGCGGGCTCGAGCACCCTTCGGCCGAACTTGAAGCCCGAGAGCCGGCTGCTGGGATCAACCTCAAGAGACTCGGGAGCAGGAGGCACGTCTGAAGATCGCCTCGGAGCCGGAGCAAGCCCGCGGGGAACCTGCCCCGTCCTGTCCTTCTTCGAGACCAGGGGCGAGCATTCACCGCCTCGCTCGTCGCCATCCTCGTCATCGTCCGGCATGAGGAGAAGAGCGCAGGACCTGCGCCGAGGGAGGAGCGCCCTCGACTCCCCGTCGGTCGCCTCGGAATCGGGATACTCTTCCTGCTCCTCTTCTTCCTCCTCTCTGCCGGAGTCGCCAGAGGATATGTTCACCAGGGCCGCCGGGTCCTCTGGAGCCTCCGCGGGCACAGGACCGTCCCCGTTGAAAGCGGGCATGGAGTTCACCACCTGCTCCCAATCATCCCGAAGGAACAGGGGTACAGGAGCACCCTCCAGCCTCGCCACATCTCCCCCGACCAAGAATTGGAGGACCGCGACCAGATCTTCGTCGGCAAAGACTACGGGGCTCGGGCGAAGCCTCCACAACGGGAGCGAATATTGCCGAAGCAGGACCACCCGGTGCTCCAGGAACTCCCTCAGGAGCGATGCCCCGGTCAGCTTCGCCGTCGCCATGTTGCCCGGCCACAGGTCCGCGTCCATCCTCTCCAGCACTGGCTTCGCGCGGGGATCCACGAGCTCCGCGCGAGACCAAGCGTCGACGGACTCAGGCTGCCTCGTGGGCAGGATCAGCCGGGGGTGGATGCGCCCAGCATCCACCATAACCCACTTGCTCCGGAAGCCTTCAATCCTCTTCCCAGGCTTCGAGATAGCATTGGAGCTGGAGTACGCAACGAAGCTCGCGCACGCAGTAATGGGGCCGCGAGAAACCCGGAGGTAAAAGTAATTGCGCAGCAAGGCCACTGAGGGCTGCACCCCGACATGAGCCTCGCAGTAGTAGGCGGAGATCGCCAGGAGAAGAACAGAGTTGGGGTGGAGGTGCAGAGCTTGCAGGTTGTAATGACGGAGGACAGAAAAGAAGAACTCAGAAAAGGGAGGCACCAGACCGGCGGCAATGGCGCTCACGAAGAGCGGGTAGAAGGTGCTTCCTTGGTCCTCGGGAAGGGCGGAGCCAACCTTGAGCACCGCCGCCCCATCGTTGCCTTGCGCCACCACCATCTGGCGCGTCCGGGCAAGACTCTTCTCCAACACGTTCGGAAAATCCAAAGCGGGCGAGAACCAAGCTCCGACGGGGTCTGGCGAGGCGCCATGCCTTGCTAGGACGCAGGATCGTAGTAGATCTGGGGATTTCAGAAGCAGGAAGGATAGGAACGAGACAGGGGATCTGGGCAATGACTGGAGAAGGCAAAGAAGGTAAAGCCTAGATGGGTACCGCTCACTTGTCAATTTGTGCAGTTGCCGAGGCATCATGGGGAAGCAGGGACGCCCACGCCCACATCAACCGCCACGCGGCTCCCAAGGCCGCAGGATGTTGGGGCCTGCGGCGCTTCGTACTTGCCCTTTCGCTTCTCTGCTAAGCACAGTCTAGGCGCGCCTTGGGCCCGGGGGCTACTGTCGGCGTTCTGGGAATGGGGGTACCCAGACTTGCCTGCCTGCGGCCGTGGTGTGGCTCAAGGAGTGGCCCAGTACGGCCCATCTTCATCAACACAAGCTCAAGACCCTCGCGAGGGGCCAAGCCTCGTGGGAGGACGACGGAAAGCTTCCTCAGGCACGGCCTCGTCAGGCTGGCTCGTGAGGAGGCGGAGAGATCAAGGCAGGGTACCTCGCGAGGTGCCCATGATGCAAGCCATGATGACCAAGGGCGCCAGGCGGGCGCCGGCCTACGCAGAGTTCTTGTTTCCCCTTTGGTGCAAAGGGGGCAAGCGTAGGAAAGGGTATCAAGCAAAGGCAACCATTTCGGTGCAACAAGACCAAGACCAGCTGAACGGCAGGAAGGAGGTCATCATGGAGCCCAAGCCGGCGTCACCGTCAGAGTCTTTGGCAGGCGAGGACCGACTTTGGTCAGAATAAGTGTACTAGATGTTCCCCTTCAAAATGGCCAATTGTTGGCGCCCTTCCCGCTCAATATTTGGGAAGAGGCCCAGGGCCTCCCACTATAAATAGAGCTAGCCACCACAGAGTAGAGCAGGGATTTGGAGAGGATCAATCTGAGAGAACCCTAGCAGAGTGAGAGACAGAGGCGATCGAACTCACCCAAGCAATTCATCGCACCAGCTCTAGAACAGCCCCTCGCGAGGCTGTTCTCCCTTTGTATTGTTCATCATCAGCCCCTGAGAAAATCCACCACACTACAAACTGGAGTAGGGTATTACACCACAATGGTGGCCCGAACCAGTATAAACCTCGTGTTCCTTGTGTTGTTCTTTGTGTAGTTTAGATCCTTGCGAGGCGACGAGACGTAGGTAGGTTGGAGGTGTGATCTCCGCGTGCACCCCAGAGTACGAACCTACAGGGTCTGCTGGAACCCGAAATCCGACATGAACCTATTATGTTTTCATGAATATATTTGTGTTCTTGATCCTATCTTGCAAGTTGTAGTCACATACTACGTGTTATGATCCGGCAACCCCGGAGTGACAATAGTCGGGACACTTACGGGTTGTCGGTGTCAAAACCGGCGGATCTCGGGTAGGGGGTCCCGAACTGTGCGTCTAGGCGGATCGTAACAGGAGACAAGGGACACGATGTGTTTTACCCAGGTTCGGGCCCTCTCGATGGAGGTAATACCCTACTCCTGCTTGATTAATATTGATGATATGGGTAGTACAAGAGTAGATCTACCACGAGATCAAGGAGGCTAAACCCTAGAAGCTAGCCTATGGTATGATTATTCTCTCCTATGGACTAAATCCCTCCGGTTTATATAGACACCGGATAGGTTAGGGTTACACAGAGTCGGTTACAATGGTAGGAGATCTACATATCTGTATCGCCAAGCTTTCCTTCCACGCCAAGGAAAGTCCCATCCGGACACGGGACGAAGTCTTCAATCTTGTATCTTCATAGTATAGGAGTCCGGCCATGATGATAGTCCGGCTATCCGGACATCCCCTAGTCCGGGACTCCCTCAGTAGCCCCCGAACCAGGCTTCAATGACGATGAGTCCGGCGCGTTGATTGTCTTCGGCATTGCGAGGCGGGTTCTTCTCCAAATTCCATATACTTGTCGAATAGTGTCCGGCTTCTGATAAATGCTGCGCTCCTTGGCTTCTACGCCCAATAATGGCCATCTTCCACGTATTTGAATGAATGCGAAAAGCCAGGGTATTTTTACAATTACCCCCCTAGCCGCGCGAATGAGCTGCCTATAAAAGGGCAAGGATCTAGATCTGAGTCACACCATCCCCTCTTTATGAAGCTTTCATTGAGCGCCTCTGACCAAAGCCCATTCCATCATGGATAGTCGACGCGGCTCCTCCTCTCGCGCTCCTAGCCCTCAGCCTGGAAATTGGGAGAGATGCTCAGTCCCGCATAGCAAGCTAGTTATACTCCAAGCCAAGGGATTTCTCCCCCCTGCCTTCATGGTTCCGGTTCGAGCCGGACTTGCCACCTACAAGGGCGGAAAGCAAGCGGAGAGCGTCCCCGATCCCTCTAAAGGAGAGCGGGTATGCTTCATCTCTTATCTAGTAAGAGGACTCGGATTTCCAATCCATCCGTTTCTCCGGGGGCTCTTGGAGTTCTACAGCCTCCAGTTGCACCACCTTACGCCTGCCTCCATTTTGCACATTGCGGGCTTCGTGGCCCTCTACGAGCTGTTCTTGGGCGTCGAGGCTCATTTCAGGCTGTGGAAGAGATTATTCTGCCTAGTACCCCGTTCTCACGAGGGGTCAATATATCAAGTGGGCGTAGCCGAGCTATGGCGCATCGCCGGGACCGGATACCTATCCGGAACCCCGAAGAAGGCGTCCGAAGACTGGCCTTCGGAATGGTTTTACATGGAGGACATCCCGCTGCTGGATCTTGTTCGGATCGACCTTCCCGAGTTTAGCAATGCTCCTCTGAAGAAGCGCCTAAGATGGCGCCCTCGAAGCCCCCGGAGGGAAGATGACCGGGATGTCCTCTATTTGATGAGCCGAATAAGGTTACTGGCTCATGCCGGATTGACCATGATTGGAGTCATGGCAATCTGTATTATGAGGGGAGTGCAGCCGCTCCAATATAGGGGCCACCCCATGTGGGACTTCAACGGGGAGGATGACGCCACCCGCCATGGCCGCAAAGGGCCGGGATCGGTCACCGAATTGGTGAAGATCTTGTCTGCATGTATAAAGGAGAGGAGGAGGATTTCCTCCGTGTCAATCCACTGAAGGAGTTTTCTTCGAATAATCCTCGAAGCTGGGTAAGCAAACATCTTTCTGACCTATCCAATCCATGTTCCCGTGGTTAAGTATCTCATTTCATGGTTTTTGCGCAGGAACTACGCCGGACTGTGGAGAAGATACACAGCCCGCCCCCACAACCCGAGGATCCGGAGAGGTCCCTCGATCCGACCTCCGAAGAGGATTCGGATATAAAGGTGGAGTTGATCGACGGGGTGTTCTACCAACTCAGCATCGACAATGCTTTGGTTGCCATTACGGTGATTACCCCGGAATACTTCCAGCCTCACAGGTAACTGAGACCGAGATCCCAAAACCCTGATAATGACCCATCCATGCTTATTTTTGATCACCGTATACCAATCGTGTTTCGCAGGGGGTACCTTCGAGGCAGGAAGCCGGGCCCACGGCGGCTGGCCAACAAAGGGCATTGCGGCCCCGCAGGCTAAAAAGAAGTGCGGTCCGGATCGAAACTCCGCGCAACGGTATGGCGTGTCACCATACTCCAGGATTGATTCCTGGAAGGCGTACTAAAGCTGGTGCTCTCTTCAGGAAAAAGAGCGCTCGCCGGACTGAGTCCGGAGAGGTTGCCAATCGGGCCTTCACCGGCCAGGCTTCAAAGCCGGGTCCGGAGGCTGAGGCGGGCACAAGACGTGCGTCGGATGCCCCTCCGACAGAGGATGCCGACAGGTTGTCCGCCACCAACTCCGAGGTGGAGAGCGCCTTGAATCACATGCGCCGCCGGACAGTTCTTCGTGACACATGTTTCTCCCAGGAGGCCTTGAATGCCTTCGATTCGGGAGATGCGCACCTCCGTGCCGCTCAAGATAGTCTAGCCAGAGCCACAGAGCAGTATGTAAAGGACATACGGGTAAAGAAATTTGACAGTTATATATGCCAGTAGCCCCCGAGACTTAAAATAGTTAGAATAATTGATTTAAGGATCATTTGTTATGCAGGATCTTACAGAAAAGAATACCCGATTGTCCTGTGAGCTTGAAGAGTGCAAGGCCCAACTTGAGGCCGCACTAGCCTTCTGAGGGAGCCTCTGAGACCCCTCTGGTAATATATGCTTTAAAAGATAAATAGTTTATGAAGTGCGGCGGGTGTGTAAATCTGACAAAAATGTTGCAGATGGCGCCGGACTAGATCCGGACAAGCAGCAGCTCTTGCGCCAGCTAAAGGCCGGCGAGACCATGCTTACAAGGGTGCGACAGGAGAAAAATAACCTCCAAGACGCCAACACCAAGCTGGGTGAGGAACTAAAGGATGTTCGTGCCTAGCTGTTTGACTCCGTAAAGGAGAATCGGCGGCTTCGTCGTGCATTTTCAGTAAGTGCTTGAACGAACTTTGAAAGAGTTCGCCGAGGAAGGCGACTAACATAAACATGTATGTAGGTTTGCTCACAGGTCGTCCTGAGGAGGAGATGCCCAGTTCTTCGGGTGATCTTCTTCCCGAATTCTGCGTCGGCTACCGCACGAAGTCCGGCCAAGTGATGAAAGGCATCGGCCATGCCTTGTGGCCATCTATCTCCCTGCCCGAAGGCATTGGGGAGCTGGCAGAGTGGCTTCAAGGAGCATGGCGGCGCTTCCAGCTATGGAAGATATCGGCCTGCCGTCAAGGCACCAGGGGGGCCTGGGCCATGGTAAAGACGTGGTACACGAAGGCTGACCCAAACCACATGGCCGAGGTCGGACCTGTGGGGCCGGATGGGATGGAGATCCTCAGAAAGCAGTGTACGGCCAAGTAGAATTGGCCAAGTATTCCCAAAGCAAGATTGTAATTTAGATAGGCTATTTGATGGCATTGAGGAGGAATACAATGTGTCGAGTTGACTTTGTATTAATATGACATGAAAGAATGTCTTCTAGCCGGATTGTAGATCGTTTGTCATAGCGGACCTTTTCGCTTCGACCTCCAGACCCAATAGTCCGGAGTGTGTCCGAATACCTTTGTTGTTATATAAGAACCGTGGTATGCATGGAGACAAGGCGTAGGGGTCATTGTTGCTGTATCAGACAAGAGCCCAACTAGTTATGTTATATTACATGGGTAGTAAGAAACATCTTCCAGGGAGAATAGTTCCGTTAAGGGTTCCTTTCGCTGGGATGCATGCCCTAAAGTGCATGTCAAAGCTGCTATGAAAGCAGAAAATCAACTAGGGCAGATGGGTAAATAATTAAAATCATCTTTCAGTTCACCGACCGAATATTCCCTTAAGAACGCTAGCTTTCGGCTTCACCCAGTCTGAGGTACACATCCGTGAGACCAGCAGTAATAATCGCAGAGGTGCTCCCTTTACCACCTAGCCGAACAATCGGGAACATAGGGGTAAGCACAGGAGCCAGGCAACCCAGCTTGGCCAAAACTTAAGTCATATCGATGCATATAATGGTGAATAAAAGGTACATGTGGCATTTTAACGCATGTGTTGGGCCTGAAGCCCGTATAAATAAGCTTCTGTTAAAGAATCCCCCAGGTATAATGAGTGCGGACAGCGCGTCAAGTGTGTGCGAAAAAAGCGCAAGCGAGCCTCTAGAGGCTTTAAGAAGAAGAAGGAGGAAGGAGAGAAATAAAAGACAACCAAAATAGAAAATGTGGACGGAGGAAGGAGACGAACTTGGAGTCCGGCACTTAGGCGAAGAATATTCGTAGACGGGCTGCGTTCCATGGGTTCGGCTCGAGTCGGTTATCCGATGCGTTTCGCAGACGGTATGCTCCGCCGGTCAGGACCTGGTTGATGATGAAGGGACCTTTCCATTTGGGCTTGAGTTTGTCCTTTTTCTTGTCTGGCAGGCGTAGAACTAGTTCGCCAACGTTATAAGCTTTGGCCCATACTTCCCTGCTTTGATATCTTCGAGCCTGCTGTTGATAGAATGCGGAACGAGCTTTTGCCACGTCGCGCTCCTCCTCCAATGCGTCCAAACTGTCCTGCCGATCGAGCTCGGCTTCTCTTTCTTCATACATGCGTACGCATGGTGAGTCATGTATTATGTCGCAGGGCAGGACTGCCTCTGCGCCGTACACCATAAAAAATGGTGTGAATCCGGTAGTACGATTTGGCGTGGTCCGCAGCCCCCAGAGTACGGAGTCGTGCTCCTCAACCCAGTGCGTGTTAGATTCCTTGAGGGACCGCACTAGTCTGGTTTAATGCCGGTCATGATTAGACCATTTGCTCATTCGACTTGGCCGTTGGTTTGAGGGTGATAGACTGAGGCGTAATCGAGCTTGATGCCCATGTTTTTGCACCATAATTTGACCTCATCGGCCGTGAAGTTGGTGCTGTTATCAGTGATGATACTGTGGGGGACACTGTAACGGTGCACTACCCCTGATATGAAGTCTATCACTGGTCCGGATTCGGCCGTTTTAACAGGCTTGGCCTCTATCCATTTGGTGAATTTATCCACCATGACCAATAGGTATTTTTGCTTGTGGGTTCCTCCCTTAAGGGGTCCAACCATGTCAAGCCCCAGCACCATGACGGCCAGGTGATGGGTATAGTTTTGAGGGCGGTGGGTGGCATGTGGCTTTGGTTAGCAAAAGCTGGCAACCGGCGCATCTTTCGACTAAATCATGCGCATCTGCCGGGCCGTCGGCCAATAAAATCTTATGCGGAAGGCCTTGCCTACAAGGGCCGGGCTGCGGCGTGGTGCCCACCCAGTCGGCATGAATTTCAGCCAGGAGGTTTCGCCCTTCCTCTTCGGAGATACACCTTTGAAGGACTCCGGTAGTTCTTTTCTTATAAAGCTCTCCCTCATGGACTTTATAGGCTTTAGATCGCCGTACTATGCAGCGAGCATCATTTTGGTCTTCGGGGAGTTCCTGCCTAGTTAGGTAGGCTAGGAATGGTTCCGTCCACGGGGCGATAACCGCCATTATTTCGTGAGCGGAGGGTGTTATCTCGGGGGCAGAGCCCCCGTTTGTGTCAGAGTGTTCGGCGTCAGGCAGTGCGGTTGGGTCCGGATTGTTATTGCCGGACTCCCCTTCCCACAGTACGGATGGCTTAAACAACCGTTCCAGAAAAATATTGGGTGGGACGGCATCGCGTTTTGCACCGACGCGTGCCAATATATCCGCCGCCTGGTTGTTATCCCGGGCTATATGATGAAATTCGAGCCCTTCGAACCGTGCTGACATTTTTAGGACCGCATTGCGGTATGCTGCCATTTTCGGATCTTTGGCATCAAAGTCTCCGTTTATTTGAGATATAGCGAGGTTCGAATCCCCACGCACCTCTAGGCGTTGAATGCCCATGGAGACTGCCATCCGGAGGCCGTGCAGAAGGGCCTCGTATTCGGCTGCATTGTTGGAGTCCGTATACATTATTTGAAGGACGTATTGGACCGTGTCCCCGGTTGGGGACGTCAGGACGGCGCCAGTCCCCAGGCCAGCCAACATTTTGGAGCCGTCAAAGTGCATGATCCAATTGGAGTATGCGCCGTACTCTTTAGGGAGTTCGGCTTCAGTCCATTCGGCCACGAAGTCGGCCAAAACCTGCGACTTGATAGCTCGTCGTGGCTTGTAAGTTATGTCGAATGGAAGGAGCTCTATGGCCCATTTTGCAATCCGGCCCGTCGCGTCGCGGTTGTTTATAATATCGTTAAGAGGTACTTCGGAGGCTACCGTTATCAAACACTCTTGAAAGTAGTGTCGCAGCTTCCGGGATGCCATGAACACCGCGTATGCTATCTTTTGATAGTGTGGGTACCGGGACTTGCATGGAGTTAGGACAATGGACACATAATAAACCGGTTTTTGAATAGGGAACTGGTGTCCGTCCGTTTCTCGTTCGACAACGAGCACCGCGCTGACAACTTGATGTGTTGCGGCGATATATAATAGCATTGGTTTGCCCACATTGGGCGCGGAGACGGATTTGTTGCCAAAATGGCCTTTATTTCTTCGAGTCCGGCCGTGGCGGCATCCGTCCACTCGAAGTGTTCGGTGCAGCGGAGGAGGCGGTAAAGGGGTAATGCCTTTTCTCCCAAACGGGAAATAAAGCGGCTTAGAGCCGCTACGCATCCCGTCGATTTTTGTATTTGTTTGAGGTCTTTTGGAATATCCAATTGTGACAGAGCTCGGATCTTGGCTGGATTTGCTTCAATTCCTCTACCGGACACAATGAAGCCCAGGAGCTTTCCGGCTGGAACGCCGAAGACGCATTTTTCCGGATTGAGCTTGATGTCATATTTTCGAAGATTATCGAATGTGAGCCTCAGGTCGTCTACTAGAGTTTCGACATGCTTGGTTTTGACGACCACGTCATCTACATATGCTTCCACCGTTTTGCCGATCTGATTTGCCAGACATGCCTGAATCATGCGCTGATATGTTGCGCCGGCGTTTTTTAGCCCAAAGGGCATTGTGTTGAAGCGAGCGGGCCGTATGGAGTGATGAATGTTGTTGCGACTTGGTCTGCTCCGCCATCTTGATTTGGTGGTAGCCGAGATGCAGCGTCGAGGAAGCACAATGAGTCGTGCCCTGCTGTAGCGTCAATAATTTTATCAATTCGAGGGAGGGGGAAAGGATCCTTTGGGCAAGCCTTATTAACGTCTTTGAAATCAACACATAGGCGCCAGGATTTATCCTTCTTTGGTACCATCACCAGGTTTGCTAGCCAGTCCGGATGTTTTGATATCTCTGATGAATCCGGCTTCCAAGAGTTTGGCTAGCTCCTCTCCCATGGCCTGTCTCTTGGGTTCGGAAAAGCGCCGAAGAGCCTGTTTGGTAGCTTGAATCCTTTTAGGATGTTTAGGATGTGCTCAGCCAGCCGACGTGGGATTCCTGGCATGTCTGAAGGGTGCCAGGCAAAGATGTCTCAGTTTTCTCGTAGAAATTCTCGTAGTGCGGCGTCGACGTCAGGGTTTAGTTGTGCCCCAATGGAGGCCGTCTTTGTAGGGTCCGTTGGGTGGATTTGGAATTTGACTATTTCATCCGCTGGTTTAAAAGAGGTGGACTTGGATCTTTTATCAAGTATCACATCGTCCATGTTCACTGTGGAGCGCATCGCGTCGAGTTCCTCGGCCGCTAGGGCTTCGGATAGAGCCTCGAGCGCTAGAGCGGCTGTCTTGTTTTCGGTAGCGAGTGCTATGTTTGGGTCACTAGCGAGAGTGATGATTCCGTTAGGTCCGGGCATTTTAAGCTTCATGTACCCATAATGGGGTATAGCTTGAAAGATTGTGAATGCCTCTCGTCCTAATAAAGCATGATATCCGCTGTTGAACGGGGCCACCTGAAATGTGACCTCTTCGGACCTGTAATTGTCCGGCGAGCCGAACAGTACGTCCAGTGTAATTTTTCCTGTGCAGCATGCTTCCCGGCTAGGGATAATTCCTCTAAAGGTTGTGCTGCTTCGCTCAATGCGGTTCCAGTCTATTTCCATTTTTCGGAGGGTTTCCTCATAGATGAGGTTTAGTCCGCTGCCGCCATCCATGAGTACCTTAGTAAGGCGAAAGCCGTCCACTATCGGACTGAGAAGCAATGCGGCTGGTGCTTGGGCTGTTCGGAATTTAGGTTCGTCACTGGCATTAAAGTTAATATCCATGTCACTCCGTGGATTTATTGTTGCTACTTGGTAGACTTCGGCAAGGTTACGGAGTGTTCGTTTTCACATGTTATTTGATGCGAAAGTCTCAAAGACTGTTAACACCATACTGGTGTTGCTGGGCTGGGATTATGAAGCTAGAAGCTCTTCGCCACTTTTGGCCACCTGCCGTAGTATCCAACATGCTCGAAGGCTATGAGTTGGAGTGGTGCCCTCTCTGCTATGAATTTTGCAGGGTCCGTTTAGCCAACCCTCCAGTACGGTTCCGTACCCTTTAGGGGGTTTTGGTTTTTTGGCATTTGACCCAAGTGCTTGATAATGATGCACCCTTTTATTTCGGACTAGGGACGTATTCGGGGCCGGATTATCCCAAAATTTACTTTCGGTTTTCCAGGCGCTCTCCATCGCACAATACTTTTGTACTATGGTCACCAAGTCAGCAAAGCGTGCAATTTTGCAATGACTTATGGCGTTTAGGATTCCTTTGTCCGTGCAATTATTGCAGAAAATTGGGATTGCGTCCTCCTCTCGGCAGTCCTTTATCCTGTTCATAACCAGGAGGAATCTGGCCCAGTAATGATGTCTTTGTTTCAGCGGGCTCTTGCCGAATTCGAGAGAGATCGCTAATGTTTGGGTGGGCGGAGGAACTAGATCCGGAACCCCGTCAATTTAGGACTCGGGGGCGAAGTTTCGAACTTCGGAAGTTTGGATTTTTGAGCGTTATCCAATGAGTCCAACCCGCCGCCTGACTTTAAGTTCAGGGCTTGATCGACATCCTTCCCTCCGCGGGAATCCGGCATGGGGGGATCGGGAATCCGGACATAGCTAGTCCTTAAGGTAGAAGAAGAGTCACCGCATTGCTCCTCTGTCACAGCAACATGATGGGTAGCCTGGGGAGAGTTGATCTCTCTCAGATCGGTTTTAGGCCCGATCCGGTTGTAATTTGTGGCGACTCCCAGGGCGGCGATGCGATCCAAGAGCTCGTTTATGGAGGAGAGCTCGATCGGATCTAACTGTCCGGCAAGTTCCGAACTAACCTGGAGATTGGTTTCGATGACTCGAGAGGTCATCGTCGGTAGCAACGGCGAACTAGCGGTCATGAGAAAACCGCCCTAGCGAAGAGTCGACCCGATGGCCAAGGCTTCTTTGGCGATGGTATCGCCTTTAAAGGCGAGATGAGGCATCCTGCCTGATGGCGACGGCGACGTAGGAACTCTCAATGAAAGCACCAATGTCGGTGTCAAAACCGGCGGATCTCGGGTAGGGGTCCCGGCTATGCGTCTAGGCGGATGGTAACAGGAGACAAGGGACACGATGTTTTTACCCAGGTTCGGGCCCTCTCGATGGAGGTAATACCCTACTCCTGCTTGATTAATATTGATGATATGGGTAGTACAAGAGTAGATCGACCACGAGATCAAGGAGGCTAAACCCTAGAAGCTAGCCTATGGTATGATTGTTCTCTCCTACGGACTAAAACCCTCCGGTTTATATAGACACCGGATAGGTTAGGGTTACACAGAGTCGGTTACAATGGTAGGAGATCTACATATCCGTATCGCCAAGCTTGCCTTCCACGCCAAGGAAAGTCCCATCCGGACAAGGGACGAAGTCTTCAATCTTGTATCTTCATAGTCCAGGAGTCCGGCCGTGATGATAGTCCGGCTATCAGGACACCCCCTAGTCCGGGACTCCCTCACCGGTGATGACCGTAGTTTGAGGAGTTCATGTATTCACTAAGTGCTAATGCTTTGGTCCGGTACTCTATTAAAAGGAGGCCTTAATATCCCTTAGTTTCCATTAGGACCCCGCTGCCACGAGAGGGTAGGACAAAAGATGTCATGCAAGTTCTTCTCCATAAGCACGTATGACTATATACGGAATACATGCCTACATTATATTGATGAATTGGAGCTAGTTCTGTGTCACCCTATGTTATAAACGTTGCATGATGAATGCCATCTGACATAATTATCCATCATTGATCCATTGCCTATGAGCTCGTTTCATATTAATCTTTGCTAAGTTACTTTTCTGTTGCCACTGTTACGATTGCTACAAAACTGCTATTGTTACTTTTGCCACCGTTACCGTTACTTCCATATTACTTTGCTACTAAATACGTTGCTGCAGATATTAAGTCTTTCAGGTGTGGTTGAATTGACAACTCAGCTGCTAATACTTGAGAATATTCTTTGGCTCCCCATCAAATCAATAAATTTGGGTTGAATACTCTACCCTCAAAAACTGTTATGATCCCCTATACTTGTGGGTTATCAAGACCTTTTTCTGGCGCTGTTGCCGGGGAGAATAGCTCTATTCTCTGAGTCACTTTGGATTTATATCTATTGATCACTATGAGGAATTTGAAAGATTAAAGAACCAAGATTTCCCCCTCAACTACGAGGGGAGGTAAGGAACTGCCATCTAGCTTTGCACTTGATTCTCCTTATGTTTTGAGTAAACTCGCGACACCTACACCTGCTATTGATTCTGATATGTCGCATGTTATAGATGATGCAACTTATGCTACGCATGATGCTTATGATGATACTACTTGCATGCTTGATGATACTGTGCCACTAGGTGAATTTTTTGATGAACAAATTGCTAGGGCTAGAGAGAATGAAATTACTGAAACTGATGATATTATTGAAACTAAATATTATGATTCTCCCCCTAGATATGAATTGCCTGTTGTACCTGAGGGTTATGTTATGGATGAAGAAAATGACAGAGACTTCTTTGCTTATAATGATAGTGAGGATCTTAAGAAACTGTTAGCTAAGCTGAAAGAAAAATCCTTGAATGTTAGAATGAAATATGATCCCGCTTTTGCTACTTCACCTATCTTTGTTACTGATAAGGATTATGAATTCTCTGTCGATCCTGAGTTAGTTACTTTGGTTGAATCTGATCCTTTCTATGGTTATGAATCTAAAACTATTGTGGCACATCTTACTAAATTGATTTATATAGCCACCCTATTTGCTCATGAGGAAAAAATTTGCTAATACTATATTCTTAAATTGTTTCCTGTCTCGTTAAAGGGTGATGCTAAGAGATGGTTTAATTATCTTGCTGCTGGTTGTGTGCGTAGTCCCCAGGATATGATTTACTACTTCTCTGCAAAATATTTCCCCGCTCATAAGAAACAAGATGCTTTAATGGAAATATTTAATTTTGAGCAAATTGAATAAGAGAGTCCCCCACAAGATTGGGGGAGGCTTCTACAATTACTTAATATTTTTCCTGATCATCCTCTCAAGAAAAATGAAATACTTGATATCTTTTATAATGGACTAACCGATGCTTCCAGAGACCACCTGGATAGTTGTGCTGGCTGTGTTTTCAGGGAAAGAACTGTTGAGCAAGCTGAATTGCTACTGAATAATATATTGAGTAATGATAATGATTGAACACTTCCCGAACCAACTCCGAAGCCAACTCCGAAGAAAAGGGGTATTCTATTTCTCAGTCCTAAAGATATGCAAGAGGCAAAGAAATCTATGAAACAAAAATGTATTAAAGTTGAAGATGTTAAGAATCTACCGCCTATTGAAGAAATATATGTTCTTGATAACCCGACACAGGTAGTAGAGGTAAACTCTTTCCATATATTTCATGAAGGTAATATTCCTCATAATAAGTCTGCTAGTCAATGCTTGGATGAGTTTGATATTTTTATTGTTAAACAAGAAAATTTCAATGCCTATGTTAGTACACAACTGAAATGTAATGCTTACATGCTTGACCACTTGAGTGATTATATGAGTATAACTGTTAGTGATCTCAAGCTTATTAGTAAACATGCTTCCATGGTTACAACTCAAGTAGAACAAGTACTTAAGGCACAAGATGATTTTCTTAATGAGTTGAATAGTAAGGACAATGATAATACTGTTAGGGTTATGACTAGAGGTGGTAAAATGACCCCAGGAACCTTTGTATCCTAAGGGTCATCCTAAGAGAGTTGAGCAAGATTGTCAGAAAACTAATACTGATGCACCTAGTCCTCGCACTAAAAAGAAAAAGAAAACTGATAGGACATTGCATGCTAGTGAACCTGCTATAGACACACCTGAGAATCCCAATGATATTTCTATTTCTGATGCTGAGACACAATCTGGTGATGAACATGAACCTAGTAATAATGCTAATAATGATGTTCATGCTGATGCTCAACCTAGTAATGATAATGATGTAGAGATTGAACCTGCTGTTGATCTTGATAACCCACAATCAAATACTCAACGTTATGATAAGAGAGACTTTGTTGCTAGGAAACATGGTAGAGAAAGAGAACCATGGGTTCAGAAACCCATGCCCTTTCCTCCTAAGCCATCCAAGAAAAGGGATGATGAGGATTTTGAGCGCTTTTCTGAAATGATTAGACCTATCTTTTTGCGCATGCGTTTGACTGATATGCTTAAAATGCCTCCTTATGCTAAGTATATGAAAGATATTGTTACTAATAAAAGAAAGATATCGGAAGCTGATATTTCCACCATGCTTGCTAATTATACTTTTAAGGGTGGAATACCAAAGAAATTAGGAGATCCAGGAGTACAAACTATACCATTCTCTATTAAAAGAAACTATGTTAAAACTGCTTTATGTGATCTTGGAGCCGATGTTAGTGTTATGCCTTTCTCTTTGTATCGTAGACTTGAATTGAATAAGTTGACACCTACTGAAATTTCTTTGCAAATGGCTGATAAATCAACTGCTATACCCATCGGTATTTGTGAGAATGTGCCTGTTGTGGTTGGAAAGTTACTATTTTAACGGATATTCTTGATATTCCCGAGGACGGCAGTATGTCGATCATCCTTGGTAGACCCTTTTTGAATACTACAGGGGCTGTTATTTATTGCACCAAGGGCAATGTTACTTTTCATGTTAATGGTAATGAGCATACAGTACACTTTCCAAAGACACAACCTCAAGTTCATAGCATCAATTCTATTGGAATTTTTTTAACTATTGCTATTGGAGGTTTTGAATTCCCTCTTCCTAATGTCAAAAGAAATATGATATTATTATTGTTGGGGACATGGATATTCCCGTTGAGGTAACCTAGTGTTATTCGAAAGTTCTCCGGTTTTATCTCATTCGGAAGAAGTTTGTTAATAAGACTTGATCAACTTTATTAATGGATTCCTTTTGATGGGCATGAGATGGGTGATGTCGGGGGTTGGGTTCAACATATGCCAATGGATGGCTTATCATGGTGGGAGCAAGTAGAACGTCGCCGGTGCCTGAAAGCGGGATGAGGCGTAGACACGAACGCCGGCGCACTTTACCCAGGTTCGGGGCTCTCCTGGGAGATAACACCCCTAGTCCTGCTCTGCGGGGTCTCCGCATGATCACTAAGGCACTAGTGAGTACAATGGTGCTCCTCGAGCTGTTTGGTAGAGGTGGAAGAAAGCAAGGCTTGCTCTCTCCTTTCTCTATGGGTCGATCTAGTTCTAACAGTGTGGGAACCCCTTGCATGGGTGTCCTGGGGGGTTTATATAGGCCTACCCCCCCAGGGGTACAATAGTAATCCGGCCGAGTGTAGGACCCGGCTGTCAGTCTCTTTGGTGGCCGGCTTCTCCGCCGGCTGTTGGGGCCCGCCGCCTGGTGGCCCCCGCCGACTGGTCTGGTACGGAGCCGGCAGGCCGCCCCCTCCGCTCACGGGTCTTGTTGGCTGCTGATCACTATAGCCGTGATGCTAATGACGCAGGCTCGGTCAAGGGTGCGTGGCTACAATCCCGCCGCCTAGCGGGCGATTACTGTAGCCACTCTGTGTCTTGTCTGGTTAATGGCGCGTGGGTCCCGAAGAAGGGGCGGGCCGACTGCTGGGGGTGACCTCCCTCGGATCCGACTGGTGGGGCTCTAGCCGTCTTCCGGGCTCTCGCTGATCGATGGGCCCGTCGTCCTTGGGTCGTACCGACATGTCGTCGTGGGAGCAGGGCTCCGCCTTTCATGATGACGTTAGGGGTGGAGTAGCAACAAGATCTTTGCGCCCGGCGGAGATCTCCGCCGATGCGGTAATCGTGGCCACACCCATCCCTGGATTTGGGAGGGACGGGCTATACTGTAGCCACTCCCTGTTTTGTCTTTCTTGATGAGGGCGCAGCTTCGTGGGCGCCTCGGGCCGACTGCTAGGGGCTGGCTTCTCTGGAGGCCGCCCACTAGGAGTTGGCTTGTCTTGACACCGGCTTCTGGAACTCGGCTGTTTACGGGAAGCCATGTACTACTCCAGCCGGCTACCAGAAGGCGGCACTTCGTCTTGGTGCCTTGAGGGGCACGGCCAGCCCCGATGTCTTGAAAGGTTCTGGGTCTCGGGTTAGCCTACCCGTGGCCCATTACTCCGACAGTAGTCCCCGAAGATGGTGAGGTGCCGCGGCTGAGCAGCCGAGGAGCCTCATCAGTTTCTTTCTCCGAGTGCTTGAGGTGGAGCTTCATCCGACTTCTTTCGAGCCGACTGGCGAGAGTCGGCCTTGCCCAGTCTGGCTTATCCAAACTTCGAACGCGTCGGCGGGAACCAAGGGGCGTGCTAGCTAAGCCTTCAGGCCACCGCCCATTGTGGGCATGTCGTGAGGCGCTGAGCGGCCGGGCCAGTCTGCCAACCCACGCTCGCGATGCGACACGCCTGCTGGCGGGGCCCGCCACTACCACGCCTCGGCACGCGAGCAGATCCGCTGTGGCCGAGGTGGGTGGTTGGGTTTTCCCGCGGAGTTACTGCGCACAGTAGCTCGCGTGATAAACGTGGGGGCGTGGGGTCGTGGGCGCAGTAAATCCCACGATCGCCCCTTGGCTTCGCAGACCGTAGGCCTATAAGTAGGGGGAGGAGGGGGAGCGGCGGAGCACGCACGCCCCTCCTCCCATTCTTTCCTTCTTCTTCTTCCTCTCGCCGTAGCGCCTCCAAGCCACACCGAGCGCTGCGGTGATTCGTCTCCGATCAGCTCATCCTCCAATCCCACACCCCCATGGCACGCTCCGGAGCATGGGACGGCTCCGAAGTTCACGACGACCACATCGACTTCCTCTACCAGACGCGGCAGCTGCCGAGCAAAGATTACGTGAAGGTCCGCCTCGCACCGAAGAGGGAAATCTCGCCGGCGCCGGAGGAGGGCGAGCGGGTCGTCTTCCACTCGCACTGCCTGCGCGGCCTCGGTCTACCGGCGAGCAGCTTCTTCCGGTCCTTCCTCGAGTTCTACGGTCTTCGGCCACACCACCTCACCCCGAACACGATGGTGCTGCTGTTCGCCTTCGTCACTTTGTGCGAAGGCTTCCTCGGTGTCCTCCCCACCATCGAGCTTTGGGGGAGTTCTTCTACATCAAGCTCGACACCCTCGTCGCAGGCGTGCCGGCTCAATGCGGCGCGTTTATTGCGGTGCGGAGGCCGGCGGCCGAAAATCCGTTTCCTCCCATCCCGCTGATCAAGTCGGTGAAGATGTGGCATCGGTCATACTTCTACGTAAAGAGCGTCTTCCCGGAGGGCGACTGGGTCAACTTGCCGGCTTACGAAGCCGGCCCATCGGCTAGGAGGCGGCCCAACTGGTCGTACTGGGCTAAGACACTGTCGCCTTCTGGAGCCGCCGCCATCGCGCGGCTCCGAGTGTTAACATAGTCGGAGGGCCTGACCGGGCCCGACTTGCTGTCCGCCTTTGTGGCACGCCGAGTGCTCCCGCTTTAGTGCCGCCCTCACATGATCTGTCAGATGAGCGGGCATCGGGACCCAAGCCGGCTGTGCACCAAGGAGATGCCTCACGCAGAGGTAGCTCACATGGTGAACTATCTTGCGAACTGCGAGCTCACGGAGGAGTGGCGGTTTGGCAAGGAGCTGTATTCACGCGCCAACCCCCCGCCTATGGTAAGTTATCTTTCTTTTTCTCTATCCTTTATGTTGCCGAGTTCGGCCTGTCCAACCTAACCAATCGGACTTTGAATAGAGCCCCCTCCTCCAGCCGGCAGCCGGCGCCGCGGTGCTGGAGCGCTGATTCCTCCCCGACCGAGCGGAGAGCAACGTTGATGACCCCGACTTGGGGGCGGCGGCCTTGGAGGACGACGCCGAGGGAGGAGGCGGCGAAGCAGGTGGCTCGAGGCTCGGAGCCAGCCTCGAGGACTGGCCCGACGATGATGCGGGGGAAGTCGCCCCGCACCACCAGCCAGGGGCCGGCCAGCCGGGCGCGAGCTCGTCTGCTGTGCCGGATGCCCAAGGTGGCGCGAAGAAATGCAGGGCCGCGCCGAGCTTGTTCGGCAGCCGGCTGAAGAAGCCCAAGGGCTCGGCCGCGGCGACCAACCGAGATGAAGCGGCCGCGAAGGCCGTCCGCTTCCGCAAGGCGGTGAAGGAACCGCAGCTGGTTTCTGCGTAAGTACTGCCTTCCTCTTGCGCCTTCATTTTTTCCTTGTTTGATTCTGTCTGAGTTTCTTTACTTTGTTTCCCTTGATCTAGGGCTCCACTCTCTCTCGAGAAATCGGCCGCCGCCTCCATCATCGGGTCGGCGGAGACCTCCACCACCACTCGCGGATCGATCCGGCCGCCGACCTCCGGGAGGCGAGGGAGCGGAATGCGCAGGAAGTGTGCTAGGAGCAGGAAGCCGCCCGCCTGGAGAAGGCGGAAGCAGAGAAGGCGGAGGCCGCCGCCCTGAAGAAACTCGCGGAGGCTGAGGCAGCCGACGCGGCGAAGAAGCAGGCCGAGGAGGCCCGCACCGCCAGTCGGTGATATTCATCACTCCCCTGAACTCTGCGCCGCCACCTCTGGAGTTCGTGGCGCAGACTGGGGAAGTCTGGGACGAGCACCCGATCATGGAGAGGGACGGCGGCGACGTCACCATGCCAGACGTGATTGTGCCTCCACCGCCGCTGTCCGGGAGCGCACAAGGCGAGCAGCCGGCGGACCCGCCGGTGCCGCCAACTGGAAACGATGTGGTGACGGGCCCGACTCGTGAGGTCGGCACACCGATGCGCCACCGACTTGCAAAGGCGGGTTCGGCGCCACGCCCGCTGGAGACCGGCGCCGCAAGTTCCTCGATCCCGTACACCGAGGCGACCAGCGCCGCGCCCACTGGGTGGGTGCGGGAAGGCGGGACGGGCCCTCTGAACAAGGCGATCCTGGACGTTCAAGTAAAACTCCGCGCCGAGGCCGACACTATCAAGCACTGCAACAAGACGTTCCTGGAATCGCGAGAAGCCATCCGGGTACGTTTCTTGCTTCTTCGTTTTTAACTCTTGTATTGCTTCGTGGGGGCACATCAGCGCACCCACTTGGTGTAGTCCCCGAGTTCCTGGCCGGCTGCTGAGCAGGCGGCTCGGAACTTTAATTAGCAGGCTCTGAGCGCTGATATCCTTGCTGCAGGATTATCATAACCTCCGTGAGGCTGCCTTCAACTCCAAAGTCCAGGAGTTGGATCAACGCGCTGCCGACTTGTCGGAGAGCCGAAGTGAGTCCTCTTCTTTCTCTGCGAGGGCGCGCTGGCGCACTCGTAGGCTGTGGTCCCCGAGATTCGGGCCGACTGCTGAGCAGTCGGGCCGGATCTCCCCGGCAACTGTTCTTCTTTCTGCTGGTTACTAACGCCTTTCCCTTCTTCTTTTCTTCTGCAGAGGCCAACGCCGTCTTGCAGCAGCAGCTGGGCGAAGCCAACACCGTGTTGCGCGCTAAGGAGGAGGAGTGCAGCAAGCTGGCTGAAGAGCGTGACCGGCTGGTCGCGCAATTGCCGGAGCAGGCGGAGCTTCTCAAGAAGGCCCAGAAGGTGGCGGAGGACAAGGAGACCGACCTCCTTGCTGAGTTCACGACCAAACGCTCCGCCTGGACCGACAAGGAGGCGATGTTGACTTCCGGCTTTCACGAGATTGAAGACATAGTCGATGGTGAGCTTCCCTCTTTTTCCTTCTTTGAGCTTCCGGCTGCTGGTCAAGCCGGCCTCTTGTCTCTAAATTTGGCTCTTTGCTTTCTGTCTTGGCAGACTTCTTTCCTGGTCACTCGGACGCCGCCAATCAGGCCATTGAAGCTGATCGCGAAGGACGGAGGGCGGAAGGCGCACAGATCGCCACCCTGTGGCCGGACATGCCGGCACCGCACACTCCCAGTCGGACTGCCGACTGGCTGGAGGTGGCGACCGGCTGTCTTGAGGCCTGGAAGGGCTCCTCGGCCCAAGCTAGAGCACGCCAGGCCTTTGAATTCGTCAAGGCGTGGTACCCTGGGCTAAGTCTAGCCCAGCTGGCCACGTTCCAGCTGGAGGCTCAGGAGGAGTTGGCGGTCGTGGAAGATGACCTCGTCAAGCGTGTGGCGGCAATCGTTGAGTACACCGACACCAGCGTCTTCATCCCGGAGTGGGTTGAGAATGGCGCTGAGGCGCCACTAGAATGCTTTGGGCTGAACCCGAAGGACGGCTAGGACTCGGCCGAGGTGATCGACTCCAGCGGCGAGGAAGAAGGCGAGGATGCAGAGGAAGGCAAAGAGGAGGCGCTAGAGGTCGGAGCGGACGGCCAGCCTCAGCTCGACCGCGCCTCTAGCAACGAGCCACGCCCAACCAAGCCAGCTACCACTGGAAGTGACCAAGCGGCGACTGACCAGCCAGCCGCTCCACCAACCGGCGCCACTGACTCCTCCGATCCACCGAACCCGTCTGCAGCTCCCTAGGCCGCCAGTTTATCTTTTGCTTTACCTGCCTATCGGTCTCAACGAACTTGTTAATTTTGCACAATTCCACCCACGTGGTGTATCTCAAACTTCTGTTGAATATGGGCCAAGGGCCTTTTGCTATGTAAAATATTTTTCCGAGTTCTATCTTTTCTTGCTTGCTGCTCTTTTGCTTCTTTCCTTTGCCACCTTCCCTTGGTTGCCGTCTTGCCAGCCGAACAGCCGCTCTGCGGACTGTGGCTAGGTCAACTACTTAGCTACTTCCGGGGAGGCAAGTACTTAGCCGTTTTAGAGTTCTTTATCAAGTTAAGTAGAAGCCGGCCGGTCGGCTGCTCAACAGCCGGTCGAAAAGGCGGGAAGCCGGCTTGAACTATGCACATGCTTTGGGTCCTTAGCCATTTTTCATGTGGGCACCCTTTCTTCCTTACTCCTGCCCACCAGACAGTCGCTTCGCTCATAGCGGCTTCCGCAGGAGACGGCTTAGTTGCCAACACATTACTTGTCTGGCTGCAGGAAGCATTTCATAGTACAAGATGGTGAGTCCCCGGGCCGACTAGTCGGACCCGGTGCCAAGCGACATAAAGATAATGACACATTCATAGGCATAATTCTTATCATATAGATAAAAGAGGGCAGTCCCCAAGCTCTTCTCGGGGGACCCGGAGTCTTCGTACTTTAAAACAAAAGGTAGCATGGTGTCACGCCCTCGATGCGGCTATATCTCCCACGTGTCGAAGCACGACTTAGAGGCATAACCGCATTGAAAGCAATGTCGCAAGTGAGGTAATCTTCACACAACTCATGTAATACATAAGGGAAAAGAGATACATAGTTGGCTTACAATCGCCACTTCACACAATACATGAGTAAAACATTACATCATACAGATACAATCAAGGTCCGACTACGGAACCAAAATAAAAGAAGACTACCCCAAATGCTACACAGATCCCCGATCGTCCCAACTGGGCTCCACGCCTGATCAACTGAAACGAAACAACACAAAGACCAAGATCTTCAGCGAGCTCCTCCTTGAGCTCGGGTGCATCACCCGCGGTCTCATCGGCACCGCAAACTGGTTTTGGAAGTATCTGTGAGTCACGGGACTCAGCAATCTCACACCAGCGAGATCAAGACTATTTAAGCTTAAAGGTAGGACAAAGTAGTGAGGTGGAGCTGCAGCAAGCGACTAGCATATATGGTGGCTAACATACATAAAAGAGAGCGAGAAGAGGAGGCAAGGCACGGTCGAACAACTATGATCAAGAAGTGATCCTGAAACTACTTACGTCAAGCATAACTCCAACACCGTGTTCACTTCCCGGACTCCGCCGAGAAGAGACCATCACGGTTACACACGCGGTTGGTGTATTGTAATTAAGATCAACTTCGGGTTTTCTACAACCGACATTAACAAATTCCCATCTGCCACATAACCGCAGCACGGCTTTGAAAGTTCAAACCCTGCAGGGTGTCCCAACTTAGCCCATGATAAGCTCTCGCGATCAACGAAGGAATAGACCTTCTCCCGGGAAGCCCGATCAGTCTCGGAATCCGGCTACAAGACATTTCACAGCAATAAAACAAGACCAGCAAGACCTCCCGGCGTGCCGACACCACGATAGTAGCCACAGCGTATCTCGTCTCGAGCCACGACCGGATAAGCTAAGCGTCACAGTACCGACGTAACCCAAGTTGCCAAGGGATGGTCCCACGGTGCTCTATTTTGGACCAACGATTAGAAAAGCACTGGCCCGGGGGGGTAAATAAAGATGACCCTCAGGATGCGCGACTCCCAAGGGAAAAAGGCTAGGCGAGGCAAATGTAAAACCAATGTTGGGCCTTCTTTGGAGAAGTCTTATTCAAAGCGAACTGTCAAGGGGGTCCCATAAATCACCCGACCGCGTTAGGGACGCAAAAATCCGGGAACATAACACCGATATGACGGAAACTAGGGCGGCAAGAGTGGAACAAAACACCAGGCATAAGGCCGAGCCTTCCACCCTTTACCAAGTATATAGATGCATTAATTAAATAAGATATATTGTGATATCCCAACAATTAAACATGTTCCAACAAGGAACAACATCTCCATGTTCCAACAAGGAACAAACTTCATCTTCACCTGCAACTAACAACGCTTATAAGAGGGGCTGAGCAAAGCGGTAACATAGCCAAACAACGGTTTGCTAGGAAAGGATGGTTAGAGGTTCGACATGGCAATGTGGGTGGCATGATATAGCAAGTGGTAGGCATCGTAGCATAGGCATAGCCAAAAGAGCGAGCATCTAGCAAACAAAGATAGAAGTGATTTCGAGGGTATGGTCATCTTGCCTGAAATCCCGCAAGGAAGAAGAACGAGTCCATGAAGAAGACAAACGGACGTAGTCGAACGAATCCTCACAACTCCGGAACGGAACC
Organism: Aegilops bicornis; assembly: GCA_021605145.1. Taxonomy (NCBI): domain Eukaryota; kingdom Viridiplantae; phylum Streptophyta; class Magnoliopsida; order Poales; family Poaceae; genus Aegilops; species Aegilops bicornis. Next base: position 306,842,010 of record CM038671.1, on the reverse strand, counting down.
GAAGCTAACGAGAAAAGCAAACCGGAAAGAAGCAAACAACATAGTAAAACAACCAATCATAAACATGGCATGATGCACAAACAAATATGATGCACGTCCGGTTTAAATAGCATGGCATGGCAATATGCACAAACAACACTACAAGTTAAGTGGAGCTCAATATGCAACGAGTTGCATATTGACGGAACACCACATCACTTATTTAGTTCTCTCCCGATTAGGTACTCAACAATATTAAATGTTATTAAACATGGCAAGAGTTGAAGCATATGAAACTAACTATTTAGGCAAGATTAAATGAGGCCGGAAACAACAACAACAATTCCGGAAAATCCCCATATGCAAATTATGGATTCGGTACTGATCTGACCTAAAGCATATTTTAGAGTTGTTAAACATGCAAAGTAATGCTACCATGTTAAACTAGGCATTTTCTACCCCATTTACATATATAATTTATTTAAAATGGAGCTACGGTTATTAAGTTATGCAATAAATCATTTTAGCATGGCATTTAAGCAAATTAAAGCAAACAACAATTATAAACGTTTAAATGTTGTTATCATGATGCGGATGACATGTGCAAGTTTATGCAATTTTTATGAAAATGTTGACAAGAGCATGTTACGAGGCATTATGTCACCGTGGTGGATGAAAGGGTGCCACGGCAACGAATCCGAAAATGGTGCCACGGCAACACATCGGTTCCGATAACTCGATTGAGATATCCGCATAAAGGAAAGCGTGACGGAAGCGAGTCATGCAAGAAGGTGGGGTGATCCCGGATACCGGGTTCCCACGGAACGGTGGCATGGCAAAAGAGGGGCATCGCAAGGATGATTCGATCACGGTCGGTCATCTCGGTGGTTATACCTTCGAAGCGTGCGTTAGGCGGAAAATGTTTAAAGAGGGAAGTAGACGTTCTCGCGATGATTGCTGAGGGAAGTAGTGGTACACGCAGCGTTTTCGTAGATGTTCGGGTCGTGAAGCGGTACTTGAAGAATCCCGAAGCGGACTTGGCGTCTTCGCGTAGGGGTACTTTGTCGTTATCCACCTCGGATGTAGTCGTTCCCGTGTAGTCGAACTTGACGATCCGAGGGGTACTTGGCGCATCACCGTGTAGTCACTGCGTTTGTTCGGAGAGGATCTTGGCGAAATCCACGAAGCGTCCTCGGGCTTCCCTGGTTGCCGAAGTCTCGGCAGCAACGAGAGGGGCAACAGGACGCGTTCTCCACCCGCCGAACGAGGCGCAGGCGGGCAGGGCTCATCTGGTTCCCGGCGGGTCCAGCCGGTGGGACTCCATGGGCGGCGGCCATGGCGTCGGGCAGGGCTTCCCGAGGCAGGCGCCGGAGTTGAAGATGCTTGTTGGCGGAGGGAGTACCGGGCGCAGGGAGCGGCGAGGTCACCACCTCCCGGCAGGGCAGCGGGAGGAGACACGGGAGGCGGGCGACGGAGCAAGGCGGCACGGCGGCCGGTCTTGGCGCAGGAGGCGCGGCCATGGCGGAGGACGAAGGATCCGGCAACGGCCGCGCTCGACGCTGCTTGGCGGCCGAAGGGAGCAAGCAGCGCGGCCGTGTCCTCGGCGAGGGTTGAGGGCGGCGGCGAGGAGGCCACAGGGGTCCGGCCTGGTCGTTGACGAGGGCGACGGGACATGGGAGGCGGAGGAGGAGGCGCTCGAGGAGGAGGCCGAGGATCGAGCGGGGGTTCGGGCTGAGCGATCTGGGAGAGAAGGGGATCGAGAGGGAGGCGGCGGGAGCGAGGGTAGGTGACGGCGCCGAGGGGAAAACAGAGGAGAGATTGAGATCGATGGGAGTGAGGTGGAGGTCGGGCTAGGGTTAGGAGGGATTGGTGGGGCGGCTGGGCCTTGGCCTTGGGCAGCAAGGAGGTTGGGAGGCCCAAGCTGTTGGGCTCCTTTCTCTCTCTCTTATATTTAGCGTAAAAATAAATAAAGAGAGACAAAAGAACGAGAGGGTTAGGGAAAGAATTTGGGAACGAGGACAATTTTCGCGGACTCATAAAAATGTGAGGAATTTAACAAAAATGGCCCAAGGATTTTTGATGGAACTCCGGAAAATGATGAAATAATATTGGCAAGGTTTTGAGGTCAACTCGGAGCAGAAAATGCATGGGATTTATTTTGCAAGTGGGTTATGGTGATTCCAAAACAATGGAATATTGATTATAGCTCCCTAATATTGGGAGGATATATTATAAAGAGAAGTCACCATGTGAATCCCTCGATTTAAATGGACCGAAAAAATCCATACAATTTATTTAGTTGAGTTTTTAAAAAAAATTAATGATATGATGGCAATGCAAGAGATGACATGATGCAATGCAAAAATAAAAGGGCAGGCACAGAAGAAACACACGGCGAAACCCGGAAACCCTGGAAGTCAACTGAAGCTCCGGTCTTGGGGCGTCACACATGGTACATACTGCATCAACTGTAAAATCTTCGGAGGAGATTTGCATTCCATGGCCGCTCTGTCTCCTTGCCGGAGTCGTCCCTCTTGCGCGCTCGAGGCTTCTGGGCGTCGATCAGGTAGTAGGAGTTGTTGCCCAACACTTTGCTGATGATGAAGGGGCCTTCCCAAGGTGCTGAGAGCTTGTGCTGGCCGGCTGTTCGCTGGATCAGCCGGAGCACAAGGTCTCCCTCTTGGAAAGATCTCGGCTTGACCTTCCGGTTGTAGTATCGGCGCAGGCTCTGCTGGTAGATGCTGGACCGGCTGAGTGCCAACAGCCGGCCCTCTTCCAGCAGATCGACGCCGTCTTGACGTGCTTCTTCTGCCTCCTCTTCGGTGTACATGGTGACTCGAGGGGAGTCGAATTCTATGTCCGTTGGAATGAAGGCTTCGGCACTGTAGACGAGGAAGAAAGGCGTGAAGCCGGTTGATTTGTTTACAGTTGTGCGCAGGCTCCAGAGGACGGCCTTCAGCTCATCGAGCCAACAGCCGGCCGAGCGCTCCAGAGGCTCGACCAGCCGGGGCTTGATGCCGGACAAGATGATGCCGTTTGATCGCTCTACTTGGCCGTTTGATTGCGGATGGGCAACGGACGCTAAGTCCAGTCGGATGCCCTGCGTCACGCAGAAATGGGCCAAGGCACCTTTGGCAAAGTCCTTGCCATTGTCGGTGATGATGTTGTGTGGTATGCCATACCGGATGGTAATGTCGGAGATGAAAGACACAACAGTCGCATTATTCAGCTTCTTGATTGGTTTTGCTTCTATCCACTAGGTGAACTTGTCCACTGCGACAAGCAGATGAGTCATGCCACCTCGCGCTGTTTTGAATGGTCCCACCATGTCCAGGCCCCAGACAGCAAATGGCCAGGCAATGGGAATAGTCTTGAGTGCAGAAGCCGGTAGATGCGGCTTGGAGCGGAATTTCTGGCACCCTTGCATATTTGGACCAAGTCTTTGGCGTCTTCCAGAGCAGTCGGCAAAAACAAAACCATTGCGGAAAGCTTTGGCGACAAGTGCTCTTGAAGCCGCGTGGTGACCACACTCGCCTTGATGGATGTCTTTGAGGATTGATTGGCCTTGCTCTGGCTCCACGCAGCGCTGGTAGACACCAGTGACACTGCGCCTTACAAGCCCTCTATTGACTATTGTGTATGTAGCTGCCCGACATTGCACTTGCCGGGCCGAGATCTCATCGGTCGGCATCTCTTTATTTACCAGGAAGTTGAGGATGGGCTGGGCCCATGAAGGTGCTGCAATTTCTTTGACTGCTAGGACTGCAACTTGGACGAGGGCGGTTGGGCCGGGAGGCGGCGGGTTGGAGTCGGCTGCCGCTTGCTGGGTCGATGAAGTCCCCGGGCCGACTGCTGCAGTCCCCGGGTCGGGCTCTGAAGTCCCCTAGCTGACCGCTGCACTCCCCGGGCCAGGTTCTGAAGTTCCCGGGCTGACCGCTGCAGTCCCCGGTCCGGGTGAGACTGCCGCGGCCCCCGGGCCACCTGCCGGAGTTCCTGTGCCGGCTGCTGGAGCTCTCCAGTCGGATCCAACTACTTCAGGAGGAGCCGACACAAAGATGGAATCCGACTCTGGCGATGGCTTGACAGACGGCTTGAGGAGGCGTTGTAGGGCGACGCCGGTTGTTATTGCTTGACGGGTGGAGCCGATTCGTGCCAAGGCATCTGCTTGCTCATTGTCATTCCTTGGCACATGGAGAAACTCGCACCCTTCGAAGTATCCACTGAGTTGTTGTACGAGGAAGTGGTAGCTCAACATGTTTGCATCTTTGGTGTCCCAGTCGCCCGACGACTGCTGGACCACCAAGTCAGAGTCACCATAGCACAGGATCCGGTGAATGCCGAGTTCTTTGGCAATCCGGAGCCCGTGGATGAGTGCTTTGTATTCAGCGACGTTGTTGGAGGCGGCAAAATGGATTTGCAACACATATCTGAGCTTCTCGCCATTGGGAGAGGTGAGGATGATGCTGACTCCCAAACTGGTAGGCATCTTGGAACCATCAAAATGCATCCGCCAATGGGTGGAGTCCGGCGCTGGTGACAGGTACTGGGTCTCGGCCCAGTCAACGAGGAAGTCGGCCAGTGCTTGTGACTTGATGGCGGTGCGAGGCTGGTAGTAGATGGTGTAGGGGGCCAACTCTATGGCCCATTTAGCCACTCGGCCTGAGGCATCCCAGCTTCCAATGATCTCGGCAAGCGGAGCAGTGCAGACAACAGTGATTGGGTGCTCTTGAAAATACAGCTTCACTTTCTTGGCGGCAAAGTGCACGCCGTAGAACATCTTCTGATAGTGGGGGTAGTTTTGCTTGGAGGCTGACAACACTTCACTTAGGTAATACACCAGTCTCTAGACTGGTAGTGCCTTGCCTTCCTCCTTGCATTCTACCACTATGACTGTGCTGACCACTCGGCTGGTGGCGGCGATGTAGACGAGCATGGGCTCCTTAGGAGTCGGAGCCGCCAGGACAGGTGGAGTAGTCAACATCTTCTTGAGCTGGAGAAAAGCTTCATCCGCCTTGTCGTTCCACTCGAAAAAAGTGGTCTTCTTCGTGAGCTGGTACAGGGGAAGAGCCTTCTCTCCTAGACGACTGATGAAACGGCTGATGGACGCCAAGCAGCCGGTGAACTTTTGCACGTCGAGAAGTCGGGTGGGCACTTCCATCCTCTCGATGGCCTTGATCTTCATAGGGTTGCACTCTATGCCGCGCTCTGGGACAAGGAAGCCAAGAAGCTGGCCAGCTGGTACTCCAAAGACGCATTTCTCCGGGTTGAGCTTGATTTGAAATCGGCGCAAGTTCTCAAAGGTCTCCTTGAGGTCTTCTAGCAGCGTTCCACGCTTCTCTGTCTTAACCACAACATCGTCCACATAAACGTGGGCGTTCCTGCCCAGTTGCCTGAGGAGGCACTTCTGCATGCAACGTTGAAACGTGGCGCCGTCATTCCTCAAGCCGAACGTCATGGTCAAGTAGCAGAAGGCTCCAAATGGTGTGATGAAGGTAGTCTTCAGCCTATCGGCCGGGTCAGCTTGATCTGGTGATACCCTGAGTATGTGTCCAAAAAACTCAACAACTCGCATCCGGCTGTGGAGTCTATCACTTGGTCAATTCTCGGCAAGGCAAATGGGTCTTTGGGGCAGGCTTTGTTGAGGCTGGTGTAATCAATACACATGCGCCACTGCTTGTTTTTCTTCAGCACAAGGACTGGGTTGGCAAGCCACTCTGGAAAGAACACTTCCATGATGAAGCCGGCTGCCAGCCGGGCTATCTCTTCTCCAACGACTCTTCTCTTCTCTTCTGACAGGTGGCGCAAGGGCTGCCTGACTGGCTTGGCATCAGACCAGACATGTAACTTGTGCTCGGCGAAATCCGTCGAAACACCCGGCATGTCTTTAGGTGACCATACAAAGATGTCCCGATTCTCACAGAGGAAATCGACGAGCTTGCCTTCCTATTTGCTGCCAAGGTTTGCACCTATGACAGCGTACCTCTCGGGTGCTCCGGGTCCAAGGGTATCTTCTCTGTCTCTTTGGCCGGCTTGAACGAGCCCTCGGCTTCCGACTCCTTGGGGTTGGCTGATGATACGTCTCCGTCGTATCTACTTTTCTAAACACTTTTGCCCTTGTTTTGGACTCTAACTTTTATGATTTGAATGGAACTAACCCGGACTGACGCTGCGTTCAGTAGAATTGCTATGATGTTGTTTTATGTGCAGAAAACATAAGTTCTCGGAATGACCTTAAACTCCACGGAACATTTAGTTAAAAATAATAAAAATTCCTTGCCAAAGATGAAGACCAAGGGGCGCACACCCTGTCCATGAGGGTGGGGGGCACGCCCCCTACCTCGTGGGCCCCCTGGAGCTCCTCCGACGCCAACTCCAACTCTACATATTTGCTTTCGGAGAGAAAAAATAAAGGAGAAGAAATCATCGCGTTTTACGATACAGAGCCGCCACCAAGCCCTAAAACCTCTCGGGAGGGCTGATCTGGAGCCCGTTCGGGGCTCCGGAGAGGGGGATTCGTCGCCGTTGTCATCATTTACCATCCTCCATCACCAATTTCATGATGCTCATCGCCGTGCGTAAGTAATTCCATCGTAGGCTTGCTGGACGGTGATGGGTTGGATGAGATCTATCATGTAATCGAGTTAGTTTTGTTAGGGTTTGATGCCTAGTATCCATTATGTTCTGAGATTGATGTTGCTATGACTTTGCTATGCTTAATGCTTGTCACTAGGGCCCGAGTGCCATGATTTCAGATCTGAACCTATTATGTTTTCATGAATATATGTGTGTTCTTGATCCTATCTTGCAAGTCTATAGTCACCTACTATGTGTTATGATCCGCCAACCCCGAAGTGACAATAATCGGGACCACTCCCGGTGATGACCATAGTTTGAGGAGTTCATGTATTCACTATGTGCTAATGCTCTGTTCCGGTTCTATATTAAAAGGACGCCTTAATATCCCTTAGTTTCCGTTAGGACCCCGCTGCCACGGGAGGGTAGGACAAAAGATGTCATGCAAGTTCTTTTCCATAACCACGTATGACTATATTCGGAATACATGCCTACATTAGATTGATGAATTGGAGCTAGTTCTGTGTCACCCTATGTTATGATCGTTACATGATGAACCGCATCCGGCATAATTATCCATCACCGATCCAATGCCTACGAGCTTTCCATATACTGGTTCTCGCTTATTTACTTTTTCGTTGCTACTGTTACAATCACTACAAGACACCAAAAATATTGCTTTTGCTTCTGTTACTTTTGTTACCGTTACCACCACTATCATATTACTTTGCTACTAAACACTTTGCTGCAGATATTTAGTTTCCAGGTGTGGTTGAATTGACAACTCAGCTGCTAATACTTGAGAATATTCTTTGGCTCCCCTTGTGTCGAATCAAAAAAATTGGGTTGAATACTCTACCCTCGAAAGCTGTTGCGATCCCCTATACATGTGGGTTATCAAGACTAATTTCTGGCGCCGTTGCCGGGGAGCATAGCTCTATTCTTTGAGTCACTTGGGATTTATATCTGCTGGACACTATGAAGAACTTGAAAGACGAGAAAACAAAAATTTATCCCTCAACTACGAGGGGAGGTAAGGAACTGCCATCTAGCTCGCACTTGATTCACCTTCTCATTATGAGTAAGCTTGCGACACCTAAACCTGCTTCTGCTATTCGTTCTGATATGTCGCATGTTATTGATGATGCCACTTCTGCTATTTCATGATACTTATGATGAAACAACTTCTATGCCTGATAATACTGTGCCCCTTAGTGAATTTATTGATGAACAAATTGCTAGGGCTAGAGAGAAAGAAATTATTGAATGTGATTATAATGATGAAAGTGGTGATGAAGATAGGCCTGTTATTCCTGAGGGTTATGTTCTTGATATGGAAGCTTCTGCAGCTATCTTAGCTTGCAAAGATAGTCGTGAACTCAAGAGGCTATTAATTAAATGGAGTAAAGAATCTCTTAGAGATAAAATGAAACCTGACCTTCCTTTTGCTACTTCACCTATTTGTGTTCCCGATAAGGATTATGAATTCTCTGTTGATCCTGATATAATTACTTTGGTTCAATCTGATCCTTTTCATGGTTATGAATCTGAAACTGTTGTGGCACATCTTACTAAATTAAATGATATAGCCACCCTGTTCACTAATGATGAGAGATCTCGTTACTTTTATATACTTCAAATATTTCTGTTCTCATTAAAGGGTGATGCTAAGATATGGTTTAATTCTCTTGATCCCGGTTGTGTGCGTAGTCCCTAGGATATGGTTTATTACTTCTCTGCTAAATATTTCCCCGCTCATAAGAAACAAGTTGCCTTAAAGGAAATATACAACTTTGTGCAAATTGAAGAAGAGAGTCTCCCACAAGCTTGGGTGAGGTTTCTCAAGTTACTTAATGCTTTGCCTGATCATCCTCTTAAGAAAAATGAAATACTTGATATCTTTTATAATGGACTAACCGATGCTTCCAGAGATTACCTGGATAGTTGTGCTGGTTCTCTCTTCAGGGAAAGAACACCGGATGAAGCTGAAATTTTATTGAATAATATGTTGACAAATGAAAATAATTGGGCACCTCCTGAGGCAGCTCCTGCTCCAATTAATGAGCCTATTCCTAAATCAACTTCGAAGAAGAGAGGTGTTCTATTTCTCAGTCCCGAAGATATGCAAGAGGCAAAGAAATCTACGAAAGAAAAAGGTATTAAAGCTGAAGATGTCAAGAATTTACCTCCTATTGAAGAAATACATGGTCTTAATTTACCGCCTGTTGAAGAAACATATGATCTTGATCCATTACTTATTGAAGAACCTCCTGATCTTGATAACCCGACACAGGTAGTAAAGGTAAATTCTCTCTATAGATATGATAGAGCTGAAATCCCTCCTACTAAAATTGCTAGTCAGTGCTTGGATGAGTTTGATAACTTTATGTTTAGGCAAGAAGACTTCGATGCTTATTTTGGTAGACAATTAAAACAAATGCTTAAATGATTAAACACTTAGGTAACTATATGGCTAATATTAGAGGTGAACTTAAACTTGTTAGAAAACATCCTTCTATGGTTACCACTCAAGTAGAACAAGTACTTAAAGCTCAAAAAGAATTGCTCGATGAAATGAATAGTAAAAAAATTATTATGCTGTTAGAGTGGCTACTAGAACTGGTAGAATGACTCAGGAACCTTTGTATCCTGAAGGCCACCCTAAGAGAATTGAGAAAGATTCTTAGAGAAATAATATTGATGCACCTAGTTCCTCTAAAAGGAAGAAAAAGAAAAATGATAGGACTTTGCAAACTTCCAGTGAACCTATTGCTGAACCCCCTAGTAATCCAAATGATATATCCATGTTTGATGCTGAAACACAATCTGGTAATGAACATGAACCTAGTGAAAATGCTAATGATGATGTTCATGATGATGCTCAACCTAGTAATGATAATGATGTAGAAATTGAACCTGCTGTTGATCTTGATAACCCGCAATCAAAGAATCAACTTATGATAAAAGAGACTTTGTTGCTAGGAAACATAGTAAATAAAGAGAACCTTGGGTTCAGAAATCCATGCCTTTTCCTCCCAAACCATCCAAGAAAAAGGATGATGAGGATTTTGAGTGCTTTGCTGAAATGATTAGACCTATATTTTTGCGCATGCGATTAACTAATATGCTCAAAATGAATCCTTATGCTAAGTATATGAAGGATATTGTTAAAAATAAAAGAAAGATACAGGAAGCTGAAATTTCCACCATGCTTTCTAATTATACTTTTAAGGGTGGAATACCAAAGAAACTTGGAGATCCAGGAGTACCTACTATACCATGCTCCATTAAAAGGAACTATGTTAAAACTGCTTTATGTGATCTTGGAGCCGGTGTTAGTGTTATGCTTGTCTCTTTATATCGTAGACTTGACTTGAATAAGTTGACACCTACTGAAATATCTTTGCAAATGGCTGATAAATCAACTGATATACTTGTCGGTATTTGTGAGGATTTTCCTGTTGTGGTTGCAAATGTTACTATTTTAACGGACTTCGTTATTCTTGATATTCCTGAGGACAATAGTATGTATATTATTCTTGGAAGACCTTTTCTTAATACTGCAGGGGCTGTTATTGATTGCAACAAAGGCAATGTCACTTTTCATGTTAATGGTAATGAGCATACAGTACACTTTCCGTGGAAACAACCTCAAGTTCATAGTATCAACTCTATTGGAAAAATTCCATCGATTATATTTGGAGGTTTTCAATTTCCTCTTCCTACTGTCAAGAATAAATATGATATTCTTATTATTGGGGATGTGCATATCCCCGTTGAGGTAACATAGTGTTATTCGAAATTTCTCCGGTTCCATGTTAATCTGAATGAGTTTGTTAACAAGACCTGATCAACCTTGTTAGTGGATTCCTTTTGATGAGCATGAGATGGATGAAACTAGAAGGCACAACCTTCTGTACCCTCTTTATACTTTCTGTTATTTAGTTGAAATAAAGTAAAAATAGTATTTTTCTGCCTGTTTCCTGATTTATTCGTGCAATATAAAAATATCCTGAAAATAAAAGTCCTCCAAATGCCATGCCAATTTAATATGTTTTTTCGGGAATATTTGAGGATTTTTGGTACTGAAATCACCGCGGGGGGAGCTGCCACCTGGCCACGAGGGTGCAGGGCGCGCCCCCTGCCTCGTGGGCCCGCGGTGGCCCTCCTCCACTTATTCCTACACCCATCCTCTTCTTCTTCCTCCCACAAACACGAATAACCAGCTCAAGCACGAGTTCTAGCTCACTTTGCTGTGATTTTCGATCTCCTTGCTCAAAGCACCTCTCACAAAACTGCTTGGGTAGATTGTTCCTTGGTATGTGACTCCTCCATTGGTCCAATTAGTTTTTGCTCTAGTGCTTTATTCGTTGCAAATTTGTGCTGCATAGGTAACGATGTTCTTGAGCTTGCATGTCAAATTTATATGGTTACAAGTAGTTCTAATGCTTGATATAGGCTCTAGGCACTTGTAGGAGTAGTTGCTATCAATTTTGTTGAGCTTGGTTCACTTTTGTTTGAAGTTACTAAAAATTTCAGAATATTTCAGAAAATGACGAAGAGACTTTTGAGGGGCTCATCGAGCCAAAGCTCGAAGGAAAAGAAAAATGAAGAAGCACATATAATTTGCCTCGTACCGCGGAGGTCCGGCTGTGTGAATGGCCTTCCGATGACTTCTTGAGACAAGTCGGGATTTATGAGGATTTCTATTCATTAATTGAGAATGCCAGCCTCACCAACTTCCTCCACAACCAACGTCATCAGTATCTCTTACTCACAAATACTTCTGTGCAAAACTTCTACTTTTTCCCTAAGGAATCACCTTCTTCAGTAGAGTTTCATTTATATGACGTTGTTAAAAAGATGCCATTAGCTGAATTTGGCAAGGTTTGCAACATACCCCCTGAGGGCACCTTAGAGCAACCACACCGTAAAGACGTGGAAGCATTTATTGACACCATCACTGTGGGAGAAACCAGGAAGGTTTCTGAGGCAAGAATCACTAGCATACATTTTCCTGTTTTACGCTATTTTGTCATATTTGCTACTCGTTGCTTGATTGGTCGTGGAAACTGTGGAAACCTTAGTGTTCCTGATATTATTATTTTGTTCCATGGTTTATACCGCGATAACACTGTTAGTATGGGCGGAATTATTGCTAGACGGTTAAGTTTGAACCGTACTAAGGGTCCCATCTTTGGAGGCATTTATGCTTCACGCCTCGCTGCACATTTTAACATACCTATTAGGCTTCATGAGAAAGAAGAAAAATTGCTGCCTAGTGCTTATTTAGATTATAAGAGTATGCTAGCGCATGATTTTATTGTTAAGGGCAGGGAAGGAGAGCTCAAATATAAACTATTCTTTCATAAACATCATCCTGAAACTATTACCCTGCCTGCTCCTTCCTTGTTTAATTTTGAAGGACCTTATCTCATTACGTGGGCTGCCGTCCAAGGCTACCGGAATCCTGCACCAGCCCCGAAACCGAAACCGGAACCACAATATGAGCCTCCACGACAGTCTGTTTATTCTTGGGATCCGGAGATGGCTGTCAGCCAATGGCAGTCAAAGTCTTCTTCATCACAGTACGACCCCAGCTATTCTTCATCGTAGTACGACCCCAGCTACACCTACGGGTATTAGCCAGGCTATCCCTGGCAATAAACCAACTTAGGCCAAAAGCCTAAGCTTGGGGGAGTACGTATTTCTCACCAATATTACATTTATGTTTACACACACTCATTGCTAGATGTCGGTGCTCATACTCTTTCACCTTATTATCCATGCTAGTTTATTTTCTTTTTCCTGCTTTTTTCTTGTTTGTTTGTTAAACCTTAAGAAAAACAAAAAACATTAGTAGTAGTTTACTTTTCCTGCTGTAGTAGTAATAATTAAAAAGAAAAACCCAAAAATATTTCCCGTTCTTCTTTTGCTTGTTGGGAGCTTTCCCGTGTAAATAGTTTTATTTCTTTTCTTTTCTTTGGGGGTCGGTAGGAGAAGACCATGATTAAATTGTTGAAGTGGCTCTTATATGTATTATTGTTGATTTAGCCAAGAGCCCATATTGCCTTGTATTCTCCTGTTTATTGAATGCTCGCAGATTCTAGCTTAGTCCAATGCACGTGCACTCTTATTATTATTCACATCGTTCGGTCGTGCAAGTGAAAGGCAATTATGATGATATATGATGGACTGACTGAGATGAGAAAAGCTGGTATGAACTCGACCTCTCTTGTTTTTGTAAATATGATGAGTTCATCGTTCTTGATTCAACTTATATGAATAAACATGTTTGCAATGACAATTAGAGATCATAGTTGCTTATGCCATGCTTGATTAGCTATGAGTTATAATGGTTTACCTTGCGTGCCAACATGCTATCGAAATGGTTGTGATGTGGTATAGTGGGGTGGTATCCTCCTTTGAATGATTTAAGTGACTTGACTTGGCACATGTTCACGCATGTAGTTGAAACAAATTAACATAGCCTTCACGATATTTATGTTCATGGTGGATTATATCCTACTCATGCTTGCATCCAATGTTTATTAATTTTAATCCATGTACATGGCTGTTGTCGCTCTCTAGTTGGTCGCTTCCCAGTCTTTTGCTAGCCTTCACTTGTACTAAGCGGGAATACTGCTTGTGCATCCAATCCCTTAAAGCCCAAAGTTATTCCATAGGAGTCCACTATACCTTCCTATATGCGGTATCTACCTGCCGTTCCAAGTAAATTTGTATGTGCCAACCTCTAAACCTTCAAATAAACATTCTGTTTTGTATGCTCGAATAGCTCACGTATCAACTAGGGATGCCCTTATCTTCCATGTTAGGCGGGTTATTCTCAAGAGGAGTGGACTCCGCTCCTCATTCACGAGAAAATGGCTGGTCACCGGGATGCCCAGTCCCATGCTTTGTGCAAACTAAATCAAAATTAATTGCAAACAAAACTCCCCCTGGGACTGTTGCTAGTTGGAGACACTCGTTGTTTCGAGCAAGTCATGGATTGATGCTTGTTGGTGGAGGGGGAGTATAAACTTTACTATTCTGTTTGGGAACCGCCTATAATGTGTGTAGCATGGAAGATATCGCCATCTCTTAGTTGTTATGTTGACAATGAAAGTATACCGCTCAAAATATTATTTATCACTATTTCAAAACCGAGCTCTCGCACCTCTACAAACCCCTGCTTCCCTCTGTGAAGGGTCTATCTATTTGCTTTTATGTTGAGGCATCACCCTCTTATTAAAGAGCACTAGCTGGAGAGCACAACTGTCATTTGCATTAATTATTGCTAATTTATATTGGGTATGACTATGATTGGATCTCTTTTACCATGAATTACAATGTCTAGTTAGTCCTTGATCTTTAAAGGTGCTCTGCATTTATGTTTTGCGGTCTTAGAAAGGGCTAGCGAGATACCATCTTATTATATCATATTATGATTGTTTTGAGAAAGTGTTGTCATCGGAGATTTATTATTATCGCTCGCTAGTTGATTATGCTATTGATATGATTATACATGAGGCCTGAGAATTGTTGCAAATGTGGTAGTCATGATCTTTGCTGAAAACTTGAATGCTGGCTTGATATATTTACAACAACAAGAGCAAACAGAGTTTGTAAAAGTTTTTCTTTATCACTTTCAGTTTGTCAACTGAATTGCTTGAGGACAAGCAAGGGTTTAAGCTTAGGGGAGTTGATACGTATCCGTTGTATCTACTTTTCCAAACACTTTTGCCCTTGTTTTGGACTCTAACTTGTATGATTTGAATGGCACTAACCCGGAATGACGTTGTTTTCAGCAGAATTGCCATGATGTTGTTTTATGTGCAGAAAACAAAAGTTCTCGTAATGACCTGAAACTCCATGGAACATTTATTTAATAATAATAAAAAATCCTTGCCAATGATGAAGACCAGGGGGCCCACACCCTGTCCACGAGGGTGGGGGGCACCCCCCTAGGGCGCGCCCCCCTACCTCGTGGGCCCCCTGGAGCTCCTCCGACGCCACTCCAACTCTCTATATTTTCTTTCAGAGAAAAAAATAAAGGACAAGAAATCATCATGTTTTACGATACGGAGCCACCGCCAAGCCCTAAAGCCTATCGGGAGGGCTTATCTGGAGCCCATTCGGGGCTCCGGAGATGGGGATTCGTCACCGTCGTCATCATCAACCATCCTCCATCACCAATTTCATGATGCTCACCGGCGTGCGTGAGTAATTCCATCGTAGGCTTGCTGGACGGTGATGGGTTGGATGAGATCTATCATGTAACCGAGTTAGTTTTGTTAGGGTTTGATCCCTAGTATCCATTATGTTCTGAGATTGATGTTGCTATGACTTTGCTATGCTTAATGCTTGTCACTAGGGCCCGAGTGCCATGATTTTAGATCTGAACCTATTATGTTTTCATGAATATATGTGTGTTCTTGATCCTATCTTGAAAGTCTATAGTCACCTACTATGTGTTATGATCCGGCAGCCCCGAAGTGACAATAATCTGGACCACTCCCGGTGATGACCATAGTTTGAGGAGTTCATGTATTCACTATGTGCTAATGCTTTGTTCCGGTTCTCTATTAAAAGGAGGCCTTAATATGCCTTAGTTTTCGTTAGGACCCCGCTGCCACGGGAGGGTAGGACAAAAGATGTCATGCAAGTTCTTTTCCATAAGCACGTATGACTATATTCGGAATACATGCGTACATTACATTGATGAATTGGAGCTAGTTCTGTGTCACCCTATGTTATGACTGTTACATGATGAACCGCATCCGTCATAATTATCCATCACCGATCCAATGCCTACGAGCGTTCCATATAATGGTTCTCGCTTATTTACTTTTTTGGTGCTACTGTTACAATCACTACAAAACACCAAAAATATTGCTTTTGCTTCTGTTACTTTTGTTACCGTTACCACCACTATCATATTACTTTGCTACTAAACACTTTGCTGCAGATATTTAGTTTCCAGGTGTGGTTGAATTGACAACTCAGCTGCTAATACTTGAGAATATTCTTTGGCTCCCCTTGTGTCGAATCAATAAATTTGGGTTGAATACTCTACCCTCGAAAGCTGTTGCAATCCCCTATACTTGTGGGTTATCAGCTGACATTTCCGGCTGCTTGCCTGCCATCGCCACAACTCGGTCAAGGAGCCGCTTCTCGGCCGTGATCACAAGGGACTCGGCCAGCCGGCTGGTATCTGGCATGGCGAGCGACTTCTTGTAATCCTCGCTATGGTCAGAATTCCCTTGTAACTCGGCATCTTCATCTTGAGGTAAGCATAGTGGGGGACCGCCATGAACTTGGCCAGAGCAGGCCGGCCAAGTAGTGCATGGTAGGGGCTCTCAAGGTCCACCACCTCAAACCAGACTGGCTCTCGACGGAAGTGATCTTTGTCTCCAAAGAGGACATCTATCTGGATCTTGCCGATTGGTGAGCAGGAAAGGCCAGGAACTATGCCATGGAATACGGTCCGGCTGGGCTGAAGCTGCCTTTGTTTGATTCCTAACTTCTCCATGGTATCCTTGTACAGGATGTTGATGCTGCTGCCGCCATCTATCAGAACTCAGGAAAAGCGAGCAGCTCGCCTATCTGTGGCAAAAGTGGCATCCAGAACCAGGGCGTAGGAGCCGGGATTGGGCATTACTTCCGGGTGGTCGGCTCTGCTCCAGCTGATGGGCTTCTCGGACCAATGCATGAACTCGAGGGTCTCTGATGCCGCTGCATTTACTTCTTGCTGTCGTTGCCGCATGCTGTGCTTATCGCCGGCCACCCTCGTGAACACGACATAAGCTCCGTGCTCTTCAGGGTACTCGTCTTGTATGGCTTCGACTGGTCGAACCGCCGGCTGCTGGGGGGAGGAGGAGGCGGCTGCCCAGCAGGCGGAGGAGGTCGAAGGCCGTCACCCTTGGCGATCCTGGTGAGCCAATGGCACTTCCGAGTGGTGTGGTTGAACGGCTTCGCACCACTATGGAACTTACACGGTGCGTCAAGAGTATGCTCATACGAGAAAGCAGGCAGCCATTGGGCTTGCCGCCCTTCTGGCGCTTGGATGGAGGCTGCCCTTCTGGCTGCTGGTCTTTGACTGTCGCCACCTGCCGGCTTGTGGAAGCCGGCTGCATGGCCTTGTGCTTGTTGTCGGTTGGTTGTTGGCGCCGACTGGTGTCGGCAGCCGGGGTCCGAGGAGCTTGAGGGGCCACTTTGCCAGACGCATCAACTTGGATCTCTACCTTCATGGAGGAGTCGACCGTGGCGTATTTATCTGCTATGATCAGCAGCTTGTCGAGGGCCGCCGGCTCGTCGCAGAGAAGCCGATGCTTGAGGAGGGTGCCCTCTCTGCAGCTGGTGGTGAAGTACTCGATGGCCTGCACCTCGTGCACACCTTCGCATGAGTTGTGGAGCTTGGCCCAACGCGTGAGATAGTCACGAGTCGACTCGCTGGGACCTTGGACACACAAGGAGAGCTGGCGGGGTTTGGGCGCCCGCTTGTACGTGCTGGTGAAGTTGCGGATGAAGGCTACGGTGAAATCGATCCAGCTGTTGATGCTGCGGGGCTTCAGGCTGTTCAGCCATGTCTGGGTCGTGCCCTGGAGCATGAGCGGAACGTACTTCACGGCAACGCGCTTGTTGCCATTTGCGATGCTGACGGCCGTGGAGTAGTCGACCAGCCAGTCCTTCGGCTTCATGGAGCTGGTGTATTTGGGCGTGTCTCTTGGGAGCGTGAACCCTTTGGGGAAGGGCTCATCTCGAATGCGGGGGCCAAAACAGGGCGGACCCAGCTCATCTTCTTCTTCTAGCACCAAGGATTGGTGGAGACGGCCGATCCGGTGGCGGGCATCATTCTCTCCGACTCCTTCTCGGCAGCCAAGGCTGTCGCCGAGTGTCGGGTGTTCAACAGGTGGCGGGGAGACGCGCCTTTCCCTGCGAGGAGGAGGAGGAAGACAGTCATCCTGTCGTTCCACTGCTCTCGGGCGGCCGTCTTGGTCGCGCTCGACGGTGAGGCGAGTCCGGCTGTGGCTGGCAGCCGTCTCTCTGTCTCTTCTTCCGCGGACGCCACCAGTCGGCGTCCGGGATGTTGCGCCTTGATCTCGGCGGGGAGGCAGATCGTTATTTTGCGGGTGGGGCGCCTCAGTGCGGCAGCCGGCCTCGTGCTGCTCAGCAGTCGCATCGAGGAGTCGCTGGACGCGCTCCGCCATCTGGCGATGCTCTTCGCCCTCGAACTTGTCCAGCTCTTTTGCTGCCGCCTGGGCAACTCAGATATATTTCACGGGCGTGGCGTAGACAGGGTGATCTGCCCCAAACAGGCTGGCGATGGCCACGCCGGGTTGTCAGACCGTGCCGATGCGGCTAGGCCCACCGGGAGCCGGCGTGCCGCCCACAGCGCGGTCCATCTCGCGCTGTTAGGCCTCCGATAGGCGTCTAATGCTGGCCAGCTTCTTGGCGCCCTCGACGAGCTGGGCACGGCGTACTTCCAGCATCTCGGCATCGGCGTCTTCTGGAATGGGCGCCGTTAGGTCTTGCAGCGCCGCATCGAGCGGGTCATGGGCACCTCCGCTGGAGTGCTCGCTGTGGCCGATGACAAGCACCTCCGTGATGGCGCTTCCACCGCTCTCCGCACGAGGAAGCGGCTCGTCGTAGACCACCACGTTGGTGGGGAATGCGTCAAGCGACGCAGTCTCAGAATCGACAAGCATCGGGTCGGTGGAGCCAACAGATTCCAAGTCTATAGTAGGCTCGCTGGTGACATGGAGCTGATCGAGGAGGCTGATGAGGCGGCTCTCAGGGCCATCAGTGCCCCTTCAGACGCAGGCTCGTCGGAGAGGCGAACCTCGCCAACAAGATCGGCGAGGAAGCTCGCCGCGCAGGCGACCTCCACGCCATGCAACGCGTCAGCGCAGACTCCGTCTGGCATGCCGGGCTGGCTGCGCTCGCCAGGGAGGAAAAGGGTTCCTGTCCAGAACAGGTCTCTGGATGACGGTGCACCTGGCCCCAGGGTGGGCGCCAAATGTCGGGGGTTGGGTGCGACATATGCCAATGGATGGCTTATCATGGTGGGAGCGAGTAGAACGTCGCCGGTGCCTGGAAGCGGGATGAGGCGTGGACACGAACGCCGGCGCACTTTACCCAGGTTCGGGGCTCTCCTAGGAGATAACACCACTAGTCTTGTTCTGCGGGGTCTCCGCATGATCACTAAGGCACTAGTGAGTACAATGGTGCTCCTCGAGCTGTTTGCTAGAGGTGGGAGAAAGCAAGGCTTGCTCTCTCCTTTCTCTATGGGTCGGTCTAGTTCTAACATGGTAGGAACCCCTTGCATGGGTGCCCTGGGGGGTTTATATAGGCCTACCCCCCAGGGGTACAATAGTAATCCGGCCAGGTGTAGGACCCGGCTGTCAGTCTCTCTGGTGGCCGGGCGGCGGGCCCCGCTGACTGGTCTGGCACGGAGAAGGCAGGCCGCCCCTGCCTCTCACGGGTCTTGTCAGTTGCTAATCACTGTAGCCATGATGCTAATGACGCAGGCTCGTTCAAGGGTGCGTGGCTACAACCCCGCCGCCTGGCGGGCTAATACTGTAGCCACTCTGTGTTTGGTCTGGTTAATGGTGCGCAGGTCCCGAGGAAGGGGCGGGCCGACTGCCGGGGGCCGACCTCCCTCCGATCCGACTGGTGGGGCTCTAGCCGTCTTCCGGGCTCCCGCTGATCGGTCGGGCCCGTCGTCCTTGGGTCGTACCGACAGGCCGTCGTGGGAGCAGGGCTCCGCCTGCTCGCGGTGACGTCAAGGGTGGAGTGGCAACGGTGCTGCGCCCGGCGGAGATCTCCGCCGGTACGGTGCACTGTGGCCACGCCCATCCCTGGATTTGGGAGGGATGAGCTATACTATAGCCACTCCCCGTCTTGTCTTTCTTGATGAGGGCGCATGCTTCGTGGGCGCCTCGGGCCGACTGCTAGGGGCTGGCTTCTCTGGAGGCCGCCCACTAGGAGTCGGCTTGTCTTGATGCCGGCTTCTGGAACTCAGCCGTTTACGGGCAGCCGACTATTCCTCCAGCCGGCTATGAGAAGGCGGTACTTCGTCTTGGTGCCTTGAGGGGCGCAGCCAGCCCCGATGTCTTGAAAGGTTTTGGGTCTCGGGTTAGCCAACCCGTGGCCCATAACTCCGACAGGTGAATCTAGAAAGTACAACCTTCTGTACCCACCTTTTACTTTTTGTTATTTAGAATAAATAAAGAAAAAATAGAATTTTCTGTCTGTTTTTTCAATTATCCGTGCAACAAAAAAATGTCCTGAAAATAAAAGTTCTCAAAATGCCATGAAAATCTAGTATGGTTTTTTATAGAATATTTGAGAATTTCTGGCATTGAGAACACACCAGGGGGATGCACCAGTGGACCACAAGGGTGGACGGCGCGCCCTACCCCCCTGGGCGCGCCCCCTGTCTTGTGGGTCCCCTCCACTTATTCCAGCACCCATCCACTTCGTCTTCCTCCAGAAAAAATCTCCCGTAGCTCAAACCCGTGTTCTTGCTCATTTTGCTGCCATTTTCGATCTGCTTGCTAAAAGCTCCATTCACAAAACTACTTTGGGGGATTGTTTTCGGTATGTGACTCCTCCAATGGTCCAATTAGTTTTTGTTCTAGTGCTTTATTTATTGCAAATTTTTGCTGCTTTGGCGACCTTGTTCTTGAGCTTGCATGTAAAATTTATATGGTCTAAAGTAGTTTTGATGCATGATTTAGCCTCTAGGCACTTGTAGGAGTAGTTGCTATCAATCTTGTTGAGTTTGGTTCACTTTTATTTTGAGTCACTAAAAATTTCAGAAATTTTCGGAGGAGGAAAATGATGAGGAGATTCTTGAGAGGCTCCTCGAGCTAGGGTTCGAAGGAAAAAGAAAATGAGGAGAAGGATAAGCCCAAGTACAATCTTCATCGCGTCGCGGAGATTCGGCCGTGTGAATGGCCATGTGATGCATTCTTGGAGGCGGCTGGAATTTATGAGGATTTCTATCATTTGGCTGAAAATGCAGGCATCACCGACTTCCTCCACAACTAGTGTGATCTGTATATCCTACTCACTAATACTTTCGTGCAAAATTTTCATTTTCATGCTAGGAGATCACCATCCATGGTAGACTTTCACTTATATGATGAGCATAAGGAGATGACACTTTATGACTTTTGTGAGGTTTGTAAATTACCTCATGAGGGTAGTGTCGAGGAACCACGTCCTAGAGATGTACCGTAGGGTAAAGGAGAAAGGTGTCGGAAGCAAGAATGGATAGTTTACATTTTACTGTTTTGCGCTACTACTCATTATTTGCTGGGATATGTTTAATTGGTCGCGGGGGGAGTGGAGGCCTTAGTGCTCCTGACCTTGCCATTTTGCGCCAAGCTTTACTTCGTGATAGAACTTTCAGTTTAGGTGCTATGGTTGCTAAATGGTTGAGTTTAAACTGTACAAAGGGTCCTATTTTCGGAGGTACCTTCGCCTCCCGCCTTGCTAGACGCTTCGAGATACCCATTAGGCACGATGAGAAATAGGAGAAACTGCTACCCACTATATACTTAGATTATCAAAGCTTTGTAGCACATAAGTTTATTCGCTATGATGAGGAAAAGAGACTCATTTATAACTTGATATTTAGCAAGGATACTTTTCAGATTATTTCCTTGGCCTGCACCTACTTTGTTCGATATTCATTCAGGCATGTACTTTGTTTTGCCCACAGACATTCATGCATACTGGGAGGGGACGCGATCCCCGGTTCCTGAGCCAGAGCCATCACCTGATCCATATCAGGAGTCTATTTATCAGTGGGAGCCACAGGAGCTCGCTAACCAGTGGAACCCCTAGGATCCTCCTCAGTACACCGGAGAGGGCTACTTTGATCCATGGGCTTATACCAACTTGCGCCAAAAGTCTATGCTTGGGGGCGTACATATTTCTCACCGACATTACATTCATGTTCACACACTCATTCCAGTTGTCGGTGTTCATACTTTTTCATTGTATTATCCAGGTTAGTTTATTTCTTTTTCTCGCTTTCTTCTTGTGTGTTTGAAAAACTTTAAGAAAAAACAAAAAAAATAGTTGTAGTTTATTTCCTTTCTATGCATGCTTAGTAGTAATATTAAATGAAAACCGAAAAAGATTTTCCGTTCTTCTTTTGCTTGTTGGAGCTTTCCCGTGTAAATAGTTTTTCTCGTTCTTGTTTTACTTTCTTTAGAAAAACAAAAACTCCAAAAACATTTCAGTTTGTTTCTTTGAATTTTTTTCTTTTCTTTGGGGGTCGAGAGGAGAAGACCACAATGAAAATGTTGAGTGGCTCTCATATGCATTATCGTTGATCTAACAAAGAGCCCATATTACCTTGTCTTCTCCTTTGAATAAATGTTGCAGATTATAGCTTAGTCCAATGCACGTGCACTATTATTATTATCCACACTGATCGGTCGTGCAAGTGAAAGGCAATAATGAAGATATATGCTGAAATGATTGAGATGAGGAAAGGCTGGTATGAACTCTACCTATCTTGTTTTTATAAATATGATTAGTTCATCATTCCTGATTCAGCCCATTATGAATGGAACATGTTTGCAATGACAGTTAGAGATTATAGTTACTCATGCCATGCTTAGTTAGCTAGGTGTTTATAATGGTTTACCGTGTGGGCCAACATGCTTTTAAAATGGTTGTGGTGTAGTATGATAGGATGGTATCCTCCTTTGAATGATTCGAGTGGCTTGACTTGGCACATGTTCACGCATGTAGTTGAAACAAAATCAACATAGCCTCCACGATATTTATGTTCATGGTGATTTATATCCTACTCATGCTTGCACTCAATGTTGGTTGATCTCAATGCATGTTTATGGTTGTTGTCGCTCTCTAGTTGGTCGCTTCCCAGTCTTTTTCTAGCCTTCACTTGTACTAAGCGGGAATACTACTTGTGTATCCACTTCCATAAACCCAAAGTTGTTCCATATGAGTCCACCATACCTTCGTATATGCGGTATTTAACTGCCGTTCCAAGTAAATTTGCATGTGCCAAACTCTAAACCTTCAAATGATAATCTGTTTTTGTATGCCCGAATCGCTCATGTGGCGAGTGGGGTCTGTCAGTATCTTCCATGCTAGGTGGGTTATTCTCACGAAGAGTGGACTCCGCTCATCATTCACGAGAAAATGGCTGGTAACTAGGATGCCCAGTCCCATGCTCAAATCAAATCAAAATAATTGCAAACAAAACTCCCCCGAGACTGTTGTTAGTTGGACGGTACCCGTTGTTTTGGAACAGCCGTGGAGTGTTGAAAGTGCTAGTTATCGACTAGAGGGGGTGAATATGCAATTTTTATGAAAGTCTTCAAAACACGAGGTCTTTGATGACAAACAGATGAAATGAACCTATTGATATGCAGCAGAAGTGTCGGTGGGAAACGACACCTATGGGATCACAAGAATCCCTACTACGGTTGCCGAGGCGCGGGGTTGTGAGAAGAGCAGGATTAGCAGTCAGCAAGGATCGTTTACCCAGGTTCGGGCCGTGAGGACGCGTAATACCCTAGTCCTGCTTTGGTGTGTATTTGAGAGAGTTCTTGAGCTCTCGAACTAGCTATGGTGGCTGCGTAGTGTCACGACCGGTTTTCCAATAAAAATATTTATTGAGAAACATATCTATTAATTCCAGTGTGAGGAAAATCCTCCACACTGGTAGACAAAATCTTGATACAATAAGCCAGTAGCATTTAATATATTACAGGGTCGAGCTGATCTTGCTCAACAAATTATTACAAGCACGCCAATAATTATACATAGTGGCGGATATGACCTGATGGAGTGGTGGCATACTCTTGACTCGAGGTAAAGTAGTGGAATAACACAAGGAGTGGATGATATGACTCCTGCACTGACGGCTCATCGAGCGTTGAGGTGAGGCTCGGTGAATTTATTTGGGTAGCAGAAGCGGATATAACACAGTGACTAATCCAGGGGTCGCACGAGACTGACTGGGATTCCTCTAGGCGTCGGACTCGCTATCAAACTCTTCATCCATGAGATCGCCTTTCGACAAGATTCCGCCAAATCAACAAGCCAGGTGAGTACTTTGAAAGTACTCGCAAGACAGTTCGGACAAAAGATATAACAAATGTATGCCTGAATGCGTCATGAGTAATTTAACAATGCGCAATCAAATCAGTATAACAAGGTAAGTAAAAAGGGAATTCGGCGGTAGTCCGCTCGAAAACCCAAAGAAAATAAATTAAAAACCGATAGGGTGTCTGAAGCGACACCTCGAAGGGCGAACAAATAAGTAAAGCATGCCACAATCGGGCGTCTAAGCGACACCTCATAAAGGGCTTACACTGAAAGAAAAGACATGCGTGCCACAGTCGGACGTCGGAGCGACATCACAGAAAGGGCTTGTATCAAAAGTAAATGAATAACAATGCCGCAGCCGGATGTCTGAGCGACATCGCAGAAAGGTCTTATATCAAGAATAAGTAAATAACAGTGCCACAGTCGGACGTCTGAGCGACATCGCAGAAAGGGCTTATATCGAAACAAATAAATAACAATGCCACAGTCGGACGTCTGAGCGACATCGCAGAAAGGGCTTATACTTCATTTTACAAGAAATGGTACTCACGGAAAATATTCATCACAAGACAGTATACGAGTTAGTCCATCCACAGGAAATAAACCTCTTAACACTCATGTGGTTCTCAGGAGTTTCTGTCTCCGGGACTGACATTTGACAAGATAAGATGAACACAACACGTGGATCTGAATGAGATGATTTCAAGTATTTTTGACTCTGCAGAGTTTGTACCAAATTATCCACAGCCAACGGATTTCCGTAGTCACGGGGGACTAGTTCCGTTTACGGTATTTCGGAGGAAACACAGCTAACCAGTACAGACCCATCCTACCTCACGTTGCCAGGAATCACCCTAGACAACGTTCAAGAAAAACTTTGAGACGGGGAGATCACAATCTCGAATAGCATGGGATCAAGTTTATATACGTGTTCTCTAAGGGGTGCCCCCCTCTCGGTCCCAACCGGAAACACCCATGCCCCCTGACCAGATGATAGGCTTTAATCCAGGGGCATGGAACCCTCATCCCGGCTTCTCGATTTGGTGTGTACCAGAAAGTGGTTTGCAACTTACTAAGCCGTATCCCTTGCGGAAAACATGTGGTAGTACGAAAGGGGAGACGGACGGGAACTGGACTGATTTATGTTGACACTGGGTCAACGGTCTGGCATAAGACTGGCATGCTACAACACTGCCATCTTACCCATTCTCATACCAACTCATGGCCAAGCAACTCGTTTCCAACAACTCATGGATTTCCGAAACTCACTTGCCTCAACTTTTTACGTGATAAAACTTTCATCGAGATCCTCATGAACATGCCATGATACTAATTAATGCAAACATGCCCAAACACTCATCATATCAAAAGTTCAAACATGCTTGCCTGGTTCGGAGTAGTCGGGGCCTAGCTCGGTGAAGTTCGCGGTACCGTCACCTCCTTCGGTATCTACGGTATACAAAAATACACGCACTAATGTAAATACCAAGGGGTGCTAAAAAATATTCCAAATATTTTTCAAATAAATCTGGTAAACAACTAGACAAAATTTTGAAGAGGACAGAAAAAGAATCACTCAAAAATCCTTTTCTGTTTAAAAGTTATAAGAGTTTTGGTCCAAGGACCTTTCTGTAATGAAACAGAAAACTCTCAGAGTCTAAGCGAGAAAAGTCCGAAATCGATTCAGATTAGAAAGCGCCTTTGCGAATACGCTTTGAAACGGTTCGAAAAAAAAGCAAGGAGAGGCTGGCGGGTCCCACCCGTCGGTTTGAATATTCAAAAGGAGGCGGCAGAGCTCGTTGGCGCCCGAGAGCTGCAGTGATGGTCGCCGGCGATCCACGGCGAGGCAAGGGATCGGGGTACCTCTGTGATCCGCGCCCCCTTCCGCGTGGGGGGGGGGTGGTGGTGGTCGCCGGCGAGCACCACGTCGACGGCGGCCCTTGCTCCGGCGGACGGTGGTTTGGGAAGTCGTGGGTCTCGTCGGAGAGAGCTGCTAGGGTCAAATTGGAGTGGGGGTTAGTCTCCTAGAGGTGCCATGAGGCTACGGGCAAGCCTAGGGCGGTGGAGGAGCTCTCACCAGCGAGAACGCTGCCGGAGCCCAAAGCGGACGGAGGTGGCCGGAGTTGAGGAAGAAGGGCCCCTTGAGGCTCTTCCAATGGCTGGGCGGGGTCTGGTGAGGTGGTGGAGGTGTGCGGGGTCGAGAGCGAGCTCGGAGGCGCTTTATATAGCCGGCCCGAGGCAGTTGCCGAGAACGGGATAAGTCCGGCGAGCGATTACGGCGGTGCTGTGGCTGGACGGTAGGTTTAGGAGCTTGAGCATCGACTAGATGGAGCACTGAGTCCATCCCGGTGCCTAACTCAGCGAGGTAGGGGCGGTTACGGCCTGTCCCCAACGGAACGGCCGTGCGGCACGTCGGCGGCAGAGGGCGCGCCCCGTGCGTGCCAGGCCACGGTGACGTGCTGCATGCGTGCGCTGGCAAGGGAGACGGCCACGCGGAGCTCCCAGGTGGCGTGGGCGGTGCCGAACGGCGTTGTGCCGCAGGGTGCCCCCTGTTGGCCGCCACGGGAGGTCCCGACGCCGCGGAAGACACCGGCGCAGACGGGCCATGGTGCCACCGACGCCAGGAACCAGCCAAGTGCCCGTCTGGCGCTTTCGGGGACAGGAGGAGGAGCCATGCGCAACGCGCCAAGTGCATAGTTGACAAGTGACCAGCCTCTGACGAAACTGAATTTCTGAAAGTCTGAATTTCCTGAAAGTGCAAAGTGACAGTGCATGCTAGGTGTTCGACAGAATGTTTTTGGCATGTGGGGATTTTTCCTTGAGCTGATTTTTGGTGGAGTGGCTTCTCATTGCAACTGGAGGTTGCCTGAATTTTGGTGAAAGTTTTGGAGAAGAGGAGATATGAATTTCACCAAATTTGACAAATCTGGTCCAAACTTGCGTGTTTGAAACTTGAAAATTTTGAACACAAGAAAAGTAGATCTTGATGGTTCTAGGTTGTGGGTGCTAGGGACTATCCAGAGGAATTGATTTGAGATCAAAGTTCAAAGGCATTAAGGTACTTGCTTTGCAATACACCTAGGCTCAAAAATATGGACATAATTGTTTTGGGCAAAGAAATAAATGAAATAAAAATCCAAAAGTGAGTTGGACTGGTTGGGTCAGAATATTTGGATTGTCCCAAGGTGGAAGGAGGGGTTTTGGGAAGATTTACCACAAGAGGCAAGATAAAACCATGGGTGATTTTAAAAATAATAGAAGAACCAAAACTCCTAGGGTTTTCTTCTAAAAGAAAAATAAATCCCAAAAATAAAATTGAGAAGGAGAGAATCAGAAGAAAGGTTTTTAAATAACCAACACCATAGTTGAAGAAGATGCCAAAGTAAAAAAAATCCTTTGTCAAAGGGAAAATTCTTGAGAGAAAGAGATTTTTGGAAGGGTTTTAAATGACCTCCTTCAAAACCAACCAAGTTTTTGTTAAAAACCAAAACAGAATTTTTTGGAGTGCCACAACACCTATCCCCTTAAGAAAAATCTCGTCCCCGAGATTTCAGCTGATTCTCAAATAAGTGTGATGGCTCTGTCTGAAGAAAATCCTCTCTTTCCCAAGTGGCTTCACCCTCGGTGTGGTTGCTCCACTGAACTTTGAAGAACTTGATGGTTTTCTGTCGGGTCCTCCTTTCAGACTCCTCCAAGATTTTTATTGGATGCTCTCGATATGTGAGGTCTGGCTGCACGTCAATGTTTTCATGGGATACTTGCTTCTCTGGGTTGCTCACGCACTTCCTCAATTGCGAGACGTGGAACACGTCGTGGACGTCGGATAAATCTTGAGTAAGTCTAGCTGGTAGGCTACCGTGCCTCTCCGTGCCACTATGCAGTAATGGTTCGATGAATCTTGGTGCCAGCTTCCCTTCAATCTTGAATCGATGCAGGCCTCTCATAGGGGATACTCGTAGGTACACAAATTCACCGTGTTCAAAGCTGATTCCCCGATGTTTTTGATCGTAATAACTCTTCTGTCGACTTTGGGCTGTCTTGAGTCGATCCCTAATCACCTTAACTTTATCTTCAGCCTCCTTGAGCATGTCTGGGCCGAAGATATGGCTGTCTCCGGTTTCCGACCGATTTAGCGGGGTACGACATCTTCGCCCGTACAAAGCCTCAAATGGTGCCATTTGTAGGCTGGCCTGATAACTGTTGTTATATGCAAACTCTGCATATGGTAAGCTCTCTTCCCAACTGGTCCCATAGGTGAGGACACATGCTCTCAGCATATCTTCTAGAATCTGGTTTACGCGCTCAGTTTGCCCATCTGCCTGGGGGTGGTATGCGGTACTGAATGCCGCTGAGTTCCCAGAGCTTGTTGTAAGTGATCCCAAACTCGGGAGACGAATTGAGTGCCTCTGTGCAAGATTATTTTCTTTGGGACTCCATGTAAGCAGACGATACGGGAAAGATAAAGCCTAGCAAGTTTCTGAGTGGTGTGGGTTGTCTTCACGGGGATGAAGTGTGCTACTTTAGTCAGTCTATCAGTGATGACCCAAATGGCATTATTTCCATGCCGTGACCGAGGTAGCCCAACAATAAAATCCATCCCAATCTCGTCCCATTTCCACTCGGGTATTTTCTTTGTCTGTAAAAGTCCAGCCGGTTTCTGGTGCTCGGCTTTGATGCCTTGACAAGAGTCACAACATGCGATGTACGTGGCTATGTCCCTTTTTAGACCATGCCACCAATATTTTTCCTGAATATCCTTGTACATTTTTGTCCCTCCGGGATGTATCGAATACGGGGCGGTGTGGCCTTCAGCGATCTGCTGTTTAAGATCCTTGATATTTGATGCATAAAGTCTATCTCCGTACCACATTATTCCCTGCTTATCGATAGTAATTCTGGGCCTTGCCCAAACTCACTTTCCGTTTAATGCCTTCAATGCTGGGGTGTCCATGCTGAGCCTCTTGAATCGTTTCCATCAGGGTAGGCTATATCTCTAAATTTGATATGCTGCCTTCGGTGACTACCAGCAAGTTGAGTTTAGCAAACTCCTGTCGAAATTCAGGTCTCAGGTTTGGCAGGTCGTCGTCGTTTGGGCTAGGGTTCCGACTTAGAGCGTCTGCCACTACATTTGCTTTTCCTGGGTGGTAGTGGATTCCAACGTCATAATCCTTCACTAGTTCAAACCAGCGTCGTTGCCTTAAATTCAGTTCCGGTTGTGTGAAAATATACTTGAGGCTCTTATGGTCCGTGTATATCTCTAGCGATTTCCAAGTAAAAAGTGTATCCATTCTTTGAGTGCATGAATAACTGCTGCTAACTCTAGGTCATGAGTAGGATACTTTTCCTCATGCTTGCGAAGTTGTCTGGAGACATATGCGACTACCTTGCCTTCTTGCATCAACACGCATTCGAGGCCTTTCCGAGATGCGTCACAATACACCTCAAAATTCTTGTGTATGTCTAGCACAATTAATCTTGGTCTTTGTCGTTAATTTCCTTTTTAATTCTTGGAAACTTTTCTACAAGCTTCCGTCCATTCAAACTTCTTGTCTTTCTTGAGTAGCTGCATCATTGGCTTTGCTATGGTGGAGAATCCTTCAATAAATCTTCGGTAGTATCCTGCCATTCCCAAGAAACTTCGTACGTCCATTACGCTGGCTGGTGGCTTCCAGCCAAGTACGGCCTTGACTTTTTCCGGGTCTACGGCAATACCTTCTTGGGTCAGTACGTGGCCCAGAAAACCTACTTGCCTTAGCCAAAATTCACACTTGCTGAATTTAGCGTACAATTGATGTTTCCTGAGTTCCCCTAGCATAATTCGGAGATGTTCAGCGTGCTCTTCTGGTGTCTTGGAGTATACCAGAATATCATCGATAAATACCACAACAAACTTGTCCATAAACTTCATAAATACTTTGTTCATGAGGTGAACAAAATATGCGGGGGCGTTTGTTAGTCTGAATGGTATTACGGTGAACTCATACAATCCGTATCTGGAGGTGAAAGCCGTCTTGAATATCTTCGGTTCGCACTTTTAATTGATGGTATCCCGACCTCAAGTCAATTTTTGAGAATACCTTGGCCTGAGTGAGCTGATCAAATAAATCATTTATCCATGGCATCGGATATTTGTTCTTGATTGTGACCATGTTAAGCGCTCGATAGTCTATGCACAATCTCAGTGTTCCATCCTTCTTTTTGGCAAATAAAATTGGTGAACCCCAGGGTGAGGAGCTGGCTCGTATATAACCTTTGTCCAAGAATTCTTTTATTTGCTTCTTGAGTTCTACCAATTCGGATGGTGCCATTCTCGTATGGTTTCTTGTATATGGGGCAGTTCGGTGCTAGCTCAATGCTGAATTCTATCTCTCGATGCAGTGGCATGCACGGTAGTTCTTCGAAATACGTGGAAATTCACACACTCTTTGGAACCTTGCTTAATTCAGAAATATCCACCTTGTTCAATCTTGGTTGCCGGGATATTTTTCTTTCCTTGGCTGAAACTTTTATGGTCTTCCCGTGGTGGTGGGTGAGAATCACGGTCCGGTTGAAGCATTCAATAAAACCCTTGTTGGTGGTTAACCAATCCATCCCTAGGATGACATAAAGTGGTGATAAAACCCTTTATTTTCCAACACGATAAGATTTGCGTGAAACTTCAACCCTTCAAACTCAATAATCACTCCTGGCAATTACTCTGGCTAACTTGCTTAATCCCAGGGGACTTGATGATCATAGATTTTTCCAAAGGAAGCATCAAAAAATTATTTTGCAAGGCAAAACTTTTCGAAATGAATGAGTGAGAAGCTCTAGAATCAAACAAAACCATGGCAGGTATTATGTTGACAGGAAACGTACCGAGTACGATATCTGGGGCGTTCTGTGCTTCCTCTTTGGTCACGTGGTTCAGATGACCCTTCCTGTGGTTGTTATTTGGGTTGAAATTGTTGCGCTTTGGCGCCGAATTATTGCCTCCGTTGTTCGGCTTTGGGGTCGAGTTCCTTGGCTTGGGGCACTGTTTGGCATAGTGCCCCTTCTTCTCCACAAGCGTAACAGTAACGCCTTTGGCGGTATGTGAACTCCTTGTCCCTTGCATGGAAATTCTTGATTGGACGTGAGGCGCTTTGTCTTGGGTTTGGGTGCCCAACTTTTCTGAACATCTGTCTTGCTGCGGTGGTTGCGGGCATGATTAATCTGGTCCCTTTTTCGCTTGCGGAAATCTTCTAAGCTGCGTCTCTCATTTTCCAAGGTAATGGACTTATCCACCAGCATCTTAAAATCTGGAAAGGTGTGCACGACCAGTTGGCATTTAAGCGCGGGCGTCAGACCGTCTAGGAGTTTTTCCATCTTCTTGCTTTCCGACATACGCTCCTCGTTGGCGTAGCGAGACAACAGAGTAAACTGACTGTTGTATTACGACACCGTCATTGTCCTTTGCTTGAGGTCATCAAATTCTCTCTTTTGATCTTCATAAGACTCTTAGGAATGTGTGCCCCACTAAAACCTTCTTTAAACTCCTCCCAGGTTATATTATTTTCGTTGGGGTGCATGTGTAGGAAATTTTCCCACCACGATGCGGCTGCTCCAGTGAGATAGTGCTGCATACAGTACTTTCTCCAGATCTGAACACTGGGAAATAATTAATTTTATTTCCATGTCTCGAAGCCAGTCCTCGGCTTCAAGAGGTTTGTCAGTGTGAGAAAATGTTTGGGGACGCGTCTTTTGTAGCTCGGATAACTTTGATTGCTGCTGAAACTGCCCATGGTGATTTCCCATATTGATGACTTGGTTCATCATTTCCTGATGTTGTTGCTGACTTTGCTCATAAAGACGGCACATTTGGGAAAGTTTTGTTTCACTGTCCTGTTGACTTGACCGCCCCTGTGTGAAATTCTTTCTGGGTTGTGTGTCATAATTTTGCTATGGCAGAGTTGGCATGGAGCGCGTCCAAGGATGAGACATTGTTCACTCTGGGGACATATTTTGTGAAACTCATAAGAAAAGAAATTTGAGTCGCAAAAGTCAATTAATTCATGAAGACAGAAGAAGTCTCAAATGCTCCAAGATTTTTCAAGAGAAAAAAAACGTTTGCGCACGGAGAAGGACTGCTCATTACATATCTTACGCATAGCAGTAATTATACAATACATCACTCGAGGATACGCGTACATATTCCCTGACATGTTATTTAGGCTAGTGCACTCCTCCGGTTCCTACATGATGTGCAAACAAGCTACTTCTCACAGCCTATGTACATATAAACATATCGCACAAGTCGGTACATCGCATGGCGCTAAGCGCATTTCGATCGGAGATGGTAAGGATTTCCCTTGGATTGCCAAGGGTGAGGCGCAGTGAGGCTGGGGACTCAACCTCCTTTTCGGTGATAGGCTCCAGACGTGAAGTGCTGCGCTGAGTTGGTGGAGCAGGTTCCCTATGCGGGACAACTCGAACATGAGCGGGCGCAAGGGGTGGTGCAGAACGAACCGGAGTAGGCGCAATGACATGGTTGAACTCCTCCGTGGTAGGAAGGCGACGAGTAGTGGCGAGAGCAGTAGGAGCAAAAGATGCTGATGACGAGACGAAAGTCAGTGGCGGTCTTGATGCGCAGGAGCTCCCCTCATTGGCGGCACAACCATGGACTGAGTCCATACGAGCAGCTACAAAGTCGTCCACCAGGTTGTCGAAGGCTGCCTCCAAAGCCCGGAGATACTCGATAAGCATCTCAAAAGCCTCGTCTCGTTCTCCTCTGGGGCAAGAGAACGCGTAGTGGCAGGTGTATGGCACGTGACATGGAAGGTAGCGGTAACGACGAGTCTTCATCGAAGGAAGGATATCCCTGAGACGAGCTATTGCCTCATGGGCTGCCATCTGTAGTGCATGCTTCTCCATAGGCATAGCTCTCCCCAAGAACCGGAAACGCTCAACTCGCCCTCCCTTGAATTGCACCGCGGCTTGGTGCATGGTTAGACGGTCATTGACCTTGTGCTGAGAGAGTGAGAAGACTGGGCGCACAGATGGCCCCATCGCGACTTGGGCGATGAAGGAGAGAAGCTTGACGAACCCATCGGGCATGTTGGCGAACATCTGTGACTCGCAGTCGTTGTCAGCCATCTACAAAAGTAAGCAAAAATCCTAAGTGGTCAAATCATAAATTTATGCTGACTGTCAGAAATTGACTACATTTGTAAAATTAAGAAATAGCTCTATATGCTAATAACCGATTAGCGATGGCACATAGTGGCTTCTCTGATCCAGCCTGGCTCTGGTACCAAGCTTGTCACGACCGGTTTTCCAATAAAAATATTTATTGAGAAACCGATCTATTAATTCCAGTGTGAGGAAAATCCTCCACACTGGTAGACAAAATCTTGATTCAATAAGCCAGTAGCATTTAATATATTACAGGGTCGAGCTGATCTTGCTCAACAAATTATCACAAGCACGCCAAAAATTATACATAGTGGCGGATATGACACAGTGGAGTGGTGGCATACTACTGACTCGAGGTAAAGTAGTGGAATAACACAGTGGAGTGGATGATATGACTCCTGCACTGACGGCTCATCAAGCGTTGAGGTGAGGCTCGGTGAATTTATTTGGGTAGCGTAAGCAGATATAACACAGTGACTAATCCAGGGGTCGCACGAGACTGACTGGGATTCCTCTAGGCGTCGGACTCACTATCAAACTCTTCAACCATGAGATCGCCTTCGTCAGCATCTGGCCAAATCAACAAGCGAGGTGAGTACTTTGAAAGTACTCGCAAGACAGTTCGGACAAAAGATATAACAAATGTATGCGTGAATGCGTCATGAGTAATTTAACAATGCGCAATCAAATCAGTATAACAAGGTAAGTAAAAAGGGAATTCGGCGGTAGTCCGCTCGTAAACCCAAAGAAAATAAACTGAAAACCGATCGGGTGTCTGAAGCGACACCTCGAAGGGCGAACAAATAAGTAAAGCATGCCACAATCGGGCGTCTAAGCGACACCTCATAAAGGGCTTACACTGAAAGAAAAGATATGCGTGCCACAGTCGGACGTCGGAGCGACATCACAGAAAGGGCTTGTATCAAAAGTAAACGAATGACAATGCCGCAGCCGGATGTCTGAGCGACATCGCAGAAAGGTCTTATATCAAGAATAAGTAAATAACAGTGCCACAGTCGGACGTCTGAGCGACATCGCAGAAAGGGCTTATATCAAAACAAATAAATAACAATGCCACAGTCGGACGTCTGAGCGACATCGCAGAAAGGGCTTATATCGAAACAAATAAATAACAATGCCACAGTCGGACATCTGAGTGACATCGCAGAAAGGGCTTATACTTCATTTTACAAGAAATGGTACTCATGGAAAATATTCATCACAAGACAGTATACGAGTTAGTCCATCCACAAGAAATAAACCTCTTAACACTCATGTGGTTCTCAGGAGTTTCGCTCCGGACTGACATTTGACAAGATAAGATGAACACAGCACGTGGATCTGAATGAGATGATTTCAAGGATTTTTGACTCTGCAGAGTTTGTACCAAATTATCCACGGCCAACGGATTTCCGTAGTCACGGGGGACTAGTTCCGTTTACGGTATTTCGGAGGAAACACAGCTAACCAGTACACACCCATCCTACCTCACGTTGCTAGGTGTCACCCTAGACAACGTTCAAGAAAAACTTTGAGACGGGGAGATCACAATCTCGAATAGCATGGGATCAAATTTATATACGCGCGCTCTAAGGGGTGCCCCCCTCTCGGTCCCAACCGGAAACACCCATGCCCCCTGACCGGATGATATGCTTTAATCCAGGGCCATGGAACCCTCATCCCGGCCTCCCGATTTGGTGTGTACCAGAAAGTGGTTTGCAACTTACTAAGCCGTATCCCTTGCGGAAAACATGTGGTAGTACGAAAGGGGAGACAGACGGGAACTGGACTGATTTATGTTGACACTGGGTCAACGGTCTGGCATAAGACTGGCATGCTACAACACTGCCATCTTACCCATTCTCATGCCAACTCATGGCCATGCAACTTGTTTCCAACAACTCATGGATTTCCGAAACTCACTTGCCTCAACTTTTTACGTGATAAAACTTTCATCGAGATGCTCATGAACATGCCATGATACTAATTAATGCAAACATGCCCAAACACTCATCATATCAAAAGTTCAAACATGCTTGCCTGGTTCGGAGTAGTCGAGGCCTAGCTCGGTGAAGTTCGCGGTACCGTCACCTCCTTCGGTATCTACAGTATACAAAAGTACACGCACTAATGTAAATACCAAGGGGTGCTCAAAAATATTCCAAATATTTTTCAAATAAATCTGGTAAACAACTAGACAAAATTTTGAAGAGGACAGAAAAAGAATCACTCAAAAATCCTTTTCTGTTTAAAAGTTATAAGAGTTTTGGTCCAAGGACCTTTCTGTAATGAAACAGAAAACTCTCAGGGGTCTAAGCAAAAAAGTCCAGAAAACGATTAAGATTAGAAAGCGCCTTTGCCAGTATACGCTTTCAAAAAACGGTTCGAAAAAAAAGCAAGGAGAGGCTGACGGGCGGGTCCCACCCGTCAGGTTTGAATATTCAAAAGGAGGCGGCAGAGCTCGTTGGCGCCCGAGAGCTGCGGTGGTCGCCGGCGGCGATCCAAGGCGAGGCAAGGGGATCGGGGGGTAACTCTGTGATCAGCGCACCCTTCCGCGTCGGTGGGTGGTGGTGGTGGTCGCCGGCGAGCACCACGTCGACGGGCGGCCCTTGCTCCGTGAGACGGTGGTTTGGGAAGTCGTGGGTCTCGTCGGAGAGAGCTGCTGGGGTCAAATTGGAGTGGGGGTTAGTCTCCTAGAGGTGCCATGAGGCTACGGGCAAGCCTAGGGCGGTGGAGGAGCTCTCACCAGCGAGAACGCTGCCGGAGCCCGAAGCGGACGGAGGTGGCCGGTGTAGAGGAAGAAGGGCCCCTCAAGGCTCTTCCAGTGGCTGGGCGGGGTCTGGTGAGGTGGTGGAGGTGTGCGGGGTCGAGAGCGAGCTCGGAGGCGCTATATATAGCCGGCCCGAGGCGGTTGCCGAGAACGGGATAAGTCCGGCGAGCGATTACGGCGGTGCTGTGGCTGGACGGTAGGTTTAGGAGCTTGAGCATCGCCTAGACGGAGCACTGAGTCCATCCGGTGCCTAACTCAGCGAGGTAGGGGCGGTTTACGGCGTCCCCAACGGAACGGCCGTCGGCACGCCGGCGGCAGAGGGTGCGCCCGTGCGTGCGAGCCATAACAACGTCTGCATGCGTCTGGCAGGAGACGGCCACGCCGGAGCTCCCAGTGGCGTGGGCGGTGCCGAACGGCGTTGTCGCGAGGTGCCCCTGTTGGCCGCCACGGAGGTCCCGACGCCTTGCGGAAGACGCCACGCAGACGGGCCATGGTGCCACCGACGCCAGGAACCAGCCAAGTGCCCGTGCAGTGCTCTGGACAGGGAGGAGGAGCCATGCGCAACGCGCCAAGTGCACAGTTGACAAGTGACCAGCCTCTGACGAAACTGAATTACTGAAAGTCTGAATTTTTCTGAAAGTGCAAAGTGACAGTGCATGCTAGGTGTTCGACAGAATGTTTTTGGCATGTGGGGATTTTTCCTTGAGCTGATTTTTGGTGGAGTGGCTTCTCATTGCAACTGGAGGTTGCCTGAATTTTGGTGAAATTTTTGGAGAAGAGGAGATATGAATTTCACCAAATTTGACAAATCTGGTCCAAACTTGCAGAAGCTGAAACTTGAAAATTTTGAACTGAAGAAAAGTAGATCTTGATGGTTCTAGGTTGTGGGTGCTAGGGACTATCCAGAGGAATTGATTTGAGATCAAAGTTCAAAGGCATTAAGGTACTTGCTTTGCAATACACCTAGGCTCAAAAATATGGACATAATTGTTTTGGGCAAAGAAATAAATGAAATAAAAATCCAAAAGTGAGTTGGACTGGTTGGGTCAGAATATTTGGATTGTCCCAAGGTGGAAGGAGGGGTTTTGGGAAGATTTACCACGAGAGGCAAGATAAAACCATGGGTGATTTGAAAAATAATAGAAGAACCGAAACTCCTAGGGTTTTCTTCTAAAAGAAAAATAAATCCCAAAAATAAATTTGAGAAGGAGAGAATCAGAAGAAAGGTTTTTAAATAACCAACATCATAGTTGAAGAAGATGCCAAAGTAAAAAATCCTTTGTCAAAGGGAAAATTCTTGAGAGAAAGATTTTTGGAAGGGTTTAAATGACCTCCTTCAAAACCAACCAAGTTTTTGTTAAAAACCAAAACAAATTTTTTTGGAGTGCCACATGTAGTTCCAAAGAGCCGAGTCCCCCTCCAGTATGCCATGGGCCTCCTTTTATATTGGAAAGGGGCTGCCATAGTGGCACACATGAGGTGGAAAGCTCTACAGTGCTGCGAGCTTATCGCTCATGTTACAGGACAAGACGCATTTAATGCGTGGCTTAGGTGTCCCTTTGAAAGTGCAACTGTCCCTAGGTGGTTTTGGTAATTCATAACAACATATAGCTCATTGAGCTAATGCTATTCCAAGACAAATATTTCAGGAAAGCTGAATGAATGGCATGGCATGGATGATGAAAGTGGATCCCTCAAAATACTAAGGAGAAAGGATTGGCTCAAGCTCAAAACCTCAAGACTCTACATTTTACATTTTAGTGATCCAAGATCACATTGAGTCTATAGGAAAAGCCAATACTATCAAGGAGGGATTAGGTGTTGCTTAATGAGCCTCTTGCTTCAAGTGCTTAGTGATATGCTCGAAAAACCATCAACTACTTTCTCACTTCCACATATGACCTAAACCCAAAGTCAAAATCGGTCCTACCGATTCTTTCTATCCGGCGCCACCGAGTTCAAATGTCATAGCCACTGCCACAAACCCTAGGCAAATCGGTCTCACCGATAGGGATCTCGGTCTCACCGAGATGGGATTGTAATCTCTCTGTTTCCCTTCGTAACGTTTCAGTCTAACCGAAGTGAGCGATCGGTCCCACCGAGATTGCAATGTAAACTCTATATTTTCCTTTCTAACATTTCAGTCCCACCGAAAAGAGCGAATCGGTTCCACCGAGTTTACCTGACCAACTCTCTGGTTAGCTAATTACCAAAATCGGTCTCACCGAGTTTGTGTAATTGGTCTCACCGAGATTACCTTATTCCCTAACCCTAACCATATCGGTCCTACCGAGTTGCATGTCGGTCCCAAGAAATCACTAACGGTCACTAGGTTTACTGAATCGGTCCGCCGAGTTTGTTGATTCGGTCCCACCGAGTTGGGTAAATTGTGTGTAACGGTTAGATTTTGTGTGGAGGCTATATATACCCTCCACCTCCTCTTCATTCGTGGAGAGAGCCATCGAGAACAAACCTACACTTCCAACTTACCGGTTCGAGAGAGAACCACCTACTCATGTGTTGAGACCAAGATATTCCATTCCTACCATATGAATCTTGATCTCTAGCCTTCCCAAGTTGCTTTCCACTCAAATCTTCTTTCCACCAGATCCAAATCCCATGAGAGAGAGTTGAGTGTTGGGGAGACTATCATTTGAAGCACAAAAGTAAGGATTTCATCATCTACACACCACTTGTTACTTCTTGGAGAGTGGTGTCTCCTAGATTGGCTAGGTGTCACTTGGGAGCCTCCGACAAGATTGTGGAGTTGAACCAAGGAGTTTGTAAGAGCAAGGAGATCGCCTACTTTGTGAAGATCTCATCGCTAGTGAGGCAAGTCCTTCGTGGGCGACGGCCATGGTGGGATAGACAAGGTTGCTTCTTCGTGGACCCTTCGTGGGTGGAGCCCTCCATGGACTCGCGCAACCGTTATCCTTGTGGGTTGAAGTCTCCATCAACGTGGATGTACGATAGCACCACCTATCGGAACCACGACAAAAACATCCGTGTCTCCAATTGCGTTTGAATCCTCCAAACCCTTCCCTTTACATTCTTGCAAGTTGCATGCTTTAATTTCCGCTGCCTATATACTCTTTGCATGCTTGCTTGAATTGTGTGCAGATTTCTTGACTAGTGCAAAGATAGCTAAAATCTGCCAAAGTCTAAAATTGGGAAAAGGTTAAGTTTTTAATTGGTCAAGTAGTCTAATCACCCCCCCTCTAGACATACTTCAAGGTCCTACACCCTTAGCTTTATCGGGACGGGAACGAGGCCCGTCACGTCTGTTGCCGCCTCACCTTGCTTCGACACGCGCCCAGGCCAGCGATGCATGCGGCGCCATAGGCAGGCAGGCAGCTGAGGTGGCGCGGTGGTAGGGTCTTCACGAAGATCTGCATGCCACCACGCAGGTGCTTGCTGAGTTGGCGTAGAGGCCGCCCGTCGCCACGCAGGTGCCTGCCCAGCTGGTTGAGCTAGCACCGCTTGGGAACGGGCGATGGAGTCTTGGTCGACGGGCCTGATCTGTTCGGCTGGCGCCTCGGCAAGGGCCTTGCCGGGGGCCCAGCAAGGGTCTTGCCGTGGCGTCGCAGTCGTCCCCGGCAAGGCGCTTGCCGGGGGTCTTGTGGATCTCCTCGTCAAGGATCCCGCCGAGGGTCGCTGTCTTCTGGTTCTCATCTGATCTCATATCTCTATGGTCTTGACAAAGATCTGCATGCTACCACGGAGGTGCCTCCCGAGCCCTAGTTCCAATGTAGTTGGTTGAGTTGAAACCCGTGGGCTCAAGGGTGGCTCACTCTGTTGGCGTCGGGCGTGCTGCACCGGCAAGGCCCTTGCGGGGGCTGCCGAGGCTGCCCCGGAAAGGGTCCTGCCGGGGGAGCCTGCTTCGCCCTTCTGTTCTTTGTGTTCTTGTTTTTGGCGTTGCCTTGGGCTTCAGCTTCTCTCCGGCTCCCCTCCTCTGCCCTGCCTAGTGTGGCCGTGGCGCGCGGCTCCGACTACCCGTGCACAAGTAAAGGGGTACAAAGGTGTGCCCCTACTTTTGTACACCGACAGGAGCCCCCGGGCCTGGGCCACACATAAGCGCGACACGTTGGGCCAGGCCCAGAACGGTGCGCGGGCAGGTGGGGCAGATTTTTACTGCAGTAACTCTTTGTCCGCTGCACTTCCCCACGACCTGTGCGCGACATGGAGGGTCGTGTGTGACGTGGAGGGCATGCGTGGGGCGGTTCCTGCACGCATGCGTCACATCGTAGTTAATGGGAAAGGAGGTGCCCCGTGCCTTCCCCGTAAAAAGGAATAACCACGGGCGCGCTGCTCACTTTACCCCCTCCTGTCCCGCGTCTTCTCCAATCTCAGAGCCACCGCCCCCTTTCTCCTTCCTCCCTAAGCTTTCGCCTTTGCTCGCCGTCGTTGTGTCTCCGCCGTCTTCTGTCTCTTGCTCTCCCCAGCCGCCATGGTGCCTAAATCCACCAAGGGCAAGGGAGTGGCCAAGGACGCTGGAGCGATGGAGCCGCCAGAGAGCGCGTTAGCGGTGCAGCGGACGCAGCTCGCCTACTTCCCCTCGATGGTCGACGTGTTCGAGCTCCGGGAGGCCTTCAAACCCTTGTGGGGGTGCAAGACGGGGGGAGAGTCGACGGGGCATCTAGCCACGCGCATCATCCCCGCCAATTGCGGCGAGGCCGCCCAAATCTGTATCCATTCTTTGTCGACTATTTCTCCTGCGGGCTCTGTCCCCCCTTCTCCGATTTCTTCAGTGATGTCATGCACACCTACGGCTTCCGCCTTTTGGATTTCACTCCAAATGCCATGGCGTGCATGGCTCTTTTCGCCCACCTCTGCGAGGGCTTCGCCTGGGTGCACCCCAACACGGCGCTCTTCCGATACTACTTCTATCCTCGGATCCAACCGGGGGGCGCCATTTCCGGTTGTGTCACCTGGATCCCACGGGCCAAGGGGGCGTACCCGGAGGGCTCCATGAAGGAGAGGTGGGAAGAATGGCGGGGCCGGTGGTGCTGGATTGAGGAGAAGGACCCGCCGGACTTTTGCTGGGTCCGCGACGCGCTGCCGGTTCGCCGGGGCGACTGAAGCGACGTCGACACTGACAACACGAAGCTCACAGTCGCCACCACCAGGATCCTTCGCCTTACCGAGGCCGAGCTCACCCTTTATATGATCGGGGCGGATTTCATCCGCCGCCGGATCGCTCCACTGCATAACAAGGGGAGGCCAGCCTGGCTCTTCACGAACGCCGCCGACATCATGAGGCGTCGCCCCGGCTTCGACCACAACTTCACGGTGATGGGGCACGCCCACTTCTACCAGCGGCTCTTCCAGCTGGACGTGAAGCATGACGGCAAGGTCGAACGGACCGGCAAGGCCGCAAGGGCCGCTGCGAAGGCCGGCAAGGTCGCCAAGGGGCCCTTGTTCAAGCTGCTGACAGGAGTGGTCCCGCTGAGCAACAACTCGCACCGGACCGACATCTTTGCCATGATGCCAGACTTCAACGCACATGGCCTTGACCCGAGCTGGGTCGAGCCGGAGGAAATTCAAGTGCGGGAGTTCTTCGACACCTTGCATGAGGGGTACGTTACCGCCGAGCCACGGCTCGTCCAGGACACCACCCAGGCGGAGCTGGACTACATCGCCGCCAGGGTGATGGAGGTGAAGCTTGCTGAGGAGGCCGGCAGCGCTGGTGGCGTAGATGACAAGGCCGTGGCGGAAGCGGAGGAGAAGGAGCTCGCCCAGTGGGCGGAGGCCACTTGGGAGGCTAGCAGCGCTGACACCGGGGCTCCTCTCATCGAGGATGTGTTCGATGAGTCGTCAGAGGAGGAGGCTGAGGCTGTCGATCCTCCGGCCACAGGGAGAGGGCGGGTCCTACGGCGGGCCACCTCTGGTGAGCCGGTCCGGCCTGGCAGGGCCGTACAACCGCGGCAAGACCAGGAGGGATCCGGGCGCTAGACAAGGGCCGCGGCAGCGAAGAAGTCGGTGAAGGCCGCGGTGGCGAAGAAGAGGGCGGCCGCCTCTTCTTCGTCCAAACGCCCTTGGACTCCATCAGCTTCCCCTCCTCCGGCAGACGACGACGCAGGGCTCACCTTCGACTTCGGGTCCCTCAACCCAAGGAGGAAGAGGAAAGCAACAGAGGAGGAGGTGGAGGATGAGTAAGTATTGTCCCTTTCTGGAATTTCCACCCCCCTCAGACCATGCCACTTATCTCGATTTGGGTTCATCTTCGTAGGGACGTGGAGACGATGGCCTAGAGGGTGAAGAGGGCCAAGGCTTCGGCGGGCGGCCAGCCCCCGACAAGCGTTGCTGGCGCACCGCTGGTGGTGTTGAGCAGTCCAGATAGCAGCCCCCAGCACAGTCCCCAGCGTATGTGTTGGGGGCACGATCTCTTGGTGCTGACCTTGCCGTGGTCGCAGGAGGAGGACAGCAGCAGGAGGAGCCGCAGAGGGCTACTCCCAACACGCCGCCCTCATCGACCATGCCGCCCCGAGGGGCGTCCGCGGCAAGGGCGCCAAGCACCGAGCCCACGCACATGGAGGACGAGGAGGAGAACTCAGGCGCCGATGGATTTGCCTCGGCACCAAATGTTTGCGGGGAGGGGACCTCTGCTTCCTAGCCCGGCGCTGGTAAGCCGTTCGCCTCTCGTTCCTGCTCTTTTTCTTTTCTTGCTTACTCTTTGTCTTGACTTTGTCTCATCCCCTTCTTGGTGTCCAGATCATCCATCGGCGGACCAGGAGGACATGGACCCCATCATCGAGGATGTCACCAAGGACGCCGCGGCAGAGGCCGAGAAGGTCGCTGCCGAG
This sequence comes from Aegilops bicornis, assembly GCA_021605145.1. NCBI lineage: Eukaryota > Viridiplantae > Streptophyta > Magnoliopsida > Poales > Poaceae > Aegilops > Aegilops bicornis. Next base: position 306,799,632 of record CM038671.1, on the reverse strand, counting down.
GAGTCCGCCAAGGGTGTTGCCGAAGACGCCGCTAAGGGGCCTGCTGGGGAGACCGGCAAGGGGCCTGCCGGGGAGGCCGGCAAGGCTGCCACCAAGGAGGAGGTGGTCGATGACCAACCTTCCTCCTCTGCTATCTCTAGCTCCGGCAGGTATCTGAGGGTGACCGACGACCTCTTCGTTCACCTCCTAGGGGCGTCTAGCTCCAGGGCGCCCATCGAGGGAGAGGTGTTCGACGAAGAGGTGCTTGCCGCCGCCGGGCTCGAGGTCATCGACAAGCCGAGCGCCGGTGGCGACGGCTCTCAGGAGGAGCGGCTTCTCTGGGCCATGCGCGCCAATTTCTGGAAGCTCCAGGTGCTCCACCGCGCCCGCCTGGACAAGCCCAAGTCCAGGATGGCAACAGTGGACAAGGCAGAGGCGGACCTCAAGGTGTGCGTCGCCAAGGCGCAGACTTGGTTCCGCCAAGCTAGCAAAGAGCTGAAGGCCGCCCAGGGCGAGCTGGCCAAGCGCGACGTGGAGCTCACCATGAAGCTTGCCGACATCGAGAAGGCCCAGGAGATGGCGGACAGCTTGGCCGCCGCAGCCGAGGCCGCTCGGACCCAGCACCAGGCCGCGCTGAACTCTCCGGAGGAAGACCTGGCCGCGCGTGAGGAGAAGCTTGCCGCAATGCTCCGCGGCAAGGATGAAGAGGTGGAAAAGCTCGTCGTGTAGCGGACCCAGGAACTGGAGCAGAGGCACAGAGAGGCGCTCGATTCCTAGGCCCTGGTTCACGCCGGCAAGGTGAAGGAGCTGGAGGTGGAGCGGGACGAGCTGAAGGGCCAGGCCCTGAAGCTGTCCCAGGAGAAGGACACGCTCAACGGCGCCCTGACGGAGGCGCAGGGCGCAGCTGTCAGCAGGGCCAGGGAGCTCTCCGAAGCCAACAACTCCATCAAAGACCTGAAGCTGAAGCTGGAGGGCCTCGAGGAGATGCTCTCGGAGGCCAAGGCTCGGGAGGAGACCATGGCCAAGGATCTGGAGGCTGAGAAGCTGCAGCGGAGGAATGAAGCCGTCAGCCACAAGGATTTTGTGGAGGGTGAGAATCGCTGGATTAGCCGCCTCGAGGACGTCGCCGGCAGGATCACCGTGCAGCTGGCTACCATGGGTATGCCAAATGTGAGGTACGCCCCAGAGCGCAGCGGGACTACCAACGCCAAGCTGACCCTGTTCTTCGAGGGTGTTCTCGAGGCCCTAGAGCAGTTCCACTCCAACAGGGCGGCTTTACTAGCTGACGAGAACTGAAGGCTCTGCCGGGGCGCCATGACCAAGGTCCTCACCAAGGTGGCATACTGGAACCCCACCCTTGACTTCGACGCTATGCTGGAGAGCTTGCCGGAGGGCACTAACCTCGCGCCGCTCAAGGAGTGTATCAAGCCCATCATCAGCTTCATCAACTGAGTTCAAAGGGTGGAGGGCCAGCGCCGGGATTAGGCACCCCTTTTCTTATCGCCGCTGCAGGTTCATGACCAAGACAATTTCTATCTTTAGTTAGAACCGCAGCAACAATTTGATGTAATATAACTCTGCAGTACTTTTAATACAATGCATGTTATTTTCCTGTTCGATCTTCCTTTGTATGTCCACCCTACGTTAACTGGGTAGGCTTGCCGGCACGTAAACTCAGGGTGGCGTCTTGAGGATGGATCCCCATTGGCCTGCCAGGTGTGCTTTCTGCCGGGCAAACCACCTTACCACCCTTAACGCGGCCGCTCAAACTGTCGAGCTTGACTCGAGTCAAAATCGAGAGCGTTGCCAAGTGCGGAAGGCTATCCTGCCACTCTCCATGCGGCCGCTAGAGCTGTTGAGCGGACTCTAAACAGAACAAGGGCGTTGCCAATTGCGGGAGGGCCCCTTTGCGTGCAAGTTTTCCATACATAGGCAGGATCTCCGAGGACCATAACCTTATATAAAAAGGGAAATCTAAAGTTTTGCATCACTTAGCTTTCTTGTCGCCGAAATGACGCCCTTCGCGTATGCAGGCGGCACCATCCTCCTGCCCGTCTTCTTCCTTGGAAACCATGACCACAAGGGATGGCTAAACAAGTTGCTAAACCAGATTCTCACAATTGCGCCCCTACGCGTGCCAAAGATGTCGGTGGGAAACGACACCTATGGGATCACAAGAATCCCTACTACGGTTGCCGGGGCACGGGGTTGTGAGAAGAGCAGGATTAGCAGTCAGCACAAGGATCGTTTACCCAGGTTCGGGCCGCGAGGACGCGTAATACCCTATTCCTACTTTGGTGTGTATTTGAGAGAGTTCTTGAGCTCTCGAACTAGCTATGGTGGCTGCGTAGTTCCAAAGAGCCGAATCCCCCTCCAGTATGCCATGGGCCTCCTCTTATAGTGGAAAGGGGCTGCCACAGTGGCACACAGGAGGTGGAAAGGTCTACAATGCTGTGAGCTTATCGCTCGTGTTACAAAACAAGACGCATTTAATGCGTGGCTTAGGTGTCCCTTAGCTTTATCGGGACGGGAACGAGGCCCGTCCCGTCCGTTGCCGCCTCGCCTTGCTTCGACACGCGCGCAGGCTAGCGATGCATGCGGCACCACGTAGGCAGGCAGGTAGCTGGGGTGGCGCGGTGGTAGGGTCTTCACGAATATCTGCATGCCACCACGTAGGTGCTTGCTGAGTTGGTGTAGAGGCCGCCCATCGCCACGCAGGTGCCTGCCCAGCTGGTTGAGCTAGCAGCTTCTTGGGGACGGCGGTGGAGTCTTGGTCGACGCGGGCCTGGCTGTGGCCCTGCTGATGCCCTTGGCAAGGACCTTGCCGGGGGCCGGCAAGGGTCTTGCCGTGGCCTCACAGTCGTCCCCGGCAAGGCGCTTGGGGGGGGGGTCTTGTGGATCTCCTCGGCAAGGATCCCGCCGAGGGTCGCTATCTTCTGGTTCTCATCTGATCTCATATCTCTATGGTCTTGACAAAGATCTGCATGCTACCACGGAGGTGCCTCCCGAGCACTAGTTCCAATGTAGTTGGTTGAGTTGGAACCCGTGGGCTCAAGGGTGGCTCACTCCGTTGGCGTCGGGTGTGCTACCCCGGCAAGGCCCTTACCAGGGCTGCCGAGGCTGCCCCGGCAAGGGTCCTGCTAGGGGAGCCTGCTTCACCCTTCTATTCTTTGTGTTCTTGGTCTTGGTGTTGCCTTGGGCTTCAGCTTATCTCCGGCTCCCCTCCTCCGCCCTGCCTAGTGTGGCCGTGGCGTGCGGCTCCGACTGCCCGTGCACAAGTAAAGGGGTACAAACGTGTGCCTCTACTTTTGTACACGGACAGGAAGATAGACTACTGTAGGTCAGAAATGACACCTACGGGGTCACATGGATCCCTTCTATAGTTTGGCAGGGAACAGGGGTGGTGCAAAGAGCAGATCTAATGATCAACATGACAGATTTTTACCCAGGTTCGGGCTGATGAGAAGCGTAAAACCCTAGTCCTGCTTGAGTCTATATTATGTATTCTTGAGCTTCGGCTAGCTGCTATGCATGCAAGCTGGGCCGAGAGGTTCAAAAATCCGAATCCTCCTCTAGTATGCCTTGGGCCTCCTTTTGTATGTCCAAGGGGTTGCCACAGTGGCACACAGGAGGTGTAAAGTGGCTATAGTGTCTATGTTTATCATCGGCGTCTTAGGACAAACACATTAAATGAGATGCTTATGTGCCCTTCAGCTTTATAGGGGACGGGAATAGAACCCGTCCCGTCCGTCGCCGCCCCGCCCTGTCTCGACACACATCCATGACGACGAGGCATGCAGTGCCAAGTTGGCTGGCCAGCTGCTGCGCTGGAGAGGTGGCAGGTTCTTCACGAAGATTTGCATGCTACCACGCAGGTGCTTGCCAGGCTGGCAGGCTGGCCACCGCGCTGGAGTGCTGACGGGGTGGCAAAGTCTTGCCGATGTACCCGACAAGGATCTTGTCGGGGCCACGCAGACGTCCTCGACAAGGTTCTTGCTAGGCACTTTGTCTTCTGTCCTTCACAAAGATCTGCACGCCACTATACGCGCGTCCTTGGGTCTTGGCCTTAACGTTGTCGATGGTGTCAGAGCTCTCAACCTCAAAGGTGGTGCTCTTGTTGGTGCTCTGCAAGCCGTCCCGGCAAGGATCTTGCCGCGCTCTCGCAAGCCGTCCCGGCAAAGATCTTGCCGGGGGTCCAGCTCGTCCTCTGTTCTCTGGTTTCTGGCTTGGCCACCTCTCTAGTGATATTGTTTTTATCCTTGATCGCCCTCTTCAGGCCTCGCCGCGGGTGTGGCTACGAATGCCCGTGCACAAGTATGGGGTGCTAAATGGCCGAAGTTTAGTACACCGACAGGAGCCACCAGGCCTGGGCCACACATGAGTGCGAAGTGTCGTTGGGCGAGGCCCAAATAGTGTGTGGGCACACATGGCAGGGGATAACTGTTATAATCTTCTCATCTGTCGTGCTCGTTGCGGCCCGTGCATAGCCTTTATTCATGGAATGGTAATCGTCGTTTCACGCTTCCCACTGCGCCCACCTTTTTCACCATGTATGCTGCATGCATGGCGCGGGTAGGTGGCGAACACGTGAGATATGGAAAGGCGCGCCATGGCGGATACCCATGCGCCTTTGATTGGCGCGGCGAGGGCGGTCGAAGACCTCACTCATTGCCAATGGCCTTAATGAGCCGGACTCGGAAGGGCCCTTCAGAGAAGGTATAGAGCCAGCCCCCAGCCCTTCCTACTTGGCTATAAAAGGGGGATCGGGAGGAGAAGGAGGGGCATCCCTTTGCGTCTTCTATTCTTCTTCGTTCTTCATCCACCATCATGCCGCGAGGGCGTGGTCGCAGCCGCCCCCTGCGGAAGCGACTAGATCGTCCTCTCGCCAGAGAGCCACGACAGTTAAGGAAGAGCCAAGCGCCCAAGGCGGAGGTGCTGGACAGGGTCGCGATCGGCGAGGTGGTCAAGGCAGAAGTGGACACGGAAGTGGGGCTCCTGCGGCACCGCCGTCTCCTCCCGCTTCGTCAAGCGGCCATGTCGGAGACACGACGCTGGAGTTTATCACACAGCTGTGTGAACCACCGTGTCAGTGCAACAAACCCTGGGTCTATTGCCCAACTGTGCACAGGCACAAGATCAAGATTGGAGCATCAGCTTAAGTCAGAGGTCGAAGAGCCGAGAGACTCGAATAACCAACATGCAGCTTAAAGAGATCGAGATCGAGCCAAAGGAACGGGATATTGGCAAGAGAAGGGCCTCCCTTGCTGGGCAGGCGAGCCCGGCAAGGGGCCAGGCCACCACCAAGAGCAAGCAACCAAGACTCCCGGCAGTGCCTGTCGGGGCTTGCGGGATCTGAACCACCCCGCCAACCATGCAAGTACGACCCACGTCGTCAATCAGTGCGTGTCAAGCCGCAAGATGATTAAGTGGCAGCATTTGCCACATGGCAGCCGGGTCCTACAAAAGAAGCCCACAGATGACACCCATCCAGCGACGTGTCAAGAGAATAGATGTGGAGCTAGCAAGATAAGCCCGGCAGGCCTTGCCGGGCAGCTAGTGATGTGACAGAGCGGTGCATTTAATGCACCATGTCAGCCTGCAGAGTTAGGTATGATAGCACTATTTGCTATCATATCAGTGGGTAATGATTGTTTTGCCACTGTGGTGACCCCTTAATCTATAAAAGGAGGCCCATGGCAATCGTAGTAAGGGGTTAGAGGGTTGGAAACTTGACAAACCCAAGCCACCATACGCGCGTGTGTCACCGTAGCCCTGAGGCAGGCCTTGCCGGGCAAGTGTACCACGCACCACCATGTTCATTTCCACCATCAATCCACCAAATAAGGAGTAGGGTCTTATGCCTCGCGGCGGCCCGAACCTAGGTAAATTGCTTGTATGCTCTCTGCCGTTCTGCCGTGCGGTGATCTACTCTTTGTGCTATGCGACGTTTGAAGGAGTCCTGGATTAGGGGGTCCTCGGACAGCCGGACTATATACTTTGGCCGGACTGTTGGACTATGAAGATACAAGATTGAAGACTTTGTCCCATGTCCGGATGGGACTCTCCTTTGCGTGGAAGGCAAGCTTGGCAATTCGGATATGTAGATCTCCTCCCTTGTAACCGACTCTGTGTAACCCTAGCCCCCCTCTGCTGTCTATATAAACCGGAGGGTTTAGTCCATAGGACAACAACAATCATAATCATAGGCTAGCTTCTAGGGTTTAGCCTCTATGATCTCGTGGTAGATCAACTCTTGTAATACTGATATCATCAAGATCAATCAAGCAGGAAGTAGGGTATTACCTCCATCGAGTGGGCCCGAACACAGGTAAACATCGTGTCCCCCGCCTCCTGTTACCATCCGCCTTAGACGCACAGTTCGGGACCCCTTACCCGAGATCCGCCGGTTTTGACACCGACATTGGTGCTTTCATTGAGAGTTCCACTGTGCCGTCACCATAAGGCTTGATGGCTCCTTCGATCATCGGCAATGATGCGATCCAGGGTGAGGTTTTTCTCCCAGACAGATCTTCGTATTCGGCGGCTTCGCACTACGGGCCAACTCGCTTGGCCATCTGGAGCAGATCAAGAGCTACGCCCCCGACCGTCAGGTCAGGTTTATAAGCTTAAACTACACTGTCGACATCCGCGGAGTCTTGATCTTCGACGGATTCGAGCCCATGTCAGATGCACCACACAGTCATGACGAGCATGACTTGGCTCTGCTGTCGGACGGTGTTCGAGAGATCACACCTGTGCCTACTCCGGCCCTCAATCCGAAGCGGATCGTGCCATCCTAGGACGGGTGGATGGACCCTGCCACGGAGGTCGCACACTCAGCGGTGTTAGAGCCGAATACCGAGTTCACCTCTTATGAGACCTGTGTTGCCGAACCCTTGGATGCGTCCCCGGCCACGGGCTCCGAACCGCTTGTGTCCATGCCTATCGAATCTGATTGGGCACCGATCATGGAGTCTACCTCCGCGGATATTTTCCAGCACTCGCCCTTGGGCTACATGCTAGATTCATTAAGGTCTCTCTCCTTGTTAGGAGACCCTCTGCCGAACTATGTCCGGCTCGAGTGGGAAGCGGACGACGAAGAAAATCGTTCCCCACCCACCACCCACTTAATAGCCACTGTAGACGATTTAACCGACATGCTTGATTTTGACTCCAAAGACATCGACGGTATGGACGACGATGCAGGAGAGGAACAGGAACCACCGCCCACAGGGCGCTGGATAGCCACTTCATCACACGATATGTATATATATATGGTGGATACACCCAAAGAAAACAATGACGAGGAACGGAAGGATGCAGCAAAGGATAGTTCCCTCGAGAAGCAACCAAAGCGGCGGGGAAGGCGCCACTCCAAACCCCGCCTCGGCAAAAACAATGATAACAGTGCAAGAAAGAATAATACCCCGGTCGACTCCAAAGGAAACGACGACCACATGGACCCAACGATAGAGCAGGATGAACCAGCGGACGGTGAACATAGTACGGAGCCGCCGTCCGATCATGGCGACGCCGAGGGTAAATCTAATCAACCTGTCTCCGGAGAGGAGAATAGTCCGGATGACGATGCACACATCATCCTGGAAAGGCACTTGGAGCAACAGAACCTCCATAGAAGGCTTATTGCCACCGTGAGGAGTCTAAAGAAGCAGAAGCAAAGGCTTGAGGCCACGCAAAATACACTCAACAGTAGATGGAACAAAGTGCTCGCCATTGAAGAAAAGTACGGTGGCAGTCGCCACACAAAGAGCTATCCAAAGCGCAAGCTGCTACCTGAATTCGATGACAAGGCTTTAGAGCCTATACAGCCGAAAAATAAAACGTCCGATCAGCCGGACCGACCACCCCGTGGCCGCGATAGGGCGGCTAATGATGTCGCACATAAGTCAGCACATGATTTACATGAGGACTTGCACCAAAAATCCGGTATGACCAGGTCCATCTACGGATCTAGGAAGTGCGCTCCGACACAGAATCAAAACCGAACACTACAACCATCAGAACGCCATGACACATCCAAATACAGGGGTGCCGCGCACCCCCCTATGCTTCACCGATGAGGTGCTGGATCACGAATTTCCTGAGGGATTCAAACCCGTGACCATAGAGGCATACGATGGAACGACAGACCCTGGGGTCTGGATTGAGGACTTTATCCTTCATATCCACATGGCTCGCAGAGATGATCTCCACGCCATCAAATACTTGCCCCTCAAGTTGAAAGGACCAGCTCGGCACTGGCTGAAGAGCCTCCCCGAAAACTCAACTGCAAGTTGGGAAGAGCTAGAGGATGTTTTTAGGGCTAATTTTCAAGGGACCTATGTCCGACCTCCGGATGCAGACGATTTAAGTCATATAATTCAACAGCCCGGAGAGCCAGCCCGAAAGCTTTGGACCGGATTCCTCACTAAGAAGAATCAAATTGTCTACTGCCTGGACGCCGAAGTCTTAGCATCTTTCAAACACAGTGTCCGGGACGAATGGCTCGCTAGACACCTCGGCCAGGAAAAACCGAGGACAATAGCAGCCCTAACAAGCCTTATGACCCGCTTTTGCGCGGGCAAAGATAGTTGGCTGGCCTGTAGTGGCACCAGCGACCCAGGCACATCCAAAGTCAGGGATGGCAATGGAAAACCACGACGCAATAAAAGCAAGCGTCGAAACAATGAAGACAACCCAGACAACACGGTGGTAAAGGCCGAATTCAGGGGCTCTCAACCCGGTCAACGGAAAAAGCCATTCAAAGGCAGCAGAGATGGACCGTCCAGCCTAAACAAGATTCTAGACAGATTATGTCAGATTCATGGCACCTCCGACAAACCTGCAAATCACACCAACAGAGAATGCTGGGTCTTCAAGCAGGCCGACAAGCTAAACGCCGAACACAAGGGGAGGGAGACACCAAGTGAAGACGAGGATGAGCCTCGCCAGCAAAATACTGGTTGACAGAAAAAATTCCCACCAGAGGTCAAAGTAGTGAACATGATTCACGTAACGAGGAGGAGGAGCAAATGCGCACTCCGAGACGTATGCGCCATGGAGCCCGTCACCCCCAAGTTCAACCCTTGGTCGGCCTTCCCGATCACTTTTGATCGCAGGGATCACCCGACTAGTATCCGGCACGGAGGATCGAACGCCTTGGTACTAGACCCAATAATTGTGGATACATCTCACCCGAAGTCTTTATGGACGGTGGCGATAGTCTTAATCTGATATATCGGGACACATTACGCAAAATGGGATAGACCCGACAAGAATCAGCCAAAGCAATACTACCTTTAAAGGAGTAATACCGGCCGTAGGCCCGCTGCACGGGCCCTCTAGTACTAGATGTTGTATTCGGTTCTCCCGACAACTTCTGAAGTGAAAAGTTAACCTTCGACATCGCTCCATTCCGAAGCGGCTATCAAGCACTACTCGGAAGAACGGCCTTCGCTCGTTTTAATGCAATACCGCATTACTCTTATCTTAAGCTCAAGATGCCCGGTCCACGTGGCATCATCATAGTTAGCGGAAACACAGAGTGTTCCTTACGTGCGGAAGAATGTGTGGCGGCTTTAGCAGCCGGACACTGAACGGCCTCTCCAACCAGAATAAATGATCGGTCATAAAGACCGCGGACACGGCTAAACGAGTCCGGCGCACCACTAGCTGTAACAGCTCAGATAAACCTGAGACTGGGTCGATGGACATACCCCCATAGGTGGTGCTAGGGACTTCCCGCATGTAAAAAGGACTATAGTCCGGCTTGAACTTATTTAGCTTTGAATTTTAATGGTTTATTAAGAATAACCAATTTTTCGCACGAAAACTTTCACCTGGGCTTTTCTCTTCATACCGATCATCGTATACACCCTTCCAGGATACGGCACAATGGAGACACAGGCGCAGACGTGCAGCAGGGCCCTGTTCAAAGGTTTCTTTTTAGATTAAGACCCTGTGTAAATTTTTATACTGTCTCTTGTTGCTTCACACCCTCTGTATACTCAACATAACCAAGAGGGATGCTGGCGTTATTGGCATTTCGTCACGTCAGACTAATGCACGTACCTAGAAATTCAGGGCTTATAATCGAGGGCGTTACTCAGCCCAGTATACGTTGTAAAGACCGAATACCTTAGGGAGTGTTCGGCGTCGCGAGTTTGGCCTTATATGCATCAGCTCCGAATCATGTCTTTGGTCAATAGTTGGGTTTGCCTGACTCTCGTGTTTTTCTACCTTACGTTCCGCTCTATCGGCTAAGGTGGCACCGGGAGAACTACTGCGATTGTGCCCTGGTTCATCTGGATGAGCACCTCAGTAGACAAAGCCGAAAACTGACTTTCATGATAAAGCGCGAGACTGGTCAACCACTGGAGGACTCAGCAGAATTTTCTCTATTCCTCCGCATTAACAAAGGACAGATTTCCCGGTCATGTATGTACGCGCACCGTATTCGGATAAGCGCGGAAGTACCAGCGGCTATATAGTAGCCCCACTGTGAAACTCCTATGGCTAAGTGAAAGTATTAAAGCAATATAGTCTGATTGCTTTGTTCGCCGCGCTATCACCTCCTTAATGGACCAAGACGTTGGATCAAGTGTGAATACACGCTTTTTCGAACACCCCCGCATTATATGCGTGGGGGCTGAAGCCGACGACTGCAAACTTTCATGTTATATACATACATAAACGGCCGCACAGGATGCATCATAATACTTTCAGGCAAAAGTATAAACATAGCCTTTATAATCCAAATAGAATTGTTTCTACAATTGGGATACATGTCACTCGAACATGATACTCTTCGAGCACTGAGCCTCTATTAACGAGTGCCTTCTAGGACTTCTTCAAAATAGTGCTCGACCGAGACATGGCCTAGGGTTGGACCCCAGGTTCTAATAGCGGTGGCATCCATCTCTGCACAGTATGTCTTAACACGGGCAAGAGCCATCCGCGCACCCTCTATGCACGCCGACCTCTTTACAGCGTCGATATGCGGCACGACACCGAGGAATCGTTGCACTAAACCAAAATTACTATTCGGCCTTGGTCCTTCTGGCCAAAGATGATCCACGACAGACCTCATGGAAATTCCGGACAACCTATGGAGCTCAGCCCACTCGGCCATTTGCTCATTTAACAAATAATGACGTTGGAGCAATCGAATGCGACCAGAACAACTTTTCCACTTCATGATCTTTCTGATCATTGAAAAACTCAGTCGCATCAGCAGCACTCATTGCCAAGTCCAAGTACGCATCTGCAACACTCCATAATTGATCCAAAGGGGCATACTTCAGATCTCCGAACTTCGTCCTCAACAAAAGGGCTTCCCAGCTGTGATATGTCCAACTTGACGAAGCTCCTCCTTCGCTGCTATGATTTTAGAGCGGGTTTCCTTGGCTGCTACCGTGGCTTCCTTCAGGTCCGCTGCTTTCGCTTGGCTTTCCTTTTCAAGAAGGTCATACCGGTCGGCAACATCCTTCAGCTCAACAGCCATCTTGGCTATTTTATCTTTGCTCTGGCGATGAGCAGCCCGTTCGGCTCTTAACTCTTCGGCCGCCTTTAGGGCGGCCGCATCACTTCTCCTGGCTTGTTCCTTGGCTCGGGCAAGCTCCGCCCGAAGGGTCTCCACGGCGGCAGCTCCATCTGCAGTCACATCATGTTATAGATACTAGCATCATGCTCCTCTTAATATCTGTTGACCACCGAAAAATACATACCATGTGCCTCATCAAGGCGCTTGTTCACAAGCACGATGTCGGCATCTGCCGTATCAAGCTGCCACCTCAGTTCGGCAAACTCACCAGTCCGGCCAGCCACCGGACCCTCAGCCGCATGCACATGTGAGCAACATGATCATTACCTGGGACTATGATCCTCTGTTTGCCGCCTCTGGACAACAACCAGAGTCTCAGGGCTACTATCTCAGTATAGGGCACACCTAGCATGTGCGGTACCACCAATATATATATATATATATATATATATATATATATATATATATATATATATATATATATATATATTACTTTAAGTACCTCAAAGCCTTTTAGCAGGCTCATAAAAGCTTCATGCAACCCGCTTTTGGTGGATGAAATCCTTTCAACCACCGTACCCATTAAAGTACGATGCGCCTTTGAGATAGCCGCTTGCTCCAGAAGACCCATCAGTGCGTCCGGTCGTGCACCGGACAGTCCCAGACTCTTTTGGTTGCTTCCCTTAGTAGCCGAATACTACGGACTTCGGGTGGCCGAAGGGTTACCTTCCGGCCTTGGCGGATCAGGAGAAATCCTCCGTGACGACACCTCAGGGTCGTCCGCCTCATGAGGCGGGGAGAAAGGGGGAGGCGTTTCTCTCTCCATCATCTCCGGAAGAAGATCCCCTGAAGACGAACTCTGTCGAGAAGGGCTACGATCCGAACTACAAGACATACGTCTCAGTTATTGTCCTCGGAGATGAAGCAGGATATATTTACCAAAAGTACTCTTGTTTAGTTACAGCTTGGTGGAGGGCTGATCCCCTTGCGGGCACTGTGCGGTAAGGATGCCCTCCGGGGCAGGGCCCCCTGGCGAAGGTTCTTCCCTCGTTTGGAAACCCTTGTTTCCAAGTCTTCAGAGGTGGTCCTTTTCCTTCATTGGGGAGAGGGGATTTCAGATTCTTCTCCCCGATTATCCTCCTTCGCGGAGACACTAATTCCCCCGGTTTGGATGACTAATGCGTGAGGCCCGCTTTCGGCTTCTTTATTCTTCCCTTTATCTTCCTCTGATGGCACTTGATAAGGTGCGAGCTCAAGCATCCTGGCTAGTACAGGATCCGGTGAGCCTTCGGGAAGGGGGGCCGAACACTTGATCATCTTCGCCTTTCTTATCCAGTCGTGGCCAAGAGCAATTTTTTCAGAATGATGTTATGACAAATGAAAAGATAGCGTGTTCGGCCGCAGAATTACTTACGTGGGTATCTGGACGATTGCAGTTTAGACCCGCATCCTCGGTGGTGTCCGGACACTGTATTCATGATCCGAAGAACAATCCATACATCCCTTCGAGCGTCACGCCAATAAATTGCTGAATAGTTCGCGGTCCTTCCGGGTTGAACTCCCACATACGGAGAGGTTGACGTTGGCATGGCAGGACCCGACGAACTAGCATGACTTGCATTACCTTGACAAGTCTGACATCTCTCTTGAGGAGATCTCGGATGCGACTCTGCAATGTCGGCACGCCAATAACTGGCCCCCTGTCCAGCCCCTTGTTGACCCATGACGCCAGTTGCGGTGGGGGGCCCGAACGGAAGGCGAGGGCAGGCACCCACTTAGTACTTCGGGGAGCTGTGATGTAAAACCACTACCGCTGCCATAAGTCGGACATCTCCGGGAAGGAACCCTTTGGCCATGGAACATCAGCGCCTTTGCTTATTATGGCGCCTCTGCATTCTGCGTGTCGCCCATCGATCATCTTCGGCTTCACATTGAAGGTCTTAAGCCATAAGCCGAAGTCCGGGGTAATGCGGAGGAAGGCCTCACACACGACGATAAACGCATTTAGATGTGAAGGATGGAATCTGGAGCTAGATCATGGAAGTCGAGCCCGTAATAGAACATAATCCCTCTAACAAAGGGATCAAGACTAAAGCCTAGCCCTCGGAGGAAGTGGGGAACAAATATGACACTCTAGTTGGGTTCGGGAGTGGGTATGACCTGCCCTTGAGCAGGCAGCCTGTGCAAGATTTCGGCGGTCAGATACCTGGCTTCTCTTAGCGTCTTGGTGTCCTGCTCTAGGACAGAGGAGGAAATCCATCGGCCTTGAAGGTTGGATCCGGACATGATTGAAGGTCCGAAGCGGTTAGCCTGAGCCTTGGGTGTTGGAATTCGAGGTGGGAAAGGTAAGGATCAAGCGCGAGAAGAAAAGGACAGGCCTTGGCCCCTTCATAAAAAGGGTGAATATCAAGCGTCCCCTGCATGGCCGCTCGGAACTTCCCTAAAATCGAGGAGTCATACCAGCAGGCGCGATTGGGTTACCCACACCCGTATTAATGAGAATCCCATGATAAGGGGACATGATCTCTACTTCGACAAGACGTGCCAAGAAAACCGCCTCACAACACGTGCAGTGGCAGGTTGGGAAAAACGGTTCGTAATGACCGGACCACGACAGGATTTCACATTATGAAAAGTTGTCAGCAGATTAGATTCATGGAAATATTATACTCTCGACGGTGGTATGTGGAATTTGTTTTGCGGAGCTGGACACGATCCTTATGTTCAAAATCTTCTATGGAGTATTCGGAGGAGGAACCCGCCTTGCAATGCCGAAGACAATTTGCGCGCCGGACTCATCGTCATTGAAGCCTGGTTCAGGGGCTACTGAGGGAGTCCTGGATTAGGGGGTCCTCGGACAGCCGAACTATATACTTTGGCCGGACTATTGGAATATGAAGATACAAGATTGAAGACTTCGTCCCGTGTCCGGATGGGACTCTCCTTTGCGTGGATGGCAAGCTTGGCAACTCGGATATGTAGATCTCCTCCCTTGTAACCGACTCTGTGTAACCCTAGCGCCCTCCGGTGTCTATATAAACCGGAGGGTTTAGTCCATAGGACAACAACAATCATAATCATAGGCTAGCTTCTAGGGTTTAGCCTCTATGATCTCGTGGTAGATCAAATCTTGTAATACTCATATCATCAAGATCAATCAAGCAGGAAGTAGGGTATTACCTCCATCGAGAGGGCCCGAACCTGGGTAAACATTGTGTCCCCCGCCTCCTATTACCATCCACCTTAGACGCATAGTTCGGGACCCCCTACCCGAGATCCGCCAGTTTTGACACCGACAACGTCCCCCGCCGAACCAGCAAGGGGCCGCCCGATCCCATAGGTGGCCGCGGATATCATGCGACATCCTTGGCGTGCCAGGTAGGGGGCTCACTTGTGCGAACCTGAAAGCGTGTGCAGCGCGTCATCTACATCCCCATCTGCATCTTCAACAACGCCATCGACCACGGCGCCCAAGAAGAAGAAGTCTGGCCCTTCGGCCCAGCCATCCACCTCAGACGCCATGGGATATGCGGGGACGGGGGAGGACGTGAGTGCTGCTGGGGGTGTGGCAGGAACAGGTGGCGCCATCACCACTCCCCCTGCAGTCGACACGGGGGCTGAAGGCGTCGGAGGAGAACAACTTCAGCAGTGTTTTGACGGTCAAGCTCCACAAGGTGCGGACGGGAGGGTGACTCCGCTTGCACCCCCTCCTCTCACCTGCGGGGGCAGCCACAACAACGGCGCTCGGTCCGGGGTGAGCCACTGCCCACCGGCCGTCCCTACTACAGGGGCGGTCGCGGCGCGTGTGTCTCCTCCCGGGCGCGCCGACCCAACCACTGCAACCAACGGAGATGCGGACCCTTGAGCGCCATCACCACGCGACCGTGCTACCCAGGTGGCCGCCCCACCGCAGCGCGGGCGCGCCACCGCCGCCGCCGCCGCGGGCACCGTCAGGAGCCAGGCGACAGTGCGGTTGAGATCATCAACTTCCATGCCAAGCATAGCCACAGAGGCTATGGCGCGGGCCCAGCTGCTACTAAGGTTCCCGCCAGTAGCCGAGCAAATGGATGAATGGGTGACACCAAACAGAGTCTGCTCGGTTTCGCTGAGGCTGGGGGCTCACGGCGTGCTGGCCCACCACGACCTCCCCAAGTGACGACGACTGCCCGTACTGCTGGCCGAACAGAGGGGGTCGTCCCCACCGTGCAGTCCCCACCACGGCAGCAGGCACGTGCGCAGAAAGATCAAGATCCCGACTACGTCTCGATGGCCTCTTCCGACCCTCGAGCACGTCCGGGCCAACGATGAACCCCGGACGATAGGCGGTGGGGATATGCATGCGTCGTCATGGGACGGCCTCTTGATGACCCCTGCCAGATCGACAGGTGCGGCGGCCCCAACGTCGACGAGCCTGCGTTCGGTGTTGGCGGGTGCCTACCTTTCGAGGTCGGCTGCCCTGCCTTTACACGCGAGCTGCGGCAAGTCTGTTGGCCGTCCGTTCGCACGTTCAAGCCGGAGATCCCCGAGAAGTACGATGGGAGACTGAACCCGGCAGAGTTCCTGAGGATCTACACCATCGCTGTTCAGGCTGCGGGGGAAAGAGACAAGGAGGTGTTCGCCAACTACTTCCTGTTGGCTCTCAAGTCCAACGTGAGATCTTGGCTCATGCACCTGCCGGAGAACTCCATTTCGTCATGGGAAGACATGTGCCACGAGTTCATCGGCGCCTTCACCGGTGGCCACCACGAGCCCGGGAGGCCCAGCGACCTACAACTTTTCCAGCAAAAGGAAGGAGAAACTCTCCGTAAGTATCTACAAAGATTTAGTAAAGTTCATAGGAATATTCCAAATATCCATCCAACAGCTGTTATAGCAGCCTTCCAGTCCAATGTGCGCAACCGTCGCATTCGTTCTAAGATGAATGTACGGTTACCCAAGACTGTGAAGGAGATGTACACCCTAGTGGATAAGTGTGCTTGGATAGAGGAAGGAAGGAATTTGTCCAGAGAGGAAGATTGCATCAATGTTGATTCAGAGGATGAAGATAATCAACCGGACAGAAAAAGGGCAAGAAGCGTAACAAGAAGCCAAGAGATAAGGAAGTGATGACTATGGAAGGTTCTAGCACGCCTAGTACCGGCAAGAAGGCCAAGGCTGAGGCCCCCGGCAAGGAAGTTGCCGTGTGCACTGCCTGCCAGGACGCCGCTGCTGCGGAAAAAGACGGGAAAGGTGATGGGCCGTATTGCAAGATCCACCGGACCAAGGGCCACAACCTCCATGAATGTTATCAAGTTGAGCAGCTTGTCAAGAGATAGAGAGCAGAGTATGATAAGCACGATAAGGAGAAAGGTCAGAATGCTGCTGGCGGAAAGGGCCGAGGCGGTGAAGCAAACCGTCCCGACAAACCCTTTTGGAACCAAGGAAAACCCGCCAGGGCCAAGAGAAGGAAACCTGTGATGATTTGAGTGATGGAGGGAATGAAGAGGAAACCAGTGAGCAGGAATTTCAGAGGGCCACTGATGCCCTATGCATTGATGGGGGTGCGTCTTTGCACTTCTCCCATCGCCAGCTCAAGCGATGGGAATGAGAGGTCAATGCTGTGGAGCCAGCGCCAGAAGCCCGGAAGCCGCTCAAATGGTCTTTGATGAGGAGGAACACCCTTGCCGCACCACTGTGGTAGGGTGTTTGCCGTTGTTGGTCTCCCCAACAATTCGCGACCTCAAGGTCACAAAGATGTTAGTGGATGGCGGGGCCGAGTTGAACCTGAATTCCCCAGCAGTTATTAACAAGCTTCAGATAGGAGAGGAAGAGCTGGAGGTCACTGGCACATTTCGAGGACTCAATCCCGGCAGGAGACGTCCCAAGGGAAATATTACGTTGCCGGTGACGTTTGGGGGAGAGCTGAACTATAGGATTGAGAAAATTGTGTTTGATGTGGTTGAGCTCCCCCTGCCATATAATGGGATTCTGGGACGACCGGCCTTGGCCAAGTTCATGGCAGCATCCCACTATGCTTAAAACACTTTGAAGATGCTTGGGCCGTTGGGAGTCATCACCATCCCATTAGATGAGAAGGATGCGATTATCTGCGTGGATAAGATGTATCGGGATGCCGTCGCAGTAGAGGCTGCGGCAGCAACGGTCCCCGCCAAGGAAAGTAAAGGAAATAAGAGGGACTGTAGGACCTCCGGCAAGTAGTCCGGGAAGCCTGCCCCCTCCAAGTGCACAACACCCGTTGACCACGTGCTGGAGTGTTCTAAAAGCAAAAGGTCTAACATTGCAGCACCCCAAGTGAAGAAGGTCCCGACAGGGCTGGCTGGTGTTGATGGTACTTTCACCATCAGCGCCACCCTTGACGACAAATAGGAAAGCACGCTCGTTGCCTTCCTGTAGGCGAATATCGATGTGTTTGCCTGGCAACCATCTGATATCCCCGGTGTTCCCAGGGAGGTAATCGAGCACCACCTTGCTGTCTGCCCACATGCCCGACCCGTCAATCAGAAAGTTAGGAAGCAAGCCTTGGAGCGGCAACAGTTCATTGCCGAGGAAATCAAGAAGTTAGAGGCATCTGGATTGGTCAGAGGAGTACTGCACCCTACATGGTTGGTGAACCCAGTGGTAGTTCGGAAGGCGAATGGGAAGTGGAGGCTTTGCATTGAATTCACATATTTCAATAAGGCTTGCCCAAAGGACCCTTCCCCTTGTCGCACATTGATCAGATTGTGGATTCCACTTCAGGTTGTGATCTGCTCTCCTTTTTGGATGCTTACTCCGGATACCACCAGATCTTCATGTCCAAAGAGGATGAGGAGAAAACATCATTCATCACTCCGTGTGGTACATACTGTTTTGTCCGCATGCCTTTCAGATTGAAGAGTGTTGGGTCTACTTTTGCAAGAGCAGTCTAGATCATTTTTGAACCAAAACTACACAGAAACATAGAAGCCTATATGCATGACATTGTGGTCAAGACCAAGGATAAGGCCACCCTTATCCATGATTTGGAGGAGACATTTGCTAATCTGCGCAAGATCAAGATGAAGCTATACCCGGAGAAGTGTGTATTCGGCATTCCCTCCGGCAAACTACTTGGATTCTTCGTGTCCCACCAGGGGATTGAACCCAACCCCGACAAGCTCAAGGCCGTTGAGAAGATCCAAGCGCCAAGGATAGTCAAGGATGTAAGGCGCTTGACGGGATGCGTTGCCGCGCTAAGAAGATTCATCTCCAAGTCCGTAGAGAGCGCCCTGCCGTTCTTCAAAATTTTGAAGAAGGCAGGTGATACGTCTCCAACGTATCTATAATTTTTTATTGTTCCATGCTATTATATTATCTATTTTGAATGTTTAATGGGCTTTAATATGCTCTTTTATATTATTTTTGGAACTAACCTATTAACCGGAGGCCCAGTGCCAGTTTTTGTTTTTTTGCCTATTGGAGTTTTGCAGAAAAGGAATACCAAACGGAGTCCAAACGGAATGAAACCTTCGCGATGATCTTTCTTGGACCAAAAGAAAACCAGAAGACTTGCATTTGAAGTTTGGAACTCCACGAGGAGGCCACGAGGCAGGAGGGCGCGCCCCCACCCTCGTGGGCCCCCTGTAGCCCGACCGATGTACTTCTTTCGCCTATATATACTCTTATACCCTAGAAACATCAGCGGGAGCCATGAAACCACTTTTCCACCGCCGCAACCTTCTGTACCCGTGAGATCCCATCTTGGGGCCTATTCCGGCGATTTGCCAGAGAGCGAATCGATCACAGAGGGCTTCTACATCAACAAAATTGCCTCTCCGATGAAGCGCGAGTAGTTTACCACAGACCTTTCGGTCCATAGTTATTAGCTAGATGGCTTCTTCTCTATATTTGATTCTCAATACCAAGTTCTCCTAGATGTTCTTGGAGATCTATTCGATGTAATACTCTTTTGCGGTGTGTTTCCCGAGATCCGATGAATTGTGGATTTATGAACAAGTTTATCTATGAATATTATTTGGTTCTTCTCTGAATTCTTATATGCATGATTTGATATCTTTGCAAGTCTCTTCGAATTATCGGTTTAGTTTGTCCTACTAGATTGATCTTTCTTGCAATGGGAGAAGTGCTTAGCTTCGGGTTCAATCTTGCGGTGTCCTTTCCCTGTGACAGTAGGGGCAGCAAGGCACGTATTGTATTGTTGCCATCGAGGATAAAAAGATGGGGTTTATATCATATCGCTTGAGTTTATCCCTCTACATCATGTCATATTGCTTAATGCGTTACTCTGTTCTTATGAACTTAATACTCTAGATGCATGTTGGATAGCAGTTGATGTGTGGAGTAATAGTAGTAGATGCAGAATCGTTTCGGTCTACTTGACACGAACGTGATGCCTATATTCATGATCATTGCCTTAGGTATCTTCATAACTATGCTCTTTTCTATCAATTGCTCGGCAGTAATTTGTTCACCCAGCGTAATACATGCTATCTTGGGAGAAGCCACTAGTGAAACCTATGGCCCCCGGGTCTATTTTACAGCATATTAGTTTCCCGTCAACTTGCCAATTTACGTCGCCGTTCTTTTATTTTGCAATCTTTACTTTCCAATCTATACAACAAAAAAACAAAAAATATTTGCTTTACTATCTCTATTAGATCTCACTTTTGCGAGTGACCGTGAAGGGATTGACAACCCATTTATCGCGTTGGTTGCAAGGTTCTTGATTGTTTGTGCAGGTACTAGGTGACTTGTGCGTTGTCTCCTACTGGATTGATACCTTGGTTCTCAAAATTGAGGGAAATACTTACGCTACTTTGCTGCATCACCCTTTCCTCTTCAAGGGAAAACCAACGCATGCTCAAGAGGTAGCAGGAGGGCCAATGAAATGGACCCCGGAAGCAGATACAGCCTTACAAGAGTTGAAGGCTTACCTGTCATCTGTGCCCACCTTGGTTGCGCCCAAACCTCAAGAGCCGTTACTGCTTTACTTGGTAGCAACCAACCAAGTGGTCAGTGCAGCCTTGGTAGCACAGCGAGAAGTGGATGAAGTAGAGAGCGGCCAAACCGCGGCAGAGTCAGAAGAGGATCGGAACAGCAGTAAGCACGACAACGAGTGCGACCCCAAGGACACGACAAGGAAGAAAGTGGTGCAGCGCCCAGTATACTTCGTCAGCTCCTTGTTACAAGGAGATAGATTGAGGTACTCTGGTGTGCAAAAGTTGATCTTTGGCCTCGTCATGGCATCAAGGAAACTGCGCCACAACTTCCAAGCCCATGAGAACACAGTTGTTACTCGTTTTCCGTTGTGGAGGATACTCCAAAACCCTGAGGCTACTGGCAGAATAGTGGAGTGGGCTTTGGATTTATCCAGATTTGGTCTGAAGTTTGAGAGCACTTCAACCATTCAGAGCAGGGCGCTGGCAGAGTTTATTGCAGAATGGATGCCAACCCCTGACGAGGAAGCAACAGAAACAGCTCTCCCCGGCAAGGAAGGAAAGGAATCCCCCAAGAATGGATTATGTATTTTGATGGTGCTTTTTCCCTACAAGGTGTAGGAGCTGGCGTGCTTCTTGTTGCCCCCTCCGGGGAGCACCTGAAGTACATCGTCCAAATGCACTTTGCCCGGGAAGAAGCCACCAAAAATACAGCTGAGTATGAAGGGCTCCTTGCCGGGCTCAGGATTGTAGCAGAATTGGGAATCAAGAAGCCGATCATTCGAGTAGATTCACAGTTAGTAGTGAGACAAGTCAACAAGGATTACCAAAGCCAATTGATGGAAGCATACGTTGAGGAAGTAAGGAGGTTAGAGGAGCACTTTGACGGGTTGCAAACAGAGCACATACCTCGTGGGAAAAACATAGTTAATCACCTGTCAATGTGTGCTACGCAGAAGCTTCTTGTGGAACCAGGAACTTTTGTTCTCCACCTCTCTCAACCCTCCGTACCACCAACCACAATGGTCCAGAAAAGGAGAAAGCTGGACTACTGTAAGCCTCTACTGATCGAGCCATCCGCTCCTGACAGAGACGCTACTGAAAACAACTCCTCACAGCCTGCCGGACCACCCCCTCCAGCCGGGCCTATGGACCCCGCGAACGAGGCTGGTGCTCCCGCAGCCGAGGTGGTGTCGCTAGTCCTCGTTGCCGAGCCTCAGTCTCCAACTTGGGCAAGGCACATCATCCACTTCCTCCAAACCGGAGAGCTCCCCGGTGACCTAGATGAAGCTGAGAAAGTAGCCCGGAGGGCCAGTATGTATCAGTTAGTCGGTGTCACTCTGTACAGAAGGAGGCCCAACGGTGTGAAATTGAAGTGTGTTTGCCGGGAGGACAGAAAGGAACTATTGGCTGAGATTCACAGAGGAATGTGCGGCTCACACATTGGATCAAGGGCATTAGTTGGGAAAGCATTTTGGCAAGGATTCTATTGGCCCACAGCCCTCCAAGACGTAGTTGAGCTCTTTACAACTTGTGAAGCCTATCAGTTCCATTCCAAGAAAACACACCTTCCTGCCCAAGTTCTTCAAACAATCCCTCTGTCATGGCCATTTTTGTTCTGGGGGCTCGAAATCCTCGGCCCCTTCCCCTGAGCAATCAGGGGCTTTGAATTCTTGTTCGTCGCCATCGGCAAGTTTACAAAGTGGCCGGAGGTGATTGCCGTGAGGAAGGTGACTACTCAGTTAGCTATCATGTTCTTGAAAGAATTGGTGTGTCGTTTCGGAGTTCTGGCAAGGATCATCACTGACAACAGCACCCAATTCACGAGCCACGCCTTCATGCCATATGTTCAAACCCTCGGAAGCAAGATCTCATTTGCCTCCGTGGCACACCCCCGAAGCAATGGACAGGCTGAGAGGGCGAACACTGAAGTGCTTCGTGGACTCAAGACAAGGACTTTCGATACGCTGCAGAAGCAGGACAGGCGGTGGATCGAGGAGCTGCCGGTAGTTCTCTGGTCCCTTAGAACAACACCTAATCAAGCTACCGGGCAGACTCCCTTCTCCCTGGTCTATGGGGCAGAAGCAGTTATCCCCACAAAACTCATTTACGGGTCTCCTCGGGTGCTCGCCTACGATGAAGTAGTGCAAGATCAGCACTGGCTTGACGACGCTATGCTACTCGAGGAGAACCGTCTCCGGGCTGCTACACGTGCTGCACGCTATCAGCAAGCCCTGCATCGCTATCACAGCCGAAGGGTTCGTGCCCGGAGTTTTGAGGAAGGTGACCTTATCCTTAGCACGTTTAGTCCGCCAAGGGTACACACAAGTTATCACCGAAGTGGGAAGGCCCTTACCGGGTAGTACGAGTCTCCAGACTCGGCGCAGTCCGTCTGGAGACCGGAGATGGCACACCGTTGCAAAACTCATGGAACATTAAGCATCTTCGTAAGTTCTACCTGTAAGGCGCAGAGACTGTCGGGCCTTGCCCGGCAGCCACCCATTGTACATGGCATTGCCGAAGTTGCATGTAACCCCTTGTACAAGCTGGGGCGATGACCCTGTGCAAAAGAAAATAAAGAAGCGCTGTAGGGGGCCCCAAATAAGATTGCATGCATGCACAAGCACACCCAGATCATTGCATAAGCACTTCGTGAGCATTTGCATATGCATATAGATAGGATTGCATCCTGCATTCACTCTCATCTACATGGAGTTGCGGGTTCTTGCCGTGAAACTGGCTGCGACAAAGGACGAGAGGATTGCACGACACGTGTCAGGGAAAAAGACACCTATGGGATCCCGAGGACCCCTACTACGGTTGACGGGGGCGGAGAGCTGCACAAAGAGCAGGTCTGGCGATCAACGCGAGGGGATTTTTACCCAGGTTCGGGCCGCAAATGATGCATAAAACCCTAGTCCTGCTTGCCTGTGCTTATCTTGTGTTCTTCAGTTCTTGGACTAGCTACCATGCGTGCCCAGTCCAAAAAGTCTGAATCCTTTCATAGTACGCCTCGGGCCTCCTTTTATATGTCAAAGGGGTTGCCACAGCGGCACACGGGAGGTGAAAAGTATCTACAGTGTACAAGTTTAACGCCTAACATCATAGGACAAACGCATTTAATGCGCTGCCCACGTGCCCTCTTGCTTTATCGGGGACGGCTGCTACCTCTTGAGCACTGCGTTGGTTTTCCCTTGAAGAGGAAAGGGTGATGCAGTATAGTAGCGTAAGTATTTCCCTCAGTTTTTGAGAATCAAGGTATCAATCCAGTAGGAGATCACGCTCGAGTCCCACACACCTACACACACAAATAAGAACCTGACAACCAACGCGATAAAGGGGTTGTCAATCCCTTCACGGTCACTTCATTTAGAGTGAGATCTGATAGATATGATAAGATAATATTTTTGGTATTTTTATGATAAAGAGAAATAAAGATGCAAAGTAAAATAAACGGCAATAAAAATAGTTAAGTGTTGGAAGATTAATATGATGGAAGATAGACCCTGGGGCCATATGTTTCACTAGTGGCTTCTCTCAAGAGCATAAGTATTACGGTGGGTAAATGAATTACTGTCGAGCAATTGATAGAATTGAGCATAGTTATGAGAATATCTAGGTATGATCATGTATATAGGCATCAAGTCCGCGACAAGTAGACCGAAATGATTCTGCATCTACTACTATTACTCCACACATCGACCGCTATCCAGCATGCATCTAGAGTATTAAGCTCATAAGAACAGAGTAATGCTTTAAGTAAGATGACATGATGTAGAGGGATAAACTCATGCAATATGATATAAACCCCATCTTTTTATCCTTGATGGCAACAATACAATACGTGCCTTGTTGCCCCTGCTGTCACTGGGAAAGGACACCGCAAGATTGAACCCAAAGCTAAGCACTTCTCCCATTGCAAGAAAGATCAATCTAGTAGGCCAAACCAAACTGATAATTTGAAGAGACTTGCAAAGATAACCAATCATAAATAAAAGAATTTAGAGGAGATTCAAATATTGTTCATAGATAATCTTGATCATAAACCCACAATTCATCGGATCTCGACAAACACACCGCAAAAGAAGATTACATCGAATAGATCTCCAAGAAGATCGAGGAGAACTTTGTATTGAGATCCAAAGTGAGAGACGAAGCCATCTAGCGAATAACTATGGACCCAAGGTCCGAGGTAAACTACTCACACATCATCGGAGAGGCTATGGTGTTGATGTAGAAGCCCTCCGTGATCAATGCCCCCCTCCGTGAGCGCCGAAAAAGGCCCCAAGATGGGATATCACGGGTACAGAAGGTTGCGGCGGTGGAAATATGGTTTTGGCTCCGTATGTGATGTTTCCAGGGTACATGGGTATATATAGGAGGAAGAAGTATGTCGGTGGAGCAACGAGGGGCCCACAAGGGTGGAGGGCGTGCCAGGGGAGGTGGGCGCGCCCCCTGCCTCATGCTCTCCTCGTTGATTGCTTTACGTAGACTCCAAGTCCTCTGGATCACGTTTGTTCCAAAAATCACGTTCCCGAAGGTTTCATTCCGTTTGAAATCCGTTTGATATCTTTTTCCTTCGAAACACTGAAATAGGCAAAAAACAACAATTTGGGTCGGGCCTCCGGTTAATAGGTTAGTCCCAAAAATAATATAAAAGTGTATAATAAAGCCCATTAAACATCCAAAACATAATATAATATAGCATGGAATAATAAAAAATTATAGATACGTTGGAGACGTATCAACGGCAACAGAGCTCGTCCCGTCCGTCGCCGCCTCGGCTTGCTTCGATGCGCGTCCAAGCTGACGAGGCATGAAGCGCCATGCTGGCTGGCTGGTCGCTGTGCTGGGGCGATGACAGGGTCTTCACGAAGATCTGCATGCCACAATGCAGGTGCTTGACTAGTTGGCCTAGAAGCTGCATGCTGCCACGCAGGTGCTTGCCTAGTTGGCGGGCTGGTTGCCGCGTTGGAGCAGCCGTGGGGCAGCGGAACTTTGGTAGGTGCGGGCCTGGCAGTGGCCCCGTAGATGCCCCCCGGGAAGGGTCTTGCCGGGGTCTCGCGGCCGTCCCCGGCGAGGATCTTGCCGGGGGTCTTCATCTTTTGGTTCTTATGTAGACTCGCAGGCCTTTGGTCTTCACAAAGATCTGCATGCCACCACGCAGGCACCCCTGAGTCTGGGTTTCGATGTTGTCAATGGTGTCAGAACTCTTAAGCTCAAGGGTGGCGGCCTTGCTGGTGTTGGGCAAGTCGCCCCGGCAAGGCTCTTGCCGGGGCTATGTAGGCCGCTCCGGCAAGGGTGTTGCCGGGGGAAGTCCATCTTGCCCCTTTGTTCTTCATGCCTCTGGCTTGAGTGCTGCTTTGGCAGTGTCATACCTTACCTTTTCTGGCCCGCCAAGCATAGCCGCAGGTGTGGCTACGACTGCCCGTGCACAAGTAAAGGAATACAGAAAGGCCCCTACTTTTGTACACCGACAGGAGTCCCGGGGACTGGGCCACACATAAGCGCGAAGCGTTGTTGGGCCAAGCCTAGAACAGTGTGGGGGCACGCGTGGCAGAGTTTTAACCGTGGTAATTTCTTCGCCAATTGTGCTTCCCCAAGATTCGCATTGAGTGCGTGACGTGGGGGTCGTGCGTGGAACGGTCGCAGCATGCTTGCGTCACCTCGTGGTGAATAGTAAAGAGGCGGCCCATGTCTTGTCCATAAAAAAGAGGAAGCCACAGGGGTGCTGCTCATTTAAAAAGTGGACTCGGGTCGTGGCCTTCATGGAGCCTACGTCCCACGATCACGGGGCGGGAAACGGTCATTTCCCTTATCTTCTTAATTTCGGCTCACCCGCCACGTGTCCCCCATGCCTCAGGGAGGGTAGGTGGCGGATACGGAGGGCACAGGCATTAATGCCGAGGCGGGAAGCCGGGCTTTGCTGATTGGAGCAGCGGGTCGGTCCTAATTCCCTGTGCCTCTGGGGGCCAGATTGGTCGAGTGGGGTGGCCGCCCTTAGGTTGGGGGGCCGAGCCTTGACCCTGTCCCTCTATAAAAAGGAGATGGATAGCGTCCTTCTGCATTCATCTCCTTCCTGCTTGATCCCTTTCTTCCATTCGCCATGGCGAGAGGGCGCACCGGCACTCCAATGGCAGCGACGAGGGCTTCTGCTCGACAGCGTGTCCCCCCTCCTCTGGAGCTCATGGCAGCAGAGCCCACTGTGAGAGGAAGAGGGAGGGGGTTAGGCCGAGGCCGCGGTGGTGCTCGGGGGAGAGGAGGACGGGGCGGCGCATCGGCGGCACTTCCGCCAGCGGCTCTTCCCCAAATGGAGGGCCATGTCGGAGACCAGACCCGCGAGTTCTTCATCAGGCTGTCCAAGCCAGTGTGCGGTCACCTCCGCCTCCCCACCCCGTTCGCTCGAGTAATGGAGCTTGACCCACCACAGGCCTTGAGGCTGCATATGAGGGGCTGCGGGAACAGTGACATGCGGGTCAATGTCGACTTCCCCGCCCCTCACGTCATGTACCTCCGCCGTGGGTGGAAGACCTTTGCCCGTACCCATAGCCTGTCGGAGGGGCACGTTGTCCAGTTCGAATTAATGGTGGAGAACGGCCTGCTCTCCGTCAAGGTCTTCGGGCGGTCGGGAACCCTCTTAGGGTGTTGCGCGGAGAGCTCCACCGACAACGAAACCTCGTCCTCGAGCGACAGTGACGAGGAGGACAGCGACAACGACGATGATGGTAGCGGGTGGGAGGACGCCGATACCGACTTCGGCTGACCATCGGTGGCAGCACCATCATCTGCATCGCCCTCCTCCCTCGGCCACGCGCCTTGTCGAGGGTCATCCCCGCCATGCTCTCCATCGGGGCGTTCCCGGCGCCTCTTCTTTGCCTTCACCTGCTGCACCTGGGAGGAAAGGGGCAAGAACGGAGATTGGGAGGCACTTATCTTTCTTTTAGCTTGTAGGCACTTGCCAAATCTTAATTTCTATGTAATGTAATCTCTCGAGCCCATGCCTGTGTCCTGTGACGTTCGTACTTATATATGCATGTCAATGAAAAAGACCAGCCTTGCCGGGAACCCGTGCATGTACACATCCATGCAGAGGCGAAATGCCTCTTTAATGCAAATAAACGAGTTCTACCGGCAAGCTATCCTACCGGTGCCCTCTGTGCCTGCCGGAGAATCACATCTTCGGGGTTACAGACAAAGGGTCCAGCCCCTCCTCAATCTCCTTTTAGCAAAGGCTACTACGACCATTTTGACCGAAGCAACGTTCGGGCTAGGGATGGGAGCACCCAAGTTTAAAAGAGAGTGGCGAGGTTTTCTAATGCACAAGTCACAGGTTACGAACATGAATGGGCAAGAGGTGAACTTTATCTATTTGGTTTGCCGGGGATCTCTGTGCCGGGCAGTCTTCCAAACTTCTTGCCGGAGCCGGGTCCTTGGCAGAATCGAGCGTCCTTGCCGCGGCTGGAAAGAAGAGAGGACAGGAGCATGGAACCTTGGCGGTACATTAACATTTGTTGGATTCAAAAAGCAGTACAATATCATGGACAAGCATGTTATACGTATACACATAAACATGGAAATCAACGGGAAATTTTACATACTAAAGGTTTTTTTCCCGATCACAAGACAAGGTCTGCGCCTGGCTTTGTACATAGGGTTACATGCCTTGCTGGCAAGGCTAGTACAAAAGGGGGTTGTCAGGGCTCCCGGCAACTGCACCTTAGAGGTAAAACTTGCGAAGATGTTCGATATTCTAGGAATTGCTCACCAGAATGCCATCTTTGGTCTCCAGGCGGACTGCGCCGGGCCTGGTGACTCATATTACCCGATAAGGGCCTTCCCACTTTGGCGTCAACTTGTTTGAACTCTTGGAGGATTGGATTCACCGAAGAACAAGGTCGCCTTCCTCAAGGCTTCGAGCGTGAACCTTGTGGCTATGGTAGCTACGCAAGGCTTGTTGGTAGCGAGCGGCTCACACAGCAGCCTGAAGACGATCTTCCTCAAGGAGCATCACGTCATCTTGGTGCAACTGCTCTTGCTCAAGCTCATCATAAGCGAGCACTTGAGGTGACCCGTATATGAGTTCCGTGGGGATAACTGATTCTGCCCCGTATACCAGGGCAAAGGGTGTCTCGACAGTGGCTCGATTTGGTGTCGTTCTAGTCGACCAAAGAACCATTGGCAACTCATCAATCCAGCACCTTCCGCACTTGTGTAGCCTGTGAAAAGTTCTGGTCTTGAGGCCTCGCAACACTTCTGCATTCGCCCTCTCAGCCTGGCCGTTACTTCTGGGATGAGCAACAGAAGCAGAACAAACCTTGCCACCGAGGTCTTGGATGTACTGCGTGAAGGTGCGGCTCGTGAACTGCGTGCGGTTGTTGGTGATGACTCTTTTGCCACACCAAAACGGCAGACTAGTCCCTTGAAGAACTTGATGGCTGATTGTGCTGTCACCTTTCTCACCTGTTCCACTTCCAGCCACTTTGTGAACTTGTCGATCGCAACGTACAAGTACTCAAAGCCCCCGACAACACGGGAAAGGGGCCCAGTATATCGAGCCCCCAGACCGAAAATGGCCAGGAAAGAGGGATTGTCTGAAGAGCTTGGGCTGGTTGATGAAGCTTCTTTGAATGGAACTGGCACGCTTCACACTTGGTTACTAGTGCAGTTGCATCCTGGAGAGCGGCGGGCCAAAAGAAACCTTGCCGGAACACTTTGCCGGCAAGGGCTCTTGACCCTATGTGGGAGCCACACATGCCTCCATGTATCTCTCGCCAAAGAGCTCCAAATCACCTCCTGAGGAATGCACTTCAATTTCAGGCCGTTCGGTCTCCTTCTGTATAGGGCATCATCCACAAAACTGGTACATGCTGGACCGACATGCTACTTTCTCTGCCTCTTCCTGTTCCTCAGGGAGTTCCCCTGTTTGGAGGAAACAGACGGTGCGCTGCACCCATGCCGGAGCCTGGGGCTCGACGGCAAGGACTAAAGGCTCATCTTCGGCCGTAGGGGCAGCTGCCTCTACGGTCACGGCTTGGGGCCCTGCCGGAGGTTGCTGCTCCTCAGCAAGGTTGGGGTACCCGGTAACTTCCTTGCCGGCGGCTCCTGGGAGCTCAGCGGGAAAGTACTTGCCGGGGCCTGCCTTCCTTCGCTTGTTCTGTCCAGCTGTTGGCTCAACGGATGGCTGGGTTAATTGAAGCACAAAGGTACCTGGTTCCACAGGCAACTTGAGGGCATCGCGTTTTGACAAGTCGTCAGCGATGCTGTTCTCTGCACGGGGAACATGCTCTGCTTGTAGACCGTCAAAATGCTCCTCCAACTTCCTTAGTTCATCAACATAGGCCTCCATCAACGGTCTTTGGTAGTCCTTGTTAACTTGCTTGACGACAAGCTGGAATCACCCCCGATGATAAGCTTCCTGATTCCGAGGTCTGCCGCGATCCTGAGACTAGCAAGCAATCCCTCGTACTCTGCAATGTTGTTCGTTGCTTTTCCTGGGGAAAGTGCATCTGGACTACGTACTTGAGGTGCTCTCCGGTGGGTGCGACGAGTAGCATGCCGGCACCAGCACCTTGCAGCGAGAAAGCTCCATCAAAGTACATAATCCAATCACGGCTTGTCTCCTTGTCAGGAAGGGTGGTCTCTTGAATCTCTTCGTCGGGCATTGAGGTCCATTCTGCTATGAACTCTGCCAAGGCTCGACTCTTGATTGTTGAAGTACTTTCAAACTTGAGGCCAAAACTTGACAGTTCCAACGGCCACTCCACAATCCTCCCGGTTGCATCCGGGTTGTGCAAGATTTGTTGCAAAGGGAAGTGGGTGACAACGGTGATCTCATGCACTTGGAAATAGTGACGCAACTTTCTCGAGGCCATAAGGAGGCCGAAAAGTGCTTCTTTATGCCAGAATATCTTGATCTAGACCCTTGCAAGAGGGAACTGACAAAATAAACTGGGTGCTGCATCACCTTCTTCTTCTATTTGTTTTCGCCCACTTGCGCAGACTCTGTCTTGCCGGGACCAGGCTTTGCCGGGGGTTCCGCCTTGCCGGCATCAGGCCCTGCTGGGTAGAGCTCTGGCCCATCATCCGATGGCTCCGCCGCTGTCACTATTTCTTCCTCAAATTCTCTCTGTGCCACTAGCGCAACACTGAACACTTGATTCATTGCCGCTAGATATAGCAGCAACGGCTCTTGCGGTTTAGGCGCGACTAGTATTGGCATGGAGGAGAGGTACCTCTTCAAATCTTGCAGCGCTGCCTCTGCCTCCGTAGTCCATTTCATTGGACCCGCCTTTTTCAAAACTTTGAAAACGGAGAGAGAGCGCTCAGTAGATTTAGAGATGAACCTACTTAGAGCAGCAATGCAGTCGGCGAGCCTACGGACGTCTTTGACTCGTCTTGGCGCTGTCCTCCTCGATGATGAACTCTTGTCGCTCCAAAGCTTGCTTCCTGACCTTCTGCTTGACGGGCCGCGCATGGGGACAGGCAGCAAGGTGGTGCTCAATCACCTCCCTGGGAACGTCGGGGATGTCGGATGCTTGCCGTGCAAACACGTCGACATTCGCCCATTGGAAGGCGACGAGTGCTCTTTCCTATTTGCTGTCAAGGGTGGAGCTTACGGTAAAATCTTCACCTGTGCCATCCTCCCTGACGGGCACCTTCTTGGTTTCTGGTGGGGCCGCCTTGGACCTCTTGCTCCCAGTGGCGGAGCTCTCTGGCACGTCCCCAATGGGAACGCGGCGCTCCGAAGAGGCGCGTTTGCCGGAGGTGGTGCAGGAGTCCTTGCCGGGGTCAGAAGTCTTGCCAGAAGGGGCCTTGCCGGTTTTCTTCTCTCAAGGGGTCTCAGTGGTAGGAGCAAGTGCCTTGGCGGCAGCTGCTGCAACTACCTCCTGATAGAGTTGGTCGGCGCAGATGAGCGCGTCTTTCTTGTCAGAGGGTTCGGTGTTGATGCTCATTGGCTCGGGCATCTTCAACGTGTTGTAGGCGTAATGTGATGCCGCCATAAACTTGGCCAACACTGGGCGGCCGAGGATCCCATTATAGGACAAAGGATCTTGTCAACATAAAAAACAATCTTCTCCGTCCTATGGTTCAGCTCGCCCCCAAATGTAATAGGCAACGTGATCTTACCCTTCGGCTGACTCCTCCCCGGGTTGACCCCTTGAAACGTGCCCGTCTCCTCGAGATCTGCATCGGGGATTTGCAGCCTCTTGATCACAGTGGGCGAGATCAAGTTCAGATCAGCCCCACCGTCGACTAGCACCTTCATAACCTTGAGGTTGCTTATTGTTGGTGAAATGAACAACGGCAAACACCCGACCGCCATTGTGCGATCAGGGTGATCCTCAATGTCAAAAATGATAGGCGTGCTCGACCATTTCAGTGGCCTCTGGGCGTCGAACGATGGCTCCGCCGCAGTGACTTCACACGCCCACTGTTTCAGTTGGCGGTGAGAGGTATGCAACGAGGCGCCACCATCGACGCACATGGCCTCCGTAGCTTTCTGGAACTCGTGCTCTCTGTACTCGTCGTCCTCATCATCATGATCATCGTCTCCCTCTTTCTTGTCATGGCCCGGAGCGGGCCTCTCTGGTTGGTTATCTTTTCAGCGGCGACCTCCTCAGCCGCCACACTTCTTGTCAGACGCCTTAGCACCATCTTGGCCCTTCTGCTTATCGCGCCTCGCATACTCAGCTTTCTGCTTCTCTTCAAGCAGCTCAACCTGTCGGTAATTCTGGAGGTCATGGCCCTTGGTGCGATGGATCTTGCAGTACTGCTTGTCGGAGCCTTCTGGCTTGTCGGCAGCCGCCAAGGCCCGGCATGTAACGCCCAGAATCCAATGCGTCAGGTGTATTCCAGTTATTCATCGTCGTTGCCATGTCATTTTCTTGCATGTTGCATTTTTCCATGTCATCATGTGCATTTCATCTACATGTTTTTCAAAACTTGCATCCGGTATTTTTCTCCATTGTCCGTTTTGACATCCGACTCTCTCACATGCACCCGTTGCACCTTCCAGACCTTGTTTC
This sequence comes from Aegilops bicornis, assembly GCA_021605145.1. NCBI lineage: Eukaryota > Viridiplantae > Streptophyta > Magnoliopsida > Poales > Poaceae > Aegilops > Aegilops bicornis. Next base: position 306,767,170 of record CM038671.1, on the reverse strand, counting down.
GTGAGTGGTTGAAAAACGTTCTCGGAATGGGCCGAGATTTGTCGAGTGGCCTTGGTACATCACCGGTAGACCGCCTGTCAAATTTTGTTCCATTTGGAGGTTGTTTGATACCCCAACCGTGTAACCGCAAAACCCCTCTCTCTTTTCGCAGCCCAGCACCCCTCCACAACAGCCCACTAGCCCATCTAAATCCCCTCCATGCTCTCCGTCGTTTGATCATGACCGTGTGGGTGAAAACCGCACCTCATTTGGACTCTCCTAGCTCCCTCTACGTATAAATTAGCCTCCCCGTCCAAAATTTCGGGTCCAAACCCTAGCCCTCTTCCTCCTCGCACCGCCGAAAACGTCCTTCCCGACGACCATACATATCCGCCGTCGCCCTCGGCCAATCGGAGCCCGCCGCGTCGCCCCCGTTGCCTCCACCACTCCTCCCACCACCGCGGCCCGCGGGGCCCGTCGCCGACCCGCCCCTGGGCCGAACTGGCCGCCCGCCGCACTGACCGCTTCCGCCTTGCGCTGCCATCGCCTTGCACCACCATCACGCCGCTCGCCTGCTCTGCCGCCGCGCCTCTCCCGCCTTTGCGCCGCTACCGCCTTTGCACCACCACCGCCACAGCCTCGCCTCGGCTCCACGCCGTGCCGCCTCTCCCGGCATGCACCGCCATCTCCAGCGCCACCGCCGCTAAGACGCTGCCACCACCGTCGGCCGCATCTTACCATGCCGCCGCCGCCTTTGCTCCTGCCGCCACTGGATCCGGCAGCTCCGGCCGGATCCCGCCGCCTCCGGCCTTCCCCGGCCTCCTCCGCCGCCGCACCCCGTCGGCAGAGCTCCCGCGCCGGAGTTCTCACCGGAGATCCACCGGGTGGATGAAATCCACCCGTCCCGGCAACCAAACGGCCTCCCCGCGCCCTGGATCTCTCCGTCCTGCTCGTCCCCGTCCGCTTTTCCCGGAGGTTGAATTTCCACTAAGTCCCAGATTTTGCATCTCATGTGCACTTGTTTGACCTACCGTAAGTTCATGCATGTTGTTCCGTTTTGCTTGTATGATATGTCAAATTGTTCATCTCAGAGTGCTTTTCATGATAGTGTCATTTTCATGCATGTTAGTATTTTTCTTGGTGCCCTAATCATCGTTGCAAGAGTGCTAAGTGCTATTAACTGCTGACAATTGTCATAACCTGCTAATTTGTCATTTTCATAGCATTTTGTGTGTTTGTCTTTTGAGCATAATGTCTACATGTTTTAGGAGAATATTCATGCCATCTTTACATTGGTTCCATTCTTGTATTTGTATGTGCCTTGTGGTGGGTGCACCGAGCTTGTGAAGTAGAGTACTTGCAGTTGCTGATTTTTGTGACTTGATGATTTCTGCCAAGTCTGTGAACCTGTTATCTTTTGCATACTTGCCATCATGTTTGGAGCATGTTCTATTGGTTTCTAGCTGTAGCTCAGTGTACATGTTTTGTAATGCTTTACCTGTACATGGTTTCCATGCCATTTTACGCCTCATATATTTCCTGTAGAATATGTTGTTATTTCCATGAACATGCCTAAATGATGTTCCAGTTTTCTGTTAACTTTATGGTGCCATGTTGTGAGCTTGTTATTGATTAATCTATTTCTCTTTTTGAGATTCTCCAATTACATGATTTGAATTATGCTATGAGTACTTTGTCCAAATGCAAGCTTGATAATTTTGAACTTCATATGACCTCTTTTCGAAGCTTGTAAACATGCTATGTTGATGTTGCAGTTTTACACTTGCTGAAACTGTTACATCATTCAAATTTGTCTTGATGGTTCTCACTAGTCTGTGAGCCATATGTATATGATGCCTTGATGTTATTTGCTATTTGTTATGAGTAATTTGATGTCATGCCCTTGGTTGCCATATAACTTGCTGTAGCTTGTCTATTTGTTGCTCTCAAGTTGCTATCAGCTAAATCTGTCAACCTATTAATAGTATGTTCCTTTTTGCAAGCATCATAGAAATTACTCCATGCATCATATGAACTTGTGTCCTTGGACTAAGTTGAATTATATCATGTCTACTACATGTCCATATCTTTTCATGATTATTAAAGTTGCTATGCTTTCTGCTATGTGCCTCCAAAGTCAGCATCATAATGTTATTGTTTTGAATTCCCAGATTTTGTCTTGGAATCTGTTTTAACTTGTAATCTTGTCTTGATGAATGCCATTGATCTATGGGTTATATAGAGATGCTTAGTAATCATGTTTTGCCATGTTTAACATGTAATTTAATTCCGTGCTTTTGTTTGCCATGATCTTGCAATGTAGCCTCATTGTTTCATGCCTCCAACATGTCAGCATGTTATTACTGCACATGTATGCCTTGTTTTTCACCGTCATAATCTATGTTATTAAGTTGCTTCTTGCACTGATCATATTGGATTAATCCTGACGCCTATGAACCTGAACCTTGATGTTATTTGAAGCATGTAACCTGTACTTTGTGTGCATATCATGTTTATGCCCATATGTTCACTTTAGCATGTTGTTTCCTTGATTGCAAAGTGCTTAGTTGTTATTTTGGGCAGATTGTGTTTGAAACTTGTATGGAGTGTATGTGTTGAACCGTTGCTCCGTTTTGAGCATGCTCTATATGAAACTTGCTTAGTTTTGCATGTAGTTTCATGTTGCCTTGTTAAATCCATGTTTTGGAGTATTTGTGATGTTGTTTTGCTTGCATTTGCATCAATGCCATGTTTAACTTGTTTTGCTCATATCTTCTAGGCCGTAGCTCCGAATTAAACGAAATTTATATGTAACTTGACTAGAAAACCGTATAGATCATCTTGGTGCATTTTAAATTGATGTTTAACAACTTCAACAAAATGTCTTATTCAGATCTGGACCAATTTCGAAATTTGCATATGGGGACTTACCGGAATTGTTATATGTTGTTTCTGGCCTCATTTAAACTTACTTTGATGTGTTGTTCTTTTATGCATCATCTCTTGCCATGAGTAGCATCATGTAGCCTTGTCATGCATCATACTTGGTTGAGCATCATGTCATGTTTATGTATTGTGTGTTTACCATGTTGTTTGCTTCTTTCTGGTTGTGCTCCTTCTCGATAGTTCTTGTTTCGTTGCGATCGTGAGGATTCGTTCGACTACGCCCGGTGGTCTTCTTCATGGACTCATTCTTCTTCCTAGCGGGATTTCAGGCAAGATGACCGTCACCATAGATCTCACTACTATCTTTGCTATGCTAGTTGTATTGATGCTATCGCTATGTCGCGCTACCTACCACTTGTTTATCGAGCCTCCCAGATTGCCGTGATAGCCTCTAACCTTTTCACCCTTCCTAGCAAACCGTTGTTTGGCTATGTTACTGCTTTGCTCAGCCCCTCTTATAGCGTTGTTAGTTGCAAGTGCAGTTGCAGGTTGTTCCATGTTGGGACATGGATATCATGGATATCATGGGATATCACAATATCTCTTATTTAATTAATGCACATATATACTTGGTAAAGGGTGGAAGGCTCGGCCTTATGCCTGGTGTTTTGTTCCAATCTTGCCGCCCTAGTTTCCGTCATACCGGTGTTATGTTCCTTGATTTTGCGTCCCTAATACGGTGAGGGTTTATGGGCCCCTCTTGACAGTTCGCTTTGAATAAAACTCTTCCAGCAAGACCCAACATTGGTTTTAACATTTTCCCTAATAATATACTTGAACTAAATAATTAAATTGGCATAGGGCGTCATGAACCTGAGGATTCTTTCTACATAGCAGGGGGGCCAGCGCTGATGGTGTTGGTCCCAAACGGTACTAGCCGGGGCCACCAACGGGATACGCATGGCTACATAGCAGGATTCTTTCTACATAGGGCGTCATGAAACTTAGCCAATCCGGACGTGGCCTGAGACGAGATACGCGTGGCTACTATCAGGGTGTCGATACGCCAGGAGTTCTTGCTGGATTAGTTTTACCATTGTCGAAATTTCTTGTGCACCGGGATTCCGAGTCTGATCGGAGGGTCCCGCGATGGAGGATTGTCTCCGCGTATCGTGAGCTTGTCATGGGCTAATTTGGGACACCCCTGCAGGGTTTAAACTTTCCAAAGCCGTGCCCGTGGTTATGTGGCAGATGGGAATTTGTTAATATCCGGTAGTAGAGGACTTGAAGTAAACTCAATTAAAATACACCAACAGCATGCGTAACCGTGATTATCTCTTTTCAGGGAAGTTCGAGAGGGGAACACGGTTGGGTTATGTTTGAACGTAAGTAGTTCAGGATGACTTATTGATCATTATTAGTTTGCGACCATTTGTGTAGGTTCATATCTTACTCTGGTACTCGTGAGGTAGCCACCATATGATGCTTAGTCGCTGCTGCAACCTCACCACTTATCCTTTCCATACCATTAAGTTTTGCTAGTCCTGATACCCATGGTAATGGGATTGCTGAGTCCTCGTGGCTCACAGATTACTACCACCATAGTTGCAGGTACAGGTAATGCAATGATCATGACACGAGAGCGATGTTTGCTTGTTTTGGAGTTCTTCTTCTTCTTCGTCAATCTTGGGTGAGGTTCCTGGTTGGCAGCCTGGGCTAGCAGGGTGGATGTCGTTTGAGTTTCTTTTTGTGTTTCATTTGTAGTCGGATGTTGTTCTCATGTATGATGTTTTATGTATTCTTGTGGCATTTGTATGCCTTTGTATGTATCCGCAACTATTATGTATGGTACCATGTAATGATATCCACCTTGCAGAAGCGTTTCAATATGCGGTTCTATCCTTGGTGGAACCTTCGAGTTCCTTTAGGATAGAGTCGCATATTGGGCGTGACACGATAGGCGGCGCACCCGGCAACTTCCTTGCCGGGGTCGTCAGCCTTGGCCTTGGCGGTGCCGGTATTGCCGGATCCCTCGGTGACAAGCACGTTCTTGCACTTACGCTTCCTATTGCAGCGTCGGCCCTTCCTTGCCGGGGGGACGACGTTTTCGTCTGTGGAGTCGGTTTCTGCGCCGCATCTTTGCCGGGGTACTTCCTCCCTTCTTCAGGCCGAGAACATCTATCAGCCAGAACATAAAGCTCGGCTACATCCCTAACCTTGTTCATTGCCAGCTCCTCCCGCATCTTGCGGTTGCGCACATTCTGATGGAATGCACTGATGACAGCGGCGGGATGAACATCTGGGATGTTGTGCTGCAAACGGCTGCACCTTTGTATGTACTTGCGCAGGGTTTCGCCGTCCTTCTGGGGAATGACATGCAAATCACTTGCCTGCCCAGGAGCTTGGTGGCCCCCGGTAAAGGCGCCAACAAACTCGTGGCATAGATGCGACCAAGAAGAAATGGAATCCACTGGCAGGTGCATTAACCATGACATGACGTTGGGCTTAAGTGCTAATGGGAAGTAGTTGGCAAGCACCTTGTCGTCGCGAGCCCCGGCAGCCTGCATCGTGATAGTGTAGATGTTGAGGAACTCCGATGGGTGAGTCTTGCTGTTGTACTTTTCTCCGACTTCAGGCTTGAATGTGCGGTGGGTGGGCCATTGGAATTGCTGCAGCTCACGGGTAAAGGCTGGACAACCCACCTCGTAAGGTAAGTCACGGGAACCCCCCACCCCCCGGCGCTGGGCAGTCCATAGTGGGCCCCATACGCCTATCTGACTGATGGCGCACTTCCCGCCGCCGCTCAATAGTGGTCCGAGCGTCTTCCTGGGCTCGTTCCCGAAGAACTTGACGTTGGTCGCAGCGGGCTCGCGGGTCGGACGATGCTGTCGAAATGTTGTCACAGGTGTCGGCCCGACGAGCAGGCGGCTGCTGTTGCTGGCGTGGGGGAGGAGAGTGCACCGTTGTCGGAGCAGCTTCGGTCCTTCCACCACTGGCATGAGCCAGCTCGATAGAGAGCTGACACGAGGGTCCCGCTGGTCGCGGCTCATCTTTATTGGCGAAGCTGATGAGGCTTCGGATGGTGGCTCTCCACTCGTCGAGCTTCTCCACGACAGGAGGAAAGTCGAGGAGCAGTTATATGCGTGCCAACACTTCCGCTAGCGTGGGTGGCGGCGAAAGCTGCGTGGACCGTGACGCGCTTCGACTTCTAACCATGTTAGTAGGAGCTCTTTCACAGTCTCGCGGTCGCGCGCCGTTTCCGCCAGTGTTTGGGCGCGAATGCTGCCCCGGCGTATCTCGAGAGTGACGCAAAGGGCTCTTCCCAGGGCGGTGCCCGGGGGCACCGACGTTGCGGCGTTGCTCGTCATGCGCGACCTGGGAAGACCGCAGCGTGGGCGCCGGCTGGGGTGTCTTGGAGGTTGCCGCGTCGCCGATGGGCAGCATGGCCCCGCCCCTGGACCCAGCGGCGTGCGGCTCGTCGTCTTGGGCACGAACAACGCCGCTCGCCTGGCTCCGATTGCCAGGGTGTCGTGGAGGCTCGTGGGCCACGCCGCCTCCACCATCCGCAGCCGCCCCGTCGCCCGCCCGCGCTGGTACCGGCGGTTCGGCTCCAGACGAACCGATCGCTGTGATCCCCTTCTTCATGGGATCCATCACGATGGAGGAGTCGATGCGCTAACTTCTAGACCAGATTTTCACAGCCTCACGCCCCCTACCCGGCGCGTGAAAGATGTCGGGGAAAATGACACCTATGGGATCCCGGGGACCCCTACTACGGTTGGCGGGGCGAAGAGCTGCGCAAAGAGCAGGTCTAGCAATCAATGCGAGGGGATTTTTACCCAGGTTCGAGACGCAAATGATGTGTAAAATCCTAGTCCTGCTTGTCTGTGTTTATCTTGTGTTCTTCAGTTCTTGGACTAGCTACTATGTGTGCCCAGTCCAAAACGTATGAATCCTTTCACAGTACGCCTCGGTCCTCCTTTTATATGTCAAAGGGGTCGCCACAGTGGCACACAGGAGGTGAAAAGTATCTACAATGTACAAGTTTATCGCCTGACATCATAGGACAAATGCATTTAATGCGTTGCCCACGTGCCCTCTTGCTTTATCGGGGACGGCAACCGAGCTCGTCCCGTCCGTCGCCGCCTCGCCTTGCTTTGATGCGCGTCCAAGATGATGAGGCATGCAGTGCAATGCTGGCTGGCTGGTCGCTGTGCTAGTGCGATGACACGGCCTTCACGAAGATCTGCATGCCACCCCGCTGGTGCTTGACTAGTTGGCCTAGAAGCTGCATGCTGCCATGCAGGTGCTTGCCTAGTTGGTGGGCTGGTTGCTGCGGCGGAACGGCCGCGGGGCAGCGGGATTTTGGTAGGTGCAGGCCTGGCCGCGGCCCCGCAGATGCCCCCGGCAAGGGTCTTGCCGGGGTCTCGCGGCCGTCCCCGGCAAGGATCTTGCTGGGGGTCTTCGTCTTCTGATTCTTATGTAGAGTCGCAGGCCTTTGGTCTTCACAAAGATCTGCATGCCACCACGCAGGCGCCCCTGAGTCTTGGTTTCGACGTTGTTGATGGTTTCAGAACTCTCAGGCTCAAGGGTGGTGAGAACTCCTGGATTAAGGGGTATCCGGACAGCCGGACTATGTACAACGTCCGGACTATTGAAGCGTGAAGATTCAGGACTCAAGACTTCGGCCCGTGTCCGGATGGGACTTTCCTTGGCGTGGAAGGCAAGCTTGGCGATCCGGATATTATATTTCCTTCCTTGTAACCGACTCCATGTAAACCCTAGCCCTCTCCGGTGTCTATATAAACCGGAGAGGTTAGTCCTTAGAAGGCCGATCACAATTACAATCATATACCATCATAGGCTAGCTCTTAGGGTTTAGCCTCTACGATCTCGTGGTAGATCTACTCTTGTACTACCCATATCATCAATATTAATCAAGCAGGAAGTAGGGTTTTACCTCCATCGAGAGGGCCCGAACCTGGGTAAACATCTGTGTCCCTTGCTTCCTGTTACCATCAGCCTTGACGCACAGATCAGGACCCCCTACCCGAGATCCGCCGGTTTTGACACCGACATTGGTGCTTTCATTGAGAGTTCCTGTGTGGCGTCATCACAAGGCTCGATGGCTCGTCTCATTGTCAAGGACGACATTACCTCGGAGGGGGCTCCGGCTGTAGGCCAGACACTCCGGCTCGGCGGTTTCATGATGACCGCCCCATCGGTGATGGTGCCGACGATGACTTCTCGGTTCATCAATCATAACCTTCGCGTCAGTTCGGAACTTGCCGAACAGATGGATCCAATGGAGCTCTCCTCCCTTAACGAACTCTTGGATCACATCGCCGCTCTGGGAGTCGCCACAGACTATGACCGGGTTGGGCTTAAACCTGACCAAAGGGACATCATACCCCCGCCGGTCACCCATGAGATGGCGATAATGGAGGAACCACACGCGGATTGCCCCTCAACTTTGAGGACAAGCCATGTGCAGATCACCGAACCCCTTGAGCCAAAGACCTGCTCAAAGGAAAACCTGACCCAAGTCCCGGACTTAGAATCGGGCGGTGGGCCGATAAAATTGGGCACTCCGGATTCCGGGCTGTTGAGCTCGGGACCCCCCGCGCCCTCGGGCGTTAGATCGGATCAAAATCCGAACTCCAAACTGGACCCAAACTGTCTCTCCCGCATCAGGCAAGAGCCCTAGGAAACCGTCCATCATTACTGGGCCAGATTCCTCCTTGCGCTTAACAAGGCCAGGGGCTGCCGCGAAGAGAACTTGGTCTCACTTTTCTGCAAAAAATGCACGGACGAGGGACTCCTCAATGCTATAAGCCGCCGCGACATAGTGCGCTTCACGGACTTGGCAACCATAGTACGAAAGTACTGTGCGATGGAGAGCGCTTGGAAGACCCAAACAGAATTTTGGGATAGTACTGCTCTCACCAAGATCTTTGTCCGAACTAAATGGGCGAACTCTCGTAAGTCGCCCGACACAACCCCCAAAAAACCAAAGCCCACCCCAGGGCGGGGATCCGTATTGGAAGAATGGCTCGATGGGCCATGTAAGACTCCACAGTACTCCGGATACAACACCTACTCATAGCCTTAAGGCATGTTGGATACTCCGGCAAGTGGCGAAAAGTGGTGAGGATCTTCTTGAGGGCCGTAAATTGGAACAACCTCCTGCCGGTGAACACAATACGGTAATGATAGTCTTCGAGACTTCTGCCTCAAACAATAGGCGCAAGCGGGCTCGCCAAAGCTCCGCTGAAATTTACCGTGTGGCGAAAATAAACCCTTGGAACGACACTGCTATAACCTTTAATGCCAGTGACGAACCTCAATTACGGGTTGTCCGGGCACCAGCCGCTCTGGTCCTTAGTCCAATCGTAGATGGATTTCGGCTCATTAAAGTACTCATGGACGTGAGCGGATTAAATCTGATTTATGAAGAAACGCTCAGCAAGATGGAGATTGATAGAAGCCGCATTGAGCAAAGCGGCACGACCTTCAGGGGAATCATCCCTACTCAGGAAGCGCGGTGCGCGGGGAAAATCACACTCGATGTGGTATTCGGCACCCTAGAGAATTACAGGTCCGAAGAAATCACATTCCAAGTGGCCTCTTTCAGCAGCGGATACCAGACCCTTCTAGGGCGGGACGCGTTTGCCAGCTTTCAAGCTATACCTTACGGGTACATGAAGCTTAAAATGCCCGGGCCCAATGGAATCATCACTCTAGTCAGTGATCCGGACGTCGCACTTCGCGCCGAAAACAAAACCGCAGCACTAGCCCTGGAGGCATTATCCGAGGCCCTAGCAGCTGAAGAATTAACAGCACTACGGGCCACCGTGGACAGGGACGACGTAATACTCGACAAACGACCCAAGTCCACCTCATTCAAACCTGTAGACGAGATAGTCAAATTCCAGGTCCACCCAACGGACCCCATGAAGATAGCTTCCATCGGGACACAGCTGAGCACCGCGATTGACGCCGCACTACGAGATTTCCTACGCAAGAATTGGGACATTTTGCCTGGCACCCATCGGACATGCCAGACATCCCACGCAGACTGGCGGAACACAGCCTCAATATTCTAAAAGGATACAAACCAGTCAAGCAGACCCTAAGGAGGTTCTCAAAGCCCAAACGACAGGCAATGGGGGAAGAGTTAGCCAAGCTACTCGAGGCCGGATTTATCTGAGATATCAAACATCCGGATTGGCTGGCAAATTTGGTGATGGTGCCAAAGAAGGATAAATCCTGGCGCCTATGCATCGATTTCAAAGACCTCAACAAGGCTTGCCCCAAGGATCCCTTTCCCCTCCCTCACATCGATCAAATCATCGATGCCACAGCTGGACACGACTCGCTGTGTTTCCTCGACGCATACTCTAGATACCATCAAATAAAGATGGCAGAGTCTGACCAAGCTGCAACAGCTTTCATAACGCCATATAGCCCTTTCTGCTTCAACACTATGCCTTTCGAGCTCAAGAACGCCGGTGCAACCTACCAACGCATGATTCAAACATGCCTGGAAAAGCAAATCGGCAAAACAGTGGAGGCATACATGGACGACATGGTCATAAAAACAAGACATGTCGAAACCCTAATAGACGACTTGAGGTTTACATTCGACAATCTCCGGGCATACGACATCAAGATGAATCCAGAAAAATGCGTCTTTGGCGTCCCCTCGGGGAAGCTTCTTGACTTCATCGTTTCCAACAGAGGAATTGAAGCGAATCCGGCAAAGATCTGAGCTCTGTCACAGTTGGCTATACCAATAGACCTCAAGCACATCCAGAAACTAGTGGGATGCGTGGCTGCTCTCAGTCGCTTTATCTCCAGGTTAGGGAAAAAGGCACTACCGCTTTATCGCCTTCTTCGGCGCACCGAACACTTCGTATGGACGGATGCAGCCGCGGCCGGACTGGATGAAATAAAGACCCTATTGGCCAGTAATCCAGTATTAACAACGCCGAATATCGACGAACCTATGTTGTTGTACATAGCTGCAACGCATCAAGCCGTAAGCGCAGTGCTCGTCGTTGAACGAGAGGCTGCAGGATACAAATACCCGCTCCAGAAGCTGGTCTACTACGTGTCCACGGTCCTAACCCCATGCAAATCCCGGTACCCACACTTTCAAAAAATAGCATACGTGGTATTCATGGCGTCCCGGAAGCTACGAGACAACTTTCAAGAGTGTTCGATTACGGTGGCCTCCGAATTACCACTCAATGACATAATAAATAACCGTGATGCTACGGGCCGGATTGCCAAGTGGGCCATTGAGCTCCTTCCGTTCGACATAACATGCAAACCACGGCGGGCAATCAAGTCACAAGTGTTGGCTGACTTCGTCGCCGAATGGACAGAAGCCGAACTCCCTAAAGAGTACGGCGCATACTCAAACTGGATCATGCACTTCGACGACTCTAAAATGCTGGCCGGATTGGGAGTAGGGGTAGTCTTGACATCTCCCACCGCGACACGGTCCAAAGACGTCCTCCAAATATTATACAGACTCCAACAATGCAGCCGAATACGAGGCTCTGTTGCACGGTCTTCGGATGGCAGTCTCTATGGGCATTCAACGCTTAGAAGTGCGCGGGGACACAAACCTCGCAATATCACAGATAAACGGAGATTTCGACGCCAAGGACCCGAAAATGGCGGCCTACTGTAATGCCATCCTCAAAATGTCAGCTCGGTTCGAGGGGCTCGAATTCCACCATGTGGTTCGAGAAAACAATCAAGCGGCGGATGTCCTCGCTCGCATCGGCGCTAAACATGGCCCTGTCCCACCTAATATATTCTTGGAACGCCTGTCCAAGCCATCTGTAGTATGGGAAGGGGAGTCCGGCAATACCAGCATGGATCGGAATACATCCCCAGATTCCGAACCATCAGACATAGTCGGAGGTTCTACCCCCGAAATAACGTCCTCGGCCCATGAAGTCATGGTTGTAATCGCCCCGTGGACCGAGCCCTTATTGGCCTACCTCAATAGGCAGGAGCTCCCCGAAGACCAAAATGAAGCACGCTGCATTGTTCGGCGTTCTAAAGCTTACAAGGTCTACGAAGGGGAACTCTACAAGAAAAGCGCTACGGGGGTACTACAAAGATGCATCTCCAAAGATGAAGGGCGGCAGCTCTTGGCTGAAATCCATGCCGGCCTGGATGGGCAGCACGCCGCGGCTCGGGCATTAGTCAGCAAGGCCTTCCGTACATGCTTCTATTGGCCGACGGCCCGAGCAGACGCACAAGACCTTGTTCAACATTGCATCGGTTGCCAGCTCCATGCCAATCAGAGTCATATGCCTCCTACCGCTCTCCAAACAATCCCCATAACTTGGCCCTTTGCGGTCTGGGGCTGGATATGGTTGGACCTCTTAAAGGGGGAAGCCATAAGAAGAAATACTTATTGGTCATGGTGGACAAATTCACCAAATGGATAGAAGCTAAACCAGTCAAAATGGCTGAATCCGGACCAGTAATAGACTTCATATCCGGGGTTGTACACCGATACGGTGTCCCCCACAGCATCATCACTGATAATGGCTCAAATTTCATAGCCGACGAAGTGAAAACTTGGTGCGCAAAAATGGGCATCAAGCTCGATTACGCTTCCGTCTACCACCCACAAACTAACGGCCAGGTAGAGCGGGCAAATGGTCTTATTATGAGCGGCATCAAACCCAGGCTAGTGCGATCCTTGACAGAGTCGGATACGCACTGAGTGGAGGAGCTCGACTCCGTACTCTGGGGGCTACGGACCACGCCAAATCGCACCACCGGATAACACCATTTTTATGGTGTACGGCGCGGAAGCAGTATTACCTTGCGACATAATACATGATTCGCCACGCGTACGCATGTACGAAGAGAAGGATGCCGAGTTAGATCGGCAGGATAATTTGGATGCCCTAAAGGAGGAGCGCGATGTCGCAAAAGCCCGTTCTGCATTCTATCAGCAGCAGGCTCGATGATAAGAAAGCAGAGAAGTGCGGGCCAAAACTTACAATATTGGCGAGCTCGTTCTACGACTACCGGAGAAGAAGAAGGACAAACTCAAACCCAAGTGGGAGGGTCCCTTCGTCATTGACAAAGTTCTCACTTTGGAGGAGCGTGCATCGCTTATGCAATGCATCCGTAACAGGCTCGAGCGAATCCATGGAACGCAGCGGCAAGACTACGGAGATTCTACGCCTAGCGCCAAACCACGATGTTCGCCTCCTAACCCCTCCCTTTTAATTATGCTTCATCCCCTTTTCCTTTCTCGACCTTTTTCTCTCTTCACACAAAGTATTCAATACAATGCGGATTTCCGGATCACTCCGGCCGCACTAAGTGTGTAAGCAATACTTGGGGGCTTCCTATACGGAAGCTAAAAATGATTACTTACATGGCTTTTCGCCCGTCGCATATGCATTCTTTTTCCATATGTGCCTTTTCTTCACCATTATATGCATCGATATGACTTAAGATGTTGCCAAGCTGGGTTGCCTGGCTCTTGTGTTTATGCCCTACGTTCCCGTTAATTCGGCTAGGGCATATGGGGAGCACCTCTGCGATTATTACTGCCGGTTCAGCCGAATGTGTACCTCGGTAGGGTGAAGCCGAAAGCTAGCTTCCTTAAGAGAATATTCGGTCGGTGAACAAAAGATGTATTCGTTTATCATAATATAAATCCCCAGAAGTCTTGTATCCTGCGCCATCATTCGTAGTCCGGACATGCGAGCCGCATGCGTACCCAGGGAAAGGAACCCCTAACGATTATGGGGAGCACCTCTGCGATTGTTACTGCCGGTTCAGCCGAATGTGTACCTCAGACTGGGTGAAGCCGAAAGCTAGCTTCCTTAAGAGAATATTCGGTCGGTGAACAAAAGATGTATTCGTTTATCATAATATAAATCCCCAGAAGTCTTGTATCCTGCGCCATCATTCGTAGTCCGGACATGCGAGCCGCATGCGTACCCAGGGAAAGGAACCCCTAACGGAACTATTCTCTCTAGAAGATGTTTCTTACTATCCATGTAATATAACATAACTAGTTGGGTACTTGTCTGTTCAAGCACTTATGACCCCTACGCCTTGTTTCCACACATACCCCGGTTTTGTATAGCTGAGCGGGTATTCGGACACACCCCGGACTATAGGATCCGGGGGCTGAAGCGAAAAGGTCCACCATTACAAATGATTTTAATCCGGCTAGGGGCTAATCCTGCCCATTAAATTACACAGTTATTTGGACTGAGTACATTCCTCTTCTATACCGTCCAACAGGCTATCTAGCTTACAATCCTGTTGAGAATACTTAGCGGCTAACGCTACCTGGTCATACACCAGACTAACGGGAATTTCTTGCCCATCGGGCCCCGCTGGTCCCACTTCGGCCATATGGTTCGGGTCCAGCTTGGTGTAGCGTGTCTTCACCATTGCCCAGCCTTCTCTCCTTGCCGGCATGCTGATATCTTCCATAGACGGAAGCGCCGCCGGGCTCCTTAAAGCAGGTCCACAAGTTCCCCCATGCCATTCGGGCAAGAGGGCTTGATGGCCACAAAGCCTGAGCAACACCCTGCATCACTTTCCGAGCTCGCTCATGCAGTCGCGAAAGGTCTTGCAGTAAATAATTTGCAGATGAGGGCATCTCCTCCTCGGGGCGACCCGTTAACATTCCTGCAAGCAGAATTCTTTCAATATACTTCCTCGCTGAACAGTACAACATTTCGTCTAGGCACTTACTATAAATGCCGCGTCGAAGCCTCTCTTTCTCCTTCATGGAGTCTGCCAGCTGAGCGCGGAGATCTTTTAACTCCATGTCCAGCTAGACTTTGGCATCTTGAAGATTGTCCTTCTCCCGCCTGACTCGCGTAGGAATGCGCTCGCCAGCCTCTAGCTGCTTTTTGAGATGCGATGCGTCCTCCGCTACGCCTTCCGGATTCACCCCGGGATCGTCTACAGAATTTTCTGTTAGACTTGTCATATCATCAATTTACTAACTGATGCATCTTCACACAATTGTGGTAATTGTTACCAGATGAGGGCCCTTGGGGTTCCTTTAACTTGGCAACTGCGGCCCTTAGTTCGGCCTTGCAGTCCTCCAGCCCCCGAAACAGTTGCTCGTTCTTCTCTACAAGGACCTGCACATAAATTGATCCTTAAAACTGTTTTTCAACCGTTTCAAGTCTCAGGGGCTACTGCTATACATACTTATCAAAATTTCTCACCCGTATGTCTTTGGTATACTGGTTTGTCGCTTGGGCAAGCCCGCCCCGAGCAGCTTGGACGTATGCGTCCGCCGAATTGAAGGCATTAAACGCCTCTTCGGAAAAGATGTTGTCCGAAGCACGGCCCGTCGGCGCCTATGATTCATGGCGCTCTCTACTTCGGAATTCGTGGCTGAGAGCATGTCCGCACGCTCTGTTTGAGAGCTATGCGGTGCTGGCCCCATGTCCGCCTCCACCCCTGAAGCTGGTTCTGCAACCTGGCTGGTGGAGGCGTGATTGGTAGGGTCACCGGATATAGGCCGGTTATTCTTCTTCCTGCCAGACACAAAGGGCGCTGTCACATTTTAAATTCTATAATTACAGGACATGTTATTGTTTTACCTCTGTAGCGGTGTGTCAACCCTCACCGCCTTCCTCTTGAGCCTGCCCGATCTGGGCGCCCGTGGTTGACGAGTCCCTAGGGGCTCTGCACCTCGCCTCCGTGATCGTTTACGCAAATAGAATGACGCCTCAAGGTAAATCATAACACTGGGGCGTCCTCTTGAAGGACAGAGCTTTCTAGTTCGGCTTACACACGAAGAGGGAGCAGTCCGGGTAGTCGGTCAGAACGGCCACTAGGGCGCCATCCCAGCTCGCCTGATAAAATACCCCGTTGATAAGCTCCACAGTGATATCCGGATCCACTTTAAGTCCCGGATCTAGGGCCCTTACAGGGTCCTCTGGCTACGGGGAAGGGCTGAAGATTCCTTCTACGACCCTCCTTAATTCCTGCCCAGAAGCATTGATGCAAGTAATCTTAGCAGAAGAACGCTAGAGCAAAGCGGGGAAAAAATGAATGGCAACACACCCACGATGGGGGGTTGTACATGGAGAATCCTTCCCGTGTTTTTATGCGAAAGAATTCCTTCTCTTCCCCCTTGTACAGATCGGACAATATCCTTGCCAGAGCGGCAGCGGAGTCCGGACCTTTACGGCCGCATCGGGAGGCGTCGTCCTCCCCGTTGAAATGCCACATGGGCTTCCCCCGATATTGGAGTGGTTGCACTCCCCGTCTTATGCATATCGCCATAACCTCAACTATTGTCAGTCCGGATTTGGCCAGTAACTTTATCCTGTCCATCAAGAGGAGTATTTCCCTTGTGTCCTCTTCTTGAGGGCCCCGGGGGCGCCAGCTTAGGCGTGCCCTCGGCGGGGCGTAGCTGAACTCGCGGAGACCTGTCCGGACTGGATCCGGAAGGGGGACGTCGTTTATATAGAACCACTCTGAAGGCCAGGTTTCTGGTGCCTTCTTAGGAGTGCCGGACAGGTATCCGGTCTCGGCAATGCGCCATACTTCGGCCCCGCCCACTTGGCATAGGGACTCCCCCTGGGTGCGGGGGACGAGGCAGAATAGCTTCCGCCGTAATCCGAAGTGTGGTTCGTAGCCTAGAAACAGCTCACACAGGGCAACGTACCCCGCTATGTGCAGAATAGAGCCGGGGGTAAGATCGCGTAACTGGAGGCCGTAGAACTCCAGGAGCCCGCGAAGAAACGGGTGGATATGGATTCCGACGCCCCTCAGCAGATGAGGTATCAGACATATATGCTCCTCCGGAGATGGGTTAGGAGATCCCTCAGCCTAGTCTTGTCCGTCGTAAGTGGCTACTCCAGCTCGGACGGAGACCATGAACGCCGGTGGGAGAAACTATTGGGTTTGTAACTTCGTCAAACGGCTATGAGGAACTAAACACTCTCCCCAATCCCCTGACTTGGAATGAGAAGGGCAAGCAGAGGAGCTGCGACGGCCAGCCATCTTTGGAATAGCTTTTTGAGGCCTTCTACATTGGATCTTGCTGGCTCTGGGAGGGAGAGTGAGGTTTAGATCTAAGAATCCCCGTCCCTTCAAATAGATGGTTCGCCCGGAAGATCGAGGGTGGCAAATGCAAAAAATGCCTCGAACCCTCGCATTCGCTCGACACGTGGAGATGGTCATTACTGAGGCACCGAAGCCGAGGAGCACAACGTTAATTGGAGGCCGGACACTATTCACCATAACAAGCACTTTTGAGTATTCGGAGGAGGAACCCGCCCCGCAATGCCGAAGACAGGACTGTGCGTTGGACTCATCGTCATTGAAGCCTAGTTCAGGGGCTACTGAGGGAGTCCTGGATTAAGGGGTATCCGGACAGCCGGACTGTGTACAACGTTCGGACTATTGAAGCGTGAAGATTCAAGACTCAAGACTTCGGCCCGTGTCCGGATGGGACTTTCCTTAGCGTGGAAGGCAAGCTTGGCGATCCGGATATTATATTTCCTTCCTTGTAACCGAGTCCATGTAAACCCTAGCCCTCTCCGGTGTCTATATAAATCGGAGAGGTTAGTCCTTAGAAGGCCGATCACAATTAGAATCATACCATCATAGGCTAGCTCTTTCGGTTTAGTCTCTATGATCTCGTGGTAGATCTACTCTTGTACTACCCATATCATCAATATTAATCAAGCAGGAAGTAGGGTTTTACCTCCATCGAGAGGGCCCGAACCTGGGTAAACATCTGTGTCCCTTGCTTCCTGTTACCATCAGCCTTGACGCACACATCGGGACCCCCTACCCGAGATCCGCCGGTTTTGACACCGACAGGTGGCAGCCTTGCTGGTGTTGGGCAAGTCGCCCCGGCAAGGCTCTTGTCGGGGCTATGTAGGCCGCCTCGGCAAGGGTGTTGCCGGGGGAAGTCCATCTTGCCCCTTTGCTCTTCATGCCTCTGGCTTGAGTGCTG
The DNA here is from genome assembly GCA_021605145.1 of Aegilops bicornis. Classification (NCBI taxonomy): domain Eukaryota; kingdom Viridiplantae; phylum Streptophyta; class Magnoliopsida; order Poales; family Poaceae; genus Aegilops; species Aegilops bicornis. Next base: position 306,749,307 of record CM038671.1, on the reverse strand, counting down.
CTTTGGCAGTCTCGTAACCTTCCTTCCTCTGGCCTGCCAAGCATGGCCGCAGGTGTGGCTACGACTACCCGTGCACAAGTAAAGTGGTACAAAAAGGCCCCGACTTTTGTACACCGACAGCACGGCGATCCCCGGCAAGCCAAATACATAAGTTCACCTCTAGTCCATTAGTATTCTATAAAGCTTCAACTTTGCATGAGAAAACCTCCCTCCTCTCTCTTTGAAACTTAGGTGTTCCCATCCATGACTTGAACGCTGCTTCGGTCAGGATGGTCGTAGTGGCCTTTGGGAAATAGGAGTTTGTAGGGGGTTGACCACTCTGTCTATTCCCCGGCAGACGTAGTTCTCCGACAGACAAAGAGGGTGCCAGCAGGATATCCTGTCAGGGAAAACTTATTTATTCTATTAAAGAGGCACTTTGCCTCTGCATGGACATACACATGCACGAGTTCCCGATAGGATTCATCCTTTTCTTTCATATGCAGTTACAAGTACAAGCATTACAAAATACAAAGATGGACTCGAGAGATTACATTATTTGAATTAAAATTTGGCGGTTGCCTACAGATTTAAGATTGAAAAAAGATAAGTGCCCTGATATCCCCTCTTTTCGTTTTCCCTCCTTCAGGCACTGCGGCGGAAGGAGAAAAAAACGAGAAAAGGGGCGCTCAAGCAGGAGCAGAGATCAAGAAAAGAGGAGGAAGTATGTAGGGATGAATGACTTCGCCCTCCTCTGCCCCTCCTTTACAGGCTGGGCGGGGAACGGAAGCTGCTCCATCAACGGGCGACCACCGCCCTCCTCCACCAATTCAAGACATGCGGGCCCTCTTCAAGATGCTCTTCCGCACCATGCGCCTCCATTACATACCCCGCGCTATGCATGCGACATACATGGCTAAGGATAAGAGCGCGCTATGGGAAGAGTAATTTGGTGGTTTCTACCCCGTGCGTTAAAGTCATTCACGGGCCATCACTACCGTGGGCCCACCACTGTTGGCTTTACACCACACGTGGGGGAATCGGAAACGGCCACCAAGATCAAGGCTAATGAAGCAGCGATGAAAAACCTCAAGGGGCCAACCCCTTCAGCAATTCTGCCTATGCACTTATTAGGCCCACCCCGATGATGCTCAGCAGCACGTTCGGGGCAGGCCTAGGGGGCTTCTATTGGTGCAACAAACCCTGGGTCTGTTGCCCTACTGTGCATAGTGTAGGATCTTGAAGTATGTCTAGAGGGGGGGTGATTAGACTACTTGACCAATAAAAACTTAACCTTTTCCCAATTTTAGACTTTGGCAGATTTTAGCTATTTTTGAACAAGTCAAGCAATCTTCACAACATTCAAGCAAGCATGCAAAGAGTATATTGGCAGCGGAAAATAAAGCATGCAACTTGCAAGAATGTAAAGGGAAGGGTTTGGAGGATTCAAACGCAATTGGAGACACGGATGTTTTTGGCGTGGTTCCGATAGGTGGTGCTATCATACATCCACGTTGATGGAGACTTCAACCCACGTAGGGTAACGGTTGCGCGAGTCTAGGTCCATGAAGAAGCAACCTTGTCTATGCCACCATGGCCGTCGCCCCATGAAGGACTTGCCTCACTAGCGGTAGATCTTCGCGAAGTAGGTGATCTCCTTGCCCTTACAAATTCCTTGGTTCAACTCCACAATCTTGTCGGAGGCTCCCAAGTGACACCTAGCCAATCTAGGAGACACCACTCTCCAAGAAGTAACAAATGGTGTGTTGATAATGAACTCCTTGCTCTTGTGCTTCAAATGATAGTCTCCCCAACACTCAACTCTCTCTCATAGGATTTGGATCTGGTGGAAAGAATATTTGAGTGGAAAGCAACTTGGGGAAGGCTAGAGATCAAGATTCATGTGGTTGGAATGGAATATCTTGGCCTCAACACATGAGTAGGTAGTTCTCTCTCAGAACAGGTAAGTTGGAAGTGTAGGTTTGTTACGATGGCTCTCTCCATGAATGAAGAGGAGGTGGAGGGTATATATAGCCTCCACACAAAATCTAACGTTACACACAATTTACCAAACTCGGTGGGACCAAATTATCAAACTCGGTCAGACCGATTTAGTAAACCTAGTGACCGTTAGGGTTTTCGGTGGATCGACATGCATCTCGGTAGGACCGATATGGTTAGGGTTAGGGCATAACGTAATCTCGGTGAGACCGATTACACAAACTTCGGTGAGACCGATTTTGGTAATTAGCTAACCGTAGAGTTGGTCGAGGTAAACTCGGTGGGACCGATTTGCTCTTTCGGTGAGACCAAAAAGTTACAAAAGGGAAAAAGAGAGTTCACATTGTAATCTCGGTGGGACCGATCGCTCACTTCGGTTAGACCGAAACGTTACGAAGGGAAACAGAAAGATTACAATCCCATCTCGGTGAGACCGAGATCCCTATCGGTGAAACCGATTTGCCTAGCGTTTGTGGCAGTGGCTATGACATCTGAACTCGGTGGCGCCGGATAGAAAGAATCGGTAGGGCCGAGTTTGACTTTGGGTTTTGGTCATATGTGGATGTGAGAAAGTAGTGGAGGGTTTTGGAGCATATCACTAAGCACATGGAGCAAGAGGCTCATTAAGCAACACCTCATACCTTCTTGATAGTATTGGCTTTTCCTATAGACTCAATGTGATCTTGGATCACTAAAATGTAAAATGTAGAGTCTTGAGCTTTTGAGCTTGAGCCAATCCTTTGTCCTTAATATTTTGAGGGATCCACTTTCATCATCCATGCCATGCCATTCATTGAGCTTTCCTGAAATATTTATCTTGGAATAGTATTAGCTCAATGAGCTATATGTTGTTATGAATTACCAAAACCACCTAGGGATAGTTGCACTTTCAATCTCCCCTTTTGGTAATTGATGACAACATATAGATCAAAGCTTCGACAACCGATAATAAACTTGTAAAACATCGCCGCTTTGAGAAGTATGTGATAAGCAAGATCTCCCTAAATTTGTGCATATCTTAAGATTTGCTTTGGACTGCAAATGCACAAGAAATTAGGCTCATGGGTTACTCTTCCATGTCACATACATCTTGGTGGAGCGCTCAAAATAATAACGATTGAATACATGCACTCATCACCAAGCACAGTGAATGATCATATATCGATAAATAAGATAATATCATAAAAGGCATAAGTGTAGCTTATGATCAAACACATGATCATCAATGTCTCACAGGTAATGCATAGTATCTCAAGCAATCAAACGCAAAAAAGTTCAACCAACAAGACAAGAAAGAACAAAAGCAAATCTCTCTCTCTCTCTCGAAGCCTATGATCTATACATTTTTCTCCCCCTTTGGCAACAAGTTACCAAAAAGTTCCTAGAAAATGCATAGCACTATGTCGTCTCTCAGGCTTGGTCTTCTGGTGGTGATGTAGACAGGACTCCAAGGATGAACGCATCAGTAGACGTGGTAGGAGCTGAAGAAGTTGGAGCTGGAACTGGTTGAGCTGGAGCTGTAGCTGGAGCTGAAGAAGTGGCTCTGGTGTCTGGAGTTGGCACTGCAGTTGACCTCTGAGCTCTAGGCACTCTGGCAAATGCATCAGTTGTCATCTTGCCCTTCCTCTCCTGCATATCATCTTGTAACTACTCCACAGCTGACTGAGTCTCAGTCACTTTGACATCAAGATCATAGAATTTTTGTTCCATGATTCTCTCCAGGCTCCCCTGGTTTTGAGTTAGGGTGGCCAACCCCTTCTCAATCCATAGAGTTGATGCTATTAAGTAACCAAGCTGCTCCTGCTTGTTCTTCAGAAAGTAGTCAGATGCCTCTGCTTGAGTTGGCATCTTTGCAGCTTTCTCTTGCCTTGCCTTCTCCTTTCTCTCCTGAGCTTGCACTGATGTTGGTTCATTCTCAGTCATGACAACTCGATTGTCCTCAAATTCTGGATAGAGAACCATGAATTCCTTATCCAATAGATACTTTCCTGTGCCCATCTTCGAGTTTATCAACTCCTGAATCTGTGGGGCATAACCACAACTCCTCTTCTGATCTGCTGCTGTCCTCTTAATTGTCTCGACTATGAGGCTCGTGACCTTGAATTTCCGAGGCACATCAAAAACATGAAGCAAATTGATTGCATGCCCTCTAATCATGTTATGGTCACCTGATTTGGGCAATAGAGTATGCCTTAAGATCCAGTTGATCGTAGGCAGCCCTGACAGCAGAAAATGGACTGATCCAAACTTGAAGGTCTCAAGTGCTTCATCTGGGATCTCCTTGTACATGTGTGACATAGAGTTATGATCCATTTTCTTCTTACCATAAATGTCCAGGTCATCCTCACTTTCCTTTGGGGCATTGATCAAACTTGCCCATTCCTCTATGGTAGACTGATATCTGGTTCCTTGACATCCACACTATCCTGCCATCCGGATAGAAATGTGTTGTGGAGTAGAATTGCATGATAAGTTCATCGTTCCGGTTGGTGAGCTTCGCCCAACAAAATCAGCAACTACACAAGCACTGAAGCTGTCATATACTCCAGGGTAGTGTTATGCGTTCTCCTTCATGTAGGTCCAGTTGACCCATCTCATATCGCAAACTATGGGCTTCTTATCCAGCAAGATAGTCTAATAAAAAGTCCTGCTGCTCCTTGGTGTGGAACTTGTAATCCATAGCAGTCCTTCTCCTTCTGGCATATGGATCTGACTCTCTCCATAGCCTCAACCCATTATCTCTCCTGATCTTCATGTTTTCAGCCACAGGATGAGCATCATTGTGGTCTGGGATCTTGGGTTTGAGCTTCCTTAGGACCTTCCCTTCTTCATCTTCTTCAGCTTCAACCTCAGGCATTGGGGCCTTGTTCTTTTCAGCTGCTGGTATGCTCCTGGTATTAATCTTGGGTGCATTCTTGGGCTTGGAGGCAGCTTTGGGCTTGGAAGTTGCAGCCCCTGACTTGATAACATCACCCATCAGCTTTTGCGCCTTTGGTGCTGGTTCTGCAACCTCTTCTTCTTCTTCCTCTTCCATCATGGAAGGCTTCCCAATCACTCTTGCCATGGTCTTCTTGACCCTTCATTTCCTTTTCTTTCCCTCTGCAGCAACAGGCTCTTTGGGTTGAGATTCCAAAGGAGCTTGAGTAGACACTCTGGCTTTGGACATTGGTTTTCTACCTGCTGGACTTTTGATTTTCAAACCAGGCTTCACTGCAGATGAGCTGAACTCCCTCTTGAGCACTTTCTTCTTGGAGCTTGCCTGATCCCCAACTGCCACATAATCCTCATCCTCAGACTCTGAGGTCTTATTTTTCTAGTCCTTGTGGCAGCCTTGGGCAAATTGCTCGGAGTGCTTCTGCTCCCCTCATCTGAGCTGCTTGAGGGACTAGTGCCCTCGCTCAATTGGATCTGCTCTTCAGATTTGTTCTGGCTATCACTTTGGTCTGACATGCTGTTCAACTGACTGCTGACCCTGTGAATAGTTATAGATGAGGTAGAGTGGATGAGCATCACAAAATGCAGAGATTTTTGCAAAAGAATGATTCAAAAAACTTAGTTTCAGTTTCCCACTGAAAACATTTCGGATCTACCGATTTTCAAACTCGGTGATACCGAAGCAGTTTTGGAACCTAAACAAGTGAATTCGGTCAGACCGAGTCACAGTGCGGTGGCACCGAGACTGCTAGGGTTTCACAAAGTCCTAAAATCGGTCACACTGATTAACAATTCTCGTCAGACCGAGACTTACTAGTGCAATGGCATTAGCCAAATCGGTGGGACCGAGTTTTTCAACTCGGTGGGTCCGAGATGGTTTCAGCGGAAACCTAACCCTCAATTTTCGAATGCAACTATTCTAAGGATTGATTTGATTGGATAGGAGTCTTTCAATCGTGGCAAGATGTATAATGAACACAATGTGCTGAGAATCGGATGAGGAAAGCACTGTGATCGAGTTCATACCCTAGTTCGGCGGGAACTCGCTACGGCGGCAACGGCGGAGGAGAATTCCGTTGACGGCGGCGGAGACCAGCGACAGGAGGCAGCTGGCGACGAAGTCGACGATCCGTAGACCAAGTTGGCAGAGCGAGCTATGCGCGGGCGAGAAGATTCGGAGAACGTTTTCCAAATTTTGCCCGTGCGATATATATAGCCCGACCCTGTCGGTGTGACCGAGTGGTACAACTCGGTGGCACCGAGATGCTAAACTGTGAACAGTTACTGCAACTCGGTGTGACCAAAAAGTACAAATCGGTCGCACCGAGATGAAAACCTAGATCGACTTAGTAATCTCGGTATGACCGAAATGGAGGAATCGGTCAGACCGAAAATCACAAAGAAGTTTTGGAAGTTTAAGTCTATGACAAATCGGGGACTCCGAGTGCTCCTCACACAGAGTGGTTCGAATCTGACTTGATCAAATTTTGTAATGTAGCATGAATAGAGTTTGAGACAAGAAAAGCATAGATAGCTAGAGGAGGTTCTTAGGCATTCTTGTCCATCCACTTGGCCAAAGAAAAGAAAAGCCAAACAAACAAAGCAACAAGTGGATGTCCTCGAATGAGTAAAATATGCAACCAACATGCTCACACAATAAGATGACAAATGAAATATGTGACAAAGCATGCACAACCAATTCTAGCATCTATCAAACAATTGGCGATGACTAGGTCATCTATATATGAGTATATTGACTTAGGAGTCAAATGAGAACATTTGATCATAGGTCATACTCATCGTTTAAGCTCAAGTGGGGTTACCACTTTTACATAAAGCATTTATGTGTTCACATCATTAGAGTTGCTTTGACTCAATTCTTAGAGTTAAGCTCCCTCTAGATGTGAGATCCCCCCTTAGAGGGATAAACTAACCTTGGGTTTTGTCGATGATGACTTCATGTAGGTGTTGAAGATGTGGATGCTCAATGTTGATGTAGATCATTTGGAGCAATCCTTTGGAGTGAGTTGCACTTTCAATACCTACATGGGTTAGTCCCACAAGGAACAAACAAGAATATCCATAGACATAGAGTGATGCACACACAAAATGATGTCCATGAAAACATTAGGTTACCTTGTCCCTTGCCTTACCAACATGAGGGTTTGTGACTCCTTGAACTAGTGCAAGATATGGAAGTTGATTGCACTTGTCCTTGCCATAATGATATGAGTGAAAAATGTTGGCGGAGTCACCCTCAAGAACTCTCTAGTTCTTCTTCTTCGGGATCCACATCAACTTGATGGGAATCCTTGGTGTAGTAGTTGTACTTGATGAAGTATAACTTGACGTAGTCTTTGGAACCCACTTGACCAAGGCCTTAGGTGCTTCTTCAAATGCATCAATTTCCTCTTGAAGCTTGTCCTTGCCTTTGTTCTTGTGGTCTTGTGGTGGAAGATCATCTTGAGCTTGTGTTCCCTTGAAGGAAGTAGGATCATACTTCTCTTGTTGACGAACAAACTTCGTCTTGGGGTATTGATCTTCTTCCCACTCAACTCCATTGGCATTGAACTTCCGTTCAAAACCAACACCTTGATTCTTCCGGTGCCTTCCTTGCTTGCGTACAATTTCCTCAAATTGCTTACTCCCGGCAAGACTCTTGTATACACCTTTCTCTATAATTCCCTTCAATAAGCTGTTTTCTCCTCAAGTGTAACTTGGCTACTTCTAGAAGCAACAATATTGGATTTAGCATTGTTATTGTTACTACTAGAAGAATCTTTCTTGTTCTTGTTACTAGACTTGACTTGAGGCATGTAAGTAGATAAGAGTAAACGCTTGGCAATGTAAGAAGAACTTTTCTTACGAAGATCATCATTGATTGCCTTTAAGAACTCATGCTCTTGCTCAAGATTGAGCTTTTCAAAGCGTAACTTCTCATGAGCCCTTAAAAGTTCTCGATGATCTTCAAAGGTAGTTTCATGAGCTAACTTAAGAGTGTTTAGTTCTTTGGTTAGACGCTCAATTTTCTCCTTATCATTGTCATTCGTTTCAACTTGATTAGCATGATTAATTGACGTTTCATCATAGTATTCATCACTAGAGTTGTCAACAAGTAAATCATCATCACCTAGCAAGTCATCTTCATCAACATCAAAATCAACATACTCGGGGTGTGTTACATTAGGACCTTTGGCCATGAAGCATCTACCAATTTCCTCCATTTGGTGATTCAAATTTGTCCTAGGAGTTGGTTGACACAAGTGCTAGACCGGCAACACCTTCATCTTGAGTGTATTCGGAGTCGGAGTGATAGCTTCTCTCGGAGTGATGGTCGGAGTTGGAGCCGGATACCCATTCACCAACATGAGCTTGATGTCTTCGTTTTGTGTAGCTCTTTGATGACTTGTCCTTCCTTTCCGAATCCTTGCTTCTCCGTGAGGGTCTTCGTTCATAACGATCATCTCTACTCCTTCTCTCTCTTGGTGTTGATTCTTCTCTTCTACTTCTTCTCTTGGGAGAATCTTCTCTTCTTTTGTAGGGTGCCGTACACTCATTGGAATAGTGTCCGGTCTCCCACAATTGTAGCATTCTTGCTCTCGAATAGAAGATCTTTTGTCATTGTAGGACCTTGACTTAGAGCTTCTTTCTTTGCTTCTACTCTTGTAGAATTTGTTGAAGTTCTTCACCATTAAGCTCAATTCTTGATTGAAGGTTTTTTTCTCACTTGATGATGTGGGGGCTTCACATGAGGCTTTGTAAGCACCACTCGACTTGTTGTGAAGTTCCTCCTTATCCTTGAGTGACATCTCATGAGCAACAATTCTTCCAATGACTTCCGTAGGCTTGAGATCTTTGTAATTGGGCATCATTTGGATCAATGTGCACACGGTATCATATTTTCCATCCAATGCTCTTAGGATCTTCTTGATGATGAATCTATCGGTCATCTATTCACTTCCTATGCCGGCAATCTCATTTGTGATAAGAGCAAGCCTAGAGTACATTTCAATGACACCTTCACCATCCTTCATTTTGAACTTGTCAAGCTGACTTTGGAGCACATCCAACTTGGATTCCTTGACGGAGTCGGTACCTTCATGCATATCAATCAAAGTATCCCAAATTTCCTTTGCATTCTCAAGACGGCTGATTTTGTTGAATTCTTCGGGGCACAATCCATTCAAGAGGATATCACAAGCTTGAGCGTTGTATTGCAACATCTTCAACTCTTCCGCACTAGGTTCACGGTTTGGTTCTCTCCCATCAAAGAATTCTCCTTGCAATCCAATACACACAATAGCCCAAACGGCAGGGTTATGTCCGAGAATATGCATTTTCATCTTATGCTTCGAACTAGCAAAATTAGTGCCATCAAAGTAAGGACCTCTACGGTGATAATTTCCCTCGCTAGACACCATACTCTCCTAGGTTGTGAAACCAAGGCTATGACCACCAAAATCTATGGAAATCAAAGCAAATGGAGACCAAAGCTCTGATACCACTTGTAGGACCTTGAAGTATGTCTAGAGGGGGGTGATTGGACTACTTGACCAATAAAAACTTAACCTTTTCCCAATTTTAGACTTCGGCAGATTTTAGCTATTTTTGAACAAGTCAAGCAATCTTCATAACATTCAAGCAAGCATGCAAAGAGTATATTGGCAGCGGAAAATAAAGCATGCAACTTGCAAGAATGTAAAGGGAAGGGTTTGGAGGATTCAAACGCAATTGGAGACATGGATGTTTTTGTCGTGGTTCTGATAGGTGGTGCTATCGTACATCCACATTGATGGAGACTTCAACCCACGAAGGGTAACGGTTGCGCGAGTCCACGGAGGGCTCCACCCACGAAGGGTCCACGAAGAAGCAACCTTGTCTATCCCACCATGTCCGTCGCCCACGAAGGACTTGCCTCGCTAGCGGTAGATCTTCACGAAGTAGGCGATCTCCTTGCCCTTACAAACTCCTTGGTTCAACTCCACAATCTTGTCGGAGGCTCCCAAGTGACACCTAGCCAATCTAGGAGACACCACTCTCCAAGAAGTAACAAATGGTGTGTTGATGATGAACTCCTTGCTCTTGTGCTTCAAATGATAGTCTCCCCAACATTCAACTCTCTCTCATAGGATTTGGATCTGGTGGAAAGAATATTTGAGTGGAAAGCAACTTGGGGAAGGCTAGAGATCAAGATTTATGTGGTTGGAATGGAATATCTTGGCCTCAACACATTAGTAGGTAGTTCTCTCTCAGAACAGGTAAGTTGGAAGTGTAGGTTTGTTCTGATGGCTCTCTCCACGAATGAAGAGGAGGTGGAGGGGTATATATAGCCTCCACACAAAATCTAACCGTTACACACAATTTACCAAACTCAGTGGGACTGAATTATCAAACTCGGTCAGACCGATTTAGTAAACCTAGTGATGCTTAGGGTTTTGATTGGGATCGACATGCATCTCGGTAGGACCGATATGGTTAGGGTTAGAGCATAATCTAATCTCGGTGAGACCGACATACAAACTTCGGTGAGACCAATTTTGGTAATTAGCTAACCAGAGAGTTGGTCAGGTAAACTCGGTGGGACCGATTTGCTCTTTCGGTGAGACCAAAAAGTTACAAAAGGGAAACAGAGAGTTACATTGTAATCTCGGTGGGACCGATCGCTCACTTCGGTTAGACCAAAACGTTACGAAGGGAAACAGAAATATTACAATCCCATCTCGGTGAGACCGAGATCCCTATCGGTGAAACCGATTTGCCAAGGGTTTGTGGCAGTGGCTATGACATCTGAACTCAGTGGCGCCGGATAGAAAGAATCGGTAGGGCCGAGTTTGACTTTGGGTTTAGGTCATATGTGGATGTGCGAAAGTAGTGGAGGGTTTTGGAGCATATCACTAAGCACATGGAGCAAGAGGCTCATTAAGCAACACCTCATCCCTTCTTGATAGTATTGGCTTTTCCTATAGACTCAATGTGATCTTGGATCACTAAAATGTAAAATGTAGAGTCTTGAGCTTTTGAGCTTGAGCCAATCCTTTGTCCTTAATATTTTGAGGGATCCACTTTCATCATCCATGCCATGCCATTCATTGAGCTTTCCTGAAATATTTATCTTGGAATAGTATTAGCTCAATGAGCTATATGTTGTTATGAATTACCAAAACCACCTAGGGATAGTTGCACTTTCACATAGGCACAATATCAAGATTGGAGCATCAGCTTAAGTGAGACTCGAAGAACCAACATGCAGTTCAAAGAGATCGAGATCGAGCCAAAGGAACAGGATATCGGCAAGAGAAGGGCCTCCCTTGCTGGGCAGGCGAGCCCGTCAAGGGGCCAGGCCACCAGCAGGAGCAAGCAACCAAGACTCCCCGGCAGCGCCTGCCAGGGCTTTTGGGGCCTGAACCACCCCGCCAACCATGCAAGTACGACCCAGGTTGTCAATCAGTGCGGTGTGAAGCCACAAGATGATTAAGTGGCAGTATTTGCCACATGGCAGCCGCCTCCTACAGAAGAAGCCCACAGATGACACCCGTCCAGCGACGTTTCAAGAGAATAGATGCGGATCTGGCAAGATAAGCCCGGCGGGCCTTGCCGGGCAGCTAGTGATGTGACGCAGAGTGGTGCATTTAATGCACCCTCTCAGCCCGCAGAGTTTGGTATGATAACACTATTTGCTATCATATCAGTGGGTAATGACTGTTTTACCACTGTGGTGACCCCTTAATCTATAAAAGGAGGCCCATGGCAATCGTAAGAAAGGGTTAGAGGGTTGGAACTTGACAAACCCAAGCCACCATACGTGTGTGTGTCACCGTAGCCCTGAGGTAGGCCTTGTCGGGCAACTGTACCATGCACCACCATGTTCATTTCCACCATCAACCCACCAAAGCAGGAGTAGGGCCTTACGCCTCGCGGCGGCCCAAACCTGGGTAAATTGCTTGTGTGCTCTTTGCCGTGCTGCCGTGCACTGATCTGCACTTTGTGCAACGCGACGTCCCCCACCGAACCAGCAAGGGGCCGGCCGGTTCCATAGGTGGTCGCGGATATCCCGTGACATGCTGCGTAGCCGTCTTCGCCTTCCCAAGCCGTTCGCGAGGGTGCTGGAGATTGACCAGCCGCCGAGGTTGAGGCTTCACATGAAGGGATGTTGCAATGGCGATATGTGGGCGAACGTAAAGTTCCCCGTCGCTCATGTAATGCTTCTTCGTCACAGCTGGAAAACCTTCGCACGCGCCCACTGCCTGATGAAGGTGCATGTCCTCCACTTCAAATTAGTAGAGGCTGACCTGCTCTCCATCAAGGTGTTTGGGCGCTCGGGAATCCGGTTAGGGTGTTGCGTGGAGAGCTTGACCCACGATGAAAGCTCCTTCTCGAGCGATAGTGACAAGGAGGAAACCGATGGGGAGGACGATGGGGACGGGTCCGACTAGAAGTTGAGCACACCATCCCCAGGCGATGTCGGCAGCACCAACATCCGCAACAGGCCTTCTCCCTGGTAGAGCGATTTGCCGGGGGGCAGTTCTTGGCGGTGGCTTCCCAAGCCAGCTCCTTGAACTTCTTCGGGCTGTCGCTTCTGGCTACTGGCGCTGGAAGGCCGGAGAAGACGAAGAAGGCAGGTGGCGGGCCGTCAAGTCGGAGTACAATGGCATTGATGCCTTCGTCTCCTATTGCCAGCCTGCTACCTCATCTTTCGGCTCCTTCCCTGGCACCATCATCACCAGCCCTCTTTTGGACGGCCGCCGGGATGTTCTCTTGGTATCTCCTACCGCGTGTACCTCGCCTAGGCACTCTTTTTGCCCCCCCCCCCGTTATCTTAATCCATTTTCTAAGGAGAGGGACAAGAAAGGGATTACGGGCATCTTATCTTTTTCTAGATCTAAAGCCCGCGGGTACTTGCCAAATTTAAACTTTGTAACCCCTTGCTCATGCTTATATTCCGTATGAATTGTACTTGTTAATCAACATATTAATGAAGAAAAAGGGTGTTTTCCGGGTTCTCTTGTGCGTGAGCGAGGCTCACACCAAGGAATGAGTCTTTGTTATCTTTTTAAGTAAACGACGTCACCCGGCAACAGGCCTTGCTGTCCTCCCGCTTTATACCACGACTACGCTCATACCCTTGGCGGAGGTAGGGGCAAAGTAGGATTAGGCCCTTCGTCCGTCCCCCTTCCATCGCAACTACAACCAAATTCCAGCCCAAAAAGGGGTTTTGGGCGTAGGAAGGAGGGAGCACGGTGGCATGGGATCGGGCAAGGTTTCATACGTTCAAGTTTCATACGGAAGTACGCAGCAGGGAAAAAAGGCTTATCTGGATCTGTTGCCCCCAGCAGCCTTGGCTTGCCGGGGTCGAGGTGTCAGTTCGTCTCCTTTCCTCCAAAAAGTTCTAGTGAAGCGCCCGTGCGGCTTGCGAACCAAAAAGGATTGGAAGGGACAAAAGTACACATGCTCGACCTCTATGCTAGGGGTTAGTTGCCGCTAAGCACTATCAACCCTACCAGAGAGAAACTCAACCTAACATGCATGCTAATTCTTAGGGCATCAGTGCTTCGTTTATTTATCTGTTGCTTAGGGTCTGCGCCTGGCTTTGTACAAAGGGTTGCATGCCTTGCCGGCAAGGCTTGTACAAAAGGTGGCCTGCCGGGGGGCCCGGCAACTGCGCCTTACGGGTAAAACTTACGAAGATGTTCGATGTTCTAGGTGTTGCTCAGTGGGATGCCATCTTCGGTCTCCAGGCGAACTGCACCGGGCCTAGTGACTCGTATTACCCGATAAGGGCCTTCCCACTTTGACGTCAACTTGTTGGAATTCTTGGCCGACTGAACGCGCCGAAGAACAAGGTCGCCTTCCTCAAAGCTTCGGGCATGAACCTTGCTACCTATGGTAGCGGTGCAAGGCTTGCTCGCAGCGCGCAACTCGCACAGCAGAATGAAGACGGTCTCTTGCTCAATCTCATCATAAGCAAGCACGCGAGGTGACCCATATGTGAGTTTTGTCGAGAGAACTGCTTCTACCCCTTATACGAGGGAGAAGGGCGTGTGGCCGGTGGCTCGATTTGGCATTGTTCTGATTGACCAAAGAACAGCCGGCAACTCGTTAATCCAGCGCCTTCCGCACTTGTGCAGCCTGTCAAAAGTCCTCGTCCTGAGGCCCCGTAACACTTCGGAATTTGCCCTTTCCGCCTGGCCTTTACTTCGTGGATGTGCAACAGAAGCAAAATATATCTTGTTGCCGAGGTCTTGGACGTATTGCATGAAGGTGCGGCTTGTGAACTATGTGCCGTTGTCGGTGATGACTCTGTTTGGCACACCAAAATGGCAAACTAGTCCTTTGAAGAACTTGATGACTGATTGTGCTGTCACCTTTCTCACTGCTTCCACTTCTGTCCACTTCATGAACTTGTCGATCGCAACGTACAAGTACTCAAAGCCCCCGACAGCACGGGTAAAGGGGCCCAGTATGTCGAGCCCCCGGACTGAAAATGGGCAGGAAAGAGGGATTGTCTGAAGAGCTTGAGATGGTTGATGGAGTTTCTTCAAATGGAACTGACACGCTTCACACTTGGTTACTAGTGCAGTTGCATCCCGGAGAGCAGTGGGCCAAAAGAAACCTTGCCGGAGTGCCTTGCCGGCAAAGGCTCTTGATCCTATGTGAGAGCCACATATGCCTCCATGTATCTCTGCCAACGGCTCCAGTCTGTCCTCCTGGGGAATGCACTTTAATTTCACACATTTCGGTCTTTTCCTGTATAGTATGTCTTCCACTAACGGGTACATGCCAGACCGACGGGCTACTTTCTCCGCTTCTTCCTGTTCCTCAGGGTGTTCTCCTGTTTGGAGGAAATGAACGGTGTGCTGCGCCCATGCCGGAGCCTGAGGCTCGACGGCAAGGACTAGAGGCATGTATTCTGTTGTGGGAGCAGTTGTCTCTACGGCAAGGGCTTGAGACCCTTCCGGAGCCTGTCGCTCCCTGGCAAGCTTGGCGTCCCCGGCAACATCCTTGTCGGCGACTCCTGGGAGCTCGGCGGGAAAGTACTTGCCGGGGCCTGATTTTCTTTGCTTATTCGGTCCTACCGATGGTTCAATGGATGGCTGAGTCAGTTGGAGCACAAAGGTCCCTGCTTCCACAGGTAACTTGAGGGCAGCATGTTTTGATAGGTCGTCAGCAATGCTGTTCTCCGCTCGGGGAACATGCTCTGCTTGTAGACCATCAAAACGTTCTTCCAACTTCCTCAATTCATCTACATAAGCTTCCATCAGCGGGCTCTCATAATCCTTGTTCACTTGCTTCACTATGAGTTGTGAATCCCCATGGACGATCAACTTTCTGATCCCAAGGTCTGCTGCGATCTAGAGACCGGCAAGCAGCCCCTCATACTCTGCGGCGTTGTTCGTCGATCTCTCCCGGGGAAAGTACATTTGTACTACGTACTTGAGGTGCTCTCCGGTGGGCGCGATAAGCAGCACACCGGCACCGGCGCCTTGCAGCGAGAAAGCCCCATCAAAGTACATAATCCAATTGTGGCTTGTTTCCTTGCCGGGGAGAGTGGTCTCTTGAATTTCTTCTTCAGGCGTTGAGCTCCATTCTGCAATGAACTCCACCAAGACCCTGCTCTGGATTGTCGAGGTGCTTTCAAACCTGAGACCAAAGCTCGACAGTTCCAACGCCCATTCCACAATCCTTCCGAATGCATCTGGGTTGTGCAAGATCCGTTGCAATGGGAAGCGAGTGATGACAGTGATCTCATGTGCTTGAAAATAATGGCGCAGCTTCCTCGAGGCCATAACAAGGCCGAAGAGCAACTTGTGCACGCCAAAGTATCTTGATCTAGCCCCCTGCAAGAGGGAGCTGACAAAGTAAACTGGTTGTTGTGTCATCTTCTTCCTTTGTATCACTTCGCTTGCTTGTGCACATCCTGCCTTGCCGGCGCCAGAATTTGTTGGGGCTCCTGCCTCGCCGGTGCCAGACTCTGCCTGGGGTCCTACCCTGCCGGCATCAGACCCTGCCGGGGGGAGCTCTAGCTCGTCGCCCGACAGTCTTGCCACTGCTAATGCCTCTTCATCGACTTCTCTCTATGCCACTAGCGCAACGCTAACCACCTGATTTGTTGCCTCTAGATATAACATCAATGGCTCTTGTAGTTTAGGCACAACTAGTATTGGTGTAGAGGAGAGGTACCTCTTCAAATCCCATAGTGCTGCCTCGGCCTCCGAGGTCCACTTCATTGGCCCTGACTTTTTCAAAATCTTGAAAAAGGGGAGGGTGTGCTCGGCAGATTTGGATATTAACCTACTCAAGGCGACAACGCAGCCAGCAAGCCGACGCACATCTTTGACTCGCCTTGGTGCCTCAGTCTGCTCGATTTCCTTGATCTTATCGGGGTTCGCCTCGATCCCACATTGGAACACAAAGAACCTGAGAAGTTTGCCGGATGGGACACCGAACACACACTTCTCAGGGTTGAGATTGAGGTTGATCTTGCGCAAATTTGGAAATGTTTCTTCCAAATCTTGCACAAGTGTCGCCCTGTCCTTGGTTTTGACCACTATGTCATCCATGTAAGCCTCCATATTTCTATGGAGTTGGGGCTCAAAACCAATCTGAACTGCTCTTGCAAATGTCGAACCAACACTTTTCAACCCGAAAGGCATTCGTATCAAACAATACATACCACATGGGGTGATAAAGGCGGTCTTCTATTCGTCTTCCTTCGTCATAAAGATTTGATGGTATCCTGAATAGGCGTCAAGGAACGACAGCAGGTTGCACCCGACAGTGGAGTCCGCAATCTGGTCAATGTGTGGCAAAGGGAATTGATCCTTTGGGCAGGCTTTATTGATATGTGTATAATCAATGCACAGCCTCCATTTCCCATTTGCCTTGCGCACCACCACCGGATTAGCCAACCATGTTGGGTGGAGCACTCCTCTGACCAAGCCTGCAACTTCCAACTTCCTAATCTCCTCGATGATGAATTCTTGCCGCTCCAAAGCTTGCTTCCTGACCTTCTACTTGACGGGCCGCGCATGAGGACAGACATCAAGGTGGTGCTCAATCACCTCCATGGGAACGCTGGGGATGTCAGATGCTTGGCATGCAAACACATCGACATTCACCCACAGGAAGGCGACGAGCGCGCTTTCCAAATTGCTGTCGAGTGTGGAGCTTATAGTAAAAGCTCCGCCCGTGCCGTCCTCCTTGACGGGCACCTTCTTGGTCTCCGGTGGTGCAGCCTTGGATTTCTTGCTCTTGTCGGTGGAGTTCTCTGGCACGTCCTCAATGGGAACGCCGCACTCCGAGGAGGCGCGTCTGCCGGAGTGGGTGCAAGAGGCTTGGCCAGGGCCAGAAGCCTTGCCGGTGACCGAGGTCTTGCCGGTCTTCTTCCTCTCGGGGGCTCCAGTGGCAAGAGCAAGTGCCATGGCGGCAGGTGCCACCACCGCCTCCCGGTAGAGTTGGTCGGCACAGATGAGCACATCCTTCCTGTCAGAGCTGACAGTGATGATGCTCATCGGGCAGGGCATCTTCAGCATGTTGTAGGAGTAGTGTGACGCTGCCATAAATTTGGCCAGTGCAGGACGGCCACGGATCCCGTTATACGGCAATGGGATCTTGGCTACATCAAAAACGATCTTCTCTGTCCTGTAGTTCAGCTCACCACCAAATGTAACTGATAGTGTGATCTTACCCTTGGGCTGGCTTCTCCCTGGATTGATCCCTTGAAACGTGCCCGTCTCCTCAGATCTCCCTTGTGGATTTGCAACCTCTTAATCACTTGGGGCAAGATCAAGTTCAGACCGGCCCCACAGTCCACTAGCATTTTTGTCACCTTGAGCTTGCGAATCGTTGGCGAAACTAACAACGGCAAGCACCCAACCACGGTTGTGCGATCAGGGTGATCCTCGGCGTCGAAAATGATAGGCGTGTTGGACCATTTCAGTGGCTTCTAGGCGTCGATCGATCGCTCTGTCGCATTGATCTCGCGTGCCCACTGTTTAAGCTGGCGGTGAGAAGAATGCAACAAGGCCCCACCGTCGATGCACATGGCTTCTATGGCCTTTTGAAATTCTTGGTCACTAGACTCGTTGTCCTCTTCATGGTCATCATCCCCCTCTTTCTTGTCGCGGCCTCGAGTAGGCCTCTCTTGTTGCTTTTCTTTGCCGCGGTGCCCCCTCGGCCACCGTGCTTCTTGCATGTCCGCTCAGCACCATCCTGGCCCTTCTCCTTGTCCCATCTTTCGTACTCAGCTTTCTGCCTCTCCACAAGCTGCTCAACTTGCCGGCAGTTTTGGAGGTCATGGCCCTTGGTGCGATGGATCTTGCAATATTGCTTGTCGGAGCCCTGCGACTTGTCGACAACCGCCACGTCCTGGTAGGCGGCACACCCGGCAACTTCCTTGACTGGGTTGTCAACCTTGGCCTTCTTGGCGGTGCCGGGGTTGCCGGATTCCTCGACGGCAAGCACGGTCTTGCCCCTGCGCTTCCTATTGCGCCATGGGCCCTTCTTTGCCGGGGCAACAGCGTCTTCGTCTCCAGAATCACTTCCCGTGCCTGCATCTTCGCCGGGGTACTTCCTTCCTTCTTCAGCACGAGCACATCTGTCAGCCAAAACATACAGTTCGGCAACATCCCTAACCTTGTTCTTGGCCAGCTCTTCACGCATCTTGCGGTTGCGCATGTTCTGATGGAACGCGCTGATGACAACGGCAGGATGAACATTTGGGATGTTGTACTACACACGGCTGAATCTCTGTATGTACTAGCGCAAGGATTCACCATCCTTCTAGGGGATGAGGTGCAAATCACTTGCCTGGCCAGGACCTTGATGGCCTCCGGTAAAGGCGCCAAAAAGCTCCTGGCAGGTTTGACCAAGAGGAGATGGAATCTACCGACAGGTGCATCAACCACGACCTGACATTGGGCTTGAGCACTAACGGCAAGTAGTTGGCGAGCACCTTGCCGTCCTGTGCCCCGGCTACTTGCATCGTGATGGTGTACACGCTCAGAAACTCAGATGGATGAGTCCTGCCATCGTACTTCTCCGGGACCTCTGGTTTAAACGTGCGGGTGTTGGCCCACTAAAACTGTCATAGCTCACGGGTAAAAGCTGGACAACCTACCTCGTAAGGCAGGTCACAAGAATCTCCCGGTGGAGGCCAGTACGTAGTGGGCCCTGCACGCCCATCAGATTAATGGCGTGCTTCCCGTCGCCACTCGATGGTAGTTCGAGCATATTCTTCAACCTTCTCCTGAAGAACTTGACGTTGGTCGCAACGAGCTCGCGGATCGGACAAAGCCGTGGATCCATCATCATGGGCATCGACCCACCGAGCTGGCAACCGTTGCTGTCGTGGTGGAGGGGAGTGCACCGTGGCTGCGGTGTCTCTGGCCCCTCCGCCGTTGGCACGCACCGGCTCGGTGGACCGTCGGCGCGAGGGCCTACCTCCTGACATTGATCTTTATTGGCGTAGCCAATAAGGCTCTAGATAGTAGCTCTCCACTCTTCTTGCTTCTCCGCAACAGGAGGGAAGTCGAGGAGTAGCTGCACTCGCGCTAAAGCTTCTGCTGGCATTGGTGGCAGTGACAAGCGCGAGGAATGGTAGGTGCTCGGACTCCTAACCATGTTAGAAGGAGCACCGTCACGGTTCGCTGGCCGTGCGCCATCCGGCCCAGCATCTTGGCGTGCATGTCAGCCCTACACATCTCAAGAATGATGCAGAGGGCTCTTGCCGCGGCGACGCCCGGGATAGCCAATGTCGTCGCGCTGCTCGTCGCACACGGCCTGGGAGGACCGCAGCGCGGGTGCCGGTGGGGGTGCCTTGGAGGTCGCCTCGCCGCCCGTAGGCAGCACGGCCCTGCCCTTGGACCCCATGGCACGCGGCTCGTCGTCTTGGGCACGAACGATGCCACTTGCCTGGCTTCGGTTGCCGGAGTGTCGCGGACGGTCGTGATCCGTGCCTCCGCGACTATCCCGTCGCCCGTCCATGCTGGTACGGGCGGTTCGGCTCCAGAGGAACCGATCGCCATGATTCCCTTCTTCTTGGGAGCCATGTTGATCGAGGAAACGACATGCTAACCGCTAGATCAGGTTTGCAGAACTCTCTGCCCCTACCCGGCGTGCCAAAGATATCGGTCGGAAACGATACCTACGGGATCACGTGGATCCCTTCTATGGTTTGGCACGGAATAGGGGTGGTGCAAAGAGCAGATCTAATGATCAACACGACGGATTTTTACCCAGGTTTGAGCCGCTGAGAAGCGTAAAACCCTAGTCCTGCTTGAGTGTATATTCTGTGTTCTTGAGCTTCGGCTAGCTGCTATGCATGCAAGCTGGGCCGAGAGGTTCAAAAGTCCGAATCCTCCTCCAGTATGCCTTGGGCCTCCTTTTATATGTCCAAGGGGTTGCCACAGTGGCACACATGAGGTGTAAAGTAGCTACAGTGTCTATGTTTATGATCGGCGTCTTAGGACAAACGCATTAAATGCGCTGCTTACGTGCCCTTCAGCTTTATCAGGGACAGAATAGAACCCGTCTCGTACGTCGCCGCCCCGCCCTATCTCGACACGCGTCGATGCCGACGAGGCATGCAGTGCTAGGTCGGCTGGCCAGCTCCTACGCTGGAGAGGTGGCAGGTTCTTCACGAAGATTTGCATGCTACCACGCAGGTGCTTGCCAGGCTGGCAGGCTGGCCACCGCGCTGGAGTGGCGACGGGGTGGCGAAGTCTTGTTGCGGTCTTGTCGTTGTCCCCGGCAAGGATCTTTCCGGGGCCTCGCAGACGTCCTCGACAAGGATCTTGCTAGGCACTTTGTCTTCTGGCCTTCACAAAGATCTGCACGCCACTACGCTCGCGCCCTTGGGTCTTGGCCTTAATGTTGTCGATGGTGTCAGAGCACTCAACCTCAAGGGTGGTGCTCTTGTTGGTTCTCTGCAAGTCGTCCCGTCAAGGATCTTGCCGGGGTCTCGCAAGACGTCCCGGCAAAGATCTTGCCGGGGGTCCAGCTCGTCCTCTGTTCTCTAGTTTCTCATTCGGCCGCCTCTCTAGCGATCTTGTTTTTATACTTGATCGCCCTCTGCAGGCCTCGCTGCGGGTGTGGCTACGACTGCCCGTGCACAAGTATGGTGTGTTAAAGGGCCCGAACTTTAGTACACCGACAACTACACTAGACAAGCCATAGTCAAGTAAGCAATGTAGTGAAAGTACGAAGACTATCAGCAGCTAGGTAGTATGGATCAAGATGGAAGACAGTATGAAGCCAAATAGTAAGTAGTCTTCACACAGTGAAGTCAATCAGATGAGACAAGCAAGCAATGACATCATGAAGACAAACTAAAAAGTAAAGGGAAGTGGGGGATAGAACCAGTTGCTTGGTGAAGACAAGGATTTGGTAGACCAGTTCCAGGTGCTATGACAACTGTACATCTGGTTAGGGAGGCTGAGATTTAACTCAGAAGACCACGTCTTCACCTTATTCCCCTTGAGCTAAGGACACCCAGTCCTCGCCCAATCACTCTGGTAAGTCTTCATGGTAGACTTCCAAACCTTCATAGACTTTGTTCACCGGCGATCCACAATGACTCTTCGATGCTCAGAACGCGACGCCTAACCGGCTGGAGGATTCACAGTCCTCAAGTGTAACAAGACTTCAGGTCACGCGGACAGAAAGACTTCAGTGATGCCTAACACTCTTTGTCTCTGGGTGTTTTGGGCTTTGTCCTCGCAAGTATCTCTCTCTCAAAGCTTCGGAGGTGGGTTGCTCTCAAACGACAAAGCCGTGTAGTAACTCTGAGCAGCCACCAATTTATGGTGTAGGGGGTGGGCTACTTATAGCCAGGAGGCAACCCGACCTGTTATGTTCGAAATGACCTGGGTCACTAAGGAACCGACACGTGTCCAACGGTGAGATTTCAAACACACGCGGCAGCTTTACTTGGGTTACAAGCAAAGCTGACTCATCCAGCTCTGGATAAGATTTGCTCTCATTGTCTTTGCTCGAAGACATAAGATTTTTGTTGAGCATCACATCAGTCACTCTGACTTTGTTCACTTGGACCCCACTTAACAGTACGGTGGTTCCTATGACTCAACAAGGAAGAAAAGGAAACTACGAAACAACTATGTCTTTGCACTCCATAGTCTTGAAGTGAATGTCTTCACAGGTCATAATTTCCATCGTGAATGACTTCACGAACCACCATTGTCTTCAATGTATTCACATATTTTTAGGGGTAATCTCTGGTAGGTAAACCAAATCAATAAAGGACTACTACCTGTGCTTTCCTACAATTCTCACAAACACATTAGTCCCTCAACTAAGTTTGTCGTCAATACTCCAAAACCAACTAGGGGTGGCACTAGATGCACTTACAATCTCCCCCTTTTTGGTGATTGACAACAAACTGGTTGAAGTTTTCAATGCGGATAAAAGTATGTGAAAGTTAAAGATCAAAGTCATTGTCTTCATAAGTTGCAAAAGGCTCCCCCTAAAGATGTGCATATAATTAGTTTGCTTTCGAATGCAAATGCACATGGCAGGTTTTACTTTGTGGAGATCCTCTTCAACTTACGAAGACAATTCATCATGCATATATAAAAATAACGAAGATAATGACATGCACAATGAAAAATGGGCGTCTGCTAAATGACTTCATGCGGAATGTATCATTGCATCACAAAGTAGCAGCAAAAGTAGCAGAGTACCATCAAGTTTAAGTGTTACAACTCAAGAGCCAAATAGATTCAAAACGACAGTTGTAAGAACTTAGCAAAAATAATGCAACCACCCCATATGGACCCGCTTGAAGACTATCAACCTCATATGCTTCTCCCGCTTTTGTCAGCAATGACCAAAAAGGTTTGAAGACATAGATGATCTACTCATTCCCTGTTGGAGTAGAAGATGGAGCAGGGTCGACGTTCGAGTTTGGTGGTGCAGATGGGCTTGAAGCATAATCGTGGTGCAATGCAGCCAGAGTTGGTGAAGTGGCGTCATCTTATTCATCGACAAATCTCGCAACAACAGTCGCATCCGAAGATGAATGTTCTGAATCTTCAATGGAAGGTGTGTGACGCCAGCTTGCAGATTGTGGTGGCCTGGAGTCAAACTTTAATCTCTCTAAGAAGCCATCTTCACGAAGATCATCTTCAGAGCAGAGCAATGTGAGGCTCTTCCAGGACCGCCGACAGGCTTCATGCGCAACGAAAGATTTCTCGGTGGCCAAGTTGCGAATGCGATTAACATCCACCAAGAGACTCTACATGTGATGCTTCAGCCAGTCATGATGCATATCCTGCTTTTTATGTAAAGACACCAGAAGCTCACGGTCGTTGAGGACACGAGGACGCTTCTAAGGCCTTCGAGCAATGGTGCTGGAAGTGGCTTCAGTGTTTGCACGGTGCGGCATACGCAAGTTGCCAGCCATAGTATAAGCAAGAGTTGCGGCATTTGGCACATGAATCCCTTCAATAGGCTGCGTGAAGCTTTGGAAATATGCATTCTAAAGGTGGAGTGGCTTCTTTGCTGGCTCGGGGTAGATGGCTTCAATTGACATATCAACATCAGGCAGAAATACAATATGGTTGCGCGCTGAAGGTTGATAGTTGATGGTTGAATGATGCTTGATCAAACGCATCACCCATGGAGCATAAAATTTCAGGCCAAAAAGATCAATCCCGAAGCGACAAGTCGCCGATGAAGAAATCCTGAGTGTTGAATCTGATGCCATTGATGATATAAAAAACCAATGTCTTCATGGCGCCTTCGAGTTTAGCTTTAGAGGAATTGCCTTTGATTGGCCAAAGAGTACGCCTCAGAATGTGATAGACTGTGCATGGCAAGTACTCAAGGTCCTTAACAAAGAACTCCTTGGGGTATTCGACGTCTTGGGGCAATGGCTTCATCATGCTCAGCATTTGGCTCATGTAGGGCTCTGGCTTCTGGAAGATGTTTTGCAGTTTGTTCTGATGAAGCTGATAACCAGGTTCGTACAACTCACCTGGAGTGGGTAGGGAAGTAAGCTCAATGATGTCCTGAGCTTTGGCTTCATGATGAATATCTCCTGTCATCCACTCAAGGACCCAAGTCTTTGGATCCCTGTTGTAGCCTCGAATGTGCAATGTTGCATAGAACTGGAGCAGCGGTTCTTCATTCCAGTGCTCATTGTCAATTACAAATGGCAGCAACCAAACATCCCGAAAACAATCAAGGGCCTCTTTGAGGCATGGCAGCCCAGCCATAGCATCACAATCCAGACGCTTATGCGAAAAAATTCGGTCCTGGTTGTATAAGATGCAGGGGTAGTAGCTTCGTTGCTGATGGCTCCAAAACCTGTCAGAGGATATCTTTGGCTTCATGTACGGGTTCTTGGCGCTGTCAAAGAAGGTGTTGTGATCTCTAAAGCTGAGCACACTGAACGACCCGTGAGTTGCTGCAGCACTGTGAAGCCTTGGCAATCTTGGCTTAGGCTTCTGAACTTGAGGCTTCTGCTCCACATGATAATCATATTGCGGCCCAAGAGCAGTGGGTGGAACCATGATGGGCCATCTGACAGTCACCAACTCACCACGATTGAACATGTGTTCCATAGTATGAGGCCTTGGTGGAGGAACGACGTCATCAGAGATGATTGGCGCCACAATGGTGTTAGTAGTAGGATTGGCTTCGGGCTCCACATTATCTTCAGCCATGACAGCGGCATTGGCTTCAGTATTGTTGGTTGTGGAAGCCTCATTGTTTTCAACCTCCATCTGTTCAACAACTGGAGGGTCGGGCACAATCACATTCTCTTCTTGAATGATTGGATCTCTGGCAGGGGGTGTGGCTTTTCTCTTTCTTCTTCTTTCTCTTCTTCTCTTTCTTCTTCGGCTGATGCAACCGGAATGTCTTCAACAGTTTTAGCTTCAGACTTAGAAGCAGACACAGAAGGGATGGCTTCAGGGAACACTTGACGTGCTACTGAGCTTGTGTGTTGCACATCACCTTCTGGAATGCTTGTCATTGAGACATGTGGCCTGAGGCCTCTGCAAAGCCTACGAAATGCTGGCGACACCTTTGGAGAGGGGGTGGTCTGTTTCGTGAAGTTGTCATCATCAAGCACCAGAGTGGTGACTTGAGCTGGTGGAGTATGTGGGCTCTCGTCTTGCAGAGGGGTGTCTTGTTGTTATTTCTCAACCCATGAGTCATCTTGATCAACTGGCGTCAAGGGACGACCAATGCTAATAAGTTCACTGCTCGTGAGAGCATGCAATGATACCGACTTGGGTTCAAGCTGAGGAAGGACTTCATCATCATTTACATTGTCTTCGCGACCAATGTCTTCAGTTGTGATGGGGCCAATAGCTGGAATCTGTTCACTTTCTAGAGCCTCTGTGGAAGCAGGCTCATGAATCACTAGACGACGCTCTTGGTTAGTAGAGGCAGGGAGAGCAACAGAGATTGGTTCACCGTTGAGGGGCTCTGGGGCAGCAGCACACTCTGTCCTTGAAGACTTTGAAGCCTTTTTCTTCAACTTCTTCTTGGAGGGAGCACCATCAGAAGTGTCTTTGAGCTTCCTCTTTCTGGCTTCGGCTTCGGCTTGCCTTGTCTTCTTCAGCTCGGAAGCTGCTGAGGGGACCTTTGGCTTCGAGCCAGTCATGCTGGCAGGGAAGACAATGTTGGGTTGTTCCTGCCTTTGAGCTTCAGGTATGGCTTCAACAGACTTTTTTTTCTTTGCAGCCATCTTGGGGTCAATGCAAGGTTGCCCAAGAGCATTTCTCTTCTTAGCTTCATTGTGCACTTGCACACATTTCTGCGCGTAGTACTTCATGCGCTCGCATGAGCCTTTGGCTTCTTCACGCTTCTTGTTGAACTCTGCCTTGAGATCTTGCATCATCCTCTTGAAGATTTGCACATCAGCCACACTGAGCTTGGCCATGTGCTTCTTGAAGTGTGCCTTTTCATAGTCTATCTTGTTCTTGAGCTCGACTATTTTCTGAGCTAGAGCAAGTTCATTTGCAATGGCTCCATGAAAGGTGACGCTGATGTCCATTGGCAGCTGCAGATCATCAATGTTGATGCTCTGTTCCTCAAACCATTCATCAATGAAGTTGTTCAGAATGTCAGCATGAAAGAGAGGCAAATCATGGAAGATCTCAGCCTCTTGCTTGCTCTTGATCAACATCTCTAGAGCTTCATCACCAAGATCTTCATCACTGGACAGATCAATGGTATTGTCTTCATTGTGCAGAACGGCAGCTGGAGTTAGGTCATGCCCTGAAATCTTGTTGGGATTCTTGGTCTTCTTGGTCTTACTGGAGACACGAGACAAGTCTTCAGACTGCACACTTGGTTCAGGAGGTGCAGTCGTCAATGGCTTCACAGTCGAAGCTTTTGGTGCTGCAGAGGGCTTTGAAGCTTTTGACTTCTTCTTCTTTTTCTGCTTCGGTGGTGCGGGTGCATCCTTAGAGTCTGCATCCTCAGCAGATTGTTCTACCGTTGCCCTTTGAGCAGCAATATGGGAGAGGAGCCCATCGAAGATATTGAAGCGGCCGATGACATTGGGATTGTCGTCACGTGTGCCATCCGGCCTTGGATCAGACGGACCAGGGTTGAAGTGGAGTCTGAGATCCTTCCTGTTCTTTGTTGCCGAATCCTTTGTGAACTGAAAGTTGCGCTTGAAGAGATTGTCATCATGACACAAAAGAAGAGATGATGGTTTGGCATTTTCTGGCTGAGGTCCTCGGACCATGCAAGGATAGAAGCCTTGGGCAATAGCTTCAGGCTTCGACTTGGGTTGCAGATTCTTGTAAAGAATACCACCCCACGGGCGCTTGATAGCATTCTTTTCAGCATATTCAGGAGTGACGAAGTTGTACTTGAACCACTGTTCAGCCCAATATCTTCGGATCCATTGTATTCTGGTCTTACGCTGATTGTAACTCTCCTTAGGATCTGACTTGTACAATTCAAACAGATCGGGAGGCACATCCAGAGCAGTGTTTCCACGGCACTACCTGCCACCCTTCCTTGAAGATTTCTCAGTAGCCATAATATTCAAACAGAGAGGCTTCAAGACAGTGAAAGGCTTCCGTCTACTTGTCAAACAAGAACTGGCTTCAGGAGAGTCAATATGATGCTATAAGAATTCTGCAAATGAATGCAGACTATGAGAACCAAGGGATTCTCCCACGAACATGTACCTGTGACAGCATGAGAGATGCGAGGGAAGGGGAAGAGGTCATATGCATTCTCAGAAGATTTTGAAGACAAATCAGTTTGAAGACATTAACCTCATAGTGCAAAGACATTCACTTATTTGAAGTGAGTTGATTCCAGATTTGTACGAATCCATGAATAAGTGCAAGTGAGGAATCTAACTAGTTATGAAGCATAAGTGAATATATTTTGCAAGATATGAGATTCAGAAAGAGAAAGATCCAGATTTGGAAGTGTAGAAACCACTTTTGGTTGAAGTGGATGGATTTGACAGATCAAAAAGGCTATAAAAAGTGATATTTGTTTACCACAGAGGAACTGCTAGACGAGGCAGGACGGATGCCGAGCAGTCGAATCTCCCGCACCCTAACTCGGCGGTGGAAGACATCTACCGCGCTGGCGGAGAGGACGAGGTCCGCGGTGGGTGTGAGGACGGCGTCGAAGAGGTCGCGGCAACTAAGCGCTTCGTCTCTGGCGTCGACGCGAGCTAGCGGTGGCGCTAGGGTTTGAGCGAGATGGCGAGGTGAACGAGGAGATAATGACCGCGCGTGGGTGTGTATTTATAAGGTAACGGGCTGCACAACGTAGTTATGCTGGTGCCCCTGGCGGTTCACATCTGATGGACACGTGGCATGCATGCAACTCACTGAGAGTTGTTCCATGTTCCCACGCACGCCTGGTTTGTCGGGTGGTCGTTCCGGCTTCTCCGGTATCCAGGCAAAAGAGACATGGCATTAAAAATGGAATTAAATGTGTGTCTCTATATCTTTAGCTGACCAGGACGCAGTGAAGATATTCGACACATGTCAACAGAATGCATACGACTAGATAGATAGAATTTAAGGAAGAAACACAGAAGGGGTTAGGGTCCGATCACATTCACTTAGTTCAGAAAAAGGCAAGTTTGAAGACATAGCTATAAGTGAATGTTGTAGAGGACAGAACACACACACACACACACACACACACACACAAACACACACACACACACACACACACACACACACATAGCTATTGTGAGCGGGCGCGCATAATTCCTTAGCGTACGCTCCGGCCTAATTAGGTGGGCGGGTGGCGCCGCAGAAGCAAGTCTCTCCACCGCTGCTAATTAGTTGAGGGTAAAGGTATGTGAGAAAAAAGTAACAGATTTAATTATGTTACCATTCGTGTTCCATGACTTTTCAGTCCCTCGGCGTGCACTAATCGTTGGTAGTAATAGGGATAAAAAGATGGTAATGGAGGAAAAATCTTTATGAAGCAATGAGTTATGGACGGTTTGATCCCTCGGCTCTTAGACTTAGTAAAAGCCAGCCTAGTAGGTAATAACGAATTACTATGCCTCACTAATTGTAAGCAGTAAAAAGGAAGGAGTGTATGGTAATGAAAGAGAGTGTTTTACCAGCGAGATAAAGATATGCTTCATTCCCGACGCTTGGTAAACCTAGTAAGACTAGAAGTAACGATTTACTACATGTGCTATTTTAATTGTAAGATACACTAATCGTAATTGTGTTACGACTAGGATCAATTACTACTTCCCCTTAAAAAGGCCAATTACTACAGTTGTAATAGTGATGGTAACTCCATTACTACCTAGTACTTCTTAATTAATACTGCTATAATAGTGGTGGTAACTTTGTTACTACTTTCTACAAGAGAATTACTAACAGTGGGAATTGATGTTTGAGACATAGGCAAGCGGCCGATTTAGTGCGTGATGGTCGTAGTCGTTATGATTTTTTTCCGGAGGAGCGGGCGAAGCGCGTGGGACGAGCGTGCGGTTCTGATTAGCGCATACTGGCCAGCGTGCTCGATCGGCCTGAGCGTACGCTAAGA
This sequence comes from Aegilops bicornis, assembly GCA_021605145.1. Lineage (NCBI taxonomy): Eukaryota > Viridiplantae > Streptophyta > Magnoliopsida > Poales > Poaceae > Aegilops > Aegilops bicornis. The sequence goes on along the minus strand of CM038671.1, from coordinate 306,720,369 downwards.
CATAATGTGCGCAGGCTTAGTTTAGTAGGTCTATATATATATATATATATATATATATATATATATATATATATATATATATATATATGTATGTATATATATATATATATCAGAAAAGACCAAATCAACATTGCCAAGATAAACTTGAAGTCAAATCAACGTTGAAGACAAACCAAATATGAAGATAACGCAATCATGACGCCAAATGAAAATCTTCGAGAAAGTTTGGTGGTGGCGTTACCCACCGTATAGGAAGTATTAGACCCAGACACGACACACAATTATCATGGCGCTCCGAAGTCAAATTCCGCGTTAATGTATTCACACTTAGAGTGTATGTATTCATTAATTGAAGATATACGTTACTTCGTGTGTTGCACATCTAAGTCATCAACATGCATAAGAGTTAGGATGTGTGTCCAAATTCATCACTGTATCTCTTGTCAGTGCAATGAAGATAATGCCATCCACATAAATTTGGCACACAAACAGATCACCACATATGTCTTCGTGAAGAGTGTGGGATCCAGGGAACCAGGTTTGAAGCCTTTGCTCTTTAGGAAGTCTTTGAGTGTGTCATACCAAACGCGAGGAGCTTGTTTGAGGCCATATAGTGCCTTGTTGAGCTTGTATACCATGTTAGGATGCTTTGGATCTTCAAAGCGAGGTGTATGTGCAATATACACTTCTTCTTCAATCTTGCCGTTGAGAAAGGCACTCTTCACAACCATTTGATACAGAAGGATGTTGCGATGGTTGGCATAGGCTAGCGGTATGTGAATGGCTTCAAGACTAGCCACGGGAGCAAATATTTCATCGAAGTCAATTCCTTCTACTTGAGTGTAACCTTGAGCAACTAGACGAGCTTTGTTTCTGACAACTTGACCATGCTCATCTTGTTTGTTGCGATAGATCCATTTGGTGCCAATGATGTTATGCTTGAGAGGATCAGGACTCTTAACCAATTCCAATACATTGTTCAGCTCGAACTATTGAAGATCTTTTGCATAGCTTGAATCCATTTAGGTTCCATGAAGGCTTCAGCAACTTTCTTGGGTTCAGATATAGAGACAAATGCAAAGTGCCCACAGAAATTTGCTAGTTGTATTGATCTTGAGCGAGTGAGTGCACCAGGTGCATTGATGCTATCGATTATCTTCTCAATCTGTACTTCATTTGCAACACGAGGATGAACCGGACGAAGATTTTGCCCTTGCTGATCATTGTCTTCATCTTCAGCATTGACTTCAGGCTGAGCTATGTCTTCGGGTTGACTAGGTGCAGAAATGATGATTTCTTCTTCAGCCTGTGCCTCTGAAGGTATGATTTCTCCAGTACCCATAAGCTTGATAGATTAACTAGGTGAGGCTTCATCTAGCACATTTTGCAGGTTCTCTCTTTGCGAGCCGTTAGTCTCATCAAACTGCACATCCACAGTTTCAACCACTTTATAGTGAAAGAGGTTGAAGACTCTGTAGGAGTGCGAATCCTTTCCGTAGCCAAGCATAAAACCTTCATGTGCTTTCGGTGCAAATTTTGAAGTGTGATGTGGATCCTTGATCCAGCACCTGGCACCATATACTCTGAAGTAACTGACATTTGGCTTCTTACCAGTTAGGAGCTCATAGGATGTCTTCTTTAGAAGCTTGTGAAGATAAACATGGTTGATGACATGGCATGCTGTATCAATGGCTTCAGGCCAGAATTTCCTTGTTGTCTTGTACTCATCAAGCATCGTTCGTGCCATCTCAATGAGGGTTCTGTTCTTTTGCTCCAGGATGCCATTTTGCTGAGGTGTGTATGGAGCTGAGAACTCATGTGTGATGCCCAATGTATCAAGATAAGTGTCGAAGCCGGTGTTCTTGAACTCTGTGCCGTTGTCACTTCTTATGTGCTTGATCTTGATTCCATAGTTCGTCATGGCACGATTTGGGAATCGTCTGAAGACATCATGCACTTCATTATTGTAAAGAATTATGTGCACCCATGTATATCTTGAGTAATCATCAACAGTAATGAAGCCATAGAGGCAAGCAGTGGCAGTAAAGGTAGAGTAATGAGTAGGGCCAAATAAGTCCACACTACAAAAAATACATTTCCGTGATGATACGTGTTTGTCACAGTAGGTCACGTTTTCTATCATGCATGTACATCCATGACAAATTTATGACAGAATCAAGATAGTCATACCTGTGCTGTCGTAGAAGTGTTCCACGACATTACCAAAATTATCATCATGGAAGTGTCCACTTCCATGACGAAAAATCGCGCGTCACAGAAGTGCTTTCGTCAAGGGTGACCGACACATGGCATCCACCGTAACAGAACGCTGTTAAGCTATCGGGTCCGGTTTTGGATCCGATAACCCGTTAACAGCCCAGACCAATGGCGATTTTCCACATGTAAAATCATCATTGGCTGGAGGAAACACGTGTCAGCTCCCGGTTGGCACAGGTGTCAGTCATCCAATGGGCAAGATGTGCATATGAAATGTTGACACGTGGACCGGCCCAAAAGTGGCCCATAAAGTTTAAATGGGCCGGCCCAACTAAAGGCCCACAAGATTTTGCGGTCCATCATGGGCCGGCCCAGCAAAAGGCCCACGAGATTTCGTGGACCATAATGGGTTGGCCTAGCTAATGGCCCACAAGATTTTGCGGGCAATAATGGGCTGGCCCAGCTAAAGGCCCACGAGATTTTGCGGAACATAATGGGCCAGCCCAGCTAAAAGCCCACAAGATTTTGCGGACCATAATGAGCCGGCCCAGCTAAAGGCCCACGAGATTTCGCCGACCATAATGGGCCGGCCCAGCTGAAGGTCCAAAAGATTTTGATGACACTAGTAGGCCGGCCCATTAACAGGCTGCCATGTTTTGGGTTAAATGTCGGCCCATATTTGATTCGGTCCATTAATAGTCTGCCACATTCTGGGCCTAATAAAGGCCCATATGAGATCCGGCCCGTTAAAATCCTACCACGTTCTGGGCCAAATTACGGCCTAGATCAGGTCCGGCCCTTTAAGAGGCTTTGGGCTAAATTATGGCCCATATCAGATTCGGCCTGTCAACTGGACGCTATGCTTTTGGGCCCACTTGATAAAGGCCCATTTAGTAATTCGGCCTGATATTAGTTTCGGCCTGTTTAACATTTTGGCCCTATATATATTTCGGCCTGTTAAAAGCCCGTCATATAGTTGGGCCTAACTATGGCCCCGTTTGCATCCGGCTTGCTCACAGACAATAATCTGATTGGGTCAAACAAGGACCGAGACAACTTTGTCCTATTATAAGCCCATGATTTGATTGGCACAATCATGGGCAGGGGTCTATTTCGGCCTGCTGCCGGCCCGTGAGCTGTTCGGCACTTTCCAGGCCCAACCTACTTTTCGGCCTCCTAAAAGCCCATTGAGTTTTCTTGGGAAAATAGGGCCGACGGTTTACTCGGCCTATTAAAGGCCTGAATCTAATAGTGGACCAGTTTACATTTAGGCCTGTTAACGGACCAAGATGACGGGGCCCATGATGCGGATCATACATAGTGATTTGCATGACAGCCCGATTATGTACCGGAATTTTATGGTTTGGCCGGTTTACTGTGAAGACATGATATATATACAGTAAAATAACTGCAGCATCGTGAATAAGAAAAAAAACCTAGACTATACAATAAAGAAATCATGGCATATTACATCCACTGGGCATCAAAGTTCGCCACTATGATAATAAAGCACAAGCAGACAGCAGATTACATACACTGGGCATCAAAGATCGCCACCAGTGCAATTAAACACCCGACAAAATAGTATACAAAACCGACAGAACTTCAAAAGTTCAAGAAAGGTTAGCCCTGCTCGGGAGCTGCAGCGCAAGCAGCTGAGCAAGTTGATGAGACTGCACTTGTTTTACACTTATATCCTCCTCACTCTGAAAGATAAACAAGCGCATGGATGATGTGTTTTGCACATATAAGCATCAGTGCTGACAATTCATCACATTTCTTACTGACGAATAAAGTGACATAGTTTAAAGTAGCATTGACACAATATGGCATTGTTCAGGTCAATACATGGCAGGAAATGACATTGTGAAGGAGTTGGCAGCTTCACGGCACCACTGGATTACAGATCAAGAACTCATAAGTATCAATGGTTAGTGTGATGCCAATTTATCCCATTTCAGATTGGCAAATAAGATCACTTGCTCTGTATAGTTTAATTTACATGGTATGAAGAAGGAACTTGGTTGTACAACTGAAAAATTAAATTGAGAAGGACAAACTTTTGTTTATGAAGTACATAATAAACTTTAAACATGCAATTTGATGCAAACACCAAAGATAAACATCTGTTGCATTCATGCCTAACCAAATATACACAACAAAGTTTGAAGGCTTGAGAAGGACAAACTTACATTATTGGTGAAGGCAGGCTCTATAAAGCCCTTGTCCATGCTGATGGGGGGGGACACATCCTAACCAAATATACACAACAAAGTTTGAAGGCTTGAGAAGGACAAACTTACATTATTGGTGAAGGCAGGCTCTATAAATCCCTTGTCCATGCTGATGGGGGGGGGCAATTCAAGAAGTTTACCACGGAATCTTCTTCATAAGCATTGCCTTTATTCTACATTTTGTTAAGAGTAAATATAGATGTGACAATATAAGAAAAAATGGAGAGTATTTAAGATAAGATGAAGAGTGATGCTACATAACCAAGTAGATATAAATGTAAGTACAGCGATACATGAAAAAGGTACAGCCAAGAGCAATGCAGAGCTAAACTTCTTCATTACCATCGGTGTTATCCAACCTTATGGTAAGAGTAAATATATATCTTATGTGTAGAAAATGGAGGGCAAAGGAAAATAAGCTGCATAGTGATGGTACATGAACAACTACCTGTCAATATAAGTACACCGATAAAGGACAGCAGGTACTTACAAGAACAATGCAGAGCTAAAAAAATTCATTGGTATTGGATATATTCTACACTAATGTAACCATTCATACATACCAGATAATTTGGAATGAACAATTGATAAGCAAGCTATCATGCATACTGCTGTCACATAATGAACTAGGTATGTTTGCAAGTACAGTGATACAGGACAACAGGTACTAACAAGAGCAAAGCAGCGGGCAGCATATTTGCGATATACTGTCGTTCTTTTCAAACCGGAATTCCTTTTTGAGCAGATTTCCTGCAAAAAAGATCCGTAAGGCACATGCGAAAAAGTAGAAGTTCAAATTGTCATGCGATATCATAGACAGTACCTCATCCTCGGAACGAGACCAGTGCATAACAAGGTTTTTCCATTCAATGTCTTCTAAATTTAGCACAGGAGACTTCACCAGAAATTCGTTTATAGACTTGCCATCAAAGTGTGATTTCCTCAGGTAACACCGATACTGCTGCAATGCTTCCTTGAAAAGCGCAAGCAAGCTTTGCTCATCATGACTATCCAGATTGACCCTCGCCTACTTACAACAATGTAATGTAAATCATTGATGTGTTCAATCAGCAGAAAACAAGAAAATAATCACCATGAATAATAGCACTTACACGTAAGTGGGACAGGAAGATGTGAAAATGATGTTTATCTTGACTATAATCTTCCCATGATGGGAATATATGCACGTAGTCCCTAACAACATTGAAAGCATTATCTTTTAAATTGGGAATAACTGGAATGGGGTTCCAATCTGCAGGAATTGGCCGTCTCTGCAGTTGGGATAGGTCTTCGGCGGTGGACTTGCTGTACTTTTTCTTTGGAGTGGGATTTTTTGTGGTACTATTTGGTGCTATGGCAACTGAAATCGGCACACCTTTTGCTTGAGTGCAGGTCCTGTGTTGTGGGGCTAGTGGTGTGGCCAGTGAAGTATGGGTACAGTCTGCTGGAGTCGGTCCTACGTTTTGTGTCACTGGTTGTACAGCCAATATAAGTGGGGTGTTGTCTGATTTCTCCGGCACAACCACGTTTTTCAAGGACTTTTCTTTGGTGCTCCTTCAGGTTCGGCAATCACCCTCTTCCTTTTTGATGTCGGATGCACAAGAACAACATTTGAGTGGAAAAACATGGTATGATGAAAGATGGAATATGTATTGATAATGGATGGGCATGGCATCTCGACATATATGATGAGTAAACTAAGCAGATGGCGGTGCAACAAAGTAGAAGAAATGCAAGACCACATATGCAAGATACAGGCAATCAATAAAACCTTGCCAAATTAGAACAGGCACCTTGATGGGTGAACATGACAGTCCATCTGCCTTTGACTCCTCGAGGTTATTATAGTCATTAGGATCATATTCTGAACAAGAATCAACAGGTGGGGAGCGTATGAGTTTCATTGCATCCAGAATGGCACTCAATGCCTTGGTGCCAATTTTGTAAGTCACTGCAGTGTTTAGCTTCAATAGTGGACTGCTGCTAGTGCGACACAAAGTAGCTACACAGATCATAGTGTAGATATAACGGGAAAACCGTAAGCATCGGAGTAAAATCAGCAAAGTGGAACTTGCTGGAATATATGTGCTAGTATTGCCGGTATGGCTAGAAAGGCTTCGAATACGACCTCTCTTCAACTGAAGGTGTGGTACTGTTAATATCAGTGTAACTCTCAAAAGAGACACAGCTCCCCGCATTTCCTTGCTATTCTTATAGGATTCAAGTGGGCAGGCCACTACAAATCCTATTCCCATGTTTACAAAATCCTACGAATCAAAGAGGCCCGAAGAGTTCAAAGTGTCCATCACAACCGACCGTATAGACCTCTACACTGCAAATATCCCTGCTCATCTTCACAACAAGGAACATAGTGTACTACTATCATACTCCCTTCGTTCCAAAATATAAGTCTTGGTAGAGATTTCCACTATGGATCACATACAGATGTATCCAGATACATTTTAGAGTGTAGATTCACTCATTTTCCTCCATATGTAGTCCATGGTGGAATCTATACAAAGATTTGTATTTAGGAACGGAGAGAGTACTTATTAAAGAAGAACGAAAGAGGAACATGCTAAAGAAGAGCAAGAAGATTTTGGATAATAAAATGTTCGTTGCGCAGTGCCCACACATGATGAACCAGAGCGCATTAAGAAAGCAACTCCCTGCTGTCTCTCTATATGTGGTGCACGTGCTTTTTGAAAGTAAAGTAGGAACATTAGCTGACCAATTAAATGTTATCTGTTTTAGTAATATCAGCATCATATCAGATTCGTACTTGAGCAACAAGTTTGGAATTATGAGTGGCACGTTGTTTAGCTTGATGGATTCAGGAGCAGTGCTAAGCAGGTACGATGATGGTACTGAATATCAAGGCATGTCTGCATGCAAGTCGCGTGACTTTTGTCATTTGGGTCAGTCGACCATTTCAGGCAGTTGGATGAAGATCCTACGTCTCCTAACCCTTCTTCTTCCTCGTCTCTGATTCTTCCCATACAGAACACTGCACGGGCCGGCGGACCACCGGCCCCCACAGCCTGTGTTCCTCCGCCCCCCCCCCCCCTACCCGTGTCTAGTTTTCTTCGTTGGGCGCGGCCCCACCACCCCCCCCCCCCCCCCCACAACCACCGTCCCCACCCGAGCCCCTTCGTTCGCACCGGCGAGCTCTGAAAATCGACTGACCCAATTTTGGAATTAAGTCTACTGCGATTTAACTAGTGTGGAATATAAAAGGGGAAAACCATAAGCATTGGGAGTATAGTGTTGAGCGTGCCATGGCGGATCTGAAGGTGCAAACCGGACAAAGGAAACTTTGCAACCAGTGTTTGCTTTCAACTAGCAAGTAAGTGATGGACAAGAAATCAGAGTAAAGCAGTGGTGATCTATTTTATTGCTGCGATAAATAAGTTGAGCAGATACGAAAGAGTACCACCTCTGGTGTGGCGCCGTGTATGCATCTACTGAGAATTTGACGGTGCTGCGGTAGCGATGGCTGTCGGCAGCATGGAAGCAGATCTAGGAGGGTAAACGGTGGCGGCGAGGCGCGGTGGACGAGACGGTCGTAGGAGCGGCGCCGGCAAGGTGGATGATGGCGGGGATGAAGCGAGAGGACAGGATGCAAGGATCCCGGTCCGAAGCCGTGGATGAGAGAGGTCGATCTCTTGTAAGGGACGGCGGCGTCGGGGTATCAGCTCCTGCATGGTGGAGGAGGACGGCGGTGGATGGGGTGGCGGACGGAGGAGGCTGGGGTGGAGAGGGTGTTTTGGCGCCCACGGAGTATGAATGGGTAAACGGAGGTAGAGAGGAAGGGGGGAACCATGTCTTCAGGGCGCGCTTGTCTCAAATGCGAGGAAATTTACAAACTTAGACCCCGTTTCAAATTTCCTACATCACAACAATATTAGTCGGCTGGGGATAGGACGGTAATCTTCCATACACCGAATATTTGCCGACGAGAGTTTTTTTTTGGTGCCCACCGTGTATGAATCGGGGAGGGAGTCGATTTCGGCCGAGGACACACTGTGTTTTGGCGCCCACCTTGTATGAATCCGGGTGAGAGGCGGTTATGTCACGTTTGAGTGAAATTACAAACCTATCCCTGTCGAAACCTATAGAAATCAAGCAGATAGGCTTTGCGTGGCAGGGATAGGCAGTAGTAATTTCCATCTCCCAGGTTTTGGTTTCGGGCAGTTACTGCGACTTTCCCCGCTTTGTTCAAATTTTGTAGAGTGCACGTTTACCATGCCAACTCAATTAGAATCCCGTTTGTATTCAGTTTTTTTCGTGTGGGATCCATTTTCAATTGGAATAAAATTCTATATACATCATTTTTTATATATACTTTCAAAAGCACAAAACCCCTTTATACATAAATATGGTTTACAAATGTCATGATCTCTGATTCATAAGGTTGTATCCATCAAATTGGATTTTCAAATATTTGAAACCACTTTATGTTGAAATCGAATGTATGCATTCCTCGCTAACTGTCTCCAATTAATGTGTGTTTCTTGCGGGTTTTTTTTACTTCTCAAACATGTATAATGTGTTTCACACACGCAACATACAGTGTAATCCCGTTTAGACATTAATTGCATATAAACCATGCATTGTTTCTAATTAAAGAATCTATGGATCACCAATATTGATAAACTATATAACATTGCACGTGTCCCCAAATTCAAATGAATATGCATGTTCGATACACCAATTTTCTTTATGATATTATCGATGTCGTGATCTCCAGTTTAAATATTTGAATCCCATTTAATCTGGATATTCGTCTCACATAACTATCACTCATGCTTATATAGGACTATCTCTCTAGACCTATACGCGTTCATCGTCTCTCGGGTATCTCTCGTGCTACCTGTATGTCGATAATGATCTTTTATCTTCGTAACACACTAATGGTACTCTCTCCCTCGACCTACATCACTATATCTCTCTTTAAGTATATCTCGCTCCCTGCTATGAGTCTTTAACTGTGCTTCTCCATGTGGAATCTCTTTCTCTCACACAAGCACAAAACTTTGTCTCCCGGGGTCTCATTTCTCTCTACTATTCCCCTGTGTGCCACTCGCACACCCCTCATACAGAGATGTCTTTCGCTCCTTAGGTATGAGAACCTACGACTATTCCTCTTAAATATCTCTTTCTCACACACAAACACAAACCCTGTCTCCGAGGGTCTCATATTTCTCCACTGTTCTATTGTATGTCACTCACACACACTCTCTCTCCCTAGAGATATCTTGCGTTCCCTCATATGTCTCTCTAGCTATCACTCTCGTTGTGAAATATCTTTCTCTCTCATGAGACACAAAACTCCGTCTCTCGGGATCTCATTTCTCTCTGATATTTTTTTGTATGTGAGTCACATGCACCCTTTCTTCATCTCTCTCACACCCAAACACATAACTCAGCCTTCTGATCCACTCAACTCCTATCTCTAATGCACACTTGCTAGCATCTTTATCTTTCTATTTATTGTTTACCCATAAACCTTCTTTCATTTATAGGTTGATCTCTTTTGCACAACCGTTGTGCCTCACTCCCTCTACTCTCCATAGATGCATGCTCCAGCCCATGTCACTATCTCTTAAAGACAAAAACACATGCTCAATTATTGGGCCTTCTTCCCTGCATTCGCACATGCATGCATATTGTCATACTGATCCGTCTCTCCCATGTCGTTGATCTTATGACTTATGTCTTCTTTCTTTTATCTCGATCATGCGCGCGCACACACACACATCCCACGTATACATGTATACCTCTCGCACATGCACGTTCAAGGTCTCTATGTCTCCATATGTAGTTAGTTACCCTCAACCCGGATACCACATCGAATCGTTCTCTTTGTGTGTGCACATAACTTCCGCCTGGATGGGTAAAACACACACTCACACTTAACAATCTCCTTCTAGCTACCCCCCTTCTCACTCTTCCCCTATATCCCCAAAACCAATAAGACCATCCCTTCGTTTAATTCCCCGGCTACCTGCACCATCGATATATAGTAGTCTTCCTCGGTGTCTCTCGAATAAACACGTTCTCTCGATGTCGACTCCTCTCACGCGCACACACCTTCTCTTCCCTCTCTACGGGCATTTTCTCTCTCGCACCCCATCGTTGGTGGCCTCTGCCATACACATCAACTCTCTATGATGAAGCCATGCACACTTAAATTAGATCCTCCACCGAGGACCCTGCGACACACACACACACACCCACCCACCCACACACTCACACACACAGACACACGCACCCACACACCCCCCCACACACACACACACACTAAGACTCCATCACACACACATGCACACACACACACACACACACTAAGACTCCATCTCTCTCTCTCTCTCTCTCACACACACACACACAAACACACTAAGACTCCATCTCACACACGCACATGCTCTAGGCGGAGCATTTGTCCCTACCACCCTTCATCCAACCTTACCCGTATGATGAACAATCACCTTAATTTACTTGTATAACATGGAAAAATTCCACTTTACTTTAGTAGTTAGCAAACTTATCATCTGTACCCTTATAAAAAACCGAGTTGGCGATGATGGTGTGCCTGCCATCTTGTAATATAGACCGTCTTGGAACAAGTGGGTAGCTATCTCAAAAAACAATCAACAACCAAAAAAAAACGGCGACCTGGCACGTAGTACACAATTTTAAACGATTGTTTTGATGGAGTGAAAAAGGAAAACTACCCACTACGTATATATAGGCCAGAGCCTCCGCGCTTGCTTGCTAGGGTTTCTCTATTCACACACTCTCATCCTCTCCGGATATAAACAAGATAGGGGTGGTAACACTGTCTTTCTCCCTTCAAAAAACATTGTCTTTCTATCCTCACCGTTGGTAACAGATCTGGACGTATCCCCCTCCGCCGGCGAAGGGGAGGAGGGGCAGCGTTTAGGCCATCATCAACAGCGAGGGAGGAGATCCACTGCCAGCCGCACCGTTATCTCTGGCCGAGAGCCGGCGTGGGGGGTCCTCCGATCCCTTCGTTGTTGCCCTAGTGTGGGCGGATCAGGCCTCCCGCCGCCCACCTATCCACATCCCGACGACCTTCAGGTATATCTTCTTCGAAACCGCCTTAGCTCTACTTCCCCAGCTCGCTACGTTGCTGCATGTGCATCATTTTCTACCCCTCAGCCCCTCTTGATCGGATGGTCCAACATCACCTATTTTTTTTCTTCTATTGTTAGAGGTAAAGCTACTTCATGCAGTCGAATCTTGTACTTAGTTCAAACAAGAAATAAAGTGGGGGTGGGGGAATTTAGTATGTACATCGGGCTTGGTACAAGCAGGAAGGAAAGGGGGTGAAAGTAGTACAGACTGGTCATCCAACTGGTCTCTTGGTCGAAAAGGGAAATATCGGGGTAACGTTGTACATAGTGGTATATCCAGGACTAGATTTGCTATCCACACATAGGAGTAGGTGGCTAGAGTGAACAAAAATGGGACCAACCTAGACATGTTTCTTGGATGTTTGTTTCTCGGCGCAACAAACTCTGAATCACCACTTTATGGCCCTGTTTAGGTACATAGTGCTGGACTGCTGGTGCACCCACTGTCCCATGCCCTTATACCAAATATTTAGCTGTTCTTAATCTAAAGCCCCTGGTAAAATGAAGCCATGCCATTGTTATAAGCCATGACAAGTTTAGTCAAATGTATTTTCTTGTAATTGTTTGATACTTTGACTGTTTCCATTGTAGCTTTTTGTGCAAACAGGGATATCCATTTCACCAGGTTGCTGTTGTGACCTTTTGGTGCACTGCAAAGAACACTTCTTAAAAGAAGTGACTTTTGTGCTGTTTAACTGGAATGTCAGAATGGAATAGTTGATTCATTTCAGTGGAACTGCACAAAGGGAGATATGTGTTCCAATCCTCATCATCCATATTGGCGCCATAACCTTCCTTTAGGTAAGAATGATATTTAATGCATGTGTTCATCTCTATTTTGCGACTCCCGTGAGAAAATAATGCTATTGTTTACTAATACACTTGTACTCCCTCACTGACAAAACCAATTCAGAAATAGAAGGCTAATCATGTACTTGGTTTCACCAACTGGTGAGTAGAAAGAGAAACAGAGGATGAAGAGGAAGAAGAAGAATAATAAACAGTGCCAAGGTGATCTTGCTGAAGCCAGAGGCCTCAGTCGAGGCCATTCAAGGGCTCCGGCAACGTCTACCTTACATGTGATACGATCCTCCAGGGAGCCCTTCCACTTCTGTTGTCTCTCCTGCAAGGCCACTTAATTAGCTAGGAGTAATTAAGTACCACTAATTTATTGCTGCCTAATTTTCCTGTCAGAGTTAAACAAATCTTTAGTAGCACCTTATGCTGAATCATGTACGTGTGTATGTTTGCCTATGGAGGTGAATCATGTGGTGGAGCAGGGAGGGAATATTATTAGTGCCATGACATAATAGTGCTATTGTTTTGCATGTTAATTTATTTCCATTGGTTTAATGAGGCAATGTTTTGCGTATTGTCCATCATAAATTTGATGCTATTGTTAGAGTAATATGCTAATGTATTTCTATCCTTTCTCACCAAGCTAATGAAGGTTTCACCTTGTTCCTACTTGTGCAAAAAGGGATCATGTTGTGCCAATCATACATTTTAGTGGAATTACACAAGACAATAAAATGAACTGTATCCCAGCCAGTGCTTTAACTCTGCTGGAAGTTCTTGGTAATCTTTCAATATAATCTCAGCACTAGTAAACAAGAGTGATTTCAACCATACATTTGAAGTGCACAAAAATATACACTATTGAGTGATTCCAGTGAGTGCTTTATCATCTCTTATGGGACTACATGAATAAGATTTTTTCCTCAGGTTTGTACCGACCTAAGGCCTTCATCCATATTAGTTTGCTGTCATCTCTATTTGTATCGTGCTACTGTCATGAGAAACTCCGTTATCTTTGCACGTTAAAGTTTTTCAACCTATGATGCATGGCAATGCTTTGAGTGTTGAGCTAATTGGCACTGATTAAATAAACAAATACCTCTCTTTAAGAAAGACTACTATGTTGCTAACTTTACCCATTAAGATAATGAGGGTGCTTCTATTTGTTAGTTTATGTTTCGTCAACTAGTCCCACTATTACAATAATCTCACTCTCTCAATATATGTGCCAACATGGATGCTCGATTTTGGTGGAACTGCACAAAAACTTTGGGTGTTTCATTGCCTCGACAGCTTCCTTCCTTTCCTGGCAGTCGCTAATCTGGGCTTTCATTCTTCCTTTGCTGTCAGTCGCTTGGCTTTTCTCGGCTTCCAGTCAAAGGAAATATTAATTGATATGCTACCTCACACAGGTTGGTACTGGTCTTTATCCTGATTATTGTGCTTGTCATATGTATTGGTATTTTGGTATTGTGCTACTGTTTGCCGATTTCATAAAGGAGTAACTTGGAGCCTGAACTCTCAGGCAAATCATTACATTGGATGATTTCAGTAGAAATGCACAAAAAGATCGGATGGACATGTACTTATGCTGCTGCTATGTACTCCAAAGTTCACTCAGACAAGCATCAATGTTGACAAGAAGTGCCTATATTCATTCGAGTATCAACCGGCATCAACCAGTTGTCAAACTCCAAGTATTAGGAGAGTGAACGCCAAAAATACTGCTTGGCGCATAGCCCAGAAAAATGCAGTCCAGTCTTTGGTCCCAACTTGTGCCTTTTCGTTATCGGCAGATATGGTAGCGAACTATATGGCATGGAGTCTAAAGATTCCGTAAGTTGGTTGACGCGCATATTCATCGGCACTTAATCGGTCTGCACGCCAGGATGCTCCATTTCAGTTGAACTGCACAAAAAATTTGGGTGGTTCATTTTCTCAACCGCCTCCTTTCTCGGCGCAATGTAGAATTTTGGCGAGCTACGGGACCAAGATGAGTCAAGAACTAGTTGGATGAAAGTAGTGGCCAAGTTGCTCAAACCTCCCTCGGCACGAGGCCACTATTTGAGGATAAACCTACAAGCAAAGTTCAGATTGTCTATGCTGCCTCTTATGTACTCGAAAGTTTACTTGTACAAGCATTAATTTTAGCAAGAAGTACCTCCGACTGAACACCATTTACCAAGATAAAATTCTAGGTAATTAAAGTTCGTCCATGGTTCTTATTGGATGTGATCTCAATCATTTGGATGCATAAACATACTGAACATGTGTATATCTGAATCTTTTTGTGAATTATCTATGAATATTGTTGTGTGATCTATCAATCATTTGGATCCATAGACATGTTGAACTTGTGTATATATGAATCTTTTGAGTTGTTGATAGTGAATGTTGGCTATGAATATGAACGTGTCCTGTGAACCTGAGTTTGATACGAATGTTTACCTTTTATGTTGTACTTGTGTGTGAACTTGTTAGTATGCCTACTGTGGGGTATGTGACGTGTGGGTGTCAACGGCACACCTTCTTCCCGAGAAGAATTGCACCTGCTTTGTTAGGGTAGCAACGGCGCATCAGCTCTTTTTAAACTTTTTCCTCTGTCTTGCCCCCTCCCCCGCTCAACCCTTGTCGTAATGTTTTCAGCCTCAAAACAAACATAGTATTGCGTTGTTTTTGGGGCTTGATGAAAAATCGAGTGCTGGTTTTTGTAGGTTGGCCCGCCCAGCAAATGGGCTGCTGGTCCACCACGGACTGGGAGGCTAAAAATACAAGTTGAATGGTGCAGAGGCAAGTAAAAAACACCATTGAGAGCCATCCACTAAAGAAAAAAATCGCTCCTAATGTGCTTCTTCAGTCATGCTGCTGACCCCTTCTTTAATCCAGTTCACTCGGGGATCTGGTATAATTTTTTTCCAGAGGGCGAAAAAGTATCAGCTAGGCCTAGGTTTTGTATTTTAACATGCGTAGCCCATTTACATACAAAGGATAAAGTGGTTTCAACTTATTTTTTGAGGTCCATACCGGCCTATGGGCTTTTTCTTAAAGATCGCAGCCCAATGTATTTTTTTAACCACATTATATATATTTATATTATTACTATTATCGTATATTTTATAGAGACTTATATATACATTATAAAAACATCCCATGTGTTATTAACTTATAAAAGTAAATGTTTAACAGAAGTTGGCAAGGAAAATCCTGGTTGTTTTTGACTCACAGGCAAGGAAAATCCTGGTGATTGCGTACACAAGCTTGTGGAGATTTTAAGGACCAATGTAATAATAACGCGCTCATTTTTATTTTGAGCAATAACTCGCTAATTTGTTAATTATGTATATAAAAATGTGCCTCTCCGGTTTATTTTTTGATATTAATTTCTCCTTCTAACATAACATTATGTATATAACGAACCCAGCTAATTCATGTATTTGAAGAAAGTGCAAATGGGCTGGGATTCCTTAGAAAATATAAATGGGCCGCATTGACGCGAAATTATTTGTTCACCCAGCCCATCAAATGGACTGTACACTCTAGAAAACATGGGTTAAATATATGTCACATCTTTGCAGGCTGACATGTGGGCCAATAGGTCGAAGCCTGCGCAGAGTGTTGTCAACTTGGTCAACAAATGATTATCACATCCACAACCATTGGATTTATATCCAACGGCCGGCATGCACCTTCAATCTCTTGTCTTCTTCCTCCAGCGTCGCCGGGACCGCCTGGTCCGGCCTCCGGCAGCTAGCGGCTCTGCTTAGCACGCATCGCCGCGGCGCCACCCCACGTACCCGGCTAGGCTATCCCTCCACCCCTCCACACCTCCTGTTATTCTCCACCGACTGCAGCCCCACGCCACACCAGAACCAGTTATAACCCTTCTCCTCCGCTCAATCTGCGACTCCACTGCCGCGTCTTCCCATCCCCGAGTCGTTCCCGTCCGGGGCCTCACCGTCGTCCATGGCCTCGCTGCGCTCGGTGCAACATGGTCAACAAACGAGAGTCATCGGAAGAGGACTGTACGTGGAGAGCCTGACGGCTGGGACTCACGAGGTCCATGGTCGCACACTTGGGAAGTTCCTCCTTATTAAGCTGAAAAAAATGTTTCCTCCACCTGACAGCTGGGACCCATCGGCTGTATCTTCGCACGGAAGGAAGTGCCTCCTTGTTATGCAGAAAAAATTATTCCTCCCGTTGACAGCTGAGACCCGTCAGATTTGGTGGCTGACTTGTGGGCCTACTAAGCGGACGTGTAGGCAAGGCTTTGTCAACTTAATAAAAAATGATTCTAGCAGCTGGACCGTTGGATGTTAATCCAACAACAGTGTTCTTCTTCAACCTCTCGTTCTTGCTCCCTGTCTCCGTGGGCGGCACTGGTTGTGCTTTGCCCGCCGCACGAACCAGTCATGTTTCCCACTCCTCTCCATCTGCGACACCACTGCCCCGTCTTCCCAATCTCCGGGTCATTCCAGTCTGGGACCTCGCCGTCGACCACTGGCCTTGGTGCGCTCGTCACGGTGTGGTTAACGTGGTGAACAACCGAGAGTGATCGGAAGATGACTGTTCGTGAGAGGCTGACAGTGGGGACGCACCACGCCCATGGACGCATGCATGCAACGGAACGTGGCATGGTCATCGTGGTCAAGGAACGACTTCCATCGGAAGTGTACTATACGTGGAGAGGCTGACAGCTGGGTCCATGGCCACAACAAGGAAGTGCCTCCTTATTACGCGGAAAATAATGATTCCTCCACCTGACAGCGGGGACCCACCGGACGGGCCACCGTATTTTGCGAAAAAAGGTTTCCCCCCTGACTGCTGGGACCCACCGGACGGGCCACCGTATTTCACGAAAAAAAACGTTCCCCCCACTGTCAGCTCGGACCCACCGGAAGTGCCTCCTTATTACGCAGAAAAAATGAATACTCCCCCTGCTAGCTGGGACCCACCTTGGTGGGAGGCTGACTTGTGGGCCTACTAAGTTGACGGGGACGGAGGGCTTTGTCAACTTAGTCAATATGAATGATTCTAGCTCAAAGGACCGTATGATGTCCATCCAATGGCCGTAGTGCTTCTTCAACCTCTGGTCTTCTTGCTCCAGCCCACCCAAACTAGCTACCGGTCGTGTTGCGTGCTTTCTGCCTCCCGTGGTCGGGCCAGTGATACCGCTGGAGGCCTCACCACCCCCTACCGCTCCCACCACTGGCCAAGCCATCCCTCTTCTCACCCACACCCCTGTTATTCTCATGGCGACGGCAGCCTCACACCACAGCCAACCAAGTGAACCCTCATACTCCTCTCACGCTGCGGGCATCCACTGTCGTGTCTTCCTCGGCTCCGTGTCGTCCCCTTCCTAGGCCTCGCCGTCGTCCACCGCCCTGGTGCTCTCGGCATGGCGTGGTCAACATGGTCAAGGAACGGCTTCCATCGGACGTGGACTGTACATGGAGAGGCTGACAGCTGGGTCCACAGCCACAGCAAGGAAGTGCCTCCTTATAACACAGAAAATAATGATTCCTCCACCTGACAGCAGGGACCCATAGGACAGGCAACCGTATTTCACGAAAAAAACATTTCCCCCTGACTGTTGGGACCTACTAGCTACATCTTCGCACGCAAGGAAGTGCGTCCAGGCACAAAAAAACAATTCGCCCCCTGACTGCTGGGACCCACCAGCTACATCTTTGCACGGAAGGAAGTGCCTGACAGTCGGGACCCACCTGGTCGAAGCGTACGTAGCGTTGTCATTCTGGTTGCGAACGTGTACGTACATACTGGTCGATGTAGAGGCGCGCACGTGTCGTAGTAGAGGCGCGCACGTAGCATGTACACGTATGTACAGCGGCCAGGGTGCAAGAAAGTAAATAGGGCCATGTACGTACATACGGGCGGGGTCTCGAATGCCTGCTCGCACGTACGTACGGCCAGGGCTCGTGTACATGGCTGGGTCGGAATGGAGAAACAGCGTCGTCGTCGTGTTCATGGGGAGCCAACCGGCTGGGTCGGAATGGAATGCGTCGTCGTGTTCATCGGGAGGGCTTGGACGGAACAGCCGATGGAAACGAAGCCTGGCGTACCAAAGAACGAAGGAAACGGCCTTGTGTTCAATCGACCACGGTCGAAACGGGATCCTGTTCATCGGTAGGGGTCTCGCGTACCGCAAAACAGAGGAAACAGACCTCCTATGGTCGAAACGGGGGTCCTGTCGATCGGGAGGGGTGTGGCGTACCACAAAAAGGAGGAAACGGACTTGTGTTGGAGCGCTACGGTCGAAGCGGGGGTCCTGTTCATCGGGAGGGGTGTGGCGTACCGCAAAACAGGACTCCACGGGATACTGTTCATCTCCACCGTTGACCCGCTCCAGCCTCCACGAGATACTGTTCATCCATCGTCGACGTCCTCCAGCCTCCACCTGCGACTATTCATCCATGGGCTCATGTTCATCCAGCCTCCACCGCGTGCTACTCCACCGGCTACTGTTCAACAAGCCCTCTCCAAGGGCTCCTCTTCAACCACCCCTCCACGGTCTACTGTTCATCCATCCCTTTATCGTCTACTGTTCATCCAGCCCTCCATGGGGTGGTCCTGTTTATTCAGCCCTCCATGTGGTCCTGTTCATCCAGCCCCAACCGGCTCGATCGATCGGGGTCCTATTCATCCAGAGGCAACACCACGGGGTCCTGTTCATCCACCCACACCGGGAACTGTTCATCCAAACCCCCCAGCAACGCTCACTGTTCATCAAGAGTCAGCATTGATCGGCTTCAGTTAGCAGCAGTAGCAAAGGAATCGCTCGATCGAGTTTAGTTAACAGCGATCGTTTGATCGCTCGGGTTCAGTAACGCGTAGCCTGCAGTGCAATCACTCGGGTTCAGTTAGAGCCCAACGCCTCGCTCGGGTTCGCCAGAGCCCAACGCCGCACTCCACGCCGCAGCGCAGTATGAGAGAAATGCGCATCGCTTCGCCCCGACCACCCACCGTAACCGGGAACACCCCGATATTTTCCTCGCCCTCGCTTCTACCATGGTTTTTTCCGTCATGGACGGCCCAAAGAATGTCATGCAGCTGCGTCTCCGGCCCGCCCAGGACGAAAAGCCATTTTCGGTCATGATTTTTTGTCATAGAAGTAGGAGCCCACCACATCTATGATGATACCGAGTTTTGTCACAATTATCGTCATAGAAGTGTCATAAGTATGACAGAAAAACTTTTCGTTCGGCCCAAAATGTCACGGATGTGTCTTTTTTTGTAGTGCCATGTGAAGCAGCTCAAAGGGACGCGTTGTTGTCATGATTGTCTTCAAGGGATGCTTGGCCCTAGTCATCTTTCCGGCTTCGCAGGCACCACATAGATGATCCTTCTTGAACTTGACGCCCTCGATGCCAATGACATGCTTCTTCTTTGCGAGAGTGTACAAGTTCCTCATGCCAGCATGCCCTAGCCTTCGATGCCAGAGCGAGCATTCTGAAGCTTTTGCTAGAAGACATATGGCCAAATGTGGTCCTGCTGAGAAATCTACCATATACTGTCAGGACCCCGATCCTAAGTCACATCGATCTAGCATGTAACACGTCATATCACTTTGCGGCCTCACGCACGGTATTCCCACGGGTGCCACCTTACCTGGCCCGAGACCGCTTGCGCCTTTTCGCTCACGTATATGATAATGTCGCTAGCATCCATATAACAAAGAACCCGGGCCGACATGACTAGTCGTAAACCCAAGGTGGCACTAACTTACAGGGACAGGCATAGATGACCTAGCAACGAACGTGTCGGTCATCAGCGAGTGAATCCGGGCTGTAGCAGCTGGGCTAACAGGACTCCGGAGAATCCGGGCTGTAGCAGGCTAACAGGACTCCGGTAGACACCGTGTGACATTTCCCCGAAGGGATAGACACAGGAACGAAGAACACATGCCAGCCAGCCTAAGTGTTCCGGAGCAGTAGCAAGCTACCATGGCTCAGTGGAAGGACTAGGATACATTTCCCGGTAAGAGAGGCTACCAAGGATAAACAACTAGGTTGTCGGATCCCACACGTACCAAGCATATTAAATCATACACACAATATGCTCGATATGCGCAAATACAACATGGCATCACAACAAAACTCTACAACTCAAAGTATTTATTCATTAGGCTTTGAGGAGCCAAGTATTACAAACATGGGTCTCATGACCCAACATACAGAGCATACAAGCAACAAGCGGAAGCATAAACATGTCTGAGTATAGACAACTACAAATGAAAAAGGCTGAGAAGCCTGACTATCTACAAGACCCTGCCGAGGGCACAAGATCGTAGCTGAGGTAACAAGCTAAACATCGAAGTCCACGCAGAACAACTAGTGAGACTGAAGTCTCTCTGCAAAACATAAATTAAGCAAACATGAGTACAAATGCACCCAGCAAGACTTACATCAGAACTAACTACATATGCATCAGTATCAACAAAGGGGGTGGTGGAGTTTAGCTGCAGCAAGCCAGCTTTGACTCGGTGGCTATCCTAAACTACGTCTGCAAGTAACGCTTTTGAGGTGGCGCACACGAGTCCACATATTCACCATATCAATACACCACTATGGATCCGCTCCCGTCTCCCTACGAGAATGCCATCCGTAGCACTCACGCTTATCTTGCGCATTTTAGAGTATCCACTTTCACTAGTCTATGAACTGTATAGGCAACCCAGAGGTCCTTTACCGTGGACGCGACTATTCGAATAGATCACGTTAACCCTGCAGGGTTGTACTTCTTCACACAAACTCTCACCACTTATCGCCATTTACACGACATGTACTCGACAACCTTCAGGCAGAAGCCCAGCAGGGGTGTCGGCCACGACCTGACTAACCATACAAGTCCCTAGTCCAGGTTTATCGCCTATTTAGGTTCCATCCATAGGGAGTCTGGCCGAGGTTTCCACATACGGCCCCGAACGATGTGTGTAGGGTTCCCGAGGCACCAAACGGGCGTCCTGGTACACCGAGCCACATGCCTACCGCATCACAGCCCACACTACTGGAATCTGGCACTTTGCCATCTGCCATGGCAGATGGCAAAGGCATGGTCGGCGGATGGCAAAGGCTTTGCCATCTGCCAGCAGATGGCAAACAGTTTGTCTGAAACCCTGTCGGTAAAGGCTTCTTTGCCGTCTGGCGGCCGATGGCAAAGAGCCTATGCCTTTGCCATCGATTGGCGAGATGGCAAAGCCTCTTAACGGGTAGCCCCGTTAGAAGGCTAACAAGATATTGCCGCGTCTGCCCGCCAGATGGCAAAGGCTCTGAGCTCTTTGCCGTCTGCCCGGCCAGATGGCAATGGCTACATGCTTTGCCGCTCTTGGCAGATGGCAAGAGCTTTGCCATCTGGCTGGCAGATGGCAAAGAGCCAAATAGATGGCAGCTCTTTGCCATCTGCCAGTAGATGGCAAAGTGACTATATTGCCCCATTTAATTTTGATTTTTCTTATATCAGTTCCTTTTCAAAGAAAATCAAACACAAATATATTTATATGAGCAATATAGCATATTCAACACATATTACCAATAGTCATGAACACATATATATCCAACACATGTTACCAATAGTAGCAAGTTTCATCCCTACATATACATAGTTTCATCAATATTACACAGTTTCATCCATAGGTAGCAAGTTTCACAATGTCAAAACAAAACTAAATACAAGCACTCCATCAACCCAAGCTTCCGTGATCTTAAGCAAATCAGTAAAATGGGAAAGAAGAAAGTTAGAAGAAGAAGACTAGAAGAAGAAGATTATTATGATGCGGAAATATGCATGGATTGTCAAAACTTGCATTATCCTACTATCACTAGTACAACAAAGCTGCAGGTTGGCATAGTTCATGAACCATGTACATCATGACAAAACAATATCATCCAATGCTCGACTATGAACAAAATTGAACAATTACGTGCATGAAGAAATACTTACATTTACATGCTAGAAAACTAATCTCTACTACCTAAAAGAAACGTAAGGTTCCGTCTCCCCTCTTACGTTCTCCTCGCTTCGTCCAGCCTCGTTCTCCTCGCTTCGACCAGCCTCTCCTATGACCCCCACTCCACCGATTTTCTGTTCTCCCTCCGCCGGTTTTATCCCTCCATTGACTCGCGGAAAACCATCCGGTTTATTCACGCTCATCACACCACGTCCGAACAGATCGGCGAAACACCCGCACTCACGCGTGATCCCGAGCCGTCCCTCTCCCCCCCCCAACCCCCCAAACCCTAGACTTCGGATGAGCCGCGGCAACATGCACCGATCAATACCAGGGCTTCAAGGCGCTAATCATGGAGCCCCAGCGGAAGCAATACCCCAAGGAGGAGGAGGAGGAGGGAGACAACCATGGCTGCATGGAGAAGGGCTCCGTCCACTTTGGTCACGAGTCAGAAAGATACACCGCCGTTCCCTCCTTCGTCCAATCTTGTATCCAACAAAAGGATTTAACGCCACTTGCAACCCCCGTTCATTGTCGGCTGCCACAAAGACACCTAATGCCGGTGTGGTTTCATCCCGGGCCCTCTCCATCGGGAGTGGCGATTGTTCCAGGACTTGGTTGCAGTAGTTGCCGGTATTTGGTCGCTCTGCACCTCGATTTCAGGTACGTCATCATAAGCGACATAGTTGATTAATTGATCCCTTTCGCCTGCCGCTCCTGCCCAGAACTGATGCATCAGTTAGCCTTCAATCTTCTTGTTTTTGGGGAGATCTATGATCTTATTTGGATGGCTATGAAGGTGTTCGCAAATGGAAAGTCGTTCCTGCTGCTACAGTTCATTGGTTCAAGTACGACACTGAGCTCACAATGGGCGTTGAGTTGGGGGACACGATGGACAATAAGCCCATGAAGCTCCAGAAGTCCAGATTTGGATACGGTATTTCCCTTTCTATCTAAAATCTACCATAGAAATTTGTACTAGCTGCATATACATCTTCAGTGGTCGTTACATTAAACCTAGGATGAGATGCATATACAGTTCTGTTATGGCTACTACGATACAGATGTCAACGCAAAGTATTTCATCTTTGATATGAAAAGGGTTACATTATAAGGATAATCAAGTATACTAATATGGATGAAAATATTGCTCTCCGTACTAGGTCTTAGAAGTTAGAATCCACAAAGTTAGGTTAATTATAGTAATTATGACCCCACTTATGCCTTCTCTTTATGCATTAAGATGTGTCGCTCCTTTAAAAAAATAAGATATTGATTCTTGTGTTTTGAAGTCTTGGATGTGACTAATTGCATGACATGCCGATATCTGGCGAGCCTCTTTCAAGCCGAATTGACTCTTTATTAAGATGCATCATCTTTTTTGAATGGAACAAGATTGATCATATTGTTTGAAGTGAAAAGAATTCACTATGATCTACCCATTACTTGATTCGAAGTTTTCAACTGCTAGATGTAGGAGGAGGCAGTAGTGGCTGCAATCTTGGTGCTAAATGACACATACTGTCCTCACCCGATTTCTAAGAGCAAAAAACCCAAAGAACAAATACTCATTTAAACATTTTTTGATTCAGTGCTCCATGAGCATTTTATCTATCATTTGTTTTAAAATTTTGAGTTTTCAGGTCTAAAATGGTTCATCCCTTTTGTGGTTGCAGCTTTCTTGATCTGGACACACCACCTTTAATTTGGTGTGCTAAAGAAAAAACTTCTATAGCTTGACCCAATAATATACTATTGATAAAAGATATTTTTTCTGGACGTATTTGCAGATTCAAGGTAGGCGACATGCCAACATACAAACCAGTCCTGAAAATAGTAAACATTGCAAAGTTTTGCGTGTGCTAAGTGAACTTTTAGTGATTCACCATACATATTCTGCATATCGTATCTTTTGGCAAATATGTAACTGAGTCAAATGGTCTATGAAATACATGCATTGCACATATATGATGCTCTAACAAGAGATTATGTAACAAGAGGCAATATATCACCCAATGTGTTTTGAGGGTTCACCCGTTGCAACGCACGGGCACTCACCTAGTTGGATGAGAAGTACATATGTCGCTCATTGTTGTCATTGTATAAAAACAGTACAAATGTGGGACTATAAACTCACCAACCCTTGTTGTCTCTCTTTATTTACAGAGCATTTAACCTCTGCCTCACACAACGTATATATGTCTCAAAGATGCGGCATGTACCTTTTGCCAATGTCAACATACTCAAATACGACTTCTTCACCAAGTTCCAATGTAACAGTTGTCAAGAAAAATATGCAATACCAAAGGTGAGAATGGTAGTCTCATCGCCAATATATTCTACTGTAATAATTAGTCTAAAGTAGAAAAGATGCATAATATGTGATAAATTAGCGTAAACTATAATACTTTTACCAGTTTCATAGCTCCAAATTAATGCAACCTGATAGTTTATCCATCCCTTCACCTGGTGACCTCTTGGACTTAAGTAGAGATGATTTCTGAAACAAAAAGTGATATGTTTAATCTGGACCTCACCCAAACACACTTATGTACTTTGTCTTGCAAAATATGTATTCAAATAGCTTGCATAGAAAATGGTGTCAAGAAAGAGACAACTTAATCCAGTAGAAGGCAAAAGCACGAAAGCTGCCTCTAAAAGACTCCCACTTGAAGGGTCAATAAGAAAGGAATTCCTCTTGCGTCATAACAAAGAACCTGCTAGGCAGGATGCAGAACCTGAATGGCGGGAAAATATCAAGTGATACGGGCCATCACATGAAATCCTGCTACGGGACTCTGTGGTGCCTTGGATCTACATGCAAAGGACAGGATCAGCTCACTTACTATTTACACATGCCCCCTTGGTACATTTGCATGTGCCCCCCTTGAAAACAGCCCATCTTTGTGAAAGCACAACAGACCTATGCATCTGTCCCCAACATCAACATCGTCAGTTTCTACCAACAAGTACGAACACTATACCAGCTGATTATCTGATTCAAAACAAGACGTGTGAATTAATCAAACTTAAACCACATCATTTAGGCCTTGTTCTGTTACTTGACATGTGATCAATCAACACAAAAATGAATATATTGGCATGTGATCAGTACATTTAAAGTAAGCTCTCATCAAGACAAAGAAGCAACAACTTGAAACATTCTTATCTTGAGCCTTCAGGTCGCCATCAATTTTATTTCATAATGAATATATTGGCATGTGATCAGCATGAACCCATTTTTCATTCTTGTATTCACATATGGAATTTTCGATGATCAAAATATTTAGCAGAAATCTTTACAAAAAATCCATCTCAACAAACAATAGTACAAGCTAGCAAATTGTGAGGGATGGCAAATTTCCCAAAATCATTCATAGCATCAAAAGATCACTGGATCAGAAGCATGTCAACAAATAAAGGTGCATCATATGCTGCCATCTTGGCCTAGGAATTAACATGACCTTAATGTACATGAATTTTAGTCAATTACTCTAAATGCTCACTTATGCTAGGTTGTACATGAGGTTTTCAACTAGTGTATGTAAGAAACATTCTATGACACTTTATAAGAAAGGTTAAGAAGCGGCGGCGGGGTTCTTGTACCTGTCTGTGGGCTTGTCGTCATCATCAAATCCCCAGGCGGAGGACGAAACGGAGCCCTCGTTGGCGACGACAAAGGTCCCCGGGGGCTGACCGGACGGGCGAGTGCTGAGAGGGGAGACGAGCGCGGAGTAGCGGTCGTAGGATTCTTGAATAGTCCTGAAGGGCTCAGCCCCAGCTCCGCCGCAATTGGGATCGTCGGCGTCGGGAGAGCCGCCGGAGTCCTGGCGGTGGCGGATCTGGGCGCCGCCTGAGCAGCTTGGGAAGGGGAGAGGGTGGGGGGCGGCAGCGGTGCACCGATGGGAGAGAGCCCGGGTTGGAGAAGAGGAGGCCGGCGGCAGCGGGGTTGGGGGAGAGGAGTTGGTCGGCGGCGAGGCTGGTGCTTGGGTTGGGGAATCGGGAGGGGAGGAGGCGACGATGGAGTGGGATGGGATAGGGTTTGGGTGGTTGGGCCGCCCGGGGGGTGGGGGTTCTTTTTTCTTTCTTTTTTTTTTTAGATAAATGGGATGGATGGATGGATGGATGGATGGATGGATGCCATGTCATCAATCCATGACAAAAACATTTCAACCAATGAGAACAAAAATGACCCCACAGTTTTTTTTACCTGGAAAAAAATTACCCCATCTCTTTGCCATCTGCCAGCAGATGGCAAAGAATCTTTGTCGTCTGCTGGCAGATGGCAAAGAGGTGGGGCTAGTACGCCGTTACACTCTTGACGGCCACAGGATTTGCCAACCTCTTTGCCATCTGCTGGCAGATGGCAAAGATTATTTGCCATCCACTAGCAGATGGCAAAGAATTGGCTGATGGCAACCATGTTCTTTGCCGTCTGTCAGTTCTTTGCCATCTGCTTTTTATAAGCAGATGGCAAAGACGTTCTTTGCCATCAGCTGGCAGATGACAAAGACGTTCTTTGCCATCAGCTGGCAGATGGCAAAGAGCTGGCTAATGGCAAATTCCCTGTTTCCAGTAGTGCCACCCGTCGGGTCAGTGCTGCGCACGGCCTCCAGCATACTACAAACACCAGAAACTACTTGCAACTCCCGGACAGAGGACAGGGACCGTTAATAAGTCGAGAGGGTCCATTGGTTTCGAGCCCAACACGTGGTAGTAGCTGTTCATGGATCACAAACACAGAAACTCAGTTCCTGAGGACGGTTTCAATGCGACAACCCACCGTGTACTCCTACATGGCCTCTCACCGCTACATTTACCAAATTGTGTTCACACACTTAGCTCACACATAGTAGGACATCTTCATCACCATTCCAATTCATCCTCAAGAATCGCACTGACTCAACTCTAAGCAGTACCAGGCATGAGAAACAAGCATGAATGAGTAGGCACATCAGGGCTC
Source organism: Aegilops bicornis (assembly GCA_021605145.1). Taxonomy (NCBI): domain Eukaryota; kingdom Viridiplantae; phylum Streptophyta; class Magnoliopsida; order Poales; family Poaceae; genus Aegilops; species Aegilops bicornis. The sequence continues at coordinate 306,693,033 of CM038671.1, read as the reverse complement.
AAACAACTCCTACTCATGCTAGTGGGTTTCATCTATTTACTGTGGCAATGACAGGTCATGCAGAGGAAAAGGGGTTCAACTACCGTAGCATGTAACAGTTGAATCGTTGTTGTCCTAATGTGGTAAAAGAGAGCAGGAGCAAGAGAGTGGGATTGTATCGGAATGAACAAGGGGGTTTTGCTTGCCTGGCACTTCTGAAGATAGTATAGTTCTTCATCTGTGTCATCGATCTCATTGTCGGAACCACGTCTACTAAGAGGGGACAAATACCGGCAACAGAGAAGAAACACAACGAATGCAATGCAACAATATGATGCATGAATGTGACATGCCAAAATGCTGTGAGTTGAGCTAATGCAACTAGCAACAATTTAAATGGAGTTGGTTTGAACACTAGGTTCAAATTGAAACTCCACATGGGACATTTAAAATGCCATTTATTCAAATTGTCTTAAACAGTGGCTGTAAGTTGTTCCAACATGCATGAAAATGGCACAGATGGAAAGATTGATTTTTTTGATCATTTTTCATATATAAATTATTTCATTCTGAGCTGCGATTTATTCTCTATGAATTTTTGAAGTTTTGCTAATTTCTGTAATTTCCTGGTTATTTCAAAATAGAATAAATCCAGAAAAGGATTTCATCAAGTCGACCAAGGCGTCGATGTGGCATCACGGTCAATCGACCGGTCCAGTCAAACCTGGCCGCGGGCCCCATAAGTCGGTGAGACAGGGGTTAACTAGGGTTTAACTAAACATAACTAATTACTTAGCCGGGTTAATTAACCGGCGAGGCCACTCAATGTTGTTAGACCTAATTAATAGAGTTAATTAGCACTAATAATAATCTTAACCTAAAATAACTAGGGCCTGGGCCCACATGTCAGTGGCACGGGGCGTCATTAGCACTAGCCTAATCGGGGTTAGGCCAGCTATTAGCCGCCGGTGACTTCTGGCCACGGCGGAGGCACGCCGGAATCGCTGCTCCGACGATGGCTGGGCGTGTGGCTTGGTTCTAAGGCGAGCAGGATGTGTGCCGCATCCAGTGGTGCAAGCGGTTGCACGCGAGGAGGTCAGGAACGATGGCGACGACGACAACTGCGGCGGCCGGGGTACGGATTCGCGGGGACGGTAGCTAGCGTACGGGAACGGAGGGGGCGAGCATATAGGGAGGAGCGGGAGCTCACAGCGCTTCAGATGGAGCCAGCGGCAAGGGCGGGGACGCACTGGAGCCCGCGAAACCACGGCGGCGAGCAGCGGGCAGAGGCGATGAAGGAGAGCCCGATGGCGTCTCTTGAGGGAGTCCGAGATCTTGATCTTTGACCAGGTGAAGTAGTGCTCGTCGGCGGAGCTTTGGAACACGCTACAGCGGTGGTTCATCGACGGTGGCTACACGTACGGCTGCGGCGTGCTCTTGGTGGTGCTCGGGCTGCGCATGGAGTAGGGCTAGAGAGGCACCAGAGAGATGGGGGGGTGAGGGGGAAGGTGCTGGGCGTCTCTGTGGCGCGGTACAAAGGCCCAGGAGGCTGCCACGGCGAAGAAGGAGGTGGAGGACTCTGCGTGCGCGCGTGCGACTTTGCCTCTGCCTACTGGCAGAGGTTGAAGATGACCACGACACCCTTGGTGGCCTGGGCCAGCAATGATGTTTCGCTGCTACAGGTGCAGGTAAGCTGGGCCAGGTTAGTTCCTTCTTTTCCACATTTCTGTTTCTGTTTTCTAATATTTCATTTCTGTTTGGATTTGATTCCCAGACCAAATCATTTTAGTAGCTTCTGAAAATATTTATGTGGCTTGATAAAATATATTCAAAGCCACTCACAGGTTTTCAGGATTATTGGATTCATATGTTTAATATGTAGCATATATAAAACCAATGCAAATGGTTATTGCATTAACTCCAGGTGCCCAAAATAAATATTTATGAGCTCCTACAAATATTGGTTTGGATTTTATCTCTAGCCAATATTTTCAGAGAGAAACATGAACATTTTCTTGGACCTATTTGAAGCAATTTTATCTTGATCATCTTCAGAAAATGATTTATGAGGCTTTCACATGTCCCCATTTCAAATTCATTGAAATTTAAACATGATGCACACATGACTAGCTAGTCTAGGTCATACCAGAACTAGGGATGTGACAACTCACCACAACTAAACAAGAATCTCGTCCCGAGATTCAAGACGTGAGTAAGAAGACAGAGGGGTCACTAAATCTCACAAACTTCATGATCCAAGTTGCGCCTCATAAGAACGTTGATTTGATCATCATGTTTGTCTCGACGTCTTGCTCTGAGAACTCCATCCAACATGACAACGAGAAGGAAAGGAAAACTCTAGAAAAATCGATCTTCGTAAAGATCGAGCAACTCAGGATCAACTCATGGAGTGAGACATTGAAACATCTCTCGAACTGAGGCACAAAACACACATCAGAGATGATGGTAAGGATTTGATGACGAAGGTTTAATTTGGTAGGCAAGAATTCCACGCTTGAAAAGAAGGTGCACTAGTTTTAGAGTAGCGAGGAGTTAATTGTCCTTCATACCATAACGTGACACCTTAGGGAAGGTGTAGGACCTTGAAGTATGTCTAGGGGGGTGATTAGACTACTTGACCAATTAAATACTATGCCTTTTCCCAATTTTAGACTTTGGCAAATTTTTGCTATCTTTTAACAATTCAAGCAATCATCACGCAATTCAAGCAAGCATGCAAAGAGTATATAGGCAGCGGAAAATAAAGCATGCAACTTGCAAGAATGTAAAGGGAAGGGTTTGGAGAATTCAAACGCAATTAGAGACACGGATGTTTTTGTCGTGGTTCCCATAGGTGGTGCTATCGTACATCCATGTTGATGGAAACTTCAACCCACGTAGGGTAACTATTGCGCGAGTCCACGGAGGGTTCCACCCACGAAGGGTCCAGGAAGAAGCAACCTTGTCTATCCCACCATGGCCGTCGCCCATGAAGGACTTGCCTCACTAGCGGTAGATCTTCACGACGTAGGCGATCTCCTTGCCCTTACAAACTCCTTGGTTCAACTCCACAATCTTGTTGGAGGCTCCCAAGTGACACCTAGCCAATCTAGGAGACACCACTCTCCAAGAAGTAACAAATGGTGTGTTGATGATGACCTCCTTGCTATTGTGCTTCAAGTGATAGTCTCCCCAACACTCAACTCTCTCTCATAGGATTTGGATCTGGTGGAAAGAAGATTTGAGTGGAAAGCAACTTGGGGAAGGCTAGAGATCAAGATTCATATGGTTGGAATGGAATATCTTGGCCTCAACACATGAGTAGGTGGTTCTCTCTCAGAACTAGTAAGTTGGAAGTGTAGGTTTGTTCTGATGGCTCTCTCCACGAATGAAGAGGAGGTGGAGGGGTATATATAGCTTCCACACAAAATCTAACTGTTACACACAATCAACAAACTCGGTCAGACCGATTTAGTAAACCTAGTGACCGTTAGGCTTTTCGGTGGGACTGACATGCAACTCGGTAGGACCGATATGGTTAGGGTTAGGGCATAACGTAATCTCAGTGAGACCGATTACACAAACTCGGTGAGACCGATTTTGGTAATTAGCTAACCAGAGAGTTGGTCAGGTAAACTCGGTGGGACCGATTTGCTCTTTCGGTGAGACCGAAAAGTTACAAAAGGGAAACACAGAGTTTACATTGTAATCTCAGTGGGACCGATTCGCTCTTTCGGTGAGACCGAAAAGTTACGAAAGGGAAACAGAGAGATTACAATCCCATCTCGGTGAGACCGAGATCCCTCTCGGTGAAACCGATTTGCCTAGGGTTTGTGGCAGTGGCTATGACATCTGAACTCGGTGGCGCCGGATAGAAAGAATCGGTAGGGCCGAGTTTGACTTTTGGGTTTAGGTCATATGTGGATGTGAGAAAGTAGTGGAGGGTTTTGGAGCATATCACTAAGCACATGAAGCAAAAGGCTCATTAAGCAACACCCCATCCCTTCTTGATAGTATTGGCTTTTCCTATAGACTCAATGTGATCTTGGATCACTAAAATGTAAAATGTACAGTCTTGAGCTTTTGAGCTTGAGCCAATCCTTTGTCCTTGATATTTTGAGGGATCCACTTTCATCATCCATGCCATGCCATTCATTGAGCTTTCCTGAAATATTTGTCTTGGAATAGCATTAGCTCAATGAGCTATATGTTGTTATGAATTACCAAAACCACCTAGGGATAGTTGCACTTTCAATCTCCCCCTTTTTGGTAATTGATGACAATATATAGATCAAAGCTTCGACAAATGATAATAAAATTTGAAAAACATCGTCACTTTGAGAAGTATGTGATAAGCAAGAGCTCCCCCTAAATTTGTGCATAGAAATATTTGCTTTGGACTGCAAATGCACAAGGAATTAGGCTCATGGGTTACTCTTCCATGTCACATACATCTTGGTGGAGCGCTCAAAATAACAAAGATTGAATACATGCACTCATCACCAAGCAAAGTGAATGATCATATAAGGATAAAATAAGATAATATCATAACGGGCATAAGTGTAGCTTATGATCAAACACATGATCATAAATGTCTCACGGTAATTGCATAGTATCTCAACCATTCAAAAGCAAATAAAGTTCAACCAAAAAGACAAGAGAGAACAAAAGCAAATCTCTCTCTCTCTCTCTCGAAGCCTATGATCTATACATTTTTCTCCCCCTTTGGCAACAAGTTACCAAAAGTTCCTAGAAAATGCATAGGACTATAACGTCTCTCAGGCTTGGTCTTCTGGTGGTGGTGGTGTCCGGAGAACTCCAAGAACGAAGGCTTCAGTCGATGTAGACGGAGCTGAAGGAGTTGGTGCTGGAGCTGGTTGTGTTGGAGCTGTAGCTGGAGCTGATGAAGTGACTGTGGTGTCTTGAACCGGCTCTGCAGCTGATCTCTGAGCTCATGGCACTCTGGCAAATGCATCAGTCATTGTTCTGCCCTTCCTCTCCTGCATGTCATCCTGTAGCTGCTCCACAGCTGACTGAATCTCAGTTACTTTGACATCAAGATCATAGAATTTTTGTTCCATGATTCTCTCCAGGCTCTCCTGGTTTTGAGTTAGGGTGGCCAATCCCTTCTCAATCAGCAGTGTTGATGCTATCAAGTAACCAAGCTGCTCCTGCTTGTTCTTCAGAAAGTACTCAGATGCCTCTGCTTGAGTTGGCATCTTGGCAGCCTTCTCTTTCCTAGCTTTCTCCTTCTTCTCTTGCGCTTGCACTGATGTTGGTTCATTTTCAGTCATGACAACTTGATTGTCCTCAAAGTCAGTATAGAGAACCATGTGTTCCTTATCCAACTGATACTTTCCTGTGCCCATCTTTGAGTTTATCAACTCCTGAATCTGTGGGGCATATCCACAGCTCCTCTTCTGATCTGCTACAGTCCTCTTGATAGTTTAAACTATGAGACTCATGACTTTGAATTTCTGAGGCACATCAAAAACGTGAAGCAAATTGATTGCATGCCCTCTAATCATGTTGTGGTCACCTAATTTGGGCAAAAGAGTGTGCCTTACAATCCAGTTGATTGTAGGCAGCCCTGACAGAAGATAGTGAACTGATCCAAACTTGAAGGACTCAAGTGCATCATCTGGGAGTTCCTTGTACATGTGTGACATTGAGTTGTGACCCATCTTCTTCTTGGCATAAATGTCCAAGTCATCTTCATCTTCCATGGGGGCATTGATCAGACTTGCCCATTCCTCTATGGTTGACTGATATCGTGTTCCTTCAAACATCCACACTATCCTGCCATCTGGATAGAAATGTGCTGTGGAGTAGAATTGCATAATGAGCTCGTCATTCCAATTTGTGAGCTTCTGTCCAACAAAATTTGCAACTCCACAAGCACTGAAGCTGTCATATACTCCAAGGTAGTGTTCTTCATTCTCCTGAATATAAGTCCAGTCGACCCACCTCATATCACAAACAATGGGCTTCTTATCCAACAAGATAGTCTCATAGAAGTCCTGTTGTTCCTTGGTGTGGAACCTGTAATCCACAGCAGTCCTTCTCCTGGTGGCATATGGATCTGACTCTCTCCATAGCATCAACCCTTGATCTCTCCTGATCTTCATGTTTTCAGCCACAGGATGAGCATCATTGTGGTCTGGGATCTTGGGCTTAAGCTTCCTTAGGACCTGCCCTTCTTCATCTTCCTCAGCTTCAATCTCAGGCATTGGAGCCTTGTTCTTCCACGATTCTTTGGTATACTTCTGGTATTCCTCTTTGGTGCACTCTTGGGCTTGGGGGCAGCTTTGGGCTTAGAAGTTGCAGCCTCTGACTTTATGGCATCACCCATCAGCTTTTGTGCCTTGGGTGCAGGCTCTGCAACCTCTTCTTCTTCCTCTTCTTCCATCATAGATAGCTTCCCAATCACCCTGGCCATGGTCTTCTTGACCCTTTCCTTCCTTTTATTCCCTTCAGCAGCAGCAGGTTCTTTGGGTTGGGACTCCAAAGCAGCTTCAGTGGAGACTCTGGCTTTGGACATAGGTTATCTGCCTGCTGGCCTTTTGATCTTCAATCCAGGCTTAACTGTTGTTGAGCTATGCTCTCTCTTGAGCACTTTCTTCTTGGAACTGGCCTCATCCTCAGCTGCCACATAATCTTCATCCTCAGACTCTGAGGTCTTCTTCTTCCTTGTCCTGGTGGAAGCCTTGGGCAAATTACTGGGAGTGCTTCTGCTCCCCTCATCTGAGCTGCTTGAGGGACTAGTGCCTTCACTCATTTGAACTTGCTCCTCTGACCTGTTCTGGCTGTCACTTTGGTCTGACATGCTGCACTGGCTGACTGCTGACCCTGTGAATAGCTATAGATGAGGTAGAGTGGATGAGCATCACAAAATGCAGAGATTTTTGCAAAAGAATGATTCAAAAACTTAGTTTTAGTTTCCACAGAAAGCATTTCGGATCTACCAATTTTCAAACTCGGTGATACCGAAGCAGTTTTGGAACCTAAACTAGTGAACTCGGTCAGACCGAGTCACAGTTCGGTGGCACCGAGATTGCTAGGGTTTCACAAAGTCCTAAAATCGGTCACATCGATTTGTAATTCTTGGTCAGACCGAGACTTACTAGTGCAATGGCGTTAGCCAAATCGGTGGGACTGAGTTTTTCAACTCGGTGGGTCCGAGATGGTTTCAGCGGAAACCTAACCCTAAATTTTCGAATGCAACTATTCTAAGGATTGATTTGATTGGATAGGAGTGTTTCAATCATGGCAAGATGCATAATGAACACAATGTGCTGAGAATCGGATGAGGAAAGCACTGTGATCGAGTTCATACCCTAGTTCGGCGGGAACTCGCTACGGCGGCAACGGCGGAGGAGAATTCCGTTGACGGCGGCGGAGACCAGCGACACGCGGCAGCTGGCGACGAAGTCAACGATCCGTAGACCAAGTTGGCAGAGCGAGCTATGCGCGGGCGAGAAGATTCGGAGAACGTTTTCCAAATTTTGCCCGTGCGATATATATAGCCCGACCCTGTCGGTGTGACTGAGTGGTACAACTCGGTGGCACCGAGATGCTAAACTGTGAACAGTTACTGCAACTCGGTGTGACCGAAAAGTACAAATCGGTCGCACCGAGATGAAAACCTAGATCGACTTAGTAATCTCGGTATCACCGAAATGGAGGAATCGGTCAGACCGAAAATCACAAAGAAGTTTTGGAAGTTTAAGTCTATGACGAATCGGGGACTCCAAGTGCTCCTCACACAGAGTGGTTCGAATCTGACTTGATCAAATTTTGTAATGTAGCATGAATAGAGTTTGAGACAAGAAAAGCATAGATAGCTAGAGGAGGTTCTTAGGCATTCTTGTCCATCCACTTGGCCAAAGAAAAGAAAAGCCAAACAAACAAAGCAACAAGTGGATGTCCTCGAATGAGTAAAATATGCAACCAACATGCTCACACAATAAGATGACAAATGAAATATGTGACAAAGCATGCACAACCAATTCTAGCATCTATCAAACAATTGGCGATGACTAGGTCATCTATATATGAGTATATTGACTTAGGAGTCAAATGACAACATTTGATCATAGGTCATACTCATCGTTTAAGCTCAAGTGGGGTTACCACTTTTACATAAAGCATTTATGTGTTCACATCTTTAGAGTTGCTTTGACTCAATTCTTGGAGTTAAGCTCCCCCTAGATGTGAGTTCCCCCCTTAGAGGGATAAACTAACCTTGGGTTGTCGTTGATGACTTCATGTAGGTGTTGAAGATGTGGATGCTCAATGTTGATGTAGATCTTTTGAAGCAATCCTTTGGAATGAGTTGCACTTTCAATACCTACACGGGTTAGTCCCACAAGGAACAAACAAGAATATCCATAGACATAGAGTGATGCACACACAAAATGATGTCCATGAAAACATTAGATTACCTTGTCCCTTGCCTTACCAACATGAGGGTTTGTGACTCCTTGAACTAGTGCAAGATATGGAAGTTGATTGCACTTGTCCTTGCCATAATGATATGAGTGAAAAATGTTGGCGGAGTCACCCTCAAGAACTACTCTAGTTCTTGTTCTTCGGGATCCACATCATCTTGATGGGAATCCTTGGTGTAGTAGTCGTGCTTGATGAAGTAGAACTTGACGTAGTCTTGGGAACCCACTTGACCAAGGCCTTAGGTGCTTCTTCAAATGCATCAATCTCCTCTTGAAGCTTGTCCTTGCCTTTGTTCTTGTGGTCTTGTGGTGGAAGATCATCTTGAGCTTGTGTTCCCTTGAAGGAAGTAGGATCATACTTCTCTTGTTGAGGAACAAACTTCGTCTTGGGGTATTGATCTTCTTCCCACTCTACTCCATCGGCATTAAACTTTCGTCCGAAACCAACACCTTGATTCTTCCGGTGCCTTCCTTGCTTGCGTACAATTTCCTCAAATTGCTTACTCCCAGCAAGGCTCTTGTATACACCTTTCTATATAATTGCCTTCAATAATCTGTTTTCTTGCTCAAGTGTAACTTGGCTAGGAGAATCATTAGTGGAATCAAGAGAACAACTAGAAGCAACAATATTGGATTTAGCATTGTTATTGTTACTACTAGAAGAAGAATCCTTTTTGTTCTTGTTACTAGACTTGACTTGAGGCATGTAAGTAGATAGGAGTAAACGCTTGGCAATGTAAGAAGAACTTTTCTTACGGAGATCATCATTGATTGCTTTTAGGAACTCATGCTCTTGCTCAAGATTGAGCTTTTCAAAGCGTAACTTCTCATGAGCCCTTAAAAGTTCTCGGTGATCTTCAAAGATAGTTTCATGAGCTAGCTTAAGATTGTTTAGTTCTTTAGTTAGACGCTCAATTTTCTCCTTATCATTGTCATTCGTTTCATCTTTATTAGCATGATTAATTGACGTTTCATCATAATATTCATCACTAGAGTTGTCAACAAGTAAATCATCATCACCTAGCAAGTCATCTTCATCACTATTAAAATCAACATACTCGGGTGTGTTACCTTAGGACCTTTGGCCATGAAGCATCTTCCAATTCCTTCATTTGGTGATTCAAATATGTCGTAGGAGTTGGTTGACACAAGTGCTAAACCGGCAACACCTATATCTTGAGTGTATTCGAGTCGAGTGATAGCTTCTCTCGGAGTGATTGTCGAGTTTGAGTCGGATACCCATTCACCAACATGAGCTTGATGTCTTCGCTTTGTGTAGCTCTTTGATGACTTGTCCTTCCTTTCTCGAATCCTTGCTTCTCCGTGAGGGTCTTCGCTCATAACGATCATCTCTACTCCTTCTCTCTCTTGGTGGTGATTCTTCTCTTCTACTTCTTCTCTTGGGAGAATCTTCTCTTCTTTTGTAGGGTGCCGTATACTCATTGGAATAGTGTCCGGGTCTCCCAGAATTGTAGCAATTGCGCTCTCGACTAGAAGATCTTTTGTCATTGTAGGACCTTGACTTGGAGCTTCTTTCTTTGCTTCTACTCTTGTAGAATTTGTTGAAGTTCTTCACCATTAAGCTCAATTATTCATTGAAGGTTTGTTTCTCACTTGATGATGTGGGGGATTCACATGAGGCTTTGTAAGCACCACTTGACTTGTTGTGAAGTTCCTCCTTATCCTTGAGTGACATCTCATGAGCAACAATTCTTCCAATGACTTCTGTTGGCTTGAGATCTTTGTAATTTGGCATCATTTGGATCAATGTGCACACGGTATCATATTTTCCATCCAATGCTCTTAGGATCTTCTTGATGATGAGTATGTCGGTCATCTCTTCACTTCCTAAGCCGGCAATCTCATTTCTGATAAGAGCAAGCCTAGAGTACATTTCAGCGACACCTTGACCATCCTTCATTTTGAACTTGTCAAGCTGACTTTGGAGCACATCCAACTTGGATCCCTTGACGGAGTCGGTACCTTCATGCATATCAATCAAAGTATCCCAAATTTCCTTTGCATTCTCAAGACGGCTGATTTTGTTGAATTCTTCGGGGCACAATCCGTTGAAGAGGATATCACAAGCTTGAGCGTTGTATTGCAACATCTTCAACTCTTCCGCACTAGCTTCACGGTTCGGTTCTCTCTCATCAAAGAATTCACCTTGCAAGCCAATACACACAATAGCCCAAACGGCGGGGTTATGTCCGAGAATATGCAGTTTCATCTTATGCTTCCAACTAGCAAAATTAGTTCCATCAAAGTAAGGACCTCTACAGTGATAATTTCCCTCGCTAGACGCCATACTCTCCAAGGTTGTAAAACCAAGGCTATGACCACCAAAAGCTATGGAAATCAAAGCAAATGGAGACCAAAGCTCTGATACCACTTGTAGGACCTTGAAGTATGTCTACAGGGGGGTGATTAGACTACTTGACCAATTAAAAACTATGCCTTTTCCCAATTTTAGACTTTGGCAGATTTTAGCTATCTTTGAACAATTCAAGCAATCATCACGCAATTCAAGCGAGCATGCAAAGAGTATATAGGCAGCGGAAAATAAAGCATGCAACTTGGAAGAATGTTGTCGGTGTACTAGAGTAGGGGTACCCTAGTATCCCGAACTCGTGCACGGACGATTCTGCATGACTTCAGCTGCAAGGCTTGCCTGTTCACCGCCAAGATCCTCCGCAGTTCCTTTGGAGCCATTCAAGAACAAAGTATTTAACCAAGAAGACAAGGCCCCGGCAAGAGGAGCTTGCCGGGAAGGCCACTCAAGGCACGCAGAAGACAAGACCCCGGCAAGAGGAGCTTGCCGGGAAGGCTCGGAGGGCGACAAGCCTCCGGACGCGACAAGGATTCAGCCGCGGCAAGGCACTTGCCGTGGCAGGCAACCTCTCTTCATCTCCGCTCTAGCTCATCCATCAACGTGTCGCCATGGTACCATTCCATGCGCGCGTGTCAAGAGGTTGTGCAGCCAGCGGGGAGCAGCGATAAGCGGCGCTGACAAGCCTACCATCGTGGCAAACGGTGGCGCTCCTGACGGTCCCTCAAGCAGACTGTTTAGGCGACAGGTACGGGCATTTAATGCTTTTGTCCCTTGCCGTCAGAGTTAGGTATATTGCACTGTACACTGTTCAAGTAGGTGTACCAACTACTGTTTTTCCATTTGTACCCTCATCTACGTTGCCACCTGTCGGAGACCCCTTGAGCATATAAAAGGAGGCCCATGCGCAACGTAGAGGGGGTTCGGTCCGTTCGACTCATTCGAGACCAGAGACGTTCGCGCTAGGTTTTGTAGCTCTCTGTGCTCCCTAGAAAGAACACAATACAAATCAGACAAGCAGCAGTAGGAGTATTATCTCTCCGGAGAGCTCCAAAGCTGGGTAAAACTGCTCGTGTGCCTCGCCTCGATCCGCTCTTCGTGCGGTCTCCGCCCCCCTCCGAACCAGAAGGGGCCTGGTCCGCCGGCCCCATAGGTGTTCGTGGGTCCGATCAGCCTCCCCGACATCTTTGGCGCGCTGTAGGGCGTCGAGGCTGTGTGAACCTGATCCGGCGTTCACACGAGCAACATCTTCATCATCTTCAACGTCTTCATCAACATGCCACCGAAGAAGAAGGCTTCGGGCAGCGTGAGCCGTCCCGCTGCACTCCATCATCACCGGAGCAAACGGGTGGTGGAGCAGACGCTGGCGGAAGAACGGGCGCCGGCGAAGGAGTTCGTGACGCTGCCAAGTCCAAGGACAAGGCCGCGCAAACCTCGGTGTCCGCACATGCCCTGCGCCCATCTCAGGAGACGCGGGACCAACAGCGTCATGGTATTCCCAATACCATACGCTCGTTGGATCAAGACCGAGCTGGAGGATCTCGAGACCCTCAAGACCAGCGTGCACGCCAACATGCTGGCACGAGCGAGATACGGTCGCCTAGATGTGATGCTGCTCCTTCTAACATAGTTAGAAGTCCGAGCATATCCCGCTCCTCGCACCGTTCACCATTGCCACCCACTACACCCGCAGAAGCTCTGGCGAGAGCTCAACTGCTCCTCGACTACCCTCCAACGGCTGACAAGGTCAACGAGTGGAGGGCCACCATACAAAGTCTCATCGGCTTCGCCAACGGCGACGCTCCGCGGCAACCGAGTCCGTCGCTGCCGCGGCAAGAACGCCAAACGCGAGCCGGTGGCGACGAGACCGGTGGGGGTGCAACCACCATGCAATCTCCACCCCAAAGGCCAAGATCACCGACTCGCCGGATCCACCTCGACAGCGACTCCACTGCGTCATCGGATCCACGAGCTCGCCGCGATCAGCGCCAAGTTCTTCATGAAAGACAACAAGAAGACGCTCGAACTCGCATCGAGCGCCGAAGAGAAGCGCGACGTCAGTCCGACAAGCGTGCTGGGCCCTCTGTTGACATGCACGCGCCAGAGGAACCGGGCGGCTTGCCGTACGCGGTAGGCTGCCCTGCGTTCACTCGTGAGCTGCGGCAAGTCCAGTGGCCCAGCCAGAAAAATTTCAAGCCAGACGTGCCGGAGAAGTACGATGGCAGGACGCATCCGTCAGAGTTCCTCAGCATCTACACCATCGCGGTGCAAGCTGCGGGGGGACGAGACGACAAGATCCTCGCCAACTACTTCCCGCTGGTGCTCAAGCCCAACGTCAGGTCCTGGCTCATGCACTTGCCGGACAACTCCACTTCACAGGCGGCCACAAGCCTCATGGCCAAGAAAGTGACCTTCATCTGCTCGCCCAGAAGGAAGGAGAGTCCCTGCGCAAGTTCATTCAGAGATTCAGCCGCGTGCACTACAACATCCCAGATGTCCACCCTGCCGCGATGATCAGCGTGTCTCACCAGAACGTGCGGAACCGCAGGATGAGGGAGGAGATGGCGATGTGCAAAGTCAAGGACGTCAGTGAGCTGTATGCCTTGGCCGACAAGTGTGCACGTCTTTGAGGAAGGGAGGAGACTCCTGAGAGAATGCGTAAGCAGGATCTCGACAAGGAGGAGACCGCCCGGCAAAGAAGAGCCGGCGGCGAGGCAACAGGAAGAAGAAAGGCAGAGAAGTGCTAGCTATTGAGCAGTCCGACAACGGAGGTGGCGACAAGAACGCCAAGGCTGGTGGCTCCGGCAAGGAGGTTGCCGCTGACGCCAACAACCAGTCTGTGGCGGCAGCCGACAAGCAGGACGGCTCCGCAAGCAAGCGATCGCAAGATCCACCGTATTAAGGGCCATGACCTCCAGAGCTGCAAGAAGGTCGAGCAGCTTGTTGAACAGCGAAGGCTGAGTACGAGCAGCGCGACAAGGAGAAGGTTTCGTGAAGGTGCCTGGAGGAGCCAGCAAGAAACGTCCCGGCCGGGGAGGGCGCCGCGGCAAGGCCAAGTAGCGACAAGGAGACAGGCCTCCCCGCGGCCACGACAAGGACGAAGATGACGACGACGATAAAGATATGGAAGATGACGACGCCGATGAGCAGGAGTTTCAGAAAGCTACGGAGGTCCTCTGCGTTGACGGAGGTGCTTCCCTGCATACTTCCCACCGCCAACTCAAGCAGTGGATGCGGGAAGTTAATGCAGCTGAACCATCCGTAGAGTCACGCAAGCCCCTGAAGTGCTCCAGCACGCCTATCATCTTCGATATTGAGGACCACCCTGATCGCATAACTACAGTTGGGTGCTTGCCGATGTTGGTCTCACCAACTATCCGCAACCTCAAGGTCACCAAGATGCTAGTTGACGGCGGGGCCGGCTTGAACCTGATCTCCTCCGCGGTGCTCCAGAAGCTTCAGATCCCTGGCAGCGAGCTCGAAGAGACTGGCACTTTCCAAGGAATCAATCCAGGAAGGAGCAAGCCCAAGGGGAAGATCTCGTTGCCGGTAACATTTAGCAGCGAGTTGAACTTTAGGACTGAGAGGGTCACATTCGACGTTGCTGATTTTCCATTGCCTTAGAATGGGATACTTGGTCGTCCAGCACTCGCCAAGTTCATGGCAGCCTCTCATTATGCATACAACTTACTCAAGATGCCAGGCCCGATAAGCATCATCTCTGTCCATGGCGACAAGAAGGATGCTCTTATCTGTGCCGACAAGATCTACCGGGATGCAGCAGCCGCGACAGATTGCAAGTCACTTGCCGCTGAAGCTCCCAGAGGGAAGAAGAAGACCAAGTCTGGCAAGAGCTCTGATGCCCACTCCGGCAAGCGCACCTCTTCGGAGTGCTGCGCTACCGTCGAGGACGCACCATCGAGCTCCACAGGCAAGTGCAAGAAGATGATGACAGCTTCGCCAAAGACCAAGAGGGTGTCCGCCAAGGAGGACGACACTAGTGGTACCTTCACCATCAGTGCCTCTCTCGACCCTAAATAGGAAGGCGCGCTCGTTGCTTTCCTACGGGCGAACGTCGACGTGTTTGCATGGCAACCGTCTGACATCCCCGGTGTTCCCAGGAAAGTAATTGAACACCGTCTTGCCGTTTGTCCTCATGCGCGGCCCGTCAAGCGTAAAGTCGTGAAGCGTGCGTTGGAGCGCCAAGAGTTCATCGCAGAAGAGATCAAGAAACCGGAAGCAGCAGGCCTTGTCAGAGGAGTGCTCCATCCGACGTGGTTGGCCAATCCTGTAGTTGTGCGCAAGGCAAATGGGAAATGGAGACTTTGTATTGACTTCACGGATGTTAATAAAGCTTGTCCCAAAGATCCATTTCCCTTGCCGCGCATCGACCAGATTGTTGACTACACGGCTGGATGTGATTTGCTTTCATTTCTTGATGCATAGTCAGGATATCATCAGATCTTCATGGCAGAAGAAGATGAGGAGAAGACCGCATTCATTACTCCATGTGGCACATATCGTTTTCATACGGATGCCTTTCGGTTTGAAGAATGCTGGTTCAACGTTTGCAAGGCTAGTCCATGACGCTTTTGAGCCGCAAATGCATAGAAATGTAGAAGCCTACATGGATGACATAGTGGTCAAGAGCAAGGACAAAGCAACTCTGGTTCAAGATTTGGATGAGACCTTTGCAAATCTGCGCAAGATCAACCTCAAGCTCAACCCCGAGAAGTGCGTATTTGGAGTCCCTTCCGGCAAGCTTCTCGGGTTCTTCGTGTCTCAGCGGGGAATTGAAGCCAATCCCGACAAGATCAAGGCCATTGAGCAGATTGAAGCACCAAAGCGCGTCAAGGATGTCACGAAGACTTGCCGGTTGCGTAGCTGCTCTCAAAGAGTTTATCTCTAGGTCTGCTGAACGCGCCTCGCCATTTTTCAAGATTTTGAAAAAGGCAGGTCCAATGAAATGGACTCCGAAGCGGAGGCAGCGCCGCAGACTTGAAGAGATACCTGTCCTCCACTCCAACACTTGTCGCACCTAAGCCACAAGAGAAGTTGCTGCCATATATAGCGGCAACCAATCAAGTGGTTAGTGTTGCGTTAGTAGCGGAGAGGGAGGCGGATGATGAGCTAGCAACCACGGCAGACACATCCAGCGACAAGCGAGGGGCTTCACGACAAGCTCTGGTCCCGACAAAGGACGGATCTCTTGCAGACGCATGGGCAGATGCAGAAAAGGATGGTGCAGCGCCCAGTTTACTTTGTCAGTTCTCTTCTGCAGGGGGCTAGATCAAGGTACTCTGGTGTGCAGAAATTGCTTTTCGGCCTTCTCATGGCCTTGAGAAAGTTGCGCCATTACTTTCAGGCACATGAGATCACAGTTGTCACTCGCTTTCTGCTGAAGAGGATACTGCAGAATCCAGAAGCAACATGCAGGATTGTCGAGTGGGCACTGGAACTGTCAAGCTTTGGCCTCAAGTTTGAAAGCACTTCAACTATCCAAAGCAGAGCATTGGCAGAATTCATAGCGTAATGGACGCCAACACCAGATGAAGAAATTCGAGACGAGCATTCCCGCCAAAGAAGCAAGCAAAGAGTGGCTGATGTACTTTGATGGTGCCTTCTCGGCTGCAAAGCGCCCGGTCTTTGGCGTCGCTTATAGCACCCACCGGAGAGCACCTCAAGTACGTAGTCCAGATGCACTTTCCCAAGGAGCAAGCAACTAACAATACTGCAGAGTATGAAGGTTTGCTTGCCGGTCTCAGGATCGCAGTGGACCTTGGGATCAAGAAGCTTATTGTCAGGGGTGACTCGCAGCTTGTCGTCCGCCAAGTGAACAAAGATTATCGAGTCCGTTGATGGAAGCCTACGTTGATGAAGTGAGAAAGCTAGAAGAACACTTTGACGGCCTACAAATGGAACATGTTCCAAGAGCTCAGAATGATATTGCTGATGGCCTGTCAAAGTGCGCTGCACTCAAGTTGCCTGTGGAACCAGGGATTTTTGTGCTCAAGCTAACTCAACCAACCGTAACACCATCAACTGGACAGAACAAGAAGAGGAAGTTGGTCTCTGGTGACTACTTTCCGGCAGAGCTCCCCGAAGCCGCCGCCACGAAGGTCCCCAAGATTGACACCAACAGTGCTGAGGGGCAGTCTGCTCCGACAAGCCCCAGGGTTTGTTTCGTTGAAGGAGACGCTGCCGACAAGTTTTGCTCTGGCAAGCTTGCCGGGGAACGTCAAGCTCCGGCTGAGCCGCAGGTTCTTGCCGTGGAAGCTGATGTTCCCGCAGCAACAGATGTGCCTTTAGTCCTTGTTGTCGAGCCGCAAGCTCCAAAGATGGTCGCAGCAGATTGTCCGCTTCCTTCAGACGGAGAACTTCCCAAGAGCAAGAAGAAGCGGAAAGAGTAGCCCGGCAGTCAAGTATGTACCAGTTTGTCGACAAAGACACCGCATGTATGAGACTCAACGGTGTGAAATTGAAGTGTATTTGCCGGAAGATGGACAAAAGTAGTTGGCGAGATACATGGAGGCATATGTGGTCACCACATTGGTGCGAGCACTTGCCGCAAAGCTTTCCGGCAAGGTTTCTTCTCGCCGACGGCCCTCCGTGATGCAACCGCACAAGTAAGCAAGTGTGAAGCGTGCAGTTCCATTCCAAACAGATACACCAGCCAGCTCAAGCTCTCCAGACGATCCATTTATCCTGGCCATTTTTGGTGCTGGGGCTCGACATCCTCGGCCCCTTCCCCGAAGTTGTCGGGGCTTTGAGTACTTGTACGTTGCCATCGACAAGTTCACAAAGTGGCCGGAAGTGGAAGCAGTGAGGAAGGTGACAACACAGTCAGCAGTCAAGTTCTTCAAGTCGATTGTTTGCCGTTTCGGAATCCCTAACAGGATCATCACCGACAACGGCACACAATTTACGAGCCGCACCTTCATGCAGTACGTCCAAGATCTTGGCGCCAAGGTCTGCTTTGCTTCTGTTGCTCATCCGAGAAGCAACGGTCAAGCAGAGAGGGCAAATCTTTGAAGTGCCGCGCGGGCTCAAGACCAAAACTTTCGACAGTGCTGCACAAGTAACGGAAGAAACTGGATTGAGGAGCAGCCGGTGGTTCTTTAGTCGATCGTGACGACGCCAAATCGAGCCATGGCCGTACACCTTTCGCTCCTAGTCTATGGAGCAGAGGCAGTTCTCCCCACGGAACTCAGATATCACGGATCGCCTCGAGTGCTCGCTTATGATGAGCTTGAGCAAGAGCAGCTGCGACAAGATGACGCGCTGCTCCTTGAGGAAGATCGTCTTCAGGCCGCTGTACGAGCTGCTCGCTACCAGCAAGCTTTGCACCGCTACCATAGCCGCAAAGTTAGTGCCAGAAGCCTCGAGGAAGGCGACCTTGTTCTTCGGCGCGTTCAGTCCGCCAAGAATTCAAACAAGTTGACGCCAAAGTGGGAAGGCCCTTATTGGGTGAAACGAGTCACTAGGCTCAAGCGCTGTCCGCTTTGAAACCGAAGATGGCATTCCGGTGAGCAACTCCTGGAACATTGAGCATCTTCGTAAGTTTTACTCAGATGCGCGGTTGCGGAACCTGTTCCGCAACCACCTTTTGTACAAGTCTTGCCGCTGTTGCATGTAATCCTTTGTACAAAGCCGGAGCAGACCCGTGCATCAAGAAGCTCATGTGTTGCGCACAACTTGTCAAATTCATGCTTTCATCATTTTATTGCATGTTTTGGCTAACACTTTGTGCAGCAACCACACCCGATAAGCAACATCGAGTCATTTGGGCTCCATAACTTTATTTTCTCTCCTTTCTCTTTTCTCAAAGAAAGGAAGGCTCCCTCGCGCACAAGTTAACCAGGGGGGTAGGAGAAGATAATACCATGGACCAAGCGTTGCTCGAGGAAGTTTCGCCTTATCGGGAAGCAAAGGACAGAAAAGCTAAGTTGCCCAAGTTTGTGCAATCAGTTCTTAAATTTTTAAGTTATCTTCCTCGAACGATAGTACTTTGTATGGAAAATCTGTGCGCAGAGGAACCAACTCGCAGGCTAGTCGCGCCCTTACTTTGTTTCGAGTCCGCTCAACAACTTAAGTGAGCTGCAGCTAGTCGCGACAAGGTTGCTTGTCGGAGGCAGCGCCGCCAAAGTCAGCCGACGTTCCGCACTCAAGCGCCACAACAAGGGTGCCTGCACCGACAAGTTCCCTAAATGCGTAGGGCAAAAATGTACGAAGGAAGGAATCAAGTAGAGGAAATAACATTGCAATCATCGCCTAAGATAGAGTTATATTACAAAGTTGCTTGTCGCGGATCTAATAAATTGTTCTAAACATGATCAGCAGCGACAAAGGAAAGATAAAATTGGCGGCCTAATCTACGCGGTCGCCGTCAATCCTCTTGATCTTATTCACCTTGTCCACAATGGGTGCGACAAGGGCTTTGAGCGCCTCCACGTCAGCATCTGGCGGCAAGGATCTGAGGACGTCGTTGAGGTTGAGGCCTGGATTGCGAAAGGCCACCTTCATCAACACCTTCTCGAGGGCTCCTGCATAGATCTGGCGCGATTCCTCGGCCAGCTGCTTTGGGACCTCTTCCCGGAGTCGCTGGAGGCCCATCACCACGCCCTTGAAGAATAAGCTAAGCTTGGCGCTGGGTTGGAGATGCTCGTCGAAGGAGTATCCGAGATCCACCATCCCCAGCTCCATCAGCTCGTTGTGGATGTCGGCAGCAGTATCCACAAGACCTTCGGTCCAGTGCTCCACACTCTCTCTCAAGGCGCTCTGGGCGGCAACAGCGTTCGCCAACAGCTCCTCGTTGGCCTTGATCTGCTCCAACAGGCCCACCTCCCGCTCCTTGGCGCCGTCCAGCGTCTGCATCAGAGTGGTCAGCTTCAGCTGAAGGTCTGCCTTGGAATCCTTGGCGGCGTCGAGCTCCTTGCTGCTATCAGTGAGACGGCCCTGCAGCTCGCCAAGAGTGTAGGCGTCCTTCTCGTGCTCGTGCTTGAGCGCGGCAAGCTCCTCGCCGCTCTTCTGGAGACTGGCCTCCAACTGCGTCACCTTCGTCTGCAACTCTTCCTTGGCGGCCTCGGTGGCTGCGGCAGCATCCTTCGCTTCCTTAAGAGCCCCGCCGAGTGACTCCTCGCACCCGACAAGCTCTTCCTCGTGGCTGTCCAGGTTGACCTTCCGCTGCGCCAGCTCGCTTTCCTGCGCGGACAGCTTCTCGGCGGCAAGCCGCTGATCCTCCTCAGCTGCGGCCTTCTCGAGTATGAAGGTCGTGCGCTCTTCAGCGAGTAGCGCCCGCTCTTCCGCTACGTTCCAGAGAGCTTCCTGGTTGGCGCCCCGGAGCTCTTCTGCGCGCTTCTCCATGTCTGCTCCCGCCCTCGCGACAAGTGCTTCCCGGGACTCCAACTTGGCTTGTCGGGTGCGGTAGAGCGACAGCAGCTTCTTCAGCAGCTGCTCCTCCTCAGACTCGCCGCTGCTGCTGCTTGGCGCATCCACCAGCGTCAGCCCAGCGGAGGCGAGCAGCTCTCCATCGAAGGTCTCTCCTTCGACCGGCGCCCTGGAGCTCGACTCCCATGGGAGCTTGATGAAGACGCCGTCGCCGGCCTTCAAGTAGGCGCCGAGCTGGGGCTCTTCGAACTGGCGCTGCAGCAATGGCGGGAGTCGGCGGTCGGTGTAGCGCCTGGCGCTCCTGCGGCCCCAGGGCCGTCAGTGCGATCATCAGACCCCCCGCCAGCTTCTGCGGCGGCAGCCTCGGTGGCCTCCTCGCCGGAAGGCTCGTCAGCACCGGCCTCTTCTTCCACGACGGCGGCTTCGTCAGTGTTGTCGCGCGCGTCCTCCTCGTCGGCGACCTCGGTCTCCATCGGCTCTGTGTCAGACAAAGAAAGAACAGTCAAGCAAATGTTCAAAAAGAAAAACAGAAGAAAACAAGCCCAAGGGAAATTTTCGCGCAAGAGGATTACCTGCAATGGGATCTGCAGCCATGGTCTCGACCACTGGAGGGTCACTGGTGTTGTCCCTTGCCGGAGTAGCCTCCCTTGCCGGAGGACGTTCCCTTGCCGGAGAATCCTCCCTTGGCGGCGTAGTCGAAGCAGATAGAATTTCACGGGCGGCTTCCGAGCCCTCCTGATGAGGCTGCTCTGCTCCTATGCAAACCAACAGTCAGATATTAATGAAGAAGGAGCACCCATGCACACCTAACAGTAAGGAGAAAACCGCATACTTACTCTGGGGGCTGTGCTGGGGGCTGCTCTGAGGAAGGGTTGCCGGGTCCGGCAAGTGGGTCTCAGACGCGCCTCCTGTTGCCACGGGTGGATCGTCCTCGGCAGCGACCACCGGGTCTTGGCTCTCTTCGACGCTCTGGGCAGCGTCACAGAAAGGAAAGAGTTCAGAACGAAGCAAATCAGATTCAAGATGAAGCAACAAAATTGAAGAAATACAAGCACAATATTGAAGCTTACTCTTCTTCTTCCTCCTCGGAGCTAAGCGCGGAGAAGTCAAACTCCAGCTCGCCTCCTGTGCGACGAGGCGGAGGAGTGGGCTCTCTTGGCCGCTTGGCGGAGGCGTTGGCGGTGGGCTGGGAGGATCCCGCCCCAGTTGTCGCAGCAGCAGGGGTGCTCCTCATGCAACATCGCTTGCATGATAGAAGCGCGTCGCGCCAGCTAATGGGCCCGTCTGCCGCCCCGTCTCGTCTCCGGCCTTGCGGAGACGCCTCTTCGGCGGAGCCGGGGGCTCCGTTCGCGGCAAGCCGCTGGGTGGTGGAGAAGCAGCGCCCTCGGCTGGCTCGCTCGACTTGGCTTCGGGTTCGGCAAGCTCCTCTTCACCAGCGAACTTCCTTCGCTCGGCAAGGCTTGCCGCCTCGGCTGCGTCCGCCTCCTCCACGATGTACCCGAAGACGCCAGCGACAGCAGCTGCTGCCGCCTCCTCCAGCCTGGTGGCAAGGCGCACCATCTCTTCGTCGGTGGTGTCGCGGGTGAGCCTCTTCTGCTCATCGGAGCGGATCGGCACTTCTTCCAGGTTGTCGAAGAACTGCTGCACGATGTCGTCGAAAGGCTCTTGCCAGGTTGGAACGATCCCATGGGAATCGCACAACGGCATCATGGCGCAGATGCGGTCGAGCGTTGAGTTGTTGCACAATGGGACGACCCCCCCTCGGCAACCTAAACCACTCCGGGTGATCGGGGTCGTTCTTGAACAGCTCTAGCAGCATCGCATCCAACTCCAAGACGGTGAAATTCCAGTTAAGGCCCGGGCGCAGCCTCATGATGTCCGCTGCGTTTTGGAACTCCCAAGCAGGCCTCCTCCTCTCCTGCAAGGGAAGCGTCGGCGGCGAAGGAAATCTGCGCCAACTGTGCCTACGGTAAGTCCGGCAAGCCTGAGGCACAAAATCCGGGTCACAACTATCTTCAACCTAGCATCCTCCGGCGCCAAGCTGCTCCAATTGTTGCCGCACACTATTGGGGTTTGGCGCACGGCAGTGAAGGGCTGCGGGTTCTCCTCTACAATCCAACACCAATTGGCTCTCCACTCCTCCCACTTGCTGCGGAACTCTCCTTCCAGATAGGCCTCCTTCTTGCCGACCACAGAGACCCAAGCAATCCCCCGACAGCGGCTCCCCTCTCTCTCGCTGGGCGTGAAGAAGTGGCGGAAGAGGGCTACGTTGGGGTGGATCCCGACAAAGTTTTCGCAAAGGTGTGCGAAAACTGCCATGGTCAGAATGGCGTTGGGGGTGAAATCAAGGAGGCGGAACCCGTATGTGTTCATAATGTCGCAGAAGAATTCAGAAAAGGGCGGGCAGAGCCTGCAATAGAAGAAAAGGGCAAAGAAAGGGTACCCAGTTGGGGCTAATTCTGAAGCGGTGGCGGGGAGTACCTTCGTGCGCGGATGCGCACGCTGCCTCCATCGACTGAAGAGGTAGAAGCCCTCCCTCAGCTCCTTTGCGTTGAGATGGGGGAGAAGATGGCCCGCTCCTTTCGCAGCGGCCTTGTGAGCCGCTGCGCCTCGGCCGATTTCACGCCCTTCCCCTTGTCGGCTTTCGGAGCCATGGCGGAGGCGGTGGAGGAGGTCGACGGCGTTGAGTGGGCTTGTGGCGAAAGGGGGCGGAGCGCTGCTATCTTTGCACTGGAGAAGAAGGGGAGAGCGGCGGTGGTTTTCAAGACAAGACAGCAATGGCGAGGTGGATGCCCTGCCCCTGTTTCCCCTGTTTATAAGGGGGGAGAGGGGGCGTACGTTCCGCTTTTCCTAATAAAGAAACCCCCACGACCTCGCCCACGATCTCTCACACGACGCCACGTTCGGTGCGTGCCGTTAGTGGGGGGCGTGGAGGGTCCGAGGTGAGTTACGGCATGATCAAGGCCGCGTGTGACCGTGCACTGTTTTTGGGCCTGGCCCGACAGCGCCAAAGCACCGTGTGCGGCCCAGTTCGAGACTCTGTCGGTGTACTAGAGTAGGGGTACCCTAGTATCCCGAACTCGTGCACGGACAGTTGCAGCACCTCGCGGCAAGGCTTGCCTGTTCACCGCCAAGATCCTCCGCAGTTCCTTTGGAGCCATTCAAGAACAAAGTATTTAACCAAGAAGACAAGGCCCCGGCAAAAGGAGCTTGCCGCAAATCCACTCAAGGCACTCAGAAGACAACACCCAGTCAAGAGTATCAAGCCGGGAAGGCACTGAGCGCGACAAGCCTCCGGACGCGACAAGGATTCAGCCGCGGCAAGGCGCTTGCCTCGGCAGGCAACCTCTTCATCTCCGCTCCAGCTCATCCATCAACGTGTCGCCATGGGACCATTCCATGCGTGCGTGTCAAGAGGCTGTGCAGCCAGCGGGGAGCAGCGATAAGCGGCGCTGACAAGCCTACCATCGTGGCAAACGGTGGCGCTCCTGACGGTCCTCAATTGCCTTTGTTTAGGCGACAGGAGGGCATTTAATGCTTTGTCCCTTGCCGTCGAGTTAGGTATATTGCAATCGCATAATCGCTCAAGTAGGTGTACCAGCTATCGCTTTTTCCATTTGTACCCTCATCTACGTTGCCACTGCCGGAGACCCCTTGAGCATATAAAAGGAGGCCCATGCATAGCGTAGAGGGGGTTCGGTCCGTTCGACTCATTCGAGACCAGAGACATTCGCGCTAGGTTTTGTAGCTCTCTGTGCTCCCTAGCAAGAACACAATACAAATCAGACAAGCAGCAGTAGGAGTATTATCTCTCCGGAGAGCTCCGAAGCTGGGTAAAACTGCTCGTGTGCTTCGCCTCGATCCGCTCTTCGTGCGATCTCCGCCCCCCTCCGAACCAGAAGGGGCCTGGTCCGCCGGCCCCATAGGTGTTCGTGGGTCCGATCAGCCTCCCCGACAAATGTAAAGGGAAGGGTTTGGAGAATTCAAACGCAATTGGAGACACAGATGTTTTTGCCGTGGTTTTGATAGGTGGTGCTATCGTACATCCACGTTGATGGAGACTTCAACCCACGTAGGGTAACGGTTGCGCGAGTCCACGGAGGGCTCCACCCATGAAGGGTCCACGAAGAAGCAACCTTGTCTATCCCACCATGGCCGTCGCCCACGAAGGACTTGCCTCACTAGCGGTAGACCTTCACGAAGTAGGCGATCTCCTTGCCCTTACAAACTCCTTGGTTCAACTCCACAATCTTGTCGGAGGCTCCCAAGTGACACCTAGCCAATCTAGGAGACACCACTCTCCAAGAAGTAACAAATGGTGTGTTGATGATGAACTCCTTGCTCTTGTGCTTCAAGTGCTAGTCTCCCCAACACTCAACTCTCTCTCATAGGATTTGGATCTAGTGGAAAGAAGATTTGAGTGGAAAGCAACTTGGGGAAGGCTAGAGATCAAGATTCATATGGTTGGAATGGAATATCTTGGCCTCAACACATGAGTAGGTGGTTCTCTCTAAGAACTGGTAAGTTGGAAGTGTAGGTTTGTTCTGATGGACTCTCCATGAATGAATAGGAGGTGGAGGGGTATATATAGCCTCCACACAAAATCTAACCGTTACACACAATTTACCAAACTCGGTGGGACCGAATCAACAAACTCGGTCAGACCGATTTAGTAAACCTAGTGACCGTTATATTTACCAAATTGTGTTCACACACTTAGCTCACACATAGTAGGACAAGTTCATCACCATTCCAATTCATCCCCGATGAATCAGACCTGACTCAACTCTAAGCAGTTCTAGGCATGAGAAACAAGCATGAATGAGTAGGCACATCAGGGCTCAAACAACTCCTACTCATGCTAGTGGGTTTCATCTATTTACTGTGGCAATGACAGGTCATGCAGAGGAAAGGGTTTCAACTACCGTAGCATGTAACAGTTGAATCGTTGTTGTCCTAATGTGGTAAAAGAGAGCAGGAGCAAGAGAGTGGGACTGTATCAGAATGAACAAGGGGTTTTTGCTTGCCTAGCACTTCTGAAGATAGTATAGTTCTTCATCTGTGTCATCGATCTCATCGTCGGAACCACGTCTACTGAGAGGGGTAAATACCGGCAACAGAGAAGAAACACAATCAATGCAATGCAACAATATGATGCATGAATGTGACATGCCAAAATGCTGTGAGTTGAGCTGATGCAACTAGCAACAATTTAAATGGAGTTGGTTTGAACACTAGGTTCAAATTCAAACTCCCCATGGGACATTTAAAATGCCATTTATTCAAATTGTCTTAAACAGTGGTTGTAAGTTGTTCCAACATGCATGAAAATGGCACAGATGGAAAGATTAATTTTTTTGATCATTTTTCATATATAAATTATTTCATTCTGAGCTACGGTTTATTCTCTATGAATTTCTGAAGTTTTGTTAATTTCTGGAATTTCCTGGTTATTTCGAAATAGAATAAATCCAGAAAAGGATTTACTACGTCAGCCTGGCGTCAGTGTGGCATCAGCGGTCAACTGACCCGGTCCAGGTCAAACCTGGCCGCGGGCCCCCGCAAGTCAGTGAGACAGGGGGTTAACTAGGGTTTAACTAAACATAACTAATTACTTAGCCGGTTAATTAACCGGCGAGGCCACCAGTCAGTGTCATACCTAATTAACAGAGTTAATTAGCACTAATAATAATCTTAACCTAAAATAACTAGGGCCTGGGCCCACATGTCAGTGGCACGGGGCGTCATTAGCACTAGCCTAATCGGGGTTAGGCCAGCGCTTAGCCGCCGGTGACCTCTGGCCGCGGCAGAGGCACGCCGGAACCGCTGCTCCGACGACGGCTGGGCGTGTGGCTTGGTTCTAAGGCGACCAGGATGTGTGCTACATCCAGTGGTGCAGGCGGTTGCGCGCGAGGAGGCCGGGAACGATGGCGACGACAACAACTGCGGCGGCCGGGGTTCGGATTCGCGGGGACGGCAGCTAGCGTACGGGAACGGAGGGGGCGAGCATATAGGGAGGAGCGGGAGCTCACAACGCTTCAGATGGAGCCAGCGACAAGGGCGGGGATGCACTGGAGCCCGCAAACCCACGGCGGCGAGCAGCGGGCAGAGCCGATGAAGGAGAGCCCGATGGCGTCTCTTGAGGGAGTCCGAGGTCTTGATCTTTGACCAGGTGAAGTAGTGCTCGTCGGCGGAGCTTTGGAACACGCTACGGCGGTGGTTCATCGACGGTGGCTACACGTACGGCTGCGGCGTGCTCTTGGTGGTGCTCGGACTGCGCGTGGAGCAGGGCTAGAGAGGCACCAGAGAGATGGGAGGAGTGAGGGGGAAGGTGCTGGGCGTCTCTGTGGCACGGTTCGAAGGCCCAGGAGGCTGCCACGGCGAAGCAGGAGGTGGAGGACTCTGCGTGCGCGCGTGCGACTTCGCCTCTGCCTACTGGCAGAGGTT
Organism: Aegilops bicornis; assembly: GCA_021605145.1. Lineage (NCBI taxonomy): Eukaryota > Viridiplantae > Streptophyta > Magnoliopsida > Poales > Poaceae > Aegilops > Aegilops bicornis. The sequence continues at coordinate 306,666,441 of CM038671.1, read as the reverse complement.
GAAGATGACCACGGCGCCCTTGGTGGGCTGGGCCAGCAACGATGTTTGGCTGCTACAGGTGCATGTAAGCTGGGCCAAGTTAGTTCCTTCTTTCCACATTTCTGTTTCTGTTTTCTAATATTTCGTTTCTGTTTTGATTTGATTCCCAGACCAAATCATTTTAGTAGCTTCTGAAAATATTTATGTGGCTTGATAAAATATATTCAAAGCCACTCACAGGTTTTCATGATTATTGGATTCATATTTTATATATAGCATATATAAAACCAATGCAAATTGTTATTGCATTAACTCCAGATGCCCAAAATAAATATTTATGAGCTCCTACAAATATTGGTTTGGATTTTATCTCTGGCCAATATTTTCAGAGAGAAACAGGAACATTTTCTTGGACCTATTTGAAGCAATTTTATCTTGGTCATCTTCAGAAATGATTTATGAGGCTTTCACATGTCCCCATTTCAAATTCATTGAAATTTAAACATGATGCACACATGACTAGCTAGTCTAGGTCATACCAGAACTAGGGATGTGACAACTCACCCCAACTAAACAAGAATCTCGTCCCGAGATTCAAGACGTGAGTAAGAAGACAGAGGGGACACTAAATCTCACAAACTTCATGATCGAAGTTGCACCTCATAAGAACGTTGATTTGATCATCATCTTTGTCTCGACGTCTTGCTTTGAGAACTCCATCCAACATGACAACGAGAAGGAAAGGAAATCTCTAGAAAAATTGATCTTCGTGAAGATCGAGCAACTTAGGATCAACTCATGGAGTGAGACATTGAAACATCTCTCGAACTGAGGCACAAAACACACATCAGAGATGATGGTAAGGATCTGATGACGAAGGTTTAATTTGGTAGGCATGAATTCCACGCTTGAAAAGATGGTGCACTAGTTTCAGAGTAGCGAGGAGTTAATTGTCCTTCATACCATAACGTGACACCTTAGGGAAGGTGTAGGACCTTGAAGTATGTCTAGAGGGGGGGTGATTAGACTACTTGACCAATTAAAAACTATGCCTTTTCCCAATTTTAGACTTTGACAGATTTTTGCTATCTTTGAACAATTCAAGCAATCATCACGCAATTCAAGCAAGAATGCAAAGAGTATATAGGCAGCGGAAAATAAAGCATGCAACTTGCAAGAATGTAAAGGGAAGGGTTTGGAGAATTCAAACGCAATTGGAGACACGGATGTTTTTGTCGTGGTTCCGATAGGTGGTGCTAACGTACATCCACGTTGATGGAGACTTCAACCCACGTAGGATAACGGTTGCGCGAGTCCATGGAGGGCTCCACCCACGAAGGGTCCACGAAGAAGCAACCTTGTCTATCCCACCATGGCCGTCGCCCACGAAGGACTTGCCTCACTAGCGGTAGATCTTCACAAAATAGGCGATCTCCTTGCCCTTACAAACTCCTTGGTTCAACTCCACAATCATGTCGGAGGCTCCCAAGTGACACCTAGCCAATCTAGCAGACACCACTCTCCAAGAAGTAACAACTGGTGTGTTGATGATGACCTCCTTGCTATTGTGCTTCAAGTGATAGTCTCCCCAACACTCAACTCTCTCTCATAGGATTTGGATCTGGTGGAAAGAAGATTTGAGAGGAAAGCAACTTGGGGAAGGCTAGAGATCAAGATTCATATGGTTGGAATGGAATATCTTGGCCTCAACACATGAGTAGGTGGTTCTCTCTCAGAACTAGTAAGTTGGAAGTGTAGGTTTGTTCTGATGGCTCTCTCCACGAATGAAGAGGAGGTGGAGGGGTATATATAGCCTCCACACAAAATCTAACTGTTACACACTATCTACCAAACTCGGTGGGACCGAATCAACAAACTCGGTCAGACCGATTTAGTAAACCTAGTGACCGTTAGGGTTTTCGGTGGGACTGACATGCAACTCGGTAGGACCGATATGGTTAGGGTTAGGGCATAACGTAATCTCGGTGAGACCGATTACACAAACTCGGTGAGACCGATTTTGTTAATTAGCTAACCAGAGAGTTGGTCAGGTAAACTCGGTGGGACCGATTTGCTCTTTCGATGAGACCGAAAAGTTACAAAAGGGAAACCGAGAGTTTACATTGTAATCTCGGTGGGACCGATTAGCTCTTTCAGTGAGACCGAAAAGTTAAGAAAGGGAAACAGAGAGATTACAATCCCATCTCGGTGAGACCGAGATCCCTATCGTTGAAACCGATTTGCCTAGGGTTTGTGGCAGTGGCTATGACATCTGAACTCGGTGGCGCCGGATAGAAAGAATCGGTAGGGCCGAGTTTGACTTTGGGTTTAGGTCATATGTGGATGTGAGAAAGTAGTGGAGGGTTTTGGAGCATATCACTAAGCACATGAAGCAAAAGGCTCATTAAGCAACACCCCATCCCTTCTTGATAGTATTGGCTTTTCCTATAGACTCAATGTGATCTTGGATCACTAAAATGTAAAATGTACAGTCTTGAGCGTTTGAGCTTGAGCCAATCCTTTCTCCTTGATATTTTGAGGGATCCACTTTCATCATCCATGCCATGCCATTAATTGAGCTTTCCTGAAATATTTGTCTTAGAATAGCATTAGCTCAATGAGCTATATGTTGTTATGAATTACCAAAACCACCTAGGGATAGTTGCACTTTCAGAAGGTGACTCCTACATGGCCTCTCACCGCTACCTTTACCAAATCATGTTCACACACTTAGCTCACACACAGTAGGACATGTTCATCACCATTCCAATTCATCCCCGATGAATCAGACCTGACTCAACTCTAGGCAGTAGCAGGCATGACAAACAAGCATGAATGAGTAGGCACATCAGGGCTCAAACAACTCCTACTCATGCTAGTGGGTTTCATCTATTTACTGTGGCAATGACCGGTCATTCAGAGGAAAGGGGTTCAACTATCGTAGCATGTAACAGTTGAATCATTGTTGTCTAATGCGGTAAAAGAGAGCAGGAGCGAGAGAGTGGGTTGTATCGAAATGAACAAGGGGTTTTTGCTTGCCTGGCACTTCTGAAGATAGTATAGTTCTTCATCGATGTCATCGATCTCATCGTAGAAACCACGTCTACTGAGAGGGGACATATACCGGCAACAGAGAAGAAACACAATCAATGTGATGCAACAATATGATGCATGAATGTGATATGCCAATATGCTGTGATTTGAGCTGATGCAACTAGCAACGATTTAAATGGATTTGGTTTGAACACTAGGTTCAAATTCAAACTCCACATGGGACATTTAAAATGCCATTTATTCAAATTGTCATAAACAGTGGCTGTAAGTTGTTCCAACATGCATGAAAATTGTACAGATGGAAAGATTGAACTTTCTGATCATTTTTCATATATAAATTATTTCATTCTGAGCTACGGTTTATTCTCTATGAATTTCTGAAGTTTTGCTAATTTCTGGAATTTCCTGGTTATTTCGAAATAGAATAAATCCAGAAAAGGATTTCTTCAAGGCCACCGGTGTCTCAATGTAATGTCACGTCAATCGACCCGGTCCAGGTCAAACCTGACCGCTTGGCCCCACAAGTCAGTGAGACAGGGGGTTAACTGGGGTTTAACTAAACATAACTAATTACTTAGACGGTTAATTAACTGGTGAGGCCACCAACGATGTCGAACCTAATTACTTGAGTTAATTGGCACTAATAATAATCTTAACCTAGCATGAGTGGTCATCTCTCACCGTCAGAAGCGCCACGAAGACTGGGCCATCGTCACCGTTGAGCCACTTCCTGATGAGGTACTTTTCCCTAATGTGCAAGAAGTTCTAGATGAGTTCTGTGCGGATGTTCAGCAAGTTCAGATCAGAGAAATGCAACGCTGCCCGTTGGGGGAGGCATATGTGTGTTTTGTTAATCCTAGAGACAGAGATAGATTGGTACTGCAGAGTCCGCACCAGTTTGGAGATGTTTTCATCAGTTTCCACAATCATGATAATGGCCGCAACTGCAGAAGAACTCAGTTTAATAGAACTGTTTGGCTATTCATTCTTGCTTCTCCATTTGATTTTCGTAATTCATAAGATATTGCTAGGGCCATCAGTTATTTTGGGAGATTAGTATCATGGGAAAATGATCTTCTTCACATGGGTAGAGTCACTGCAAAAGCAAAAGTCGGAGACTTGGATTCCATCCCAAAAAGTTCCAGGTGGTCTGAAGGTGAAGTGTTTGATGAAGATGCATGGTCCTCTTCAGTGGAAATTCTTCTTCAGCAGATGATGGGAGGGGCTCCTGCAGATGAGGACCCAATCCCACCTGACAATGTGGACCCTCATCCTTTTCCTGGCAATAATAATGCCTTCCCTGGATTTCACCATAACCCTCAGCCTGCTCAGCAAGATGACATGGATGCAGATGATGGGCACTAGGCTCTGCAGCCTCCAGTTGCTAATAATGTTGTTGTTGAGGATGAATTTGATTTTCTCCAGGGTGTTCAACAGGAAGAAATTGCTTGGGATGATGGTGAGGAACTCCCACCTCCTTTGGAAGGCCACATTAGCATTACAACCACTGTTTCCTTGTCAGAGGGGCTCTCATCTCATGCAAGTGAGGAAGTTAATCAAAACTCACCTCTGCAGCAATTACTGGGCAATGGTCTGGAGCTTCTGATGCAGGATTATCAGGAGGAGGATCAAGATGTACCTGCACGTCTAGTTCTTCAGGTTCCTGTAGATGTGGTTGTTCCCCAGGATGATGTAATACCTGCAGTTGTTGTGGCTGAGCCACATTTACAACCAGTCTTGGAGGAAGATATTCCTACTGAGCAAATCGTTCAGACAAATCAAATTTCTGAGCCAGTGACTGGACATAGTTCTAATGTGCATGAGGGTCTGACTCTGGACTCTAACAGAGTTTTAGCTGTTATTAAGGAGGCAGCTGGTCAAGACAAGGAGCCCATTCATTCTGACTCTGCAAAATTGGATGGGGTAGTAGGTGTCATCTCTCCAAGAGGAAGCCCAAATCTTTTGGCAAATACTGGGGTGACTGGAGCTACTAACAAAGGTAATTGGATTGACTAAATTGAAGAGCACTTTGAGTTTGCTCCTTCTCTACTAGGTTTCAAATCTATCCAGTTAAAGGTTGTAGCTAATAAAGATACTATTTTGTCAGAAGAAGGTCTTGTGATTTGGAAGGAGAATTTTATACAAAATCCTTTGGAGGGTGCCCCTTCACTCTCTGTTAAAATCCCAGTAAGTTGGTTCAACTTTATTGTGCATCTTCTAATGACACCAGACAAGTTTAAATGGACTCTCAATATGCTCAAATCTCCTTTATGGGAATTACTTGCTGAAGTAGAAGGCATTGAGGATTCTTTTGTTTTTCACATTCCTGACAAATGTTTAGCTACTAAGTCTCCTATTTGCCAACAGATCATGGTTGAGTCACAGCAACAGGACACAAACAAGGAAAATGCTGGTGATTCTTCCAACCAGTAGGACTTGGACCCTTTGGCCCTTCTTCAACCTTTTGCGGCTGAAAACTCCAAAAAAAGAAGGGGAGGAAAGACACCTCTTGTAGAAACAGAGGTAAGAAGATAATGCTAGTTTTAAAAGAGGCTCTTGTCCTAATAATAAGTGTCTGTCATGTAATGCTGCCCCCCCCCCCCCCAATTGCTCAGAAGTCAGTGGTTAAAAATCTCACAACCTCATTTTGCAAGGTGGCTGATCAGGACTTGGAGGGAAAGATCTCTAAGAAGCCCAAGAGGAAGGTGGGAGAGGATTTGGCTGGGATGCTCCCATCCAATGAGGACAGGCAGGACTCCCCATGTGTTTAGATGATCAAACTCTATGCTTTTGTAGTGGTGAGAGAGGGATTTAAAGTGTTGGCATGTATCCCTGTTCCTTTTGGTTGTACCTGCAATTTATGGGCCATATGGACTAGTTGTGCTAGTTCCTGTTCTATTGTGAGTGCACTTTGCTACATTAATGCCTTCTGGGAAGTTATCTCTTTTGCTATCCTGTGGATGATGTGGTTGTTGTATCTGCTGAATTTGCTTGCTCTGTTGTCCTGTTTGTTATTCATTCTTTGGTACTGGCCAAGTGATGGTGCTTGGTCTCTGGTTACACTTCTAAATTGTGTCCATGAATAATCAAAACAGAAGCTGGAATATTTTTAACTGGAACATCAGAGAGATTAACTCACCTGACAAGTGGCTTGCTCTAGGGCAAAAAATTGAGGAAAGTGCCTGTGCCATCATTTGTCTTCAAGAAACCAACATGGAACATTTTGATGCTGCTTACATCAGGAACTTCTGTCCTAACAGGCTCAATAAATTTTCTTTTCTCCCTTCAATTGGTGCTTCTGGAGGGCTTTTAATCACCTGGAATGGTTCCCTCTTTGAGGGAGAGGCCATCTTCCAAAATAGATTCTCTCTCTCAATCAGTTTCACTAGTCTTTTGTCTAATCAATCATGGATCCTCACCAACATCTATGGGCCTTGTGAACAAGCAGACAAAGTTGAATTTATCAACTGGTTTTCAAACATTCATATGCCTCTGAACACTAGTTGGATTCTAGTTGGAGATTTCAAATTTATTAGAGCCCCTACTGACAGAAACAGACCTGGTGGGGATGTTAATGAAATGCTTCTCTTTAATGAAGCCATCAGTAATCTTGGATTAATTGAGCTTCCACTTCATGGCAGAAAATACAGCTGGAGTAATATGCAACAGAGCCCTTTGTTGGAAAAACTGGACTGGTTCTTTACCTCTGCTTCATGGATGACTGCTTTTCCTGATACAATTGCTATGCCTCTTTCCAGGCCTATATCAGATCATCTTCCATGTGTCATCAAAATTGGAACTGCTATCCCCAAGGCCAAGGTTTTTAGATTTGAAAATTACTGGTTAAAGCACTCTGACTTTAAAGAGGTAGTCTCTGCAGCCTGGAGTATACCTGTGGGTAATCTTGATGCAGCAAAAAGCTTGAATGCCAAGTTCAAACACCTAAGAAGGGCTCTCAAACTTTGGGCCAAAAATCTGTCTTGCCTTAAAGCCAAAATTGCAGCAATTAATGAGGTCATTTTCCTGTTTGATTTGTTTGAGGAATTCAGAGACCTAGGTGATTTTGAATGGAACTGCAGGGTGATTCTGAAGGAGCATTTACTCATTTTGCTCACCAAAAAATCTATTGGAAGCAGAGAGGAAAGATCAAGGGTGTCAAATTTGGTGATGAAAACACAAAATTCTTTCATACAAAGGCATCTATAAACTATAGCATAATCACATTGCAATGCTGAAAAATGAGGATCAAGTGGAAATAACAGACCATGCAGGAAAAGCAGCTCTTCTGTGGAATGCATTCAGGAACAGATTAGGGCAATCTCAGCAAACCACAATGCACTTTTATTTAAATTCACTGATGCAGCATGAAGCTAGTCCTTCAGACTTTTAGCAACTCGAAATTCCTTTCACTGAGGAAGAAATCAATGAGGTAGTCAAACACTTGCCATCAGACAAGTCTCCTGGTCCTGATGGTTTTAACAATGAGTTCTTTAAGAGTTGTTGGGGCATTATAAAGCCAGATGTCACTATACTGATACATGAGTTCTATGCTGGGCAAATTTCACTAGAGAGTATCAACACCTCTTTCATCACTTTAGTTCCCAAGGGGCCCACTCCAACTACTGCAAATGATTTCAGGCCTATTTCTTTGCTAAACTGCTATCTCGAGCTCATCACTAAACTTCTTGCAAACAGGTTGCAAAAAGTGATCCTCAAAATGGTTCACATTAATCAGTATGGTTTCCTAAAGGAAAGAGCTATCCATGACTGTCTTGGCTGGGCCAATGAGTACTTGCATCAATGCCACAAGTCCAAGGAGGAAATTGTGGTGCTGAAATTAGACTTTGAAAAGGCATTTGACCTCACTGAACACTCTACAATCATTGATATCCTCAAAGCAAAGGGATTTGGAGAAAGATGGATTGGCTGGATTAAAATGCTATTTACATCAGCCTCATCACAAGTGCTTCTCAATGGCATTCCTGGGAAAAAGTTCTACTGTCTCAGAGGAGTAAGGCAATGGGACCCCCTCCCTCCCCTCCTTTTTGTGCTTGTCACGACCTCCCTGATTAATCATGAACAGAGCTATAAACCTGGGTCTTCTTACACCTGCTTTGCAATTGCAGTCATGTCCAGATTTTCCCATAGTGCAGTATGCAGATGATACTTTGATTCTCATGCAAGCTGATGCCACACAACTCCACTGCCTTAAAGCTCTACTACACACTTTTTCAGATGCCACTGGTTTAAAGGTCAACTACAACAAATCAAACCTCATACCAATCAATGTGAGCGATGATAAAGTGGAAATTTTGACTGGTACTTTGAACTGCAAGAAGGGATCATTTCCTTCCACCTACGTAGGCATGCCTCTAGGGACATTAAAACCAATAGTGGAACAATGTTTGACTTTAGTGAGCAGAATTGCCAAAAAAACTACTGGGTCTATCTTCTTTTATGACTCTTGCTGGTAGGTTGCTTCTGGTCAAGTCAGTGCTAAATTCTCTTATTATATATTTCATGGGCTGCCTTGATGTGCCTGTAACCATCAAAAAACAGGTTAACAAATACTTGAGGCATTGTCTTTGGAGGGGACCAGATTTGGAGGACCACGGACCTGCTATGGTAGCATGGTCCACTGTTTGTAGACCCAAAAATCAGGGTGGCCTTGGAGTGATGAACATCTTTGTGCAAAATCAAGCTCTTCTGCTCAAAAACCTTCACAAATTTTACAATAGGGAAAATATCCCATGGGTCAACCTCATTTGGGAGGCTTACTATGATAATGGCATCCTGCCAGGGAAAAATGGGAAGGATCTTTCTGGTGGAAGTGTAATTTGAGGCTCATTGACAGCTATAAATCCATGGCAAGATGCACAATTGGTGATGGTAAATCTGCTCTGTTTAGGTCTGACCTCTGGCACTCTGCTTGTCTAAATCAACTTTTTCCTCATCTTTACTCCTTTGTAAAAGATCAGAACCTTTCAATGCAAAGGGTACTTCAGTTTGAATACTTGGAAGACTTATTTCACCTGCCACTTACTGAGGAAGCTTTCATGGAATTTGAGCTGATGGAGCAGGTTTGTGACACTTTAAGAGGATCTGCATTTAGAGAGCACCTGGACTCATGGAGTTATATGTGGGGCACTAATACTTTTTCTGTGGCCAAAGCTTACAAAATTTTGATAGGAGTCAAAATTGTTCCAGCACAGTTCAACTGGATTTGGAAGAGTTCTTGCCAGCCAAAACACAAGGTCTTCTTTTGGAGGCTTCTGCATGATAGACTCAATACCAGGAATTTGCTCAGGAGGAAAACTTTTCATCTAGATAACTACAACTGTGCTACTCTCAGCTGTCAGCAGGAAGAAACTTTACAACACCTGTTTTGGACTTGTCCTTTTGCTTCTGCTTGTTGGGACATCCTATGCCCCAACAGACAAAGAAATCTAACCATCATGGAAGCTCTTCCAGACTTAAGGGGTAATCTACAACAACCTTTTTCTATGGAGATCATTATCATTGCTTCATGGGCCATTTGGATTATCAGGAATGATAAGATATTGAAAAACATCCCCACTAGCATTGACAGATGGAAATTCATCTTCCTCTCAGAGCTCCACCTGCTCAAATTCGGAATTAAGGAGAAGTTTTCATCCACTTTCATTTCTTGGTTGGACAGTCTTGTCCTATAATTTATTGTAATTTTCTTTTTGGACTAGTTGGTCTAGTTTTTTGTTTCTTTTGGGCTTATCTCAAGCCTTGTATGTTTGTACTCTCCTTGTTTTATTATTAATATAAAAATTGTAGTGGGGTTTTTCCCTACTGTGTATAGTCAAGAAAAAATCTTAACCTAAAATAACTAGGGCCTGGGCCCACATGTAAGTGGCATGGGGCGTCATTAGCACTAGCCTAATCGGGGTTAGGCCGGCGCTTAGCCGCCGGTGACCTCTGGCCATGGCGGAGGCATGCCGGAATCGCTGCTCCAGTGACGGCTAGGCAATTGGCTTGGTTCTAAGGCGAGCAGGATGTGTGTCGCGTCTAGTGGTGCAGGCGGTTGTGCGCGGGCAGGCTGGGAACGACGCCGACAACGACAACCGTGGCGGTCGGGGTACGGATTCGCGGGGACGGCAGCTAGCGGACGGGAACGGAGAGGGCGAGCATATAGGGAGGAGGAGGAGCTCACAGCGCTTCGGACGGAGCCAGGGCAAGGGCGGGGACGCACTGGAGCCAGCAAACCCACGGCGGCGAGCAGCGGGCAGAGGCGATGAAGGAGAGCCCGATGGCGTTGCTTGAGGGCGTCCGAGGTATTGATCTTTGACCTGGTGAAGTAGTGCTCGTCGGTGGAGCTTTGGAACACGCTGCGCCGGTGGTTCATCGACGGTGGCTACGCGTACGGCTGCGGCGTGCTCTCGGTGGTGCTCGAGCTGCACGTGGAGCAGGTCTAGAGAGGCACTGAGGGAGTCATGGCAGGACTATGACCTTTGGCCGGACTCCTGGACTATGAAGATACAAGATTGAAGACTTCATCCCGTGTCCGGATGGGACTTTCCTTGGCGTGGAAGCCAAGCTTGGCGATACGGATATGTAGATCTCCTTCCATTGTAGCCGACTCTGTGTAACCCTAGCCCTCTCCGGTGTCTATATAAACCGGAGGGTTTTAGTCCGTGGATCTAACAACAATCATACCATAGGCTAGCTTCTAGGGTTTAGCCTCTCTGATCTCGTGGTAGATCTACTCTTGTACTACCCATATCATCAACATTAATCAAGCAGGAGTAGGGTTTTACCTCCATCGAGAGGGCCCGCTTCTGGGTAATAACATCCTGTCCCTTGTCTCCTGTTACCATCCGCCTAGACGCACAGTTCGGGACCCCCTACCCGAGATCCGCCGGTTTTGACACCGACATTGGTGCTTTCATTGAGAGTTCCTCTGTGCCGTCACCTTTAGGCCCTATGGCACCCCCGATCATCAACAATGATGCGGTCCAGGGTGAGACTTTTCTCCCGCACAGATCTTCGTATTCGGGCGGCTTTGCATCGGGCCAATTCGCAGCCATCTGGAGCAGATCGAAAGCTAAGCCCCTGGCCATCAGGTCAGATTTGGAAGTTTGAACTACACGGCCGACGTCCACGGAGACTTGATCTTCGACGGGTTCGAGCCACAGCCAAGCGCGCTGCACTGTCACGATGGGCATGATCTAGCTCTGCCGCCAAACAGTGTCCTGGAGGTCGCACCAGTGCCCGCTCCGACCCTTAGCTCGGAGCCGACTGCGCCTATCGAGGACGGGTGGCTGGACACCGCCTCGGGGGCTGCAATCTCTACGGCGATCGAGCCGAACACCATACCTATCCTTTGCGAAGCTCGTGACTCCAAGGTGTCGGACTCCTCTCCGGACTCCGAACCTTCCGCGCCCCTACCAATCGAATCTGATTGGGCGCCGATCATGGAGTTCACCGCCGCGGATATCTTTCAGCACTCACCTTTCGGCGACATTCCGAACTCACTAAAGTCTCTCTCCTTATCACGAGAACCCTGGCCGGACTATGGTCAGCAAGGTTGGGATGCGGACGACGAAGAAATTCAAACCCCACCCACCACCCACTTCGTAGCCACTGTCGATGATTTAACCAACATGCTCGACTTCGACTCCGAAGACATCGACGACATGGACGACGATGCAGGAGACGAACAAGAACCATCGCCTACAAGGCACTGCAAGGCCACCTCGTCGTATGACATATACATGGTGGACACCCAAAAGAAGGGAACGGCGATGGAACAACGGAGGATGACCCCTCCAAGAAACAGCCTAAGCGCCGGCGTCAGCGGCGCCGCTCTAAATCCCGCCACAGCAAAAACGGCGATTCCGGCACCGGAGACAATAACACCCCGGACAGTGCCGAAGACAATCCCCTCCACCAGGATTCAGCGCTGGAGGATGGAGAAGCCAGCCCCCATGAGAGAGCGGTAGACAGAGAGGTAGAGGACGATAATTACATGTCTCCCTCCGAAGACGAGGCAAGCCTCGGCATTTACTTAATTTGTCGTGCCTGAGGATCCCGTCGAACAAGAGTGTTTCAAACGCAGGCTTATAGCCACAGCGAGCAGCCTCAAGAAAAAACAGCAACAGCTTAGAGCTGACCAACACCTACTAGCCGACAGATGGACTGATGTCCTTGCAGCCGAAGAGTATGAACTCGAACGCCCCTCCAAGAGCTACCCAAAACGCAGGCTGCTACCCCGATTAGAGGAGGAAGCACCTAGACCTACATTACCAGCGCATAATACGGCCGACCGGCCACCTCGTGGCCGCGACAGAGAGGCCTCTCGGCCCTGCACTCAAGACGCACCCCGGCGTCGCTCAAAGAATACCAAGGCACGGGGAAATGTGCCAGACCTGCGAGACATATTGGAGGACAGGGCAAGGCAAACAAGATCGATCTATGGATCGCGTGGGCGCCCCACGACACGTGACAATAACCGTCATGCCGGATATGATAAATCCGGCCGGGCCGAACACAGTAGACAAAGCTCATTTGAGCTACGTCGTGATATAGCCCAATACAGAGGCACCGCACACCCACTATGCTTCACAGATGAAGTAATGGATCATCAAATCCCCGAGGGTTTCAAACCCGTAAACATCGAATCATACGATGGCACAACAGACCCTGCGGTATGGATCGAGGACTATCTCCTTCATATCCACATGGCCCCGCGGTGACGATCTACACGCAATCAAATACCTCCCACTAAAGCTTAAAGGACCAGCTCGGCATTGGCTTAACAGCTTGCCAGCAGAATCAATTGGTTGTTGGGAGGACCTGGAAACCGCATTCCTCGACAACTTCTAGGGCACCTATGTGCAACCACCAGACGCCGATGACCTAAGAAACATAATTCAGCAGCCAGAGGAATCGGCCAGACAATTCTGGACACGGTTCCTAACCAAGAAAAATCAAATAGTTGACTGTCCGGACGCAGAGGCCCTTGCAGCCTTCAAGCATAACATCCATGACGAGTGGCTTGCCCGGCACCTAGGACAGGAAAAGCCGAAATCTATGGCAGCCCTCACAACACTCATGACCCGCTTTTGCGCGGGAGAAGACAGCTAGCTAGCTTGTAGTAATAACATGACCAAGAGCCCTGTTAATTCGGATACCAAGGACAACATTGGCAGGTCACGTCGCAACAAGCAAAAGCGCCGCATTAACGGCGACATTGCTGAGGATACGGCAGTTAATGCCGGATTCAGAGGCTCTAAACCCGGTCAGCGGAAAAAGCCATTCAAAAGAAATACTCCGGGCCCGTCCAATTTGGACCGAATACTCGATCGCTCATGCCAGATACACGGCACCACCGAAAAACCAGCCAACCACACTAACATGGATTGTTGGGTGTTCAAGCAGGCAGGCAAGTTAAACGCCGAAAACAATGACAAGGGGCTGCATAGCGATGACGAGGAGGAGCCCCGTCCGCCGAACAATAGGGGACAGAAGGGTTTCCCCCCACAAGTGCGGACGGTCAACATGATATACGCAACCCACATACCCAAAAGGGAGCGGAAGCATGCACTCAGGGACGTATATGCGTTGGAGCCAGTCGCCCCAAATTTAAACCCATTGTCCTCCTACCCGATCATTTTTGATCGAAGGGACCACCCCACTAGCATCCGCCATGGCGGATTCGCCGCATTGGTTTTAGACCCAATCATTGACGGATTTCACCTCACTAGAGTCCTTATGGACGGCGGCAGCAGCTTGAACCTGCTTTATCAGGATACAGTGCGATAAATGGGCATAGATCCCTCAAGGATTAAACCAACAAAGACGACCTTTAAAGGCGTCATACCTGAAAGTGCGTTATATCGACTAGAGGGGGGGTGAATAGGCGATTTTTATGAATTCTTACTTGAGGAATTTGCCGGTGAGGAAATTTCTTAGCGAAGAACTACTTGCAGCGGAATAAGTACTCAGAAGTAAGCATAAAAGAATACACGCATGGTCATCATGATGAAATGAAGACAAACACGGAGTCTGAAGCGTAATCACGAGGATAACACAAGATGAAGACAAACTGATCAAGAAATTGAACTGAGGAAATTGAGAAGGTCTTTAGTCAAAGTCTTCAGACACAGATAGGAACAAACACTCAACACAATAATGAGGAAATGAAAGGGTTGAGGAAATAGAACCAGTTAGGTTGGTGAAGACAATGGTTTGGTAGACCAGTTCCAACTGATGTCTCAGTTGTACGTCTGGTTGGAGCGGCTGAGTATTTAAACTCGAGGACACAGTCCCGGACACGCGATCATCGAGCACGCAGCTCAGGACACCAAGTCCTCACCGTATTCTCCTTGAACTAAGGTCACATGACCTCGTCCAATCACTCGTGGTAAGTCTTGATCGACTTCCAAACCTTCACAGACTTGGTCACTCGGCGATCCACAATTCCTCTTGGATGCTCTAGACCATGACGCCTAACCGTCTGGAAGAAGCACAGTCTTCAAAGGTAACAAGCGTCGGATCCACGCAGGATCAATTTCTTGATGATGCTCAATCACTTTGGGTTTGTAGGGGTTTGGTTTTGGGGTTTTCCTCACTTGATGATTTTCACTCAAAGTCCTCGGAGGATGGGTTGCTCTCAAATGACAAGTGTCAAGTTCTCTCGAGCAGCCAACCAGCTAGTGGTTGTAGGGGTGGCTATTTATAGCCTAGGGAGCAGCCCGACATGATAAGACATAAATGCCCTTCAATGATATGACCGTTAGGTGGATAAGATATTTTGGGACAGTGGCGCCAAGAAGACAAAGAACGGCCGGAAATTTGAATCTCAAATTCCTCGGGGCTATCATGTTCCTCATCGTAGGCAATCCGCCTTTGGCGAATTCCTAACTTCTCGGTCAGAACAAATTCCTCGTGACCGGAAGAACTTCGTCTCATCACATCAAGAAATTGACTGAATCTGTATGAGATTTCCAAAGGCTTCACTCGAAGGGATTGGTAGGTGTAGGATTTTGAGTTGAGCATCACATGGAAATTTTTCCTTAGTATGTCCTCGACCCCCTTTACCAGTTCGGTGTTTACTATTTCTCATGTCAGTGAATACGAAACTACGAAAACAATAGTCTTCTAGCTTCATGTTCCTCAAATGAATACCAAGTCTTCAAGGTCACACCAATTTCTTCACTTTCAAAGTCTTCGAAAGTCTTCGTAATATCAAAGTCTTCAACAAGAACTTCATTTTTAGGGGTCGACTTTCTCTGTAAATATCAAACTCCTCGTAGACTTATAGACCTGTGTACACTTACAAACGCATTAGTTCCTTAACCTATAAGTCTTCAATCCACCAAAATCACTAAGGGGCACTAGATGCACTTACAATCTGCCCCTTTTTGGTGATTGATGACAATATAGGTTAAGTTTTCAACGGGGATAAACATATGAAGTGTAAATACTGATAATGAGGAATTTCATTGCAAGATATAGAAGAACTCCCCCTGAAGATGTGCATAGGGAGGAAGTTGCTTTTGAGGCAATGCACATTTGAAGAGTTGAATCATGGAGATCTCCCCCTATATCTTGTAATTCATACACGCATTTGACATATAATATGAAGAATTTGAAATGCATGATGAAATATGGTGCTTGATGAAATTCAGCATGCGTGCAAAAACATTAATGAGGAATCAGAGCACATAAAGTATCGAGCACAAGTAGATTTGCTATGAAGATTTTCAAGGAGCTCAAGAGAATCAGAGCATAGTGCAAAATCATAATGCATCAAAAGTATCAAAGCACCATCGGGTTTAAGATTACAACTCGATCCAACAAAAATAAATTACTGTATATAGGCAATAAACTAGACCCGCTTGAAGACTAACTCAAATTTCTCCCCCTTTGTCAAATGACCAAAAAGGATCGAAACTGAGGACTAACGCTCCTGAAGAATTTCAAGTAGAAGAAGGAGCGCCAGCGTTGTTGGGGTCGGTTGTTGTAGTAGGACCTGCCGCGGTGTCATCCAAGTCTTCATTTTCATCAGTATCGCGTGATGAAGAATAGGAGCTGGCCACCAGGGAAGGAACTTTGACCTTCTTGTATTTCTTCGGAGGAGGTGCAGACCAGTCAAATTCTTCCTTGAGTCCCATTGACTTCAGTTCTTCTGCATCGTAGACATGAGAAAGAACAGCCCAGGTGCGTTTGAAGGATTCATGGAGGTAGTAGTGGTTTTTCTTCACTTCATTGTGTGTTGAGGTCATGTTGTGAAGAATTGAACCAAACTGACGCTTGACCCATTTGTGATTGCGATCAACCTTCTGATGAAGACCGAGGAGTAACTCACGATCAGTCATCACCGGGTGCAGTTGCTTGAGGACTTTGCTTAACTGAGGTATTCGCGGCAGAGTCATGAGTGGCAGAGTCATCATTGGTGGAGTAGGATGCTGCTTTGCGAAACTGTCCATCCAATGGACGAATGCCTTCATCGATCACAGCAGTGGCCTTGCCTTTGTCATCATCTGAGGTAAATGTCCGTTTGAGGACTTCAATCGGGGGCAAGTAGCTGCAGTGGTTCGTAGTATCGACCTTGTAATTGAGTGAAGACCTTGTCCGATGAATCTCATTATCCAAGGTGCATAAGGCTTCAGCTCAAATGGTGACATAGCGATGTTTGCCAGAGTCCTCATGAAGAAATCATGTGACGGGAACGCCATGGATGATGTAGAAAAGCATGTTCTTCATGATGCCAACCACTTCTTCATTTCTCGAGTCGTGGCCTTTGATAGGACTCATTGTCTTCGTCAGAATCCGATAGACAGTCCGAGGCACATACAATAATTCCTTGACGAGGAATTTGGTTCTTGGGGCCTGCCTTGGCTTCAAAGGCTTCATCAAGACTTGCATATAGTGATTTGAAAGTTACGGTTCGTTGTAGATACAACGTGCACCATCAAGTGGAGGACTGAGTGGTAGAGCACAAAGCAATTCAGTTCTTTGGTGCCTTGTAGTGAGTATTTTCGGACATCCAGTCTAATACCCATGAGTTCACGTCTTGGCGTCTCCAGTGATGTGCAGTGTTGCATAGAATTGAAGAATTAGTTCTTCATTCCAGTCACATATATCAGTGCAGAAATTCAGAAGTCCTGCGTCGTGAAGAACACTGAGGACTGGCTCAAAGCCTGGCAGAGACTCCATGTCCACATGAGGAATATGAGCATGATCGAAGATTTTGTCCTTGTTGAAGAGCACTGAGGAATAGAAGTTGGCTTGGCTGGCAGTCCAGAAACGCCTTTTCCTTATGCGAGCAGAGTCATATGGGTTGTAATCTGTGAAGAAAACGTGCTCGCCAAAGAAATCTTCAGCCTTGAACTTTAGCTTCGTTGAGAAAGGATTCTTAGGCTTTGGCAGTGGAGTGTCAGTGAGTTGCATCATAACCTCAGGAATTGCAAGTTCAGGTTCTTCAGGCTGAGGAATTTCTTGTTCCTCAACAGGTGCAGTCTGAGGATCAAGAGTGTGTTCATCGGCACTAGTGGCTGGAATTTCTTCATCCACAGGCAGGTGGGTTGATTTTCTTGAGTCCATTTGGACTGTTTGTCTTTGAGGACCGAGGAATCTGTTGATGTGGGGTGAAGAGAGGAGTATTGGGATGCAGACTTTCCCAAAAGTCATCATTCATCACCGTGTGGTGCACCCAATATCCACATCTTCATCTTGAATTTCCTCAACACCTGCCTCTTCAAGCAAAGGAATGAGGCGTAGGTGAGGAAATGACTGGGGTTGAAGGGATTGCGTCCACTTCAATTTCTTCATCAATCTGCTCTGATGAAGCAGAAGAAGGACGTTCTTCATCATATCCGATTGGGATCTCATAGTCTTCTCCAAAAGGAACAAGGTCCTTTGATGGCTCGGAGGAAATTGGAACATCATCAATTGGATTTTCAAATGAGCTGGTCATTGGCTTCATTTTCTTCGCAGCCGAAGAATGTGACACAGCAGATGCCTTCCTTTTCTTCACTGCAGCTCGTTCTGCAGCCTTGGTTTTCTTCACATCAGAGGCAGATGGAAGAATTGGAGTTGGTGTTGGCGCAGGAGGAGCTGAGGAATCAGGATGAATTTCTTCAGGCGCAACTGATGCAGTTTCCCTGATTTCTTCAGTTTCTTCAGGCGCACCACTAGCAGATGCCCTGGCAATTTCCTCAGCGGCTGGAATTGAGGCATCAGCCCTGGAACTTGTATTTTCATCAGCAGGCTGAAAATCATCGATCGTCTTGGCATGTTCTTCAAATTGATCAGAGGCTGCAGCTTGAGGTATTTCCTGTTGCGTTGTGGTTGCAACATTTGTGAGATTCTTCGTCAGGTTGACGAATCTGACCTTGGCTCCTTGCCAATCAGCATAGTAAGAATTGAAGTTTTGCTGAGGTCTTGAATTTCATCTGGACCTTGAGAAGTTCCTCGGTGTCATTTTGACAACATTTTTCTTCGAAACTTCTCCTTTACGTATTGAGCCTTCTTGATTTCTCTTGCCTTTTAAACTTCCATTTCTCTTCAACGATGAAATGGGTCAAGATATGACTTTGTCCGGGGGTCAGATGAAAGTCAGGCATAGGGGTATTGGGATCCTTGTGCCAGAGATCAATATAGTCGAGGATTTTCTTCAGATCCAACAACAGTGGCACAAAAGTGCCTTTGGCTCTAGCGGCCCTTTCTTGGCGATTTTTGATGATTTCCGCAAGTTATTCATCAGAAGCTTCATCATCAGAAGGCACATGGAATGCAACTTGTTTCTTCTTTGGGCTTGGCCGAGGACCACGCCCAAATTGTTGTTTTGATCTTGACCGCAGTCGGGCGGATGATGAAATGGGAGCTGCCGAGGAACTTGCGAAACGCTGAGGCAATTGAGAAGCCAACAGTCCTTTGACATGTAGCCAGGTGCACAGGAACTGAAGACATTGAAGGAGCTGTTGGACTTTGGTGGAGCTGTAGCAGTGTGAGGAATTTGCCGTGAGGGCGCTGCTGGTGAAGCACTTGGCTTATGAGCAGGCTTCTTTGGCATGGATTTCCTTGGTTTGACCGAGGCCTCAGTAGCAGTAGCAGTGGCAGAATCCTCATTGAATTTCTTCACTGCATCCTTGGCTTGTCTTGCCAACTTAGCTTGGCGCTTAGCCCATTCTTCAGGAAAGTCCTCACCACGTTTGATGCTTGTGGGATCAGCTACTTGGCCAGGTGCCAATGGAGCTCTTGGGCATGGAGGATTGAGAGCGAATTTCTTCATATATTTTGGAGTCACATATATGTATTCCCTCCATTCCCTTGCCCATCTCCGTTCAATCTTCTGAATGCGCACCTTGCGCTGATTTTTGCTTTCTTCATCAGGTGTGCAATAGTCAACATAGATTTCCTCAGAGATTTCAAACGCAGTCATAACCTCAGGTTTCTTTCCTCCTCTCTGTTGCTTCTTTCCGTCTGCCATATTCTTCAGTTGAGGAAAATGAACAATTGAGTTCTCTGAAGGAGTATGCAGTTTTTCTTTGAGGAACGCTGCAAATGAATTAAGTTGATGAGAACCTAGTGATTCAGCAACGGACATGTGTACCTGTGAACAGAGTATAGTTGCGAGGAATTTGGAGAGGTCATATGCGTTCTCAGAAGGTTTTTCAAAAAGAACAAGTTTTGAGGATTTTGACCAGATGAGCCTTGAGGAATTTCACTAAGCGTTCTTTTTCTTAGGTTCCAGAGTTGTACAGATCGAGGATCCACACAATTGAGGAATCTTTGAAGAAAATCATTGCTTAGAGAAACGAATCAAGAGCATTTTTGTTTGAGGTGTTCATCTGTGTGAAGATTTGAAGAATAAACACCTTTGAAGATTTTCAGGAAGGTTTGAGAATCAAAGCGAGTAGTAAAGGTAACTTTTAATTACCCGAAGTGAAGAACACGACGAACTAAGAAGAACAGTTGGGAAGTCCGTCAGTTCAGATCTTCCACGCCCTAACTTGGCGGAGGAAGACAGCTACGGCGGCGGTGGAGTGAGGATTTCCGCGGTCGGCGCGAGTACGTCGGCGACGAGGTTGAGGCAGTGAAGCTTTTCCTCACTGGCTACGATAGAGTAGCAGCGGTGCTAGGGTTTGAAGAGCTCGAACGGGAGAGAGAGATCGAGCGGGGTAAAAGAAGTGAGGAAGGGGAGAGGGGTAACCGTTCGCCCGAAGATTTAGGACGAACGTGCCCCTGACCATTCTCCTTCTCACGACATGTGTCACCCACGTACTGTGTAGTTGAGATCGTGTACGATCGTGGGTGAGTAAGATAATGCATCGTGGGATGCGGAACGGTTTGAGCGGCAAAACCGAAAATTTGGATAAGATCAGTTTTAAAGTTTAGTTCGCAATTTCTTCAAATGACAAGGACACGGTGAAGATTTTGAACGAGTTTCAAATAGAACGCATATGAAGAATTTGTGAATAGAGTGGGTTGAGTATAGCATAGAGGGAAGGGTCCGAACACATTCACTTAGCGTAAAAAGCGACTTGAAGAAATAGCCATAAGTGAATGTTGTAGAGGACATAAACCCATATATATATATATATATATATATATATATATATATATATATATATATATATATATATATATATATATATATATATATATATATATAGCCAATGAAGAAAGACGACGGAAACAGTGAAGATTTTGCAAAGTTGAAGAATTTGAAAAACTGAAGAATTTCAAAACTGAGAAAAAAAACTTAAATTGAAGATTTTCAACTTTGGTGGTGGCGTGACCCACCGTATAAGAATGATGATTTCAGACACGCTGCATAATTGTCGAGGGTTACGAGAATCAAATTCTTCATTAATTTCTTCACACTTAGAGTGTTATTCTTCACCGATTGAAGAAAAGCGTTTCTTCATGTGTTGCACATCTAAGTCATCAATTTTGCATAAGTGTCGGGATGTGTGTCCTTTTCAAAGAACGTTCAAGATTGTAAGATATTTAGCTCACACCGCAACTTGCTAAATCTCTTCTCATCCAAGGGCTTAGTGAAGATATCGGCTAGCTGTTCTTGATCTTCACGTGCTCGATAGAGATGTAAGCCCTTCAACACATGATCACGAAGAAAATGATGACGAATTTGAATGTGCTTTGTCTTCGAGTGCTGAATCGGGTTGTGAGCAATCTTGATGGCACTCTCATTATCACAGATGAGAGGCACATTCTTCACATTGATGCCGTAGTCCTTGAGAGTTTGCTTCGTCCACAACAATTGAGCACAACACGAGCCAAAGAATGTATTCAGCTTCCGCAGAGACAAAGTGATACGCAGCTCTGTTTCTTCGAGGACCAACAGACCAAAGATCGTCAGGAAATGACAAGTGCCGAAGTTGACTTACGATCCACACGATCACCAAAGATAGTCGAGTCAGAATATCCAATGAGATCGAAAGTAGAGCCCTTGGGGTACCATAATCCTAGTGTTGGTGTGTGAGCTAGGTATCGAAGAATATGCTTCACAACCTTATGGTTTGATTCCTTCGGTGTAGCTTGAAATCGGGCACACATGCAAACACTAAGCATTATATCTGGCCTAGATGCACATAAGTACAATAAAGAACCAATCATGGAGCGGTATACCTTGTGATCGAAGTCAATACCATTTTCATCAATTGCATAGATGGCCATTTGTGGGCATAGGAATTTTGACTCCTTTTCAATCTTGCATGCATAATTTCTTCAGAACATCTTTGAGGTATTTCTCCTGAGATATGAATATGCCATTGTGTTTTTGACGAATTTGAAGACCTAAGAAGAATTTCAATTCTCCCATCATAGACATTTGATATTCTTCACTTATCATATAGGCAAATTCATCACTATAACGTTGGTCAGTACAGCCAAAGATAATATCATCAACATATATTTGGCACACAAACAGTTCACCATCATAAGATTTAGTAAAGAGAGTAGGGTCGAGTGAACCAGGTGTGAAGCCATTCTTCACGAAGAATTCCTTCAACGTATCATACCACGCCCGAGGGGCTTGCTTGAGGCCATAGAGGGCCTTATTAAGTCTCAAGACTTTGTCAGGATTCTTTGGATCTTCAAAACCTGGGGGTTGAGCAACATATACTTCTTCCTCAAGCTTACCATTGAGGAATGCACTTTTCACATCCATTTGATATAAAGTGATATTGTGATGGTTAGCATAGGCGAGTAATATGCGAATAGACTCAAGTCTAGCAACAGGTGCAAAAGTTTCATCGAAATCAATTCCTTCAACCTGTGTGTAGCCTTGAGCTACTAGTCGTGCCTTATTCCTCACCACAAGGCCATTTTCATCTTGCTTGTTGCGGTAGATCCACTTTGTGCCAATGATATTATGCTTGCGAGGATCTGGACGTTTGACCAGTTCGGACATTGTTGAGCTCGAATCGATGTAATTCTTCTTGCATAGCCTGAATCCACTCCGGCTCGAAATGCTTCATCTACCTTAGTGGGCTCTGTGATAGAGACAAAAGCATAGTGCCCACAAAAGTTAGATAAATGTGAGGCTTTTGAGCGAGTGAGAGGACCTGGCGCTTTAATGTCATCGATGATCTTCTCCACTTGTACTTCTTTTGCAACACGAGGATGAGCTGGTTGTCGTCGAGGAATTTGATCATTTTCCTCAGCACCATTGTCTTCAGCATTATCTTCAGGTGCATCAGCTCGACGTTCTTCGCGTGCAGGAATGAATTCTTCAGCAGTTTCTTCAGTAGGAATGACATCCTCAGTTGCCTTGAACTTGATAGAATCCTCAGGTGCAGGTTCATCTAAAACAGAAGGTAGGTGCTCTCTTTGCGAGCCATTAGTTTCATCGAACCGCACATCTACAGTGTCAACAATCTTGTGAAGAGCGATGTTGAAGACTCAGAGGTGTGCGAGTCCTTTCCGTAACCAAGCATAAAACCTTCATGTGCTTTCGGTGCAAATTTAGAATTGTGATGAGGATCTCTAATCCAACATTTAGCAATCAAGACTTTGAAATAACTTAAATTGTGTTTCTTGTAAGTGAGGATTTCATAGGCAGTCTTTTTGAAGAATTTGTGAAGATATACTCTGTTGATAATGTGGCACGCCGTATCAATTGCATCAATCCAAAATCGACTAGGCGTTTTGTATTCATCAAGCATAGTGCGAGCCATCTCAACAAGAGTTCTGTTCTTGCGCTCCACGACGCCATTTTGCTGAGGAGTATAAGGAGTAGATAACTCATGAGTAATACCAAGTTCATCAAGATAATCATCAAGACCGGAATTCTTGAACTCAGTTCCATTGTCACTCCTGATGTGTTTGATTTTCACACCAAAGTTAGTTGAAGCCCTCGAGGAAAATCGTTTGAAGACTTCCTGCACTTGATTTTTGTAAGTAACAATGTGTACCCATGTGTAACGAGAGTAATCATCAACAATAACAAAGCCATATAGAGATGCATCATTAACGACAGCTGAGTAATGATTGGGACCAAAGGGGTACATGTGAAGCAATTCGAAGGGATGAGTAGTGGTCATGATAGTCTTCGCTGGATGCTTGGCCTTGGTCATTTTTCCAGCTTCACAGGCTCCGCACAAGTGACTCTTGAGTAATTTGACATTCTCAATGCCAATGACATGCTTCTTCTTCGCAAGCATGTGCAAATTCCTCATGCCTGCGTGACCAAGTCATCGATGCCATAGCCAATCTTCTGAAGCTTTTGCAAGTAGACACACGGCTGGTTGTGGTCCTGTAGAGAAGTCAACAATATACAAGTCTCCTCTCCTAAAGCCTTCGAAGACTTTGGAATTGTCAGCTTCCATAATCACAACACAATGATACTTGCCAAAGATAACTACCATATCAAGATCACAAAGCATTGAGACTGACATGAGGTTGTATCCTAAGGACTCAACAAGCATGACTTTGTCCATGTGTATGTCCTTAGAGATCGCAACCTTACCGAGGCCCAATACCTGACTTTTGCCTTTGTCAAGAAAGATGATATGCTTCAGATGTGACGGTGATAAGGAGCATCCATCAATAGATTCTTGTCACCGGTCATGTGATTTGTACAACCACTATCCGTAACCCACTCGGTGGCTTTGGGTTGATCATCCTGCAGATGAATTAGTACAACTTACGATCTCATATACTTCATCGATGAAGAATATGATATCAAGTTCATCGGATGAATTTCATCACCAAGACTAACAGATAAGCAAGATGAGGACGTGTGAAATGAAAGTTCATTTCATCATGATTAGCCTGCGTCCTTTCAGGCATTTTCGTCAGGTCCCCAGCAAATTCTTCAGACGTTAAGGCACGTCTGGAGACCTGACCTTGCAGAAGAGATTAGTTCTTTTTCTTCACCACCCACATCTAAAGGGTTGGCAAAGAGTTCATCACTCTGCGAGCACCATACGAGAATGGAGGCATAGACGCCGAACCATTTCGTTTCACATAAGAGGGGTTAGGGTAAGCATATGAATAAGCAGAGAAATTCTTCGAGGACTTATGAACGTATTGGTTTGAAGAATAATGCACATATTCATAGCCCTTAGCTCTACCCTGCGAAACAGAGTTGTTAGCACGATGATAATCATATGAGGACTTTGATCCATATGAAGAATTTGGTCCATATGAAGAATTTGATCTGGGGTTCCTATTCTTCACAGGTGGTGTCATGAGGACATTCACCTGAAGACTTTCAAGGCACTTCTTGGGAACCCAGATTTTCTTCATAGGGGAACCGTTCCTGTAGTTAGTGCCAACATATCAAGCAAATACTTCACCATTCTGATTTTTGAACAGTTTATAGTTGGAGTCAAATGACTCATCAGAAGACTGAGGAGATTCGCATGTAAAGCCAGATAAGTTAGATGGATCAATCGAGGTCCCTTTGCAGCAACCCATGAGGTTTTGGGATACCGCTCGGGCTTCCAATATGTTCCATCAGCATTGAGTTTCCTCTCAAAGGCAATACCCTCTTTCCTAGGGTTCCTATTGAGGATCTTCTTTTTAAGCACATCACAAAGAGTCTGATGCCCTTTGAGGCTTTTGTACATGCCTATCATGTACAATTCCTTCAGCCTTGCATCGTCAGTGATACTAGCAATGTCCTCAGATGAGGATTTAGTGATAGCAGAGGCAGGTGAAAAATTTGTAACAGTTGAAGCATTTGAACATTCAGGTGAAGAATTAGCAGATTCACGTTCAATGCACTTTAAGCATGGAGGAACAAATTCTTCCTGAGAAGTGCTGATTTGTTGAGCAAGTAATGAATCGCGCTCCTTCTGAAGATCTTCATAACTCACTCTTAACTTCTCAAGATCTTGCTTTCTTTGAAGAAATTCATAAGAAAGTTTCTCATGATCAGATAAGAGAGTGTTATGATGACCTTGAAGGCTGTCAAGCCTAGATCAAGTCTCTGAAGATTTTCAGTCAGGGCTTTAGTGCGATCCATTTCTTCACCTAACATATCATCACTCTTGTCTAGCATATTTTGAACCTTTTCCAAAGCCCTTTGTTGTTTTACAGCAATTTCAGCAAGTTTTGAGTAACTGGGCTTTAGATCTTCATCAGATTCATTTTCACTAGAATCAGAGGAGGTATAGTTGAGTACCTTGGCACCCTTTGCCATGAAGCAATAGGTGGGAGTGTAGTCATCACTATCTTCATCAGCATTGTTGATGAGGTCATTTTCTTCAGAGTTGAAGATGGACTTGCTGACGAAAGCGATGGCGAGAGCTAGACTTGCCACACCGGACTCAGATTCTTCCGATGCCTCCTCTTCCTCATGTTCCTCAGATTCAGCTTGAGTCCATTTCCTTGCCAATGAATGCCCGAGCCTTTCGAGCTGTCCTTCTTGTGAGAAGAAGGTTTTGAGGATTTTGATGATCAAGATTTCGATGATTTCTTCTTCTTCTTTGCGTCATCAGAACTGTCATCCTTGTGTTTCTTCTTCTTTAATTTCTTTTCCCACTGAGGACAATCTTGGATGTAGTGACCAGGTTTCTTGCATTTGTGACAAAGTCTTCTCTTATAGTCATTGGATGAGGAATCACTGCTTCTTGAGGATTTTCCAAAGCGACCACATCTTGTGAACTTCTGGAATTTCTTCACGAGCAGTGCTAGCTCCTGGCCTAATTCTTCAGGATCTCCAAGGCTACTACCAGAATCTTCACACTCAGATTCTGACACAGCCTTGGCCTTCAGGGCACGTGTTTTTCCATAGCTAGAACCATAGAGATCTCTCTTTCAAAGAAGCTGGAACTCATGAGTATTTAGCCTCTCGAGGATATCACCGGATCAAGTGACTTGTAGTCAACGCTCTTGTATCATCGGTGTCGAGTATCAAATGAGGAATCAAGCGATCTTAACAATTTCTTCACCACCTCATGGTCGGTGATGTCATGCGCCAAGAGCTTGAAGCTCATTTGAGATGTCGATGTGAGGCGATCGAAGGTTTGTTGAACATTTTCGTTGTCGAGTCTTTTGAAGCGGTTGAAGAGATTCCAAGAACATCAACTCGAGAGTCACGCTGAGTTGAGACTCCTTCATTTACTTTGGACAGCCTGTCCCGGATGAGCTTGGCGCTTCCAAAGCACTCACTCTTCCATATTGACCTTTGCTCGGATGGTCGCATATGATATTCTTCGCTTGAGAATCGAGTTGCTTGAATCTCTTCACGTCAGCCAGATTCAGAGAAGGTGTGACCGAGGGAACACCATTTTCCACAACATACCGTAGATCATTGTCAATTGCTTCAGGATGCATTCGCATCTTATTCTTCCAAAGAGGGGTAGTCCGTCCCTTCATAGGTAGGACACCCTGCTGAGACCTTGATCATACCTGCGGTCGACATAACAAAAACTCCAGGTGGTTAAACCAAAATCACATAGAACAAGGGAGTACCTTGCTCTGATACCAATTGTAAGTGCGTTATATTGACTAGAGGGGGGGTGAATAGGCGATTTTTATGAATTCTTCACTGAGGAATTTGCCGGTGAGGAAATTTCGTAGCGAAGAACTACTTGCAGCGGAATAAGTACTCAGAAGTAAGCATAACAGAATACAGGCATGGTCATCATGATGAAATGAAGACAAACACGGAGTACAGAAAGCGTAATCACAGGATAACACAAGATGAAGACAAACTGACTGAAGAAATTGAACTGAGGAAATTGAGAAGGTCTTCAGTCAAAGTCTTCGGACACAGAGATGAAAAACACTCAACACAATAATGAGGAAATGAAAGGGTTGAGGAAATAGAACCAGTTAGGTTGGTGAAGACAATGGTTTGGTAGACCAGTTCCAACTGTTGTCTCAGTTGTATGTCTGGTTGGAGCGGCTGAGTATTTAAACTCGAGGACACACAGTCAGGACACCCGATCCGAAACACGCAGCCTCAGACACCAAGTCCTCACCGTATTCTCCTTGAACTAAGGTCACACAGACCTCGTCCAATCACTCGTGGTAAGTCTTGAGGCGACTTCCAAACCTTCACAGACTTGGTCACTCGGCGATCCACAATTCCTCTTGGATGCTCTAGACCATGACGCCTAACCGTCTGGAAGAAGCACAGTCTTCAAAGGTAACAAGCGTCGGATCCATGCAGGATCAATTTCTTGATGATGCTCATTCACTTTGGGTTTGTGGGGGTTTGGTTTTTGGGGTTTTCCTCACTTGATGATTTTCACTCAAAGTCCTCGGAGGATGGGTTGCTCTCAAATGACAAGTGTCAAGTTCTCTCGGAGCAGCCAACCAGCTAGTGGTTGTAGGGGGCGGCTATTTATAGCCTAGGGAGCAGCCCGACATGATAAGACATAAATGCCCTTCAATGATATGACCGTTAGGTGGATAAGATATTTTGGGACAGTGGCCAAAGATAAAGAACGGTCGGAAATTTGAATCTCAAATTCCTCGTGGCTATCATGTTCCTCATTTGTGTAGGCAATCCAAGACCTTTGGCGAATTCCTAACTTCTCGGTCGAACAAATTCCTCAAATGACCGGAAGAACTCCGTCTCATCCTTTGAAGAAATTGACTGAATTATATGATATTTCCAAAGGCTTCACTCGAAGGGATTGGTAGGTGTAGGATTTTGAGTTGAGCATCACATGGAAATTTTTCCTTAGTATTTCCTCGACCCCCTTTAACAGTACGGTGTTTCCTATGACTCAAGAAAGAGAAAACGAAACTACGAAAACAAAAGTCTTCACGCTTCATGTTCCTCAAATGAATACCAAGTCTTCAAGGTCACACCAATTTCTTCACTTTCAAAGTCTTCAAAGTCTTCGTAATATCAAAGTCTTCAAATAAGAACTTCATTTTTAGGGTCGACTTTCTCTCAGAATATCAAACTCCTCATAGACTTATAGACCTGTGTACACTTACAAACGCATTAGTTCCTTAACCTATAAGTCTTCAATCCACCAAAATCACTAAGGGGCACTAGATGCACTTACAATACCAGGTGTAGAGGCCAACTGTACAGGCTCAGTTACACTTGAGGTGGTCTTCAGATCCCCGGATAATTTCTGAAGCGAGGAGTTAATCTTCGACATAGTCCCGTTCCGAAGTGGCTATCACGCACTGCTCGGACGAACCGCATTTGCAAAGTTCAATGCGGTGCCGCACTACGCATACCTCAAGCTCAAGATGCCGGGCCCTCGAGGAGTCATTACGGTCAATGGAAACACCGAACGCTCTCTCCAGACGGAGGAGCATATGGCGGCCCTCGCGGCGGAAGTACAAAGCAGCCTGTCAAGGCAATTCTCCAGTCCGGCCATTAAATGTCCGGACACCGTCAAGCGCGACCGGAGTAACCTACAACAAAACCGCCTGGCACGTTCCGAGCATGCGTAGCAATGCGGACCCAACCCCAGCCCTCGCGAAATTGCGAAACCAGTACTACGCGTACATAACTACGCTCTAGAAATACCATGGGCATAGGGGGAGGGGCACGACCATGGCATGCCCAAAATGCGGCTCAACCGCACAAGGGGCTCCCGATTTTGTCATTCTTTTTTTTCTTACTTTCAGGACCCCACTTTCTGGAAGGCCTGTCCGGCAGCATAATCGCGGAACACACGATGCAACAGCCAGGGAGGCAGAAAGCTACGTCGAGTGTCCAGGTGGTCTCTATAACGAGCAGTATACTTGTTTCACATATCATCCCGCAGCTCGCCCCTGGAGGGAGGACATGTTAAATAGTCCCATCTCTTGCTTATCGCACTATTTGTATCGTTCTGCTTTTACCGCAGACTTTTTGAATAAACAATGCATAGCTTTTGTCTATTATTGCATTACCTTTTTTATATAAAAATATGTTCAGTTATGACATTATGCAACCGTACACTTTGGTACGGCCAATACACCGAGGGCTTACGTACCCCGAATATGGTGTGAGAAGTCCGAACACTCTCATGAGTGCGGCACCCCGAACTTATAGCATTATATGCATCGGCTCCGAATCATGTCTTGGGTCAATAGTTGGGTTTTCCCGGCTCCCATGTTTTGGTACCTTACGTTCCGTTATATCGGCTAAGGTAGCACTAGGAGAACCACTGCGATTGTGCCCCGGTTGAGCTGGGCTAAGCACCTAAGTGGAGAAAGCTAAAACTGACCGTCATGATAGGGCGAGAGCTGGTCGCTGTTCGAGAGGTTTTCAAGTCCCTAAAGACTTATGCCACTTAGAGCGAGGAGTCGACTTTGTCCGGCCTAGGCGTGGATAGCGCCCCGAAATCGGTCTTCCGAATACTAGGGGCTTCGCCGAAATTTAGAATTATAGAATTCTATGGCTAAGTGAGAGTGTTCAAGCATTATAGTCCGATTGCCTTGTTCGTTGTGTTGAGCGCCTCCCTCGAAGGACCCAATAATGGGAAAAAGAGCGCTCAAGTTTATCCCGAACACCCCAAAGACTTTCATGACATGGGGGCGTGTTTACGACTCGCCATCTCTCAATTTTGATAAACGGCTGCACAAAAGGTAATATTTTAAATTCAAAAGCGTTGCTTAGCGCATATGAACAAGTTTTCAGTGTACAGGATTACAAATGCGAGTCTACTAAAAAATTACATCTTTGGAGCACTCATCCGCTATACGGCGGGCACCCTTCAGGACGCCCTCATAATACATCTCGGGCTTGCGATGCTCCTTGCCCGGCGGTGGTCCGTCCGTCACAAGCTTCTTAGCGTCCATCTTGCCCCAATGCACTTTAGCACGGGCAAGGGCCCTACGGGCACCTTCGATGCATACGGAGCGCTTGATGGCTTCAAGCCTTGGGCAGGCATCCACCAGCCGCTTTACCGGCTGAAGTAGCTCCTGTGCATGGCTTCCTGTGCCACAGCCAGATCATGAGACCCTTCATGGCCTGTTCGCCACCTTATGGAGCTCGACCAGCTGCTTCACCGGGTCGATCAAGGGCACCGGGTGTCCGCCTCGTGATACCGAGACCGTAACACCTTCTCCGCTGCTTCCCTCTTCGGCTCGGTAGAATGCAGCAGCGTCGGACACACTCCGGGGAAGATCTACGAATGCTCCTGGAGAGCTCCGGACTCGGGTAAGTAATAAGTAATTCACTTTCGCGTGCTTGCTTTGCATAAAGAATGCCTTACCCGCCGCTATCTTCTTCATCGCCTCAATTTCCTGGAGGTCTTTTTGGGCTTCGGCTTTGGCAGATTTGGCGCTCTCAAGCCGAGGCGTAGCCTCGGACTCTCGAGTCTTTGAGTCACGCTCCAAACTCTCGTGTTTTTCCACGAGAGCCTGGAGCTCTTGCTGCACCGCCGCCACCCGCGCCTCCTGCTTCTCTCGCTCGGTACGCTCCACGGCCGCATTGTTTTCGGCCTTGGACAACGCTTCCTTCAGGGTCGCCACCTCGTTCGTGGCCCTTGCATACCCACGTTGATCCTGTCATTTTTTGCAACCACATCTTTTTTTATATATATACTTACATAAGGTATTACTTACCTTCCTTGTCCTCGAGCTGATTCTTGGCAAGGCCGAGCTCGTCCTTGGACCGCTCGAGGCTCTGCTTCAATGCATTGACCTTCGCAGTCAGTGCGGCAGAGGTCAGCAGCACAGCCTGCATTCCCACATTGATATACTTATGTTAGACTCCTGCGTATATCTTTTTGATCCTCGATTCGCTTTTCTTTCTGAACACCAAACCGAGCATCGAGGGCTACCTGTCTATGCGGTAATATTTTTACATATCTTAAATACATACCTCAAAGCTCATTAGAAGGTCGGCATGCTTCGGTCAGCCCGCTCTTGGCGGACTGAACCTTCTGGATCACCGCATTCATAATAGTGCGGTGCTCCTCGTCGACGGAGGCGCCGTTAAGCACCTCCAGTAGATTATCCGGTGCCTCCGGTTGGATAGATGTCACCGGCGTCATAGGCTTGCCCTTCTTAGTAGGGGCGCCTGCCGGATGCCGGAATAGTTGAAGGTTCTGGTGCGGTGTCCGGCCTAGGGCCGGACTTAGAGCCCTTTGGGGTTTTATCCCCTTTTTGCCTGGAGTCCGGGAGGTCGCCTTGCGGCGCCACCAGGACCACCTACTCCTGGCTTGGCCCCTTTTGGGATACCACCTCGGCGTCATCCGCGGTGCGAGGAGAGGAGGCGGTCCGAAGTGAAGTGTTGTTCACATCCGATTTAACCAGGAACCGCCGACGGTTGCCGAGCCCGGCCTTGGGCGGACTGCATGATTATATCCGACGTCAGAAGGTATTGGCAATAAAGGAACGCCATGAGTTATTCTGGTATCCGGATACTTACGATTTTTCCAGGGGCTTGGCCCTGGATGGCCACTCCTCTTCGCCGTCGTCGGCGTTGGTGGAGTAGTCCGGAGGAAGGGTCCTTCCCTTCTTGGACCCTCCGCCCCCCCCCCCCTAGTTGGGGCAGCCTTCCTTTTTATTCCTCCCCTCGCTGGAGGGGGAGAGGCTTATTCTTCCTCCTCCTCGTCTTTGGAGGAGGAGTGCGCCTCGGAGTCATCGGACGATGAATCCGGCACCATCGGGCGCGGGAACTCTTTCGAGTCCCCGTGGCCTCCTTCTTGGCTTTCTTCTCTGGCACCACGTATGGTGCCGGGACCAGCAGCCCCGTCAAGCGGACGTTTGCTGGATCTTCAGGCAAAGGAGTCGGACAGTCGATCTGTCCGGTCTTCTTCTGCCATTCCTGTCAAAGGAACGGGAGCTTAGATCCCGCATGGAGTTAAACTATGAAAAACAAGTGTCCCGTAAAGGATAAAATAAGCTTACTACGCTGGCTTGTCATTTCGCGCGGAATCCGTGATCCTCGGTGATGGGAGGGGGAACCTCGGCACCCTTGAATAGCACCTTCCAGGCATCCTCGTGCATTATCTCAAAGAGCCTGGTCAGAGTTTGGTGTTGGTCCGGGTTGATCTCCCATAAGTTAAAGGCCCGTCGTTGACATGGGAGGATCCGGCGGATGAGCATGACCTAGACTACGTTGACGAGTTTAACCTCTTTATTCACCAGGTCTTGGACGCAGGATTGGAGTCCGGTCCGCTCTTCCGAATTACCCCATGACAGCCCGTCTCTTTCCAGGAGGTGAGCCTTGTAGGGAAGATAGATCGGAATTCGGGGGCCGCTGCCCATTTAGGGTCACGCGGCTCAGTGATGTAGAACCACCCCGATTACCACCCCTTTATGGTCTCCACGAAGGAACCCTCAAGCCATGTAACATTGGGCATCTTGCCCACCATGGCGCCTCCGCACTCCGCTTGTTGGCCGCCCACTACCTTCGGCTTGACATTGAAGGTCTTCAGCCATAAGCCGAAGTGGGGCTTGATTCGGAGGAAAGCCTCGCATTACCCACGATAAACGCCGAGATGTTGAGGACGAATTTCGGGCCAGATCGTGGAAATCCAGGCCGTAGTATAACATGAGCCCCGGACAAATGGGTGAAGTGGAAAACCTAGTCCATGGAGGAAGTGGGTGAGGAACACCACCCTCTCATGGGGCCTGGGGGTGGGGATGAGCTGCCCCTTGTCTGGGAGCCGGTGCGCGATGTCGTTAGACAAGTATCCGGCCTCCCTCAACTTCTTGATGTGTCCCTCCATGACGAAGGAGACCATCCACTTGCCTCCCGGTCCGGACATGACTGGAGAAGGTTGAGGCGGGATGTGCGGACTTGGGCGCTGGAGCTCGAGTGCGCGGAAATGGATAAGCAAAGGAGGAAGAAAGCGTAGATGGAAAAGGTGGATCCTTATCCCCTTATATGGGCGGACTAAACTATGTGCCCCACCAGCCTGGTAAAACTCCCTTATCTCCCAAGCACCGTAAATTAATGGCATGGTTGGGTTACCCACGCCCGTATTGATGAGAATCCCGGAATAAGGGGACACGATCTCTGCTTTGACAAGACGTGCCAAGGAAATCGCCTCGCTAAGTGTCTTTGAGGTGGGACAAGAAAACGATTCGAATAACGGCTTGGCCGTGGTGTGGTGTCACATTGCGGAATACGTCAGCAGATTGGATTTGTGCAAATATTATTCTCTCTACGGTGGTATGCGGGAATTATTTTGCAGAGCCGGACACTATCCTTGTGTTCAAAATCTTCTATGAAGTATTCGAAGGAGGAACCCGCCTTGCCATGTCGAAGACAAACTGCGCGCCGGACTCGTCGTCATTGAAGCCTGGTTCAGGGGCTACTGAGGGATTCCTGGATTAGGGGGTGTCCGGATGGTCGGACTATGACCTTTGGCTGGAAGATACAAGATTAAAGACTTCGTCCCGTGTCCGGATGGGACTTTCCTTAGCGTGGAAGGCAAGCTTGGCGATACGGATATGTAGATCTCCTTCCATTGTAACCGACTCTGTGTAACCCTAGCCCTCTCCGGTGTCTATATAAACTGGAGGGTTTTAGTCTGTAGGACGAACAACAATCATACCATAGGCTAGCTTCTAGGGTTTAGCCTCTCTGATCTCATGGTAGATCTACTCTTGTACTACCAATATCATCAATATTAATCAAGCGGGAGTAGGGTTTTACCTCCATCGAGAGGGCCCGAACCTGGGTAAAAACATCGTGCCCTTGTCTCCTGTTACCATCCACCTAGACGCACAGTTCGGGACCCCCTACCCGAGATCTGCCAGTTTTGACACCGACAGGCACCAGAGAGATGGGGGAGTGAGGGGGAAGGTGCTGGGCGTCTCTATGGCACGGTTTGAAGGCCCAGGAGGCTGCCACGGCGAAGCAGGAGGTGGAGGACTCTGCGTGCGCGCGTGTGACTTTGCCTCTGCCTACTGGTAGAGGTTGAAGATGACCACGGCACCCTTGGTGGGCTGGGCCAGCAACAGTGTTTGGTTGCTACAGGTGTAGGTAAGCTGGGCCAGGTTAGTTCCTTCTTTTCCACATTTCTGTTTCTGTTTTCTAATATTTCATTTCTGTTTTGATTTGATTCGCAGACCAAATCATTTTAGTAGCTTCTGAAAATATTTATGTGGCTTGATAAAATATATTCAAAGCCACTCACAAGTTTTCAGGATTATTGGATTCATATTTTATATATAGCAAATATAAATCCATTGCAAATAGTTATTGCATCAACTCCAGATGCCCAAAATAAATATTTATGAGCTCCTAAAAATATTGGTGTGGATTTTATCTCTGGCCAATATTTTCAGAGAGAAACATGAACATTTTCTTGGACCTATTTGAAGCAATTTTATCTTGGTCATTTTCAGAAATGATTTATGAGGCTTTCACATGTCCCCATTTCAAATTCATTGAAATTTAAACATGATGCACACATGACTATCTAGTCTAGGTCATACCAGAACTAGGGATGTGACATATACAGATCGTCTTTTCGATACCCTTCAAAGATAGAGATTTGTTAGATTCCATAAGCACAAGGCAACGATATTTTCCAAATATCACAATCATGTTCAGATCACAAAGTATTGAGACAGACATTAATTTGAAGCCAAGGGATTCAACAAGCATCACTTTATCCATGTGCTGATCCTTTGAGATTGCAACTCTACCTAGACCCAATACCTTGCTTTTACCAGTGTCAGAAAATGTGA
The DNA here is from genome assembly GCA_021605145.1 of Aegilops bicornis. Taxonomy (NCBI): domain Eukaryota; kingdom Viridiplantae; phylum Streptophyta; class Magnoliopsida; order Poales; family Poaceae; genus Aegilops; species Aegilops bicornis. Next base: position 306,631,341 of record CM038671.1, on the reverse strand, counting down.
TGTGACTTTTGTCAGATGGACGTAGGGTTGAATCTATGAGAAGGCTTCGATCACCAGTCATGTGGTTAGTGCATCCACTGTCCATAATCCATTCTGAAGCCTTTGGTGTCATACCCTATAGTGCAGTTTGGGGGATAGGCTTCACCAAGGGTATTGTGAAGCATAAACATTTGATGAACAAGCGGATTATGAAAGTTTAGATCTTGGTAGGATAAATAGGATGTTTATCAAGGAATCCTGGGACGAGATACATAGTAAGACCATTTGGACATTTTATCTTGCATCCAACAAGATGTTTTAGGTCCACAACATAAGCATCAGAAGCCTTTCATTTCCGGCTGGAGACCCTTCCCTACAAAAGAGAGTTAATGTTTCTTAACCACCCACATCTTCAGGGGGGCTTAGAAGCAATGAGTCTAAGTGCGGCATCTGAGAACTTCGGCTTTGGAGCCCTAGTAAATAGAGTTGCAGGAGGTGAATAATACTCATAGGAATAAGCAGAAAATTTCTTGGTCTTATGAACATAGCGGTTTGACGAAACCCGCTCATATTCATAAGTATGAGTATGGTTTCCCTGCAAAACATTGGCGTTAGGGTGACTCTGGTGAGTCCTTTGTCTGTATGAAGCCTTTGGACCATATGAAGCCTTTGGTCTGGGGTTTGTCTTCTTCCCATGTGGTGTCATGATGACATTCACAGGAAGTTTCTCAAGACAACTTTTAGACACCCAGATCTTCTGTAAAGGTGGTCCATTCCTGCAGTTAGTACCAATATGGCAAACACTTCACCATTCTGATTCTTAAACAATTTATAGTTTGCATCAAAGGATTCATCAATGATAATTGGTTAGCACAAATGAAGCTAGATAAGGTAGATAGATCGCTGAAGGTCCCTTTGCAGCAACCCATGTGGTTTTGGGGTACTACTCAGGCTTCCAGTAGGAACAATCAACATTCATTTTCCTCTCGGACCCAACACCCTCTTTCCTAGGGTTTCGGTTCAGAATCCGTTTCTTGAGGACATCACATAGTGTTTGATGCCCTTTGAGACTTTTGTACATTCATGTATCAAGCAATGTCTTCAACCTGGCATTCTCATCAGCAATAGTAGTGGTATCCTCAGTGGAGGGGTTAGTTACCACATCAGGAGTTGAAGATATTGCAACAGTTGCAGCAGTAGAACATTCAGCAATAGAGACAACAATATCACGCTCAAGACATTTTAGACATGGTGGTTCAAATCCTTCCTGAGCAGAACTGATCTATTGAGCGCGAAGTGACTCGTTCTCCTTTTGAAGATCTTCATGAGTCGCTCTCAAGTTCTCAAGTTCTTGCTTCCTTTGAAGATAATCATAGGAAAACTTTTCATGAGTAGTTGAGAGCGTTTCATGACGACTTTCAAGTTCCTCGTACTTAACATGAAGATTTTTTATGTCTTCAATTAAGAACTGAGATCGGGTCATTTCCGCGTCCAACAGGTCATCGCTTTTGTCTAGCAACTTTTGAATATGTTCCATAGCAGTTTGTTGTTCAGTTGCAATTTTAGCAAGTGTGTTGTAGCTAGATTTAGATTCACATTCAGAGTCATCTTCACTCGATGTTTGGAAGTAAGCATCGCGTGAGTTTACCTTGGCACCACGTGCCATGAAGCAGTAGGTAGGAGCAGAGTCATCCTCATCATTAGCATCAACATTGGTGACGGGGCCATTGTCTTCAGTGTTGAAGATGGACTTGGCGACATAGGCTGAAGCTAGAGCCAGGCTTGCCACGCCTGAATCGGATTCCTCATCAGCCTCCACCTCTGCCTCCTCAGAAGCAGACTCCTCCTCTGAATCCATCTCCTTGCCAACAAACGCACGAGCCTTGCTTGATGAGCTCTTCTTGTGTGATGAAGACTTCGAGGAAGACTTGAAAGAAGACTTAGAGGATTTCTTCTTCTTCTTGTCATCAGAATCATATTCCTTGCTCTTCTTCTTCTTCTTCTTCTTGGTCTCATTGTCCCACTGTGGACACTCGGAGATGTAGTGACCAGGTTTCTTGCATTTGGGGCATGTCCTCTTCTTGTGGTCACAAGTAGAAGCTTCATCATTTCTTGAGCTGGATCTTGAAGACTTTCTGAAGCCTTTCTTCTTGGTGAACTTCTGGAACTTCTTCACAAGCCTAGCAAGCTCATTTCCAATGTCTTCAGGATCCCCAGAACTGCAGTCAGATTCTTCTTCAGATGAGGAAACAACCTTCGCCTTCAAAGCGCGAGTTCAGCCATAGTTGGGACCCTAGATATATCTCTTCTCAGATAACTGGAACTCATGTGTGTTGAGCCTCTTAAGTATGTCAGACTATGACGCCCGGGTAATTAAGCTACAGCAATCTCTGCTAACAATGCCACATCACCACGATTACGGTTGTTAATCTCGTGATGATTCAATCCCGTTCAGATTCAAAATTCAAATTCAAGTTCAACAATAAAAGTTTTCAAATATTAAAACCAAAATGTGACAAATAGTTAGATAGTAATATTGGTGGAGAAAGAACATTTTTGTAAAATGCTTGACTACCCTAGACTAATCAAAAACAGTGCCTAATATAATAATTTAATTGCTTTTGAAATTAGGAAAATATTAAACTGATATATTTTGGCTACAAACTAGGTCTAGCAGTGGCCTATATTGATGATACTAACTTAGGTGCTAAATTTATATTTTATAAAACTAAAATAAAAGAAATTATAAACGAAATAGAAAAGAATAAATAAAAGAAAAGGAAAACAAAACAAAACAAACAAAAAGAGAACAACAACCCCCCTCCCCACATGGGCCAACCGGCCCAGCCGGCCAACCCAACTAGCCCAGGCCGGCCCACCCCATTCCCACCTAAACCCCCACGCCCCCGAAAACCCTAGCTCGACCACCCCACGATCCCCCCACTCTCCCCTGTCTCCCCCCCACCTCTCGATCCCGATCTGGATCGGGAAGGGGGGATCAATCCCGGCGCCCCTTCGCCAACCGCCACCGCCCGAAGTGCCCTCCCTTGCCGGACAACCTCGCCGGTGCCGCGTCGCCCTACGCCGTCGCCTCACCTCCTCATCTCCTCCTCGTCGGGCGACCCTGAACCACGCCGACGCCGACCGGAGCCCACCTGGACCTCGCCGGACCCTCCCCCCTCGCCGGCCTACTTCCTCTCTGCTGTCATCTCCGACTTCCTCCTCAACCCCCGCTGCCCCGAACCCTGCAACCACGGTGAGGCCCTCGGCCTCCCCTTCCCCTCGCCCGCAGCCATCCCATGCTCAAGACGCTACCATGACCACTACCACCGAGGTCGTGCCTGGTCCTTCTTCCTCCTCGCTGATGCGATTGCCATCGCTATCGCTGAAGCTGCTACTCTCGCCGAGTCACCATACAAGACACGCTGGCTGGCGCTGCAACTTCACATACCGAGCGGCCTCGTCCCCTGCTACTCGCCCACGTGCCAAGCCTGCAGCCGCTGCCTTCCTCCAACTGGCCACACTGCTGGGCCACCAGGCCCCTCGTCTGCCTCCAACAATGGCTGGCGCCCCACCATGCCCCCTTCCGGCTCCTCCAGACGCCTCCTGCCTCCTCCGCGCCAGCTCTACACCGCCCGCCATGCCCCTCACATGTGCACTAGCTGCCGGCACTTGATCGGGTCCTGATCGCTGCGGGTTCTACGTGGTCAAGCCGCCGGCTGTACGTGCCCACGCCCATTAGCCCAGCCCCGCTTAGACCTGCTTGACCCATAGGGCCAATGACAAGGGGGCCCCGCCCAGAACGTTTTTATAAAATAATAATAATAATAATAAATAAAAATAAAAATGAATTAACTATAATTAATAATTAATTAATTAGTTAATTAATGAATTAATCATGTTTAATTAATCTAATTAATTGGTTAGTTTAATTAAATAGTAATTAGTTTAGCTAAATCCTATTTAACCTAAACCGTGTATGACAGGTGGGCCCCGCACGTCAGTTTGACCAGTCAACAACTCTGTTGACTACTAACGTCATGCTGATGTCATGATGATGTCAGCAAACCCTATTCTGGATAATGTTGAATTAAATAAATTAAAAAAATACTAAAATTGATTTAAATATTTTAAAATTAATATAAAATAAACCGTAGCTCGGATCAAAAAACTTTGTGCACGTAAGTTGATCAGAACGGCGAGACGAATCTGGACACGGAGCCCGTTCGTCCGGCACACACCCCTAGTATATCGAACATGCAACTTTCCCCCTCCGGTTCATCTGTCCGGAAACGCGAAACACCGGGGATACTTTCCCGGATGTTTCCCCCCTTCGCCGGTATCAGCTCTTACCGCGTTAGGGCACACCTAACACCGTTGTTTGCTTTGTCATGCATCGTTAGGCATCCGTTTGCATAGTATTCATTGTTTCTTCTCCCTCTTCTCTCCGGTAGACTACGAGACCGACGCCGCTGCTGGTGCCCCGGCCGACTATGTTGTTGACGACCCCTACTTGCCAGAGCAACCAGGGAAGCCCCCCCCCATGATCACCAGATATCGCCTACTCTACTCTATACTGCTTGCATTAGAATAGTGTAGCATGTTACTGTTTCCGTTAATCCTATCCTGATGCATAGCTTGTCCTTGCTACTACTGTTGTTACCTTTACCTGCAATCCTACATGCTTAGTATAGGATGCTTGTATTCCATCTGTGGCCCTACATTCTTGTCCGTCTGCCATGCTATACTATCAGGTCGTGATCACTCGGGAGGTGATCATGGGTATATACTTATATACTATACATGATACCTGTGGTGACTAAAGTCGGGTCGGCTCATAGGAGTACCCGCGAGTGGATCTTTGTGGCGGAGCGACAGGGCAGGTTGTGACCAACTAGGCAAGACGTGGGCCTGGACCTGGTCGGCGTTCGCGGTTACTTTAAAATAACACGCTTAACGAGTTCTTGGTATTTGATCTGAGTCTGGCCATTTGGTCTATACGCACTAACCAACTACGTGGGAACAGTTATGGGCACTCGGCGTCGTGGTATCGGCCGAAGCCTTCGGGACGTCAGCGACTGAGCGGCGCGCGCCGGATTGGACTGGAACGCCTGCTAGGCTAGATCTACTTCCGGCCGCGTTCGCAACGTGCAGGTGTGTAATCGGCGATGGGCCCAGACCCCTGCGCCATAGGATTTAGACCGGCGTGCTGACCTCTCTGTTGTGCCTAGGTGGGGTTGCGACATGTTGATCTTCCGCGGCCGGGCATGACCTAGAAAAGTGTGTCCGGCCAAATGGGATCGAGCGTGTTGGGTTATGTGGCGCACCCCTACAGGGAAGTTTATCTATTCGAATAGCCGTGATCTTCGGTAACAGGACGACTTGGAGTTGTACCTTGACATTATGACAACTAGAACCAGATACTTAACAAAATACACCCTTCCAAGTGCCAGATACAACCCGGTGATCGCTCTCTCACAGGTCGACGAGGAGACGATCGTCGGGTAGGATTATGCTATGCGATGCTACTTGGATAACTTCAATCTACTCTCTTCTACATGCTGCAAGATGGAGGTGGCCAGAAGTGTAGTCTTCGACAGGATTAGCTATCCCCATCTTATTCTGGCATTCTGCAGTTCAGTCCACCGATATGGCCCTTTATACATATACCCATGCATATGTAGTGTAGCTCCTTGCTTGCAAGTACTTTGGATGAGTACTCACGGTTGCTTTTCTCCCTCTCTTCCCCCTTTTCCTTTTACCTGGTTGTCGCAACCAGATGCCGGAGCCCAGGAGCCAGACGCCACCGTCGACGATGAATCCTACTACATCGGAGGTGCCTACTACTACGTGCAGCCCGCCATTTACCCACTGTGAGTAGTTTAGGAGGATCCTGCAGGAGGCGCGGCGCCTCTTCGATCTGTATCCCGCTTTGTGCTAGCCTTCTTAAGGCAAACTTGTTACTTTTGTCTCAGTACTCAGATATTGTTGCTTCACGACTCGCCTATGATCGAAAGCACTTGTATTCGAGCCCTCGAGGCCCTGGCTTGTATTATGATGCTTGTATGACTTATTTATGTTTTAGAGTTGTGTTGTGATATCTTCCCATGAGTCCCTGATCTTGACCGTACACGTTTGCGTGCATGATTAGTGAACGATTGAATCGGGGGCGTCACAAGTTGGTATCAGAGCCGACTGCCTGTAAGAATCCCCTTTCCACACTCCTTGGCCGAAGTCGAGTCTAGACATTACAAAACTTTTACTAACATGGCTGTGCGGCCCATGGGATCATGTCGCCATTGGGTGGTATTAGGATCTTTTATTCCTCGTCTATACTCTTTGATTCTAATCTCTCTTCTATTCGGGTTAAATGATTTTCTAAAATCTAACTTTAGGTTCTCGAAAACACTTTCTACCGGAGAGCCCCTTGTTAACGATGACCGCCTGTTGCACCAGAAGATTCCGAAGATACTCTATGATGTGCTCTCGAGTCTTTGTGCCATCGCATTTGCGATTTCCTTGCACCGTCAACCCCTATGAAAACTGCATACACTTGCCTTTCATACAATCATTCCCCGTTGATCTGGTTATTACAAGATGCCCCAAAATACTCTCTGTTGTCCCGAGAATCCTCTGAGCTTACTGCCTTGCAGTTCTTTACCACATGAATACCCCTACGCATAATTCCTCACACTTATCTAGTATCCGTTCATCCACAGTTGATTCCTGTATTTCACAAATGTCTTCGAAATACTATTCGATTTTCCAAAAATCCCCGACAGCCTATTGCTCTTCAAATTGTTACTTGCTTGCATTATGATTTACCATAAGTCTGGTAATCTAATTGGCATCCTTTGTCATTATCATTTCGAGTTCCTTGATTCGATATGTTGCGAATGTCCGCAATCATCAGTTGATCCTTATAAATTATCTTTCCGGCTCAGTCGTCATTTTTAACTAGAGCTAGTTCTCGACCAATCAAATTTCCGTCGATTGTACCCCTAAGCCGGCTCAGCTTATCCATCCTAAATCAGAGCGTTTGCTTCTGATCCCTTGATTTAGAAATCATAATTCCTTTGCAATTAAACTTTGAATTAGTCATTTGCTTCTATAATCCAATGCCTTCACATTGTTACTTCCTCTGGTTGTGTGTCAATGCTCACATCAGCTCCGTTATGGACCGGCAGATCCTTTAATGGACTTTATCCGACAGCGTCCTTCTTATTCAGTAACCTTGTGAGCCTTCCCTCGGATACATAATGCCTTTGGTAAATTGTATCCTCTACTTTCTCAACCTTGCTCTGCTTTCGAGCTGGTGATATTTACTCTTGAAGCTTGTGGTATATGTTTCTAAGATGCCCCGATGGGTTGAACCTATACCTTCTTTAAAACCGTGTGAACCCGAAAGTTTTCATGAGTCATACTCTTCTGGTGCTTCGCCAGATAAAATTTCAACACTGCAACTTCTTCGAAGACGAGAAGTGAATGAAAGGTTATGCATTAAACAAGTGGGAGTCAGCCTTGAACTTTGTGTTCATGCCCATGGAACCAATGTGGAACTTATCATGGAAGCTTCTTGTAGTAATAACTATTTCCTTGATATAATATCCTTTGGTATCGGTGAATTGATCCTTTGCAATCATTGTTTCGACCATATGTTCTTCTTAGATCCCATTTCTCGGGCAAGTTTAGGCACTTGTCTTCTGTGGATCAATACACTAGTCCAACCTTTACTTTGATCTTTCGTCGAGTATTACCCCCTGGTATCTCGAGGATATCATGCCATTGCACTACATATTATGAACTTTCAATGAAGTACTACCTTTCCCTGTCTTTGTCACTTCATGGGTTCTGGGTTGTTTGTCAACCGAAAACACCGATAAGTGAATCGATTCCGCGCTCCGGTTCAATAACTAATTTTTGTTGCTTACGAGTTCAATAATCCTTCAAGTCATTCCTCGCCTGATCGGCTATATCATTACCGTGCTAAATATTAACTGTGCTACTTGGTCTTTCTTTCCGGAGCATAATTCTCGACGATTAGCTAAGCTTATGTCGATCTTTCTCGCCATATCATTACGCCTCAAACAACAAGCTTGATTCCAATCTTTCGCTGCATCAATCCTTTTGTTTGATGCAGTCGCTGTTAGATTGCTTCTTCATGGAGCCTCTCGACAAAATTTGTCGTGATCATCATCAACCTTTTGGGTTCTTCCGGGATATCTATCAAATTCTTGATGAGAAATACCATCCTTGCCCCTCGATGATTAATGTTATCATCGACATCTTTATTGCCCTCCCTCCAACACAAACTTGTTCATGTTTCGTGTAGTACCTTCAGTTCCTTGCTATCCAGCTTATGTTATGTTCTACCTTGGGGTATTACCATCTTTTACGTCAAGGATGTTGTGAGGATTGCCCCACCTCTTAAAAATTCTTGGTATAGTGATACTTCTCACCATCACCATTCTTTCTTGGTCCCCGTGATGATTCCAACAAGTGAACGGTGTTGTTTGGATTCTTTCCTTCTAGCAACCCTATTGCTTTGAAGTTAATGGCTGACAGTTCATCCTCAGAATATTGGTTATTAAATCACCATTCTAATATTGATCATGCTACACAAGCCCATATTTCGGCTGCACCTTTCAACTGATGTTTAATTGGGTATGTTTTCCTCGAGCATATCTCACTATATCATTTGATCTGACAAATGCTATCTCCTTGTTCACATAATTGTCGAAATCCATCATTTGCAATTCTCGATGAATTGTTGCTGAGTCCATCAGCCACCTCCTCATCCTCTCCTTGGTTTACTAATGAACTCTTGTTTCGGAACTCGCTTCCATAGTTCATTCCCAAGAATCTTACAATGTCATTCCGTCAATTTGTGTTGTACCTTTCTTCTCAGACATCCTGAGTCTGAGGTATCCTGACACCAATCAGATCTGAATCTCGGTTAGATATGATGGTTGGAACATATTCCCAAGAGTTATAACATTGGTCTTTATATGACTCGGTAAGGTGATGTCATGCCTAGCACACCTGACCGGAGGACCTATTGTTATAATTTCCTTTTTAGCAAGGATATCCATTCTTCCATGAGGAAATTATAAAATTTATTCTACAAGTTGTTCCTGATGGATCCTTTGTGCATCCAAATTTTGCCCCTTACTTGATGACCATGTCGATGCTATCTCGAAGCATGCTTGTGGTACTCCGATTTTCAACAAGAACATTTGAAGCCCAATGCTAAATGTTTCTTGCTCAATTATCCAAACACCGATGTATGGGTAATGTCATGAAATTTATCTCCCCTACCTAAAGGGTTTTCTACATTATATCCTATCATGGATATCATGCTCTGGTTGTCCTTGGGAAGGATATACCCCTGAATTATGTGTTTAAAAACGTTTTCTTTCCGTTGTTCTGACTAATTTTATAGACACTTTTCCCTTTCCATTGGGTTGTTTTAACCCTTTCTATGATCTATATGATATAAGCAATATTAATTCCCTACTTGTGAAAACACCTCGGTGTACAAGTCTGTCAGCAAGACCCGGTTACTATTGTTGATGACATTCCGGTAACCACTGATGGACGAGAACTTTGCCTATTGGTCCGCCTCGTTTCAACGAGCAGGAAAATGGTTCTCTTCGTCACTCACCCTTGGTACCGACGTTGTTGCCAACATAACTCACGGACTACCCTCTGACATGCCTTGCTTTCATGATCGTGCAAGATGTCACCGCTCCTTCTACCTTTAACCCACATGGTGGGCCCATAACCCACAGTTCCACAGGATCAAAACCTGACTCTTCTGTATATCCCTGTCTCCAAAGTTATTTCTCGAGCCTGGCTTGTATGTAATTCACGAGCCACCTTCCGAGAGATCATCAATTCTGGTATCAGACACATTACTTATTCCCGTTGCTTTGAGCCCCTCTCACGCCCTGTTTCAGGCATCGAATGATTGCCTGCCTGCTCAAAACTTCCCATGATACCTCCTTACTTTGCTCTTGGTATTTTCTTAAGTTTCAATTTGAGAGTTACTTTCCTCCACCTTCCCCGATGTTATCGACCAGATAGTCAACCTTGCAAAGGTCCGTTCTTCCGGAATACCCCCTTACTCAGTCGTAAGTACGATGGAGATCCTGAAGAAAGGATGCCGGTTTCATCATGATGACTGGAGCATAGGAATGAAGACATCAATGTAATGGATCGACCTCTTCGCGAAGAGCAACTATGACCGAGAAGAATCGTTAGAATTTCGTAACCAGATCCCTTCCCCCTTATAACCGCTCCTAAATCTTGGGACGAGATTTCTTGTAGTGGAGGATAATTGTGACGCTCGGGTAATTAAGTTACAGCAATCTTTGCTAACAATGCCACGTCACCACGATTACGGTTGTTAATCTCGCGATGATTCAACCCCGTTTAGGTTCAAAATTCAAATTCAAGTTCAACAATAAAAGTTTTCAAATATTAAAACCAAAATGTTCTGGATGTGACAAATAATTAGATAGTAATATTGGTGGAGAAACAACATTTTTGTAAAATGCTTGACTACCCTAGACTAATCAAAAATAGTGGATAAAATAATAATTTAATTGCTTTTGAAATTAGGAAAATATTAAACTGATATATTTTGGCTACAAACTAGGTTTGGCAGTGGCCTATATTGATGATACTAATTTAGGTGCTAAATTGATATTTTATAAAACTAAAATAAAATAAATTATAAATGAAAAAAGAAAAGAATAAATAAAAGAAAAGGAAAACAAAACAAAACAAACAAAAAGAGAACAACAACACCCCTCCCCACATGGGCCAACTGGCCCAAGCCGGCCCACCCCATTCCCACTTAAACCCCCACGCCACCGAAAACCCAAGCCCAACCACCCCACGATCCCCCCACTCTCCCCCGTCTCCACCCCCCCACCTCTCGATCCCGATCTGGATCGGGAAGGGGGGATCGATACCGGCGCCCCTTCGCCAACCGCCGCCGCCCGAAGTGCCCTCCCTCGCCGAACAACCTCGCCGGTGTCGCGTCGCCCTATGCCGTCGCCTCGCCTCCTCATCTCCTCCCCGTCGGGCGACCCTGAACAACGCCGACGCCGACCGGAGCCCGCCTGGACCTCGCTGGACCCCCCCCCCCCTCGCCGGCCTGCTTCCTCTCCGTCGTCGTCTCCGACTTCCTCCTCAACCCCTGCAGCCCCGAACCCTGCAACCACGGTGCGGCCCTCGGCCTCCCCTTCCCCTCGCCCGCAGCCGTCTCGTGCCCGCACGCGCCCGCGGACCACTACCGCCCGAGGTCGCGCCCTGGTCCTTCTTCCCCCTCCCCTGCGTGATGCGCTGCTGCTACTGCTTGCTGAAGTTGCTGCTCTCGCTCGAGCCGCCCACGCGCGCACACGCTCGCCGGCGCCATCGGCAACTCGTGCGCGCCCCCGACGCGGCCTCGTCCCCTGCTGCTCACCCACGTGCCAAGCCTGCAGTCGCTGCCCTCCTCCAACCGCCACGCGTCACGCCGCCCATTGCCGCCACCACCACCGCCTGCTGCCTCAAGGCCTCCGACAGGCCAAGCGCCCGCCGTGGCCCCCTCCTGCCTCCTCCGCGCCCCGGGGGGCTCTACAACGCCCCTGGCCATGCCCCTCCCGCGCGGCACTAGCCGCCGGCACCCCATCGGGTCCGGCTACTCGTTGTGGCCCTGCGTGTTGGCCGCGCCCGGGTCTGTCCTGGCTGGTGCCCACGCCCATTAAGCCCCAGCCGCCATGCCCCTAAGCAAAGACTGCTTTGGCCCATAGGGCCAATGACAAGGGGACCCCGCCCAGAACGTTTTTATAAAATAATAATAATAATAAATAAAAATAAAAATGAATTAACAATAATTAATAATTAATTAATTAGTTAATAAATGAATTAATTAAGTTAATTAATCATGTTTAATTAATCTAATTAATTAGTTAGTTTAATTAAACAGTAATTAGTTTAGCTAAATCCTAATTAACCTAAACAGTGTATGACAGGTGGGCCCCACACGTCAGTTTGACCAATCAACACCTCTGTTGACTGCTGACGTCATGCTGATGTCATGATGACATCAGTAAACCCTATTCTGGATAATGTTGAATTAAATAAATTAAATAAATACTAAATTTGATTTAAATATTTTAAAATCAATATAAAATAAACCGTAGCTCGGATCAAAGAACTTTGTACATGAAAGTTGATCAGAACGACGAGACAAATCCGGATACGCAGCCCGTTCATCCACCACACACCCCTAGCATATCAAACACGCAACTTTCCCCCTCCGTTTCATCTGTCCGGAAACGCGAAACACCGGGGATACTTTCCCGGATGTTTCCCCCCTTCGCAGGTATCACCTCTTACCGTGTTAGGGCACACCTAACACCGCTGTTTGCTTTGTCATGCATCGTTAGGCATCCGTTTGCATAGTATTCATTGTTTCTTCCCCCTCTTCTCTCCGGTAGACTACGAGACCGACGCCGCTGTTGGTGCCCCGGCCGACTACGTTGTTGACGACCCCTACTTGCCAGAGCAACCAGGCAAGCCCCCCCCCCTTGATCACCAGATATCGCCTACTCTACTCTATACTGCTTGCATTAGAATAGTGTAGCATGTTACTGTTCCGTTAATCCTATCCCGATGCATAGCTTGTCCTTGCTACATCAAGTTGTTACCTTTACCTGCAATCCTACATGCTTAGTATAGGATGCTTGTATTCCATCTGTGGCCCTACATTCTTGTCCGTCTACCATGCTATGCTTTCGGGCCGTGATCACTCGGGAGGTGATCACGGGTATATACTTATATACTATACATGATACATGTGGTGACTAAAGTCGGGTCGGCTCATAGGAGTACCCGTGAGTGGATCTTTGTGGCGGAGCGACGGGGCAGGTTGAGACCACCTAGGCGAGAGGTGGGCCTGGCCCTGGTTGGCGTTCGCAGTTACTTTAAAATAACACGCTTAACGAGTTCTTGGTATTTGATCTGAGTCTGGCCATTTGGTCTATATGCACTAACCAACTACGTGCGAACAGTTATGGGCACTCGGCATCGTGGTATCAGCCGAAGCCTTCATGACGTCAGCGACTGAGCGGCGCGCGCCGGATTGGACTAGAACACCTGCTAGGCTAGGTCTGCTTCAGGCCGCGTTTGCAACGTTCAGGTGTGCAATGGGCGATGGGCCCATACCCCTGTGCCATAGGATTTAGACCATCGTGCTGGTCTCTCTGTTGTGCCTAGGTGGGGCTGTGACGTGTTGATCTTCCGCCGCCGGGCATGACCCAGAAAAGTGTGTCCGGCCAAATGGGATCGAGCGTGTTGGGTTATGTGGTGCACCCCTGCAGGGAAGTTTATCTATTCGAATAGCCGTGATCTTCGGTAACAGGATGACTTGGAGTTGTACCTTGACCTTATGACAACTAGAACTAGATACTTAATAAAATACACACTTCCAAGTGTCAGGTACAACCCGGTGATCGCTCTCTCACAGGTCGACGAGGAGAGGATCGTTGGGTAAGATTATGCTATGCGATGCTATTTGAGAACTTCAATCTACTCTCTTCTACATGCTGTAAGATGGAGGTGGCCAGAAGCGTAATCTTCGACAGGATTAGCTATCCCCATCTTATTCTGGCATTCTGCAGTTCAGTCCACCGATATGGCCCTTTACACACATACCCAAGCATATGTAGTGTAGCTTCTTGCTTGCGAGTACTTTGGATGAGTACTCACGGGCTCTTTTCTCCCTCTTTTCCCCCCTTTCCTTCTACCTGGTTGTCGCAACCAGAGGCTGGAGCCCAGGAGCCAGACGCCACCGTTGACGACGACTCCTACTACACCGGAGGTGCCTACTACTACGCAGCAGCCCGGCCGACGACCACTGTGAGTAGTTTAGGAGGATCCCAGGCAGGAGGCCTGCGCCTCTTTCGATCTGTATCTCAGTTTGTGCTAGCCTTCTTAAGGAAAACTTGTTACTTAGTTCTGTACTCAGATATTGTTGCTTCCGCTGACTCGTCTATGATCGAGCACTTGTATTAGAGCCCTCGAGGCCCCTGGTTTGTATTATGATGCTTGTATGACTTATTTATGTTTTAGATTTGTGTTGTGATATCTTCCCGTGAGTCTCTAATCTTGATCGTACACGTTTGCATGCATGATTAGTGTACGATTGAATCGGGGGCGTCACACAGACGGATTGAGAGTATTGAAGTCAGGGCCTTCTTGAATCATCGGGGCCAGGGTGTCGAATGAGCTGTCAAGTGATCTCAGAAGCTTCTTGACGATTTCGTTCTTGGTGATCTCAGTGGCGCCGAGTGCACGAAGCTCATTTGTGATATCAGTGAGGCGATCAAATGTGAGCTGGACATTCTCATTGTCGTTTCTCATGGAGCGGTTGAAGAGGTTGCGAAGAACATCAATCCTTGAGTCTCTCTGGGTTGAGACGCCTTCGTTGACCTTCGAGAGCCAGTCCCAGACTAGCTTCGCAGTTTCCAGAGCACTCACACGGCCATATTGTCCTTTGGTCAGATGACCACAGATGATGTTCTTGGCGGTCGAATCCAGTTGAATGAACCTCTTGACATCAGCAGCGGTGACACCTTTACAGACCTTGGGAATGTCGTTCTTGATGACATACCAGATGTCGACATCAATGGCTTCAAGATGCATACGCACCTTACTCTTCCAGTTGGGGTAATCAGTGCCATCGAAGATAGGGCATGCAGCGGAGACTTTGATTATCCCTGCAGTCGACATAGCTAAAACTCCAGGTGGTTAAACTGAATCACACATAACAAGGGAGCACCTTGCTCTGATACCAATTGAAAGTGCTAGTTATCGACTAGAGGGGGGTGAATAGGCAATTTTTATGAAAGTCTTGAAAACATGGGGGCTTTGAAGACAAACAGTATAAATAAACCTATTGATATGCAGCGGAAGGTAGACTACACTAGACAAGCCATAGTCAAGTAAGCAAAGTAGTGAAAGCACGAAGACTATCAACAGCTAGGTAGTATGGATTAGGATGGAAGACAGTATGAAGCCAAACAACAGTCTTAACACAGTGAATACAATCAGATCATGCAAGTAGGCAATGACTTCATGAAGACAAACTGTAAGTAAAGAGAGGTGAGGGATAGAACCAGTTGCTTGGAGAGGACAAGGATTTGTTGGACCAGTTCCAGTTGTTGTGACAACTATACATCTGGTTAGGGAGGCTGAGATTTAACTCAGAAGACCGCGTCCTCACCTTATTCCCCTTGAGCTAAGAACACTTAGTCCTCGCCCAATCACTCTGGTAAGTCTTCTAGGTAGACTTCCAAACCTTCACAGACTTCGTTCACTGGCAATCCACAATAACTCTTGGATGCTCAGAACATGACGCCTAACCGGCTGGAGGATTCACAGTCCGCAAGTGTAACAAGTCTTCAGGTCACGTGAACAGAAAGACTTCAGTGATGCCCAACACTCTTTGGCTCTAGGTGTTTTGGGCTTTGTCCTCGCAAGGATCTCTCTTTGAAATGCTTCGGAGGTGGGTTGCTCTCGAACGACAAAAGTCGTGCACTAACTCTGAGCAGCCACCAATTTATGGTGTAGTGGGTGGGCTATTTGTAGCCAGGAGGCACCCCGACCTGATTTGTACGACAACTTTACTTGGGCTACAAGCAAAGCTGACTCATCCAGCTCTGGATAAGATTTGCTCTCATTGTCTTTGCTCGAAGACATAGGATTTTGGTTGAGCATCACATCAGTGACTCTCACTTTGTTCACTTGGACCCCACTTAACAGTACAGTGGTTCCTATGACTCATCAAGGAAGAAAAAGAAACTACAAAACAACTATGTCTTCGCACTCCATAGTCTTCATGTGAATGTCTTCACATGTCATAATCTTCATCGCGAATGTCTTCACGAACCACCATTGTCTTCACACATTTTTAGGGGTCATCTCTGGTAGGTAAACCGAATCAATAAGGGACTACTACCTGTGTTATCCTGCAATTCTCACAAACACATTAGTCCCTCAACTAAGTTTTTAGTCAATACTCCAAAACCAACTAGGGGTGGCACTAGATGCACTTACAAGTGTGCTTGTTGGTGGTGGGGGAGTATAAACTTTACCATTCTGTTTGGGAACGGCCTATAATCTATCTAGTATGGAAGATACCGAGATCTCTTGGTTGTTATGTTGACAATGAAAGCATACCGCTCAAAATATTATTTATCTCTATTTCAAAAACTCGAGCTCTGGCCCCTCTGCAAATCCCTTCTTCCCTCTGTGAAGGGCCTATCTATTTACTTTTATTGCTGAGTCATCATCCTCTAATAAAATGCACCAGTTAGAGAGCACCATTGTCATTTGTATGCATTGTTATTAATTTATATTGAGTATGACCAGATCTCTTTTACCATGAATTACAATGTCTAGTCAGTCCTTGATCTTCAGGGGTGCCCTGCATTTATGTTTTGCGGTCTCAGAAAGGGCTAGCGAGATACCATCTTGTTATATTATATCATGATTGTTTTGAAAAAGTGTTGCCATCCTAGATTTATTATTATTGCTCGCTAGTTGATTATGCCATTGATATGAGTAAATGTGAGACCTAAACGTCATTGTGAATATGGTTAGTTCATAATCTTTGCAGAAAAATTGAATGCTGACTTTACATATTTGCAACAACAAGATTAAACAGAATTTGTAGAAGTTTTTCTTTATCACTTTCAGTTTATCAACTGAGTTGCTTGAGGACAAGCAATGGGCTAAGCTTTGGGGAGTTGATACATCTCCATCGTATCTACTTTTCCAAACTCTTTTGCCCTTGTTTTGGACTCTAATTTACATGATTTGAATGGAACTAACCCGATCTGACGCTGTTTTCAGCAGAATTGCCATGGTGTTATTTTTTTGCAGAAATAGAAGTTCTCGGAATGACATGAAACTTCACGGAGATCATTTTTTGAATAAATAAAAAATATTGCTGAAAGAATCAACCGAAGGGGACCTGTACCCTGTCCACAAGGGTTGAGGGCGCGCCCTCTGGTCTTGTGGGTCCCATGGACCTCCACCGACCTCAACTCCAACTCCATATATTCACGTTCAGGGAGAAAAAAATCAAAGAGAAGATCGCGTTTTACGATACGGAGCCGCCACCACCTCCTGCTTTTCCTCGAGAGGGTAGATCCGGAGTCCGTTTTGGGCTCCAGAGAGGGAAAATCGTCGCCATCGTCATATCAACCATCCTCCATCACCAATTTTCATGATGCTCACTGCCGTGCGTGAGTAATCCCATCGTAGGTTTGCTGGACGAGGATGGGTTGGATGAGATTTACCATGTAATCGAGTTAGTTTTGTTAGGGTTTGATCCCTAGTATGCACTATGTTCTAAGATTGATGTTGTTGTGACTTTGCTATGCCTAATGCTTGTCACTAGGGCCCGAGTGCCATGATTTCATATATGAACCTATTATGTTTTCATGAATATATTTGTGTTCTTTATCCTATCTTGCAAGTTATAGTCACCTACTACACGTTATGAGCTACCTCTTGAGCATGCGTTGGTTTTCCCTTGAAGAGGAAAGGATGATGCAACAAAGTAGCGTAAGTATGTCCCTCAGTTTTTCAGAACCAAGGTATCAATCCAGTAGGAGGCCACACGTAAGTCCGTCGTACCTACACAAACAAATAAGAACCTTGCAACCAACACGATAAAGGGGTTGTCAATCCCTTCACGGCCACTTGCAAAAGTGAGATCTGATAGAGATGATAAGATAATATTTTTGGTATTTTTAAGGTATAGATTGAAAGTAAAGATTGCAAAATAAACGGCGCCAGAAATAGCTAGTTGACGGGAGATTAATATCATGGAAAATATATTCGAGGAACATAGGTTTCACTAGTGGCTTCTCTCAAGATAGCATAAGTATTACGGTGGTTGAACAAATTACTGTCGAGCAATTAATAGAAAAGTGCATAATTATGAGAATATCTAGGCATAATCATGTATATAGGCATCATGTCCGCGACAAGTAGACCAGCTCCTGCCTACACCTACTACTATTACTCCACACATCAACCGCTATCCAGCATGCATCTAGAGTATTAAGTTCATAAGAACAGAGTAACGGATTAGGCAAGATGACATGATGTAGAGGGATAAACTCAAGAAACATGATATAAACCCCATCTTTTATCCTCGATGGCAAAATACAATATGAGTCATTTCCCCTTCTGTCACTGGGATCGAGCAACGCAAGATTGAACCCAAAGCTAAGCACTTCTCCCATTGCAAGAAAGATCAATCTAGTAGGCCAAACCAAACTGATAATTCGAAAAGACTTGCAAAGATAACAAATCATACATAAAAGAGTTCAAAGGAGATTCAAATATTGTTCATAGATAATCTTGATCATAAACCCACAATTCATTGGATCTCGACAAACACACCGCAAAAAGAGTTACATCGAATAGATCTCCAAGAAGATCGAGGAGAACTTTGTATTGAGATCCAAAGAGAGAGAAGAAGCCATCTAGCTAATAACTATGGACCCGAAGGTCTGTGGTAAACTACTCACACATCATCGCAGAGGCTATGGTGTTGATGTAGAAGCCCTCCATGATCGATGGCCCCTCCGTGAGCTTAAAAAGGCCCCAAGATGGGATCTCATGGGTACAGAAGGTTGCGGCGGTGGAAATAGGGTTTCGTGGTTCTCCTGGTTGGTTTCGGGGTATATGGATATATATGTGAGGAAGAAGTAGGTCGGTGGAGCTGCGAGGGGCCCACGAGGGTGGGGGCATGCCCCCGGGCAGGCGTGCCACCCTGCCTCGTGGCCTCCTTGTTGATTTCTTGACGTCCACTCCAAGTCCTCTGGATCATGTTTGTTCCAAAAATAACTCTCCCGAAGGTTTCATTCTATTTGGACTCCATTTGATATTCCTTTTCTGTGAAACACTGAAATAGGCAAAAAAACAGCAATTTGCACTGGGCCTTGGATTAGTAGGTTAGTCCCAAAAATAATACTGTACAAAAGTGCTTAGTAAAGCCCATTAAACATCCAAAATAGATAATATAATAGCATGGCACAATAAAAAATTATAGATACGTTGAAGACGTATCAAGCATCCCCAAGATTAATTCTTGATAAAAACAGAATTTTTGATGTGGAATGCTACCTAGCATATTTCTCAATTGTAATTTTCTTTTTTGTGGCATGAATGTTCAGATGCGAAAGATTCAAGACAAAAGTTTAATATTGACATGAAAATAATAATACTTCAAGCATACTAACAAAGCAATCATGTCTTCTCAAAATAACATGGACAAAGAAAGTTATCCCTACAAAATCATATAGTCTGGCTATGCTCTATCTTCATCACACAAAGTATTTAATCATGCACAACCCCGATGACAATCCAAGCAGTTGTTTCATACTTTTGATGTTCTCAAACTTTTTCAATCTTCACGCAATACATGAGCGTGAGCCATGGATATAACAATATATGTGGAATAGAATGGTGGTTGTGGAGAAGACAAAAAAGGAGAAGATAGTCTCACATCAACTAGGCATATGAAAGGGCTATGGAGATGCCCATCAATAGATATCAATGTGAGTGAGTAGGGATTTCCATGCAACGGATGCACTAGAGCTATAAGTGTATGAAAGCTCAACAAAAGAAACTAAGTGGGTGTGCATCCAACTCATTTTCTCACGAAGACCTAGGGCATTGTGAGGAAGCCCATCATTGGAATATACAAGCCAAGTTCTATAATGTAAAATTCCCACTAGTATATGAAAGTGACAACATAGGAGACTCTCTATCATGAAGATCATGGTGCTAGATTGAAGCACAAGCGTGGAAAAAGGATAGTAACATTGTCCCTTCTCTCTTTTTCTCTCATGTTTTATTTGCGCCTTCTTCTTTTTTATGGCCTCTTTTCTTTCTCTTTTTTTCTTCTTTTCGTCTGGAGTCTCATCCTGACTTGTGGGGGAATCATAGTCTCCATCATCCTTTCCTCACTTGGGACAATGCTCTAATAATGATCATCACACTTTTATTTACTTACAGACCAAAGATTACAAATCAATACTTATAACAAAATATGACTCTATGTGAATGCCTCCGGCGGTGTACCGGGATATGCAATGAATCAAGAGTGACATGTATGAAAGAATTATAAAGGTGGCTTTGCCACAAATATGATGTCAACTACATGATCATGCAAAGCAATATGACAAAGATGAAACGTGTCATAATAAACGGAACAGTAAGTTGCATGGCAATATATCTCGGAATAGCTATGGAAATGCCATAATAGGTAGGTATGGTGGCTGTTTTGAGGAAGGTATATGGTGGGTGTATGATACCTGCGAAAGGTGTGCAGTATTAGAGAGGCTAGCAATGGTGGAAGGCTGAGAGTGCGTATAATCCATGGACTCAACATTAGTCATAAAGAACTCACATACTTATTGGAAAAATCTATTAGTTATCGAAACGAAGTACTACTCGCATGCTCCTAGGGGGGTAGATTGGTAGGAAAAGACCATCGCCGTCCCCCGACCGCCTCATAAGGAAGACAATCAATAAATAAATCATGCTTCGACTTCATCACATAACGGTTCACCATAATGCATGCTACGGGAATCACAAACTTTAGAACAAGTATTTATCAAATTCACAACTACTCACTAGCATGACTCTAATATCACCATCTTCATCTCTCAAAACAATCATCAAGTATCAAACTTCTCTTAGTATTCAATGCACTTATATGAAAGTTTTTATTATATCCATCTTGGATGCCTATCATATTAGGACTAAATTTATAGCCAAGGCAAACTACCATGATGTTCTAAAAGACTCTCAAAATAATATAAGTGAATCATGAGAGATCAATAATTTTATAAAATAAAACGACCACTGTGCTCTAAAAGATATAAGTGAAGCGCTAGAGCAAAATTGTTTAGCTCAAAAGATATATGTGAAGCACATAGAGTATTCTAATAAATTCCGATTAGTGTGTGTCTCTCCCAAAAGGTGTGTACAGCAAGGATGATTGTGTTGAACTAAAAAGCAAAGACTCAAATCATACAAGACGCTCCAAGGAAAACACATATCACGTGGTGAATAAAAATATAGCTCCAAGTAAAGTTACCGATGGACGAAGACAAAAGAGGGGATGCCTTTCGGGGCATCCCCAAGCTTAGGCTTTTTGGTTGTCCTTGGATTTTACCTTGGGGTGCCTTGGGCATACCCAAGCTTAGGCTCTTGCCACTCTTTGTTCCATAATCCATCAAATCTTTACCCAAAACTTGAAAACTTCACAACGCAAAACTTAACAGAAAATCTCATGAGCTCCGTTAACGAAAGAAAAAAATCCCCACCTTAAGGTACTGTAATGAACTCATTCTTTATTTATATTGGGGTTAAAAATACTGTATTCCAACTTCTCTATGGTTCATAACCTCCGATACTATCCATAGATTCATCAAAATAAGCAAACAACACATGAAAAACAGAATCTGTCAAAAACAGAACAATCTGTAGGAATATGTATCAAAAGCATACTTCTAGAACTCCAAAAATTTATGGACGTGAGGAATTTATCTATTAGTCATCTGAAAAAATTATCAACTAAATAGCACTCTCCAGTAAAAAGTTGTTGCCAATCTCATGAGCGCTAAAGTTTCTGTTTTTTACAGCAAGACCAAAAAAACTTCACCCAAGTCTTCCCAAAGGTTCTACTTGGCACAAACACTAATTAAAACATGAAAACACATCTAACAAGAGGCTATATGAAGTATTTATTACTAAACAGAACCAAAAATCAAGAAACAAAAATAAAATTGGGTTGCCTCCCAACAAGCGATATCGTTTAACGCCCCTAGCTAGGCATAAAGGCAAGGATAGATCTAGGTATTATCATCTTTGGCATGCAATCCATAAGTAGCTCTCATAATAGATTCATAAGGTAATTTAATTTTCTTTATAGGAAAGTGTTCCATGCCTTTCCTTAATGGAAATTGGAATCTAATATTCCCTTCTTTCATATCAATAATTGCACCAATTGTTCTAAGGAAAGGTCTACCAAGAATAATTGGACATGAAGGATTGCAATCTATATCAAGGACAATGAAATCTACGGGAACATAATTCCTATTTGCAACAATAAGAACATCATTAATTCTTCCCATGGGTTTCTTAATGGTGGAATCCGCAAGGTGCAAGTTTAAAGAACAATCATCAAATTCACGGAAACCTAACATATGACACAAAGTTCTTGGAATCGTGGAAACACTAGCACCCAAATCACACAAAGCATAGCATTCATGATCTTTAATTTTAATTTTAATAGTAGTTTCCCACTCATCATAAAGTTTTCTAGGGATATAAACTTCCAATTCAAGGTTTTCTTCATAAGATTGCACTAAAGCATCAACGATATGTTTGGTAAAAGCTTTATTTTGACTATAAGCATGAGGATAATTTAGAAAGGATTGCAACAAGGAAATAAAATCTATTAAAGAACAATTATCATAATTAAATTCCTTGAAATCCAAAATAGTGGGTTCATTGCTATGTAAAGTTTTGACCTCTTCAATCCCACTTTTACCAATTTTTGCATCAAGATGAAAAAACTCTGAATGATTGGGACGCCTTTTAACTAAAGTTGACTCATCTCCAGTCCCATCATTATCAAGATTCATATTGCCAAACCAAGATTTAATAGGGGACATATAAATCACTTTTAGATCTTGATCCTTATTATCATCAAAACTAGAAGAACACGCTTTCATAAAGCAATCTTTCTTAGCACGCATCCTAGCGGTTCTTTCTTTGCACTCATCAATGGAAATTCTCATAGCCTTGAGAGACTCATTGATATCATGCTTAGGTGGAATAGATCTAAGTTTCAAATAATCAACATCAAGAGAAATTCTATCCATGTTCCTAGCCAACTCATCAATCTTAGGCAATTTTTCTTCAAGCAAAGCATTGAAATTCTTTTGAGAAATCATAAATTCTTTAACACTAGTCTCAAAATCAGAGGGCATCTTATTAAAATTTCCATAAGAGTTGTTGTATGAATTACCATAATCATTAGAGGAATTACTAGGATACGGCCTAGGATTAAAGTTTCCTCTATAAGCGTTGTTACCAAAATTGTTCCTACCAACAAAATTCACATCCATAGATTCATTTTTATTGCCAATCAAAGTAGACAAAGGCATATCATTGGGATCAGAAGGAACACTCTTATTAGCAAACAATTTCATAAGTTCATCCATCTTTCCACTCAAAAACATTAATCTCTTCAATTGCATGCACCATTTTACTAGTAGATCTTTCAGTGTGCCATTGAGAATAATTAACCATAATATTATCTAGGAGTTTAGTAGCTTCTCCTAAAGTGATTCCCATAAAATTGCCTCCCGCGGCCAATCTAAAAGATTTCTAGAAGAAAAATTCAATCCGGCATAAATTTTTTGTATAATCATCCATAAGTTCAGACCATGTGTAGGGCAATTACGTATCATTAATTTCATTCCCTCCTAAGCTTGTGCAACATTTTCATGATCAAGTTGCTTAAAATTCATGATATCGTTTCTAAGAGAGATGATCTTAGCGGGAGGAAAATACTTAGAGATAAAAGCATCTTTGCACTTATTCCATGAATCGATACTATTTTTAGGCAAAGACGAAAACCAAGTTTTAGCACGATCTCTAAGCGAAAAAGGAAATAGCTTCAATTTAACAATATCATTGTCCACATCTTTCTTCTTTTGCATATAACATAAATCAACAAAGCTGTTTAGATGGGTAGCGGCATCTTCACTAGGAAGGCCGGCGAATTGATCTTTCATGACAAGATTCAGCAAAGCAGCATTAATTTCACAAGATTCAGCATCGGTAAGAGGAGAAATTGGAGTGCTAAGAAAATCATTGTTGTTGGTATTGGAAAAGTCACACAATTTAGTAATAACTTGAGCCATCGTGACAAGCAAGCAATACAACACACAAGCAAACAAGAAGCAAGCGTAAAAGAGGCGAACGGAAAGAGAGGGCAAATAAAACGGCAAGGGTGAAGTGGGGGAGAGGAAAACGAGAGGCAAATGGAAAATAATGTAATGTGAGGGATAAGAGTTTGTGATGGGTACTTGGTATGTCTTGACTTGTGCGTAGACTCCCCGGCAACGGCGCGAGAAATCCTTCTTGCTACCTCTTGAGCATGCGTTTGTTTTCCCTTGAAGTGGAAAGGGTGATGCAGCAAAGTAGCGTAATCATTTCCCTCGGTTTTTGAGAACCAAGGTATCAATCCAGTAGGAGGCCACACGCAAGTCCCTCGTACCTACACAAACAAATAAGAACCTTCCAACCAACGCGATAAAGGGGTTGTCAATCCCTTCACGGCCACTTGCAAAAGTGAGATCCGATAGAGATGATAAGATAATATTTTTGGTATTTTTATGGTATAGATTGAAAGTAAAGATTGCAAAATTAACGGCGCCAGAAATAGCTAGTTGACGGGAGATTAATATGATGGAAAATAGACCCGGGGGGCATAGGTTTTACTAGTGGCTTCTCTCAAGATAGCATAAGTATTACGGTGGGTGAACAAATTACTGTCGAGCAATTGATAGAGAAGTGCATAATTATGAGAATATCTAGGCATGATCATGTTTATAGGCATCACGTCCGCGACAAGTAGACCGGCTCCTGCCTGCATCTACTACAACTACTCCACACATCGATTGCTAGCCAGCATGCATCTAGAGTATTAAGTTCATAAGAACAGAGTAACGCATTAGGCAAGATCACATGATGTAGAGGGATAAACTCAAGCAGTATGATATAAACCCCATCTTTTTATCCTCGATGGAAACAATACAATACGTGTCGTTTCCCCTTCTGTCACTGGGATCGAGCAATGCAAGATTGAACCCAAAGCTGAGCACTTCTCCCATTGCAAGAAAGATCAATCTAGTAGGCCAAACCAAACTGATAATTCGAAGAGACTTGCAAAGATAACAAATCATACATAAAAGAATTCAGAGGAGATTCAAATATTGTTCATAGATAATCTTGATCATAAACCCACAATTCATCGGATCTCGACAAATACACCGCAAAAAGAGTTACATCGAATAGATCTCCAAGAAGATCGAGGAGAACTTTGAATTGAAATCCAAAGAGAGAGAAGAAGCCATCTAGCTAATAACTATGGACCCGAAGGTCTGTGGTAATCTACTCACACGTCATCGGAGAGGCTATGGTGTTGATGTAGAAGCCCTTCGTGATCGATGCCCCCTCCTGCGGAGTGCCGGAAAAGGCCCCAAGATGGGATCTCATGGGTACAGAAGGTTGCGGCGGTGGAAATAGGGTTTGGTGGTGCTCCTGGTTGGTTTTGGGGTATATGGATATATATGTAGGAGGAAGAAGTAGGTCGGTGGAGCTACGAGGGGCCCACGAGGATGGGGCGCGCCTGTGGGCGGCGCCTCCCTTCCTCGTGGCCTCCTCGTTGATTTCTTGACGCCCACTCCAAGTCCTCTGGATCACGCTTGTTCCAAAAATAACTCTCCGAAGGTTTCATTCCGTTTGGACTCGCTTGATATTCCTTTTGTGCGAAACACTAAAATAGGCAAAAAAAACAGCAATTTGCACTGGGCCTTGGGTTAGTAGGTTAGTCCCAAAAATAATATAAAAGTGCTTAGTAAAGCCCATTAAACATCCTAAACAGATAATATAATAGCATGGAACAATCAAAAATTATAGATACGTTGGAGACGTATCATTATGATCCGGCAACCCCGTAGTGACAATAGTCAGAAGACTTCCCGGTGATGACCGTAGTTTGAGGAGTTCATGTATTCACTAAGTGCTAATGCTTTGGTCTGGTACTCTATTAAAAGGAGGCTTAATATCCCTTGGTTTCCATTAGGACCACTCTGCCACGGGAGGGTAGGACAAAAGATGCCATGCAAGTTCTTTTCCATAAGCACGTATGACTATATTCGGAATACATGCCTACATTATATTGATGAATTGGATCTAGTTCTGTTTCGCCTTATGTTATAACTGTTGCATGATGAATGCTATCCGATATAATTATCCACAATTGATCCATTGCCTATGAGTTCGTTTCATATTGATCTTTGCTTCGTTACTTTGCCATTGCCAATGTTACCATTGCTTCGAAACAGCTACTATTACTTTTGCCACTATTACCATTACTTCCATACTACTTTGCTACTAAATACTTTGCTGCAGATATTAAGTCTTTCAGGTGTGGTTGAATTGACAACTCAGCTCCTAATACTTGAGAATATTCTTTGGCTCCCCTTGTGTTGAATCAATAAATTTGGGTTGAATACTCTACCCTCGAAAACTGTTTTGATGTCCTATACTTGTGGGTTATCACCTGTCTTTGCTACTAACAATATTGGGCTACCTTGTTGCACTTTATTTACCGTTACCATTACTTTTCCGTTATAAATTATCTTTCTATCAAACTACCTGTTACCGACAATTTCAGTTCTTGCGTAAAATACCTTCTTTGAAAACCACTTGTCATTTCCTTCTGCTCCTCATTGGGTTCGACGCTCTTACTTATCGAAAGGAATACGATTGATCCTCTATACTTGTGGGTCATCAATGGGTTTCAGGATTCCACAATTTAAAACCTTTAACACCAGATTTATAACCATGAAAGATGCACTTAACAGCCTTACGCTCCAACTTCCCATTATCAACATGAGCATAGGAAGTGCAACCAAAAACTCTCAACTATGAATAATCAAAAACAGAACCAGACCATGCCTTAATTGGAGTTCTCTTATTAAGAGCAATAGATGGTGACCAATTAATGAGATAACAAGCAATGGAAGTGGCTTCGGCCCAAATACGTTTATGCAAACTTGCATTAAACAACATGCAACGAGCTTTGGAAATAATGGTCGTGTTCATATGCGCAGCAACACCGTTTTATTGAGAATTATAAGGAATGGGGTAATGTTTGACAATGACTTCAAACTTGCAATAATACTCAAATAGCTTAGAACAAAATTCCATACCATTATTAGTGTGAAGTATCTTTACCTTCTTTTCAGTTTGCATTTCAATCATAATCTTCCTCTCCTTAAAAGATGAGGATGCTTGATATTTATGCTTCAAGAAATAAGGCCAAACTTTTCTTGAGTAATCATCAATAATAGTCAACATGTAATTAGCACCACCTAGTGTCTTTATGCGAGATGATCCCCATAAATTAGAATGTACATAATCAAGCATATATTCAGTTGTATGAACCAAAGTGTTGAACTTGAACCTCTTGTGCTTGCCGAAGATACAATGCTCACGAAATTTCAGTTTACCAGTTTCATATCCATCAAGAATTCCTCTCTTATTTAACTCACCCAAACCAAGTTCACTCGTATGTCCAAGGCGCATATGCCAAAGATTAGCAGCATCACAATCAGAATTCTTTGAAATAATAGGAGTAGCGCCACCTGAAACGATAGAACCTGGAAGGTAATAAAGACCATTGGTCAAACTTAAGTCACCTTTCACTAAAATAAGAGAACCTTTGGTGACTTTCAAAACGCTATCTCCACCTAAATACTTGTATCCCTTTGCATCAAGGGCACTCACAGAGATAAGATTTCTCTTCATCTTCGGAATATACCAAACATCTGTCAAAGTTCTGATTGTGTCATAAAACATCTTGATTTGAACGAAACCTATGACTTCAATCTTGCATGATGAATTATCAAAACCCAAAATGGAACCAGCAATAATAATGAAATCAAAAGTAGTAAACCAATCTTTATGTGGGCACATATGAAAAGTACATGCACGTGGCACCCCGGCTCAGAGGAAACCGGAACACCCTGTATTCGAGCCCAGGGACAAGTCTTCTGGAATACGACACATCTGGCATAGAACAAATCAGCTCCTTATTACAAATACTTGGAGATACATGGGTTCCGATATAACCAGGAATTACATTGGCACGGTGATGCTACGCCTGCCAAGGTTGCTCTATGCTAGCAGCAGAACAACTCATAGCAGCGGAATAACTTCTAACGGCGAAATAACAACGATAGTGATGGACTCCACTCTGCAGGGACTCTGGCTGGAATGTTTATCCTAGCTCGCCAACAAGGGATCCATGGCAACCAAGCAAGCAAGCAAGGCATGACCTTCAAACTGGCATGACATGCCAGGTTAGTACATTGAATGTACTTGCAAGCTCACAGCAACCAAAGCAATCCAGACAAAAAAACAACATGGCAATTACATGTTACTTAGCAATGATGAGTATGATACTACCAGAACAACATGGCATGAACAATGTGAACATGATACAGCTGCAACAAGATCAGCATGGCATGAACATATTACTCGCGGCATGAACAATGATGATACTAGCATGCAACATGCTTACAAATACCACTTACTCTGTTCAGGGTTACCTTGTAACAACCACATATACCACTTACCATCATGGACATCACACGATCACCTCAGGATCAAATCAAGCTTGGTATTAACAATACTGTAGTAACCATTACATGACCACAAGGAGCTTGATCCTTACCCGGGATCATCACATGACACCACCAACATCAACCAGCTTCGGTATCCACGATACCACTGTGATCCTCTCACGATCACATAAAGATCAACCAAATTATTTCCTCATCGAACCAGGGTTGTTCATTTAATCAGGTTAATATTATTACCGGTGACTCATAGTGTGACCTACTAAGAACTGGGCCCTTATCCGCGGGCGCGGCTATCGATAGATCAAACACACTCTGCAGAGGTTAGCACACTGTAATCACACCACGGAACCCATTGCCTCTCTCTCCCATTCGGGTGGACCAACGGCGTTCCGGAAAAACCGATCTACTGCCATGACACCCTCCTGGCCACTCCGACAAACTCCCCTTTGGGCTAAGTCATGGGTGTCCCCGATGTCACCTTGTGACATCCAACGGACACCATCATGGCAAAACAAAACCGTCCCAAATGGGGACAACCCGGGTACAACAACAACGGGCACACAAGGCTTATGTCCGCCTACCTGATCAGGGTAGCGCGCGCCCATAACCTTCCCTAGTTGGAGGCATTGGCAAGAGGCATGACAATTGACCCAGTTAGGAGCCCCCATAAAAGAAGTGTGGCTGCACTAGTCAGTTTGACTTTGATGGCACTATGACTCAGCCAACAGTTGTTCAAGTTCATTTAAGTCCGGTTAAACTTGAATGTAATGAGCTGAGTCATAAGAAAATTATGAAATAACAATGCAAATGAGTATGATATCAACATGAGCATGGATGAACCACATCACTATTTAACATACCAGCAACAACAAATCATTTACCCTATTGGATGCACATGAGCATGGCATAGTAATGGATAACACAATAACAACACTACATAAGAACATAGCATGACCACTAGCATCGGAAATATTTACCATAAAATAACATGGTAATAATACTAGCAAGTAACTATTTTAACAACCGAAGCAAAATGACCATATTATAAGGATAAGCATGGATTCACGAGCATATATAAAGCATTCACAAAATTTTAACCGACGCACAATATTTAAATATTCAAGTTGAAAACCATGGCTACTGCATATCCATCATGCAAGTGGTTGTCGTGACTTGCCTGGGGCTGAAGAATACAACGGGGAGGAGTGCGGAAAGCTCGTAGAAGGAATAGCCAAAAAAGTTTCTCCCTCGGAGGGGGCTGATTAGGGGCAAGGGAAAATGGTCATTTTCACAGTATGAAAACATTATGAAAATGGTGCCAACATGACGGGCTCGACGAGACGAAGATGTGGGCGTTGGAATCACCTCAATCGAAGTTACGAGCAAAAAGTTAGGAGGGGTTTTCTGCCAGGGACTTATTTGTAAAGAAAATATTCACAAAGGGGTCCCTGACAGCTCGGCGGGTCGCGCACCGTAGCAGAGTACGCGTTCCCACGGGGAAATCATAAAACACGGAAGACGTTTCCACTTATCCCGCGTGGCAGTGGGGCCTGGGTGCTTGGGACGCTGACGTGCGGGGTCCGTGGGGATGGGGCCCGCCTGGCCTGGGCTTCTTCTTCCTCCCGCGCCTACCCGCTCTTGGCCGAGGGAGGAGCCCGCCCTGTCGACGACCACCAGCGATTTCGGCCGCCGTACGGGACGTGCGACCTACCAAACTGCTCAGGGGGCCAAGCCACATCGGTGGGTGGGGGTCTTCATCGTCGGGGAGCTCCGAAGCGGGGGCGACCACGGCCGCGGCGGAGGAGGGCTTCGGCCGAAGGGGTAATGGGGAGGCTTACCGCGTCTAGGTGAATGCTTTGATGGTGGAAAGGAGGAGGGAGGGAGCTCGGCTCGCCGGGATCGGAGATGACCGTGGCGGCGGCCATGGTGGCAATGGGAGGGCTCGGGAACTCCTCAAGCTCGCCGGAGTGGCTGGGCAAGACCAGTGAAGGTGGTTGAGGCGAGAGGTGAGGAGAGACAAGGCCGGGGATGGTTATATATAGTCGGGCAAGGTTGCCTGTGACCGAGAGCCGCCACGAAGCGCGGCCAGCTCCGGTGATGGTCGTGAGCGTCACGGGAATGAGGAAGAGGACGGGTGAGGGCAGAGGGGGTCACGGGGAAGTGGACGGAGCCAAGGGCATGGGCCATAAGAAGATGGGCACAATTAAAGCCATGTCGACCACTATTAGCCCGTGGGCACGCGGCGACGAGCGCCGACAAGGAAGCTGCCGGGGGGAGAGGGGTCCAGGGTGAAGGCGACGACGAGGGGAACCTCCTAGACACGCTCACGCACGCGAAGACAACGAGAGGGGGAGGGGCCAGAGCAAGAAACCAACCAGCTCGCATCCACTGCATGCCACAACGGCGGTCAAAACGTGAAAGAGCGAGTAGAGGATGCAACGGGCTGGTAAATGTTGTCTAGGGTGAAGTCCCTCCAAGATAGAGTAGAACTGAGGTGGTGAAATGATCAAAGGCACAGGGGGCAGAGAGAAACAAGCTTCACAAGTTTGCTGTAGCAAACTTGACTGCGCACTAGTGATCAACAGGAAAGAGGAAAGAGCGAAATTCCATGTCTGGTGTGTTTAGGTTAAGAAGGACTATCATCCTGTTAATTTTGGAGGAGAAATGGAACAATATTAAACATGGTTGCTTTGCAACATCATTATTGGTCTAGAAAAGGGATTTGGATGATGCACTCACATGGAGTAACGACTTGAGCTAAAATTTGGCAAGGCTTGATGATTTCGACATATAATGATGCTGTAAAAATTTCATACCAAATGGACTTGCCAAAATGGTACTTCCTTCACAGCTATCCTCTCTACCCAGAAACTTGAGAAAATTCTAGAGAAATATGGGCTTGATGAATTTATCCCAAATTTGGTGGAGAGAGGTCTTATGTCCATGAGAATGCTCTGGTAAATTTTCAGAAATAATGAAGCAATATAAAATATACTTGCTTCACATCCTAAAAATATTGACAGAATTAAAGAATTGGTGTTGTGCTCACATAGATATTTGGATGGAGCTGAACATTGGAGGAGGTTAATGATATGAGCACATGAAGTGGCATGCAAAATTTCAACTCATTTGGGAACTCCTAGCCAGTACTTCCTTCACAATGGCTTCTGTCTGATAGAAACTTTGAAAAATTGCCGAGGAAGATTCCCTAGGCAAATGGAGCAATGATTTGGATGAGATAGCATGCCCAAAAATTATAGGAGCAATCAAGAAAGTATAGGTGGCACTTCCTTCACAGACGCTGGACAGAAATGAAGAATAAATATTGGGGAATTATTTTTGGTCTTGGAAAGGAACGTTTGGGCATATTTGAGCAATATATGACCCAAAGAAATTATGAGAATTACTTGGGAATTTTGTGGAAGACAAAAATATAGGTTGCTTCACAACCTAGGGCAAATAGGGTTATTCCTTTAATAGAAAAAGGAATATTCCCAATAAAAATAATATTGGGATTGGGCTAAGATGAAAATGACAAGGTCATGCGATGGTTTTGAGGATGACAAGCCACTTAGGAGAGGAATCAAAGGTGATCTCTTCGGGTTTCAAGACCACTAGGCCACAGAAAATCAAATAAAAACCCAAAATCCAAATAAATCAAAAGAAAAAGAAATGGGGAAAATCCAGGGTGTTACAAACCTTCCCCCCTTAAAGAAATCTCATCCTTGAGATTTGATTGCTCAGGGAACAAGTATGAATATGCCTGACTTAAGGAAACCGTTTCCAACTCGGGTATCCTTTTCCTTATATGATTGTTCCTACTAAAATTTATATGGCTTGACTACCTGTCTCTGGGGTGGTTTGCTTCACCGTATCTAATATTCTCACAGATCTTTCCTTATATGTTCATGCTTATACTGGCTCCAATTTCTTTCATATATGCTGACTTAACTGGGATGCGATGGATTATCATGACTAAGATATATGCCCTTTTCACAAGTCCGTGAGTGGTTTCCCATGGATGTGTCTTTCTTATATCCAGCGCTGACAACATTCCATGGAGTTCTGCATAGATTTTTTTGGTGGACACGAAATCTTTTACTCCTTGCATCGGGTCGCTCAAAAAGATGCACGTCCTTCGGTTTCAAAACAGTGATGTGAATCATAACTGTTCTTCTGACTGATTCTGATTTATCACGGGGATTCCTGAATCATCTTGGCTAGCTCCACTGCCATGAGTATCCATTTCATACCAAAGATTTTACTCTCGCCGTCGTGACCAGCATAAAGGGGTATGGCCTTGTAACGGTAGTATCCACAGACTTGCCTGACGGTGGAGGGCTCGGCCATATATATACCATTAATTCTTCGTGTGACCATGGGTACTGTCAGGGGAAATATTTCGATAGGTTTACTTTTATCCTCATCTCCTGACATGGTAACATCATTTAAATGGCAGGTTCATCGTCTCTCAAGTTTTAACCGTAGGGAAATGATCATCTGAATCCTTGCAAGAAATCGGCAAATAAATCAGTAGCCACCAGAACGATCTTTACAACTCAGATCTGGGACATTACTGAAATAACTCAACTACAGCTCAAGACGACTGAAAAGCAGCTCAGAGCATGAGACCGTGTTGATAAAAAGAAAATGGCAGTTCCCTAAGATGGCCGAAAAGCAGTTCAGAGCATAGGGCCACTGTCACAAAAAGAAACTCAACAGATGTACGAGATGGCCGGAAAGCAGCTCGGAACTCATGAGAGTTGTTGGATAGAGAGAAATAAAGTCGGCATCCACTATGCACGGCCAAAAACAGCTCAGAACATAGGCGTGGTGCCGTCACCAGAGAAAAGTAGACAAGGGCTCATCAGGATCATATACCAGGTTCACGGGCACTTGCACGGAGCTTACTGTTGTCATCAATCTTCATAGTCCTTTGTCATACTAGGTGTATAACTGGCTTCCTTCTTTAACAATACGCATGTGGTTGTCATATTCTATTTACATCATCATTCGAGTTACTTGCAAGCCTTGGTTGTAGGCTCACAATGAAAGCGTGTGTAACCGAGCATTTGGTTCTTGAGGGAGACACTTGTGTCTAGACTGGCTCGTGTTCCTGACCAAACTATTGTGGGTCTGATTTTTGAGATGCACTGCCATATGTTGTGATCTTGCTATGTAATACCTTGTACTAGTGCCACACTGAGGAAGATTGGATGGCTTGTGTTGGAAACCATTGAGAATATCTTGCTGGGGAAGACTGAATAGCTTGTGCTCGAAGCTTTCGTCAGATAGCTTGCTGAAGACGGTTGGGTGCCGTACTTTAGAAGCTTCCCCCCTTAAAGACTTGCTAGGGAAGACTTGTACTTTGGAGTGACATATCTGTACTCCCTCCATTCCCATGCCCATCTCCGTTCAATCCTTTGTATGCGCTCCTTGCGCTGATTCTTGTTCTCCTTGCTATGTTTGGCTTCATCAGGAGTGCAATATTCCTCATAAATGTCATCAGGGATCTCAAATGTTGTGTTAACTTCCAGTTTCTTGCCTCCCTTCTGAGGTTTCTTGCCATCTGCCATTTTCTTCAGCTGAGGATTTTGAACAATTGAGTTCTCTGAAGAGGTATGCAACTTGTCTTCGAGGAACGCTGCAAATGAGTTAAGTTGATGAGAACCTAGTGATTTAGCAGCGGACATGTGTACCTATTAACAGAGTATAGGTGCGAAGAATTTGGAGAGGTCATATGCGTTCTCAGAAGTTTTTGCAAAAATAACAAGTTTGAGGAATTTGACCAGAGTTATCTTGAGGAATTTCACTAAGCGTTCTTTGTTTGAGGAATTTGACCAGAGGTGTATTGAGGAATTTCACTAAGCGTTCTTTGACTTAGGTTCCAGAGTTGTATAGATTGAGAATCCACACAATTGAGGAATCTTGAAGAAAAATGTTGCTTAGAGAAATAGATCAAGAACAAATGTTTGAGTGAGGTGTTTAGAGTGTGGAAATTCAAGAATAAACACCTTTTGAAGATTTTGTGGAAATCATCAGAATTAATAAGGGTAGTAAAAGTAACTTTTAATTACCCTTGACAAAGAACACAACGAACTGAGAGTTTGAGATTTGGAAGTTCATCAGTCCAGATCTTCCACGCCCTAACTTGGCAGAGGAAGACAGCTACGGCGGTGGCGGAGGGAAGATATCTGCGGCTGGCGCGAGTACTACGGCGATGAGGTCGAGGCAATGAAGCTCTTCCTCACCGGTGACGATGAAAGTAGCAGCAGCGCTAGGTCTTGAGAGCTCGAGCGAGGGGAGTGAGGTCGAGTGGGGTAAATGCAGTCTGAGGAGGGTGAGGGGTATATATAGCCAAGGTGAAAAAACCGCTCGCCCGAGGAAATTGGACGAACGTGCCCCTGACCCTTCTCATCCTAGCGACATGTGTCACCCATGTACAGAGCGGTGGAGATCGTGTAAGATAGTGGGTGAATAGGTAAATCCAATCATGGGATATGGACAGGTTTGAGCAACAAAAGCTGAAAATTCAGATTAGAATATTTCAACGTTACGTTTGCAAATTCTTCAGCTGACAAGGACACAGTGAAGATTTGGAACGGGTTTCAAACAGAACGCACATGAAGAATTTGTGAACAGACTGGGTTGAGTTTTGCATAGAGGGGGAAGGGTCCGATCACATTCACTTAGCAGAAAAGGCAACTTGAAGAGATAGCAATAAGTGAATGTTGTAGAGGACATAAACTCACATATATATATATATATATATATATATATATATATATATATATATATGTTGGGGATCATCGCAGAAATTAAAAAACTTCTACGCATCACCAAGATCAATCTATGGAGTAACTAGCAACAAGAGAGAGAGGAGTGCATCTACATACCCTTGTAGATCCCGAGCGGAAGCATTCAAGAGAACGGGGTTGATGGAGTCGTACTCATCGTGATCCAAATCACCGATGATCCTAGCGCCGAACGGAAGGGGGAGGGGGAAGGGGGAAGGGGGCCGGCCCCTCTAGATGGGATCTAGAGGGGGGCGGATAAGGGGGAAGGGGCTTGCCCCCCAAGCCAAGGGGGGGCACCCCCTTTAGGGTTCCCCCAACCCTAGGCGCATGGGCCCTAGGGGGGTTGGCGCCCCAGCCCACTTGGGGCTGGTTCCCTTCCACCTACAGCCCATAAGGCCCTCCGGGGCAGGTGGACCCCCGGAACCCCTCCGGTGGTCCCGGTACAATACCGGTATACCCCCGGATATTTCCGGCGACCGTATGATGACTTCCCATATATAAATCTTCACCTCCGGACTATTCCGGAACTCCTCGTGACATCCAGGATCTCATCCGGGACTCCGAACAACATTCGGTAATCACATACAAATCTTCCTTATAACCCTAGCGTCATCGAACCTTAAGTGTGTAGACCCTACGGGTTCGGGAACCATGCAGACATGACCGAGACAACTCTCCGGCCAATAACCAACAGCAGGATCAGGATACCCATGTTGGCTCCCACATGTTCCATAATTATCTCATCGGATGAACCACGATGTCGAGGATTCAAGCAATCCCGTATACAATTCCCTTTGTCAATCGGTACGTTACTTGCCCGAGATTCGATCGTCGGTATCCCAATACCTCGTTCAATCTCGTTACCAACAAGTCACTTTACTCGTTCCGTAATGCATGATCCCGTGACCAACTACTTAGTCATATTGAGCTCATTATGATGATGCATTACCGAGTGGGCCCAAAGATACCTCTCCGTCATACGGAGTGACAAATCCCAATCTCGATTCGTGCCAACCCAACAGACACTTTCGGAGATACCCGTAGTGCACCTTTATAGCCACCCAGTTACATTGTGATGTTTGGTACACCCAAAGCACTCCTACGGTATCCGGGAGTTGCACAATCTCATGGTCTAAGGAAATGATACTTGACATTAGAAAAGCTCTAGCATTTAACTACACGATCTTGTGCTATGCTTAGGATTGTCTTGTCCATCACATCATTCTCCTAATGATGTGATCCCCTAATCAATGACATCCAATGTCCATAGTCAGGAAACCATGACCATCTGTTGATCAACGAGCTAGTCAACTAGAGGCTCACTAGGGACATGTTGTGGTCTATGTATTCACACATGTATTATGATTTCCGGATAACACAATTATAGCATGAACAATAGACAATTATCATGAACAAGGAAATATAATAATAACCATTTTATTATTGCCTCTAGGGCATTTTCCAACAATATAGTCAGCTAAGAACAACGACGGAAAAAGTGAAGACAATGCAAAGTTGAAGAAATTGAACAACTGAGGAATTTCAATAACTGAAGAAAAACTCGAATTGAAGGTTTTCAACTTTTGTTGGTGGCGTGACCCACCGTTTAACAATGATGATTTCAGATGCCACGTACAATTGTCGCAGGGCTCTGAGAATCAAATTCTTCGTTAATTTCTTCACACTTAGAGGGTTAGTCTTCATTGATTGAAGAAAAACGTTACTTCGTGTGTTGCACATCTAAGTCATCAATTTAGCATAAGTGTTAGGATGTGTGTCCTTTTCAAAGAACATTCGAAGATTCTAAGATATTTAGCTCACACCGCAACTTGCTAAATCTCTTCTCATCCAAGGGCTTTGTGAAGATATCGGCTAGTTGTTCTTCAGTCTTCAAGTGGTCGATAGAGATGTCTCCCTTCAACACATGATCACGAAGAAAATAATGACGAATCTGAATGTGCTTTGTCTTCGAGTGTTGAACTGGGTTATGAGCAATCTTGACGGCACTCTCATTGTCACAGTAGAGAGGCACATTCTTCACATTGATGCCATAGTCCTTGAGGGTTTGCTTCATCCATAGCAATTGAGCACAGCACGAACGAGCAGCAATGTACTCAGCTTCAATAGTAGAGAGTGATACGCAGTTCTATTTCTTCGAGGACCAGTATACCAAGGGTCATCCGAGGAAATGGCATGTGCCTGATGTTGACTTGCGGTCCACATGATCACCAGCATAGTCAGAGTCTGAATATCCAATGAGATCAAAAGCCAAGCCCTTGGGGTACCATAATCCAAGTGTTGGAGTGTGAGCTAGATATCGAAGAATATGCTTCACAGCCTTATGGTGTGATTCCTTCGGTGTAGCTTGAAAGTGGGCACACATGCAAACACTAAGCATAATATCTGGCCTAGATGCACATAAGTACAATAAAGAGCCAATCGTGGAGCGGTATACCTTTTGATTGAAGTCAATACCATTTTCATCAGTGCATAGATGGCCATTTGTGGGCATAGGGATTTTGACGCCTTTGCAATCTAGCATGCCGAATTTCCTCAATACGTCCTTGAGGTATTTCTCCTGAGATATGAAGATGTCGCTGCGTTGTTGACGTATTTGAAGACCTAAGAAGAATTTCAATTCTCCCATCATAGACATTTTATATTCTTCACTCATCATATAGGAAAATTCATCACTGTAACGTTGGTCAGTACAGCCAAAGACAATATCATCAACATAAATTTGGCACACGAATAATTCATCATCATAGGTTTTGGTGAAAAGAGTTGGGTCAAGTGTTACGCCCAATATGCCACTCCATCCTAAAGGAAATCAAAGGTCCCACCAAGGATAGAACCACATATTGACACGCTTTTGCAAGGTGGATATCATTACATACCATTACATAATAGTTGGGGATACATACAAAAGGCATATAATGCCACATGAATACATCAACACATACATGAGAACAACATCCGACTACGGATGAAACACAAAGAGAAACTCAAACGACATCCACCCTGCTAGCCCAGGCTGCCGACTAGGAACCTATCCCAAGATCAACGAAGAAGAAGAAGAACTCCAAAAAGAGGCAAGCATCGCTCTCGCGTCATGATCATCGCATTACCTGTACCTGCAACTGTTGTTGTAGTAATCTGTGAGCCACGAGGACTCAGCAATCCCATTACCATAGATATCAAGACTAGCAAAGCTTAATGGGTATGGAAAGGATAAGTGCTGAGGTTGCAGCAGCGACTAAGCAATGTATGGTGGCTAACTTACGAGTACAAGAGTAAGATGAGAAACTACGCAACGGTCGCAAACTAGTAATGATCAATAAGTGATCCTGAACTACTTATGTTCAAACATAACCCAACCATGTTCTCCTCTCGAACTTCCCCGAAAAGAGACAATCACGATTACGCACACGGTTGGTGTATTTTAATAGAGTTTACCTTAAGTTCTCTACAATCGGATATTGTCCCATCTGCCACATAACCGCGGGCACGGCTTTCGAAAGTTTAAACCCTGCAGGGGTGTCCCAACTTAGCCCATGACAAGCTCACGATCCGCGGAGACAATCCTCCATTGCCGGAACCTCCGATCAGACTCGGAATCCCGGTGCACAAGACATTTCAACAATGGTAAAACAAAACCAGCAAGACCTCCCGATGTGCCGACAAATCCCGATAGGAGCCGCACGTATCTCGTTCTCAGGGTACACCGGATGGGCAAGATGTCGGGTTGGCTGAGACCCTGGTTGCCCAGGGGGCGCTGGACATCACCCGGTTTGGACCAACACTCAGAGGAGCACTGGCCTAGGGGGGTTGATTAAAATCCTTGGGGTACGGAAAGTCCCTATGCAAGTTTTAGTTGTTATTAGGCAAATGGTAAAACCAATGTTGGGCCTTGCTGGAAGAGTTTTATTCAAAGCGAACTGTCAAGAGGGCCCCAAACCCCTCACCGTGTTAGGGACACAAAATCAAGGAACATAACACCGGTATGACGGAAACTAGGGTGGTAAGAGTGGAACAAAACACCAGGCATAAGGCCGAGCCTTCCACCCTTTACCAAGTATATATGTGCATTAATTAAATAAGAGATATTGTGATATCCCAAGATATCCATGATATCCATGCCTCAACATGGAACAACCTGCAACTGCACCTGCAACTAGCAACACTATAAGAGGGGCTGAGCAAAGCGGTAACACAGCCAAACAATGGTTTGCTAGGATGGTGGAAAAGGTTAGAGGCTGTCATGGCAATTTGGGAGGCTTGATAAACAAGTGGTAGGTAGCGCGACATAGCGATAGCATCGAAAACAACTAGCATAGCAAAGATAGTAGTGAGATCCAAGGTGACGGTCATCTTACCTGAAATCCCGCTAGGAAGAATAACAAGTCCATGAAGAAGACGAAGCCATGTAGACGAATGAATCCTCACAATCGCAACGAAACAGGAACTATCGAGAAGGAGCACAACCGGAAAGAAGCAAAAAAGACACGGTAAACACACAACACATAAACATGGCATGATGCCCAACCAAGTATGATGCATGACAAGGCTATGTGATGCTTCTCATGGCAAGATATGACGCACACAAGAACAACACATCAAAGCAAGTTTAAATGAGGCCGGAAACAACACAACAATTCCGGAAACTCCTCATACGCAAATTTCGAAATTGGTTCAGATGTTAATAACACATTATGTTAAAGTGGTTAAACAGCAAGTTAAAGTGCACCAAGATGATCTACATGGTTTTTTAGTCAAGTTACATATAAAGTTTGTTTAATTCGGAGCTAGGGCCTAGAAGATATGAGCAAAACAAGTTAAGCATGGCATTGATGCAAAAGCAAGCAAAACAACATCACAAATGCTCCAAAACATGGATGCAACAAGTTAACATGAAACTACATGCAAAACTAAGCAAGTTTCATATAGAGCATGCTTAAAACGGAGCAAGGTTCAACACATACACTCAACACAAATTTCAAACACAATCTGCCCAAAACAGCAACTAAGCACTTTGCAAGCAAGGAAACAACATGCTACAGGAAACATAGGGGCATAAACATGATATGCACTTCAAGTACAGACAACATGCTTCAAATAACATCAAGGTTCAAGTTCATAGGCATCAGGATTAATCCAACATGATCAAAGCAAGAAGCAACATGATCAAAAATAGGGCATGCATGTGAGCAGAAATAACATGTTGACATGTTGGAGGCATGAAACAAACATGCTACATTGCAAGATTATGGAAAACAAAAACATGGCATTAATTTACAGGTTAAGCATGGAAAAACAGGATTACTAAGCATCTCTATAGAACCCATAGATCAATGGCATTCATCAAGACGAGATTGCAAGTTAAAAACAGATTCTCGGACTTGGAGGAAATCTAGGAATGCAAAACAACAACATTATGATGTTGACTTTGGAGGCACATAACAGCAAGCATAGCCACTCTAATAATCATGAAAAAAACATAGGCATGTAGTAGACATGATATACTTAAACTTAGTCCATGGGCACAAGTTCATATGACGCATGGAGTAATTACTATGACAAATGCAGAAAGGAACATGTTGTTAACATGTTAACAGATTTAGCATGATTGCAACTTGAGAGCAAGAAAGAGACAAACTACACCAAGTTATATAGCAGACAATAACATGGCATCACATTACACATAACAAAGAGCAAAATAACATCAAGGCATCTTATACATATGGCTCATGGACTAGTGGGAACCATCAACACAAGTTTGAAAGTTGTAACAGTTTCAGCAAGTGTACAACAGCAACATCAGCATAGCATGTTTGCAAGCTTGGTATAAAGGTCATATGAGGTCCAAAATTATGAAACTTGGCATGTTAACAAAGTACTCATAGCATACTTAAAATCATGTAATTGGAGAAATCCAAAATAGGCACGGATCAATCAATAACAAGCTCACAACATGGCATCAGGAAGTTAACAGAAAACTGGAACATCATTTAGGCATGTTCATGGCAATGAAAACATATGCTACAGGACATATATGAGGCATAAAAAAGAATGGCATGTCAGAGCATAACATGGACATCAAAAGATATCGACTAAGCATTTCCAGATTAGGTATGGAATAGATGGTAGCATCAAGTTAACAATGGCACTTAATGTAACAGTTTCAGACACAGCAAAAATCACCAAGTCTCATAAAACACCAAACATCAAGTGACACACTTTGCAAGATTGTGCTAGTCACCACAGGGCACATAAAAATACATGGGTTGCACCACTGTAAATATGGCACGAAAATGCTCCTAAAACATATAGACATGATGCTCAAAAGATCAACACACAAAATGCTATGAAAAGACAATTCAGCAAGTTATGACAAACTTCAGCAGGTCATAACATGTAGCACTCTTGCAACAAGGATTAAGGCACTAAAATAAAGTCAAACAAGCATGCAACAGTACAACATGAAAAGCACTGTGAGATGAAGAATTTGACATATCACACGTGCAAAACGGAGCAATATGCAGCAAGTTACATCAAGTCAAACATGCACATATGATTTAAGAAAACTGGGACTGTGAAAATAACGACCTCAGAGAAAAGTGGACGGGGCGATGCGGGATGGAGCTCCAGGGGCGTTTGGATGGACGGCTCGGGGCAGATGAGACCAGATCGGGATGACGCCGTCAAAATCAGCCGGGGCCGAGGCCAAGGCGACGGTGGTGGCCGGAAAGGGAGTCCGGCGATGCGGGGCCGGCAGCTACGGCGAGCGAGAGGGCCGGCGGACAGCAGGGACGTGCGGATCCGGGCGTGGGATCCCCGGATCCGGCGACGGCGGGGCCGGGCGATGACGCGGTCGCACGGGGCGGCGAACTCCGGTGAACTCTGGTGAAAAGGGCGGTGGCGCATGTGAGGGGTGGCGTGGTGGCGCGGGCGGCGCCGCAGCGACGGTGGTGCGGGGCCGAGGCGCGGCGGTGCTCGGCTCCCAGATTCGGCCCAGACGGTGGTGAACGGCGGCGGACGGCGAGGCAGGCTTCCGGGCGACGAGGTCGGCTGGCGGAGGAGGCGCTGGGCGGCGGCGCGCTTGACGGGCGCGGGGAGCGGGCGCCAGTGGTCGGGCCTCGATGGGCTTGCTGAAGGCTGGCTCGGGCGGGCCACGGTGGCTGGAGGGAGTCAGGGGACAGGTGGCGCGTCGGGGTTGGCCTGGGGCACGGCGGCGGACGTGTCCGGCCATCGGGCGGACATGTCCGGCGGCGGGAGGAGGAAGAAGCTAGGGTTTACCCGCAAATTTTGGAGGGGGAGGTGTTTATATAGGTAGAGGGAGCTAGGAGAGGCCAAATGAGGTGCGGTTTTCGCCCACACGATCATGATCCAACGACGGAGAACATGGAGGGGGTTTATATGGGCTAGTGGGCTGTTGTGGAGGGGTGCTGGGCTGCAAGGAGAAAGGAGGGCTTTGGTTAACGCGGTTAACCGTTGGGGTATCAAACGACCTCCAAATGGAACAAAAAACGGGTGCATGTGAGAGAGTCGGATGGCGAAACGGACAACAAAGAAAGAGACCGGGTACAAGTTTTGAAAACATGCAGATGCAATGCACATGATGATATGGCAAGCAGCAACACCCAAGCAAATGACAGCGAATAACTGGAAGACACCTGGCGCATCGGACTCGGGGCGTTACATCAAGTGAACCGGGTTTGAAGCCTATCTTCATGAGGAATTCCTTCAAAGTATCATACCACGCCCGAGGGGCCTGCTTGAGGCCATCGAGGGCCTTATTGATTCTGAAGACTTTGTCAGGATGCTTTGGATCTTCAAAACCTGGGGGTTGAGCAACATATACTTCTTCCTCAAGCTTACCATTGAGGAATGCACTTTTCACATCTATTTGATATAATATGATATTGTGATGGTTAGCATAAGCAAGT
The DNA here is from genome assembly GCA_021605145.1 of Aegilops bicornis. NCBI lineage: Eukaryota > Viridiplantae > Streptophyta > Magnoliopsida > Poales > Poaceae > Aegilops > Aegilops bicornis. Next base: position 306,588,090 of record CM038671.1, on the reverse strand, counting down.
AATATGCGAATAGCCTCAAGTCTAGCAACAGGTGCAAAAGTTTCATCAAAATCAATTCTGAAAGGATCGAGAAGAGGTGTCTAGAGGGGGCGAATAGACCCTTAGCAAGAAAAGTGACAGTTTTAGCACATGTTTAAACATTCACAATACATATCAAGCAAGCATGATAAGAGTATATGAGCAGCGGAAAGTAAAGCATGCAAATTGCAAGAATGTAAAGGGATGGGATTGGAGTGTGTAAACGCAATTGGAGACTCGGAGATTTTTTATCCATGGTTCTGATAGGAGGTGCTATCGTACATCCATGTTGATGGAGACTTCAACCCACGAAGGCTAACGGTTGAGCGAGTCCACGGAGGGCTCCACCCACGAAGGGTCCACGAAGAAGCAACCTTGTCTATCCCACCATGGTCGTCGCCCATGAAGGACTTGCCTCACTAGGGTAGATCTTCACGAAGTAGGCGATCTCCTAGCCCTTACAAACTCCTTGGTTCAGCTCCACAATCTTGATGGAGGCTTCCAAGTGACACCTAACCAATCTAGGAGACACCACTCTCCAAAAGGTAATAGATGGTGTGTTGATGATGAACTCCTTGCTCTTGTGCTTCAAATGATAGTCTCCCCAACACTCAACTCTCTCTCATAGGATTGGATTTGGTGGAAAGATGATTTGAGTGGAAAGCAACTTGGGGAAGGCTAGAGATCAAGATTTATGTGGTTGGAATGGAATATCTTGACCTCAACACAAGTGTAGGTGGTTCTCTCTCGTAAAATGTATGTTGGAAGTGTAGGCATGTTCTGATGGCTCTCTCCATGGATGAAGAGTGGGTGGAGGGGTATATATAGCCTCCACACAAAATCTAACCGTTACACACAAATCACCAAACTCGGTGGGACCGAACTATAAAACTCGGTCGGACTGATTTGGTTCATAATGTGACCGTTAGGATTTTGGATGGGACCTACATGATCAACTCGGTGGGACCGATTTCATTAGGGTTAGGGCATAACGTAATCTCGGTGAGACCGATTACACAAACTCGGTGGGACCGATTTTGGTAATAAGCTAACTAGAGAGTTGGTCAGGCAAACTCGGTGGGACCGATTCGCTCATCTCGGTTGGACCGAAACGTTACGAAAGGGACACAGAGAGTTTGCATTGCGAACTCAGTGGGACTGATCGCATATCTCAGTGAGACCGAGATTATTGCAATAGGCAACAGAGAGTTTGCAATCCCATCTTAGTGAGACCGAGATCCCTATAGGTGAGACCGAAAAGACTAGGGTTTCTGGCGGTGGCTATGTCAAGAGAACTCGGTGGCGCCGGATAGAAAGTTTCGATGGGGCCGAGTTTGACTTTTGGTTTGGGACATATGTGGATGTGAGAAAATGGTTGAGGGCTTTGGAGCATATCACTAAGCACTTTGAGCAAGCAAGCCATTAAGCAACACCTCATCCCCTCTTAATAGTATTGGCTTTCCTATGGACTAAATGTGATCTTGGATCACTAAAAAGAAAAATGTAGAGTCCTGAGCTTTGAGCTTGAGCCAATCCTTTGTCCTTATCATCTCGAAGGGGTTCCACATCCTCTAGTCCATGCCGCTCCATTGTTGAACTTATCTGAAGCATACTAAATGAAAGCATTAGTCCAACAAGAGACATGTTCACATTAATTACCAAAATCACCCAGGGAGCACTTGTGCTTTCAATCTCCCCCCCTTTTGGTAATTGATGACAACATACATAAAAGCTTTAGATAAAGATATAGAGAATAACAAGTAAAGCTTTGGAAAGACATGTAACATGCATAGGCTCCCCCTACATGTATGCAATCATGTAAATATGGAATATAGGAGCATGTGAATGCATAAGAATGACAAAGTAAGCAATGTGTTACATGTATCTTGGCTATATGCATCAGAGCAAATGATGTGAGTATAGGAAATGTACCTTCATGCTCATGAGTACTTCTTGCAAACAATATGTACATCAGCAAGAAATCCTCATGCACATGATTGTGATGCATATACTTACCCTGTGGTCTTGAGTTGGCTTAGGAAGGAATGAACCTGAGTAAACAAGGTTAGATAACACAGATACATCTACTAGTCATAGCAAACAAAAGAAACCACAAGAGTACCAAGACTGGGATGACATGTAGAGAGTGAGTACTCAGTACTCTATTGGATATAGACATGTCCCCAAAGGTAAAGATATGCAATGAATTCAAAGATTTCCTTCCCTTAGATATCTTTCTCCCCCTGAATCTTGCATGGGATACTGGGAGAAGATAGGGAACAGAAAATAAAAGCAAAGAAAATCAGAGCAACTGCAAACAACCAAATATGAACATGTCTTTCCCCTCTTAAAGACATGTGACTTCTCTCCTCTTGAACACCAAGCATCTGGGGCCTTTGATGTGATTCATCTTTCTCCCTGTTGAAGAACTCTCTCCCCCTGTCAAAGTGATTAAGCTTTGATGTGACCTCTCTCTCCCCCTTTGACATCAATTTCCAAGAAGGGATCTTATAGAGTGACAGTCAAAATAGGTTTGGTCCTTGAGACACAGAGCAAAGCAGCATAGAGAAGATGATGCTGGTAGAGGACAAGAATCATCGAGTGGAGCTAGAGCAAAAATGCAGGATCAAGTGGCAAGTTGTCTTTTCTACAGTGAAATCGGTGGCACCGAGTTGTGTGCTTCGGTTGGACCGAAAACAACAGACCGGTGTGACCGAGTTCATCACAGAGAAAACACTTGTCACCTCATCTCACTAGGCAGGTAAAATCTCACAAGGATTATTAATGAATTAACTAAAGGATTTGCAATGAATTGGATGCAGGGAATGCGGAACAAAAATAAAAAGAAAGGAAGTCTAGATGAAGTTTTTTTTGGTTTTTTTTTAAAGGGGAAACAAATATGCATGAGACAAATGCAAGAGCACGGAGAAACACAAGAGAACTTCATCTAGAATTGGTCGGCGACAAAGTCACCGATGTTAGAGTATATTGACTTAGGAGTCAAGTGAGGGCACTTGATCATAGGTCATACTCATCGTTTAAGCTCAAAATGGGGTTACCATTTTTCGTTTAAGCATCTTGATGTATTCACATCTTGTTGAGTTGCTTTGACCCATGACTTGGAGTAAAGCTTCTCCAAGATGGAATAACATACCTTGGGTGGTGGTGTTGATCTTGATCATGTAGTTGAACTTGTGTGGGTTGCTCAAGGTTTATGTAGCTCATCAAGAGTTGGGAGCACCACTTGGAATTTGAGTTCATCTACCTACATGGGTTAGTTTTGCAAGGAAGAGCACTTGTGTATCCAAAATGGCAATCATAAAACTTAATATAGAAATTGTCAAAGGATATGTTTGAAGAGTTTCATGCTTCCTTGTTTTCAACCACCATTGTGTAGAGACTTGGTGATGTAGAGATTGCTCAAGATGTGAGTGAGTTGTAATCTCATGGATTTAGATTCATCCAAGTACCTACAAGGGTTAGATAGCATGCAAGGGTGCAAGTACATCCAAGACATATAAATAGCATCATGAAAGAAATATCAAGGATTAGTCAAAGGCGCATGCCTTGCATGTATCCAAATGGAGTTCCTACTCCAAGTTTGAAGAATCAATGATGTTCAATTCTCCTCTCAAACGGCAAAAAACTTTCTCATCAAGCGGTTTGGTGAATATATCCGCCAATTGCTTATCGGTACGAACATGCTTAAGATCAATGTCCCCTTTAGCAACATGATCTCGAATGAAATGATGACGAACTTCAATATGCTTGGTTCAAGAATGTTGCACGGGATTGTGAGCAATCTTAATAGCACTCTCATTGTCACAAAGCAATGGAACATGTTTCACATACATCCCATAATCTTTAAGAGTTTGGGTCATCCAAAGTAATTGAGCACAACATGAACCAGCGGCAATGTATTCCGCTTCGGCGCTGGATAAGGATACCGAGTTTTGTTTCTTGGAGGACCAAGACACAAGAGACCTACCAAGAAATTGACAAGTAACCGAAGTGGACTTTCTATCAACCTTGTCTCCGGCATAGTACGAATCGGAGTAGCCGACAAGATCGAAAGAAGACCTCTTAGGATACCAAATGCCAAAAGTTGGTGTATGTATTAAGTATCTCACTATCATTTTCACAGCCTTAAGATGACATTCTTTAGGGGCCGCTTGATATCGTGCACACATGCACACACTTAGCATAATATCGGGACGAGAGGCACATAGATATAACAATGAACCAATCATAGAGCGGTAAACTTTTTGATCAACCGGTTCACCATCTTTGGTCAAATCAAGATGTCCACTAGTAGGCATGGGTGTATTCATACCTTTGCATTATTGCATATTGAACTTCTTGAATAAGTTCTTGGTGTACTTTGTTTCAGAAACAAAGGTACCTTCCTTAGTTTGCTTGATTTGCAAACCAAGAAATAATTTGAGTTCACTCATCATAGACATCTCAAACTTCTCCGACATTACTTTCCAAACTTTCACTAAAATGAGGGTTAGTTGAACCAAATATAATATCATCAACATAAATTTGGCACACAAATAGTTCTCCATTAACCCTTTTAGTAAAAAGAGTAGAATCTATTTTTCCAATTTCAAAGCCTTTTTCAGTAAGGAACTTGGTCAAGCATTTATACCACGCTCTAGGAGCTTGTTTGAGACCATAAAGAGCTTTGTGAAGTTTGTAAACATGATTAGGTTTCTTAGGATTGATAAAGCTGGGAGGTTGCTTAACATAAATTTCCTCCTCAATCTCACCATTTAGAAAAGCACTTTTAATGTCCATTTGGTACAAGGTGATATCATGGTGATTAGCATAAGCAAGTAAGATGCGAACGGACTCAAGTCTAGCAACGGGGGCATATGTCTCACCATAGTCCATACCTTCGACTTGAGTGTAGCCTTGGGCAACGACGTGCTTTGTTGCGAACTACTTGTCCATCTTCATCTTGCTTGTTGCGAAACACCCATTTGGTACCAATGATGTTGTGGTTGTTGTCGGGCTTCTCGACCAATGTCCACACTTGGTTTCTCTCAAAGTTGTGTAGCTCTTCATGCATGGTGTTTATCCAATCCGGATCTTCCAATGCTTCTTCAACCTTCATAGGTTCAATGCTAGAGATGAATGAATAATGTTCGCAAAAATTAGCCAAACGAGTTTTAGAGCGAGTGATTCTCCCGGTTTGGATATCATTGTAGATTTGCTCGACGGGATGGTCTTTGGCGACTTTTGCTCGAACTCATGGGGGCTTTTGCTTTGGTCGGGGTGGAACATCTTCTTCATCCTGTCCTTCTTCTTGGCCTTCTTCATTGTTGACGTTGTCGTTCTCTTGTCGTGGTGGAGAGGGAGGTTGATGAGGTTCATCTTGGTGTACTTCCTCGTTTTATTCATCTTAGTGTGTCCCACTCATGGATGCTTCCATGTCGACTCTTGGTTCACCTTGTCGTGAGGTGGAAGCTTCCACTTGGACGGACGAGGTACTCTCCTTCACCTCTGTTGGACGGATCTTGTCAATAGACAAGTCTTGGATTGCTTCTGAAGGGTCTTTATCTCCTACATCAATTGGCAATTGCTCTACTTGCGAGCCGTTAGATTCATCAAACTTCACATCTACCATCTGTTCTTGCCATCTCAATAAGAGTCCGGTTCTTCCTCTCAACAACTCCATTTTGTTGAGGCGTGTATATAGCCGAGAACTCGTGTGAAATCCCTTCTTCGTCAAGAAAAGTCTTCAGAAAGGCAAAGTCTTCAGTTGAATACATTCATTTTTGGGGGTCGACTTTCTCTGTAAATATCAAACTCCTCATAGACTTATAGACCTATGTATACTCACAAACGCATTCGTCCCTTAACCTATAAGTCTTCAATACACCAAAATCACTAAGGGGCACTAGATGCACTTACAGTGTGCATGAAAGTGGATCCAAGTGTGGAAGGAGTTGGTGTAAACAAGGTTACACCAAGCGCTGGCTTAACACCGGTCACATCTTGGCGGACGCGGAGGTGAGGACGGACTTGGTGATCATGTGGCGGAACGCGGAGGGTCACGACCACACCATCATCAAGCGGACGGACGAAAATCGTACATGTCAAAAGAATGGGCGACGAGGTAGGGTAGAGGTGAAAAACAAGGCCTGCTGGCATTGCCCTTTTCTGACAGCAGAGATGCCAACACGGCAAGATGAATGGCGTGATTCGGGATAGAAACATGGCTATCACCGAAATGGTACGGGTGACTGGTGGAAGGATAAGGATGTGATACCCGCAAATGGTGTCTGGAAAACATGGTACCTCGGCATCACTCCGCTGGGACAGAGATTGAAAGTGCGTTATATCGACTAGAGGGGGGGTGAATAGGCGATTTTTATGAATTCTTCAATGAGGAATTTGCCGGTGAGGAAATTCCTAAGTGAAGAACTACTTGCAGCGAAATAAGTACTCAAAAGTAAGCATAAGAGAATGCGGGCATGGTCATCATGATGAAATGAAGACAATCAAGAGTACAGAAAGCGTAAACATAGGATAGCATAAGATGAAGACAAACAGACTGAAGAAATTGAACTGAGGAAATTGAGATAGTCTTCAGTCAAAGTATTCAAACACAGATATGAACGAACACTCAACACAGTAATGAGAAAATGAAAGAGTTGAGGGAATAGAACCAGTTAGGTTGGTGAAGACAATGATTTGGTAGACCGGTTCCAACTGTTGTCTCAGTTGTACGTCTGGTTGGAGCGGCTGAGTATTTAAACTCGAGGACACACGATCCGGACACCCGATCGGCCGAAAGCACGCAGCTCAGGACACCAAGTCCTCACCGTATTATCTTTTAACTAAGGTCACACAGACCTCGTCCAATCACTCGTGGTAAGTCTTCAGGCGACTTCCAAACCTCCACAGACTTGGTCACTCGGTGATCCACAATTCCTCTTGGATGCTCTAGACCATGACGCCTAACCGTCTGGAAGAAGCACAGTCTTCAATGGTAACAAGCATCGGATCCACGCAGGATCAATCTCTTGATGATGCTCAATCACTTTAGGTTTGTAGGGGTTTGGTTTTTGGGTTTTTCCTCACTCGATGATTTTCGCTCAAAGTCCTCGGAGGATGGGTTGCTCTTAAATGACAAGTGTCTATTCTCTCGGAGCAGCCAACCAGCTAGTGGTTGTAGGGGGCGGCTATTTATAGCCTAGGGAGCAGCCCGACATGATAAGAAATAAATGCCCTTCAATGATATGACCGTTAGGTGGATAAGATATTTTGGGACAGTCATACAAGAAGACAAAGAACGGTCGGAAATTTTACTCTCAAATTCCTCGGGCTATCATGTTCCTCCTTTGTGTAGGCAATCCGCAGCGAATTCCTAACTCCTCGGTCGGGACAAATTCCTCGTGACCGGAAGAACTTCGTCTCACATCAAGAAATTGACTGAATCAGTATGAGATTTCCAAAGGCTTCACTCAAAGGGATTGGTAGGTGTAGGATTTTGAGTTGAGCATCACATGGAAATTTTCCTCAAGATTTCCTCGACCCTTTAACAAAGATGCGGTGTTTCCTATGACTCAAGAAAGAGAAAACAAAACTACGAAAACAAAAGTCTTCACGCTTCATGTTCCTCAAATGAATAGCAAGTCTTCAAGGTCACACCAATTTCTTCACTTTCAAAGTCTTGAAAGTCTTCGAATATCATAGTCTTCAAATAAGAACTTCATTTTTAGGGGTCGAATTTCTCTCAGAATATCAAACTCCTCATAGACTTATAGACCTGTGTACACTCATAAACACATTAGTCCCTTAACCTATAAGTCTTCAATACACCAAAATCACTAAGGGGCAGTAGATGCACTTACAATCTCCCCCTTTTTGGTGATTGATGACAATATAGGTTAAGTTTTCAACGGGGATAAACATATGAAGTGTAACTACTGATATTGGGGAATTTGATTGCAAGATATAGAAGAACTCCCCCTGAAGAAGAGCATAGTGAGGAATTTTCTTTTGAGGCAATGCACATTTGAAGAGTTGAATCATGGAGATCTCCCTCTATATCTTGTAATTCATACACGCATTTGACATATAATATGAAGAATTTGAAATGCATGATGAAATATGGTGCTTGATGAAATTCAGCATGCGTGCAATAACATTAATGAGGAACAGGCATGCAAAATAACGCATCAAGAGTATCGGAGCATAGTGCATCAAAAGTATGAGAGCACCATCGGGTTTAAGATTACAACTCGATCCAATAAAAGTTTCAGAAGAAAGAGAGTTGTAACTTAACAAAAAGTTTCCCATATAATAGACCCGCTTGAAGACTAACTCAAATTTCTCCCCCTTTGTCATCAAATGACCAAAAGGATTGAAACTGAGGACTAATGCCCCTGAAGAATTTCAAGTTGATGAAGGAGCGCCAGCGTTGTTGGGGTCGGTTGTCGTAGTAGGGCCTGCCGCAGTTGTCGCCCAAGTCTTCATTTTCATCGGTGTCTCGCGATGAAGAATAGGAGCTGGCCACCAAGGAAGGAACTTTGACCTTCTTGTGTTTCTTGATTGGAGGTGCAGACCAGTCAAAGTCTTCCTTGAGACCCATTGTCTTCAGTTCTTCCATGTCAGACATTAGAAAGAACAGCCCAGTGCGTTTGAAGGTTTCATGGAGGTAGTAGTGGTTTTTCTTCACTGCATTGTGTGTAGAGGTCATGTTGTGAAGAATTGAACCAAACTGACGCTTGACCCATTTATGATTGTGATCAACCTTCTGATGAAGATTGAGGAGTAACTCACGATCAGTCATTACCCTGGGTGTTGTGGCTTGAGGACTTTGCTTGGCTGAGGTATTGGCGGCAGAGTCATGTGTGGCAGAGTCATCATTGGTGGAGTAGGATGCAGCTTTGAGAAACTGACCATCCAATGGACGAGTGCCTTCATCTATCACAGCAGTTGCCTTGCCCTTGTCATCAGTTGAGGTAAATGTCCGTTTGAGGACTTCAATCGGGTGCAAGTAGCTGCAGTGGTTCAGAGTATCAGCCTTGTAATTGAGTGAAGACCTTGTTCTGATGAATCTCATAATCCAAGGTGCATAAGGCTTCAGCTCAAAAGGTGACATAGCATTGTTTGCCAGAGTCCTCATGAAGAAATCATGGAAGTTGACGGGAACGCCATGAATGATATTGAAAAGCATATTATTCATGATGCCAACGACTTCTTCATCATTTGAGTCGTGGCCTTTGATAGGACTCATTGTCTTCGTCGAATCCGATAGACGGTCGAGGCACATACAATAATTCCTTGACGAGGAATTTGGTTCTTGGGGCCTGCCCTGGCTCCAAAGGCTTCATCAGCACTTGCATATAGTGATTTGAAAGCTTAGGTTCATTGTAGATACAACGAGCACCATCAAGTGGAGGACTGAGTGGTAGGGCACGAAGCAATTCAGATTCTTTGGTGCCTTGTATCGAAAGTGTTTTCGCACATCCAGTCTAACACCCATGAGTTCACATCTTCGCCGTCTTCGGTGATGTGCAGCGTCAGATAGAATTGAAGAATGAGTTCTTCATTCCAATCACGTATATCGGTGCAGAAATTCAGAAGTCCCGCATCGTGAAGAACACCGAGGACCGGCTCGAAGCTGGCGGAGATTCCATGTCCACATGAGGAATATGTGCATGGTTGAAGACTTTGTCTTTGTTGAACAAAGACCGAGGAATAGAAATTTGCTTGACCGGCAGTCCGTAAACGCCTCTTCCTTATGCGAGCGTAATCATATGGATTGTAATCAGTGAAGAATACGTGCTTGTCAAGAAATCTTCAGCCTTGGAACTTTTGCTTTGTTGAGAAGGGATTCTTTGGCTTTGGCAGTGGAGTGTCAGTGAGTTGCATCACGACCTCTGGAATCGCAATCTCAGGTTCTTCAGGCTGAGGAATTTCTGGTTCCTCTACATGTGCGATCGAGGATCAGAAGAAGAAAGTTCATCAGCTTAGTGGCTGGAATTTCTTCATGTATAGATGAAGTGGGATGAGTTTCTTGAGCCCATATGAACTGTTGGAGCAGGGACCGAGGAATCTGTTGAATTGGGGTGAAGAGTGGAGAATTTGGATGTCGACTTTCCCAAAAGTCATCGCTCATCAACGGGCGTTGTGCTTCCAATGTCCACATCTTCTTCAATTTCCTCAACACCGGCCTCTTCAGCTGTGAACGGAGGCATAGGCGAGGAGATGATTGGGGTTGAAGGGATAGCTTCCACTTCAATTTCTTCATCAATCTGCTCTGACAAAGTAGCAGAATGATTTTCTTCATCAGATCCGCTTGGGATCTCATAATCTTCACCAAAAGGAACAAGGTCCTTTGATGGCACGGAGGAAATTGGAACAGCATCAATAGGATTTTCAAAAGAGCTGGTCATTGTCTTCATCTTCTTCGGGGCTGAAGAATTTGAAGCAGCAGATGCTTTCCTTTTCTTCACTGTAGCTCGTTCTGCAGCCTTGGTCTTCTTCACATCAGATGCAGATGGAAGAATTGGAGTTGGTGTTGGCGCAGGAGGAGCTGAGGAATCTGGTTGATTTTCCTCAAAGAATCGACAGTCTGCTTACTGACTTGTTCGATTTCTTCAGAGCACCACTAGTGGATGCCACCGCAATTTCTTCAATGGTGGAATGGGATCATCAGCCTCGAACTAGCATTGTCTTCAAGACTGAACTTCATCGGTGTCTTGGCATGTTCTTCGGTCGGTGAGCCGAGGCTCCACCGAGGAATTTCTTGCTGCGTTAGCTGCAACATTGGTGAATTTCTTCGTCAGTTGATTTAATCGACTTTGGCTCCTTGCCAATCAGCATAATAGGAGTCAAATTTGTCGCCGAGGGCTTTGATGTCGACTTGCATCTTGATAAGTTCTTCATTTGTCATCTTGACAACGCTTTTCTTCGTAAGTTTTTCCTTTCTCAGATCTGCGATTTCTTGATCTCTCCGTCAGATCAAATTTCCATTTCTCCTCTTGGATGAAATGAGTCAGCATGTGACTTTGGTCAGTGTCAACTTGAAGTCGAGCATAGGAGTGTTTGGGTCCTTGTGCGTAGATCAATGTAGTCTAGGATCGCTCTTGGATCCAACAAAGAAGAAGACAGTGTGCCTTTGGCTCTAGCGGCCCGTTCTTGGCGATCTCGATGATTTCCGCAAGTTCATCATCATCAGCCTCATCATCTTCAGTGGCTCTTGGAAGGCGACCTGTTTCTTCTTGGGACTTGGCGAGGACCTTGTCCAAATTGTGGCCTTAGTCTTCAGCAGAAGTCGGGCAGATGAAGAATTTGGTGCAGCTGAGGAACTTGCTGAAACACCAGAGGCAATGGAGATGCCTACAGTCCTTTGGCACGTGGCTAGATGCACAGGTGCTGAGGACTTTGTCGGAACTGTTGAGGACTTGGGAGGAGCTGCTGAGGACTTTGTAGGAGCTGAGGATTTGAGAGGAGCTGGGCAAGATGAGGAATTGGCCGTGAGGGCACGGTGAGGAACTTGGCCGTGAGGGCACTGTTGGTGAAGCACTTGGCTTGTAAAGGGCTTCTTTGCCATAGATTTTCTTGGCTTGATAGAGGCCTCGATTCAGTGATGTAGCAGAGTCCTCATTAAATTTCCTCACCGCCTCGTTGGCTTGTCTTGCCAATTTGGCTTGGCGCTTGGCCCATTCTTCAGAAAGTCCTCACCACGCTTGATGCCGGTGGGGTCACTTCTTGACCAGGTGCCAATGGAGCTCTTGGGCATGGAGGATTGAGAGCGAATTTCTTCATGTACTTTGGAGTAACATATATGTACTCCCTCCATTCCCTTGCCCATCTCCGTTCAATCCTTTGAATGCGCACCTTGCGCTGATTTTTGTTCTCTTTGCGAACTCGGCTTCATCAGTGTGCAATAATCAGCATATATTTCCTCAGAATCTCAAACGCAGTCATGACCTCAAGCCTCTTTCCTCCTTTCTCGTGGCTTCTTTCCTTCTCGCCATATTCTTCAAATTGAGGAATTTGAACAATCGAATTCTCTCAAGAAGTATGCAACTTTTCTTCGAGGAACGCTACAAATGAGTTAAGTTGATGAGAACCTAGTGATTCAAAGAATGACATGAGTACCTGTGAACAGAGTATAGTTGCGAGGAATTTGGAGAGGTCATATGCGTTCTCAGAAGGTTTTTCAAAAAGAACTAGTTTGAGGAATTTTGACCAGATGAGCCTTGACGAATTTCACTAAGCAATCTTTGTCTTAGGTTCCAGAGTTGTATAGATCGAGGATCCACACAATTGAGGAATCTTGAAGAAAATCATTGCTTAGAGAAACGAATCAAGAGCATGTTTTGTTTGAGGTGTTCATATGAGTGAAGATTTGAAGAATAAACACCTTTGAAGATTTTCAGGAAAGTTTGAGAATCAAAGCGAGTAATAAAAGTAACTTTTAATTACCCGAACTGAAGAACACGACGAACTGAGAAGAACAGATGGGAAGTTCGTCAGGTTAGATCTTCCACGCCCTAACTTGGCTGAGGATGACAGCTACGGCGGCGGCAGAGTGAAGATTTCCGCGGTCGGCGTGAGTACGACGGCGACGAGGTCGAGGCAGTGAAGCTCTTCCTCACCGGCGATGATGGAGTAGCGGCGGCGCTAAGGTTTGAGAAGCTCGAGCGAGAGAGAGAGCGGTCGAGCAGAGTAAAGGAAGTGAGGAAGGGGAGAGGGGGTATATATAGCCACGGTGAAAAACTGTTTGCCCGAAGATTTGGGACGAACGTGCCTGACCCTTCTCATTCGCTTGACATGTGTCACCCACGTCTTGAAAAGTGGAGATTGTGTTAGATCGTGGGTGAATAGATAAATTTATCGTGGGATGCGGAACGGTTTCTGCTGCTAAAACGAATGTTTGGATAAGATCAGTTTTAAAGTTCCGTTCGCAATTTCTTCAGCTGACAAGGACACAGTGAAGATTTTGAATGAGTTTCAAATAGAACGCACATGAAGAATTTGTGAATAGCTTGGGTTGGGTATAGCATAGAGGGGAAGGGTCCGATCACATTCACTTAGCGTAAAAAGCGACTTGAAGAAATAGCCATAAGTGAATGTTGTAGAGGACATAAACCCATATATATATATATATATATATATATATATATATATATATATATATATATATATATGTAGCCAATGAAGAAAAACCGACGGAAACAATGAATATTTTGCAAAGTTGAAGATTTGAAAAACTGAAGAATTTCAAACTGAGGAAAAACTCAAATTGAAGATTTTCAACTTTGGTGGTGGCGTGACCCACCATATAAGAATGGTGATTTCAGACACCGCGTACAATTGTCGTAGGGTTCTGAGAATCAAATTCTTCATTAATTTCTTCACACTTAGAGTGTTATTCTTCATTGATTGAAGAAAAACGTTTCTTCATGCGTTGCACATCTAAGTCATCAATTTTGCATATGTGTCGATGTGTGTCCTTTTCAAAGAACATTCAAGATTCTAAGATATTTAGCTCACACCGCAACTTGCTAAATCTCTTCTCATCCAAGGGCTTTGTGAAGATATCGGCTAGTTGTTCTTCGGTCTTCACATGCTCGATGGAGATGTCGCCTTCAACACATGATCACGAAGAAAATGATGACGAATTTGAATGTGCTTTGTCTTCGAAAGTGCTGAATCGGGTTGTGAGCAATCTCGATGGCACTCCCATTGTCACAGATGAGTGGCACATTCTTCACATTGATGCCGTAGTCCTTGAGAGTTTGCTTCATCCACAGCAATTGAGCACAACAAGAGCCAGCAGAATGTATTCAGCTTCCGCAGAGATGGTGATACGCAGTTCTGCTTTCTTCGAGGACCAATGCACCAAAGATTGTCCGAGGAAATGACAAGTACCAGATGTTGACTTGCGGTCCACACGATCACCACCATAGTCAGAGTCAGAATATCCAATGAGATCAAAAGTAGAGCCCTTGGGGTATCATAATCCTAGTGTTGGTGTGTGAGCTAGATATCGAAGAATATGCTTCACAGCCTTATGGTGTGATTCCTTCGGTGTAGCTTGAAATCGGGCACACATGCAAACACTAAGCACTATATCTGGCCTAGATGCACATAAGTACAATAAAGAACCAATTATGGAGCGGTATACCTTGTGATCAAAGTCAATACCATTTTCATCAGTGCATAGATGGCCATTTGTGGGCATAGGAATTTTGACCCCTTTGCAATCTTGCATGCCGAATTTCTTCAGGACATCTTTGAGGTATTTCTCCTAAGATATGAATATGCCATTGTGTTGTTGATTTAATTTGAAGACCTAAGAAGAATTTCGACTCTCCCATCATAGACATTTGATATTCTTCACTCATCATATAGGCAAATTCATCACTATAACGTTGGTCAGTACAGCCAAAGATAATATCATCAACATATATTTGGCACACAAACATTTCACCATCATATGATTTAGTAAAGAGAGTAGGGTCGAGTGAACCGAGTGTGAAGCCATTCTTCACGAAGAATTCCTTCAATGTATCATACCACGCCCGTGGGGCCTGTTTGAGACCATAGAGGGCATTGTTGAGTCTGAAGACTTTGTCGGGATTCTTTGGATCTTCAAAACCTGGGCGTTGAGCAACATATACTTCTTCCTCAAGCTTACCATTGAGGAATGCACTTTTCACATCCATTTGATATAAAGTGATATTATGATGGTTAGCATAAGCAAGTAGTATGCGAATAGCCTCAATTCTAGCAACAGGTGCAAAAGTTTCATCGAAATCAATTCCTTCAACTCGTGTGTAGCCTTGAGCTACAAGTCGTGCCTTATTCCTTACCACAAGGCCATTTTCATCTTGCTTGTTGCGGTAGATCCACTTTGTGCCAATGATATTATGCTTGCGAGGATCTGGACGTTTGACCAGTTCCCAGACATTGTTGAGCTCGAACTGATGTAATTCTTCTTCCATGGCCTGAATCCACTCAGGCTCCAGAAATGTTTCATCTACCTTAGTGGGCTCTGTGATAGAGACAAAAGCATAGTGCCCACAAAAGTTAGATAAATGTGAAGCTTTTGAGCGTGTGGGAGGACCTGACGCTTCAATGTCATCGATGATCTTGTCAACTTGCACTTCTTTTGCAACGCGAGGATGAGCTGGTTGTCGTTGAGGAATTTGATCAGCATTTTCTTCAGCACCATTGTCTTGACATTATCTTCAGTGCATCACCGACGTTCTTCACAGACAGGAAAGAATTCTTCAAAGAGATTCTTCGAGGAATTACATCCTCGCTGCCTTGAACTTGATAGATTCCTCGTGAGCTGGTTCATCTAACACGAAGGTAGGTGCTCTCTTTGCGAGCCATTAGTTTCATCGAACCGCACATCTACAAGATCAACAATCGTGTGAAGTGCGATGTTGAAGACTCAGAGGTGTGCGAGTCCTTTCCGTAACCAAGCATAAAACCTTCATGTGCTTTCGGTGCAAATTTAGAATTGTGATGACGATCTCTAATCCAGCATTTAGCAATCAAGACTTTGAAATAACTCACATTGGGTTTCTTGTCGCTTAGGAGTTCATAGGCAGTCTTCTTGAAGAATTTGTGAAGATATACTCTGTTGATGATGTGGCACGCGGTATCAATTGCATCAATCCAAAAAAGCGACTAGGCGTTTTGTATTCATCAAGCATAGTGCGGCCATCTCAACAAGAGTTCTCGTTCTTGCGCCCACGACGCCATTTTGCCGAGGAGTATAGGGAGCAGATAACTCATGAGTAATACCAAGTTCATCAAGATAGGCATCAAGACCGAATTCTTGAACTCGGTTCCATTGTCACTCCCGATGTGTCCGATCTTCACACCAAAGTTGGTTGAAGCCCTCGAGGAAAATCGTTTGAAGACTTCCCGCACTTCATTTTTGTAAGTAACAATGTGTACCCATGTGTAACGAGAGTAATCATCAATAATAACAAAGCCATATAGAGATGCATCATTAGTGACCGCCGAGTAATGATTAGGACCAAAGAGGTCCATGTGAAGCAATTCGAATGGACGAGTGGTGGTCATGATAGTCTTCACCGGATGCTTGGCCTTGGTCATTTTTCCAGCTTCACGGGCTCCACACAAGTGATCCTTGAGGAATTTGACATTTTCAATGCCAATGACATGCTTCTTCTTCATGGCGTGTGCAAATTCCTCATGCTCTGCGTGACCAAGTCGCGATGCCATAGCCACCTTCAAGATTTTGCAAGTAGACACCACGGCTGGTTGTGGTCCTGAGAGAAATCAACAATATACAAGTCTCCTCTCCTAAAGCCTTCAAGACTTTGGAATAGTCAGCTTCCATGATCACAACACAACGATACTTGCCAAAGACAACAACCATATCAAGATCACAAAGCATTGAGATCGACATGAGGTTGTATCCTAAGGACTCAACAAGCATGACTTTGTCCATGTGTATGTCCTTAGAGATCGCAACCTTACCAAGACCCAATACCGACTTTTGCCTTTGTCAAGAAAGATGATATGCTTCAGATGTGACGGTGATAAGGAGCATCCATCAATAGATTCTTGTCACCAAATCATGTGATTTGTACATCCACTATCGAGGACCCACTCATTGGCTTTGGGTTGATCATCCTGCAGATGAATTAGTGCAACTTACGATCTCATATACTTCATCGGTGAAGAATATGATATCAAGTTCATCGATGAATTTCATCAGCGATAACGTATAAGAAGTATGAGGACGTGTGAAATGAAAGTTCATTTCTTCATGATTAGCATGCGTCCTTTCGAGCAGTTTTGTCGTGCCCCCGGAAATTCTTCAGACGCTTAAAGCACGCCCGAGACCTGACCCTGCAGAAGAGGTTAGTTCTTTTTCTTCACCACCCACATCTGAAGGGGTGGCCAAGAGTTCATCACTCTGCAAGCACCATATGAGAATGGTGGCATAGAGGCCAATCCATTTCTTTTCACATAAGAGGGGTTAGGGTAAGCATATGAATAAGCAGAGAAATTCTTCGAGGACTTATGAACATATTGGTTTGAAGAATAATGCACATATTCATAGCCCTTATCTCTACCCTCAAACAGCGAGTTGTTAGCACGATGATGTTCATATGAGGACTTTGATCCATGTGAGGAATTTGATCCACGTGAGGAATTTGGTCCGTATGAGGACTTGGATCCATATGAAGAATTTGGTCCATATGAAGAATTTGGTCTGGGGTTCCTATTCTTCACAGGTGGTGTCATGAGGACATTCACACGAAGACTTTCAAGGCACTTCTTGGGAACCCAGATTTTCTTCATAGGGGAACCGTTCTGCGATTAGTGCCAACATATCTAGCAAATACTTCACCATTCTGATTTTTGAACAGTTTATAGTTGAGTCAAATGACTCATCGGAAGAATGAGGAGATTCGCATGTAAAGCGGATAAGTTAGATGGATCATCAGGAGGTCCCTTTGCGAGCAACCCATGAGGTTTTGGGATACCGCTCGGGGCTTCCAATATGTTCCATCAGCATTGAGTTTCCTCTCAAAGGCAATACCCTCTTTCCTAGGGTTCCTGTTGAGGATCTTCTTTTTAAGCACATCACAAAGAGTCTGATGCCCTTTGAGGCTTTTGTACATGCCTGTCATGTACAATTCCTTCAGCCACTAGCAATGTCCTCAGATGAGGAATTAGTGATAGCAGGAGCAGGTGAAGAATTTGTAACAGTTGAAGCATTTGAACATTCAGGTGAAGATTTAGCAGATTCACGTTCAATGCACTTTAAGCATGGAGGAACAAATTCTTCCTGAGAAGCGCTGATTTGTTGAGCAAGTAATGAATCGCGCTCCTTCTGAAGATCTTCATAACTCACTCTTAGCTTCTCAAGATCTTGCTTTCTTTGAAGAAATTCATAAGAAAGTTTCTCATGATCGGACAAGAGAGTGTTATGATGACCTTGAAGGCTGTCAAGCCTAGACCAAGTTTCAAGATTTTCGGTCAGGGCTTTAGTGCGATCCATTTCTTCACCTAACATATCATCACTTTTATCTAGCATGTTTTGAACCTTTTCCAAGGCCGTTTGTTGTTTAGTGGCAATGCAAACAAGTTTGGTATAACTAGGTTCAATATCATCATCAGATCCATCATCATCAGATTCATAGTCGCTAAACTCAGATGAGGAACATTCGATTACCTCGTCACCCTTTGCCATGAGACATGATGCAGAAGATGATGAATCTGGTTCAAAAGTCATCGTTTTGAGTGATTCCTTGAAGTCCTCAAACCAAGGATCATGACGGTTTCGATGATCTTCATAGACGTCGGAGATTCGGTCCCAGATAAGCTTCGCATTGCAGATATGCATCATGCGCTTGAATTCATCTCTAGATAGGCAGGAACAGATGATATCCTTCGCCATGATGTCAAGTCGAGTGTACTTGCGAATATCATCTGCGTTCGTCGTCTGGCATAGATCAGTAAGACCAATTTCAGTGATGGTCCACAGCTCACTGTCCATTGCCATGAGGCGCTTCCTCATCATGGCCTTCCATTTGGGATAATCATTACCGTCAAAGATAGGGCATGTCACTTTCTTCATACCTGCGGTCGACATAACTAAAACTCCAGGTGGTTAACCCAAAATCACACAGAACAAGGGAGTACCTTCCTCTGATACCAATTGAAAGTGCATTATATCGACTAGAGGGGGGTGAATAGGCGATTTTTATGAATTCTTCAATGAGGAATTTGCCGGTGAGGAAATTCCTAAGTGAAGAACTACTTGCAGCGGAATAAGTACTCAGAAGTAAGCATAAGAGAATGTGGGCATGGTCATCATGATGAAATGAAGACAATCAAGAGTACAGAAAGTGTAAACACAGGATAGCACAAGATGAAGACAAACAGACTGAAGAAATTGAACTGAGGAAATTGAGATAGTCTTCAGTCAAAGTCTTCAAACACAGATATGAACGAACACTCAACACAGTTATGAGAAAATGAAAGAGTTGAGGGAATAGAACCAGTTAGGTTGGTGAAGACAATGATTTGGTAGACCAGTTCCAACTGCTGTCTCAGTTGTACGTCGGGTTGGAGCGGATGAGTATTTAAACTCGAGGACACACAGTCCCGGACACCCGATCGGCTGAGCACGCAGCTCAGACACCAAGTCCTCATCAGATTCTCCTTGAACTAAGGTCACAGACCTCGTCCAATCACTCATGGTAAGTATTCAGGCGACTTCCAAACCTTCACAGACTTGGTCACTCGGCGATCCACATTTCCTCTTGGATGCTCTAGACCATGATGCCTAACCGTCTGGAAGAAGCACAGTCTTCAAAGGTAACAAGCATCGGATCCATGCAGGATCAATCTCTTCAGTGATGCTCAATCACTTTGGGTTTGTAGGGGTTTGGTTTTTGTTTTTTCCTCACTCGATGATTTTCGCTCAAAGTCCTCGGAGGATGGGTTGCTCTCAAATGACAAGTGTCAAGTTCTCTCGAGCAGCCAACCAGCTAGTGGTTGTAGGGGCGGCTATTTATAGCCTAGGGAGAAGCCTGACATGATAAGACATAAATGCCCTTCAATGATATGACCGTTAGGTGGATAACATATTTTGGGACAGTCATGCCAAGAAAGACAGAACGGTCGGAAATTTGACTCTCAAATTCCTCGGGGCTATCATGTTCCTCATCGTAGGCAATCCGCACCGGCGAATTCCTAACTCCTCAATCAGACAAATTCCTCGTGACCGGAAGAACTTCGTCTCGCCATCAAGAAATTGACTGAACTGTATGAGATTTCCAAAGGCTTCACTCGAAGGGATTGGTAGGTGTAGGATTTTGAGTTGAGCATCACATGGAAATTTTTCCTTAGTATTTCCTCGACCCCTTTTAACAGTACGGTGTTTCCTATGACTCAAGAAAGAGAAAACGAAACTACGAAAACAAAAGTCTTCACGCTTCACGTTCCTCAAATGAATAGCAAGTCTTCAAGGTCACACCAATTTCTTCACTTTCAAAGTCTTCGTAAAGTCTTGAGAATATCATAGTCTTCAACAAGAACTTCATTTTTAGGGGTCGACTTTCTCTGTAAATATCAAACTCATCATAGACTTATAGACATGTGTACACTCATAAACACATTATTCCCTTAACCTATAAGTCTTCAATACACCAAAATCACTAAGGGGCACTAGATGCACTTACAGATATGACGCCGAACACCAAAGAGTAGGTATGCAAAGAAGGCTGGTGCAGTTAGTGGATCAAAACCGATGCCACGTACACTCACAAGATCAATTGTTAGCGACAAAATAATGAGTCTATATGCATGATATACAACAAAAAATGCAACAATCAATTGCAGCATACTGACAAGACTCTATACTACCGTTTTCTAATGTTCGCTTGGACTAGGGCGTCCAATAGCCAGACTTGCTCTGATACCAACCATTGCGGCACCCCGGCTCAGAGGAAAGCGGAACGCCCCGTATTCCAGCCTAGAGACAAGTCTTCTGGAATACGACACTTCTGGCATAGAACAAATCGGCTCTTCATTACAAATACTCGGGCATACACGGGTTCCGATATAACCAGGAATTACATTGGCACGGCAACGCTTGATAAGTCCATTTTGCATCATGTTTTCTTACTGTTATTTATGATGTTTTTATCCATAATAATGCTTTTTGGAGTAATTCTAATGCATTTTCTCTCATAATTTGCAAGGTACACACCAAGAGGGAGAATTCCGGCATTGGAAATGCAGGCCCGGAAAAGCTATGTAAGGCTACCTATTCTGCACAACTCCAAACAAGCTGAAACTTCGCGGAGATTTTTATGGAATATTTAAGAATTATTGGAGCAAATAACTACCAGAGGGGGCCCACCAGGTGGGCACAACCCACCTGGGCATGCAAGGGAGCCCAGGCGCGCCCTGGTGGATTGTGCTCACCCAGGCCCACCTCCGGTGCCCATATTCTTGTATATAGGTCATTTTGACGTAGAAAAAATAAGGAGAGGACTTTCGAGACGGAGCACCGCCGTCTCGAGGCGGAACTTGGGCAGTAGCACTTCTGCCCTCCGGCGGAGCGATTCCGCCGGGGGAACTTCCATATCATCGTCCTCATCACCAACAACTCTCCCATCTTGGGGAGGGCAATCTCCATTGACATCTTCAACAGCACCATCTCATCTCAAACCCTAGTTCATCTCGTGTTCAATCTTGTTACCGGAACTATAGATTGGTGCTTGTGGGTGACTAGTAGTGTTGATTACATCTTGTAGTTGATTACTATATGGTTTATTTGGTGGAAGATTATATGTTTAGATCCACTATGCTATTTAATACTCCTATGATCATGAGCATGCTTATCATTTGTGAGTAGTTACTTTTGTTCTTGAGGTCACGGGAGAAATCATGTTGCAAGTAATCATGTGAACTTGATATGCGTTTGATATTTTGATAGTATGTATGTTGTGATTCCCTCAGTGCTGTCATGTGAACGTCGACTACATGACACTTCATCATATTTGGGCCTAAGGGAATGCATTGTGAAGTAGCAATTAGATGATGGGTAGCGAGAGTGACAGAAGCTTAGTTTAGGCGCTATTTCATAAGGGACCGATTGGATCCAGAAGTTTAATGCTATGGTTAGAATTTATTCTTAATGCTTTTCTCGTAGTTGCGGATGCTTGCGGGAGAGTTAATCATAAGTAGAAGGTTTGTTCAAGTAAGAACAGCACCTAAGCACCGGTCCACCCACATGTCAAATTATCAAAGTAGAGAACACAAATTAAACCAACATGATGAAAGCGACTAGATGAAATTCCCGTGTACCCTCAAGAACGCTTTGCTTATCATAAGAGATCGTTTTGGCCTGTCCTTTGTCTCAAAAGGATTGGGCTACCTTGGTGCACTTTTGTTAGTATTACCGTTACTTGCTCGTTACAAATTATCTTGCTATCAAACTACTCTGCTACTTACAATTTCAACACTTGCAGACATTACCTTGCTGAAAACCACTTGTCATTTCCTTCTGCTCCTCGTTGGATTCAACACTATTACTTATCGAAAAGAGATACAATTGATCCCCTATACTTGTGGGTCATCAAGGCAATTTTTGGCGTCGTTGCCGGGGAGTGAAGCGCCTTTGGTAACTGGAATTTGGTAAGGAAACATTTATATAGTGTGCTGAAATTTATTGTCGCTTGTTACTATGGAAAACAATCCTTTGAGGGGTTTGTTCCGGGTATCTTCACCTCGTCCGGAACCACAATTATCTACCCCTCAACCTACTGCACCTACTGAAAATATTGAATATGAAATTCCTTCGGGTATGATAGAACAACTGCTAGCTAATCCTTATGCAGGAGATGGAACCGAACATCCTGATATGCACTTGATATATGTAGAAGAAATTTGTGGATTGTTTAAGCTTGCAGGTTTACCCGGAGATGAAGTGATGAAAAAGTTTTTCCCTTTACTTTGAAGGGGAAAGCATTGGCATGGGATAGGCTATGCGATGATATTGGATCTTGGAATTGGAATCATTTGAAATTGGAGTTCCACCAAAAAAATTATCCTACGCATCTAGTTCATCGTGATCGGAATTATATATATAATTTTTGGCCTTGTGAAGGAGAAAGTATCGCTCTAGCTTGGGGGAGGCTTAATTCAATGTTATATTCATGCCCCAATCATGAGCTCTCAAGAGAAATTATTATCCAGAATTTTTATGCTCGGCTTTCTCGTAATGATCAAACCATGCTTGATACTTCTTATGCTGGTTCTTTCATGAAGAAGACTATTGAATTCCGGTGGGATCTTTTGGAAAGAATTAAACACAACTCTGAAGATTGGGAACTCGAACGAAGGTTAAGAGTCGGGTATTAAACTCAATTATGATTGTGTTCAATCTTTTATGGATACCGATGTTTTTCAATAGTTTAGCACTAAATATGGACTTGACTCTGAGATAGTAGCCTCCTTTTGTGAATCATTTGCTACTCATGTTGAACTACCTAAAGAGAAGTGGTTTAAATATCACCCACCTATTAAAGAATAAATCAAAGAACCGGTTCTAGTTAAAGAAGAAACTATAATTTATAATGTTGATCCAGTTGTTCCTTCTGCTTATATTGAGAAACCACCTTTCCCTGTTAGGATAAAGGAACATGCTAAAGTTTCAAGTGTGGTTAACAAAAGCTATATTAAAACACCTAGACCTGATGAACAAATTAAAGTTGAACCTAGCATATCTATGGTTAAAGATCTCTTAGAAGAAGATATAGATGGGCATGTTATTTACTTCTGTGAAGAAGCTGCTAGAATTGCCAAACCTGATAAAAAGGATAAGCATAGACCTGTTGTTGGCATGCCTGTCATCTCAGTTAAAATAGGAGATCCTTGTTATCATGGTTTATGTGATATAGGTGCTAGTGTGAGTTCTAATCCTTACACCTTATATCAAGAAATTATTGAAGACATAGCACCTGCAGAGATAGAAGACATAGATATTACTATTAAACTTGCTAATAGACACACCATATCACCAATTGTGATTGTTAGAGATGTTGAAGTCTTGTGTGGTAAAATAAAATACCCTACTGATTTCCTTGTTCTTGGTTCCCACCAAGATGACTTCTGTCCCATTATTTTTGGTAGACCTTTCTTGAACACAGTTAATGCTAAGATAGATTGTAAGAAACAAACTGTCGGTGTTAGTTTTGGTGATGAGTCTCATGAGTTTAATTTTTACAAGTTTAGTAGAAAGCTTCATGAAAAAGAATTGCCTAGTAAGGATGAATTAATTGGTCTTGCTTCTATTGTTGTACCACCTACTGATCATTTAGAACAATATTTGCCATACCATGAAAATGATTTAATATGCATGAAAGAAATGAAATAGATCAAATTTTCTTTGAACAACGTCCTCTACTTAAACACAATTTGCCTATTGAAACTCTAGGAGGTCCACCTCCACCTAAAGGTGATCCTGTGTTTGAATTCAAACAATTGCCAGACACTTCGAAATATGCTTATCTTAATGAAAAGAAAATATATCATGTTATTATTAGTGCTAACCTTTCAGAACATGAAGAAGAAATATTATTGAAAGTTCTAAGGAAGCACCGAGCTGCTATTGGATATACTCTTGACGATTTAAAGGGCATTAGTCCCACTCTATGTCAGCACAAAATTAATATGGAACCTGATGCTAAACCCATTGTTGATCATCAACATCGGTTAAATCTGAAGATGAAAGAAGTGGTAAGAAAGGAAATATTAAAACTTCTGGAAGCAGGAATAATTTATCCCATGGCTGATAGTAGATGGGTAAGTCATGTTCATTGTGTCCCTAAGAAAGGAGGTATTACTGTTGTTCCTAATGATAAGAATGAGCTTATTCCACAAAGAATTGTTACAGGCTATAGAATGGTAATTGATTTTACAAAATTAAAAAAATCAACTAGAAAAGATCATTACCCTTTGCCTTTTATTGATCAAATGCTTGAAAGATTATCTAAGCACACACACTTTTTCTTCCTTGATGGATATTCTGGCTTTCACAAATACCTGTTTCTCAACCTGATCAAGAAAAGACCACTTTTACTTGTCCCTTTGGAACCTATGCTTATAGACGTATGCCTTTTGGTTTATGTAATACACCTGCTACCTTTCAAAGATGTATGACTGTTATATTCTCTGATTTTTGTGAAAAGATTGTTGAGGTTTTCATGGATGACTTTTCTGTTTACGGGAAGTCTTTTGATGATTGTTTAAGCAATCTTGAGCGAGTTTTATAGAGATGTGAACAAACAAATCTTGTCTTGAATTGGGAGAAGTGCCACTTTATGGTTAATGAAGGCATTGTCTTGGGTCATAAAGTTTCTGAAAGAGGTATTGAAGTGGACAAAGCCAAGGTTGATGCAATTGAGAAAATGTCATGTCCTAAAGATATAAAAGGTATTCGTAGTTTCCTAGGTCATGCTCGTTTCTATAGGAGATTTATCAAAGACTTCTAAAAAAATTCTAGGCCTCTCACTAGTCTCTTGCAAAAGGTATTCCCTTTGTTTTTGATTATGATTGTTTAGAAGCCTTTGAAACACTCAACAAAGCCTTAACTTATGCACCTATTGTTCAACCACCTGATTGGATCTTGCCTTTTGAAATTATGTGTGATGCTAGTGATTATGTTGTTGGTGTTGTTGTAGGATAAAGAGTTGATAAGAAATTGAATGTTATTCATTATGCTAGTAAAACTCTAGACAGTGCTCAAAGAAATTATGGTACTACTGAAAAAGAATTCTTAGCAGTGGTGTTTGCTTGTGATAAATTTAGACCTTATATTGTTGATTCCAAAGTAACTATTCACACAGACCATGCTGATATTAAATACCTTATGGAAAAGAAAGATGCTAAACCTAGACTTATTCGATGGGTTCTCTTGTTAAAAGAATTTGATTTACATTTCATTGATAGAAAAGGAGTTGAGAACCTCGTAGTTGATAATTTATCTAGGCTTGAAAATGTGCTTGATGACCCACTACCTATTGATGATAGTTTTCCTGATGAGCAGTTAGCTGCAATAAATGTTTCTCATAGTACTCCTTGGTATGCTGACTATGCTACTTACATTGTCGCTAAATATTTACCACCTATCTTTACATACCAACAAAAGAAAAAAATTCTTCTATGATTTAAGACATTACTTTTGGGATGACCCACATCTTTATAAAGAAGGAGTAGATGGTATTATTAGACGTTGTGTACCTAAGCATGAACAGGGACAAATCCTACGGAAATGTCACTCTGAAGCTTATGGAGGGCATCATGCTGGAGATAGAACTGCTCATAAGGTATTGCAGTTTGGATTTTATTGGCCTACTCTCTTCAAGGATGCCCATAAGTTCGTCTTATCTTGTGATGAATATCAAAGAATAGGTAATATCGGTAAGCGTCAAGAAATGCCTATGAATTATTCACTTGCTGTTGAACCATTTGATGTTTAGGGATTTGATTACATGGGACCTTTTGCTTCCTCTAATGGGTATACACATATTTTTGTTGTTGTTGATTATGTTACTAAATGGGTAGAAGCTATTCCAACCAGTAGTGCTAATCACAACACCTTTTTTTAAATGCTTAAGGAAGTTATTTTCCCAAGGTTTGGAGTCCCTAGATATTTAATGACTGATGGTGGTCCACATTTTATTCATGGTGCTTTCCGTAAAATGCTTGCCAAGTATGATGTTAACCATAGAATTGCATCAACTTATCATCCTTAGTCTAGTGGTCAAGTTGAACTTAGCAATAGAGAAATAAAATTAATTTTGCAAAAGGCTGTTAATAGGTCTAGGAAGAATTGGTCTAAGAAATTAGATGATGCACTTTGGGCTTATAAAACAGCATATAAAAATCCTATGGGTATGTCTCCATATAAAATGGTTTATGGAAAAGCTTGTCATTTGCCTCTTGAGTTAGAATACAAGGCATTTTGGGCAATCAAAGAACTCAAATATGATTTCAAACTTGCCGCTGAAAAGAGGTTATTTGATATTAGCTCATTAGATGAATGGAGAACCCAAACTTATGAAAATGCCAAATTATTCAAAGAAAAAGTTAAAAGATGGAATGACAAAGGAATTCAAAAGCGTGAGTTTAAAGTCGGAGAATTTGTTCTTTTGTACAACTCTCGTTTTAGATTCTTTGCAGGAAAACTCCTCTCAAAATGGGAAGGCCCATATGTCATCGAGGAGGTTTATCGGTCTGGAGCCATCAAAATAAATAATCCCGAAGGTACTAACCCGAAGGTTGTCAACGGGCAACGAATAAAGCATTATATCTCAAGTACACCCATTAATGTTGAAAGTAATATTATCCAAACTTTGACACTGGAAGAACACATAAAAGAGTCCCTCCGGAACACTCCAGAATCGTGAAAATAAAGTGGTACGTGATACGGTAAGTAAAAGGAATCCAAAAACCCGCAAAAATATTTTTTATCAGTTCTGGAATATTAATAATTTTGGAAATAAAGAAACTTCTAGGAAGCGTCCCCTGGTAGGCATAAGACACCAGGGCGCGCCAGGCTTGCCTGGCGTGCCCAGGTGGGTTGTGCCCACCTAGGACACCTTCTGTACTCCGTTTTTCTTCCGTATGCTTGTCCTCCAAGATAAAAATATCTATATATACTTCCTGAACCTATTGATCACCGTATCGCGGAGAAATCCTCTGTTCTCTTTTTCCTTGTTGTTTTTTGTCAGATCCCATCTACCATGGCCTCTTCAAGCTCCTCCAAGGACAAGTTCTTCAAGGACGTAACCAACCCATATCTGCGGGAGGTGGTGCAGCACCCTCAGGTCTGTGACGCCTGGATAATTAGGCTATGGTAATTCCATGTTAATAATGCCACTTCACCTCCGTTACTGTTTAATCTCGCGTTAGTTCAAAAACCGGTTCAAAAATCAAATTCAAAATATGACAAAAGATAAAAGTATTCAAGCATCAAAACAAAAATGTTCGGTTGGTGCCAAATATTGCACAGGTAGTAATAGTGGAGGAAACTCATTTTTAGAAAATGCTAAAATGCTCTAAAATAAATAAAAACGAAAAAGGAAAATAAAGAAAAGAAAATACAAAACAGAAAAACAAAACAAAAAGAAAAAAAAAGAAAACAAAAGGCAGAGCCCCCCCCCCCCCCACTGGGCCATCTGTGGCCTAGCTGGCCAGCCAAACTAGGCAAAGGCCCAACCGGATGGCCCACCCCACACCCCACTCCCTTATCCCCACTCCCTCCCAAAACCCTAACCCGTCAGCCCCACTTCCTCACTCCTCTCCTCCCCTCAAGACTGGATCTGGATCGGGGCGACGACCCTGACGACCGCACCCCGACCGCTGCCGCATGAAGGCCTCCCCGGCTCGCCGGGCCTCTCCGCCATCGCCTGAGCCCCTCCTCGCCGGACTGCCTCCCCTGCGACACGCCGTCCCTGTCCTCCTCCTCACGCCACGCTGCCATTTACCCTACGGCCACCGTGAGCGCCCCTTCTCCTCCTCCCTCCCTCGCGCTTTGCGCCGCTTCGCGTCGGTCGTTGCTTTCGCCGCCGCCCCATTGCCGCTGCTTCTGCTCGGATTCGCTTTCTTTGCAGCGTCTGGCGCCAGCCTCGCGCGCTCCCCACACCTTGCATCGAGCGTTGCCCTCGCTGGCGCCGCTCGGTCCGTGCCGCAGCTCGTTGCACCCGCGTCAATCCTGCCGTCGTGCCACTAGACTCGCGCCCGCGCCCCCTCTGCCCTGCCGCTTGCAGCGCTCGACCATCCCATGTCGCGCCTCGCCGCTGCGGCCCCCTTGCCGCTCACGCACCCTACGATGTTGCTCTGCGCCGCGTCATTCGCCGTCGCCTGCGCTTCGCCCTGCCGCCCGCTTCCACCGCCACCCCACCCGCTCGCCTCGCCTGCAGCCTGACGCCAAGACGCCGCCCGCGCCGTGCTTGTGGCCACCACGGCTGGCCCGGCCGCGTGCCACGCATCGCGACCCCTCCCCACGCCACGTCGCCTGACCCGCGTCGCCACGCCCGCGGCTACCTCCGGCGCTCTGGCGCCTGCCCTGCTCATCCCCTTTTGCCCCGCCGTGGCCTCGCCGCTGCCACGCCGGTGCCGCGCCGACATTTCCCCCCTCGTCGTGGCCCCGACTGGCCGCGTCTAGTTAGGGCGCCCGCACCCGCATGCGCCGGCGCCCGTAACTGTACGCCCAGTGCCCGCTAAGGCCTTTGGCCCAATGACAAACGGGGCCCACGCCCAGAACGTTTAAAAAAATAAAATAAAATAAAACTAAAATTAATAATTAATTAGTTGTGATTAATAAATCTAATTAATTAACTAACCTAACTAATCTGTCAATTAAACTAATTAATTTGGTTAATTAGTTAACAGGCAATGACGTGTGGGACCCACACGTCAGTTTGACCCAGTCAACGCCCTGTTGACTGATGACGTCATGATGACATTAGCATACACTATTCTGGAGAATGTTTATTTAAAATAATTAAATAAATCCTAAAATGTTCTAAATCTTTAAAAATCAATATAAAATAATCTGTAGCTCGGATGAAAAAACTTTGTACATGAAAGTTGCTCAGAACGACAAGACGATTCCGGATAGGCAGCCCGTTCGTCCGCCACACATCCCTAGCATAGAAAAGATGCAACTTTCCCCCTCCGGTTCATCTTTCTGAAAACGCGAAACATCGGGAATACATTCCCGGATGTTTCCCCCTTCGCCGGTATCCCCTACTACCGCGTTCGGGCACCCCCTAGCAACCACTCATTGTCATGTCATGCATCGTCATGCATTTGTTTGCATTATATTTATTGTTTCTTCCCCCTCTTCTCTCGCTAGACTCCGAGACCGACGCCGCTGCTAGCCAGTACGACTACGGTGCTGACGACCCCTCCTTCTTGCCAGAGCAACCAGGTAAGCCCCCCCCCCCCCCTTGATCACCAGATATCGCCTATTCTTCTCTCTACTGTTTGCATTAGAGTAGTGTAGCATGTTACTGCTTTCCATTAATCCTATCCTGATGCATAACCTATCCTTGCTACTACTGTTGTTACCTTTACCTGCAATCCTACATGCTAAGTATAGGATGCTAGTATTCCATCTGTGGCCCTACATTCTTGTCCGTCTGCCACGCTATACTATCGGGCCGTGATCACTCGGGAGGTGATCACGGGTATATACTTATATACATAATATATGATACATGTGGTGACTAAAGTCGGGTCGGCTCGTAGAGTACCCGCGAGTGATTCACGGATTGGGTCTGAAAGGACGTTTGTCCCGACGGCCCTCTGAGTGAACCTTTGTGGTGGAGCGATATGGCAGGTTGAGACCACCTAGGAGAGAGGTGGGCCTGGCCCTGATCGGCATCCGCGGTTACATCAAAATAACATGATTAACGAGATCTTGGTATTTGATTTGGGTCTAGCCACTGGCCTATACGCACTAACCAACTACGCGGGAACAATTATGGGCACTCGACATCGTGGTATCAGCCGAAGCCTTCTTGACCAGCGACTGAGCGGCGCGCGCCAGATTGGACTAAAACGCCTGCTCTTGTATTAGGGAGGCTAGGTCTGCTTCTGGCCGCGTACGCAACATGGAGGTGTGCAATGGGCGATGGGCCCAGACCCCTGCGCCATAGGATTTAGACCGGCATGCTGACCTCTCTGTTGTGCCTAGGTGGGGCTGCGACGTGTTGATCTTCTGAGGCCATGCATGACCCAGAAAAGTGTGTCCGGCCAAAGGGGATCGAGCGTGTTGGGTAATGTGGTGCACCCCTGCAAGGAAGTTTATCTATTCGAATAGTCATGTCCCTCGGTAAAAGGACGACCTGGAGTTGTACCTTGACCTTATGACAACCAGAACCGGATACTTAATAAAACACACCCTTCAAAGTGCCAGATACAACCCGGTGATCGCTCTCTAACAGGGCGATGAGGGGAGGATCGCCGGGTAGGATTATGTTATACGATGCTACTTGGTGAACTTACCATCTACTCTCTTCTACATGCTGCAAGATGGAGGCTGCCCGAAGCGTAGTCTTCGATAGGATTAGCTATCCCCCTCTTATTCTGGCATTCTGCAGTTCAGTCCACCGATATTGCCCCAGTCTAGTCAATGAAAAATGTTTTACTATCATGGTTGTGCGGCCCATGGGCCCACATCGCCATTGGGTGGTATTAGTATCTTTTACTCCTCGTCTATACTCTGGGATTCCGATCTCTCTTCTATTCGGGTTAAATGATTTTGATAATTCTTACTCTAGGTTGTAACCACTTCTTGCCGGAGAGCCCAGATGATCGTTTGCTTCACTAGAAGATTTTGAAGATACTCTTCGATGCTTCTCGAGACCCTTGTGCCATGTGTCTTTGCAATTCGCTACTATCAATATATCCACATGGATAACGATATACACTTGTCGTTCATACAGTTACTCCCAGTTGCTCTTGTTTACAAAATACATCGAATTGTTCTCCGACCTTTAAGAATCCCTTGTGCCACTGCCTTGTAGTACCTTGCCGCAGAAATACCCCTACGGATAATTCCACGCACTTATCGAGTATCGTTCATTCCCCGTTGATCATGTGTTTTACAAAAGTCTTTGAAATACTATTCCGTCTTTCGAAAATCATGAGCAGCCTATTGCTCTTGAAATTCTTGCTTCCTTGCATTATGGTTAATCCCATAAGTATAGCAATCGTATTGATATCCTTTGTCACTATCATTTTGAGTTCGTTAATTCAATATGTTGTGAATGCTCGCAATACTCAATCAGATCCTAGAATTCATCCCCCCGGCTCAGACGTCATTTTAAACATGATCTGGATCTCGACCAATCAAATTGCCATCGATTGTACCCCTAAGACTATTCAACTTATCCATCCCTAATCAGAGCATTGGTTCTGATCCCTTGTCTTGGACTTCATAATTCCTTTGCATTTGAGCTTTGAGTTAGTCAGTTGTTTCTATAATCTGATCTCCTTGCATTGTTTCTTCTTATGATTGTGTGTCGATGCTCACATCAACTCCGTTGTGGACCGTCACATCCTTTGTTGAATTATCATCCGACGGTGTCCTTTGTATACAAAAACCCCGAGAAGTTCTTCCCCTAATACATAATGTCATTGGTAAATCCTACTCTCTGATATGGGCAACGATGCTCTGCTTTCGAGCTTGAGTTATTTACTTCTGAAACTTTGTATTATATGTTCCTAAGATACCTGATGGGTTGGACCAATTCCTTCCCTATTCCGTGCAAACCGGAGAGTTTTCACGAGTCTTATTCTCCTATCGATTTACCAGATAAAATTTCAACACTACAACTCCATCGAAAATGAGAAGTGAATGATAGGTTATGCATTGGAGAAGTGGGAGTCGACCTTGAACTTTGTGTTCATGCACATGGAAACGATGTAGAGCTTATCATGGGAGCTGCTCATAATAGTAATTATCCCCTTGCTACAAATTCATCTTATATCTATGGCTTGATGATTTACAATTGTGGTCCCAGCCATATTGTTCTCCTTCGATTTCAATTCCCAGACAAGTTAAAAGGCACTTGTCTTCCACCGATAAATATACCACTCCAACCTCTATTCTGATCCGCTTTCAAGTATTACCCTCTGGTATCTCGAGAAATTAACGGAACTACATAACTTCTTATGAGTTCTTCGTCAACTATTATTTCTCGCTTATTCTAATTTTCCATGGGTTCAGAGTTATTAAACACTCAAGGACACCGATAACTGAATCGATTCCACACTCCAATTCGATGACTATTAAGTAATTTTCATTGCTTACAAGTTAATAAACCTTCAAGTCATTCCTAGCATAATCGGTTATATCATATTCGTGCTGATTTTAACTGTGCTGCCTGGTCCTTATTCCCGGAGCACATGTTTTGATGATGAGCTAAGCTTACGTCGGTCTTCCTCGTCTTATCATTCACCTCGAACAACAAGCTTGATTCCGAATTGGTGTCATATGCGTGGTTCCAATAATCTTTCGCTGCATCAGCCTTTTGCTTGATGCAGTCATTGTTCGGTTGCTTCTTCATGGAGCCTCTCGACAAAATTTGTCGTGATCATCATCAACATTTTGAATCCTTCCAGGATATCAATTGGATTCATGATGTTAAGTGCCATCCTCGTCCCTTGTAATTTGAGTTACCACTGTGAACATCCTTACCTTCTTTTCATCACAAACTTGTTCATGTTATGGATGCAACTTGCTATCCAGCTTGTATTATGTTTTACCTTGTAATAATACTAGCTTTTATGACAAGGATGTTGTGAGGATTGCTCCACCTCTTTATTAATCTTGGTATAGTGATACTTCTCACCCTCACCATTCTTTCTTGGTACCCGTGTTGTTTCTAACCGGAATACCGACAATTGAACTATGATGTGTGAATTCAAAACTTCTAGCAACCCTATTGCTTTGAAGTGAATGGTCGAGTTTCATTCTAATTCTTTTGTTCATTATGTCACCATTCTAACATTGATCGTGCAACCCAGCCCATATTTCGGGTGCACCTTTCAACCAATGTTTAATTGTGTATGTTTTTCCTCGAGCATACATCATTATATCATTTGATATAACAAATGTTATCTCCTTGTTCACATAATTGTGGAAATCCTTCTTTTTGAAATCTCAATGAATTGTCACTGGGTTCATCAGCCACCTCCTCGTCCTCTCCTTGTTTAAATGATGAACTCTTGTTTCGGAACTCGCTTCCATAGTTCATTTCCCGAGAATCAAACAATGACATCTCGACAATTTGTGTTGCACCTTTTCTTCTCAGGCATCCTGAGTCTGAGGTAACCTGACACCAATCAGATCTGGATCTCGGTCAGATATGATAGTTGGGACATATTTCCAAGAGTTGTAACTTTGGTCTTTATAAGACCCGGTATGGTGATGTCATGCCTAGCACACCTGGACGGAGGACCTATTGTTATAGTTTCCTTTTTAGCAAGCTTAGCGATTCTTCCATGAGGAAATCGTAACACTTATTTTATAAGTTGTTCCTGAAGAATCCTTTGTGTATCCAAAATCTGACCCTTACTTGATGACCATGTCACGACTATCTCAAAGCATGTCTGTGGTACTCTAATTTTCAACAAGAACACTTGAAGCTCCATGCTAAATGTTTCTTGCTCAATTATTCAAACACCGTTGTATGGGAAATGTCATGAGATTTCTCTCCCCTTACCTAAAGGGTTTTCTACATTATATCCTGTCATGGATATCATGCTCTGCTTGTCCTTGGGAAGGATATACCCCTGAATTATGTGTTTCAACACATTTTTCCTTTCCATTGTTCTGTTTAATCTGATAATAACATTTTCCTTTCCATTGTCTGGTTCAACCTTTCTTGTGATCTATATGATCCAAGAAGAAATATTCTCCTGCTTATGTAAAAACCTCGGTGTACAACTCTGTCAGCAAGACCCTATTACTATTATTGATGACATTCCGGTAGCCACCGATGGACGAGAACTTTGCCTATTGGTCCGCCTCGTTCAACGAGCAGGAAAATGGTTCTCTTCATCCCTCTCCCTTTGTACCAATGTTGTTGCCGTCATAACTGACAGGCTATCCTCCGACATGCCTTGCTTACATGATCGTGCAAGATATTACCGCCTTCCTACTTTTAACCCACATGGTGGGCCCATAACCCATAGTTCCACAGGATCGAAACCTGACTCCCCTATACACCCCCTATTCTTAAGGTTGTTCCTCGCACTTGGCCTCGTATGTGATTCACGAACCACCTTTCGAGAGATCATCAATTCTGGTATCAGACACAATACTTATTCCCATTGCTTTGAACCCCTTTCACGCCCTGTTTCAGGCATCGAACAATTTCCTACCCGCTCAAAACTTCCCATGATACCTCCTTACTTTGCTCTCTATATTTTCTTAAGTTTCAATTCGAGAGTTACTTCCGCCACCTTCCTCGATGTTATCGGCCAGATAGTCGACCTTGCAGAGGTCTGTTCTCCCGGAATGCCCACCATTTATTCTTTCGTAAGTGCGATGGAGTTCCTGAAGAAAGGATGCCGACTTCATCATGATGACCTGAAGCAGGGAAATGAAGACATCAATGTATTGGACCGGCCTCTTCGAGAAGAGCAAGCCAGAATGAGAAGACCCGCTAGATTAGTTACCAAACCTCCCCCCCCCCCTTCACTACCTCTTAAATCTCAGGATGAGATTTCTTGTAGTGGAGGAGAATTGTGACGCCCGGATAATTAGGCTACAGTAATTCCACGTTAACGATGCCACGTCACCTCCGTTATTGTCTAATCCCGCGTTAGTTCAAAAACGGTTCAAAAATCAAATTCAAAATATGGCAAACGATAAAAGTTTTCAAGCATCAAAAGAAAAATGTTCGGTTGGTGCCAAATATTGCACAGGTCATAATAGTGGAGCAAACTCATATTTAGAAAATGCTAAAATGCTCTGTAATAAATAAAAACGAAAAAGGAAAATAAAGAAAAGAAAATACAAAACAGAAAAAGAAAAGAAAAAAACAAAACAAAAAGAAAAAAGGAAATAAAAGGCAGAGCCCCCCTCCCCCACTGGGCCATTGTGGCCCACAAATTAACTGGCAAAGGCCCAAACCGGCCGCCCACCCCACACCCCACTCCCTTATCCCCACCCCTCCGGAAACCCTAACCCGTCGCCCCCCACTTCCTCAATCCTCTCATCTTCCCCCCCCCCCCACTGGATCTGGATCAGGGCGACGACCCCGAAGACCGCTGCCGCGCGAAGACCTCCCCGACTCGCCGAACCGCTCTGCCGTCGCCTGAGCCCCTCCTCGCCGGACTGCCTCCCCTGCGACACGACATCCCCCTCCTCCTCCTCACACCCCGCTGCCATTTACCCTACGGCCACCGTGAGCGCCCCTTCTCCTCCTCCCTCCCTCGCACCAGCACGCCGCTCGCGTCCGTCGTGGCTCGCCCAGCCGCCGCCCCTGTTGCCCGTTGCTGCTGCTCCCCACACCTTGCGTCGACCTGTCAGACTTCGCTCATGCCGCTTCCGGTCCAGCTCGTCACACCAGCCGACCCTCTGCCACACGCCCGGGACTTCAGGCCACACCACCTGGGGCTTGAGGTCGCGCCCGCTCACCCGTTGCCCCGCCGCTTGCAGCACTCGACCATCCCATGTCGCACCTCGACGCTGCAGCCCCCTTGCCGCTCGCGCACCCTACCGATGTTGCTCTGCGCCAAGTCGTCCGTCGTCGCATGCGCTTCGCCCTGCCGCCCGCTTCCCCCACTTCTACCCACCCCGCTCGCCTCTACCTCCCGCCGCAGCTCCACGTCGGCGTGCCGCCCACGCCGTGCTCACGGCCACCAAGGCCAGCCCCGCCGCAATCACAAGATCGCGACCCTCCCCACGCCACGTCGCTCGACCCGGCCGCCACGCGACGCTGCTACCTCCGGGCGCCTGGCGCCCGCCAGCTCATCCCTTTTGCCCTGCGTCAGGCCTCCTGCACACGCCGCCGTGCTTGCGCTTCGCTCGGGCCCCCGATCGTCAAGGCTGGCCCAGCTCAGCGGTCAGACCAAGACGCCGGCGCCCATAACCGCACGCCCGGTGCCCGCTAAGGCCCTTGGCCCAATGACAAACGGGGCCCACGCCCAGAACGTTTAAAGAATAAAACTAAAATTTAAAATTAATAATAAATAAATTAAATTAATTAACTTAATTAATTGTGATTAATGAACCTAATTAATTAACTAACCTAACTAATCTGTCAATTAAACTAATTAATTTGGTTTATTAGTTAACAGGCAATGACGTGTGCGACCCACACGCCGGGTTTGACCCAAATAACGCATACATTGATCACGACATCATGATGACGTCAGCATACACTATTCAGGAAATGTTTATTTAAAATAATTAAATAAATCCTAAAATGTTTTAAATCTATAAAAATCAATATAAAATAATCCGTAGCTCGGATGAAAAAACTTTGTACATGAAAGTTACTCAGAACGACAAGATGATTCCGGATACGCAGCCCGTCCGTCCGCCACGCATCCCTAGCATAGCAAACACGCAACTTTCCCCCTCTGGTTCATCTGTCCGAAAATGTGAAACACCAGGAATACTTTCCCGGATGTTTCCCCCCTTTGCCGGTATCCCCTACTACCGCGTTCGGGCACCCCCTAGCAACGCTCATTATTATGTCATGCATCGTCATGCATTTGTTTGCATTATATTTATTGTTTCTTCCCCCTCTTCTCTCGCTAGACTCCGAGACCGACGTCGCTGCTACCCTGTACGACTACGGTGCTGACGACCCCTCCTTCTTGCTAGAGCAACCAGGCAAGCCCCCCCCCCCCCCTTGATCACCAGATATCGCCTATTCATCTCTCTACTGCTTGCATTAGAGTAGTGTAGCATGTTACCGCTTTCCGTTAATCCTATCCTGATGCATAGCCTGTCCTTGCTACTACTGTTGTTACCTTTACCTGCAATCCTACATGCTTAGTATAGGATGCTAGTATTCCATCTGTGGCCCTACATTCTTGTCCGTCTGCCATGCTATACTATCGGGCCATGATCACTCGGGAGGTGATCATGGGTATATACTTATATACATAATATATGATACATGTGGTGACTAAAGTCGGGTCGGCTCGTAGAGTACCCGTGAGTGATTCACGGATTGGGTCTGAAAGGACGTTTGTCCCGATGGCCCTCTGAGTGAACCTTTGTGGCGGAGCGATAGCGCAGGTTGACACCACCTAGGAGAGAGGTGGGCCTGGCCCTGATCGGTGTCCGCGATTACTTCAAATTAACACGCTTAACGAGATCTTCGTATTTGATCTGAGTCTGGCCACTGGCCTATACGCACTAACCAACTACGCGGGAACAATTATGGGCACTCGACGTCGTGGTATCAGCCGAAGCCTTCTTGACGTCAGCGACTGAGTGGTGTGCGCCAGATTGGACTGGAACGCCTGCTCTTGTATTAGGGAGGCTAGGTCTGCTTCCAGCCGCGTACGAGCGTGGAGGTGTGCAATGGGCGATGGGCCCAGACCCCTGCGCCATAGGATTTAGACCGGCGTGCTGACCTCTCTGTTGTGCCTAGGTGGGGTTGCGACGTGTTGATCTTCCGAGGCCGGGCATGACCCAGAAAAGTGTCCGGCCAAAGGGGATCGAGCGTGTTGGGTAATGTGGTGCACCCCTGTAGGGAAGTTTATCTATTCGAATAGCCGTGTGCCCCGGTAAAAATGATGACCCGTAGTTGTGCCTTGACCTTATGACAACTAGAACCGGATACTTAATAAAACACACCCTTCAAAGTGCCAGATACAACCCGGTGATCGCTCTCTAACAGGGCGACGAGGGGAGGATCACCGGGTAGGATTATGCTATATGATGCTACTTGGTGAACTTACCATCTACTCTCTTCTACATGTTGGAAGATGGAGGCTGCCCGAAGCGTAGTCTTCGATAAGATTAGCTATCCCCCACTTATTCTGGCATTCTGCAGTTCAGTCCACCGATATTGCCCCTTTACACAGATATCCATGCATATGTAGTGTAGATCCTTGCTTGCGAGTACTTTGGATGAGTACTCACGGTTTCTTTTCTCCCCCTTTTCCCCCTTTCCTTTCTTCCTGGTTGTCGCAACCAGATGTTGGAGCCCAGGAGCCATATGCCACCGTCGACGACGACTCCTACTACACCGGAGGTGCCTACTACTATGTGTTGGCCGCTGACGGCGGCCAGGAGTAGTTTAGGAGGATCCCAGGCAGGAGGCCTGCGCGTCTTTCGATCTGTATCCAAGTTTGTGCTAGCCATCTTATGGCAACTTGTTTAACTTATGTGTGTACTCAGATATTGTTGCTTTCGCTAACTCTTCTATGATCTAGCACTTGTATTCGAGCCCTCGAGGCCCCTGGCGTGTATTATGATGCTTGTATGACTAATTTTTATTTTAGAATTGAGTTGTGATACCTTCTCGTGAGTCTCTGATCTTGATCATACACGTTTACGTGTATGATTAGTGTACGATTGAATTGGGGGCGTCACAAGGTCATCCAGATGCATGAGGGGTGCTTCACCTCCATGACATGACATGCCCCATGGGGACGGGAACCGTGGAGGACATGCTTGAAGCTGTGGAGCAAGACGTCTTCCGGTGCAAGGGGATGGTGGAGCGTGGACTCAACGCCATTCACCTTATGATCGCGGACCTCTCCCGTGATCTCAAGGTGGATGGCAAGCCCATGAAGGACATCGTCTTCACCCTCCACGAGCAAATCGACTTCCTCCAAAGCCAGATCTATGATCTCCAAAACCAAGTCTTTGAATATGAGGTGAGGTTTAAAGGTATGAGTTTGGCTGCTAGTTGCAGGACCCGTGAGACTCACTCCTCCTCTTATGATGGTGGACCACTGCCATGGAAATCCAAGGACAAGATCTCTTCTTCTTCACCACCACCTTCTTCTTCATCACCAAAGGAGAATTGAGTATCGGGTATGGGCACTCCCCGTGGCTTCCGCCAAGCTTGGGGGAGGCGCCCCGGTACCGTATCACCCCACTATCTTATTACTTCTACTTATTTTAGTTCGATCTTTTGCTTTAGATGAATAAAAGTTAGTTCAATCCTTTCTTCCTTGAGAGTTTTCTTAGTGATCTATCCTTGTAATCATGTGCAAGTTATATAATAAAGTTTAGTAGGAAATAAATAAATCAATAAGATCATATACTAATCTTATGGTAGGTGATGGCACCACATAAGGAAAAGTATTATTAGAGATTGACAATCATAGCATTAGTCAATGATGCAACTCATGAAAGAATTAATAAGGGAAGAGAAGATTCACATATAAATATACTATCCTACAAATCTTTTTTGATTGAGAGCCCTCATCAAAATATTATATGCCAAAATTGTTGACGTTGGACAAGGAAGACAACGTAATGATTTATGCTTGTTCATATTCACACAGAAGTCATATTGTCATGGATCCTTTAACATGTGGTGCTTGCCCCTATCTTTGCTAGCCAAAAATTCCGCACTAAGTAGATATACTACTTGTGCATCCAAAAACCCTTAAACCCAAATCTTATTTTCAAGTGTCCACCATACCTACCTAGGGATTGAGCAAGATCCATCAAGTAAGTTGTCATCGGTGCAAAAAGGCAATAAAAATTGCTTCTAGAAGTGTCAGAACATTTAGTATATCAAACTCTGCTTCCCTCTGCGAAGGGCAAAATTGCTTCTAAAAGTGAGAGAAAATTGAGCGTTGTACGAACTTGGATGGCAAAGAATAAAAGCGACAGACTGCATAATAAAGTTTGTCATCTTAAGGGGCAATACAATGTGATGTTCTTTTGTACTAAGGGATTGAGCATACAAACAAATAAGTGCATGGCAACCTCTGCTTCCCTCTGCGAAGGGCCTATATTTTACTTTTATGTATTTACTTTTATGAAAAGATTCAAAGTTTTTCTTCTATTCCTTTTTTATTTTTCTCCTTTGGCAAGCATCATGTGGTGAGGAAAGATCTAGGCACATATGTCCAGTTGAATATGGGTGGCATGAATTATTATTGTTGACATCACCCTTGAGGTGAGTACATTGGGAGGCGAAACCATAAGCCCCTATCTTTCTATGTCTTCGGTTGAAACATTTTGCTCAAGTGTACGCGGTGAGTGTTAGCAATCATAGAAGACTATATGATGGTTGAGTATGTGGACTTGCCTAAAGGCTCTGATATGTGACCCTTCACTACTGTAGGATGCTGCTAACGCGACACTACGGTCAGAGACCCTTCGAGAAACTGTGTGCGAATAATCGCAAACAAACTGTTTGTGATTAGGCAACACAAAATAAATGGGCAGCCAGATGAAGGTGTGTGCGATATACAGCATACGGTTCACTCGGATGAACTGTTTGTGATTAGGCAAGACAACAAAAATGGTTCAATATAACAAGATGTGTGTGATATGCGGCAAACAGGTCTATAATCAGAAATGTGTGCGAAGACCGATAATAATGCAGACGATTGCTTCTAATAAGACGTATGTGATATGCTCTGTCTACACAACATCTATTGGCCATTGTGGGACGGGCGGTCATCCGGATACTCCATAAGGATGCGAAGAGGCATTCCTATCAGCAAGGACTAGTTGTTCCACCAGTAGCTCAATTAAGAAAACTATCAAGTTAAGTGTGCTCAGGCTGGAGCAGCCACCGGATGGGTGACTGGATGGGAAGTTGTGTCGGTGTTAAATTAACTGATAGGATGGGTCATTTCGGTTAAATAACCGAAATGCCCCATTCCCTCAGCTAATTGAACCTCGAGGTCCTTGTTTTTTATTTTTTTTATTTTTTAACACATGTTAAAGAAGGTCTACCGCATTACTTTTTGACAATGTGTGGTACTTGGCATACAGTTGATCCATCTGACCTGTTTGTGATGGAATAGGCCGTATGTGTTGTGGGCAAACGCTTGCTAGTATTCAACCATTTGGGATTGATGAATTCATCACCGATGGGTTCCCTGGTGTGGTATGTGTTCATCTGATCATCATCTACTTCTTGTGCTAGCTCGATGCTAAGTTTCCATTAATTGATGGCATTTTATGAACACGCCACCGTTTCCCGCCATTACGCATAGGGGGCGCGAGACGCACGGAGGCGACAAGCGTAGCCTGTAGCACATCCATCTTTTCCAAGCATGCCAACCCACCAAAGCGCTGCCTCTGCCATCAACCTCGTTGATGAGGAAAATGAGCCGGCGCCATGACCCGTCGAGGCCGAGGGACTCCCCGGCAAAGCGATGGACGACGCCGTGATGCGCGTCATCGCCAGGGTTGAGTAGACCTTTGGCGCATGGCGCTTGAGCGCCGCGGATCAAGATAGGCATGCCAGCGCCGATAGGCTGCAGCTCACCGCACAGCATGATCGATGGCGTGCCGTAGAGCAAGCTAGGCGCGTCCGCGCCAATAGGCTACGGCTCTCCGCATGGCGAGACTGTTGGAGCAACATAGAGCGAGAGGCGCGACGCGCCGCACAGCAAGAGCGGATCCATCGGCGCTTGCCTGCTGTTGACACGGTGTTGCAGCTGGGTACACGTCCCATCAGTACCCCCATTCGTCGCCAGGAGTGTGCAAAGGCCCTCGGCGCCGTACTTGCAACAGAGGCCGGTCGAGCAGTACTTGCACCGGACGCCCGCCGCGCCTTTCACATGGGTGCCGCCGTTCGCCTTGTCCGCGGCCTGCTGGATGCCAACGCGCTGGTCCGTAGGCTCGACCGCCTCTTGGCCCAGGTGTCCAGTGTGACGCCCGTATAATTAAGCTACAGTAATTCTCTGCCAATGATGCCACGTCACTTCGATTACTCTGGCTAATCTCACGTTAGGTCAAAACCAGTTCGAGTTCAAATTCAAAATCAGGCAAACATCAAAAGTTTTTCAAAAATAAAAACTAAAATGTTATAAATGATTGTAATAATTCATAGGGAATTATGGTGGAGAAACCACACTTTACAGAATATTTAAATGCAACTAAGATAATAGAAACTACGGGAAAACAATTATTTAAAAAAAATTATAGTTAATAAAATATTAAACTAATTTAATTGGGCCCTAAACCTTCTATCGCAGTGGACTAAATTGATATGCCAATCTAGGTCCTAAATATGTATTTTACAAAACTAAAATATTTAAATTATAAAATAAAAAACAGAAAAAGAAAATAAACACAAAATGAAAAAGAGAGAAAAGACCCTCCCTGGCCGTTCGGCCCAGGTAGGCTACCAGGCCCACCTGGCTCGCCCATCACGCCTCCCTTATCCCCTCACACCCCGACCGAACACTACGCCACCACCCCACTCACCCCCACGATCCCCTTCTCTTCCCCCGATCTGGATCGGGATCAGTCGTGCCGTCGCCATGGATGCCTTGCCCACGAGCTCTCCGACCTCCCCGCGTCCTAGGACGGTGTCCGCCCGCATCGCCATCGCCTGCTACCTCCTCTCCAACCACGAGCTCGAGCTCGGGACCCCTACCTCGCCGGATCGGCCTCATCCCCCTTCTCTACCTCGCCGGTCATCATCATCGGTCTGCTGCTCCGATGCCTCCTCGAGCCCGCTACGCACCCCTACCGGCTCACTGTGAGCCCTGCTCCCCTCTCCCCTCGCTCTTCCGTGTGGATCCGCCGTTGTTACACCGTCCCCGTGTCCGGTCGCCGCACCGGAGCTCTCCGCGAGCTCGCGCCCTCCTACAGCTGCTACCGCTCCTGCTCGCAGTACCGTTGCTACTCGCTTCCCCTCCAGCCGGTGCTCACGGCCTCGCGCGCCGCCGCCCCCATTTGCTCACACTGACGCCCCGACGCCACTGCTGCTCACTTGCAGCTTGCCCATCGCCCGCTCCGCTTTGCTACCGCCCAGCGCCACGCTCGCCTCTGTTGCTCACAACCGATCCGCTTCTTGCCGCTGCTCTTGCTCGGCTTCACCTACACCGCCAGGTTCCCAGCTGCCGCTGCCCTGCCGCCGCCCTGCACCGCCCGGCATCCGCCTTTCCGCCGGCTGCCACGACCACCACCACTTCCCACTGGTCGGTGGCTCGTCGCGCCCAGTGGCCTTAATCCACCGCGCCCCCCAGCCTCGTTCGGGTGAACACCCGACGACCGGCGCCTGTTGCGCCCGACCCACTTTGGCCTATGGGCCA
The DNA here is from genome assembly GCA_021605145.1 of Aegilops bicornis. NCBI lineage: Eukaryota > Viridiplantae > Streptophyta > Magnoliopsida > Poales > Poaceae > Aegilops > Aegilops bicornis. The sequence goes on along the minus strand of CM038671.1, from coordinate 306,544,797 downwards.
CCGACAGTTGGGCCCACTCCCTAAGACTATGACGAATGGGGCCCACGCCCCTTAGAACAAAAGAAAACATTAAAAACTAATAATAATACTAATTAATTAGTTAATTAAAGAATTAATTAACCTAATTAACCTAATCATTTAACTAAGCTAATTAAACATTTTTAGTCAATCAGTCAATGACATGTGGGACCCGCCCGTCAGTTTCACCTAGTCAACGTCTTGTTGACTGCTGACGTCATGATGACGTCAGCATACACTATTCTGGATAATGTGGATTAAAATAATTAAGTAAATTCTAAAAATGATTAAATCTTTTAAAATTAATATAAAATAAACCATAGCTCGGATGGAAATACTTTGTACATGAAAGTTGCTCAGAATGACGAGACGAATCCGGATACGTTGCCCGTTCATCCGCCACACCTCCCTAGCATAGCGAACACACAACTTTCCCCCTCCGGTTCATCTGACCGAAAACGCGAAACACCGGGGATACTTTCCCGGATGTTTCCCCCCTTCGCCGGTATCACCTACTACCGCGTTAGGGCATACCTACACCGCGTATTGCCTCGTTATGTTTTGTTATCCTTTGATTGCTCTGTTATTTATTGTGTTCCCCTCTGTTACTTCTTTCCGGTAGACCCCGAGACTGCCGGCGACCCCCAGTTCGACTACGGTGTTGACGACCCCTCCTTCTTGCCAGAGCAAGCAGGCAAGCCCCCCCCCCCTTGATCACCAGATATTGCCTATTCATTCTCTCTAGTGCTTGCATTAGAGTAGTGTAGCATGTTACTACTTTCGGTTAATCCTATTATGCTGCATAGCCTGTCATTGTTGCTACAGTTGTTACCTTTACCAGCAAACCTAAATACTTAGTATAGGATGCTAGTTTTCCATCAGTGGCCCTACATTCTTGTCCGTCTGCCATGCTATACTATCGGGCCGTGATCACTAGGGAGGTGATCACGGGTATATACTATATACTTTATATACATGACACATGTGGTGACTAAAGTCGGGTCAGCTCGTTGAGTACCCGCAAGTGATTCTGATGAGGGGTCTGAAAGGACAGGTGGCTCCATCCCGGTAGAGGAGGGCATGGGTTCCTGACGGCCCCCGACTGTTACTTTGTGGCAGAGCGACAGGGCGGGTTGAGACCACCTAGGAGAGAGGTTGGCCTGGCCCTGGTCGGCGTATGCGGATACTTAAAAATAACACGCTTAACGAGTTCTTGGTATTTGATTCGAGTCTAGCCATTTGGTCTATACGCACTAACCAACTACGTGGGAAAGATATGGGCACTCGACGTCGTGGTATCAGCCGAAGCCTTCGTGATGTCAGTGACTGAGCGGCACGCGCCGCATTGGACCGTAAGCTTGCGCTTGTATTAAGGGGGCTAGGTCTGCTTCCGGCCGCGTATGCATCATGCAGGTGTGCAATGGGCCCAGACCCCTGCGTGCATAGGATTTAGACCGGCGTTATGACCTCTTTGTTGTGCCTAGGTAGGGCTGCGACGTGTTGATCTTCCACGGCCGGGCATGACCCAGAAAAGTGTGTTCGGCCAAACGGGATCGAGCGTGTTGAGTTATGTGGTGCACCCCTGCAGGGAAGTTTATCTATTCGAGTAGCCGTGATCTTCGGTAACAGGACGACTTGGAGTTGTACCTTGACCTTATGACAACTAGAACCGGATACTTAATAAAACACACCCTTCCAAGTGCCAGATATAACCCGGTGATCGTTCTCTAACAGGGCGAGGAGGAGGGGATCGCCAGGTAGGTTTATGATATACGATGCTACTTGGTGAACTTACCATCTACTCTCTTCTACATGCTGCAAGATGGAGGTGGCCGGAAGCGTAGTCTTCGACAGGATTAGCTATCCCCCTCTTATTCTGGCATTCTGCAGTTCAGTCCACCGATATGGCCCTTTACACATATACCCATGCAGATGTAGTGTAGCTCCTTGCTTGCGAGTACTTTGGATGAGTACTCACGGTTGTTTTTCTCTCTCTTTTCCCCCTTTCCCTTCTACCTGGTTGTCGCAACCAGATGCCAGAGCCCAGGAGCCGGACGCCACCGTCGACGACGACCCCTACTACACTTGAGGTGCCTACTACTACGTGTTGGCCGCTGATGACGACCAGGAGTAGTTTAGGAGGATCCCACGCAGGAGGCATGCGCCTCTTTCGATCTATATCCCAGTTTGTGCTAGCCTTCTTAAGGCAAACTTGTTTAACTTATGTCTGTACTCAGATATTGTTGCTTCCACTGACTCGTCTATGATCGAGCACTTATATTCGAGCCCTCGAGGCCCCTGGCTTGTAATACGATGCTTGTATGACTTATTTTATGTTTAGAGTTGTGTTGTGATATCTTCCCGTGAGTCCCTGATCTTGATCATACACGTTTGCGTGTATGATTAGTGTACGATTAAATCGGGGGCATCACAAGTTGGTATCAGAGTCAACTGCCTGTAGGAATCCCCCTTCCACACTCCTTGGCCGAAGTCGAGTCTAGTCATTGCTAAACTTTTACTAACATGGCTGTATGGCTTACGGGCCCACTTCACCATTGGGTGGTAATAGGGTCTTTTACTCCTCGATCTTTACTCTGGGACTCTGAGCTCTCTTCTATCCGGGTTAAATGATTTTGTTAAAAACAAAACTAACTTTAGGTTCTCGAAATACTTTCTCCCGGAGAGCCCCTCACTTCAGATGATCGCCTGCTGCACTAGAAGATCCTGAAGTTACTCTACGATGTTCTCTCGAGTCTTTGTGACATCGCATTTGCGATTTCCTTCCACCATCAACCCCTATGAAAACTGCTTTTCTTTTTCATACACTTGCCATTCATACAATCAATCCCCGTTGATCTTGTTATTACAAGATGTCCTGAAATACTCTCTGTTGTCCCGAGAATCCTTTGAGCTTACTGCCTTGCAGTTCTTTACCACATGAATACCCCTACGGATAATTTCTCACACTTATCGAGTATCCGTTCATCCACAGTTGATTCCTGTATTTCACAAAAGTCTTCGAAATACGATTCGTTCTTCAAAAATCCTTGACATCCTAATGCTCTTGAAATTCTTGCTTTCTTGCATTATGGTTAATTCCATATTTCTAGTAATCTCCATTGACATCTTCTGTCACTTATCATTTCGAGTCCTTTGATTCAATATGTTGTGAATGCTCGCATTCCTCAGTCGAATCCTAGAATTCATCTTTCCGTCTCAGATATCATTTGAACAGGAGTTGGTTCTTGACCAACCAAATTGCCATTATTGTACCCCCTAAGCCTACTCAATTTATCCATCCTTGATTAGTGCGTTTGCTTCTGATCCTTTGATTTGGAAATCATATTTCCTTTGCATTTGAGCTTGGAAGTCAGTACTCTCTATAATATGATGCCTTTGCATTCCTTCTTCCTCTGAATGAGTACCGATACTCACATCAACCCTGTTGTGGACCGCCAGACCCATTGTCGGGTTATTATCCGACAGTGGCCTTCACATCCAAAATTCTCGTGAGTTCTTTCCCTGATACATAATGCCTTTGGTAAATTGTATCCTCTACTTGTGTCAACCATGCTCAGCTTTTGAGCTTCTGTTAGTTACTCCTGAAGTTCGTGGTATATGTTCCTAAGAGACCCTGATGGGTTGAACCTATGCCTTTTTCGAATCAGTGTGAACCCGGAAATTACTACGGGTCATACTCTACTGGTGTTATGTCAGATAAAATTTCAATACTACAACTAATGTCATTTTTGAAATACGAGAGGTGAATGAAAGGTTATGCGTTGAACAAGTGGGAGTCGACCTTGAACCCTGTGTTCATGCCCATGGACACGATGTATACCTTATCATGGAAGCTTCTCTTAAAATAATTATGCCCTTGTTATAAGTTCATCTTGTATCTGTGGACATGGTTCCGGCCATGTTTCTCCTTGATTCCATTTCTCGTGCAAGTTTGAGCACTTGTCTTCTGCAGAGCATTACCCTAATCCAACCTCTACTTTGATCTTTCGTCGAGTATTACACCCTGGTATCTCGAAAATATCACCGAACCATGTTGCTTATTATGAACCTTCATCAAGTATTATTCCTCACCGATTCCAATGTTTCCTGGTTCCGAGTTGTTAGTCACTCGAGGACACCGTTAACTAAATCGGGTCCGCACCATGATTAAACAACTCTTAGTAATCTCCTTTACTCACGAGTTTGTACTCGAGCATGTCATTCCTAGCCTGATTGGCTATATCCTTATTGTGGTAAAGTTTAACTATGCTACCTGGTCCTTATTCCCGGAGCACAACTTTCGGCGATGAACTAAGCTTTCGTCAATTTCCTTGTCTTATCGTTTCACCTCGAACAACAAACTTGACCGCGAGTTTGTGTAGTATCTGTGGCTCCAATAATCTTTTGCTGCATCAGTCCTTTTGCTTGATGCGGTCGCTGATCAATTGCTTCTTCGTGGATCCTCTTGACAACAATTTGTCGTGATCATCATCAACATTTTGACTCCTTCCAGGATATCAATAGAATTCTTGATGATAAGTGCCATCCTCGTTCCTTGGTAATTTGAGTTACCATCGACAACATCCTTACCTTCCTTTCATCACAAACTTGATCATGTTATGGAGCTCCTTGCTAACCAGCTTATGTTATGTTCTACCATGGAGTATTACTATCTTTTATGTCAAGGATATTGTGAGAATTGTTCCACTTCTTGAGAATTCTTGATATAGTAATACTTCTCGCCATCTCCATTCATTTTCGGATCCCCGTGTTGTTTCTAACCTGAATACCGAAAATTGAACTATGATGCGTGAATTCAGAACTTCTAGCAATCCTATTGCTTTGGAGTTAATGGTCGATAGTTCATTCTTAGACTATTGGTTATCGAATCACCGTTCCAACATTGATCATGCTACCTAAGCCCATATTTTGGGTGCGGCTTTCCACCAATGTTTAATTGAGTATGTTTTCCTCGAGCATACCTCATTTTATCATTTGATCTGAAAAATGTTATCTCTTTGTTCACATGATTGTGGAAATCCATCTTTTGGAAATCCCGATGAATTGTCGTTTAGTTCATCAGCCACCCCCTCATCCTATCCTTGGTTTAATGATGAACTCTTGTTTCGGAACTCGCTTCCATAGATTATTTCCGAGAGTCTCAGAGTGTCATCTCGTCAAATTTTGTTGCACCTTCTCTTCTCAGGCATCCTATGTCGGAGGTATCCTGACACCAATCGGATCTGAACCTCGGTCAGATATGATGGTTGGAACATATTTCCAAGAGTTATAACATTGGTTTTTATATGACTCGGTAAGGTGATGTCATGCCTAGCACACCTGACCGGAGGACCTATTGTTATAACCTTCCTTTTAGCAAGGCTATCCATTCTTCCATGAGGAAATTGTAAAACTTATTCTACAAGTTGTTCCTAATGGATCCTTCGTGTATCCGAAGTCTGACCTTTGCTTGAAGACCATGTCAATGCTATCTCGAAGCATGTCTGTGGTACTCCGATTTTCAATAATAGCATTTGAAGGTCAATGCTAAATTTTCTTTGTCCATTATCCAAACACCGTTGTATGGGTGATGCCACGAAATTTCTCTCCCCTTACCTAAAGGGTTTTCTACTTCTATCCAATCATGGATATCATGCTCTTCTTACCCTTGGGAAGGATATACCCCTGAAATATGTGTTTAAACACATTTTCCTTTCCATTGTTTTGTTAATCTGATAAACACCTTTTCCTTTCCATTGTTTTCTTTAACCTTTCTGGTGATCATTATGATCTAACCAGTATTAATTCCCTGCTTGTGCAAACATCTCGGTGTACTACTCCGTCAATAAGACCCCGTTACTTTTGTTGATGACATTTCGGTAACCGCCGATGGTCGAGAACTTTGCCTACTGGTCTGCCTCGTTTCAACGAGCAGGAAAATGGTTCTCTTTGTCCCTCGCCCTTGGTACCGACGTTGTTGCCGACATAATCGACAGGCTACCCTCTGACATGTCTTGCTATCATGACCGTGCAAGATGTCAGTCCCCTTCCTACTTTTAACCACATGGTGGGCCCATAACCCACAGTTCCACAGGATCGAAACCTGACTCTCCTGTACACCCCCGGTTTCCAAAGTTATTCCTCGCGCTTGACTTCTTATGTAACTCACGGGCCACCTGCCAAGTGATCTATTCGGGTATCAGACGCAATACTTATTCTCGTTGCTCAACCCCTCGACCTTCCTCGATTAGGCATCGAACGCTTGCCTATCCGTTTGAAACTTCTCATGGTACCTTCTTGCTTTGCTCTCGACATCTTCTTAAGTTTCAATTCGAGAGATACTTATGCTTCTTCCCCTGAGTTAACCGTCTGATGCTCGATCTTGTTAGAATCCGTCCTATAGGGTTTTCCCTTCTCACCCTTTTGTAAGTACGGTGAAGATCCTGAAGGAAGGACGAAAACTTCATCATGATAACCGGAAGCAGAGGACTGAAGACATCAATGTAATGGATCGGCCCCTTCGCACCGAGAAGAATCGTTAGAATTTCGTAACCAGATCCCTTCCCCCTTATAACCGCTCCTAAATCTCGGGACGAGATTTCTTGTAGTGGAGGAGAATTGTGACGCCCGGATAATTAAGCTACAGTAATTCTCTGCCAATGATGCCACGTCACTTTGATTACTCTGGCTAATCTCGCGTTAGGTCAAAACCGGTTCGAGTTCAAATTCAAAATCAGGCAAACATCAAAAGTTTTTCAAAAATAAAAATTAAAATGTTCTAAATGAGTCTAATAATTCATAGGGAAATATGGTGGAGAAACCATACTTTATAGAATATTTAAATGCAACTAAGATAATAGAAACAACGGGAAAATAATTATTTAAATACTTTTTATAGTTAATAAAATATTAAACTAATTTAATTGGGCCCTAAACCTTCTATCGCAGTGGACTAAATTGATATGCCAATCTAGGTGATAAATATGTATTTTACAAAACTAAAATAATTAAATTCTAAAATATAAAAATAGAAAAGAAAATAAACACAAAAGGAAAAAGAAAGGAAAGACCCTTCTAGTGAGTTGCTCCGGTTTGTGAGGGGTGTGTGTCCAAACTTTGGTCAAACATGCCAATTCCTTCACACGTCATCTTGGTGGCATGATATTACATCAACCAAGGTTTCATGTGTTTCTGATTTTTTTTTGGAATTAAAATGCCATGTCACTCCATGCATACGTATGCATGCATGTGTCCATGTCGTGAGACAAATATGTTTGAAAATTCCTTCTAGTTTACCGCACATGGAATTAACTCGCACACAAGTACACAAATATGATTTTTCAAACCGTTTTGGTTAGGCATTGCATGTAGATGTAGTTCAAATTTGAATTACGGTCATTAAATGGCTAGAAAATCACTTAAATGTCTTTAAAAGGTCAAATGACCCCTAGAATTTTCAAAAAATTCACATTACAGTTGCAGTAGTGCACGTTAGACGTAGAAAAAAAATTGAAGGCCGTAAGAGGAAGCTATCTCCTGTTCGTCGTCAAATATGCATTGTTCCCTCTCGGAACCACGGGCCTTCTAGTGAGTTGCTTCGGTTTGTGAGGGGTGTGTGTCCAAACTTTCGTCAAACATGCCAATTTCTTTACCACATCATCTTGGTGGCATGACATTACATCAACCAAGGTTTCATGTTTTTCTGATCATTTTTTATTTTTTGGAATTAAAATGCCATGTCACTCCATGTTTAATTGTGTCATAGCCGTTAGACCAATATGTTTGAAAATTCCTTCCAATTTACTGCACATGGAATTAAATCACACACAAGTACATGTAGTTCAAATTTCAAATACGGTCATTAAATGGCTAGAAAATCACTTAAATATCTTAAAAGTCAAATGACCCCTGAAAATTTTCCAAAATTTGACATGACAGTTGTATTAGTACTACAAAATTTCTCGTTCATTTAAAACACCATCCATTGGCACTTCACTCCAAATTTGTCTTTCACAGCTAATAAAAAATATCTACAACATCACACATAGTTGTTTTCTAGGAACCGTTTGTGATGAAAATATCTGGATCTATTTAAGTCTCCCTCCTTAAGCTCCGCCAGCTCGTCTGCTCTAGTGCCGGCAACCCCCAAATCCACGAATCCCGATCCCCATTCCTGCACCCCCCTTCTTGCAAAGATGATGCCGTGGAAACGCTTCATGAAGGCCCGTACGATGGCCGCTTCCCCAGTCTGCCGCTGCGCCGATAGCCTTGACCGCCCTGCCGAGAGTGCCGCCGCATCCACATTGAGCACGGCCGCTTCTGCCGAGAGGGCATCTGCAGCAGCCGGCAGGGCAGCTGCAGCTGCTGCTACGGCGGCGGCTGCAAACGCCGAGAGCGCTCGAGCTGCCATCCATGCCACTAATGTCGCCCTGGCCCTGGTCGAGGCCATCCATGCCAAGATCGAGGATGCACACGCCAAGATATTCCAGGACACATCGGACTCCAGCATGCAACCCACATCTGAAAAGGCGGCGGTGGCCATGGAGCACCTGCTTCCTCATGAGGTCTCCGAGCGGGAGCTGGAGATGCAGGAGGCAGTGGAGATCGAGGAGCGCCGGGAGAGGAGTTGCGCGTGGCCGAGGTCGAGGTAGAGAAGAGTCTGTCCATCGAGGAATCGGCGGTGGAGTACCAACGCGAGCTTTGGCGCAGCCACTACTACGAGTACTACAACCTTGAGGGCGGCGCCAAGGACGAGGACGAGGACGAGGACGCGGTCGACTTCATCAGGGGGGACGCGGAGTCCACCAACAGCGGCATGTCGCCAGGAGAAGTCATCGACGTCTGATCTCACACTGGCGATGCATAGGCCGGCGCGACGGCGGATTTGTTAAAATTATGTGTACGTAGGCTTTGTTTTTAATGCTGGTCTTTTGTTAGAGCAATGTTTAGGTCAACTGGTTGTGTGTAATTACTAAAATTGCTCGATTCAGTAAGTGTGGTATGTCTGTTGTACGCTCTTTTGTGTGCTCAAATTAGCAAGCGATATTAAATTATGCAATGGCGTACCCGGGGAAATTTCCACCGAAATTTGAATTATCAAACTCATCCCACGCGCGTAAAGCAGAAGAATCGTTTGCGACACACAATCGTTCAAAGTGAATGGTCCGGCTGCACCGCGTGCAAAGTTTCCCTCCACATTTTCAAAATTTTGACCTACCACCAAAATATCTACCCCCTCCCCCCTTCCCCCCTTCCCCACCCCCTTTTCTCCCCGACCACAAGTCACATTTCCCCTGTTTCCTCCTTCCTTCCTTGCTAAGCTATAGCCGCTTCCTCGCTCTCGTCGTCTCGCATCCTATCGTCGGGGTCGCCATGGTCTTCTTCAATGACCTCTCCAGTGGTTCCTCCTCCGGCGACTACTCCTTCACCACCCGGGTATGCCTCTCTTCTCTCTCTCGGGCTATGACTTGGAATGAAGGATTTTTACCCAGCGGTTGATTTGAGTCATTTCTTCCTCTTGTAGCTCCCTAGGACCATCAGTGGCAACGAATGGAGCAGGGTGGCTGAAGATCTATCTGCTCGTTGTCACCATCAATCTCCATGCGTGAAGCTAGTTTCATTTGATTCTGTGGACAGTGGGAGGAAGTTTCTGGCATGTGCAGAGAAGGTTAGACCCTCTTTCGTTGTTATAAATCATTTGTTAGATGTGATTCAGACACTGTCATGGTCCCAACCAATTCATACCACACCTTCAACCAAACGCATCCTGAGACAGTGTCACTGTTTGTACCTAGTATCTTAAATTGTTGCCATCTCATTAGCGGTGCCATTAGAAAATTATTTGGCACCGCTTCAAGAGTTTGTGCAGCCAACTTTGGTCCACACATCCGAGCAGCCAAGCGGTAAAATACTAAATCTTTATGGCACGAAGGAATCGGGCATCGAGCAACTTCACGCTCCGAGTCCGGTCCCTGATTTTCCTCACGCATCGGCTCGCTAGTGCAGGGCACCGGTGCGAGATGTAGCAACAGTTGTCTTTACCCCAGTTTTGGCATACACAGTGGATGGCCTTAGTGCTATTAGTTCTATGTTACTAAATGTGTGCATGTACACACCTGTGTGTATCAATTTGCTGTCATCCAAACACTGTCGCTATGTCGTTGCAGTTATATTTACCTTCCTCATAAAATGTTCAATTTGTTATTTATTGTACATGAGTAAGAACTTGTAGCGTCGTTGTATTTAATTATAGCTTCTGATGTTCCAGAATTTGGTTGTTGTCTCAGAACCAATTATATTCATTTGCACATTGATCTTTTTGAGAAGATATGTCATAATTAACATGTTTCTTCAGTTTTTCAAAATAAGCATTAGTCATTTTCTATGTTGCTATAAACCCATTTCCCCTACAATTTTTACTGATCTAGTTTTAAATATTATAGGATGAACGGAAGTGTTCTTACTTGGAGTGGGTTGATCAAGAGTGGCCACAGTCTTTGAAGATGTGCCTAGTGAAGTTCTGGAGCATGTATGAGGAAGAGAACACACGTAGGCTTAGAGAAAGTCTTGTCAACACTAAAGCATATTTCAAGATGCGAGATAAAAAGTTGAAGGTGGAGAATGAGCTCAGATTTTTTTAAATCAGACTTTGCTAAGATGGTGTTGGCGAAGGAGGAGGCACTTTCCCAGTTGGCCCGTGCAAAACGGGTTCTTACTGAACTGAAAGCCGAGGTGGATAAGACGAGCCTGGATGATCACGATTAGGGAAATGAATATATTGTTCTTATGAAGTTGAACTAGCTATATGCTGTACTTTGTTGTTTTCATGTAGCTACCGTGCTGTGATGTTACAATATATTTATGTGCCTGATATGAAATTGGCAAACAGTTGTTCGATATGAAATGTGAATTTGCACAATACTGGAATTATTAATTGTAAACTAATAAACCTGCTAAATGTGTCATGGACCTTTGTAAGCGGTTCTAGCAGTAAAAGCGCTTGCAATGGATAGCCCAATGCTACACAATTTTCTTCATAAAATCGTGTGTGATATAGTTGATAAAAGCAAACAGTTAACCAAGGCAGACCGTGTGTGATAGTTACACCTTTCACACATGATCCTACACATAAAACTGTGTCGGATGTACGTCCGAATGGAAACATTTTCCCTGGATTGACTGTGTGGGATGTACATAACAACGAAAACGTATTCCTCGGATTGACTATGTGTGATATACATATGAATGGAAATGATTTTCTGGGATTCACCGTGTGGGATGTACATACCTACGGAAATGATTTCTGGGATTTACCGTGTGGGATGTACATACCTAAGGAAATGATTTCAGGGATTCATCGTGTGGGATGTACATACCTACAGCAATGATTGGGTTTTGATGCCTCACCGGATCGAACACGGCCCCAGCCTGGGTCCCAGGAGGGCCTATCCCCGATGATTTCTGGGTCGTGTGGGAAGGACCCCCCTATCGCCCACACTCACTTGGCGACGGTTCCAAATGCCGTCGTGGAAAGGGGTTAAAAACTGTTTGTTTAGGACCGACGTGCACCAGTGCTTCCTGAAAAGATGATGAATTGTAGTTGCAAAGTTGACTGAGAACATAGTTTGTTGGTTTCTAATAGAGTTTTTGCTTTACACTTTGATTGTGTGATGAACTATTACTTATTCATGAGAAGTATATGATAAAAGTTCTATGATAGAAGTCCTATGTTTAATTTTGTTGTTGTTATAATAATCAACATGATGCTTCTATGTCCGTATTTTTTTTTATCGACAATTCTCTATCAAAGCATGTGGACATGTTTTTCGATTTCGGTTTTCGCTTGAGGACGAGCGAGGTCTAAGCTTGGGGAAGTTGATACGTCCATTTTGCATCATGTTTTCTTACTGTTATTTATGATGTTTTAATCCATAATAATGCTTTCTGGAGTAATTCTAATGCCTTTTCTCTCATAATTTGCAAGGTACACACCAAGAGGGAGAATTCCGGCAGCTGGAAATCTAGACCTGGAAAAGCTACGTCAGGCTACCTATTCTGCACAACTCCAAACAAGCTGAAACTTTCGGAGATTTTTTATGGAATATTTAAGAATTATTGGAGCAAATAACTACTAGAGGGGGCCCACCAGGTGGGCACAACCCACCTGGGCGCGCCAGAGAGCCCAGGCGTGCCCTGGTGGGTTGTGCTCACCCAGCCCCACCTCCGGTGCCCATCTTCTGGTATATAGGTCATTTTGACCTAGAAAAAAAAAGGAGAGGACTTTTGGGCCGGAGCGCCGCCGTCTCGAGGCGGAACTTGGGCAGAAGCACTTTTGCCCTCCGGCGGAGCGATTCCGCCGGGGAACTTCACTCCCGGAGGGGGAAATCATCATCCTCATCATCACCAACAACTCTCCCATCTTGGGGAGGGCAATCTCCATCAACAACTTCAACAACACCATCTCATCTCAAACCCTAGTTCATCTCTTGTGTTCAATCTTGTTACCGGAACTATAGATTGGTGCTTGTGGGTGACTAGTAGTGTTGATTACATCTTGTAGTTGATTACTATATGGTTTATTTGCTGGAAGATTATATGTTCAGATCCATTATGCTATTTAATACTCCTCTGATCATGAGCATGTTTATCATTTGTTAGTAGTTACTTTTGTTCTTGAGGTCACGGGACAGATCATGTTGCAAGTAATCATGTGAACTTGATATGTGCTCGATATTTTGATAGTATGTATGTTGTGATTCCCTTAGTGGTGTCATGTGAACATCGACTATATGACACTTCACCATATTTGGGCCTAAGGGAATGCATTGTGGAGTAGCAATTGGATGATGGGTTGCGAGAGTGATGTGCTTAAACCCCGGTTTATGCGCTATTCCGTAAGGGACAGATTGGATCCAAAAGTTTAATGCTATGGTTAGAATTTATTCTTAATACTTTTCTCGTAGTTGCGGATGCTTGCGGGAGGGTTAATCATAAGTAGGAGGTTTGCTCAAGTAAGAATAGCACCTAAGCACCGGTCCACCCACATATCAAATTATCAAAGTAGCGAACACAAATTAAACCAACATGATGAAAGTGACTAGATGAAATTCCCATGTACCCTCAAGAACGCTTTGCTTATCATAAGAGACTATTTTGGCATGTCCTTTGCCTCAAAAGGATTGGGCTACCTTGCTGCACTTTTGTTACTAGTACTGTTACTTGCTCGTTACAAATTATCTTGCTATCAAACTACTCCGCTACTTACAATTTCAGCACTTGCAGACATTACCTTGCTGAAAACCACTTTGTCATTTCCTTCTGCTCCTCGTTGGGTTTGATGCTCTTACTTATCGAAAAGAGCTACAATTGATCCCCTATACTTGTGGGTCATCAACGCTACGCTTGCCAAGGTTGCTCTATGCTAGCAGCAGAACAACTCATAACAGCAGAATAACTTCTAACAACGGAATAACAACGATAGTGATGGACTCCACTCCGCAGGGACTCTGGCTGGAACGTTTATCCTAGCTCGCCAATAAGGGATCCATGGCAACCAAGTAAGCAAACAAGGTATGACCTGCAAACTGACATGACATGACAGGTCAGTACATTGAATGTACTTGCAAGCTCACAGCAACCAAAGCAATCCAGATAAATAATAACATGGCAATTACAGGTTACTTAGCAATGATGAACATGATACTACCAGAACAACATGGCATGTACAAGGTGAACATGATACAGCTACAATAGGATGAGCATGGCATGAACATATTACTCGCGACATGAACAATAATGATACTAGCATGCAACATGCTTACAAATACCACTTACTCTGTTCAGGCTTACCTCGTAACAACCACATATACCATTTATCATCGTGGACATCACACGATCTATCGGTGTACAAAAGTAGGGGCTCTCCTTTTGACCCCTTTACTTGTGCACGGGCAGTCAGAGCTGTGCGCCACGGCCGCACGTAGCAGGGCAAAGGAGGGAAACCGGAGAGAAGCCGAAGCACAAGACAACCAAGACAACGCCAAGGTCAGAGACACGAGGAGCAAAGGGGCGAGGTGGACTCCCCCGGCAAGATCCTTGCCGGGGCGGCCTCCGCGGCCCCGGCAAGAGCCTTGCCGGGGCAACTTGCCCAATGCCAGCAGAGCGAGCCACCCTTGAGGCCAAAGGTTCCAAGCGTCGCCAACAGCTGTATTGCAACCAAGGCTCGGGAGGCACCTCTGTGGTGGCATGCAGATCTTCGTCAAGATCATAAACATACGAGATCAGATGAGGACTAGAAGACAGCGACCCTCGACGGGGTCCCAGCCGAGGGAATCCACAAGACCCCCGGCAAGCGCCTTTGCCGGGATTTACCACAGCCACTCAAGAAGACCCTTGCCGAGGGCGCCAACAGGCCACCGACAGGCCCGCACCAGCAAGACTCCACCGCTGTCAGATGCAGCTGCCAGCCCAACCAGCTGGGCAGGCACCTACGTGGCGACGGGCGGCTTCCGACCCAACTCAGCAAGCACCTGCGTGGTGGCATGCAGATCTTTGTGGAGACCCTACCACCGCGCCACCTCAGCTACCTGCCTGCCTACATGGCGCCGCATGCATCAAGGCGTATGCCAGATGAAGCAAGGCGAGGCGGCGACGGACGGGACGGGCCTCATTCCCGCCCCTGATAAAGCTAAGGGACACCTAAGCGACGCATTAAATGTGTCTTGTCCTGTAACACTGGCGATAAGCTCAAGAACATCAGATACCTTTCCACCTCCCTGTGCCACCGTGGCAGCCCCTTTTCGACTATAAAAGGAGGCCCATGGCGTCTTTGGAGGAGGATTCGGCTCTTTTGGGCAAGTTGCACCCCGTAGCTAGCTCAAGAACACTCAATACATCCACCAAAGCAGGACTAGGGTATTACGCATCCTCGCAGCCCGAACCCGGGTAAACGATCCGTGTGCTTCCTGTTAGACCTGCTCTCCTCACGACCCCGCGCCCGCCAACCGTAGTAGGGATTCTTGTGATCCCATAGGTGTCATTTTCCACTGACATCTTTGGCGCGCCAGGTAGGGGGCACAGTTGTGAGAATTTGGTTTAGCAGTCGGCCTAGCAGTTTCTCGTGGCCACGGCTTCCGAAGAAGAAGATGGCCAAGAGAGCAGCGCTGCCTGCAGGCGCGAAGGGCGCCCGTGTGGCGACAGGAGAGCTAAGTCATGTCAAACTTTAAATATTTCCTTTTTGTATAAGGTTATTCCCCACAGAGATCTCGTTCTTTGTATGGAAAACCTGCACGCAAAGCCCCGCAATTGGGAACACCCATGTTCTGTTTCAAGTCCGCTCAACAGCTCAAGCGGCCGCGTCGAGAGTGGGAGGGTAGCCTTCCGCAATTGGCAATGCTCTCGATTCTAACTCGAGTCAAGCTCGATAGTTCAGACGACCGCGTTAAGGGCGGTAAGGTGGTTCGCCCGGCAGCAAGCACACCTGGCAGGCCATTGGGGATCCGTCCTCAAGATGTCGCCCTGGGTTTACGTGCTGGCAAGCCTACCCGGTTAACGTAGCATGGACATACAGAGGAAAATCGAACAGGAAATTAACATGCATTGTATCAAAAGTACTGCAGAGTCATATTATATCACTTGTTGCCGCAGTTCTAACTAAAGATAAAAATCATCTTGGTTGTGAACCTGCAGCAACAGAAAGAAACGGGGTTCCTAATCCCGGCGCTGGCCCTCCACCTTCTGGATTCCGTCGATGCGTCTGATGATGGGCTTGATACGCTCCTTGAGCGCCGCGATGTCCGCATCCTCCGGCAGGCTCTCCAGCGCAGCTTCGAAGTCGAGGTCAGGATTCCAGTGTGCCACCTTGGCGAGGACCTTGGTCATGGCACCCCGGCAGAGCCTCCGGGACTCATCGGCCAGAGAGGCCTCCCGGTTGGAGTGGAGCTGCTCTAGGGCCCCGAGGACACCCTCGAAGAACAGGGTTAGCTTGGCGTTGGTAGTCCCGCTGCGCTCTGGGGCGTACCTCACATTTGGCATCCCCATGGTAGCCAGCTGCATGGTGATCCTACCGGCGATGTCCTCGAGGCGGCTGATCCAGCAATTCTCGCCCTCCACAAAATCCTTGCGGCTGGCGGCTTTGTTCTTCCGCTGCAGCTTCTTGGCCTCCAGATCCTTGGCCAGGGTCTCCTCCCGAGCCTTGGCCTCTGAGAGCATCTCCTCGAGGCCTTCCAGCTTCAGCTTCAGGTCTATGATGGAGTTGTTGGCTTCGGAGAGCTCCCAGGCCCTGCTGACGGCCGCACCCTGCGCCTCTGTCAGGGCGTTGTTGAGCGTGTCCCTCTCCTTGGACAGCTTCAGGGCCTGCCCCTTCAGCTTGTCCCACTCCACCTCCAGCTCCTTCACCCTGACGGCGTGAACCAAAGCCTGGGCATCGAGCGCCTCCCTGTGCCTCTGCTCCAGCTCTTGGGTCCACTGCACGACGAGCTTCTCCACCTCCTCATCCTTGCCGCGGAGCGTTGCGGCAAGCTTCTCCTCTCGCGTGGCGAGGTCCTCCTCCTGGGAGTTCAGCGCGACCTGGTGTTGGGTCTGAGCGGCCTCGGCTGCGGTGGCCAAGCTCTCCGCCGTCTCCTGGGCCTTCTCAATGTCGGCCTGCTTCATGGTGAGCTCCACGTCGCGCTTGGCAGCTCACCCTGCGCGACCTTCAGCTCCTCGCAATCCTGTCAGAACCAAGTCTGTGTCTCGGCGACGCGCACCTTGAGGTCCGCCTCCTCCTTGTCCACCGTTGCCATCCTGGACTTGGCCTTGTCCAGGCGGGCGCGGTGGAGCGCCTGGAGCTTCCGGAAGTTGGCGCCCATGGCCTGGAGAAGCCGCTCCTCCTGAGAACCATCGCCACCGGTTCTCGGTTCGTCAACAACCTTGAGCCCGGCGGCGTCAAGCACCTCCTCGTCGAACACCTCTCCCTCGGTGGGCGCCCTGGAGCTTGACGCCCCTGGGAGGTGGACGAAAAGGTCGTTGATAACCCACAGTATAGGGGATCAATTGTAGCCTCTTTCGATAAGTAAGAGTGTCGAACCCAACGAGGAGCTAAAGGTAGAACAAATATTCCCTCAAGTTCTATCGACCACTGATACAACTCTACGCACACTTGACGTTCGCTTTACCTAGAACAAGTATGAAACTAGAAGTACTTTGTAGGTGTTTTTGGATAGGTTTTCAAGAAAGTAAAGAGCGAGTAAATAAAAGCTAGGGGCTATTTAGATGAAGACACAACTAAATTAGTTTTACTAGAGAGCTTTTTGTCACGAGAAAGTTATTTGTCCCTAGGTAATCGATAACTAGACCGGTAATCATTATTTCAATTTTATTTGAGGGAGAGGCATAAGCTAACATACTTTCTCTAATTGGATCATATGCACTTATGATTGGAACTCTAGAAAGCATCCGCAACTACTAAAGATCATTAAGGTAAAACCCAACCATAGCATTAAAGCATCAAGTCCCCTTTATCCCATACGCAAACAACCTACTTACTCGGGTCTGTGCATCTGTCACTCACGCCTCCCACCATAAGAAAATCATGAACATATTGCAAACCCTACAGCGGGGATCCCTCACGCTTGCGTGACACGGAGAGCACCATAGGACAGCACCAATAATAAAACATGCAACTCAAACCAATCTTGATCATCAAATAACCCATAGGACAAAACAGATCTACTCAAACATCATAGGATAGCCATAAATCATTGGGAAATAATATATAGCGTTGAGCACCATGTTTAAGTAGAGATTACAGTGGGTAAGAGAGAGGTTACACCGCTGCATAGAGGGGGGAAGAGTTGGTGATGATGGTGGTGAAGCTGTTGGTGAAGATTGCGGTGATGATGATGGCCGCGACAACGTTCCGGCGCCACTGGAAGAGAAGGGGAGAGGGGGGCCCTTTGTCTTCTTATTCCTTGACCTCCTCCCTAGATGGGAGAAGGATTTCCCCGCTGGTCCTTGGCATCCATGGTGTGGGAGGGGCGAGAGCCCCTCCGAGATTGGATCTATCCCTCTGTTTCTCTCTATTTCTGCGTTACTGCTCACGCCTTTCACCGTTTCTTTTATATCCGGAGATCCGTAACTCCGATTGGATTGAAACCTTCGCCCAGATATTTTTTCGAAAATTAGCTTTCTTGCGGCCAAAGTAGAGAATCAACCGACTTACGAGGGGCCCACGAGGGTGGGGGCGCGCCCTCCTAGGGAGGGCGTGGGCCCCATCCTCGTGGCCACCTCGGGCACCGTCTCGCGTTGATTCACTTCCCAAAAATCACAAATATTCCAAAATAATTATCCGTCCATTTTTATCCCATTTGGACTCTGTTTGATATGGGGTTTCTGCGAAACATAAAACATGCAACAAACAGGAACTGGCACTAGGCACTGGATCAATATGTTAGTCCCAAAAGTAGTATAAAAAGTTGCCAAAAAGTATATGAAAGTTGAATAATATTGGCATAGAACAATCAAAAATTATTGATACGACGGAGACGTATCAGCATACCCAAGCTTAATTCCTGCTCGTCCTCGAGTAGGTAAATGATAAAAAAGATAATTTTTGACGTGCAATGCTACGTAGCATAATTTGATCATATGTCTAATCATGGCATGAATATTAAGACGCGAGTGATTCAAAGCAATAGTCTATCATTTGACATTAAGACAATAATACTTCAAGCATACTAATAAAGCAATCATGTCTTTTCAAAATAACATGGCCGAAGAAAGTTATCCCTACAAAATCATATAGTCTGGCTATGCTCCATCTTCACCACACAAAATATTCAAATCATGCACAACCCCGATGACAAGCCAAGCAATTGTTTCATACTTTTGATGTTCTCAAACCTTTTCAACTTTCACACAATACATGAGCGTGAGTCATGAACATAGCACTATAGGTGGAATAGAATATGATGGTGGAGGTTGTGTGGGGAAGACAAAAAAGGAGAAAGTCTCACATCAACTAGGCGTATCAACGGGCTATGGAGATGCCCATTAATAGATATCAATGTGAGTGAGTAGGGATTTCCATGCAACGGATGCACTAAGAGCTATAAGTGTATGAAAGCTCAAACTGGAAACTAAGTGGGTGTGCATCCAACTTGCTTGCTCATGAAGACCTCGGGCATTTGAGGAAGCCCATCATCGGAATATACAAGCCAAGTTCTATAATGAAAATTCCCACTAGTATATGAAAGTGATAACTCAAGAGACTCTCTATATGAAGGATCATGGTGCTACTCTGAAGCACAAGTGTGGTAAAAGGATAGTAACATTGCCCCTTCTCTCTTTTTCTCTCATTTTTTTAATTTTAATTTTGTTTGGTGGGCTTCTTTGGCCTCTCTTTTTTTGTTTGGGCTTCTTTGGACTCTTTTATTATTTGTAAAGTCCGGAGTCTCATCCCGACTTATGGGGGAATCATAGTCTCCATCATCCTTTCCTCACTGGGGCAATGCTCTAATAATGATGATCATCACACTTTTATTTACTTACAACTCAATATTACAAATCGATACTAGAACAAAGATATGACTCTATATGAATGCCTCCCATGTAATCGGATGTGCATTGATCTAGCGTAGCAAAGATATCAAAAAACGGACAAGCCATAAAAATATCATGCTAGCTATCTTACGATCATGCAAAGCAATATGACAATGAATGCTCGAGTCATGTATATGATGATGATGATGGAAGTTGCATGGCAATATATCTCGGAATGGCTATGGAAATGCCATGATAGGTAGGTATGGTGGCTGTTTTGAGGAAGATATAATGAGGCTTATGTGTGATAGAGTGTATCGTATCATGGGGTTTGGATGCACCGCTAAGTTTGCACCAACTCTCGAGGTGAGAAAGGGCAATGCACGGTACCGAAGAGGCTAGCAATGATGGAAGGGTGAGAGTGCGTATAATCCATGGACTCAACACTAGTCATAAAGAACTCACATACTTATTGCAAAAATCTATTAGTCATCGAAACAAAGTACTACACGCATGCTCCTAGGGGGATAGATTGGTAGGAAAAAACCATCGCTCTTCCCCGACCGCCACTCATAAGGAAGACAATCAATAAATAAATCATGCTCCGACTTCATCACATAACGGTTCACCATACGTGCATGCTACGGGAATCACAAACTTCAACACAAGTATTTCTCAATTTCACAATTACTCAACTAGCACGACTCTAATATCACCACCTTTATATCGCAAAACTATTGCAAGGAATCAAACATACCATATTCAGTGATCTACAAGTTTTATGTAGGGTTTTATGACTAACCATGTGAATGACCAGTTCCTGTCATCTCTCTAAACAGATATAAGTGAAGCACGAGAGTTTAATTCTTTCTACAAAAGATATGCCCACGCTCTAACAAATATAAGTGAAGCAAAAGAGCATTCTACAAATGGCGGTTGTCTATGTAAAGAGAGACAGGCAATCCAAGCTTCAAATGATATAAGTGAAGCACATGAAGCATTCTATAAAGCCATACTCAAAAGATATAAGTGAAGTGCAATAAGCATTTTATAAATCAACCAAGGACTATATCATACCAGCATGGTGCATAAAATAAAAGTGAAAACTAAATGCAAAAAACTCTCCAAGATTTGCACATATCGCATGAACGAAACGAATCCGAAAACATACCGATATTTGTTGAAGAAAGAGGGGATGCCTTCCGGGGCATCCCCAAGCTTAGACGCTTGAGTATCCTTGAATATTTACTTGGGGTTCCTCGGGCATCCCCAAGCTTGAGCTCTTTCCTCTCTTCCTTCTTCTCGCATCGAGACCTTCTCGATCATCGAACACTTCATCCACACAAAACTTCAACAGAAAACTCGGTAAGATCCGTTAGTATAATAAAGCAAATCACTACTCTAAGTACTGTTTAAAACCAATTCATATTTTGTTTTTGCATTGTGTCTACTGTAATATAACTTTTTCATGGCTTAATCCACTGATATGAA
The DNA here is from genome assembly GCA_021605145.1 of Aegilops bicornis. Classification (NCBI taxonomy): domain Eukaryota; kingdom Viridiplantae; phylum Streptophyta; class Magnoliopsida; order Poales; family Poaceae; genus Aegilops; species Aegilops bicornis. The sequence continues at coordinate 306,523,770 of CM038671.1, read as the reverse complement.
TTGATAGTTTCATCAAAACAAGCAAACTATGCATCAAAAACAGAATCTGTCTAAAACAGAACAGTCTGTAATAATCTGAACATTCACCATACTTCTGATACTTGAACAATTCTGCCAAAATTAGGCAAAAATAAACATTTTTTATAGAAAGACATTGCAAAAAGAATCAGAACCATTTAATGTTCCAGTAAAAAATTAAAAATCAAGCACTACAGCCAAAGTTTCTGTCCTGCACCGTACAAACCATCAAGCATTGTAAACATCCTAAAGGCAAACCTTAGCAAATTATTTTTATAATACAATGGAATTGTACAAGGGGATAATTATTTTTGTTGAAATTTTTCTGTAATCAAGATTCACAAATTTGCCGTGAGCATGAACAAAGTTCAAGGAGCTCTCCCACTTCAACAATGCTTGTCTTTCTCACTTTCACTTTCCTTTTTGAAAAGTTTTGGGTTCCCTCTTTATTTTTGTTGTTTTTAAACTATATGAAAGCAATCAACAGAAATAAATGACTCTCTAAAACTTCCGGTTGTCTCCTGGCAGCGCTTTCTTTAAAGCCATTAAGCTAGGCATATAGTGCTCAAGTAGTGAATCCACCCGGATCCCGAGGTATATCAAAGCCAATTTTAATTAGCAATGATTTGGCATTTAGTAATGAGCACAAAGCAACATATATCAAGCAATGACGAAGTATAAATCTCTTCCTATGCATCGGCATGTCAGAAAAGAACAATTCATGCACACAAAGTAAAGGCCAATGCAAAGTATAAACAGTTTCTTGCAATTTTATCATGTTGGAAACATAGAGAGGTGGAGATATAGTTCCTCTCATATAATAATTGCAAGTAGGAGCAGCAAGCACATGCATATTATATCTATCAAAATCATCATGTGCAACGGTAAAAGGCAACCCATCAATGTAATCCTTAATAAAAGCAAACTTCTCCGATATAGTGTAGTCGGGAAAATTCAAAAAGATAATAGGACTAGCATGCGTGGGTGCAATAGCAACAATTTCATTCATAACATAAGGAACTATAGAAAGTTCATCTCCATAAGCATAATTCATATTGGCATCTTGGCCACAAGCATAGCAGGCATCATCAAAAAGGGATATTTCAAAAGAATCAAAGGGATCATAACAGCCATCATAGCATTCATCCTTCGGTAAGCATGAAGGGAAATTAAACAATGTATGAGTTGAAGAGTGACTCTCATTAGAAGGTGGGCACGGGTGATCAATCCGCTCTTCCTCCTTTTTTTCTTCGCTCTCCTCCTCATCTTTTTCATCTAATGAGCTCATAGTTTCATCAACTTCTTCTTCCATAGATTCCTGCAAAATATTATTCTCTTCTTGGACAGCGGAGACTTTCTCAATAAGGGCATTAATTTCGTAATTGTATTCATAATTCTCATAGCAATATTTGAGGATAGCTAAATTTTCAGGTCTATAAGCAGCATCATCAAAATCTTCAAAGTCTTTAAACATAGATTCAATTTCATAAGCACCCATAAAAGCAACAAATTCTTCTATTTGTTCCACATCATAGTAATCATATATACCATTAGCATAAGAAGCTAAGGTTTTAATATCATTAATTTGCATGAAAAGGGAAGGTGTGGAGCCTTCATCCTAGAGCAACAAGTATAATCATAACTCAAGCATACTTGCCGAGCATACCACTTCAATATATGAATTTGATCCCATAATAGTTTCCCTTTTGTGTCAAGCGGCAATCCCTAAAGTATTCACGTTGATCCAACGTTACTCCCATTACATAATTGAATGGGGTTTTCTCAGGATTATTAAAGTAGTACATAATATCTGTCACATAACGAGCATCGAGGGTTTTAGGAGGTTCCCCATCTCCATGAGCAGCAAGTGCACCTAATTTTTTTGGTATTTCGTGTTCCATGTCCATAACTAAAGATAGAGAACAACTAAGAACATCAAATAAAAATTACTTAGTGATAAAGCAAACAAGCACACACACGAGAATATTCACCCCACGCTATGACTCCCCGGCAACGATGCCAGAAAAAGGTCTTGATAGCCCACAAGTATAGGGGATCAATTGTAGCCTCTTTCGATAAGTAAGAGTGTCGAACCCAACGAGGAGCTAAAGGTAGAACAAATATTCCCTCAAGTTCTATCGACCACCGATACAACTCTACGCACACTTGACGTTCCCTTTACCTAGAACAAGTATGAAACTAGAAGTACTTTGTAGGTGTTTTTGGATAGGTTTGCAAGAAAGCAAAGAGCGAGTAAATAAAAGCTAGGGGCTGTTTAGATGAAGACACAACTAAATTAGTTTTAGTAGAGAGCTTTTTGTCACGAGAAAGTTATTTGTCCCTAGGTAATCGATAACTAGACCGGTAATCATTATTGCAATTTTATTTGAGGGAGAGGCATAAGCTAACGTACTTTCTCTACCTGGATCATATGCACTTATGATTGGAACTCTAGCAAGCATCCGCAACTACTAAAGATCATTAAGTTAAAACCCAACCATAGCATTAAAGCATCAAGTCCCCTTAATCCCATACGCAAACAACCTACTTACTCGGGTATGTGCTTCTGTCACTCGCGCCACCCACCATATGCAAATCATGAACATATTGCAAACCCTATAGCGGGGATCCCTCACGCTTGCGCGACACGGAGAGCACCATAGGACAGCACCAATAATAAAACATGCAACTCAAACCAATCTTGATCATCAAATAACCCATAGGACAAAACAGATCTACTCAAACATCATAGGATAGCCATACATCATTGGGAAATAATATATAGCATTGAGCACCATGTCTAAGTAGAGATTAAAGTGGGTAAGAGAGAGGTTACACCACTGCATTGAGGGGGAAGAGTTGGTGATGATGGCAGTGAAGTTGTTGGTGAAGATTGTGGTGATGATGATGGCCACGGCAGCGTTCCGGCGCCACCGGAAGAGAAGGGGAGAGGGGGCCCCTTCGTCTTCTTCTTCCTTGACCTTCTCCCTAGATGGGAGAAGGGTTTCCCCTCTGGTCCTTGGCCTCCATGGTATGGGAGGGGCGAGAGGCCCTCCGAGATTGGATCTATCTCTTTGTCTCTCTATGTTTCTGCGTTCTGTTCTGCTGCCCTTTCACCGTTTCTTTTATATCCGGAGATCCGTAACTCCGATTGGATTGAAACCTTCGCCCAGATATTTTTCCAAAAATTAGCTTTTTGGCGGCCAAAGTAGAGCATCAACCGACTTACGAGGGGCCCACGAGGGTGGGGGCACGCCCTCCTCGGGAGGGCGTGGGCCCCACCCTCGTGTCCACCTCGGGCACCGTATCGCATTGATTTCACTTCCCAAAAATCACAAATATTCGAAAATAATTCTCCGTCCGTTTTTATCCCGTTTGGACTCTGTTTGATATGGGGTTTCTGCGAAACATAAAACATGCAACAAACAGGAACTGGCACTGGGCACTGGATCAATATGTTAGTCCCAAAAATAGTATAAAAAGTTGCCAAAAAGTATATGAAAGTTGAATAATATTGGCATGGAACAATAAAAAATTATAGATACGACGGAGACGTATCAGTCGTCACCCACCCTCGGATACCTGCCTGAGCCAGAGGCAATAGAGGAGGAAGGCTGGTCATCGACCACCTCCTCCTCGGCAGCGGCCTTGCCGGCCTCCCCGGTATGCCCCTTGTCGGCCTCCTCGGAAGTGGCCTTGCCAGGCTCCCCGGCAGCCCCCTTGGCGGCGTCTGACCGTGTCCTGGACTAGGGGGTACTCACCACGTCATCTCCCGATCTGTTAGATTGGGCCGAGGACCCCCATGGCCGTATACTCATGGGCCAGTCCGGACAGCTGCCGCATACAAGGAAGATTCCACAAGACTTGGCAATCAAGACAAGGATTCCTCCCCACCTGCGTATTCGGCTAGGACTCTTGTTATCCTAGGCCTCTGGTGCATTATATAACCCAGGGCCAGGCTAGTCGATAGAGGAGATACAACAATCATACCATAATAGACTAGCTCTTAGAGTTTAGCCTCTACGATCTCGTGGTAGATCTACTCTTGTAATACTCATATTCATCAAGATCAATCAAGCAGGAAGTAGGGTATTACCTCCATAGAGAGGGCCCGAACCTGGGTAAACATCGTGTCACTTGCCTTCTGTTACCATCAGCCTTGATGCACAGTTCGGGACCCCCTACCCGATATCCGCCGGTTTTGACACCGACATTGGTGCTTTCATTCAGAGTTCATTGTGTGTTCGCAAAAGGTCGATGGCTCGCCTGCAGATCAACTGCGACTTCGGCATCTTCGTCACCAGCTCGACTGGTCACCTTGGTTCGACCAAGGACTGTGCCCTACCTCCAATCGTCATGTTTGGATGAGGGCCTTCATCAACATCAACTCCGATCTCTATCAAGATCATGGAAGAATCATCCAGGGAGCCCGGGGGCTCAACATCAACATTGCCCTCGGGCGACCGTACTATTTCTCTGGACAGCGGACTTGTGTCCGCCGCCACCGCCTCCTCAAGTGTCGTTTTAATGATTGCTTTGGTGGAATTGTGCGGAATTGAGTCTATAACAACCCTGGAAAATTTCGTCGAAATCCGATGGAGGAATCTCTGTCAATCCACGATATACCGGAGCCATGCCAAATCTAGACGGGAATCTGGACGAGTTTAGGGCGTGGTGTCCAGCTTCAAGCTCGGATATGCTTTGGAAGATCCAACCGTTGATCGGCTACGGAATTCCTATATCTACCACCCCTCAAAATTTCAGCTCGATCCGACCGTCCGAACTCCGGGAACCTTCCGATTAGTGCATCACTTTTCGGATATGTTTTCTGCACGAAAACGAATCCGACCCAAGTTCGTCTTTTTTATAAACGGGATTCCGGACATCCTTTTTGAAGGAAGTTTTGTATGGGGTATTTTGTTTTGTTCCCGAACACATCCCACTAACTTTAAAATCCTTTGAACATGATCTTCAACATCATGTTGGTGTCGAACCAGTCCTGCAATATTGCTCCACTACCGCCGACTGCGCTTAGACACGTCGTCACTTTGTTGAGCCGAGCTCAACTTCTTCGGATCATCATCTCGGCAAGCCAAACAAAAGTTCGGCATTGCAAGGGATAAATCATCACCAACATCGCCACCCACGGATTACACGGAGCGGGCATCGCCGCACGGTCACTTCATCAAGTCGGCATTGGACACGTCATGACCTGCATCGACAGGGCCGCACTATTGCTACTTCAAGCCGGTGTCCATCATGCCAACCTACTTCGACTCATAGGCTGACATCAAGGCTTTGACATATCGGCTGGACCGGGGGATTCATCATCTCTTCATCAACCTACTCCGGTGACTTTGGCGTCACCAGCCGACCAGCTTCGTCACGATAGCTGGACCGAGGGCTTCGCCTCGGCAAGCCAACCTTTGCCAGCATTGCCATGCCGCCGCTTTATCGCCCATCAGGCAATGGGTGTGCGGATCGAGTCCCAATTTTGGGAATCACCTTCCTTTGGATTGTCACAACAAATAAACCAGGTGCTATTAATCCTAGTATTTTTTGCTTGTTTGGGTTTATTTTTCCCAAGGAATTATTACTCTGGTTTGTCCATCATATGTACACAGGTCTATCAAATGGTGGCCGCATTATCGACGGTCGCATGGTCGTTCACCAGTTTCAGACATAGTCCGCAAACGCCGCATCCGAACTCGGACCGACCAGAATTCGAGCTTTGCCACGCCTTTCTTGCATCACGCCGACGCCTGCATCGACATTGACTTGGCGCCAGCCATATTTCTTTTATTACTCACTTTGCATAAATTATTTATTATGCAACATTTTTTAATTATTATTATTATTACTATTACCCCGGTTTGCACTATTTTTGTGTGCACAGGAAAATGATCCAAATTTGGACTATATCCATTAGGCGTCACCTCGGTGACGGGGCTTCGTCAACACTTCATTACCCCATGCCGGGGACTTCAGCATCACTCTGCCGGCCTACATTGACCGTGCTATGTCACCACTACGGAGTGCCGAGCTCTTTGCTCCGCCACCTCGGGACCGGCTTGGGGGATGGAACCTTGTCCCACATCAAGCTCGGACCGCGTCATCAATACCGAACACATTAACCAGCTAAGTTGCCTTCATGCTCAAAGTTTTAAATTTTTAACTTGTGTTCGGTTCGATCAAGCATTATACTTTTTTGGAAAAAAGTTGCTTGTACAAATTTCCTTGTCCAAACTTTGTTTGTGACAGACAAATTCAAATACCCAGTTCACTTGGGGGCTTCTTTCATGAAGCCTTTCCTCTTGCATATGATTATACTTGTACGGCTTCGTTCCTTGTTCGTGTATTACGTCACAATATGCACCATATTGACCTAAGTGATTTGCAAGCTGGGTTGCCTTGCTCCTGTGTTTACCCCTGTGTTTCTGATTGTTCGGCTAGGGAGTAAAGGGAGCACCTCTGCGATTGTCACGATCGGTTCACCCGAGCCGGACCTCAGACTAGGTGAAGCCGAAAGCTAGCGCTCTTACTGTTTTCAATAATGGACGGCACACAACGGAACTCATGAGTACAAAAAATCTATTGCACAAGTCTCATATTAACAATGAGCACCGAAGAAAGGTATCGGTGGGGGTACTATTTTCTTCGAAGATGCTTCTTACACTTTATCGATAATATAGCATAAGTTCCCCGAGCGTGCTTTGTGCATTACAGACCTTATGACCTGATTGCCTGGTTATCGGAAACACCATCGATTTCTCGATAGGTGGAGTACATAACACTTTTTCATCTTCGACCGAATAGGGAGAAGCCAACGGTCGGTTAAGACGCGTTTAAAGTTAGGGTGACATAGATATGATATAAGTACTTCGGTCCATACAATCATTCTTTTACCCAAGTCACTCGGGGGCTCTTAAATTTATGTGAGCTATTTTATAATAAGTGTTCTTCTTATTAGTCATTGCAAATTCTTTTTCTATCACACCTTTCTCGATGCAAGTGTGTGGTCAATAGCCGGATAGCCTTGCTTCTCTCTAAATCCGCTCGAGTGCAGTTTGCTAAACTAGCCTCACAGAAGCACTCCGCTTTTGGGATAAGGAGGTTGAAGCCATAGGCTGACCCGCTTGAAGTCTTGAGATAGGATGTGTCATGTTGAAGCACGGCAGAAGCACCTTTTTTTTAAAAAGAAGTCCAATTTTCGCATTGGCACCGAACACTTGATCTAGTTTGGACATTAAACTTTTGAATAAGTTTTTTTGGCTTTTCGAGCCTATGGCACTTTTAAACTATTTGTGCGTTTCCAGCATTAGTCTCATGAAGACAACGGACACCTTTAGGGATTCGGCAAAACATTCTCGGATATCGTCAGATATGCATCGGTTTCAATTGTGTCTTCGGTTAATAGTTGGGTTGCCGGCTCTATGCTTACCTCCTACGCTCCGCTTTGATCGGCTAGGTGTGCAAAGGGAGAACCATCGCGATTGTGCTTCCGATTCGCATGGTTAAGCACCTCGATGGAGAAAGCCGAAACCGACTATCACAATAGGCGTAAACTGGTCAACATCGATGACTATGTAAAAATGACGGACGTTCATAACATTGGTCAAGTGTTTACGGCTTGACCTCGGATGTCGCCAACACTAACCGGGGCTCATAGCTAGCTTCCCAGTTTAAAGCTCCTATGACTAAGCGAAAGTTATAAAGCCCGCATATCCTGATTGCCTCGTTCCGCTTAACACAACCGCCTTCGGGCACCGAGACGTCGGCTAAGGGTTGCTTTGTTAGTGCGAAAACACCCTATGTAGTATCTACCAAGGGGTAGAAGCCGACGATGGGCCACTTTCAACTGATAATAGGTCACAATGGAGTCAAAATAATGATGAAAAGTACTTGGATACATAGAATCATTACACATAATCTATGATTTTACTCTGGATATCGATCCTTAATTCGGCCACCCCTACTCACATTAAGGCTCGAGGGCTACTGGGCTTTGCGCTCATTATCTATAAATATTAAAGGGGCACATCGATCCCCTGATCTGGTGTTGCCACCCGACCAGTGTCTCGGGGGCTACTGCATTACTTATTCAATGCAGAGATTTCAAAGTGCTCGGTGTTCGGCTTGACCGAACTATGCGCATGCATGTATTCGGACAATAATAGGTACCATACGGATCTATTCGGCGTCAAGCTAGTATATTGCGGCGACTTCTCACGACCCTCTCTCAGGGGCCCGTTCGCCGATCACTATTATCTCTAATATATTACACTGCGTTTTTATTCCTACGTATGCTGCCAAGCTAGGAGTTGATCCTCGTGCCGATTTCACGCATCAACCTGAGTCTCGGGGGCTACAGAACAGCGGTTTATGCTTTCCTTCGAGGCGTCTCGGGTTTTAGACTGATACACACCTTGAGGGATACGGCTATATATCTCGGCAGAGGATAAAGCGCACCGATTAAAAATATTCACGAGAAAATCAGCGGCCCGGTGGTGCACCACCTCGAGGCGATCCGGCATAAAGCTCGGACGCCGGTAATAGCTCCATAAAGGGCATTTCCGGCATTAAGCTCGGCTACACTCCTTCAACTTTGGTGTACCAAGATGATCTATGACATCTGGGATATAGTCCGGCGTTGGAGCTCGGATACAGTCCGGCGCTGGAGGTTGGACACAGTCCGGCGTTGGAGCTCGGATACATTTCGGTGTTGGAGCTCGGAAGCAGTCCAACTTTGGTGCTCGGCTGCATAGGATACCTCGACTGTAGTCTGGCGGTGGAGCTCGGACGCAAGAGGTCACTGCCTCCTGGGAACAACTTCAAACCCGAGGCGTGGCATAAAAATAACAAGGCATTGATAAAGGCCGGAAACTTAAAGGGGCTCCTCGGATACCCAACGTGTAAACTCTTCGGATGCGCTTCGACGATCCTCAAGATCGAAGATGAGAAGATTTGTTGAACCAGTTTTCAAGACCGACGGCCGAAGATGAAGAACAGTTCAGAAGAATCGAGGAGCATCCCTAACTTGAAGACCGGTTCAGGGGGCTACTGACGGTGTCCTGGACTAGGGGGTACTCACCACGTCATCTCCCGATCTGTTAGATTGAGCCGAGGACCCCCATGGCCGTATACTCATGGGCCAGTCCGGACAGCTGCCGCATACAAGGAAGATTCCACAAGACTTGGCGATAAAGACAAGGATTCCTCCCCACCGGCGTATTCGGCTAGGACTCTTGTTATCCTAGGCCTCTGGTGCATTATATAAACCAGGGCCAGGCTAGTCGATAGAGGAGATACAACAATCATACCATAATAGGCTAGCTCTTAGGGTTTAGCCTCTATGATCTCGTGGTAGATCTACTCTTGTAATACTCATATTCATCAAGATCAATCAAGCAGGAAGTAGGGTATTACCTCCATAGAGAGGGCCCGAACCTGGGTAAATATCGTGTCCCTTGCCTCCTGTTACCATCAGCCTTGACGCACAGTTCAGGACCCCCTACCTGAGATCCACCGGTTTTGACACCGACAGCGTCCTCAGCAGCGCCCTTGGCGTTCTCCTCGGCAGCAATCTTCTCGGCCTCCACCGCGGCGTCCTTGGCGACATCCTCGATGATGGTGTTGACGTCCTCTGGGTCCACCGAGGGGAAATCTAGATACCGAGAAGGGGATGAGGCGAGGCCAAGATCAAGATTCAGAAAGAACAAAAAAAAAGAAGAACAGGGACAGAAGGCAAGTGGCTTACCCGTGCCGGGCTGGGAAGCAGAGGTCCCCTCCCCGCCAATGTTTGGCACTGAGGCAAAGCCACCAGCACCCGAGTTCGCCTCCTCCTCCTCCTCCTCCGTGTGCATGGGCTCGGTGCTTGGCACCCTTGCCGGGGACGCCCCTCGGGGCGGCGTGGTCGATGGGGGCGGCGTGTTGGGGGTAGCCCTTTGTGGCTCCTCCTCCTGCTTTCCCCCTCCTGCAATCGCGGCAAGGTTAGCACCAAGGGGCCCGTGCCACCAACACACGTTGACGAGGGGCGAGTGATGGACTTACTCTGGGGTTGTCTTGGGGCTCATTGCGGACTGCTCAACACCACTAGCAAGGCGCCACTGCACTGCCGGGCTGGCCGCCACCAAGCCTTGGCCCTCTTCACCCTCTGGGCCAGCGTCTCCGCGTCCCTGCAAAGATGAACACAAATCGAGATAAGTGGCACGGTCTGAGTGGGGTGGAGATGACAGAAAGGAACAGTACTTACTCGTCCACCAGCTCCTCCTTTGCTGCTTTCCTCTTCCTCCTTGGGCTGAGGGACCCGAAGTCGAAGCTGACCCCTGCGTCGTCGTCTGCCGGAGGAGGGGAAGCTGATGGAGTCCAAGGGCATTTGGACAAAGAAGAGGCGGTCGCCCTCTTCTTCGCCACCGCGGCCTTCACCGACTTCTTCGCCGCCGTGGCCCTTGGCTGGCGCCCGGATCCCTCCTTGTCTTGCCGCGGTTGTACGGCCCTGCCGGGCCGGACCGGCTCACCAGAGGTGGCCCGCCGCAGGACCCGCCCTCTCCCCATGGCCGGAGGATCGACAGCCTCAGCCTCCTCCGACGACGACTCGTCGACCACATCCTCGACAACAGGAGCCCCGGTGCCGGCGCTGCTGGCCTCCCCGGCGGCCTCCGCCCACTAGGCGAGCTCCTTCTCCTCCGCTTCCGCCGCAGCCTTGTCCTCCACGCCACTGGTGCTGGCGGCCTCCTCGGCAAGCTTCGCCTCCATCGCCCTGGCGGCGATGTAGTCCAGCTCCGCCTGGGTGGTGTCCTGGACGAGCCGCGGCTCGGCAGTGACGTACCCCTCATGCAAGGTGTTGAAGAACTCCTGCACTTGAATTTCCTCCGGCTCGACCCAGCTCGGGTCAAGGCCATGCGTGTTGAAGTCCGGCATCATGGCGATGATGTCGGTCCGGCGCGAGTTGTTGCTCAGCGGGACCACTCCTGCCGGCAACTTGAACAAGGGCCCCTTGGCGACCTTGCCGGCCTTCGCGGCGGCCCTCGCGGCCTTGCAAGTCCGCTTGACCTCGCCGTCACGGTTCACGTCGAGCTGGAAGAGCCGCTGGCAAAAGTGGGCGTGCCCCATCACCGTGAAGTTGTGGTCGAGGCCGGGGCGAAGCATCATGATGTCGGTGGCGTTCGTGAAGAGCCAGGCCAACCTCCGCTTGTTATGCAGCGGAGCGATTCGGCGGCGGATGAAATCTGCCCCGATCATCTCAAGGGTGAGCCCGGCCTCGGTAAGGCGAAGGATCCTGGTGGTGAAGACCGTGAGCTTCGCATCATCGGCGTCAGTGTCGCTCCAGTCGCCCCGGCAAACCGGCGGCGCGTTGCGGACCCGGCAAAAGTCCGGTGGGTCCTTCTCTTCAATCCAGCACCACCGGCCCCGCCATTCTTCCCACCTCTCCTTCATGGCGCCCTCCGGGTATGCCCCCTTGGACCATGGGATCCAGGCGGCCCAACCGGAAATGGCGCCCCCCGGTTGGATCCGAGGGAAGTAGTGGCGGAAGAGCGCCGTGTTGGGATGCACCCCGGCGAAGCCCTCGCAGAGGTGCGTGAAAAGAGCCATGCACGCCACGGCATTCGGATAAAATCCAAAAGGTGGAAGCCGTAGGTGTGCATGACGTCATCGAAGAAATCAGAGAAGGCGGGACAGAGCCCGTAGGAGAAGTAGTCGACAAAGAATGGATACCGATTTGGGGCGGCCTCGGCGCAATTGGCGGGGATGACGCGCGTGGCTGGATGCCCCATCGTCTCTCCACCCGTCTTGCACCCCCACAGGGGCTTGAAGCAGTCCCGGAGCTCGAACACATCGACCGTCGAGGGGAAGTAGGCGAGCTGCATCTGCTGCGCCGCCAACGCACTCTCCGGCGGCTCCGTCGCCCCGACATCTTTGGCCACTCCCTTGCCCTTGGTGGATTTGGGAGCCATGGCGGCTGCGAGAAGCAAGGGGCGGAGGATAGCGAAGGCGCAGCAGCGACAAGCGAAGGTGAGAGCTCGAGAAGGAGGAAGAAAGGGGGCGGCGGCTCTGAGATTGGAGAAGACGCAGGAAAGGGGGTAAAGTGAGCAGCGCGCCCGTGGTTATTCCTTTTTACGGGGAAGGCGCGGGCCGCCTCCTTTCCCATTAACTGCGATGTGACGCATGCGTGCGTGAACCGCCCCACGCATGCCCCCCACGTCACGCGTTTAACGCGGGTCGTGGGGAAGCGCAGCGGACGAAGAGTTACTGCGATGGAAATCTACCCCGCCTGCCCGCACACCGTTCTGGGCCTGGCCCAACAACGTGTCGCGCTTATGTGTGGCCTAGGCCCGGGGGCTCCTGTCGGTGTACAAAACTAGGGGATGTCCTTTTGACCCCTTTACTTGTGCACGGGCAGTCAGAGCCGCGTGCCACGGCCGCACGTAGCAGGGCAAAGGAGGGAAGCCGGAGAGAAGCTGAAGCACAAGACAACCAAGACAACACCAAGGTCAGAGACACAGGGAGCAAAGGGGCGAGGTGGACTCCCCGGCAAGATCCTTGCCGGGGCGGCCTCCGCGGCCCCGACAAGAGCCTTGTCGGGGCAACTTGCACAACGCCAGTAGAAAGAGCCACCCTTGAGCCCAAAGGTTCCAAGCGTCGCCAACAGTTGTATTGCAACCAAGGCTCGGGAGGCACCTCTGTGGTGGCATGCAGATCTTCGTCAAGATCATAAACATATGAGATCAGATGAGGACTAGAAGACAGCGACCCTCGATGGGGTCCCAGCCGAGGGAATCCACAAGACCCCCGGCAAGCGCCTTGCCGGGGACGACCATAGCGCCACGGCAAGACCCTTGCCGGGCCTACCGGCAAGACCCTTGCCGAGGGCGCCAGCAGGGCCACTGCCAGGCCTGCACCAGCCAAGACTCCACCGTCGTTCGCATGCAGCTGCCAGCCCAACCAGCTGGGCAGGCACCTACATGGCGACGGGCGACTTCCGAGCCAACTCAGCAAGCACCTGCGTGGTGGCATGCAGATCTTCGTGGAGACCCTACCACCGCGCCACCTCAGCTGCCTGCCTGCCTACATGGCGCTGCATGCATTGCTGGCCTGGGCACGCTCGAAGCAAGGCGAGGCACCGACGGACGGGACGGGCCTCGTTCCCGCCCCCGATAAAGCTAAGGTACACCAAAGCTACGCATTAAATGCGTCTTGTCCTGTAACACGGGCGATAAGCTCGCAGCACTGTATACCTTTCCACCTCCTGTGTGCCACTGTGGCAGCCCCTTTCGACTATAAATGGAGGCCCATGGCGTACCGGAGGTGGATTCGGCTCTTTTGGGGAAGTTGCACCACGTAGCTAGCTCAAGAACACTCAATACATCCACCAAAGCAGGACTAGGGTATTACGCATCCTCACGGCCCAAACCTGGGTAAACGATCCGTGCGCTTCCTGTTAGACCTGCTCTCCTCATGACCCTGCGCCCTCCAACCGTAGTAGGGATTCTTGTGATCCCATAGGTGTCGTTTTCCACCGACATGATCACCTCAGGATCAAATCAAGCTTGGTATTAAAAATATCATAGTAATCATTACATGACCACAAGGAGCTTGATCCTTACCGGGATCATCACATGACACCACCAACATCAACCAGCTTCAGTATCCACGATACCACTGTGATCCTCTCACGATCACATAAAGATCAACCAACTTCTTTCCTCATCGGACCAGGGTTGTTCATTTAATCAGGTTATTATTATTACTCTGAACTCATAGTGTGACCTACTATGAACTAGGCCCTTATCCGCGGGCGCGGCTATCGATAGATTAAACACACGCTGCAAAGGTTAGCACATTGTACCCACACCATGGAACCCATGGCCTTGCACTCCCATTCGTGGACCAACGACGTTCCCACAAAACCGATCTACTGTCATGACACTCTCCCGACCACTCCGACAAACGCCCCTTTGGGCTAAGTCATGGGTGTCCCCGATGTCACCTCGTGACATCCAACGGCCACCGTCGTGGCAAAACAAAACCGTCCCAAGCAGGGACAACCCGGTACAACAACAACGGGCACACAAGGCTTATGTCCGCCTACCTGATCAGGGTAGCTCGCGCCCATATCCTTCCCTGATTGGAGGCACCAGCAAGAGGCATGACAATAGACCCAGTTAGGAGCCCCCATAAAGCAAGTGTGGCTGCATTGGTCAGTTCGACTTTGATGGCACTATGACTCAGCCAACAGTTGTTCAAGTTCATTTAAGTCCGGATAAACTTGAATGTAATGATCTGAGTCATAATAACATGATGAAATAACAATGCATATGTGTACGATATCAACATGAGATGGATGAACCACATCAGTATTGAACATACTAGCAACAACAAATCACTTACCCTATTAGATGCACCTGAGCATGGCGTAGTAATGAATAACACAATAACAACACTACATAAGAACATAGCACTAACAACACTACATAAGAACATAGCATGACCACTAGCATCGAAAATATTTACCATAAAAGAACATGATAATAATACTAGCAAGTAACTATTTAAACAATCGAAGCAAAATGACCATATCATAAGGATAAGCATGGATTCACGAGCATATATAAAGCATTCACAAAATTTTAACCGGGACACAATATTTAAATATTCAAGTTGAAAACCATGGCTACTGCATATCCATCATGCAAGTGGCTGTCGTGGCTTGCCTGGGGATGAAGAATACACCGGGGAGGAGTGCGGAAAGCTCAAGGAAGGAATTGTCGGAGAAGTTTCTCCCTCGGAGGGAGCTGATTAGGGTCAAGGGCAAAATGGTCATTTTCATAGTATGAAAACATTATGAAAATGCTGCCAACATGACGGGCTCGATGAGACGAAGATGTGGGCGTTGGAATCACCTCAATCAGAGTTACGAGCAAAAAGTTAGGAGGGGTTTTCTGCTAGGGACTTATTTGTAAAGAAAATATTCACAAAGGGGTCCCTGACAGCTCGGCGGGTCGCGCACGGCAGTAGAGTATGTGTTCCCATGGGGAAAGCGTAAAACACCAAAGGCGTTTCCACTTATCCCGCGTGGCAGTGGGGCCTGGGCGCTTGGGACGCTGATGTGCGAGGTCCGTGGGGGTGGGGCCCGCCTGGCCTGGGGTTCTTCTTCCTCCCGCGCCTGCCCGCTCCTGGCCGAGGGAGGAGCCCGCCTCGACAATGACTGCCAGTGATTCCGGCTGCCATACGGGACGTGCGACCTACCAAACTGCTCAGCGGACCAAGCCGCATCGGTGGGTGGGGGTCTTTGCCATCGGGGAGCTCCGAAACGGGGGCGACCACGGCCGTGGCGGAGGAGGGCTTCGGCCGAAGGGGAAACCGCGCCCACAGGATCTCCGGAGAAGAAGAGAGGACATGGGGAGGCTTGTCGCATCTAGGGGAATTCTTTGGTGGTGGAAAGGAGGAAGGAGGGAGCTCGGCTCACCGGGATCGGAGATGACCGAGGCGGAGGACGTGGTGGCAATGGGAGGGCTCGGGAACTCCTTGTGCTCGCCGGAGTGGCTGGGCAGGATCAGTGAAGGTGGGTGAGGCAAGAGGTGAGGAGAGACGCGGCCGGGGATGGCTATATATAGTCGGGAAAGGCTGCCTGTGACCGAGAGCCGCCACAGAGCGCGGGCCAGCTCCGGTGATGGTCATGAGCGTCACGGGAATGAGGAAGAGGATGGGTGAGGGCAGAGGGGGTCACGGGGAAGTGGATGGAGCCAGGGGCACGGGCCAGACAAAGACGGGCACAATTAAAGCCATGTCAGCCACTGTTCGCCCGTGGGCACGCGGTGGCGAGCGCCGACGAGGAAGCTGCCGGAGGGGCAGAGGGGTCCAGGGTGAAGGCGACGACAAGGGGAACCTCCTAGACACGCTCACGCGCGCGAAGACGACGAGAGGGGGAAGGTCCGGGGCGAGAAACCAACCAGCTCGCATCCACTGCATGCCACAACGATGGTCACCACGTGAACTGGCGAGTAGAGGAAGCAACGGGCTGGCAAATGCTATCTAGGGTGAAGTCCCTCCAAGATAGAGTAGAACTGAGGTGGTGAAATGATCAAAGGCATAGGGGCAGAGAGAAACAAGCTTCACAAGTTTGCTGTAGCAAACTTGGCTGCACACTAGTGATCAACAGCGAAGAGGGAAGAGCCAAATTCCATGTCTGGTGTGTTTAGGATAAGAAGGACTATGATCTTGTTAATTTGGAGGAGAAATGGGCCAATATTAAACATGGTTGCTTTGCAACATCATAATTGGTCCAGAAAAGGGATTTGGACAAGGCTTGATGATTTGGACATATAATGATGTTGTAAAAATTTCGTACCAAATGGACTTGCCAAAATGGTACTTCCTTCAGAGCTATCCTCTCTACCCAGAAACTTGAGAAAATTCTAGAGAAATATGGGCTTGATGAATTTATCCCAAATTTGGTGGAGAGAGGTCTTATGTCCATGCGAATGCTCTGGTAAAATTTCAAAAATAATGAAGTAATATAAAATATACTTGCTTCACATCCTGAAAATATTGACAGAATTAAAGATTTGGTGTTGTGCTCACATAGATGATTGGATGGAGATGAACATTGGAGGAGGTTAATGATATGAGCATATGAAGAGGCATGCAAAATTTCAACTCATTTGGGAACTCCTAGCTAGTACTTCCTTCACAATGGCTTATGTGTGACAGAAACTTTGAAAAATTACTGAGGAAGATTCACTAGGCAAATGAAGCTGAATTTTGGCATGGATCAATGATTTGGATGAGATAGCATGCCCAAAAAGTTTGGGAGCAATCTAGAAAGGATATGTGGCACTACCTTCACAGAAAACCACATTGGACAGAAATGAAGAATAATTATTGGGGTATTATTTTTGGGCTAGGAAAGGAAAGTTTGGGCATATTTGAGCAATATATGACCCAAAGAAATTATGAGAATTATTTGGGAATTTTGCGGAAGACAGGAATATAGGGTTCTTCACAACCTAGGTCAAATAGGGTTGTTCCTTTAATAGAAAAATGAATATTCCCAATAAAAATAATATTGGGATTGGGCTAAGATGAAAATGACAATGTCATGAGATGGTTTTGAGTATGATAGGCCACTTGGGAGAGGAATCAAAGGCGATCTCTCCAGGTTTCAAGACCACGAAGCCACAGAAAATCAAATAAAAACCCAAAATCCAAATAAATCAAAAGAAAACGAAATGGGCAAAATCCAGGGTGTTACAATGCAATGTCAAGTACCCGCTCATCATTGATCTCAACACATCCAGCAATAACAACAAGAGCATCATCAAAACTATCATCACGAGCAACATTAGCAGAATTTTCACCTTGTCTATTACCTTTCGGTTTATATGTGACATTCCTCCTTTCCTTGTTCTGCAACTTGAAACATTATGAGATGGCATGCCTGTCTCTCTTGCAATATCTGCAACATTGTTTCCTGTCTCTAGATTGCGATATGTCGGCCCCTGTAGCCGATTTTACTTTTGCTTCTGTTTTCATTATGTGAGTTCTTCTCCCTTGTCCTGCCACTAACACTTAATCCCGCGAGTTACTTGTGCAGGAATAATTTTTTCTTCAGATGCATCTTGCTGGTAAGATCTTTTTCCATGGCAATCCCTTCCGGCTTTAACCATAGAGCGGCGGCAATTTTCTCTCTCTATACTTCATGCAAAATATTATTATGCAAATGGAGTTGAATTTGTGACAAAGCCTTAAGGTCTTTTCTTTTCTCCTCCCTAGTCCAATCCTGAATTCCATTCTTTCCAAAACTATCCAGTGCATCATCATAATCGGCTTGCACCAAGAACACCTGCATCTTGACTTGCAATAGGGTAAGCTTGTGTTAATCCAGCAGCAGAAGATCGCACTTCATGGATGCCCTGATTCGATAAATCTAGTAGCTCTCAAGGTGGATGTAGCGGTTTGTGAATAAAATACTATCTGGAATAGTACATCAACCTTGCCTCCACGTGAGAAGTAGAGTAGTACTAGTTGCTTGATTGGAGAAGCTAAAAAATGAATCTGGACTAGCGCACGTAAAGGAACAGTGGCTGGACGGATCGCTCCTTCTTGGGACTTGATCCAGTAGCAGCAACTTGTGGACGAATGACTACAGCCTGGGCGATTTGCACGTGTATGTGAAGGAACTCCTGCCGGTCTCGGCTTCTTAATCGATCTGGCTTCGGAATGCCGGGTCGCAAGTCACGTGTGTCGGCGCACCACACAACCCTAACTTCTCTCCCGATCTAATCTCATATATGAACTTGACTATGTATATTATATGTATCAAACGAGACACGAGAGACATAGTTTTAACATGGAAAATCCATGCAGGAAAAAACCACGAACACACGAAGGCACAATTCACTATGATAGAGGAGTATTACAAGCACAAGACGGCGGGCCGTCTTTAGGTGCGAATACATGGGGTATATATGAGGGCAATACATAAGAGTCCTGGGAGGACAAGTAAACGAGTTGTACTTATACGTGTCGACATCAACGCAATGCCCCACACCGTTTGTACTACGTCTAGTCCAACACGGTACTAGAATTTGGATCACAATTTAACAAGGATCTATTCCATCTGGCCCTTCTGTCAAGCTTATGAGGAGTGGAAAGACAATATCATCTTTCAACAGAAACAACCCTCATTTCAAAAGTGGAAAGACACATACTTCATGGAGCTCAACATGCTAAGATATAGAATCAAGAAGAAATATGTTTTGATGTATAATGATTGGCTTAGACAACATGTTGTCATTTTTAGTTTATCTTCTTCTCATCTGTTAGAATTGTATTTATGATGCCCTTTAGCTTTATATATTTTGGCCTTTGGCCTTCCACTTGTACTTGTATATATGATGGCTTTGGCCTCCTGATAATACCAAGTTGTTATTCATAACATGGTATCAGAGCCCTAGGGTTGTTTTTTGCACGCACAACTTGTGCTCTTTCGATCCAATTTCTCCTACCTCTGGTCAGTTGTTGTTTCCCGCTTTAGCTACCGCTACTCCTTTCTCTATAAACGATTGTCATACAGGTATGTCAATTGATTCTGTTTTTGTCCACGCCAGGACGCGGTCGCCTGGATCCAATTCTCCGGATCGAGCTATCACCCGTCAGATCCCGCCGCCCCTCTCTGGATCTCGCCGCCAGCTGGGCTGCCGGATCCACGACGGCTGATTGCCATGTCATACTCAGTTGGCCATTGTCACCACCAGCCCGATTCTTCTGCCTCCGTACGGGTTCGACTGCTTCTCGATCCTGATCGAGCCGCCCATCCCGATTGAGTCGATCCTAGACCAATCCCTCGGGATCGAGTAGCTTGATCCACTCCATCTCCATGTGGATCACGTCACCCTGGTCTACTTCCTCAAGTTCCAAAGAACGCTCGTTCGCTCAAGCAGCTCGCGTGATCCACCTCGTAATGCGTACCTCTTCACGTCCGTGAATCAATCTACCTGATTGGGAGCCCACAAAAAATCTATCTGATTGGGCTGTTGGTGGGCCACGGTGCTACTCGGTTGATTGGACAGCCTCGTTCGGCTGGTTGAGACCTGACTTGGTCCATTGTTGACCTAAAGCTTGATTGTTCCGTTGTTGCCTAAAAAATATGATGCCTTTGTCATCCGGTGTTCCCTATGTTGATCTCGTCTCGTACGCACGCCTCTTTTGGTGCTTGGTCCTCATCCACATGTGGACGTCCTCTCTGGCCTCTTCAACCAGATGTGGTGGTCGCTCTTCCATGACTCATCTTGCGGCTTCTGCTTGTGTTTATGGTCACTCTTCGTCGACACCTCTCACAACTTCTGCTCACGGTTGTGGCTGCACTACGTCGACACTTCTAGCGGCTTCTGTGCGTGGTTATGGTTGTTCTACATCGACTTGTTTGATGGCTTCCACACATGACGATGGACACTATCGACTCCTCTGGCGGCGACCGTACGTGGTGGTGGTCTCTCTACGTCGACTCCCTCGGTGGCTTTCACATGCCACTCTATGTCGACTTGCTGCTCTCCGTCGACTCTACACGCGGCTTCCAAGGGTCGTTACATCCGCCCTTCGTCGGCGAGTGTTTCTACCTCAACCTCTTCTGATCTGTTGCTGTCTATGCATGAGATTGCCCAACTCCGCCGACTGCTGCTTGGGATTCTGCTGGTGTGGGCTGAGCATGAACTAGTACAGTGGAAGACCAACCACGGGAGGTGTGTTCTTGTGCTGGTGTGGGTGTGGATGGATGAATCATCCGGATCCCCCTCTATGGTGGTGGCTAGGCTATACTTATAGTGGCCTCGGTCCTCTTCGCCCAAAATGAAGGCGGGAAGGGATCACAGCGGCCAAATTCGAAGGGAGACAACTAGTACATCTTATCCTGACGAAAGGTGGTCTACGCCTGCAAAGCTTCTGGTCGTGACGCCGTGGTGGGCTCGGCGATAATGTGATGCCCCAAGACCGATGCTCCAGAAGCCTTTCATGTTTTGTGTCCCAGCTGTGTTAATTATTTGTTTGTTGCATTCATCATGTCATCATTCGCATTGCATCGGCACTCCGTTGCCGTCATGTTTTTAAAACTCGTAGTCATTCGTGGTTGCCGCTTCTCCCTTTGTTTCTGTTGATCTTTTGTCAGGCCTCTTTGTCTTTGTCGACCTCTCTCAGAACCCTCGCGCGTGTCCGAAACTCCCCCGAACCCGACCCGGCCAGTCATCACCGTTGGATTCAGATCATCCCCAAACATCCGTAAAATATCTCCAAAGCCGAGCACAGGTCCTCGTGTATGGCGAGCTCTTCCTTCATCTTGACGTCGCGGATGCCATCGGCGAACGCCGAAATGATGGCCTCATCCGACACCTTGGGGATCTTGAGGCGAACGTTGGTGAAGCGCTGGATGTATTTGTGCAAGGTCTCTCCTGGTTGTTGCTTGATGCGCCGCATGTCACCCACGGCTGATGCACGGTCGCGAGTGCCCTGGAAGTTGGCGATGAAACGCTCTCGCATCTCATCCCAGGAGGAGATTGATCCCGCGGGGAGGTTCAGGAGACACGAGCGCGCGCCATCCATGAGGGCCGTGGGAAACCAGTTCGCCATGACCTTCTCATCACCGTTGGCCACCTCGATGCTCAGCTCATAGAGCTGCAGGAACTCAGCACGGTCAGGGGTGCCATCGTAGCATGGAAGCAGGTCTGGATTGAACTTCCCTGGCCAGACGACGCAGCGTAGCTCTGGGGTGAACACGTGGCAGCCTGCCGCACTCACCGGGGCCAGTCGTGGAGGTCGAGCCTGACCTTGGTGGACGCGCACCACCGCCTCGGGCGGCACGCGGTCTTGACGTGGCGGTGCTGGGAGCGTGCCGCCTCTCCTTGGGGCCGCTGCACCACCTGGCAGCTTTCCTCGTCGCGCGTCGGTGCCCTGCGCGGCGGGTCGCGTCATGGAGCCTCACGCCTTGGCTCGGGGACGACGTATTGCCTGGGGTGGAGGAGGTGCACCGTGGGCCACGTCGCCTGCAAGAGGTGGCGTTGGAGGCAGCGAACGGGATGGCGCAAGGGCCTCTCCCGCAGCACTGACGAGCTCGGTGATACGGCCCAACCAGTCCTCGTAGAGGTCATCGGTCGGGCGGTAACGTAGGAGCTCGTGTACCATGAGCAATGCAGCCTGCGCGTTCGCTGACCTGCAACGAGCATGAGAAGACGAAGCGGCCGTGGAGTCAGCGACGGAGTGGTGGTGCGCCCATCATGCCGCACAGAAGGCTGTAGTGACGAAGCCTACTGCTCATGGGCCGCGGGGCCGGTGGCAGCGTTGGCCGTAGGCGATGGGGAACGGTGGGGAGCGTCGTCGCCTGCAGGCTCCGTCTAGGCAACGCAAGCGGCAAGGGCGGCCTGCCGCTCAGCACGAAATCGACGAGCATCAGCCGTGGGGACAGCGGAAAGGTGGCGAATCGACGGGAAGAAGAGAGGCTCCGACGCACCCCTACTCTGCACGCAAAATGTCAGATTCGGGGCTCCGCAGACCCTAGATAGATTTGAACTCTGGGGTGCGTGCGAAGAACTCAACCTCTCCAGTCTGTCAACTCATCGATATCACGGCCTAGGTCGATGAACTGGAAGGAAATGGAACAAGGCAATTTACCCAGGTTCTGGCCACCTTGCGGTGTAAAATCCTACTCCTGCTTTGTGGTGGATTAGACTCAAGGTGGGCTGAGAATGAACTAGTACAGTGGAAGAACAACCTCAGGAGGTGTGTTCTTGTGCTGGTGTGGGTGTGGATGGATGAATCATCTGGATCCCCCTCTATGGTGGTGTCTAGGCTATACTTATAGTGGCCTCGGTCCTCTTCCCCCAAAATGAAGGCAGGAAGGGATCCCACAATGGCCAAAATCAAAGGGAGACAACTAGTACATCTTATCCTAATGAAAGGTGGTCTTCACCTGCAAAGCTTCTGGTCGTGACGCCGTGGTGGGCTCGGCGATGAGCTCCGTCCTGCCATCCTGGCGGTCTTGGTCTTGTAGCATGGAAATGGAAACCTTTGGTTGATGCCTCGGAACTCCGCGTCTACGCTTACCTCTTTAGCACCAAAGAGGAAACATGTTGTACTGCGCCCGCTGGCGCCTGCCTGGCCTTGGTCGTCAAGTCTTGCGTCATCCGAACCTCAGGAGGTGAGGCTTGCATAGAAATCTCCGCTCCTCAGGAGCCAGCCTAAGGAGGCCGCTCCTTCTGGAGGTTTTGGCGTCGTCCGCCTCGCGAGGGTCTTGCGTAGTTGGTGCTAAAGATGGGCCATTCCAGGCCGTCGATGGAGCCGCACCGTGGGCCGCAGGCAGGCAAGTCTGGGTACCCCGGTTCCCAGAACGCCGACAACAGCGACATGCCCGTTGCTCGATCCATGGAGAGGCGCGTAAACTCAATGACAATCTTCACGAGTTCCGATGAACAAGAAGACACAGACGAGCGAACGAGGTACCCACGACGTGTGTCGTGCAGCCAGGTTAAAGCACCTTTGTGCAGAGGCATGTGCAGGCATGCAAACCCGTACAAGACGCAACTCGCGGAAGCTCCATGTGTGGCGACGTCAAGAAGCACCTCGGCCCAGTGGCCCACCCGCGCAGCATGATGGCCAGCGTAGGATTACAGGAGCGGCCGCGTCACCAGCGATAAAGAAACAGTCGGAGTAGACATGCATTGTAGACGACGAATGGCGGTGAGCGACGCAAACCGATCTATTAGTCGGAGAACCAAAAAATAAACATCGATCAAACTACTGGTGAGAGAGAAAACCCGGATCAAGAGATTAGGAAAAAGACTTTCTAGGACAGTCGGTCAACACGACCAGCAGACGAACCCTAGTGACGAGTGGCGCGGCCCCTAGCGGCAATCATGGAGACCGATCGCGCCCGGGGCGGCACGGAGCGGAAGCGGCGGCGGACGATAGCTAAGGTATGGATCGGTTAGGTTGATACCATGTTAGAAGGGATAGGGAAGGATTGGTGGAATTGTTTGTTTATTTCTTGAGCATATATATAGGAGTACATGATCATCTTGAAGTACAAGGCAAGGTAGAATAAATCCTACGCCATCCTATGTTTCCTAAATAACAATGATACACAACGCAACAGTGGTCAAGAGAAGCGGTGGCAGTATGTCACCATTATTGTTCATTGTTGACATGCCCATGGCATGTCACTTATTCCACAACAAGGTGGTCCACCTCCTTGACTGACCACATGAGGTCGTGCTGCTTGGTGTCGTTCCCAGTGCCGCCTGTTGAGTATATGTGTTGTGCATATCTGTGTATTGGGTCCACCTCCTAGTTCCTTGTATAGTTAAGGTCGTGGCCCACCTCTTGTACATCATATATACGTGCCTTCGCACATGAGAAATACATCATGCAATTCATACATCATACATGGTATCAGTTTCCGGGTTCTAAACCCTAGTCTTCCGCCGCCGCCGCCGCCAACCAGCCGCCACCTCTTGTGCATCTCCCCGCGCCGGTCGCCGTTTTCCCTACCCTTTCCCTGTCGCCGCGTGCCCTCCTCCCTACCCGCGCTGCCGCCAACCCTACTGCAGTCGCCGCCCCAACCCTCGGCCATCGCTGCCTCACCACGCCTACGCCACTCGTGCCACCTGCCGCTGCCACCCACGCTGACCCGCGCCACCCGCACCCCGCTACCCCGCCGCCCGAGTCGCCCGTTGCCGCCGCTGAATCCTGCTGCCGCCGCCCGTCCAAAACCCTAACCCGCTACACCCCGAGCCGCCCTCGCCGTCATGTGGTCCGTCACCTCCTCCACGTCCACCAACTCCAACCCGTTCGCAGACGCCAACCCTCCCGGCGTGAACGACATCCGCAACCTGAATATCTTCTAGCGGGTGCCGTTTCGTCTCTCCCAGGCGGACTCCTCCTACTACACATGGAAGACGTATTTCTCCCTCGTGTTTCGGGAGTATCATCTCATCGACCACGTGGACGGCACCATTTACTCCAGCCTCGTCCCCGAGTTCCATGACTGGTCCACCATCGACACCACGATCATCCACTGGTTCTTCCTCACCATCTCACCGGACCTCTTCCAGACGGTCGTGCAGGACGGTGATGATGCCTGCGCCGTGTGGACCAAGCTGAACGGGCTCTTCATCAACAACCAACTCAGCGTCGTGTTTTTTTGCAGCCAGAGTTTTTTGGGTGTCACCAGGACAACACCTCTGTCGACGATTACTGTCGCCACCTCAAGACTCTCGCTGATGAGCTCCGCGATATTGGCGCCAAGATCGATGATGACCTTCTCCTCAGCACGCTCACTGCCGGACTCAACGAGGACTTCGGCAATGTCGCGATGAACCTCAGCCTCATCCCCAATCCATCTTTCGCCAAGTTCGTTGTGTAGCTCCGCCTGGAGGAGCAGCGGATGAAGCAGGTGAAGGCGCGGGCCATCCACACCGCCCTCGCAGCCGGCACCACCCATGGCGGGCTCTTGGCACAGCCCGCTGCACCGTCCGCACCCCCACAACAGTGCCCCCCGGCGCCCCAGCAGCAGGGGCTGCTCCCGCTGCCGTATGGCCCGCCCGCCCCTCCCGCCGAACGGCGTCGTGGGGGCTGGCATGGTGGGGGCTGCCGCGGTGGTCAGCAGCAGCAGCCGCAGGGCACCGGCCCGCCCCGTCAGCAGCAGCAACGGAAGTTCCAGGTGCCCCCACCGTGGGCCTCCGGATACAACCCGTGGACCGGTGTTGTTCATGCCTACACCATGTCGGTTCCACGGGCCCCTGCACCGACCCTCCCGGTGCCGCGTCCGTCGATGCACCAGGCGTACTACGCGGCTCCGCAGCCCTATGGACGGTACTCATCGCCGCAGTTGACCGGCGGCTACGGCCTCCCTGTGGCACCACCGGCGCCCTCGTCGTCCCTGCCGTTGGCGCCCTGGGATCCGGCGCTCCTCGCCGCGCTGCACACCGCGCCTATGCCGAACACCTACACTGGAGGCGGTGATTGGTACATGGACACTGGGCTACCGCTCACATGTTTGCTCATCCTGGTAATCTTGCCTCCTTCACTCCCGTCACCACCGACCGCCGCATCATTGTCGGTGACGGTTCCACACTTCCTATCACACATGTCGGGCACACTTCTTTTCCTTCTAATTCCATGCCTTTAAATTTGTCTAACATACTTGTGTCACCTCATCTTATTAAGAATCTTGTTTCCATTCGTTGCTTAACTCGTGAAAATCCTGTTACTGTTGAATTTTACGAGCTAGGTTTTTGTGTGAAGGATGCTCGAACCAGGATGGTACTTCACCGATGTGACATCCCCAACGAGCTCTATCTGGTGCATCCGCCGTCCACCTCCACCGCTGCACCGATTGCTCTCTCCGCTGGCGTTGATCTCTGGCACGCTTGTTTGCGTCATCCCAACGCCGTCACACTTCGTCATATTCTTAGGAGTTTCAGTTTCAGTTGTAATAAGATAGAGGATCACACATGTTCGCCTTCCGTTTAATAACTCCACCACCATAGCTTCTTTTCCCTTTCAGTTGATTCATAGCGATGTGTGGACCTCTTCGGTTCCTAGTAATTCGGGCTATTTATATTATCTGGTTATCCTTGATGATTATTCTCACTATGTGTGGGCTTTTCCTTTGCGACGAAAGTCAGATGCACTCTCCACTTTCACGGCTTTTTACTCCTACGTCAGCATGCAGTTTGGGCGTCCCATTCTTGCTCTTCAGACTGATAATGGAAAAGAGTTTGAAAATCTTGCTTTCCGCACTTTTCGGTCGCACCACGGCATAGTTTTTCGTCTCAAATGCTCGTATACTTCACAGCAGAACGGTCGAGCCGAACGCTGCTGCTCGCGACTCTGAACGACTGCGTCAAGACGCTCCTGTTCCATGCTAATGTGCCGCCTCGCTTTTGGCCAGACACACTCGCCACTGCTTCACTTCTCCTTAACCTTCGACCATGCCGCCCACGGTGGAACTACGCACCTCACCATCTTCTCTTTGGTACGCCCCCATCTTATGATGGCTTGCGTATTTTCGGGTGCCTTTGCTATCCTAGCACTGCTGACACGGCTCCCCACAAACTCGCACCCCGTTCTGTCGCTTGCATCTTCATCGGCTACCCCTCTAACTCCAAGGGATATCGGTGCTACGATCCCGTCTCCCACCGTGTGTTCACTACTCGACACGTTTACTTTGATGAGCATGTGTTTCCGTTTCAGCAGGTACCCCCGGCTGTCCCTCCCGCCACTGATGACGCGGGCTTCTCGACGCCTCTCCCAGGGCGCTCGCACGCCTCTCTTGGCCCGCCCCTGGCTTTGAGGTGCGCCCCCGCATGCGGTGCCCCCTTCGGCCGCGGCGCTGGCGCCCCCTCCTCCTACGGCCCACTCGGCGCCCGTGGCCCCGCCGGCTCTCGCGTCCCCCTCGGCACCCGCGGCCTTGGCCCCTGTCTCGACGCCCGTCTCGGCGCCCGCTGTCTCGGCGCCCTCATCACCGGCGCCTGTGGCAGGTCCGGTCACCCGCGCCCGTACGGGTGTTTTTTGCCTGAGCTCGCGCTACACCTCAGATGACTACGTCCATGCGGCGTCCACCTCTGAGCCATCGCCATTGCCGCCCTTCGATCGAGCCGCTCTTCATGACCACTCTGGAT
This sequence comes from Aegilops bicornis, assembly GCA_021605145.1. Taxonomy (NCBI): domain Eukaryota; kingdom Viridiplantae; phylum Streptophyta; class Magnoliopsida; order Poales; family Poaceae; genus Aegilops; species Aegilops bicornis. Next base: position 306,496,585 of record CM038671.1, on the reverse strand, counting down.
GGCTGCAGTGCAAGAGGAGTTTGACACCCTTTTGCGCAACCGGACGTGGCAGCTTGTTCCCCGTCCCCGGCACGCCAACGTGATTACCAGGAAGTGGGTCTTCAAACACAAGCTCCGTCCAGATGGTACCTTTGATTGCTATAAAGCGCGTTGGGTCGTTCGTGGCTTCCGGCAGCGTGCTGGCATCGACTTCACCGACACCTTCGCTCCGGTTGTTAAGCCCGACACGATTCGCACGGTTCTCCACCTAGCGGTCTCTTGTGAGTGGCCGGTGCACCAGATGGACGTCTCCAACGCCTTCCTTCATGGTCACCTCGAGGAGCAGGTCTTATGTCAGCAGCCCACGGGGTTCATTGATCCAACACTTCCCGACCACGTGTGCCTGCTTTCGCAGTCCTTGTATGGACTCAAGCAGGCTCCGCGCACTTGGTACCTGCGCATCGCGGTGTTTCTACACCAGCTCGGGTCCCGCTCCACCCGCTCGGACGCATCGCTCTTCGTCTATCACTAGGGCTCCGACACGGCCTACTTGCTGCTCTATGTCAACGACATCATCCTGACGGCATGTACGGCTGGCCTCCTTAGTCAGCTCACTGGTCGTCTTCGCGCTGAGTTAGCCATCAAGGACTTGGGTCCTTTGCACTACTTCCTCGGTGTTGAGGTGGTGCACCGTCCGGATGGCTTCTTTATTCATCAGCGGAAGTACGCTCATGAGCTCCTGGATCGTGCTGGCATGCTTAACTACAAGTCCGCCGCTACGCCTGTTGATACGAAGGCCAAGCTCTCTGCCACGGATGGTTCTCCAGCTTCGGATGTTGCATTCTATGGGTCTATTGTTGGTGCTCTCCAGTACCTCACTCTGACTTGACCGGAGATCCAGTATATTGTGTAGCAGGTGTGTCTCCATATGCATGCTCCTCAGGATGTTCACTAGGCCGCTGTCAAGCGGATTCTCCGCTATATCTGTGGCACTATCGATCTCGGCGTCACGCTCTACGCCTCCACCAACTCCGCCCTCACCGCCTACTCCGATGCCGACTGGGCGGGCTGCCCTGACACTCGTCGCTCCACCTCGGGCTATTGTGTCTTCCATGGACCCTCCCTCATCTCGTGGTCGTCCAAGCGGCAGCCTATAGCCTCTCGCTGTAGTGCTGAGGCTGAGTATCGTGTGGTGGCCAACATCGTCGCCGAGTGTTCGTGGCTTCGCCAGCTCTTTAAGAAGCTCTCTTGTCCTGTGGATCGTGCTACAGTGGTCTACTGCGACAATGTCTCGGTGGTCTACCTCTCCGCCAACCCGGTACATCATCGTCGGACCAAGCATATTGAGTTGGATATTCATTTTGTTCGAGAACAGGTGGCCCTTGGCCATATTCGTGTTCTACACGTCCCTACTTCCCAACAATTTGCAGATATCATGACCAAGGGCGTTCCTACGACGTCGTTTGCGGAGTTCTGGTCCAATCTTTGCGTCAGCAGCGGTGCCGCTTGGACTGCGGGGGGTGTTGACTATATGTATTGTGCATATCTGTGTATTGGGCCCAACTCCTAGTTCCTTGTATAGTTGAGGTCGTGCCCACGTCTTTTACATCATATATACGTGCCTTTACACATAAGCAATACATCATGCAATTCATACATCATACACCGCCTCCCATTGTCGCTAGGATTCCAAGAGAGCTGCCCGATCCACAGCATAGTGCTACAAGATCGCAGCAACTCCTCGCGTCACGCCAGGATATGGTAGTTTAGAGACAGAGATGGCTGGCGTGGGGAAGAAGAAAAACAGAGGGACGCTCTGGGATTAGGGATATAGAGATTCAGTCATTACAATTCTGCCCCCTACACGCACACGCAACACTGCTATATGTAGCTACATTACACGCCTCACAGGCCGGCCCACTGGCCACGCTCTGCGCAAGGGATGGGCCTAGCCTGTGTCATTGCACGCCCTCCTTAGGACATAGGACGCCTTGTACTGTTCATCACCTAGCCATTGTCGTTGGCTTGAGCGCATCGACCACTCCCAGGTTGCCATGGATAGAGGCAGCCCTGCCCATGCTATCTTCGCTGAGAGCGTGTATGGCCGCCCACCTGCACCAAACGGGATTGCAGAACTCGAGCCGGCCGCAGCAGTATGAAACTGCTCAAGAACAATGACAAGGTGTCTTCACTGCAGGTCGTGGGATGGCGGTTGAGCTGGCTTGTAACGTAAACATGTACCACTAGATGTATTTTACTTGACGCCGGGAGGGCGAGGCGGTAAGCGACATCACCCACTTTCTCCGTGATCTTGTAAGGCCCAAAGTACTTGAACCCTAGCCTGTGATTAGATCGTCTTACCACTGATTGTTGAACATAAGGCTACAGTTTGAGGAATGCTCCTTTGGACTCCCTAACCCATTTATCCTGGACCGCTCGATCGTGATCGGAGGATCCAAATCATTCCCCTTTCGTGTGTGTGTGTGTGTGTGTGTGTGTGTGTGTGTTTATATATATAGACCCCTAGTCCGTTTTTAGACCCAAACCCTAAAATCTAGGACATCTGCCCCACCGCCAAGACTCAAATCCCACCTCGGGATCCTCCCAGATCCTTTCTCACCCAACCAGCGAGCCCCCTCCTCCTGCTTCGATCCCCGGGTGGATCGGGAGAGCTTCCGCCACCTCGTCACCTCCTCCGCTCAGTTCCAGCATGCATCGGTGTCCTGTCGTTCTCCTTCGACGCCAGAGCTTCCTGCAGCCTCGCGCGCCCGAGTCCCCGAGCTCCTCTGCTCGCGCACAAGCTCCGCGACCCTGACGGACACTTCGTCAGCCTCGTCGCTGGACGACCACCAGGCCAGCCCTCACGCCCCTCTCCTTCGTCTCCCTCTGCTCTAATCTCTCTCTCTCTCTCTCTCTCTCTCTCTCTCTCTCTCTCTCTCTCTCTCTCTCTCTCTCTCTCTCTCTCTCTCTCCTGGAGCTCTCATATCTCTTCCTCTGCTTCTTCTCGCAGGAAACGGGCGAAGCCCCAGCTCCCAGCGCCGCCTTGCTCTGTTTGTTGTCGTCTCCGACCGATCCGACGAGGCCCTGCGTCTCCGGCCTCGTCCCCACCTTCAGGTTGCCGTCCGGCGGCCGGATCCGCACCTCCCTCTGCTGCTGCCTCGTCGTTGTCCATCAGTGCCGCTGCACCCCTGCTTCCTCTACATCGAAGACGAGCGCCTCGCTCGCGTTGACCGTCCCTGCCTCGCTGACCCGCTCGCCCCGCTAAGGCCCGATATGAGCAGCTCCTCCATGCACTGGGCCAGATCTCAGTTTCGGCCCGCATATGTTTTTCTTTCCCGTCTGCGATTTTGTCTATTATCCAGAAAACTACATGTTTACAGATGGCCCCTTATGTTCATGCATATCATATTTCACTAACGGTGCATCGGATTAAAATGATTTAAACATGTAAAATGCTTAGAATTTTGTCTAGTTTCATAATATCCAACTTTCATCTATGTTTAAAATGTTTAAAATATTGTTTGTTTAAATTTGCTCAAATGCCATGTTAAAATGATTTATTTCACAACTAATTAATCATAGCTCTGAATTTAATAAATTTTATATGCAATTTGTCTAGAAAAATGCCTAGATTAACTTGTTGCACTTTATTTTCCTATTAAACAACATTAAAATATGTTTTAGGGCAGAACAGTACCAAATTCGAAATATGGACATGGGGATTTTCTGGAATTGTTGTTTGTTGTTCCGGACTCATTTAAATTGCCTAGATAGGTAGTTTTATTATGCTTCACCCCTTTCCATGTTTAATAACATTTAATATTTTTGGGTACATAAACGAGAGAGAACTAAATAATGGATGTGGTGTTTCGTCAATATGCAACTCGTTGCATATTGAGCTCCACTTAGTTTGTAGTATTGTTTGTGCACTTTGCCATGCCATGCCTCATTAAACCGTACATGCATCATACTTGATTGTGCATCAAGCCATGTTTATGTGATGGTTGTTTACCATGATGTTTGCTTCTTTCCGGTGTTGCTTCTTCTTGATAGTTCTGGTAACGTTGCGATTGTGAGGATCCGTTCGATTACGTGGGTTCGTCTTCTTTATGGACTTGTTCTTCTTCCTAGAGGGATTTCAGGCAAGATGAACATTACCCTCGATATCACTTCTATCTTTGCTTGCTAGTTGTTTGCTCTATCGCTGTGTCGCGCTACCTATCACTAGTTTATCATGCCTCCCATATTGCCATGTCAAGCCTCTAACCCACCTTCCTAGAAAATCGTTGTTTGGCTATGTTACCGCTTTTGCTCAGCCCCTCCTATTGCGTTGTTAGTTGCAGGTGAAGTTGAAGTTTGCTCCCTGTTGGATCGGGGTATTCTGGGAGAAGGAATATCCTTCGTTGATTGTGAGAGCTTGTGATGGGCTAAGTTGGGACACCCCTGCAGGGTATAAACTTTCGAGAGCCATGCCCGCGGTTATGTGCCAGATGGAAATTTGTTAATGTCCGGTTGTAGAGAACTTGACACTTGACTTAATTAAAATGCATGAACCACGTGTGTAGCCGTGATGGTCTCTTTTCGACGAAGTCCGGGAAGTGAACACGGTTTGGGTTATGTATGAACGTAAGTAGTTTCAGGATCACTTCTAGATCCCGACCGTTGCGTTGCTTCTCTTCTTGCTTTTCATGATGCTCGGTACTATAAAGGGACCCAAACCTTTGTTACCCAATATTCTTTTATTTATGTAAAAAAGTTTACATTCGTTTTTTCAAAAAATTTACTACTTACATTCTAATGTATCTTGTGTTTTCTTTTTGTTGTCTTTGCATTTACATTGTTTAGATATCCTTTTAGAAATTTCAGTTTGAGTGTAAGTATCGTCAATTAGCTAATGATATACTTGATTTTATTTTCTTATAGATAAATATGAGCCCCAACTCCAGCCAGCAATATATAAAATTTCTTCTGTGGAGAACCTATTTTTAAAGTTAGTTGATGTGTGCAAATTTGTAGTCTTACTTACCCTCTTATTATCTAGGGATGCGTGCCAATTCAACCTAAATATAGTAAGTAATCTTAATAAACTTCCTCATGATGAAAAGTTTCACTATTATCGAAGAAAAGCCCTTAAAAATCATAATTTTAGTTTTGGATAGACATGACATAAGAACTAACAACATAAAAAAATTTAACCACATGACACATGTAGTAGGCCATTCAAACTATTCAAAAAGAATGAAATTGCGAGAACTAACAATATAAACATTGCTTTCCCACGCACAAAGTGTAACATGGTCTGGTGCTTAGCCCATGGGCGTGCGAGGTTTAACCAGGAGGTCATTGGTCCTCGTATATGATATACCAATGTTTAGTTGTGCACACTAAGCGTCCGGCGCGTGTGGTCTGGTGGTTATCTGTGCGATTCACTTACCTTTACATCGTGTGTTTGAATCCCATTAATTGCAGTTTTTTTATTTTATTGACCGATTTTGTACATGAATAAATACAAAGCACAGGACTTATCTGCAAAAAACGTTTCCAGCCACCGACAGGTGTACCTACGCTGCGCTGGTAGGTCACTTGTGCAGGCCACGTCATGATACAAGCAGAAGCACCGTATTTGCACTCTAAGACAAGTTAAGTGACCACAATTTCGTATTTTACAAGTTTTAGAACCAAACTGAACATCGAGCGCAAGTTCTATGACTTACAGTGATAATACCTCTTAAAAAATTGTAGCGGGTTTTTACCCTACTATGTATAGTAAAAAAGACGGTCGATGAGGGAAATGAGATCCAGCAACATGCCCATGGCATGTCATGTCGTAACATGGCCATTGATCTACAGTGAACAACCCAGACCAAATATGGTAGCAATAGATTGGTTACTGCTCATGGGACCCTATAGATTGGGTACTATAGATGCGTGGCTCGACACAGTTTATTTTGATTTGGGCATTGTTTTTTGATGGGTGGTTGTTAGAAGGGATAGAGAAGGATTGGTGGAATTGTTTGTTTATTGCTTGAGCCTCTTGGGCATATATATAAGAGTACATGGTCATCTTGGAGTACAAGGCAAGGTAGAATAAATACTACGCTATCATATGTTTCCTAAATAACAAGATACTCCACATCCCCCACGCAGTCACAACGGTAGCGACGCAGACGGTGAGACTGGAGAAGAATCCAAAGGTAAGCTGATGGACACCCCCCACAGTCGTAACGGTCGATGCATCACGGAAATCGTAGCTAGAGTGGAAACCGACGAGGTTGCTCAAGCAAGGCAGCAGCCCTTTGTGCCGATGTCAATGTAGCCGAGAGCGTAGGATGGTGTAGCCATGATTGAGGTAGTCGTGCGAGGGCGCCGTCGTCAATGTCAAGTCGGGGTGGTCGGTGTCGAGGTAGTCTCCGTGGACCGGGAAGAAGAGCGGCGGCGACGGCCTGAGGATGCAGTGGCCGCTAGGTTAGGACCGCGATGACGGTGCTCGAAGTAGGCGAGGAAGAACCCGACAGTATGACGCAGACCGGCACGGACGGTGGCGCTCCCACGCCTAGGAAGGCGGTGTGGCGCATACCACACAGAAATCGGCATGACGGTGAAGTGTACCGCATTTCGCGGTGCTACGGCCCGAAGGGGTGACGTAGTAGAAATGCATGGGTCGAGGCAACGGGGAAGACCTCAGGGCGGCGGCAGGGACCGTGTGCCACGCTCGCTATGACCCGATGAGGCGATGCAGTGGCAGTGCGAGGGTCGGTGCAGCCAAGGAGATGGCCTGGAGCGGGCGGCCTTAGGGCGGCGATGGACCACGGGCTGTGGCACTACGGCCCGAAGGGCGAACAGCGGAAGCGCGTGGGTCGATGCAGTCGCGGGAGAACCACGGGGCGGCAGCAGGTACCACGTGCCACGCTCGCTATGGCCCGATGAGATGACGCAGGGGCAGCGCGAGGGTCAATGGATCCATGGGACGTCCTGGAGTGGACGTCCTCGGGATGGCGGTGGACCGTGGGCTGCAGCACTACGGCCCAATAGGGCGACGCAACGGCAGCACGCGGGTCAGTGCAACCGCGTGAAGAATCACAGTGCGGTGACGCTGCGGCCTGACGGGATGACAGTTATTGGATTCGGGGCTCCGCAGACCCTAGATAGATTCGAACTCTGGGGTGCGTGCAAAGAACTCAACCTCCCCAGTCTGCCAACTCATCGATCTCACGGCCTAGGTCGATGAACTGGAAGGAAATGGAACAAGGCAATTTACCCAGGTTTGGGCCACCTTGCGGTGTAAAACCCTACTCCTGCTTTGTGGCGGATTAGCCTCGAGGTGGGCTGAGCATGAACTAGTACAGTGGAATACCAACCTCCGGAGGTGTGTTCTTGTGCTGGAGTGGGTGTGGATGGATGAATCATCCGGATCCCCATCTATGGTGGTGGCTAGGCTATACTTATAGTGGCCTCGGTCCTCTTCGCCCAAAATGAAGGCGGGAAGGGATCACAACGGCCAAATTCGAAGGGAGACAACTAATACATCTTATCATGACGAAAGGTGGTCTACGCCTGCAAAGCTTCTGGTCGTGACGCCGTGGTGGGCTCGGCGATGATGTGACGCCCCAAGACTCATGCTCCAGATGCCTTTCATGTTTTGCGCGCCAGCTGTGTTAATTATTTGTTTGTTGCATTCATCATGTCATCATTCGCATTGCATCGGCACTCCGTTGCCGTCATGTTTTTAAAACTCGTAGTCATTCGTGGTTGCCGCTTCTCCCTTTGTTTCCGTTGATATTTTGTCAGGCCTCTTTGTCTTTGTCGACCTCTCTAAGAACCCTCGCGCATGTCCGAAACTCCCCCGAACCCGACCCGGCCAGTCGTCACCGTTGGATTCAGATCATCCCCAAACATCCGTAAAATATCTGTGTTTCTCCTTTGGACTCCATAACCCATTTATTCCGGACCGCCCGATCGCGGTCGGAGGATCCAAATCATTCCCCTTTCGTGTATATAGACCCCTAGTCCGTTTTTAGGCCCAAACCCTAAAATCTAGGACATCTGTCCCCGCCGCCACCGCACTCAAACCCCACCTCGGGATCCTCCCAGATCCTTTCTCACCCAACCAGCGAGCCCCCTCCTCCTGCTTCGATCCCTGGGTGGATCGGGAGAGCTGCCGCCACATTGTCACCTCCTCCGCTCGGTTCCAGAACGCACCGGTGTCATGTCGTTCTCCTTCGACGCCAGAGTTCCCTGCAGCCTCGCGCGCCCGAGTCCCCGAGCTCCTCTGCTCGCGCACAAGCTCCGCGGCACCGACGGACACTTTGTCAGCCTCGTCGCCGGACCACCACCAGGCCAGCCCTCGCGCCCCTCTCCTTCGTCTCCCTCTGCTCTAATCTCTCTCTCTCCTGGAGCTCTCATATCTCTTCCTCTGCTTCTTCTCGCAGGAAACGGGCGAAGCCCCAGCACCCGTCGCCGCCTTGCTTTGTTTGTTGTTGTCTCCGACCGATCCGACGAGGCCCTGCGTCTGTGGCCTCGTCCCCACCTTCAGGTCGTCGTCCGGCGCCCGGATCCGCACCTCCCTCTACTGCTGCCTCGTCGTAGTCCATCAGTGATGCCGCACCCCTGCTTCCTCTACATCAAAGACGAGCGCCTCGCTCGCGTTGACCGTCCCTACCTCGCTGACCCGCTCGCCCCGCTAAGGCCCGATGTGAGCAGCTCCTCCACGCCCTGGGCTAGATCTCAGTTTCGGCCCGCATATGTTTTTCTTTACCGTCTGCGCTTTTGTCTATTATCCAGAAAACTGCATGTTTACATATTGGCCCCTTATATTCATGCATATCATATTTCACTAACGGTGCATCGGATTAAAATGATTTAAACATGTAAAATGCTTAGAATTTTGTCTAGTTTCATAATATCCAACTTTCATCTCTGTTTAAAATGTTTAAAATAGTATTTGTTTAAATTTGCTCAAATGCCATGTTAAAATGATTTATTTCATAACTAATTAATCGTAGCTCCGAATTTAATAAACTTTATATGCAATTTGTCTAGAAAAATGCCTAGATTAACTTGTTGCACTTTATTTTCCTATTAAACAACATTAAAATATGTTTTAGGCAGAACAGTACCAAATTCGAAATATGGACATGGGGATTTTCCGGAATTGTTGTTTGTTGTTCCGGACTCATTTAAATTGCCTAGATAGGTAGTTTTATTATGCTTCACCCCTTGCCATGTTTAATAAAATTTAATATTTTTGGGTACATAAACGAGAGAGAACTAAATAATGGATGTGGTGTTTCGTCAATATGTAACTCGTTGCATATTGAGCTCCACTTAATTTGTAGTATTGTTTGTGCACTTTGCCATGCCATGCCTCATTAAACCGTACATGCATCATACTTGATTGTGCATCATGCCATGTTTATGTGATGGTTGTTTACCATGATGTTTGCTTCTTTCCAGTGTTGCTTCTTCTTGATAGTTCCGGTAACGTTGCGATTGTGAGGATCCGTTCGATTACGTGGGTTCGTCTTCTTCATGGACTTGTTCTTCTTCCTGGCGGGATTTCAGGCAAGATGACCATTACCCTCGATATCACTTCTATCTTTGCTTGCTAGTTGTTCGCTCTATCGCTATGTCGCGCTACCTATCACTTGTTTATCATGCCTTCCATATTGCCATGTCAAGCCTCTAACCCACCTTCCTAGCAAACCGTTGTTTGGCTATGTTACCACTTTTGCTCAGCCCCTCCTATAGCGTTGTTAGTTGCAGGTGAAGTTAATTTTTGCTCCATGTTGGATCGGGTTATTCCGGGAGAAGGAATATCCTTCGTTGATCGTGAGAGCTTGTGATGGGCTAAGTTGGGACACCCTTGCAGGGTATAAACTTTCGAGAGCCGTGCCCGCGGTTATGTGCCAGATGGGAATTTGTTAATGTCCGGTTGTAGAGAACTTGACACTTGACTTAATTAAAATACATCAACCGCGTGTGTAGCCGTGATGGTCTCTTTTCAGCGGAGTCTGGAAGTGAACACGGTTTGGGTTATGTATGAACGTAAGTAGTTTCAGGACCACTTCTAGCTTCTCGACCGTTGCGTTGCTTCTCTTCTCGCTCTTATTTGCGTATGTTAGCCACCATATTTTCTTAGTGCTTGCTGCAACTCCACCTCATTACCCCATCCTACCCATAATCTTAAATAGTCTTGATCTCGCGGGTTTTGAGATTGCTGAGTCCTCGTGACTCACAGATACTACCAAAACAGTTGCGGGTGCCGATGATGCCAGTGCAGGTGATGCTACCGAACTCAAGTGGGAGTTCGATGAGGACCTTGGTCGTTACTTTGTTTCGTTTCTTGATGATCAGTAGTGGAGCCCAGTTGGGACGATCGGGCATCTAGCATTTGGGGTTATCTTATTTTCATTTGGATGTGACCGTAGTCGGTCTATGTGTGTACTTTGGATGATGTATGATTTATTTAAGTATTGTGTGAAGTGGCGATTGTAAGCCAACTCTCTTTATCCCTTTCTTGTTCATTACATGGGATGTTGTGAAGATGACCCTTCTTGCGACAAAACCACAATGTAGTTATGCCTCTAAGTCGTGCCTTGACACGTGGGAGATATAGCCGCATCATGGGCGTTACAAGTTGGTAATCAGAGCCATCCCCGAATTAGGAGCCCCTGCTTGGTCGAATCGCTGACGTTGTTGAGTCTAGAACGAAGATGTTTTGAGTCTTAAGATTATATATATAGGAGACTAGGATTCTTTTTACTCCTCAGTCCCTTTGTCGCTCTGGTGAGGCCTCCTGGCGTAGATGTTTTGACTTTCCTCTCGTCAAATTTCACTAAAAACAATTTAGGATTACGCGGGTATCTTGGGATCGTTCTGATACTCTTGTGAAGAGAACATTGTTCTTGGTGCCTCCTGACATTTAGGGGTTGTGGCAGAGTCCCGGGGAGTTGAGCTCCGAGGTGTTGTCGTCACAATTTTATCGTTGTAGTTCCGGTATACCGAAGTTTCACGACATCGAAAATCTCTTTTATGCAGTTGTTGGTGAGATAACCTCGACGCCACCCAGTACTGGGGCGGGAGTTCGGGAGTATTTCCATGGCTCACATAACGGATGCTTTTCGAAGGTTGAGGTACATGATTTCCGGAGTTTTCTTGGTTATGTGTTGACGGATGGATACAGCTGGATGTAGGGATTGTTAGTTTGGGTGAGATATTATGCTTCCCCTCTATCCCCAACACTAGATTGCATAACCAGAAAGTTTCCGGAGTTTTTAGGTGGGAATTCAAGTATCATGTAGGTATTCTTTCCAACAGACACATGATACGATATGGGGTCTATCATATGTTTGTTCTCGCTTATTTCCTAAGCCAATCCTTTGTTTTATTCCATACCTTTTCTAAACGGTGTTCTCATATTTCTATGGGAGTGCTAATCCTTGTTGATCATTGAGATTTTCATGTCAATCCTTTTCAACCGGTGTGCTTCTCTTCAAGTTAATCATATCCTTTCAATTTCTGCTAGATCAATTATCAGTTCTTTGCAATGGTGTATGTTTCACCCGTCACCAAGTTGCCTTTGTTTTTCCCGCCCTGCCATCCTTTTTCTTCAAGGGCTCAGAGTTCTTAATCAAGTATCCATTTTATTGATGGGAAGTCTCTCCATTCTTTTCCATCAATATTCTTATCCTATGATTCTCAGGAAGATACTAAGGAAGCTTCAAGTTCATCATTCTTCGTTCTTTTTTCTTCTCAAGTGGATTCAATCCAAGTTGTAGGTGTTTATCTTATCCCCTTCCTCGTTTCAAGGGCTTTCGTATGCCGGTGTATCTCTTAATCATTCACCTCTCGCTTTCCATTTGTTCCGGTGTGCTGAAGATATTTTGGAAGATTCGTGTTTTCATTCCTAATCTGTTCAAGATATTTCGAAGTTGTCATCTCTTTTGAGCCATTTAATTCAACCAATGCAATCTCCCTTCCAAGCAACCATTTCAATGGTGTATCTTTGAGTGGGCCTTAACCCACAGATCTTTTCTCGGGATCTTACCTGACTCTTCTAACTTTTTTGGAGTTATTCTTAATTTCATTTCAAAGTTTGACGTAAGAATGAATTACCATCAGTCAAATGTCTTTCTCCAAGATCTTTCAAATTCTTTTCATTGTTCGTTCAATCTTTCTATTCTTCATTCCGGAGTACCTCAACAATTCATGGTGGTTCTCATCATCATTCTCAATGTTGAAGATCAAAGAAGAGTTTTCTTAAATCTTGATCCGTTCTCTTGAAGATTCACGGTTCTAGCTTGATGCCATCCTCTCATAATTGTTTTCGATTGTGAGAATTCTTTTCATCCGTCCGATGCATTTTAGGAGTTGCTTCCTTTCTTGATCATCCGAAGGCCATCATTTCTGAATATTACTCATTCTCAGCGTGTACCTATCGTTCTCCAAATCTTACCGGTGGTTCGTTCGAGATTCCTCTTCCTTTGTTACCGTATCAATTCATTCGTTGTTTCAATCCTACCGGTGGATCGTTGAAGACCTTCTCAAGTTTGCGCTATATCTCTCTTAATCCTTTCTACGAGAATAAGTAGTATGCCAAATCCGTTGCTTGTCATCAATTTAAATTGGTGAAGGATCTGCATAACATAATTCTTATTATTGTTTCATCCAAGTGATCTAGTTTCTTCTTTCCAGAGTTGTTCATCATGTCGCATTTCTTGGTTCGAGATAATTCATCTTTTATCTTCCAGAGTTCAAAGTTTTCTCATTATATCGTCCTGAAGCTCCATCTAAATCATTGCAAGGCTTCACCTTGTGTTTTCAACTTCCCTTTCTTTTTATCATCCTTTTATTACCGGAGTTCTTCATGGAGGACCTACATGGTGGTTTATCAAGGACCCTTTTCATTCTTCAATTGTTCGTCAAGATTTCTCTCGGAGTTATGATCCGCCAAGCTATACTCTGAAATAAACATGGTGTTCAACACATGTATTGTTTTGAGGAGTTCAAGTATTCTTCATCGTGCATTCCAAAGTGCAATTTCTTTCTACCTTATCTTTTGAGATGGTGTTATATCATTCTTTACAATTTCCATTCATGTTTCGCGATTCACATGTTTTCAAGAATGAGGTATTTTAAATCCATTAATCTCTTTGTTTGAGCTATCTTGTGTCATATTTCACCCAAAGCCTTCCCTAAGGAATGTTGCTATTGTGGTGCTTATCAATGATCCAAGTTATCTCTCTATGATCTTGGTGGAAGAAGTTTTTCATCTCGTTGGTGTTATCAATTATATTATTTGTTTCTGTAGTGGCAGAATTTCGCCTCAATTTTGAGAAGTTTTCCATAAAGCCCACTACAAGATTACTCGTTTCGTTGTTGGTTTTCCAACAACTCCAGTATAACCTTCTTGGAAGGGTGCTTTCCAAGCTCATTTGTGGCAGAAGTTGGCATCTTCTTCTCCACTATTTTATTCCAATGATCTATCTTCAATTATTTCTTGCGGAGGCATTGTGATGTTGCTCTTTTCACTCATCATCTCGAATTGTGAGGACCGTGTTCTTTTTGTGCTTATCCATTTAACCGGAGTGTTGTGTCATCTCTTCAAGTTCTTTTCATCTTATCAAGTCTTGCATCTTTTTTCAACCGGAGTGCTGCCCGAATTTTTTCTTTCTTGTTCCTTGGCTATCACGTTATACCGGTGTAGTTTCATATCCATTTGGTTCATTAAGCTCTTGTTTCATGACTTTCAACCTACAAGGTTCTTGTAATGTTCCTTGTTCCTCTTGCTGAACGGAGTGTTTTAAATTTTGTTCACCTCCGTCGTGTCATTTCTTCAAGCTTTGCGACCTCTCAAGGTTATTTGGTTTCAGTCGCTTGTCAAAGAAGCAACTTGTATTAGCTCTTCTCTTCCTCTTCCGTTTGCCATCCTTTGATCTCGGGGCGAGATCTCTTGTACGTGGAGGAGAGTTGTGACGCCCCAAGACCGACGCTCCAGATGCCTTTCATGTTTTGCGTGCCTGCTATGTTAATTATTTGTTTGTTGCATTCATCATGCCATCATTCGCATTGCATCAGCACTCCGTTGTTGTCATGTTTTTAAAACTTGTAGTCGTTCGTGGTTGCCGCTTCTCCCTTTGTCTCCGTTGATCTTTTGTCAGGCCTCTTTGTCTTTGTCGACCTCCCTCAGAACCCTCGCACGTGTCCGAAACTCCCCCAAACCCAACCCTGCTAGTCGTCACCGTTGGATTCAGATCATCCCCAAACATCCGTAAAATATCTGCGTTTCTCCTTTGGACTCCATAACCCATTTATTTCGGACCGCCGGATCGTGATCGGAGGATCCAAATCATTCCCCTTTCATATATATATAGACCCCTAGTCCATTTTTAGACCCAAACCCTAAAATCTAGGACATCTCTCCCCGCCGCTGCCGCAGCACTCAAATCCCATGTCGGGATCCTCCCAGATCCTTTCTCATCCAACTAGCGAGCCCCCTCCTCCTGCTTCGATCCTCGGGTGGATCAGGAGAGCTGCCGCCGCCTCGTCACCTCCTCCGCTCGGTTCCAGCACGCACCGGCGTCCTGCCGTTCTCCTTCGACGCCTGAGCTCCCTATAGCCTCGCGCGCCTGAGTCACCGAGCTCCTCTGCTCGCGCACAAATTCCGCGGCCCAGACGGCCACTTCGTCAGCCTCATTGCCGGACGACCACCAGGCCAGCCCTCGCGCCCCGCTCCTTCGTCTCCCTCTGCTCTAATATCTCTCTCCTGGAGCTCTCGTATCTCTTCCTCTGCTTCTTCTAGCAGGAAACGGGCGAAGCCCCAGCTCCCGCCGCCGCCTTGCTCTGTTTGTCGCCATCTTCGACCGATCCGATGAGGCCCCGCGTCTCCGGCCTCGTCCCCACCTTCAGGTCGCCGTCCAGCGCCCGGATCCGCACCTCCTTCTGCTACCGCCTCGCCGCTGTCCATCAGTGCCACCGTGCCCCTGCTTCCTCTGCATCGAAGACAAGCACCTCGCTCACGTTGACCGTCCCTGCCTCGCTAACCCGCTCGCCTCGCCAAGGCCCGACGTGAGCAGCTCATCCGCGCCCTGGGCCAGATCTCAGTTTCGGCCAGCATATGTTTTTCTTTACCGTTCGCGATTTTGTCTATTATCCAGAAAATGGTAGATCCTATTTGACGCTCGTTAGCATCAAAAGCGCATGCCTTCGCTGAGGGGAGCCTCCGGTCGGGCCGGCCCACGTACAGGATTCACGTACTCTTTGTTTCGCTGCTGCTTCCTTCGTTCTTTCCTGCGTTTTCTTTTTCGTTTTTCTTTTGTGGATTTTTTCCTTTCGGTTCTTCCAATGTTTTATGCGGTTTTCAATGATATTTTTTTATTTCGTTTCTTCATCTCTTATATTTTTCTTTTATGTTTTTTCTTCCTTTTCTGTGTGTTATATAAAAAGTTCACCATGTATAATAAAAATGTTCACCTAATTAAGAAAATGTTCACCATATATTATGAAATTGTTCAACATGCATTCAAAAATGGTCAACGTATATCACAAAAATGTTTAATGTGTATTGAAAAACTGTTCAACATATATCACACAAATGTTCAATGTGTATTTATAAATTGTTCAGGGTATACCACAAAATGTTCAACGGTCAAATTTTTTGATATTTTTTAATCTGCCACTGCGGTTAGGTCTTGAACATTAGTGCGGTCAATTAGTCACTAACTTTCCATAGCTCGACTGGTAACGAACACATACACTGTAATAGCGGTTTGCGAGGTCGATTCCTCAACAAAGCATCGTTTTTTTCCCTATTTTAATAGCTGCTCGTTTTTTCCCTTAACGAGCGTCAGCTAGGAGCTCTCCCAGAAAACTGCATGTTTACAGATTGGCCCCTTATATTCATGCATATCATATTTCACTAACCGTGCATCGGATTAAAATGATTTAAACATGTAAAATGCTTAGAATTTTGTCTAGTTTTATAATATCCAACTTTCATCTATGTTTAAAATGTTTAAGATGTTGTTTGTTTAAATTTGCTCAAATGCCATGTTAAAATGATTTATTTCATAACTAATTAACCGTAGCTCCAAATTTCATAAACTTTATATGCAATTTGTCTAGAAAAATGCCTAGATTGACTTGTTGCACTTTATTTTCCTGTTAAACAACATTAAAATATGTTTTAGGGCAGAACAGTACCAAATTCGAAATATGGACATGGGGATTTTCTGGAATTGTTGTTTGTTGTTCTGGCCTCATTTAAATTGCCTAGATAGGTAGTTTTATTATGCTTCATCCCTTGCCATGTTTAATAACATTCAATATTTTTGGGTACATAAACGAGAGAGAACTAAATAATGGATGTGGTGTTTCGTCAATATGCAACTCGTTGCATATTGAGCTCCACTTAATTTGTAGTATTGTTTGTGCACTTTGTCATGCCATGTCTCATTAAACCGGACTTCATCATACTTGATTGTGCATCATGCCATGTTTATGTGATGGTTGTTTACCATGATGTTTGCTTCTTTCCGGTGTTGCTTCTTCTTGATAGTTCCGGTAACGTTGCGATTGTGAGGATCCGTACGTGGGTTCGTCTTCTTCATGGACTTAATTTTCTTCCTGCCGGGATTTTAGGCAAGATGACCATTACCCTCGATATCACTTATATCTTTGCTTGCTAGTTGTTCGCTCTATCGCTATATCGCGCTACCTATCAGTTGTTTATCATGCCTCCTATTGCCATGTCAAGCCTCTAACCCACCTTCCTAGCAAACCGTTGTTTGGCTATGCTGCCGCTTTTGCTCAGCCCCTCCTATAGCGTTGTTAGTTGCAGGTGAAGTTGAAGTTTGCTCCATGTTGGATCATGGATATGTTGGGATATCACCATATCTCTTATTTTAATTAATGCATCTATATACTTGGTAAAGGGTGGAAGGCTCGGCCTTATGCCTGGTCTTTTGTTCCACTCTTGCCGCCCTAGTTTCTGTCATACTGGTGTTATGTTCGTTGATTTTGTGTTCCTTATGCGGTTGGGGTTATGGGACCCCCTTGACAGTTCGCTTTGAATAAAACTCCTCCAACAAGGTCCAACATTGGTTTTCCAGTTGCCTACCACCTATTCCCTTCCCTTGGGATCTGCAGCCCCGAGGGTCATCTTTATTATAGCCCCCCCGGGCCAGTGCTCCTCTGAGTGTCGGTCCGAACTGAGCCGCCTGTGGGGCCACCTCGGGGAAACTCGAGGGCTGGTTTTACTCGTAGCCTGTCTCATCCGGTGTGCCCTGAGAACGAGATATGTGCAGCTCCTATCGGGATTTGTCGGCACATTCGGGTGGTCTTGCTGGTCTTGTTTTACCATTGTCGAAATGTCTTGTAACCGAGATTCCGAGTCTGATCCGGTTATTTCGGGAGAAGGAATATCCTTCGTTGATCGTGAGAGCTTGTGATGGGCTAAGTTGGGACACCCCTGCAGGGTATAAACTTTCGAGAGCCGTGCCCGCGGTTATGTGGCAGATGGGAATTTGTTAATGTCCGGTTGTAGAGAACTTGACACTTGACTTAATTAAAATGCATCAACCGCGTGTGTAGCCGTGATGGTCTCTTTTCGGCGGAGTCCGGGAAGTGAACACGGTTTGGGTTATGTATGAACGTAAGTAGTTTCAGGATCACTTCTAGCTTCTCGACCGTTGCATTGCTTCTCTTGTCGCTCTTATTTGCGTATGTTAGCCACCATATTTGCGTAGTGCTTGCTGCAACTCCACCTCATTACCCCATCCTACCCATAAGCTTAAATAGTCTTGATCTCGCGGGTTTTGAGATTGCTGAGTCCTCGTGACTCACAGATACCACCAAAACAGTTGCGGGTGCCGATGATGCCAGTGCAGGTGATGCTACCGAACTCAAGTGGGAGTTCGACGAGGACCTTGGTCGTTACTTTGTTTCGTTTCTTGATGATCAGTAGTGGAGCCTAGTTGGGATGATCGGGCATCTAGCATTCGGGTTTATCTTCTTTTCATTTGGATGTAACCGTAATCGGTCTATGTGTGTACTTTGGATGATGTATGATTTATTTAAGTATTTTGTGAAGTGGCGTTTGTAAGCCAACTCTCTTTATCCCTTTCTTGTTCATTACATGGGATGTTGTGAAGATGACCCTTCTTGTGACAAAACCACAATGCGGTTATGCCTCTAAGTCGTGCCTCGACACATGGGAGATATAGCCGCATCGTGGGCTTTACAGATGACCTCTGTCCTGATGTCCTAGCAGTCTTGGTCTTGTAGCATGGAAATGGAAACCTTTGGTTGATGCCTCGGGACTCCGTGCCTATGCTTGCCTCTTTAGAACCAAAGAGGAAACATGTTGTACTACGCCCGCTGGCGCCCGCCTGGCCTTGATCGTCATGGCTTGCGTCATCCGAACCTCACGAGGTGAGGGCTTGCAAAGAAATCTCTGCTCCTCATGAGCCAGCTAAGGAGGCCGCTCCTTCTGGAAGTCTTGGCGTCGTCCGCCTCGCGAGGGTCTTGCATAGTTGGTGACGACGATGGGTCGTACCCGGCCGTCGATGGAGCCGCACCGTGGGCCGCAGGCAGGCAAGTCTGGGTACCCCGGTTCCCAAAACGCCGACAATAGCCCCTGGGCCCAAGGCGCTCTCGGACTTGGCTTCAAGGCGAAGCCAAAGGGCAAGGGTGGAGCGTCGCAGGCCCCAACCGCATGTGGCCTCGGTCTATGTGTGGCATTTGATGGGACGTGGGCGTCTCCGCTTCCCCACGCAGCCTCGGTAACCATTCGACTTGACTAGAGCCTTTGCATGCAGAAAGATCGTCATTACTAGGGATCATGGAGGCCGGCGGTTGGCCTCTCTCTGGCTGTAAATGGGGAGAGGGGCAGAGCCCCCTGCTCATCTCCATCTTCTCGTTGCTCGCTCTTTCTTCTTCCTTCTTTGTCTCGCCATCTTGCCAAAGGTTAATGGCACCGATGAGGAGGTTCTCTGTGACAGAGAAGGGAAAAGCTCCTTGGGAGGAGCCCAGGCCTCTCTCGATGAAGAAGAGGCTTGGCAGCTCCCGCGATGATGACCAGGGGCAGGAGGTGACACGGCCTTGGTACGAGCGGCCTCCGCCTGGCTTCCCGATTCCTATGTACGCCCACACGCTGAGCCCTGGGTAGGGGGCACCACCCAGCGCCGCACGGGTCGGAGTCGCGGAAGGCAGGCCGTGGATGCACGGCCAACCGACTTGTGAACTCACGCCGAGGGCAGGTCACGCGAGTTTGTGGTGTGGGCGGCAATGCTGTCACGCACTTAGATTCGGCTCCCGAGATTCTTCGCCGAGGAGATACCGCTGAGGGGGCCCGCCGAGCTATGGATGCAACACGTCGGGTGCTGCAGCCAAGCCACAGAAGCGGAGATCGAGGTCGTCCCCCCGGGCGACGTCTTCATGACTCGAGGATGGGGCGAGATCGCCCGCGCCTGCTGTCCGGAGGGGGCCCTCGCCATCCACTTCGTGTATGACGGAGCCTCCATGCTTTTCCTCAAGGTCTTCGACGAAGACGGCCGGTGCCTGGAGTGCTGCTCCGGAAGAGGTGATCCACGCGGCGCGGCCACGGGTGCTGAACCTGCCCTTGGCCTTGCCAGCAGCTCCTCCAGCAGCAGCAGCGACTCCCCAGAATCCAGCGATTCTCCGGAGTCCAGCGACGACGACACCTACGTGCCAACAAGCTCTCACCGCGCCCGGAGTGCAGCAGCGGTGTCCGCCCGGCATCGTCGGTGACGTCCTGTGGCCGGGGTCCTCCCTGGTCCTCCTCTTTTGTTTTCCTTGCGGGGAATTGTGACGAGCCCCGTGGGGGCGTGTAAGAAACGGTAATGCTTTTTCTTCAATGTTATCGTTCCTAGCTTGGTGTTGTGATTACGTATCTTGCTTCGGCACGGTGCTGCTTTTCGTTCTTGCAGTAGCTTAGTGCTCTACGCCGACAGGACCCACTCCCCAGGCAGGCTTTAGCCGTCGCTGGTATGCCTGGTTGCGATGTCGTGGTCAAGGCCAGGAGGTGAGCGGCCCGAGGTCCGATAAGAGCCCCTGAGGTGTGATGCTCATGAGGTCCCCTTTAGCATGCAAGCAGCTCTCTGAAGGCCGAAAAGGAAAGCGGCATTGCCTGAGCGAGATCACAAGAGTCGAGATACTGGGTCGTGAGGTCCGCGCAGATAGGTATGGGGTGACTTATCTTGGCGGGCCCGCAGTGATTCCCTTGCGTGACGCCTGACCATGTCTTGGTGGTGGCACTTCTAGGCGGGGCTCACGCCGACCCTCTTTTTCTTGCTCATCTAGGTGCTCTATGTCCTTGGGTCCCGGCTCTCGAGAGAGGCTTGGCCGCCACTGGTATGCCAGGTCGCGATGCCGTGGTCAAGGCCAGGGGGCGAGGGCTCGAGAGCCAGTAAGATCCCCTGAGGTACGATGCTCAGGATCCCCCCCTTTAACGTGCAAGCGGATTGCGCGAAAAAGGAGTGGCCGGCAGGGCCGCTCGTAGTCTGGCTCCGGAGGTTCCTGCGAGTTAGTGGGAGAAAGATCATAGCATATAGCCGCGCTTGCTGTCCTACCGTTGATCTTTCCGCAACAAGGTGAAGGCACTGAGGACCCGGTGAGGTGACGTGCGCGGGCCGGGCCGCGAGCCAGAGCTTGATCTCTTAGGTTTATCAGTGTTGCAGGGACGGACCCGAGCACAGGCGCCGTGCCAGCAGCCCTCGTGGCGAGATGAGCAAATGGCGGGTTAGCAACACGCGGAGGCCACGAAGGGCGACGAAGCACCGGACAGGCAGGTGATAGCAACTCATGGAAAGGGTAGAGCCAGTTCTGATAGATGCAAAGAATGATACATGCCGCAGGGACGAACCCACGTGGCTTGGGGATAATGCAGCCCGAGGGGCGCCCCCAACTGAACAAACCAAAAAGTGTCACCTGGCACCATTGTTGAAGAGGTGTTGGAGTAGCTGAAGACGTGTGTTGCAGAAGTCGCTCCCCACGAGCCACCCAGGTCCTGAACCTCGCCAGGCTCTGGAGGCCCGGGGGGCTCACGAGGATCCATCTCCATCTCCGACAGTATCGCCTGGTGCCTGGCCTCATGAGCTGCCAGGATGCCCCGCATGTGGCGCTAGTGCGTGGCAGCCCTTTTCAGCAAACTGAAAGGCATGCGAACATAGCTGTGAGGGGGGGGGGGCTCGCACCGGCCAATGTGGGATGGCCAGAAAAGCTCCTGAGATGCGGCTCTGTTGAGCCTTGGGATGTTGATGCAGGCGTGCAGCTCACTGCCCTCATTAGGGGAGGGAGCTGCGCTGGGTGGTGCAGGGTGACGCTCGCCTCGCATGGCTCTTGCCTCTTGAAGCTCCTCGGTTGCCCTGGTGATGAACTCCTGAGCGCCTGGCACCTCGTGCCCTGCGCCCTCCTCGCGGAAACGCGTGTTGAAGCACGCCTCCACATGGTGCCCGAGCGCCTCTCTCGTGACGCTGGCTAGGTCGAAGGCCCTCCAAAGGAGAGCCCCCGGGCACAGCCTGAGAGGAGCGTCGGGCATGCCTTCCTATGGGAGAGGGGAAGGCGCCTCATCAGTGGGCGCAGGTCCTGAAGCACGGCCATCAGACGCCCCATCCTCCTGAGGTCCTAGGCGCAGCAGCTACTTCTTCTTTTTGGGGACGGCCTCAGGAGGGTCGACAGCGCCCTCGTCATACAGGTTCTCGACTGCCGCAGCCTAGTAGGCGCACTCGAGAGAGCACACATCGTCCTTTTCGTCGCAGGCGACCGTGATGATGCCGCAGCTTCCTGGCATTTTGAGGACATGGTAGCCATGATGTGTTGCAGCCATGAACTTGGCAAGGGCCGGATACCCAAGGATGGCATTGTATGGGAGGCGAATGTGGGCGATGTCGAAGTCGATAAGCTCAGTGCGGTAGTTGTCTCGCTTGCCGAAGGTGACCGGGAGGCGGATCTACCCTATCAGGGTGGTGGAGCCGTCGGTCACTCCTGAGAAAGGCTTGGTAGGCTGAAGCTGGTCGTACGACACCTGGAGCCTGTCGAACGTCTCGATGGAGAGAACATTGAGCCCCGCGCCGCCATCGATGAGTGTCTTTGTGATGAGGACATTGTTGATGGTAGGCGAGTAGAGCATTGGGAGGGCGCCGGCAGTGGTCGCGCACTTGAGCTGGTCAGTCGAGTTGAAGGTGACGGCGTACTTGGACCACCTTAGCGGACGCGTCGCCTCGAGCTTGGCGAGGGCCGCGTTGACCTCGCGAGCGAACTGCTTGAAGATGCGATGGGAGGCAGGGGCCTGAGCACCACCCAGAATGCAAGCAATGGCACGAGGCTCTTGGAAGCCCCCAGCCCCATCATCCTGGTGGTGGTCATCATTCCTTCTTGGCGGTGGCGGCAGCGGAGGAAGGCCAGCATTGCCCTGGGGACGGTCCTCACGAGGCTGATCCCTCCAGGGACCCTTATACGTCTCCAACGTATCTATAATTTTTGATTGTTCCATGTTGTTATATTATCATTCTTGGATGTTCTATAATCATTTTATAGTCATTTTATATCATTTTTTGGTACTAACCTATTGACATAGTGCCAAGTGCCAGTTGCTGTTTTCTGCATGTTTTTTACATCGCAGGAAATCAATAACAAACGGAGTCCAAACGCAGCGAAATTTTTGTGGATTTTTTTGGACCAAAAAACATCCAAATTTGGAGAAGCACTGGGGTGCTCAGGGGAGCACAACCCACTGTATGCGCCTCGAGGCCCAGGCGTGCCTGGTGGGTTGTGCCCACCTCGGGTCCCCCGGACAGCCTCTTTACTCTACAAATACCCCAATATTCCATAAACCCTAGGGGAGTCGACGAAAATCAATTCCAGCCGCCGCAAGTTCCAGAAACACCAGATCCAATCTGGACACCATCACGGAGGGTGCATCATGTCCATTGGTGCCTCTCCGATGATGCGTGAGTAGTTCTTTGTAGACCTACGGGTCCGTAGTGAGTAGCTAGACGGTTTCCTCTCTCTCATTTGATTCTCAATACAATGGTCTCTTGGAGATCATATGATGTAACTCTTTTTGCGGTGTGTTTGTTGGGATCGGATGAGCTTTGAGTTTATGATCAGATCTATCTTTTTCCCATGAAAGTTATTTGAGTCTTCTTTGATCTCTTATATGCATGATTGCTTACAGCCTCGTATTTCTTCTCCGATATTTGGGTTTTTTTGGCCAACTTGATCTATTTATCTTGCAATGGGAAGAGGTGCTTTGTGATGGGTTCGATCTTACGGTGCTTGATCCCGGTGATAGAAGGGGAACCAACACATATGTATCGTTGCCATTAAGGATAACAATATGGGTTCTATTTCTACATAAATAGATCTTGTCTACATCATGTCATTGTTCTTATTGCATTACTCCGTTTTTCCATGAATTTAATACACTAGATGCATGCTGGATAGCGGTCGATGTGTGGAGTAATAGTAGTAGATGTAGGCAGGAGTCGGTCTACTAATCTTGGACGGGATGCCTATATAATGATCATTGCCTGGATATCGTCATGATTATCTGAAGTTCTATGAATTGCCCAGCAGTAATTTGTTTACCCACCATTTGCTTTTTTTTCTCGAGAGAAGCCGTGAGTGAAATCTATGGCCCCCAGGTCTCTTCTTTAATATATTTGCCTTTGCGATATATTTTCCTTTGCCTTTATTTTCAGATCTATTAAACTAAAAATATAAAAATACCTTGCTGCACTTTATTTTATTTGGCATTCGATCTATCAATATTTACAACTCTCTCACGTGTTTTTGCCAACTTCTGGCGCCATTACCCGAAAGGATTGACAACCCCTTTAATACGTCGTGTTGCGAGTATTTGTTATTTGTGTACAGGTGCAGTTTACATAGTGTTTCTTTGTTCTCCTACTGGTTTGATAACCTTGGTCTCATCACTGAGGGAGATACCTACCGTCGTTGTGCTGCATCATCCCTTCCTCTTTGGGGAAATACCGACGTAGTTCTAGCAGACATCAAAAGGAATTTTTGGCGCCGTTGCTGGAGAGACATCATCAACATCTACTAGGTTCCTAATCACAAATCTCATCTCCTCGCAATTTACATTATTTGCCAGTTGCCTCTCATTTTCCTCTCCCCCACTTCACAAAAATTTGTCATTTTATTCGCCCTCTTTTTCATTCGCTGTTTTCTTTCCGGATCTGTTTTTGAGTGCAATCTTGTTGCGTAGTCACAATGACTCAAGATAACACCAACTTGTGTGATTTCTCAAATACCAACAACAATGATTTTATTGGCACTCCGCTTGCTCCTCCCACCACTAGTGCGGAGTCTTGTGATATTAATACTGCTTTGCTGAATCTTGTTATGAAAGATCAATTTTCTGGTACTCCTAATGAGGATGTCGTGTCCCACCTTAATACCTTCGTGGAATTATGCGATATGCAAAAGAAAAAAGATGTGGACAATGATGTTGTGAAGATGAAATTATTTCCGTTTTCTTTGCGAGGTCGTGCAATATTTGGTTTTCTTCTTTGCCTCGTAATAGTACCGATTCTTGGAATAAGTGCAAAGATGCTTTTATCACTAAGTATTTTCCGCCCGCAAAAATTATTTCCCTTAGAAACCAGATCATGAATTTCAAGCAACTTGAACATGAGCATGTTGCACAATCTTGGGAAAGGATGAAAATGATGCTAAGGAATTGCCCAACTTATGGGTTAAATCTTTGAATGATCATACAAAATTTTATGCGGGGTTGAATTTTGTTTCTCGTAATCTTTTAGATTCCGCTGCGGGTGGTACTTTTATGGAAATTACTTTGCAAGAAGCCACCAAATTGCTTGACAATATCATGGCAAATTATTCACAATGGCATACCGAAGAGCTCCTACTAATAAAAAGTTAATTCGGTTGAAGAAATTTCTTCTTTGAGTGAAAAAGTTGATGCTCTTATGAAATTGTTTGCCATTAAAAGTGCTCCTATTGATTTCAATGATATGCCTTTGTCTTCCTTGATTGAGCAAAATAGTGATGTCGTAGATGTGAATTTTATCTTGCGAAACAATTTCAATAACAATGATTATACAGGTAATTTTAATCCTAGGCCTTTTCCTAGTAATTCCTCTAATAATTATGGTAATTCCTATGGAAATACTTCTTATAATAATAATAGGAACACCTCTGATCTTGAAAATGATATTAAAGAATTTATCAACACTCAAAAAGTTTTCAACACTATAATGGAAGAAAAGTTGAATAAGACTGATGATTTGTCTAGAAGTGTTGATAGAATTTCTTATGATGTAGAAAATCTCAAGATGAATTTTTGTGCCTAAGGTTGAGGAATCAATTAAAGCACTTTATGTTTCTATGGATGGAAGTAAGAAAAGAACCGGTATGCTTAGAGCTAAAAGAGAATTTTTAGAAAAAAAAACGTTTTGTAGTGATTGCTTCCACAAAAGATGAAGATCTTAAAATGATTGGTGTTCCTGCTATTGATTCCTTGTTTAGTCAAATTAAGATTGATGAAAAAGGGACTGGAGAAGAGTCAACTTTAGCTAGAAGGCGTCCCGATAATCTGGAGGGTGAAAATCTTGTTGAGAAAATTGATAAAAGTGGGTTTGAAGAGGTCAAAACTTTAACTAGTGATGTGCCCACTCTTTTGGATTACAAAGACTTTAATTATGATAGGTGCTCTTTGATTGATTGTATTTATTTGTTGCAATCCATGATTAATTCACCCCATGCTTATGAACAGAATAAAGCATTTACTAAACATATTGTTGATGCCTTGATGAAAGCTTTAGAAGAAAAGTTGGAATTAGAAGTTTCAATTCCTAGAAAATTGCATGATGAGTGGGAAATTATGAGTGTTTTCTTTATGTGAGTTGGGTGCTAGTGTTTCTACAATTCTGAAATCTTTATTTCATGTGCTTGGTCTTACCGATATTGAAGAATGTTCTTTAAATTTGCACTTGGCGGATTCTACTATTAAGAAGCCTATGGGAAGAATTAATGATGTTCTTATTCTTGCAAATAGGAATTATGTGCCCATAGATTTTATTGTTCTTGATATTGATTGCAATCTGTCTTGTCCAATTATTCTTGGTAGTCCGTTTTTACGTACTATTGTCTATTGGTGTCGTGATTGATATGAAAGAAGGCAATATTAAATTTCAATTTCCTCTAAGGAAGGGTATGGAACACTTCCCTAGAACAAGAATTAGGCCACCATATGAATCAATCATGAGGGCATCATATGGATCTAGAAACAAAGATGACCATACTTAGATCCTTGTTGTATGCCTAGCTAGGGGCGTAAAACAATAGCGCTTGCTGGGAGGCCCAATGAATAAGATTTATTTTTGCTTTTTGCTTTTGTTCTTGAGTGTTTGAACAACTATGATACTTTTATGATTGTGTTTTTTGTGTTTTAATTAGTGTTTGTGCCAAGTAAAGCCTTTAGGATCTTCTTGGGTGATAGTTGTTTGATCCTGCTGAAAAACAGAAACTTTTGCGCTCACGAAAATAATTCTCATTTTTAAAGAAGCGTGATAAAATACGAATTCCTTTTGCAGAAGATTAATATACAAATTGCTCAGGTCTTCCTAATTTTTTAGAATTTTTGGAGTTACAGAAGTATTCGAAATATCCAGATTTCTACAGACTGTTCTGTTTTTGACAGTTTCTGTTTTCTTTGTGTTGTGTGATTGTTTTGATGATTCTATGGTTTTCTTTGAAGAGTTTTTGCCATATAAAAGTTGGAATATGGTAGATATAATGCAATAATAAAATATGAATAGGTTGCAACAGTACTTATAGTAGTGCTTTGTTTTCTTATACTAACGGATCTCATGAAGGTTTTGTTGAGTTTTGTTTGATTGAAGTTTTCAAGTTTTGGGTGATGTTACAATGGATGAAGGAATAAGGAGTAAGAAGAGCCTAAGCTTGGGGATTCCCATGGCATCCCAAGCTATTATCCAAAGACAAGCATGCAACTAAGCTTCGGGATGCCCCAAGTGGCATCCCCTCTTTCTTCTAACGACCATCAGTATTTTACTCGAAGCTATATTTTTATTCGTCACATACTATGAGTTTTGCTTGGAGCGTCTTGTATGATATGAGTCTTTGCTTGTTTTGCTTTTTATTTGAAGTCTTGGTTCCTTTCTGAGCACACCTATTTGAGAGAGCCAAAATTATGCCTTGACTTGTTAGAATTGCTCTCTATGCTTCACTTAAATCTTTATGAGCTATGGAATTGCTCTAGTGCTTCACTTATATCTTTTTTAGCACAGTGTGCTTTGTTATTTTTTAAGAAATGCTCTCATGCTTCACTTAGACTTATTTGAGAGTTAGTAAAAATTTGAAGAAATTCTCTCTTGCTTCACTTAAATTAATTTAAGAGAAAGAAATATTATGCTCATGATCTTCACTTATATTTGTTTGAGCTTGTCAAAAGCAACACATAAAAATTAGTTCCAAAGTGATAGATATCCAAGAAGGATATAATAAAAACTTTCACGAAGATCATTGGACAAAATAAACTTGATTCCTTGTAATAGTTTTGAGATATGATGATGTGATATGTGAGTCATGTTGATGAATAATTATGCTTTAGTAAGAATATTGGTGTTAAGGTTTGTGATTCCTTATGCAAGCACGAAAGTCAATAGTTATGCAATGAAATTACATCCTACTTGTGGTCCATTGTTCGGTGTTAATTATGCTTAATGCTCGCTTATGAGATTATTTGTTTCTTGGTTGGTCGCTTCTCAATCTTTTGCTAGCCTTCATTTTGCACTAAGTATGATCACTACTTGTGCATCCAAAATCCTTTAAATCGGTTTTGCCACATGAGTCCACTATATCTACCTATATGTGGTATTCTTTTGCTGTTCTAAGCAAATTTGTATGTCCCATTTCTAATTTTCAAAATAAATTTCTCTTCTATGTGCTCGTACCGCTCGCGAGGCGGTGAGGTGTGGCCGATATTTTCCATGCTAGATGTGTTATTCTCACGATGAGTGTTTATTCACTTGTAATTGCACGAGAGTATGGCAAAGGTATTAGGGATGCCCAGTCCCAAAATGAAAAATGAATTTAATTTATGTTGTCAAATAATAAATTTCTTGAAAAGTGTTGGTATGAAAGGCCCCGTGGATACGGCTAGCCATGGAAACTGAAAGTATGGTGGAAAAAGGAAATAAACTTTATTTTATGTTTGGGAACCGCCTATGATATATCTAGCATGGAAAGTGTGGGGAACTCTGAGTCGTTTTCGTTGGTGGGAAAAGTATGCCTCCCAAAATGTTTTTATCTCTATGTTTTTCGCTTTGAGCTCTGGCACCTCTACAAATCCCTAGTTCCCTCCGCGAAGGGCCTTTCTTTTACTTTATTCAATTTTTATTTTTAATTTGAGTCTCCATCTTCTCTTATAAAAGCACCAACTAGGGGCATTATGATCGCATTTCTGAGCATTGGGTGTAGCTAATATGCGAGTGCGTTTCAAAAATGGATCAATGATTGAGCCTAATGGGCTAGAGATAACTTATTTTAGCATTGATATTTTGAAAGACATGGTTGCTTGTTGATATGCTTGAGTATTTAAGTTATCATGTAAAAACTAGACTATTGCTTTGAACCATATAAAAGTCCAAATGTCCATGCTATCAAGAAAAGAATATGAGATGACATGTTAGGCAGCATTCAACATCAAAAATTCTGTTTTTGTCATTTACCTACTCGAGGACGAGCAGGAATTAAGCTTGGGGATGCTGATACGTCTCCAACGTATCTATAATTTTTGATTGTTCCCTGCTGTTATATTATCATTCTAGGATGTTTTATTATCATTTTATAGTCATTTTATATCATTTTTTGGTACTAGCCTATTAACATAGTGGCAAGTGCCAGTTGATGTTTTCTGCATGTTTTTTACATCGCAAGAAATCAATACCAAACGGAGTCCAAACGCAGTGAAACTTTTTGTGGATTTGGTTTTTGGACCAGAAGACATCCAGTGAGCCAGAGAAGCGCCTGGGGGTGCTCCGAGGGGAGCACAATCCACCAGGGCGCGCCTGGAGGCCCAGGCACGCCCTGGTGGGTTGTGCCCACCTCGGGTCCCCCGGACCGCCACTTTACTCTATAAATACCCCAATATTCCAGAAACCCTAGGGGAGTCGACGAAAATCTATTCCAGCCACCGCAAGTTCCAGAAACACCAGATCCAATCTAGACACCATCACGGAGGGGTGCATCATGTTCATTGGTGCCTCTCCAATGATGCGTTAGTAGTTCTTTGTAGACCTACGGGTCCGTAGTGACTAGCTAGGTGGCTTCCTCTCTCTCGCTTGATTCTCAATACAATGGTCTCTTGGAGATCCATATGTTGTAACTCTTTTTATGTGTGTTTGTTGGGATCGGATGAACTTTGAGTTTATGATCAAATCTATCTTTTTATCCATGAAAGTTATTTGAGTCTTCTTTGATCTCTTATATGCATGATTGCTTATAGCCTTGTATTTCTTCTCCGATATTTGGGTTTTGTTTGGCCAACTTGATCTATTTATCTTGCAATGGGAAGAGGTGCTTTGTGATGGGTTCGATCTTACTGCTTGATCCCACCGATCAAGGGGAACCGACACGTATGTATCGCTGCCATGAAGGATAACAAGATGGGGTCTATTTCTACATAAATAGATCTTGTCTACATCATGTCATCGTTCTTATTGCATTACTCCATTTTTCCATGAACTTAATACACTAGATGCATCTTTGGATAGCGGTCGATGTGTGGTGTAATAGTAGTAGATGCAGGCAAGAGTCGGTCTACTAATCTTGGACGTGATGCCTATATAATGATCATTGCCTGGATATCGTCATGATTATTTGAAGTTCTATCAATTTCCCAACAGTAATTTGTTTACCCACCGTTTGCTTTTTTTTCTTGAGAGAAGCCACTAGTGAAATATACGGCCCTCGGGTCTCTTCTTTAATATATTTGCCTGTGCGATCTACTTTCCTTTGCCTTTATTTTCAGATCTATTAAACTAAAAATATAAAAATAGCTTGTTGCACTTTATTTTATTTGGTGTTCGATCTATCAATATTTACAACTCTCTCACGTCCGTTTGCCAATTTCTGGCGCCGTTACCCGAAAGGGATTGACAACCCCTTTAATACGTTGGGTTGCGAGTATTTGTTATTTGTGTGCAGGTGTTGTTTACGTAGTGTTGCTTGGTTCTCCTACTAGTTCAATAACCTTGGTCTCATCACTGAGGGAAATACCTACCGTCGTTGTGCTGCATCATCCCTTCCTCTTTGGGGAAATACCGACATAGTTCTAGCAGACATCAGACCCTTGCGAGGCTGGCCCTACCAGCGGTCCTCACGAGGCTGATCGCGCCAGACCTGGCGGGGGTCGCGGTTGTCCCAGCGTCCTCCGCCTCGGCCTCCTCCATGGTTGTAGCCTCAGTCATTGCGCTCGGGGCGACGACCGAGGAGCCCGTCGTGGCTGGCCCTGAGCTCCTGGCAGTCATTGGTGTTGTGGATGTGCACGTTGTGGAAGACACGAAACGGGCGGCTGCCCTTTGATGACTCCGGGTGGTCGCAGCCGCACTTCATCTCGGGTTTGGCCGCGAGCACAGCTGGTCCCTTGCGCTTCACATCCTTAGCCTTGGCTTTCTTGTCTTCTGGGTCCGCCTCTGGAAGCTCCAGGAGGGAGAGGCGGGCTTCCTCATCTCTCGCGCACCTGGTTGCCATATTAGAGCGATATTTGTCTTCGTGTGCCTTCATGTGTTGTTGTGCTCGAAGCAGGTGCTCTCGAATCAGACCTTGCATCAGATTTCTTTCAGCTAGCCATCCAGACAAATCAGAAGACAAAGAACTTTGTAGGTTGGCAACACCCAAGTGCCTTGGCTGATAACCGTAAAGAACTTGAAATGGTGTTTTGGCCAGAGCTGAATGGTAATTAGTGTTGTACCAATATTCCGCTTGAGGTAACCAATGAGCCCACTTCTTGGGTGCAGAATGGACCATGCACCGAAGGAAAGTTTCCAAACACCGATTCAGTTTTTTTCGATCGTCCATCTGCTTGTGGTGGTCATGGAGCTCATGTTCATTTTGGTATCCGATAACCTGCATAGTTCATGCCAGAGAGTATCGGTGAAGATAGGGTCTCGGTAAGTCACCAGACCTGAGGGAGGCCATGCAATTTGTATATGTTGTCGAGGTATACTTGAGCCACTTATGTAACGCAAAGAAATGGATGAGCAAGAGGAAGAAGTGCCCATATTTACTGAATTTATCGATGACCACTAGAATAGTGTCAAATTGTTTGCTTTTAGGAAGACCGCCAATGAAATCCATAGTAACGAAGTTCCAAGCTTCTTTCGCACCGCAAAGGACTAAGGAGACCCGGTTTCTCGATATGCTCAGATTTAACTTGTTGACAAACAATGCAGTCTTTGACATACTTCGGATGTCTTGTTTCATAACCGGCCGAGCTTTAATTCTTTGGTAAGTTCCTTGGAACCCGTAATGTCCCCAATGCCACTTGAGTGGAGAGACAACATAATTGCTTTTTGTGCTTCAGACAGCTCCCCAACCAGATTCTCGGTCCTTATATCCGATAATGCCCTCGTGTAACACATATCCTTTCTCATTTGATCCAAGAAGAGATAATTCTTGGAGCAATTGCTTGTCTTCGTATCGTTGCCGATACCCTTCAGAGACTCATCGTAAGCCACTTGGGTGTGCAAAATGAAATGGTATGAAGTTCGGAGGAGCAGGAGACCTAGAGAGAGCATCGCAGCAGATTATCCTAGCCCTTCTTATATAAAATGTTGTAGTTCAATCCCAATAGTTTCGTAAGTGCTTTCATTGCATGGGATTACTAATCCTTTGATCTTGCAGATGTGTCAAGCTCCTATGATCTGCTGCCAATGTTAATGGAGCATGTTGTAAATAAGTTCTCCATCCGCCCACCGCTGTAATTACAGCTAAGCACTCTTTCTCATAAGTAGATAGTGCATGTGCCCTTGGTCCTAGAGCCTTGCCGGAGATAAGAAATTGGATGCCCCTCTTGCATTAACACTGCTCCAATGCCATTGTTTCTAGCATCAGTTTCAATGACAAACACCTTCTTGAAATCTGGCAATGCCGTGACAGAGCCTGAGCTAAGGCAGACTTTAAGCTCGAAAGTTGCCTCATTAATGGGTGTCCGTGAATACCACATCCTTCTTCAAGAGATCGCACAAGCTCCTACTAATAATTGCATAATTCCTAATGAATCTCATTGTAGTATCCAATGTGCCTAGGAAACTCCCGACTTGTTTGACATTGATCGACCGCCACTCTCGAACAGCTGTAATCTTGGTTGGTTCAGTCTGAACTCCCTTCTCACAGATGACATGGCCAAGATATTTCAATTCCTGCTGAGCAAAAGAGCAATTACTTAGTTTCACAAACAACTGGTTGTCCTTTAGGATGTTGAATACTTGCTACAAATGTTGAAAATGCTCTTCCAAAGTTGCACCGGAGATGAGAATGTCATCCATAAAAACCAAGACACACTTTCGAGAAGAGGAGCAAATATTGTGTTCATTGCAGCTTGAAATGTGGCAGAGCATTGATCAGCCGAAAGGCATGACCTTGAATTCATACAATCCATGATGGGTCTTGAAAGCAGTTTTGTGTTCTTCTCCTTCCACCAGCCTGATTTGATGATAGCCTCCTTTCAAGTCCAACTTAGTGAAATAGTTAGCACCTACCAGTTCATCTAGGAGTTCTTCTACTATGGGCAGTAGCTATTTATGCTGAACTGTTACAGAGTTAAGCATTCTGTAATCCACGCAGAATCTCCAGGTTCCATCCTTCTTTCTGACCAACAACACCGGGAGAGGCAAAGGAACTTGTGCTATGTTGAATTAATCCTTGTTGCAGCATTGCGAGAGACTTGTGTTTCAATTTCTGTTTCGCATAGGGTTATATCTGTATGGTTTGACACTAACAGGTTTGGCACCGGTAGGAGGGGAATCGATGGTCAAAATCTCTGTGAGGAGGCAAAATATCGTGAGTATTGAATAGTTGTGAATGCTTGTCAATTAGAGGTTGAACTACGTGTGGAATACATGTTTCGCTTAGAGGTTGCTCTGCCATGTGGCAAAGGTGAATTACTTGCTCAATTGCCCCAATATTCGAGAAGGCCATGTAGATGTTTGCACGAAATAGCTGTACAAGGAGTGGGTTTCTCCCTAACTCCTCCGAGTGTAATCCTTGTGCCTTGATACTTAAATCTCATAACCTTCTTCCTCCAAATAGCCCACATAGGACTCATGGTCTCGAGCCACCGCATGCCTAAGAATAAGATGATATCATAAGTACCAGAGGTAAAACTTTCACCGAAGTTGTGAAAGTTTGTCCTTGATGTAACCATTGTAAATCGGGCACTTGAGTGTTACATGGTAATTTCCTCCATTGGCAACAAAGGATCATAGCAACAGGGATGTTCTCTGTAGGGCATTTCAACTCTTTGACTAGATCAGCTTTGATGAAATTGGTGGAACTCCCGAGAATCCACTAGGATGAGCAAGCGCCATTTGCCAACCATACCCTGCAGCCTTTATACTCTCTTTAGAAGATGCCCCGATTGCGGCCTGTTCAGATAATTTCATGCAGTTATCATCATGTTTATTGACCGTCGTTGTTCAGATTGCTCACCGTAAGATCCACTGAGTCATTTTCATATGGTTGTAAAGCATTCCATAACTCCTCCATGACGTGTAATCGAAACAGTCTTGGGGCATTTATGGCCTGGTGCATATTTCTCCCCACACTTGAAGCACTCTCCTCGTGCCCTTCTCTCTCGAGCCCTTAGATTATCCACCTTCTCCGGAACTTAGCATGATCTTCTCGATCTTTTGTCCGCAGTGTAGCCCCTCAGAGACCTTGATGCACATATGGTTTGGAGTTGTATCGTGGTTCCCATTTCTTGCTAAATTTAGATGTGTCCTTGGCCAATAGTGCTTCTTGTGTTTGAGCCATGGAATAAGCCAAATCCACAGTACTTGGTTGCTGCAATTTAATTGGTGCTCGAATAGCAGGTTTGAGTCCTTCCACAAAGCGATTAATAAAAAATGTTTCATCGTAGGACTGATTGTACACAAGCATCTTGTGCATGTGTTCCTCGAACATATGTGCATACTCATCCACCGCTTCGCTGTTTGCTTCAGGGAGAAGAAAACATCAATCGCTCTCGTGTATTTGTTGCGATTGAACTTGGCGAACACTGCTACATACAAAGCTGCCCAATTATCAATCGTGTGCATGGCTTTGTAAGTCTGAAGCCACAAAGCAGCATTGCCAGAAAAATACATTGTTGCGAAATCGACCCACAGTTCATGTTGAACATTGTACATCCGAAAATATTTCTCGCACTGTTGTTTCCACCATTTCAGGTTCTCTCCTTCAAACTTTGGAAAGTCAGACCGAGGGATTCGTGGCTTGAAACGACCGTGATGCGACCAAAGTGGCCATAAACAGGGAGTGATCGAGATCCTCATGGTCATCCGAGAAATAATCACTTATAGGGATTGGAACCGAGATTGCTCACCCCGGTAGTGGTTGCCCATTGTGACGAATCGCCACGATCTGTCATTGGTGGAGCCAGCCGATATTATGTCCTTCGGCGGCGTGTGTGTCCGAACGCTGCGGTGGAGGCGGAGGCGGCCGCTGGCGTCTGGCCGCCGTAGCTGCCGAGCTGATCCACGCGCGTACCACCCCATCCAAAGGCCCGCTTCATCTCGGCCATTGCCGCATCGAGCGAACTGTTGGCTATGAGAACGTGACCAAGGGTGGCCTCGGTCGCCCTGTGGAGTCCGTGGTCGTCTTCGCGAAGCGCCGAACGCCTTTGGCGACGAGGACGCGTACTTGTCGAGAGAGTCCTGAGCTCGCTCACCCGCTTCCGCCGGACGGCGCTTGCCTCCGAGACCGCCTTTTACTCTGGCTGAATCGTGTCCTGCACCAATTTCTGCAGATCCGCCAAGGAGAGCTCCACTGCCGCCATGTGAGCCGAGAGCGTCGGCTTGTTGGAGCGCGGTGTTGACGTTGATCGATTCACTCAACCAGACGCAGGTACACCGAGGTGTTTCGTGCGGAATCACCCGAGGGGATCCGCACCTTTGCCTGGAATTAGGAGCAAATCAACGGATTGATTTGTAGATCGCGAGCAAAATTCGGGTCGAGGATGCGGATCAATTTGGGCTCGAGTACCGGATGCTACGAGATCGCAGCAACTCCTCGCGTCACGCCAGGATATGGTAGTTTAGAGACGTAGACGGTGGCGTGGGGAAGAAAAAAAAACAGAGGAACGCCTGGGATTAGGGATACTGAGATTCAGTCATTACAATTCTGCCCTTCTACGCACATTAACACCGCTATATATATGTAGCTACATTACAGGCCTCACAGCCGCCCATCGCCACACTCTACGCAAGGGATGGGCCTAGCCCAGGTCGTTGCACATAGCAAGACGAGCTTGCTCCACTGGCGGTGGAAGTCAAACTTTGGTAAGCTGCGGGAGGAAGAAGACCTGGAAGCTTAGGCCAACTCCACCGCGCGACCTCAAACGGACGTCTGTTTTGTCTGGATTCTGTCCGTTTGGGTAGCGATTTGGGGTCGTGTCCGGGCCTGTCCTGGGATGCGGTGGCCGTGGCCCACAAGGCCGCATCCATTTTGCCCCATCCCGTCTGCTTACTTTTCAAATGCCAAGCCCTAGTTCAAGCCAGCCCCGGTTCATCACGCCGGCAACAGAGCCAGCCGCCTACACGCCCATCGCCGGCATCGGCCAAGCCGCAACACAACCAGCCTCCAAAATGAATAGTTCTCTCGCCGGCAACACAGCCAGCCGCCGCAACACAGCCGCCTCCAAAATGAATGTTTTCGCCGGCACACTACCGGCGGCCGGACGGGCAAGCGGCACCCATGCCAGCCTCAAAAAGAACGGCCACGCCGATTGGAGGACCTAGTTCAGGCCTTCGGCGTCGAGCATCTCCTTCTGCCTGGCCTCGAACCAGGCCCTCGTCTTGTCGCTCATCTTCGACAAGTCCACGCTCATGATCGCAAGGGACACCTCCTTCGCTTTGGTGGCGGCATTGGTGGCCTCGATGTCGAGCAGCCTCTGCCTGGCCTTGACGTTGTCGGCCTCGATGTCGAGCTGCCTTTGTCGGGCCGCCTCCTCCATGTCGAGCTGCCTTTGCCGGGCCGCCTCCTCCATGTCGATCTTCCTCCTCTTGGCCGCCTCCTCCATCTCAAGCTTCTGTCTTTGAAGGTCTAGGTATTGCTTCATTTGCTCGTCCTTGCTTTGCCGCTTCTTCTCGTCCCTCACATCCTTTTGAGACATTATGCCATGCAAAGTCCCATGCAAGGCCATGGATGAGGCGTCACGTATGTCGTCCACCTTGGAGTTGGTCTTGCCCTCGGCCTCTTCAACGCCTCGCCATCTCCACCTCCGCGAACTTGGCCGTCTTCAGTCCTCTCTTCCTTTGTAGTTCATCATATTGGTCCTTGAACTTAGGGCACATGTTGATGAGCGCCCAACAATGCGTAAGAGTGAATGGCTTGTCATTGTGGGGCCTTGAATGCCTCCAAAGATTGGAATGCCTACACCACATGATCAACAACAAGTGAACATGCAAACATATACACGGCCGAAGTCTCATGGCCGTAGCAAGGCAAGGGCTAGAAAGAGGAGATCATACCATGTCCCCAACGCCGAGACCACTTACGGGACGTGCTTCAACGCTCTCAAATGCGGCGCAATACTTGTTGCACTCTTGTTGGATGAACAACCATCTTTTTTGAATCGAGCCGATGCCACGGTTGCTTGTAATTTGGAAGGGCTCGAACATCTTTCTTTCGTGGAATGTTTTGTGGACTCTCGTCCAAAAAACAATGCCCTTTTGTTGCGCACCGGTCCTCGGATCTTGGCTAATCTCCATCCAAGCTTGGCAAATCAACTTGTCCTCATCTTGTGTATATGAACCCGTGCGAATGCTCTTCCTCTTCTTTTGTGCCTCTGCTCTTTGGGTGAGCTCATCGATGAACAATGGCGCACCACTAATATCAACGTCATTGTCTTCTTCTTCTTCTTCATCACCTTCGACGTAGATGTCATCGTCTTCATGCCACGAGTCACCATGGTCGTAGTCGGCCGCGGTCGTCGCCCCTTCATCGGGACGTACTCGGCGCGTCATCCCGACTTTTGTCTCATCGGGTCGAGGCACGACCATGCCCACCGTCAAGATCACGCCCTCCATGTAGCGGTTGTAGAAGGGTCGCCGATCACCGGGCGTTAGTTGGCATTTTGTCAAACAAGACGCTGGGGCCGCATGGTGCCCGTGAAGCGGTGCCCGTGCTCGCTTTCTTAGCATCTCGACGGACGGCCGCCCGCCGCTGACCAGGCGTGCCATTGAGGTCGATGACGGCCCGGCGCGGTGGACGGCGAGAACAAGCCCACGTCCGGCGACCCGAAAGCGGGTTCGCCCGTCGTGCCTTTGGCGGAGGGAAGCGAGGCGACATGGCGCGGTGCGCGACGTCGGCGATCGGGCAGCGTAGGCGGGCGACCGACGAGCTGTGGTTTCGCCAGCCGACGGCCGCAGGGAACCCGGCAGACGGCCCATGCAAGCATGAGGATGGCGTGCGCTTTGTTGACGAGGTCCTCCTTCGTCGGCAATTTGCGTCGCTGACCTCCAATCCTCGCCATTGGCGGCGAACTTAGCATTGCGGCGGCATTGACCTTGACGACCGCTCCCTGCTCCTCCTCTTCGCCGATTCCGCGTCCAACTTGGCGATCTCCTCCGGCGTGCACTCCGACCGCGGCTTCCTTGGCGCCTTCTTCTTCACCTTTGCGGGCGGGTCGACGGCCAGGCCGCCGGAACCCGGCGAGGCGTCGACCATGGACGGGGGAGAGAGGGGGCGGCGGGAGGGACGTGGGAGGGTTTGGGGCAAATGGCGCCAAATGGGCGTGAGGGGGTTTAAGGTTTCTCCCATCGACAGGCGGGCCAGGGGAAGACAAGCGCACGTCCCGTCCATCCGCGCGTTGTCCGTTTCACCCCAAACCGAGCGCAAATTTGGGCCGGGAATGGGTCGAAAACGGACGAAATCCGGACATTTGTCCCTTTAAGACCGCGCGCTGGGCCGCCTCTTTTGTCCCTTTTACCGTAAATGGACGGGGGCGGACAGGATAAGGTCGCGCGGTGGAGTTGTCCTTAGAAAAGTTGCCGAGATAGGTCACGCTGTAGCGCGTGCACAACCAACCCCTCCCATAGGCCCTCGCTCGGCCACACGTACCAGTCGATGGCCAACCCACACAGTCTAGGAGGGGAGGGTTGCGCCGGCGATTGGTGGCGGTGGTCGTCGGGCAGGACAGGAGCTCGCATGCCTGCGTATCGCACAGCCAGACGCATGCGCAGCAGTATCAACGTCCGCGGGCGTGATTGGCTGCTTGCATGCGTGGTGGCTACCGCAGATGCCTGCATCCCTCCACGTGCGTGCTTGCTCGCCGGGCACTGCATGTTGGCTGCTGCATGAACAGCACTGCATGTAGGTGCGGCCTTGACTTCCGACGCGTGGTCGCCGTCCGAGCACGCCGCTGGCTCGCCTTCCCTTGGCCTCCACCTACAGCGCGCCGCTAACTAATGTCGCCGGCGTGCATGCACATAATGTGTTTGATGATATGTCGCTTGCAGAGAGACTGGTTATTTTGCAGGAAAGGGGAAGGTGACACTGACACGTTTGGGGGGTCCAAAATCCAATTAGTGCATCCCAGTTGTAGATGCTCAAGGACACGCACGGCTGGTCGGGAAGGCGACCTGCATCCAGTCTTTTTCCAAGCATTTGAGTTGTTTGATTCTGCGCGGACGGCATGCAGTGTTGCAACAATGGGACACGTCAAAGCTACCCCAGCTTACTTTTCTATCCATAATATACAATGATACTAGTGGTT
The DNA here is from genome assembly GCA_021605145.1 of Aegilops bicornis. Lineage (NCBI taxonomy): Eukaryota > Viridiplantae > Streptophyta > Magnoliopsida > Poales > Poaceae > Aegilops > Aegilops bicornis. Next base: position 306,457,584 of record CM038671.1, on the reverse strand, counting down.
GAGGCCTGCCATTGCAGGCCTCTTGAGAGAAAGCTGTGCATGTATTTCTCCCTCTCAAAGAAAAAACCTTAACTTCATCTTAAAATTAAAAAGAAAACTTTCTCACAACACGTAACATCACTTCCATCTCAAAAAGAAAAAAGAAAAGCCAAAAAAACATTCTTAAAATGAAAAAGAAACAAAAGTCTCACTTTCATCTTTCAAAAATAATCTCCAAAAAAACTTTTCTCAAAAGAAAAAAGTCTCAATTTCATCTTCAAAAAAAAAAATCAAAATGTTTTTTGCCACGGCCAACCAGCATGCGGCAATTCTCCCGTAGCTTAATGAGTTTGATGATCAATCACTCCAACTGGTTTTATATATGCTACAGTACGAATATTACAAGAACCAAATGCATCCTCTAAAATACCACTCAGATTAATAAAACTGGAAATGAATGAATGTAATTAAGGCTTCCATATCTTCATCATACAATCTTCGGCATAGGTGGCAACCAAGTTTCTGTGAGGGTGGTGAGTAATGCCAATCACATCCTTGTCATGGACCTGAAATGGTGTCAAGGTGTTTTTTAGCATTTCAATAAAAATCAGTGTAACACAACCAGGTAAAGATTTCCATTTGAGAAATCCTACAAACCTTCATTAGATGCTCAAGTTTACCGGACTGTTGGCTAAAGCAATACATGTTCCTACATGATAAGTAGAAAAACTCTGGATCATCATCAAGAAACTCGGAAGCAGCATGAATGAATGTAGCAATTAGTAATAAACATAATATCCTCACATGTCTTCACCAACACAACATATCCATTCTCCTTTTGGTGAAACTGAAGCTGCAACAAAATCTCCTCCTTCCCGTTTACCAGATGAGAAACTCTTTACAACCTGCAACAAATTTTCAAGGCAAGAATAACCATAAGATAGAATTCATCATAACGCTCAACACTAAGGATAAATTTGGCAATGCATGTCCATTCTCCTTTTATCATTTGACTAACCAGTTTTTTCCTATTTTGTGGCTACTTCTCCATATCAGATTATACAATAATAAATTCAACATTAGCACAGTTACACCGCAAACTGAGCCTAAATTACAATGCACTTCATTAGCACCAAAACCACGAAACTCTTAGTCTCTAAGGGTCAAGAAAGATAACTTCCAAGGGTTCAACAAAGATAATGTCAAGCCTTTGAGAAGACAAAGATCTACCTGATACTCTTAGAAAAATATAGGTGTATATTTCATCCCTCAACTTAATCAGGTTGTGTAGGTTTCGCCCCTCGTCTTTTTTGAGGTGTAATTTTTAGCCTTAACTGTCAATAGCGGGTATTTTGGTACCTCAAGCGGCTACTCGGTGATCAAATCTGACCAGGACGTAGCACCACGGGAGAAGGCAGATGTGATGAGAGACCATATCTCCATGCTCCTATTGTCGTACACACAGACGTCGGCGTCCAAGGACCTGGAGCCGTTCATCTCCTCGCAGTTGTTCCTTTCGATCAATGATATCACGGCTAGGGTGCGTGACATGCTGCATGAAGAGGTTCAGCCTATGGTGATGCCCGAGGCCTGGGTCAAGCTGCACGGCATCCCCAAGAAACACCGCAGGGTGGAGCGCATCATGGAGGGGCTTAAGATGTTGGGCCGTCCGATTGTGGTCAACGAGCTCTCTCTCACTAGGTTGGGGCCTGTGAAAATGAAGCTTGCGTGTAAAGCGCCAGAGAAGCTCAACGGCGTCGTCGAAGTTTGGTTTAACCATGAGGGTTATCAGATCAAGGTGGAGCTCGGGCGCTTGCCCAAGCGCAAGGGGTGACGGTGGTGCTCAGGGGCCCGGCCCCTGGCCCCTCGGACAAACAACCCCCAAGCAATGCTGGCAAGTCAGGCCGTTCCCTCCCCCCGGGCGGTAACAGCAAGCATAGTGGTGGTAGCGGTGGCGCTCCCGGAAAGGATAAAGATGCTGCTGGTGGGAACCATGGCGTCGCTGAGAATATCGATGTGGATATGGGGGTGCAGGAGGACGAGCTTGAGGACAGTATCCGGGACACGTCCATTGACACTGAAACATGGGACAAGTTGGGCGCTCCGAGAGGCGGGGCTCTGGTGGTGGCAACCCAAGATACGGCGGTGAGTGTTCCATCGCTGGCCCGCCACAGCTGTAGCTTTTGATGAGTATGGCTCCAACTCATCACTGCCGGTCCCGGAGCTGGACTCCGATCCAATGGTGGTGGAATCACCAAGGGGTAAGGAGGGGGGGGGGGTCCCTCATGCCCTCTTCCCCTGTGGCAGTGGGTTTCGACTCTGGCTGTGTTCTGAACGAGGGGTCCGACATGACGCCTGCATCTGGACGATGCGGCTCGAGTGGCTCGGGCGGCGGGGAGGAAGCCGCTGTCCAAGGGGGCGGCCTCTCTGGCCCCTGAACCGGCGACGGCCCTGCGGGGCGAGCTCGGGGCGGCGGGGACAGGTGCCAGGGCCAAGCACTCCAAGGAAACTCCAGTGGTGCAGCGTGCGCCCAGCGTCCGGGCCAAGGCCAAGTTGGGCGACATGACGTCCATGGAAAGCGCCAAGCTCCGCCTCGCCGACAAGAACATGGAAGCCACAGGTAACCCGCTGTCCTCTTTCAGGATTTTAAACGCCTTTTCGGATGAACACCTGGCTTCGATTTTGAGCAATAGTGGTGTTGCGGTGACGGTTAGTAACGGCTATATCATATCCCTTGTACGTGCACGCGAGGAGGCCCAGGCCGCGCTTGCCGAGGCTGCTGCTAGGTGTGCGGCAGCACCAGATGGGTCCATGGCACCAGTTGGGGCTGTTGCTGGACCTGTGCCCGATGGGGAAGCAGAGGAGAGGGAGGCCTCTGCTATTCCTTCTTCTAGCCATGCCCCGGCTAGGAAGCGCGTGGCAAAAGCGGTGAGCTCTAGAGGAGTTCGCCTTCGAAATAGTATTATTTAATGCGCTATATATTTTGGAATATTCGGGGCTGCGGTCATGTATGGCGTCGCACGCAGCTTAGAGAGTACATGGCTAAAGAGCGTATCGATGTAGTGGCGTTGCAAGAGACGATTAAAGCAGACTTTACTTTCAGAGATCTACTTGCACTCGACCCGCTACAGCGTTTTGATTGGCAATGGGTGCCCTCCACCGGTCACTTGGGTGGCCTCTTAATGGGTTGTAATCGTGATGCATGTGATGTAACTGTGTGGGAGTGTGGTGTGTTCTTTATTGCTGCTACCATTCGACACCGTGTTTCCGGGCTGTCTGGGGTGATTGTATGTGTGTACGGCCCGGCGGACCATGCGAGATCAGCCGAGTTTCTGTCCGAGCTCACAGATTTGGTCGGGGCCAAACGAGCGGCCAACCTCCCTTTGGTCGTGGGTGGGGATTTTAACTTGATCCGCTCGGGGGCGGACAAGAACAACGACAATGTTGACTGGGCGAGGGTGTCCATGTTCAACAACGCGATTGCGGCAGCGACGCTGCGAGAAGCTGCGTGTACAAGAGCTAGGTATACCTGGACTAACAAGCAATTGCGACCTGTTCACAGCGTTCTCGACCGAGTTTTCTTCACACCTGAGTGGGAAGCTCTCTTTCCCCTTTGCTCCTTGGTGGCAGAGACACGGATAGGATCCGACCATCTTCCCCTCATTCTCTCCTCAGGAGAGGAATCCATTTGTCATAGCAGTAGGTTCTACTTCGAAACAGCATGGTTCGAGGCAGAGGGCTTCGAGCACATGATTAATGAGCGGTGGTCGCTCATTGTGTCGCATTTAGGGTACCAACATGGTCCGGCGGAGTTCTGGACTGCCGCGGCTGCCATTCTGCACGCTTATCTACGTGGATGGGGGGCTAACCACGGAAGTGAATCCAAGAAGGAGCGGGCTAGACTTGTAGAGGAGATTGCGGCGCTGGACACACAAGTCGGTACCCTTTCCCGAAAGCGAGTGGGCACATAGATATGCCCTTGAAAACCAAGTTCTCACTATTCTAAGAGTAGAAGAAGAATATTGGCGTCGTAGGGGCGGCGTGAAATGGGTGACTAAGGGAGATGCGAATACTAGCTATTTCCATACGTATGTGAATGGTCGAAAGCGTAAATGCTCTATTTTGCGTCTTAATTCGGATAATGGCCTCCTAGTATCCCAAAACGAAATTGCTAGTCACATCTATGATTTTTTCATTGGTCTGTTGGGAACGGCCGAGGAAAAAGTTTTGTGCCTACAGAGGGTGTCGTAGGCAGAGAACGACGGGTTGGCCTTGTCCTTCCTGCTGGAGGAGATTGACAAGGCGTTGACAGATATGAAGACGGACACGGCGCCGGGTCCCGATGGCTGGCCTGTGGAGTTCTTTAAAAAGTTTTGGCCCGGCCTTAAGCGTATCTTCTATGCGTTAGTTAATGGCTTTGCGCTAGGAACGGTGGACCTGTCCGCCTTAACTACAGTGCTATCAGTCTTATCCCTAAGGTTAAGGGCGCGGACAATATTAAGCTGTTTAGCCCTATCACTCTTATTAACGTCCCGTTCAAGCTATGTGCTAAGGCGTACGCCACACGTCTGGCACCAATTGCACAACGAGTGATCCTAAAAAGCCAAACCGCCTTTCTTAAGGGACACAATAGTATAGAGGGGCCGATCGCGCTCCTTGAGATAGTTCATGAGATAGCGCACCAAGGGGAAGGGTGTAATGCTTAAGCTCGACTTCGAAAAAGCCTACAACCAAGTGAACTGGGAGTTCTTTCGGGAGGTTCTCCTCAAAAAGGGCTTTGAGGCAGGCTTTGTTCACCATATCATGCACCTCGTCAGCTGCGGACAGACGGCGGTTACGATTAACGGTGAGGTGGGCAAGTTCTTCCGCAACAAAAGGGGCCTTCGCCAAGGTGACCCTAGCTCGCCGCTCATCTTCAATTTCATTGCGGACGCCCTGTGGGCAATGCTCGCCAAGGCCAGAGCGGCTGGGCACATCAAAGGGTTAGTGGCCCACCTCATTCCAGGAGGGGTGACCCACCTGTGATACGCAGATGACACGATGCTTCTCTTCAAGCCTGATAACCATAGTATCGCATCGATCAAGTTGTTGTTGCTCGCTTTTGAACTCCTTTCCGGGCTTAAAACAAACTTTCTAAAAAGTGAGGTAATCACCATAGGGATGGGACAATTGCAAGCTTGGGGGCTTTCCGATGAAGTACCTCGTCCTTTCGATTTCCCATCGAAAACTTTCGATCTCCGAGTGGGAGCCACTCTATGGCAAGGTGGCTAATAGGGTTAGCCCGTGGCGAGGGAGGTTTATGTTTTTGGCGGCAGGCTGATTCTTACTAATTCTAGCCTCTCCTCCCTCCCATTTTTCACCATGGGAATGTTTCTTCTGGCGGGTGGGGTCCACTCGAAATTAGACACCCCTCGCTCCAAGTTCTTTTTGGAAGGAACTGGAATCAAACGGAAATATCACTTGGTCAAGTGGGCGGCGGTGTGTAGGCCAAAAAAATTCGGAGGCTTGGGGATTACCAATTCCAAGCTTATGAATGTAGCCCTTCTCACCAAGTGGTGGTGGCGCCTGGCCCAAAACGAGTCGGGGCTCTGGGCGGATCTCCTACGGGCAAAATACTTCCCGGAAGGAAATCTGTTTAAGGCGACACCTTCGGGCTCGGCGTTTTGGAACGGGATCCAAGCGGTCCGACCGGCATTTTCGGTAGGGGCCCATTTTGATATTAATAACGGCATGTCCACTCGGTTTTGGCTAGATAACTGGTTAGATGCGAGGCCGCTATGGCAATCCTACCCTCTGCTCTTCCAATTAGCCACGGACACTAACGTGATGGTGGGCGATGCCCTTAGTACCTCACCGCCGGCAATAAACTTTATGCGATCCCTCTCTTCGCTGGAAGCAACGAGCTGGGACGAGCTGGTGGCCAAAATCGGAAACAGACAACTTAGCTCAGGGGCTCATTTGGTCACCTAGGGCCTGTCCGCGTCCCATAAATTCTCGGTAAAACCCTTGTACTCCAAGTTGACGGAGGGAAACGCCTTGGACATAGCTAGGGGGCTTTGGAAGGCTGGTATACCACTCGCGATTAAGATCTTGTGGCAAATGTTTAAAAATCGTCTTCCGACGGCGGCTAATGTGGCCAAGCGTAATGGCCCATCTAATGGTTCTTGCGCCGTTTGTGGTTTACAGGAGGATGCGAACCACGTTTTCTTTCAATGCGCTTTAGCTAGGTTTGCTTGGAGCGCTGTTAGGGACGCGTTTCACCAGAACTGGAACCCAGCGTCGGGTTCGGATCTGCTAGCTCTACTGCAAACCCAGAGGGGGTCTAGTGCATGGATCGTGTGGCGTTGCGTAGCGGCGTTTCTGTGGTCTGTTTGGACGACCTGGAACAAAATTACGATGGAAAAGAAATTCCATGCTTACCCCGCTGATGTTATTTTCAAATGTCATCTCTTCCTACAGATGTGGACACCGTTGGGGAAGCAACGTGATGCTGAGCGCATGAGGGAAACCATGGAGAAGATCAGCAACACTTTAACGCTTGCTCGTCAATCCACGTAGCTGGTCTTTACTTTTGGTGTCTTCAGTTTGCGCCGGGAGGAAGGACATGATGATTCAAGTGGAGACATATTTTGCGTTCCTTGCTTCCTGCATTTTGGACTTACCGTATTTCGTTTTTGCTGTCTTGTGTCATTTGAACTTAAAGGTTTGTAAGGTTCGGAACCTATGTGGATGCTACCTTGTGGCTTTATTAATTTAAAGCCGGACCAGCACAAAATATTGGCTATCAAATTGCCATACCCACCTCTAAAAAAGTTGCCTACTTTTAGCAATTTTTGGCGTTGCAAACCAAGCATACGTTTTATCTTCCTATTTCTATTGGATTTGTGATGTCCTAAATATCCTGATAGATATCAGGGAAATATGCAACTTGTATTATCTGGAGGCTAAAGCCATCAATTATACATGTACAGGGGGAGGCCAAAGGGCAGAATGCAAAAGGACAAAATAAATATAACTCTACCCCCCCCCCCCCCTTCAAACTCATGGTGGATCCACAACACTGACTTTGGAGAGGTAAAAACCATGTTGCGCTCTAGTCTGGGCCTTCATGAAGGAAGTCCGCCAGCTGTAACTCAGAACGCACATACTGAAGAGCAATAACATGGTCCTGCACATCAGCGCGCACAAAGAAAGCATTAACACCAATATGCTTGGTAAGCTCATGCTTCACGGGTCCCGTGCAATAATGATAGCACATGTACTGTCTGACAGGAGTGTAGTTAGTGTCAGAAACACCAAAATCCTCGAGTAACCACCGTAACCAAGTCATCTATGCCGTGAGAAGCCATAGCTCGCAACTCAGCCTCTGCACTTGAACCGGAAACTGCGGTCTGTTTCTTCGCCTACCAGGCAATGAGAGAACCACCAAGAAAGACACAGTAAGCAGAAAGTGAACGGCGATCCGAAGGATCACTAGCCAAGGTAGCATCTGAATAGGCTTGGAGCTATAACGTGCTAGAACGAGGAAAGAAGAGACGGTGAGAGATCGTGCCACGAAGATATCGTAGAACACGAAGAAGATGACCATAGTGAACCGAAGTGGGAGAAGAAACAAACTGACTCAGGATATGGACAGGATAGGAGATATCCAGACGAGTGACGGCGAGATAGACAAGACTCCCAACAAGATGACGATAACGAGTCGGGTCAGACAAGGCTCGCCATCAGAAGCACGAAGGTGAACATTAAGCTCCATAGGAGTCTCAACAGTGTTTCATCACTAAGAGCCGCACGAGTAAGAAGATCATGGATATACTTCTCTTGGGAAATAAAAAAGGCATCAGGGGTGGAGGAAAGCTCAATCCCAAGAAAGTAACAAAGAGGACCAAGATCAGACATAAGAAATTGTTTATTCAGACGGGCCTTGACAAAGGCAATATACTCAAGATCATCGCTAGTGATGATCATGTCATCAACATATAGGAGAAGAAGAGTGCGACCACGAGCAGAAAGGTGGACAAACAACGTTGGATCATGAGCACTAGGTGTAAAAACAGCTGCAATGACCACAGAGGCAAAACGCTCAAACCAAGCGCGGGAGGCTTGCTTAAGGCCATAGAGAGAGTGACGAAGACGACAAACCATGCCATCAGGAACTGAATACCCAGGTGGTGGCTGCATATAAACTTCCTCGCGCAACTCACCATTAAGGAAGGCATTCTTAACATCAAGCTGAGACACAGACCAACGGAGGATAGAGGCCACGGCGAGAAGTGTGCGGACAGTGGTCATATGGGCCACAGGAGCAAAAGTCTCATCGTAATCACGACCATGCTCCTGTTGAAGGCCACGAGCCACAAGACGAGCTTTATAACGCTCAAGAGAACCATCAGAGCGAGTCTTAAACTTATAGACCCACTTACAAGTGATGGGATGAACATGGGGAGAAAGAGAAACCATATCCCACGTGCCAGTGCGCTGAAGTGCAGCAATCTCCTCTGCCATCACAAACTTGCATTCAGGATGAACAACATCATCGCGATAAGTGGCAGGCTCAAGTATAGCCGAAGAACCATATCAGGAAGGAGAATAGCGGCCAGGAGGAGGACAAGGCCGAGCCCGAAGACCATAAGTCAGTTGAGAAGAGGAAGACGACACACCAGAAGTAGATGGCACATTAGTGGACGCATCCACAACATGTGGACGCGAGTGGAACGGAAAGGAAAAGAGGGACAAGTAGGAACCACCGGAGGTGGAGAAGGGAAGACATCGATGTTGACAGGGAAGGCATCGTTGATGAATGTGGAGACGGGGAAGGAATCGGTGATGAAGGTGGAGACGGGGAAGGTATCAGTAATGAAGGTGGAGAGTCATGCGACAATGGAGGAGAAGAATCTGTGGGAGAGGACGGCGACATATCTGCAACAATGGGGGAAGGAGGGGTAGGGATATGGGGCATAGAGGGAGGTGTATCGGGAAACGTGAGAACCATCAGAGCGAGTCTTAATCTTATAGACCCACTTACACGTGATGGGACGAACACGAGGAGGAAGAGAAACCAGATCCCACGTGCCGGTGCGCTCAAGGGCAGCAATCTCCTCTGCCATCGCAAACTGCCATTCAGGATGAACAACAGCATCTCGATAAGAAGTCGACTCAAGAACGGTTAAAAGACCATAGCGAGAAAGAGAATATCGGTCAGTGGGCGGACAAGGCCGAGAACGAAGACCATAAGAGGAAGATGACACATTTATCCACCACACGTAGACAACAAGTATAATGGAAAGGAAAGGAGGGAAGAGGTGGAATCATTGGAGGTGGAGATGGGGAATGTATCGATGATGAAGGTGGAGAAGGGGAAGGTATCGGTGATGAAGGTGGAGAGGTGAGGAAGGTGGAGGGTCATGCGATGAAGGAGGAGAAAAAATCGTAGGAGAGGACGGTGTCAGATCTGCAATAGCGGAACGAGGAGTAGGAATACTGGGCACAGAGGGAGGTCTATCCGGAAACGTAAGAAAAGAGATGTCCTCCGTGGAAAAGGCCGAGGAGGATGGACGCGGGTAGAAGGGACGAGACTCATCAAAGGTCACATCCCGGGAAATACGCATCCGACGACCAGCGGGATCCCAACACCGCTAGCCCTTATGCTCATCACTGTATCTGAGAAAGACACACTCAACAGACTGACCAGTTAGTTTGGTGCGTTCACGAGGGGCAAGCAAAACATAGCAAACGCAACAAAACATAGCAAACGCAGCAAAACAAAAGAATCGTCGAATAATCAGGAGAACGACCAGAAAGGTGCTCGAGAGGAATACCACCCTGTAGAGCAGCAAATGGTTGAATGTTAATGAGATAGGTGGAAGTGGTAACGGCCTCAGCCTAGAAGTGAGGCGGAAGAGAGGCGGCGATCATCATCGCACGCACCGTCTCAAGAAGGTGACGATGCTTGCGCTGAACCACACCATTCTGAGCATGAGCACCACGACAAGAGAACTGAGGAAGAGTGCCTTGCTCAGCAAGGAATCCTCACAGCACATGGGAAATATACTCACCAGCTGAATCTGCGCGAAAAACACAAAGAGGAGTAGAAAACTGGGTATGAACCATGGCAGCAAATTTTTTATATAGATAAGACCTCACTACGAGAAGACATGAAATAGATCTAAGTGTACCGAGAAAAATCGTCTATAAAGATAATATAGTAGCGATGACCCCCTTTCAAAGCGAAGGGAGCCGGACCCTAAACATCAGAGTGAACGAGATCAAAAGGGCGCTCGGATACTGACTCACTATGAGGATAGGGTAGCTGAATCTGCTTACCAAGTCTACAACCCAGACAATCCAACGAAGCGTTACCAGAGACAGACCCTAGAACACCGCGATTAACCAAAGACAAGAGACAAGAACCACATAAATGGCCAAGATGATGATGCCACTGCTGAAAAGAACTGGTAAATGTAGCAGCAGGGGTTGCGAGACTGGCGGCGGTGGCAGCGGATGGAAGACGAAGCCAGTCAAGCTCCCAGAGACCATCGGAGCGTCGAGGGTCAGCACCAAGCAGAGAACCCGTGCGACGATTCTGAACAGAACATGAATCAAAGTCAAGAATGACCCTACAATAGTCAACAATCTGACCACATGATATGAGCTGCATGGTAAGTCGAGGAGCATGAGCGACAGAGGGAACATGAAATGAAGAAGTGCTAAGAGTACCTCGACTAGCTACAGGGAGGGGAGTGCCGTCAACAGTAAGAACAGGTCGAATGGAGGTCAAAGTAGAAGAATCATAAGTCATATGAAAAGACGCTTCAGTATCAAGAATCCATGGGGATGTACCTGAATGGTTTCTCAATGCTAGAAAAGTCAGTCACGAAACTTGCAGAACCAGTCGGTGAAGAATCCCAAGCAGCAAGCAGGCATCGCAGCTACGCAATCTCACGCGCAGACAGAGACACAACAGAAGATGTCGAAGTAGAAACACCTGATGTCGATGACCAGTCGCCACCACCCATGGAAGCCGTGTGTAGAATCAACCGAGAGTAGTTAGTCGACATAGTGCCGCATGTGGAAGCCACTGGGGGAGTCGGCATAGAGAGGTCACCGCTGCATGCGGAAGCCGCGAGAGGAGTCGACGTAGAGCAGGCACCACCACCGCGGGCAGAAGCCGCAAGAAGAGTCGACGAATAACGACCAGCACAGTCTGCTGAAGATGCCGTAGGGGACAACGTCACAACGGACGAGGACTAAGCACCGACCGACGTCACATGTGCGAGACGGGATCAATATAGGGAACACCATCGGAAGTCGGCGGGCAGTGACGAAGATGCGGGCCCGATGGAAACATCATATCAGTTTACTCTCTCTTCTTTTTACTCTCAACTGATCTATCTAAATCAGGTCAACCACCCACACATGCAGAGGCACACGCACGTTTGCCACAACACCGCCCACAAACCGCAAGTATCTGAGGAGCACTGGCCTCGAGATGACGACGGCCGGACAATGATCGACTCGGGCGGCGGAGCCTAGAGGAGGCGGCGACGGTGGCTCGACTGGAGGAGGCGAGCGGCGGCCGGGCCTCGGAGGCGGCGGCGGGCTCGGGCGAGGCGGCGGCCTGGAATCAACGACCGGGACGGAGATGCGGACCTCCGATACCAGATCGAGAATGATTTTGCAGACGTCGAATTCCTTGGGCGATGGGATGTTGACCAGGCAGGCGGAGGGCAGCGGCAGCAAGGTAATACAGGAGGAAGCAGCGGACTAGGTACGGGCTACCAGACCCGGCCACTTAGATCTGGACGGGGAGAAGCCTCTTCGATCTGGACGGGGAGACCAGAGAAGGGCAACCGACTTCCTGAGGAGCGAGGACAGCCAGGGCGGTGTGGCCAAGCCGGAGAGAATCGGAGAAGTTCAAATTGCCCGTAAAGAAGACAACAAGCAGAAGAAGTATTAGATGGATCCAAAGACGAAGTTGCAATCGTGCAAAAAAAAGAACCTAAGCTCGATACATGTCAGGGAAATATGCAACTTGTATTATCCAGAGGCTAAAGCCATTATATATACATGTACAGGAGGAGGCTCCATACCATGTCAGTATGCTCCACTGAAATACTTAATTTTTCGAAAAGAAAAAAAAGAAAACCTAAGCTCGATACCATGTCAGTATGCTCCACTGAAATACTTACTTTTTCAAAAAAAAGGCACTTGAAAAACATGATGGGATGTGAAGGTAACAAGATACCGTCCTTGTAAAGTCATGATGTATATTGACGAAGTCTTATTGCGCATAACAATGTGATCACTATTCTTTGAAACAAATGGACAGAGTTAACAGATGCATCTCCTCCCTGGAAATTTAAGAATACATATGGATAAGAAAAAGCATGGATGAAAGCCTGTGTTATGGAAGGAGTCCGACAATGTGAAAAATAATGATTACCCTCAGAGGAGGAGGAGGCTTGAATGATTGCAAACAGTCTGCTGTTTTCACATCCCATACCTACATCGAGAAATCATAAATGATGCGCATACAATTGTCTACCATACAGAACAATAGATGTGGGAAATTAATGAATTAATAAATAATAGTTCTCATCGGAACAGAAGTTCAAATGCTGATACACAAGATCTGCACCTTAACAGTACAATCACTGGAAGCTGTGATAACACGGGTGCCATCAGTAGAAAAGATGGCATAGTTCACGTAGGAGTCGTGACCGCGAAATTCTTTTAGCATCTTCCCAGACTTAAGGCCATGGATTCTGCAGAAATGAAGAGAATAACCCTGTAATTATTTTTAGGGGCTAAAGCAGAAACAGGATAGGCACAGAATATATAAGACCGAAATTATGAACACAGCAGCAGCAAAAGAGAAGAAAAAATGGCATCATGGAAATGGCAACATGCAGGATGTTGCAGAATCAAACACAATTCAGTATGCAATTCATGGTTCAGATTTGTGGTGCTTGCACAGGTTGTTTTCCCACTCAAAACAGGGAAAATTTCACCAACTACTCAATACATTTAAGTTCTGGTTTATTCTTTTGTTAAGTCTGATTTATATAACTTTGTTAACATAGAGGGAGAGGAAGGCTGTAAACATAATTTCGTAAACCATCCACACTGAACATTAAAAAACAACAACAACAACAACAACAACAACAAAGCCTTTAGTCCCAAACAAGTTGGGGTAGGCAAGAGGTGAAACCCATAAGACCTCGTGACCAACTCATGGCTCTGGCACATGGACAGCAAGCTTCCACGCACCCCTGTCATAGCTAGTTCTTTGGTGATACTCCAATCCTTCATGTCTCTCTTAACGGACTCCTCCTATGTCAAATTCAATCTACCCCGACCTCTCTTGACATTCTCCATGCGCTTTAGCAATCCGCTATGCAATCGGAGCTTACGAGCTCATGCTGAATATGCCCAAACCATCTCGCACGATGTTGGACAAGCTTCTCTTCAATTGGTGCTACCCCAACTCTATCTCAGATATCATCATTCCGGACTCGATCCTTCCTCGTGTGGCCACACATCCATCTCAACATACGCATCTCCGCCACACCTAACTATTGAACATGTCGCCTTTTAGCCGGCCAACACTCAGCGCCATACAACATTGCGGTTCGAACCGCCATCCTGTAGAACTTGCCTTTTAGCTTTTGTGGCACTCTCTTGTCACAGAGAATGCCAGAAGCTTGGCGCCACTTCATCCATCCGCTTTGATTCAATGGTTCACATCTTCATCAATGCCCCCATCCTCCTGCAGCATTGACCCCAAATATCAAAAGGTGTCCTTCTGAGGCACCACCTGCCCATCAGGGCTAACCACCTCCTCCTCACACCGTAGTACTGAAACCGCACATCATGTACTCGGTTTTAGTTCTACTAAGCCTAAACCCTTTCGATTCCAAGGTTTGTCTCCATAACTCTTAACTTCCTATTTACCCCGTCAGACTATCGCCAACTAGCACCACATCATCCGCAAAGACCATACACCATGGGATATCTCCTTGTATATCCATTGTGACCTCATCCATCACCAAGGCAAAAAGATAAGGGCTCAAAGCTGACCCCTGATGCAGTCCTATCTTAATCGGGAAGTCATCAGTGTCGGCATCACTTGTTCGAACACTTGTCACAACATTATCGTACATGTCCTTGATGAGGGTAATGTACTTTGCTGGGACATTGTGTTTCTCCAAGGCCCACCACATGACATTCCGTTGTATCTTATCATAGGCCTTCTCCAAGTCAATGAACACCATATGCAAGTCCTTCTTTTGCTCCTCAGATCTCTCCATAAGTTGTCGTACCAAGAAAATGGCTTCCATGGTCGACCTCCCAGGCATGAAACCAAACTGATTTTTGGTCACGCTTGTCATTCTTCTTAAGCGGTGCTCCATAACTCTCTCCCATATCTTCATTGTATGGCTCATCAGCCAAATTCCACGGTAATTAGTACAACTCTAAACATCCCGCTTGTTCTTGAAGATTGGTACTAATATACTCTGTCTCCATTCTTCTGGCATCTTGTTTGCCTGAAAAATGAGGTTGAAAAGTTTGGTTAGCCATACTATCGCTATGTCCCCGAGGCCTTTCAATACCTCAATGGGGATACAATCAGGGCCCATCGTCTTGCCTCCTTTCATCCTTTTCCATTCCCACTTTAGACAAGAAAACTATGCACTGAGAAAAGGCAGTTTTGTTTCCCCCAGTTCAAGAAACACTCCATAATTTTATTTTGACTAATTCTCAAATGGATCAAATATTTCAATGATATGCAATTTAGCCATGAATACTGTGCGCAAACTGAACATCTTTTAACTGGACTATCTTAAAGAGACCAAAAGAGAGCGCCCATATGAGAATAACAGAAGTGGTTAACGGGACAGCTGCACTATGTTACGAGTCCTCAAACACAAGGATGGACAAAAGCACAAGGATTTCCCAAATAATGCAACACTAGCTCACCACATGCAAAATATAATCTTTGACGATGCTTTGTCATGAGAACATAATAAGTGAAAAGCAAATAAGTATATATCCATTGTGAATTCAAATTGGTGGTATTGTAAGAAACCTCGCAGTAGTGTCAAAAGAGGTACTCGATATCTGAGTTCCATCACGTGAAAATGTAACACTTGTAACACCTTTCGCGTGTGAACGCTCGAGGCGTCGCAAGCACTGGCCAGTTCGTATACGCCAAACCTGAAAATCAGTGAAAAGAAACAGTTAAATACGGCAATGCAATTCTTCTCACAAACAGACTGAATGGCTGGTGAAATAATGACCCATAATGAAGGTCTAAGAAATTAGTTGGCCGCGTGTATTGACTAATGATGTACTTTTACCAACTGATGATTGTATGGTCGAACATGATTAGATGACCAATGATACCATGCATAAATGTACTCAATATGACTGCACTCCACAGGAGGAATAAAAAATATAGCAATTAACACATGCCGGCATGTTAATCAATAAGAACTGTAAAGAGGTCAGGCTTTGTCTCTGAGCAAACACACTTACAAGCAGTTCACATGACTACAAACACCGTGACCACTCGGAACAGTGAACTTGCAATAAATATTGCCAAGGGAGAGGGGGTGTGGGGGGATGGGGGAGAGAACAGTGAGAGTACCTTAATTTTTCCATCCTGTGATCCAGATGCCAGCATCTCAGAATCTCTACTAAAATCAACACAGAGCACAGCATCCTCGTGCATCATAAAGCTTTCCTGGAAAGTATTTTCAAACAAACGTTATGCAGAACCTAACAATCTTGTCAGTATCTAAATCAAATAACATGACTTATTGATGTCCCTCAAAAGCTATTGATCTTGAATAGCTTGGCTACATGCACAATTACAGGGTTCATGTAAATTCCATGTTAAAGGCGAAAAGCTCCAATGCTAGGGCCTTACATCGGCTTGATATTGAAGATCCTTTTTCAGCTTGCCGCTGACATAATCCCAGACCTGAAAATGTTAATGAAATTTAGCCATGTACGACAAAAGAGCTAACCTGTAAAACACACTAGCAACCAACTTACTTCGATGATTCCATCCACTGAGCATGAAACAAGGTACTGGCCATCGGGTGAGAATCGAGCACACTCAGGGTGGGTTTTCTTCCCGAACTGAAATAAAAAACAAAATGTCGAGTTGTAACCATGAGGAAAAGCCTGAGAACAGCAATTCTCCAGGCAGTCATGTGTTTCTATATCCTCCTTTCAGCATGGAAGTGAAGATGGTAGAATCCTTAACTACATCTTAAAGCATGTTGACATGTCCTAGTGTGTTTTGTATCGATATTTTCCAAAGAATTTTGGGACCACCATAATGTCCCAATGAAAGTCACATGCAATTAAGCCAACGCAAAAAATATCATTAATTAGTTGTGTCAATATTCTTCTGCTGTCAACTTAAGTAAGAAATCATCATTTTAGGCTTCTGAAAGTCATTGATATCAATTATCAAATATGTTTAACAATAATTTATCTTCTGCAGTTTCCAAAAATCCGCGTGTACATGAAAAAGCCAATGTAAGCTCGCTGATACAGCCACAAGATAACCTTTATTTGATGTGACAAAGTAGTAGGATATGCCTCTTCTTCGTCTTGCTTCATTGCAGCGGTTCCTCTGAACAAATCAAACTGTGTGCCAGGGGGTAACAAACCTATGCAAGAGGAACGAAAAAGGAGCTAGGATGAGTTCGCAATTGGCAATGCGGGGATCATCACAGTATCACAGGTTAAAAACGTGTGACCAAGAGAGTACCTTGGTGCTGTTGCCATTTCAAAGCCTGGGTAATCAGTGCCATTAGCCGAGCTGGTGGGACTACTGAAACTTCAGAAGCAATTGCTGACATCGGCAAGGCAGGTGAAGCATTAGTATTGAGGATCAGAAAGGCAGAACTTCAATTGCGGCTATTATTGCAAAAGTAGGACACATGTCTATGAGCATTGCACAACTTTAAATCATCAATTAATAAGTCCCTCGTATTCAACAGCACATGGAACAACAAAACTTATAATTTTAAAAAATGTTCAACAAAAATATTCCCTCCATTGCTCCGTTCCAAAATATAAGGTGTGTTATTGGAAAAGTCAAACTTCTCTACGTTTGACCAATCTTATCTTTCCCTAATAATAATAAAGCACGGATTGAGTCTGTCGGGTTCACCATCGCGCCGTTTTACAAAAAGGTCCCTGTCGCTTTTGATAATTAACCCGCGCTACAGTACTTAAGTAGTAAACAGAGGAAAAACGTTTCATGTGTTTGGGCTTGGGACTCGCTTGGCCTTCAGGGAAAAAAATAGCATGGCAGCCTGTCCTCTCCTCTGCGTATGCACAACAGCACAGGTCCTTCACAGGGGCACGCAGCACCGCCGCCATGAATCCCGCCGCCACGCGCGGCCGGTCTACCTCTCCACCTACCCTCCAGCAGCGCCGCTGTTGCCCTGTTCTTCCCCTCCTCACCCACCCCAACTCATCACCCCTAGCCTCCTTCGCCTCAAGGGGACGTCTCCGATTTGGATAGGATTCCATGGCGTGTTCACGCCGCCACGCGCAGTCAGTCTTCCTCTCCAGCTACCCTCCAGCAGTGTCGTCGTTGCCCTGCTCTTCCCCTCCTCCCCCGCCCCAACTCCTCACCCCCAGCCTCCTCCGCCTCAGAGGTGGACGTCTCCAATTTGGAGCTCAAGTACTGCCTCCCCGGCACCTCCATCCCCATGTACGTCCTCCCGTCAGGTGTGTACTAGAATTAAAGGATTCTAAGGTTGAATAGAAGGAGGAACAGAAAGAATGGGTAGCATTCGGGGATTTCATTTTTTGTACCAACCTCTGAGATCCCCTTCTCTGCCATGGGTTTGGATGCTTGCAGATTTGGATTGGGGTGCAACAGAGATGAGGAAGGACAAAGCACGAACAGGTCAAGTGAGAGAACGGATATGAACACCACAACCCTCTCAGGTGGGATTGCCACATTCTATGCTCATATTCAAAGTATCATCTAATGTTTGGCCAAAGGCTCCATATATAATTTGATCTTGGATTTCTAGATCGCTAACCACATGTGCCATTTGATTTCAGAGTATCTATTAATTTTTCCTGTTCTTCAGATCATTGAGAGGTAGTTTGGTTTGCCATGGTTTTTGCAGGGGACGTTGGCTGATCAGGATACCCAATTCTCAAACAAGCATCCTGAGATGCTCTAGATATGGAAGTTCACCCCCAAGCTCGACCAACAAGTTTTTTGGTTCATGTTCAATGGGAGGTGAAGAGTGTCGAGCGGGTATTGATGCAGGTCCAAGGTAAACTCTATTTTGTTTCTTTTATTGTGTTTAGATAAACATGTCAAAGGTGCAGATGGACATGATGAAGCCGTGAATTGTCACAGAGGTCACTGAGCTTCTTGGGTTTGACAAACTACCTAACTGCTATTAACCTGAATTTAGTTTCATCTGAACTAAGAGGACCACATGTGCTTCTCTAACAAAGAATTACTCATTTGTTGTTCTTTTGCACTGTTGAGTTTTGTTCAAATTGGTGTGAATGCGACCTCTTTGTCATGTTAGATAAGCCTTTCTGTATCACATGGATGTGACCTGTAGTATGGTGTACAAAAGTGATGAAAGGTATTCATTGGAATTAAATTTCTGCAGCTGTACTTTTGTGTCATCTCCCTCATGCAGATATATATGTATATATACTAGCAGACTGGCACATAAATTATTTACATCAAAACTGAGACGTATCTATTTATGATGAAGTCATTTTTTTTCTTTATATTCAGCAGTACCTCTTGCTGCTATAAAGAAAGTAGAAACATGGTTGATAAATAATCAGATTGTTTTGCCCATTTTTCATTTCACAATCCATTACAACTGCTATGTCCTTGCAATCATACCATTACACATGAAGCTTCCTAGATCTGGAACCCAACCAAAGAACAATCAAGTTTGATTCGTGCTCTTATTGGGCCTCGCTGCGACGCTGATGTTTTTGGGCCAAGTTGTGCAGAATCTACTCATGCTTATAAAACAAGTTTGTTAACAGATTAAATAGTCCCACTCCCACCTTGCTTCTTACACCTAATTCCATCAAGTTAAAAAAAAACTAATTCTATCAATTTATATATGCCTGTAAGTATGAGAATTAACAAGCAGCCTGAGAATAAACTAACGGAGGGTGAGCTGTGTTTAGGAAAAAGTATCACCCGGTTGGCGTAATAAATAAAAGGAGTTGGGGATTGTTGGCTGCGAAACGAAAAATCTTGGCAGGCCTAAATAAAAGGGGTCGTGGGCTGCGAATCAAAAAACCCCGGTTAGTATAAATAAAGGAAATTGTGGGCTCTGAAGTGAAAAATTCCAGTTGACATAAATAAAGGGGATTGTGGGCTACGAAACGAATATCTCGATTGAGCAGGATTGTTGTATGCTAAACGAAAAATAAAAGCGACTGTGGTCTGTGAAACGAAAAATAAGCAAAGGCCTCCCAGTTGGCATAAATAAACGGGCACTGGTTGAACAACTTCAGTATTTTATACTAATGCTATTTTCATTTAAAAGCTGAATTTTGTCACCCCGTTGCAACGCATATATGTCCTAGAATATATTTGGAAGGCAGAGTTCATGAAAACAAATGTCAGTCCTTTTTTCTTCTGAAAAGCTCTCTTCATTCTTTTTCACGTCTATTCTTATTGCTTGAGAATTGTTGCAGTCCGTACCATGTATCCACCGTTTCCTAAGGAGAGTGTTCCTATGCTAAAAGCTGTTGTTTTGTCCTCGCAGATATTTGTTCTATGGGATTTGTGCGGTCTAAATAGTACTGTATTTAGTTTTCTGAAAGGATGCAAAAGCAATACTGGGCTTCCTGTGTATACTGATTGCTAAAGGATGCAATAGTATTTGTGTAGTGGGGAAGTGTCATTCCCTCTGTTTACCGATTGGCCTCACCCTCTTAAGAGATCTAACCCTTGTCACCGTAAGGAAAAAGCAAAGAGTATTATGACGCCATAAAGTTTGAATTCAGATAAGTATATGCTGAAGAACACCAGAATTAGTCTTCATGAACCATCGTCGCCTTGTTGATGATGCTTCACATATAAGTTTTCTGGTCCTTTGACAAGGTCTTCTAATTATTCAGAAGCGATGTCAAATGGTACGTACCATTTTTAATTTTAATTTTCTTGATGAATTGTTAAGTTGAGAACGAATGCTTGCATTTCCATTTGGGAAAAAGAGAGGAGAAAGTGATGGATTGGAGCTTTCACGGAACATTATTACTGTCTAGAAAATTCATGGCAACAGGCATATAAATCTTTTGAAGTAAATTCTTTTGTAACTCTCAGTCTCAGTACTACCTTGTCGATTGATACTTAGAGGACCAGAGGGAAAAATCCAAAGCAAAGCCCTACATATGCAGCCCCTGCCCAAAAGGAGCAACTGCATTTTGTCTATAATGCATGTTTGACTGAAATTCCTGTTTCTATTTTTTGCAGAGCGCTCACAAATTAAACAATCTATGAAATGGCTAGAAGGGACCGGATATCCTACTTGGTACGTGGTTTTAGAAGCGACTTAGGCTCCAGCTTGCTGTGAATTTTATGATTTATCACTGCTATACTGTTAACTACTTAACTCGATACTGAAACATTGGAGCCATAGTATTTGCAGTGGAATTCCGAACAGGCTTCAACAATTCAGTAAAGGCCTATGAAACATCTATGACTTCACTAGAGAGTGGATTTGCACTCGAGGAGCAACTCGAGCAGCTTTGGCGCACATGCCTAGACCTACTTTCCTGTCGGTGTTGTTCATATGTGTGTTGTTCTGTATCATTCTTTACCTCTAGCGTGTGATTGAAATCCATTTTCAAACTTTTTCTAATAGATGCTCATTGAGCTTATTTTCATGTAAAAGCGCATGTAAATTCTCAGCAAAAACAAGAAAGTGTGGTGTGCCCGACCACCTCCCAGTCCAACCTTGACCAGGAAGCATGTCAAACAAAAACGAAAATCTTTACACCAGCATCAAGCCCCTAGAAATAGTCTATCACCTGTATCTTTGCGTATCACTGAGACGGAGCCAGAAGACAGTTTTTTTTATCAGTTTAGGTGTCAACTCCTTGTGACAGGTATATGTGAGTATCATTGTTGTGTAGAGATAGAAATATTCAGATTACCAAACATTCAGCTTAAGGTGTAACTGGTAACCAATTACTCTTGGTCTCACTATTTTATCTTTTTGCTGGACATTTTACATCTCTTTTGATTACTAAGTCTTCTATTTTCTATTAATTTTTCTTCCTGTTCTGATGTCAGCTGAAACAAGAACACGAGGCACATCATTTTGCTTCTAACCTTACGCAATTAAGGAAATTTCTTTCTTTCTTTAAACATCACCTGATTTTCTCTCTTTGTTTCGAGAATATGGTCCTTGGTACTTTTGATTATATTAAATGTTGTTTTGCTACTTGCAAAGTTGTTTAAGTGGTGAATTGTTTTTCAGGTTTCTAAGCATTTTTCTTTTGTACCCGTTGCAACGCACGGGCCTTTGTGCTAGTAGAGAAAATATCAATATCCACAATACAGCATAATTAAGTTCATCATGATATATAATTTATATTTTATTTATTTGGTACTGTAGATATTGATATATTTCTCTACTGAAGTTGGTAAAACATACAAACGTTTGACTTTTTGAAAAAAATCGGTACACCTTATATTTTGGAACACAGGAATTATGTTACATTCTGAAAGTGTAGCATATCTCAGAATCAAGAAGCACTCAAACTTCTCTACTAAGTATGAGAATCATTAACATATATGCCTCAAGAAAAGACAATCAGCAGCCTAACCTTGGGCAATCTGCGCACGTCGCTTTTCCTTGGTAGATTCTTGGTAAGCCTGTTGGCAGAGTGACATCCCAGCATTTCACAGTTAAGAACAATAGCACAACAAATTAACAATAACTAAATAGCAAAGCAGGCTACCAACCTCATTCGGGTCAAAGTATGTCCGGACAAGGAGGTGCTCTAGTCGGAGGTATCGTTCGGGTTCCTCCTGTTTCATGACCCCCATCACCTGTGTCTGGCGAAGGATTGCACGGGCCGTGTCAAGCTCACGGAGCTCTGCCATCTCCAGCACAATCTGCTCGTAGAGGTCCTCAAGCTTCTTCTTGGCGGCAGCTTCAGCTGGGCAACCTGCGGCAGCACGGCATCCCAGCGCCCAGCATTAATGTCGGCGATGAAGGTGTCCATGCTGTCCACCGTGTTGAGCGAGACCTGGCACTCGTTCTGCAGGGTCTGGAACGTCTGATGAAGCGAGTTTTCCTTGCAGAACTGCAGCATTATCTTCACCACGCTGCATCAATGGATGCAAGAAACAAATCAAACCCCAGCTTTCCAGATTTTCCTCTTCAAAATAAGTTACTACTAGTATAGATTTAGCAAACATCATGGAAATCACAATCTCCCGCTTAACTGTGTAAGCCGCAGATGGGCTGCAGAAACATTAAGCACTAGAGGGGTTCGTGTGAGAATGGGCGGATTCAAGAAAAGGCGCGTAGGGTTTAGGGTTCTTTGGTTGCCTTCGTTGCCGTAAGGTGTAGGGCACGAAAAGAAAGAAGGGTTTGTACGTACTCGCGAGCCTCGATCTCTAGGGTGGACGTCGAAGACGCCATCTGCGGCTCCTGCGGGTGGCAGCACGCGGGCACCAAGTCTGAGGCGGCGGCCGGAGAAGAACGGGAGGAGGTGGCGGCGGCGATGGCGAAGGAGAGGACAGGGATTGTGGTTTTTTTTTTTTTTTTTTGGAGACAAGACAGGGATTGTGGTTGTAGGCCAAAGCTCGATAGCGAGGAGAGTCTACTTGCTGGGCCTCGTGAGTATTACTTTGGCCCATGATGAGTCTGTACATCAAGACAGAATTGGATTTGAGGGCAAAAAACGCATATTTAACCTGAGGATGAAATCACGAGCACACAGAAAACAAGTTACGGGAAAACGAGAAAAAAAAACTCGCCCTCTCGGGGGCTCCCGCGACCGCCCCGGCAACCTCGCAGCGACGGAAATCCTGGCGGCCTAGATGGCGGCCCCATCGACGGCGGCTCCGTCGGATAAGGGGGCGTCGCCTCCTGGAGATGGCCCTATCGGGGGCGTCTTCGGTGACAGAGTGGAAGGCCTTTCGGGAGAGATCGAGGAGGTTAATCAAGATGGCGAAAAATCGGGAAAGATGCCTCAAGCATTCAAGGAGAAGAGTGAAGGATTTGTGCCGTAAATTGGCGGGTGAGATATCCTCTGATTCGCATGAGGAAGGTCTGGCTGGGCCCAATTTCGCTATGGAAACTGCTGATCTGGTGACTCGGGATTTGGGGAAAAATTTAGAGGTGGTCTTTAATCCTGAATATTTGGTAGTTTCTTTCTCTAGTTTGGAAAGTAAGGAGAGGAATCAGTGAGGATCAT
This sequence comes from Aegilops bicornis, assembly GCA_021605145.1. NCBI lineage: Eukaryota > Viridiplantae > Streptophyta > Magnoliopsida > Poales > Poaceae > Aegilops > Aegilops bicornis. The sequence continues at coordinate 306,434,136 of CM038671.1, read as the reverse complement.
ATAGGGGACTAGCGAATTTTTACGGCGGTGGGATTCCGCCGACATCTTGTGAGGATAATAGGATGGAATTCAGAGGCTCCATGAGTGTTTGAGGGCGATATTTCCGCTTGGGATTCACAGGCAATTCATGCAGTTTTGCTAGTTAATTTATCCATTCCAGGTTTTAGTACGAGTTTTCAACGGGATTTGTTTGTGATCTCGTTCTTGGATCCAACTTTGCCCGTTTGAGAATCATTTGAGGGAAAGGGAGTTTTTCTTGCTGGAGTTATTAGGAAACTGCTCATTCATGGCCTTTTACTCGTGATTAATATCATCAATTTCGTTATTGAGGTTGTGTGGAAGGGGGCCCATGCCTGCTATATTTGTGGGTTCGGGAGAGGTTGTTCCTCCTCATTGTTATCACCAGTGCAGCATCATCTGCTCTCTTCTCTTTCTAAATCTTGCTGCAACCGAGGGGAGTGTGCCATGGAGGGTCAGGGAGAGAATGGGTGTGATCTTTTGGGGAAGAAACCAAAGTGAGTGAAGAGGGTTCGAGGGTGTGACAGATGTCTTGGCGGGGATGGGTTCCCCTGTCGGCCATCGCTTAAGCCGGTTCGTCTCTCCACCTGGCAATGCATAACCAGTTGGGGACGAAGATGTCAGGGAGCCATCCTCTGGTCGTTGACATGGAGGCTGCCTGCAAGGCCATCAGTGGTTTCCTCGTGGTTGGAGGCCTCCTCTCCCCCTTCCAGGCCAACCCAAGGGTCATCCTCGACGATCTCCGGAACACGGGTTGGAAGAACCAAGGGGCGACCACCTTCCAAGAGGTGGCCAGCGACCACGGGAGGTTCATCCTCAATTTCGCCGCTGAGAGTGACCGTCGGTTTGTGCTTAAGGCGCAGCCATGGCATTTCAAGCGGGATGGGCTCATCTTCGCCGAGTTCGACGGCAAGGGCGACCCGACAGAGGTAGACCTTGGCGTCATGACCATATGGGTCCAGGTACGAGATCTTCCGTTCGTGCTTAAGATGGAGAGTATAGTGTGGTCTCTCGAGGATCAATTGGGAGAGGTGCTGGAGATATCGCACCATAACCATGTAATCGTTGAAAAATATTTTTGTGTGCGCGTGAAGCTCTTATTGCATGAACCTCTAAAGACTTCTGTAGAGTTTACCCCTTTAGGTAGTTCAAAGATACTTAAATTTGATGTAAAGTATGAGAAGCTACCTTTGTATTGTGAGTTTTGTGGGATCGTGGGTCATACTTCTGAGAGATTTTGTAAAATCCCAAGTGAGAAAGGAGTAGCTTGCTTCCCTAGAAATCTTAGTGTTGAGCCCTCTTTGGAAGAGCCAAGGTGCTAGCAGAGGGGTCTCCTCTTCGAACTACTCTCTCATGGCGACAAGAATCCGACTACAAGCATCGCCAACAACAACAATAACGCCAAGCCCATGGATCGCCGCCAAGGTGGCCCGCCGTGAGTGGTCTCACAGTCTCGATAAAGGGAGCCGCTACTTGACCAAGGCAGCTGATTCTTTGCTGCTGGCCATAGTGGATGTCCCATCGCCGGGAGGGTCGAGGATCCATCCGATGGGTGGAGGCAGCCATTCACAGTGGTGCAGCTACTGACGCTAAACATGATGTGCTATTATTCATGCCCGGTGTCTTTGGAGGCTCTTTCGAAATTTTGTTGTTGCTAGGCTGGCTGCTCAAGAGACAACAAATGGTAATGTGGCGTTTAATGCTGGAAAAAATTTGATGCAGGGCAAGCAAAAGAGGAAGGGGAACAAAGGAAAAAATGTGGGAGTTTCTGAGAGAGCAGAGAATGCACGTAAGTTAACTATAGGTAAAAAGAGAATCCCATTGATACGTCTCCAATGTATCTATAATTTTTTATTGTTCCATGCTATATTATATTCTGTTTTTGGACATTATTGGGCTTTATTATACACTTTTATATTATTTTTGGGACTAACCTATTAACCAGAGGCCCAGCCCGTAATTGTTGCTTTTTTGCCTAGTTCGAGTTTCGCGAGAAAAGAATATCAAACGGAGTCCAAACGGAATGAAACCTTCGGGAACGTGATTTTCAGAACGAACGTGATCCAGAGGACTTGGACCCTACGTCAAGACATCAACCATGAAGGCACGAGGTAGGGGGGCGCGCCTACCTCCCTGGGCGCACCCTCCACCCTCGTGGGCCCCATGTTGCTCCACCGACGTACTTCTTCCTCCTATATATACCTACGTACCCCCAAACTACCAGATGCGGAGCCAAAAACCTAATTCCACCGCCGCAACCTTCTGTACCCATGAGATCCCATCTTGGGGCCTTTTTTCTAACTCCACGGAGGGGGCATCGACCATGGAGGGCTTCTACATCAACACCATAGCCTCTCCGATGATGTGTGAGTAGTTTACCTCGAGACCTTTGGGTCCATAGTTATTAGCTAGATGGCTTCTTTTCTCTTTTGGATCTCAATACAATGTTCTCCCCTCTCTTGTGGAGATCTATTCGATGTAATCTTCTTTTTGCGGTGTGTTTGTTGAGACCGATGAATCGTGGGTTTATGATCAAGTTTATCTATGAACAATATTTGAATCTTCTCTGAATTATTTTATGTATGATTGGTTATCTTTGCAAGTCTCTTGAATTATCAGTTTGGTTTGGCCTACTAGATTGATCTTTCTTGCAATGGGAGAAGTGCTTAGCTTTGGGTTCAATCTTACGGTGTCCTTTCCCAGTGACAGTAGAGGCAGCAAGGCACGTATTGTATTGTTGCCATCGAGGATAACAAGATGAGGTTTATATCATATTGCATGAGTTTATCCCTCTACATCATGTCATCTTACTTAAAGCGTTACTCTGTTCTTATGAACTTAATACTCTAGATGCATGCTGGATAGCGGTCGATGTGTGGAGTAATAGTAGTAGATGCAGGCAGGAGTCGGTCTACTTGTCGCGGACGTCGTGCCTATATACATGATCATACCTAGATATTCTCATAACTATGCTCAATTCTATCAATTGCTCAACAGTAATTTGTTCACCCACCGTAATACTTATGCTCATGAGAGAAGCCACTAGTGAAACCTATGGCCCCGGGTCTATTTTCCATCATATTAATCTCCCGTCAACAAGCTATTTCTGGCGCCGTCTTTATTTTGCTTTCTTTACTTTGCATCTTTATCATAAAAATATCAAAAATATTATCTTATCATATCTATCAGATCTCATTTTTGTAAGTGACCGTGAAGGGATTGACAACCCCTTTATTGTGTTGGTTGCGAGGATTTTATTTGTTTGTGGAGGTGCGAGGGACTCGTGTGTGGCCTCCTACTGGATTGATACCTTGGTTCTCAAAAACTGAGGGAAATACTTACGCTACTTTGCTGCATCACCCTTTCCTCTTCAAGGGAAAACCAACGCAGGCTCAAGAGGTAGCAAGAAAGATTTCGGCGCCGTTCTTTGGGAGTCTACGCAAAAGTCAACATACCAAGTACCCATCACAAACCCTTATCTCCTGCATTACATTATTTGCCATTTGCCTCTCATTTTCCTCTCCCCCACTTCACCCTTGCCGTTTTATTCGCCCCCTCTCTTTTCCGTTCGCTTTTTTTCGCTCGCTTCTTGTTTGCTCGTGTGTTGGATTGCTTGGTTGTCACGATGGCTCAAGATAATACTAAATTGTGTGACTTTACCAATACCAACAACAATGATTTCCTTGGCACTCCGATTGCTCCTCTTATAAATCTTTGAATCTTGTGAAATTAATGCTGCTTTGTTGAATCTTGTCATGAAAGATCAATTCGCCGGCCTTCCTAGTGAAGATGCTGCTACTCATCTAAATAGCTTCGTTGATTTTGTGTGATATGCAAAAGAAGAAAGATGAGGACAATGATATTGTTAAATTGAAGCTATTTCTTTTTTCGCTTAGAGATCGTGCTAAAGCTTGGTTTTCGTCTTTGCCTAAAAATAGTATTGATTTTTGGAATAAGTGCAAAGATGCTTTTATCTCTAAGTATTTTCCTCCCGCTAAGATCATCTCTCTTAGAAACGATATCATGAATTTTAAGCAACTTGATCATGAACATGTTGCGCAAGCTTGGGAGAGGATGAAATTAATGATACATAATTGCCCTACACATGGCTTGAATTTGTGGATGATCATACAAATTTTTTATGCCGGATTGAATTTTGCTTCTAGAAATCTTTTAGATTCGGCCGCGGGAGGCACTTTTATGGAAATCACTTTAGGAGAAGCTACTAAACTCCTAGATAATATTATTGTTAAGTATTCTCAATGGCACACCGAAAGATCTACTAATAAGAAAGTTCATGCGATAGAAGAAATTAATGTTTTGAGTGGAAAGATGGATGAACTTATGAAATTTTTTGCTAATAAAAGTGTTTCTTCTGATCCTAATAATATGCCTTTGTCTACTTTGATTGAGAATAATAATGAATCTATGGATGTGAATTTTGTTGGTAGGAATAATTTTGGTAACAACGCCAGATAGAGGAAACTTTAATCCTAGGCCGTATCCTAGTAATTCATCTAATAATTATGGTAATTCCTACAACAATTCTTATGGAAATTTTAATAAGATGCCCTCTGAATTTGAGACTAGTGTTAAGGAGTTTATGAATTCGCAAAATAATTTCAATGCTTTGCTTGAAGAAAATTGCTTAAAGTTGATGAATTGGCTAGGAACGTTGATAGAATTTCTCTTGATGTTGATTCTTTGAAACTTAGATCTATTCCACCCAAGCATGACGTCGTGGTATTCTCACGGGGGGCTTGCGAGGCGACAGATGCCACAAGGGCTTAGTGTGAGCGTAAGACTGCTGCTGATAGGACCGGGAGCGGGTACGCGAGTAGCATGCGGTGGTTTACCCAGCTTCGGAGCTCTCCGGAGAGATAATACTCCTACTGCTGCATGTCTGAGTGTATGTAGCATATCTTAGTACAGAGTGCTCCTAGAGATGTATCATTGGTCAGTGCCATAGGCATCTGACTTTGTCTATACGGATGGCCGGATGAACATGCGTACTCTAGTGGCCGAATGGCACTTAGCCGTGGGTGTGTGCGTGAGCATGTGTGTGCCCATGGGAGTCCATCCCCTGATGGATGGATGGAGCTAGCTTTTATAGTGGTTGGCATGGGTGGTGGTAGCGTTGGTTGTAAGCTACCTTGGGTAGCTTACAAACCAAGCTATGTAGTGGCATGGCCTAGGCATGGTGCATGTCATGCTTGTCCCCTGGGGTATTTTATAAATAGTGCCAGGGGACAAGTGACACTATACATGATGGCTGAGGTGACACGTGAATAGTGCTCGGGTACATCCGCCTCGTCGATGTCTGGTCGGGCTGCGATCGGCATTTGGTTGGCGATCGGCACCGGTGGTGTTGGGCAGAGCAGTGAGAGAGCGGCGAAGTGGCCAGGCGGTCGGATCGAGGGGCTTTGCTAGCCCAGATGTCTTGAAATATCGTCTTGCCGTCTTCGGGGTATCCGTGTCCAACTACTCCGACAGTAGCCCCCAAGCCTCTGGGCAACTTGGCAAAGTTGGGCGGAGGTTTTTTGGCGAGTGTTCATGGAAATGGTCATGAAAAAGACAAAGTTAGTCCACGCAGATATATCGAATGTTTGCTTTTAGCATTGCAAGTTTTTAGCGGAGGGTGCCGACTCGGTTTCGTCCGAGCCCCCTTAATCTTTTTCATGTTCCCTCCGCTTTTTGGCTTGTGCTCTCGCTCGCGGACAGCCGCTCTGCGGTCTGTGGCAGAGAGTGGGCCGTGAAGCGGAGTGTACAGTACTCAGAGTCTGGGAGTAGACTTAACCGAGCAGATACTCATAAAGGAAACGGCCGGGTCACCCGAACCGTTTTTCTTCCCGAACGTTTTTCGCGTGGGTCACCCGAAGCGTTCACCCTTGCTAGCCGGACAGCCGCTCTGCGGTCTGTGACTAAGAGTGAGCCTTTGGTATCACAGACGCTACTAAGCCGTCTCATGGAACAAGCGTCTCGTGCCAAGCGGCCACCTCTGGGCCAACTCGTCTGGCGCCGGCTAACGATGATGCAATCTGTAATAAAGTGCGGAGATAGCCCGAGCATCGCTCGGTTATCCGTCTTATGCGTGATGCAAAATATGCGGGTGAGGAGCTCGCATTGATTTTCGTGTAGCCAAGGCGGGGTTTGTCGAAGACAGCCGGCGCCACTCGACGCTCATGGAGTGCGCCGCGCAAGACCATTGGTGTAGCCTTCGAGCCCCCGGGTGCTCGAGGAGGGTCCTATCCAGTCAGGCTCCATCGGCCAGGCGGCGAGGCGTCTTGCAACACCCTTTTTCTTCTTTTTCTTCTGCCATTGGCGGACAAAACTCTTCTCTTGTCTGCAATCTTTGCGGGCGTGCAAGACTCATTGGTGTAGCCCCAGATTCGGGCGAATCTTTGGCGATCGGGCCGGATCTCTCAGCATTACTTTGTCTTCTTTTCGCGGCGCGTTTAGCGCACTCATTGGTGTAGCCCCGAGATTCGGGCCGACTGCTGAGCAGTCGGCCGGATCTCCCGGCGACTACTTTGTCTTCTCTTTTTCTCGTCAACCGGCTGTGCTCAGACGGACCGACTTGTCGGTCGGCCAGGCGGCGAAGCGAGCGAACCAGTCCAAATGGCAACGTGGGTTGTTGACCGGAAGCGATGGATCGCAGCTTTGCAAAGTCGGATCCTCCTTTTTTAGGACTCGGCCACTTCTTTCTCAGCCGGCTTGGGCAGCCGGCCCCTGACTTTCCTCTCACCCGGCCCCCTTTTTTTCTGTTTCTTTCTTCATCTTTTCTCCAACCTGCACCCACTCCCCCTTTCTTTTGAACGAGCACTCGGCCGCAGCAGTTGAGCAACGCGAGCCGGCCTGGGAGCGCAGAGAGGCTGTGGGGCGACCGCCGGGTGGCGACGGAGCCAGCGGCGGCTGGCCGTCCGGTCGCGGCGGAGACGGTGGCGGTTGGCCGTCCGGTCGTGGCGGAGACGGAGGGCGGCGGTTGCCAGCAAGGGCTGGAGGCAGGCGGAGCCGGGCGTGGCGACCAGCAGGTCCACCGACACGATGAGCTGGGCCGGGCAGGGACCCAAAGAACTGGCACGCCCGAAACCGGCCGCAGGGCGGCGAAGCCGGCAGCGCGACGGAGCCGTAGCGACCGGCAGGGCTCGAGAGGCAGCGGGCCGGCACGGGGAAGCGGCCGGAGGTGCGGCGACCCGGCAGGGAGCATGTTGGTGGGGGCGAAGCCGGCAGGGGCGTACGACCAGCGGCGCGCGCCCAGCCATGATTTAGGCCACCCGCCACAATGAGGGCGGTAGCGGGTGAGGGCGCGTAGGGCGACGCCGGAGTGGGCGCGGGCCGGGGCGGAGGCCGGGCGTGGGAGCCGGGCGGCCGGGCAACGGCGACGCGGCCGAAAAGTGATGTAGCCGGGGGACGCGCGACCCGGCGGGCGGCTCAGAACCCGCAAAGCGGGCGCGGAGGAGGCGAGGTGCGGACGGGCCGGAGGACTTGTGCGCGGCGCAGAAGGCCGGAGCCGACAAAGTGTAGCCGGCGAGGCAGCGGCCATCAAGGGGCCATGGTTGCCGCCCGGCTCGGACGGCGAAAGCAGGCCGGAGAAGCCGGCGGCGGAGCGCGACGCAGGCCGGGAGTGCAGACGGCGCGGAGGCCGGGGCCAATGCAGCCGGCTCAAACGGTGCAGCAAGCGGCGGGAGAAGCCGGCGGGCCAGGAGTGCAGACGGCGCGGGACGCCGGGGCCGGCTCGCGGGAGGCAGCCTGGCGAGGCCTGGCGGCGGAGCCGTGTGGAGCGGGCGAAGCCGGGAGGCGGAGGAGTCGCGGCGCGGTTGAAGCAGGCGACGGAGAGGAGGGGCCAGGCCGGCGGGCACACAGGAGCGGGCGGAGGCCCTGGCCAGCAGCGCTGCACTGGGGAGGCAGGGGGAGCGGCTTGGGCGTCCGGTGCAGTGCGTGCGTGCGGTTCCGCGAGGGGCAGCGCCGAGCAGCCATGGCTGCTTCGGTGGTTGGTGCCTGAACAACGGGGAGGCGAGCGAGGAAGGAGCACCAGTGCACGAAGGCCGGCCTGCTATGGTGCTCCGCGCGGGAGACGAGGCATGGAGTGGGGAAGGAGGGCTTGCCGGCCGCTTGCCGGAGATGAGGTAGTGGGGCACTGGAGCGCGAGTGCGGCAGCAAGGAGCGGAGCAGCGCTAGCGACCGCGGTCGATGGAGCGCTGCTGGCCAGTGCATGACCATTATCTACCTAGTATAGGCGCAGAGTATGGGAAGTGTACGACATTTGTGTGGGTAGTGTGTGGCCAATGGTTTGACCATCACATGACTTGCATCTAGCTAGCTTGTATGGGTGACATATGCAATGTTAAACGCACGTTTCGGCCGGAGCAGGGCACAACACGGAGGGGAGCGGACGCGAGCGACGCGGCACGACAAATAAGACGGATGCGGCCGATCAATCGAGGCACCACGCTGGCGCGGACGGGCGCCGGCGCTGGTAACAAGCAGGACGAAGAGGGCGAGGCCGACGACGAGGGCGCTACCGTCTCAAGACGGGCCGCCCGGGCGGGTCGAAGTCGAGCCCCCGAGCGCTACCGGAGAGACGACGCGATGCCGTGGCAGGGAAGACGAAGATGGTCCAGCCCGGACAGCGAAACCACCAGCAGCCTGGTAGCATAATAGTAGTACCACACCACGATGGGTGCCAACTATGATGGTATTCTCACGGGGGGCTTGCGAGGCGACAGATGCCACAAGGGCTTAGTGTGAGGGTAAGAAGACCGGGAGCGGGTATGCGAGTAGCACACGGTGATTTACCCAGCTTCGGAGCTCTCCGGAGAGATAATACTCCTACTGCTGCATGTCTGAGTGTATGTGGCATATCTTAGTACGTAGTGCTCCTAGAGTCAGATCATTGGTCAGTGCCATAGGCATCTGACTTTGTCTATGCGGATGGCCGGATGAACATGCGTGCTCTAGTGGCCAAATGGCACTTAGCCGTGGGTGTGTGTGTGAGCATGTGTGTGCCCATGGGAGTCCATCCCCTGATGGATGGAGCTAGCTTTTATAGTGGTAGGCATGGGTGGTGGTAGCGTTGGTTGTAAGCTACCTTGGGTAGCTTACAAATCAAGCTATGTAGTGGCATGGCCTAGGCATGGTGCATGTCATGCTTGTCCCCTGGGGTACTTTATAAATAGTGCCAGGGGACAAGTGACACTATACATGATGGCTGAGGTGACACGTGAATAGTGCTCGGGTACATCCGTCTCATCGGTGTCTCGTCGATGTCGGGTCGGGTCAGCTTGGTACCGGCTGGTTAGCTTGATCGGCAGCCGGCAGCCAATGGGCAGAAAGCCGGACGGAGAGCCAAGCGGCCAGCAATCGGACGAGGGCTTTGCTAGCCCCGATGCCTTGAAATATCGTCTTGCCGTCTTCGGGGCATCCGTGTCCAATTACTCCGACACATGATATCAATGAGTCTCTCAAAGCCATGAGAATTTCCATTGATGAGTGCAAAGAAAGAACCGCTAGGATGCGTGCTAAGAAAGATTGTTTTGTGAAAGCGTGTTGTTCTAGTTTCTATGAAAATAAAGATGAAGATCTAAAAGTTATTGATGTGTCCCCTATTTCTTTGTTTTGTAATATGAATCTTGATGGGACTGAATATGAACACCTTTACCTAGAAGGCGTTCCAAAAATTCGGAGTCTTTAGATCTTGATGTTAAAATTGGTAAAAGTGGGATTGAAGAGATCAAAACTCTAGATATTAATGAACCCACTATTTTGGATTTCAAGGAATTTAATTATGATAATTTCTCTTTGATAGATTGTATTTCCTTGTTGCAATCCGTGCTAAATTCTCCACATGCTTATAGTCAAAATAAAGCTTTTACTAAACATATCGTTGATGCTTTGATGCAATCTTATGAAGAAAAACTTGAGTTGGAAGTTTCTATCCCTAGAAAACTTTATGATGAGTGGGAACCTACTATTAAAATTAAAATTAAAGATCATGAATGCTATGATTCGGGTGCTAGTGTTTCCACGATTCCAAAAACTTTGTGCGATTTGCTAGGTTTCCGTGATTTTGATGATTGTTCTTTAAATTTGCACCTTGCGGATTCCACCATTAAGAAACCTATGGGAAGAATTAATGATGTTCTTATTGTTGAAAATAGGAATTATGTTCCCGTAGATTTTATTGTTCTTGATATAGATTACAATCCTTCATGTCCTATTATTTTTGGTAGACCTTTTCTTAGAACAATTGGTGCAATTATTGATATGAAGGAAGGAAATATTAGATTCCAATTTTCATTAAGGCAAGGCATGGAACACTTTCCTAAAAAGAAAATAAAATTACCTTATGAATATATTATGAGAGCCATTTATGAATTGCCTACCAAAGATGGCAATACCTAGATCTATCCTTGCTATTATGCCTAGCTAGGGGCGTTAAACAATAGCGCTTGTTGGGAGGCAACCCAATTTTATTTTTAGTTTTTTTTGCTTTTTCCTTCTGTTTAGGAATAAATATTTGATCTAGTCTCTGGTTAGATGTGTTTTTATGTTTTAATTAGTGTTTGTGCCAAGTTAAACCTATAAGATCTTCTTGGATGATAGTTATTTGATCTTGCTGAAAATTCCAGAAACTTTCTGTTCACAAAAATAATTGTTAAGAATCACCAGAACGTGATAAAATATTTATTACAATTGATTCTGATCAATAAACAAATTGTCTAGATCTTCCTATTTTGGCTGAATTTTTGGAGTTCCAGAAGTTTACGTTAGTTACAGATTACTACAGACTGTTCTGTTTTTGACATATTCTGTTTTTCATGTGTTGTTTGCTTGTTTTGATGAATCTATGGCTAGTAAAATAGTTTATAAACCATAGAGAAGTTGGAATACAGTAGGTTTAACACCAATATAAATAAATAATGAGTTCATTACAGTAACTTGAAGTGGTGTTTTGTTTTCTTTTGCTAACGGAGCTCACGAGATTTTCTGCTGAGTTTTGTGTTGTGAAGTTTTCAAGTTTTGGATGAAAGATTTGATGGATTATGGAACAAGGAGTGGCAAGAGCCTAAGCTTGGGGATGCCCATGGCACCCCAAGATAATCTAAGGACACCTAAAAGCCAAAGCTTGGGGATGCCCCGGAAGGCATCCCCTCTTTCGTCTACTTCCATCGGTATACTTGGAGCTATATTTTTATTCACCACATGATATGTGTTTTGCTTGGAGCGTCTTGTATTATTTGAGTATTTATTTGTTAGTTTGCCACAATCATCCTTGCTATACACACCTTTTGAGAGAGTCACATATGATTCGGAAATTGTTAGAATACTCTATGTGCTTCACCTATATCTTTTGAGCTATATAGTTTTTCCTCTAGTACTTCACTTATATCTTTTAGAGCACGGTGGTGGTTTTGTTTTATAGAAACTATTGTTCTCTCATGCTTCACTTAGATTATTTTGAGAGTCCTACAAAATAGCATGGTAATTTGCTTTAATTATGATAGGCATTCAAGATTAGTAAAAAAAAAATTATGAGTGTGTTGAATACTATGAGAAGTTTGATACTAGATAATTGTTTTGAGATATGAAGATGGTGATATTAGAGTCATGCTAGTGAGTAGTTTTTAATTTGAGAAATACTTGTGTTAAAGTTTGTGATTCCCGTAGCATGCACGTATGGTGAACCGTTATGTGATGAAGTCGGAGCATGATTTATTTATTGATTGTCTTCCTTATGAGTGGCGGTCGGGGACGAGCGATGGTCTTTTCCTACTAATCTATCTCCCTAGGAGCATGCGCGTAATACTTTGCTTCTATAACTTGTAGATTTTTGCAATAAGTATATGAGTTCTTTATGACTAATGTTGAGTCCATGGATTATACGCACTTCCTTCCTTCCACCATTGCTAGCCTCTCTAATACCGCGCACTTTTCGCCGGTATCATACACCCACCATATACCTTCCTCAAAACAGCCACCATACCTACCTACCATGGCATTTCCATAGCCATTCCGAGATATATTGCCATGCAACTTACCACCGTTCAGTTTATTATGACACGCTCCATCATTGTCATATTGCTTTGCGTGATCATGTAGTTGACATAGTATTTGTGGAAAAGCCACCATTCATAATTCTTCCATACATGTCACTCTTGATTCATTGCATATCCCGGTATACCGCCGAAGGCATTCACATAGAGTCATATTTTGTTCTAAGTATTGAGTTGTAATTGTTGAGTTGTAAGTAAATAAAAGTGTGATGATCATCATTTTTAGAGCATTGTCCCAAGTGAGGAAAGGATGATGGAGACTATGATTCCCCACAAGTCAGGATGAGACTCCGAACGAAAAAAAGGAGAGGCCATAAAAAAAAGAGAAGGCCCAAAAAAATGATGAGAGAAAAAGAGAGAAGGGACAATGTTACTATCCTTTTATCACACTTGTGCTTCAAAGTAGCACCATGATCTTCATGATAGAGAGTCTTCTATGATATCACCTTCATATACTAGTGGGAATCTTTCATTATAGAACTTGGCTTGTATATTCCAATGATGGGCTTCCTCAAAATTCCCTAGGTCTTCGTGAGCAAGCGAGTTGGATGCACACGCACTTAGTTCCTTTTGTTGAGCTTTCATATACTTATAGCTCTAGTGCATCCGTTGCATGGCAATCCCTACTCACTCACATTGATATCTATTAATGGGCATCTTCATAGACCATTGATATGCCTAGTTGATGTGAGACTATCTTCTTCTTTTTTGTCTTCTCCACAACCACCATTCTATTCCACATATAGTGCTATGTCCATGGCTCACGCTCATGTATTGCGTGAAGATTGAAAAAGTTTGAGAACACCAAAAAGTATGAAACAATTGCTTGGCTTGTCATCGGGGTTGTGCATGATTTAAATATTTTATGTGGTGAAGATAGAGCATAGCCAGACTATATGATTTTGTAGGGATAACTTTCTTTGGCCATGTTATTTTGAGAAGACATAATTGCTTAGTTAGTATGCTTGAAGTATTATTATTTTTATGTCAATATTAAACTTTTGTCTTGAATCTTTCAGATCTGAGTATTCATACCACAATTAAGAAAATTACATTGAAATTATGCCAAGTAGCATTCCACATCAAAAATTCTGTTTTTATCATTTACCTACTCAAGGACGAAAGGTGAATTAAGCTTGGGGATGCTTGATACGTCTCCAACGTATCTATAATGTTTGATTGTTCCATGCTATATTATATTCTGTTTTTGGACATTATTGGGCTTTATTATACACTTTTATATTATTTTTTGGATAACCTATTAACCGGAGGCCCAGCCCAAAATTGTTGTTTTTTGCCTATTTCAGAGTTTCGCAGAAAAAGAATATCAAACGGAGTCCAAACGGAATGAAACCTTCGGGAACGTGATTTTCGGAACGAACGTGATCCCGAGGACTTGGACCCTACGTCAAGACATCAACCAGGAAGGCACGAGGTAGGGCGCCCTCCACCCTCGTGGGCCCCATGTTGCTCCACCGACGTACTTATTCCTCCTATATATACCTATGTACCCCTACACTACCAGATACGGAGCCAAAAACCTAATTCCACCGTCGCAACCTTCTGTACCCGTGAGATCCCATCTTGGGGCCTTTCCCGGAGCTCCGCCGAAGGGGGCATCGATCACGGAGGCTTCTACATCAACATCATAGCCTCTCCGATGATGTGTGAGTAGTTTACCTCAGACCTTCGGGTCCATAGTTATTAGCTAGATGGCTTCTTATCTCTTTTTGGATCTCAATACAATGTTCTCCCCTCTCTTGTGGAGATCTATTCGATGTAATCTTCTTTTGCGGTGTGTTTGTTGAGACCGATGAATTGTGGGTTTATGATCAAGTTTATCTATGAACAATATTTGAATCTTCTCTGAATTCTTTTATGTATGATTGGTTATCTTTGCAAGTCTCTTCAAATTATCAGTTTGGTTTGGCCTACTAGATTGATCTTTCTTGCAATGGGAGAAGTGCTTAGCTTTGGGTTCAATCTTGCGGTGTCCTTTCCCAAAGGATGAGGGGCAGCAAGGCACATATTGTATTGTTTCCATCGAGGATAACAAGATGGGGTTTATATCATATTGCATGAGTTTATCCCTCGACATCATGTCATCTTACTTAAAGTGTTACTTTGTTCTTATGAACTTAATACTCTAGATGCATGCTGGATAGCGGTCGATCTGTGGAGTAATAGTAGTAGATGCGGGCAGGAGTCGGTCTACTTGTCACGGACGTGATGCCTATATAAATGATCATACCTAGATATTCTCATAACTATGTTCAATTCTATCAATTGCTCAACAGTAATTTGTTCACCCATCATAATACTCATGCTCATGAGAGAAGCCACTAGTGAAACCTATGGCCTCCGATTCTATTTTCCATCATATTAATCTCCCGTCAACAAGCTATTTCTGGCGTCGTCTTTATTTTGCTTTCTTTACTTTGCATCTTTATCATAAAAATACCAAAAATATTATCTTATCATATCTATCAGATCTCACTTTCGTAAGTGACCGTGAAGGGATTGACAACCCCTTTATTGCGTTGGTTGCGAGGATTTTATTTGTTTGTGTAGATGTGGCGGACTCGTGCGTGGCCTCCTACTGGATTGATACCTTGGTTCTCAAAAATTGAGGGAAATACTTACGCTACTTTGCTGCATCACCCTTTCCTCTTCAAGGGAAAACCAACGCAGTGCTCAAGAGGTAGCACCCATCTGATCCTAGACCAACAGGGAGTGAATTAGACTTTTATTTTGAGAAAGAGATGGAGAGCGATGAGCGCATCCTGTATGGTGATTTGAATGTGTCCTCCAAGCGAGTCTGTACTAGGAGAGTGGTAACTGTGAAAGATGGGGATGGGGTACTCACACATGTAGCTAAGGAGATAGAGGATGAGAAGGCACATATGGAGCAGAGGAGGGAGTCGGTTGGAGATGATGGCGCATCGGCGGCCTCCGAGGAGGAGGTCCGCCGGGACAAATGAAAATCCTAGGATGGAAGGTATGCTCTCCCCCACGACAGTTCGAGAGCTCTTGGAGCTCCAAGGGTGTACTAAGGCGGATGTGATTTTCCTTTCAGAGTCTCACTTGAATAAACGTAAAGCCGATGAGCTGCGTCGTGTTTTAAATTTTGATTCGATGTTTGTAGTGGAGTGCGATGGTCGGGCGGGTGGCCTTGTTTTGTTTTATCATAAGATAAATAAAGTTGTTTTGAATTATGTCTCGGATAATTTCATTGATATTTTGTTTATGAATGAGGATATTGTACAATGGTGTTTTACGGGGTTTTATGGTCGTCCGAGTTGGATTGAGCATAGTTTGTCTTGGGATGATATTCGGAATTTACATTATAAGGGCAAACACCCCTGGGTAGTCTTGGGTGATTTTAGTTATATTTTACTTTCTTCTGAAAAGGAGGGCAGTAACGCCAGACCTAATGCTATCCTGAGAGATTTTTGTAATTGTTTGCAAGAGTGCGGTCTAGAGGATATGGGATGTATTGACGATCTCTTCACTTGGAGGAGAGGCGAAATTAGGGAGAGACTTGACCGTGTAGTTTACAATGTGGATTGGGCGAATAAATTTCCTCGGGTTGCGATCATAAATGAAGAACACGTACACTCTGATCATCGACCCCTTGTCCTGGATACAGATTATTTTGATGTGAATATGTTTAATCGCCCAAGGGGCCGAGCAAAACAATTTGAAGCTCGATGGCTCAAAGAAGAGACGGTTGTAGAAATTGTACGTATAGCATGGGATAAAGCAAAGATGATGGGTATTGGGCCGTCTCTCGCTAAGCGTACACGGGCGGTGCAGGCGGATCTGCATATTTGGGATCACGATATTCTGAAGGGACTGAAAAAAAGAATTAATAAACTAAAAAAAGAACTAGAAAGGCTGCGGAGGGGACCTATGTGTGCGGAGTCTCAAGCGCGACAAAAGGAGATTCTTGTCCTCATTGAAAATCTGTTGGAACAAGAGGAGATTTACTGGCTACAACGTGGTCGCGCAAACTGGCTATTGCATGGGGATCGTAACACCTCCTTTTTTCATAATGCGGCAATGGCCAGAAAGAAAAGAAATCAGATTAAAAAGTTACTTGATGATAATGGGCTATGGATGCATGGTACAGAAATGAAGAATCACATTATGGCATATTTCTCAAACCTCTTTACATCAAAAGGTTCCCATCCTAACTCGGAGGTTCTATCTCTTGTCCAACGAAAAGTGACCGATGAAATGAATGATGCTCTTCTAGCCCCCTATATGGACGAGGAGGTTCGAAAGGCCCTATTTGATATTGGTGATTTAAAAGCGCCAGGTCCTAACAGCCTCCATGCTATTTTTTACGAAAGATTTTGGTCTATGTTGGGAGATGACTTGATCGAAGAGGTTCGTTAAGCGGTAAATACCTGTTCTATACCAACTGGGTGGAATGACACTGCAATTGTAATGATCCCAAAGATTAACTCTCCTGAAAAGGTAACCCAATTTAGACCAATCAGCCTGTGCAATGTGGTGTATAAGGTTATTTCAAAAATGATTATTGCGCGTCTAAAGATAATCCTATCAGATATTATCAGCCCAACTCAGAGTGCCTTTGTGCCTGGAAGATTGATTACAGACAATATATTGGTGGCATATGAATGTTTCCATACAATAAAAAACAAAAGGGCAGGTAAAGAGGGTTTGTGTGCCATCAAATTAGATAGGCACAAAGCATATGACCGAGTGGAGTGGTGTTTCTTAAAAGAAATTATGCTGAAATTGGGTTTTAAAGAGATTTGGGTGAACTTGGTTATGGAATGTGTATCCTCTGTGGAGTACCGGGTCCGTATTAATGATGATGAGACGGAGAGTTTTAAACCAACTAGAGGATTGAGGCAGGGAGATCCCCTTTCTCCCTACTTATTCTTGTTATGTACAGAGGGTTTGACTGCCCTTTTAGCTAATTCGGAGGAGAATGGAAACATTTCCGGTATAAAGTTTTGCAGAGATGCCCCATCAATTTCTAATCTCCTCTTTGTTGATGACTGTTTGATCCTTATGCGAGCCAATCCCATGAGTGCAGAGGCGTTGAAATCACTCTTGGATTCGTATTGTGTCGCCTTAGGGCAAATGGTTAGTGTTGAAAAATCTAGTATATTCTTTAGTCCCAATACTAAAGTGGAAGACAAGGCACAAATATGTACACTTATAAATATTATGACTGAAGCCCTCAATGACAAATACCTGGGTTTGCCGGCAAATGTGGGCATGGACAAAAGTGATTGTTTCCGGTTCCAGATCGATCGAATTATTATCCAAATTAGTGGATGGAAGGAAAAATTGTTATCCTCTGGAGGGATGGAAATTTTTCTCAAATCTGTTGTACAAGCTATCCCTACCTATGCCATGTCCGTCTTTAAAATTCCTAAAAAAATTGCAAAGGAATTATTAACGCGATGTCGCATTTTTGGTGGGGTGACGAGGACAATCAGAAGAGGATGCATTGGATACCATGGTGGAAAATGTGTGTTCCAAAAGATCAAGGAGGTATGGGCTTCCGAGATATACACTGTTTCAACCTGGCGCTATTAGCTAAACAAGCGTGGCGTCTTCTTGATAATCCTGAATCTTGATGTGCAACCATCTTGAGAGCTAAATATTTCCCTGAGGGAGATTTGATGAATGCAAGTTTAAAGAAGGGATCCTCTTTTACTTGGCAAATCATTATGGCGGGAGTGAACTCTTTGAGAAATGGTTATATCTGGCAAGTTGGAAATGGACAAAACATCGATATTTGGAGAGATGTTTGGAGAGATGCATGGATTACGAATTGTGCGAACAGGAAAATTATTACTCCTAGAGGTGGGCAACTTCTGTCAAAGGTGGCTGATCTTATTGATCCAATCACGAATTCTTGGGATGAAGATTTGGTGAGACAAACTTTGTGGCCAATTGATGTGCAAAGGGTCCTCGCGATTCCCCTCCCTATGCATAATATGTCGGATTTCATTGCCTGGAGCTATACAAAAAATGGTGTATTCACTGTTCGATCAGCTTATTCGGAGGAATGGAACCAACAACACAGGAGGAAATTGTAATATACTAATGGTATGGGTCGTACCAATGTCAATCCTATTTGGGGTAAGATTTGGAAATTATCGTGTCCGGCAAAGGAAAATATTTATCTGGCGAACGTTGCATGGAACTCTACTGTGTCGTGTTACACTTGCCAATAGACATATGAAAGTTTCGCCCCTTTGTCCATCGTGCTCGAATGGGCAAGAAGATTCAAAACACATCTTGTTTCTGTGTGAGAAGGCAAAAGAGTTTGGGGTAAGCTGGGGATGTACGAGGTAATTAAGAAAGCTTGTGTTATTGATCGTGCAGGTGAGGCGGTTCTTGAATTCTTACTTATGCCGCACCAAGAATTATCTATATTAGGTTGCCAAAATGCAAGTGAATTAATCGCGATAACCGCTTGGTATTTATGGTGGGAGAGACAGATGTTGGTTCATGAAGGGAAGTCTCAAGATGTGAACCAGATTTCGATGGGGGTTCGTGCTATAACGGCAAACTATGTGAATGCCCACTCCCCTAGTGCGACTGGTAGAAAAGAAGGATGGAGCCGACCTCCTATGGGTTTTGTTAAACTAAATGTTGATGCTTCTTTTGACCATGATCTGCTCAGGGGCACGACAGGTGCTATACTCAGAGATGACAAAGGAAAATTCGTTGTTGCCGGAAATTGGAAGATCGATTGGTATGCTGATGTACTAATAGCAGAAGCGATGGCTTTGAGGTTTGGTTTAATTCTTGCACAAAAGGCGGGATGCAATCGTCTTATAATTAATTCTGATAACATGGAAGTCATTGACACAATGAAAAATAGAGGGCAATCATGGAGTCGCGCGAGCCTTCGAGGATTGCTACTTCATGGCATGTGATTTTCCGTTGACTAGAGTTGAACATTGTAATAGGGTAGCTAATAAGGTTGCTCATGAACTTGCTAGGCTAGCGAAAGTTTCTGTAACTAGAGATTGGTTTGAGGAGCCTATGGAGAATTTGTACCTCTTCTTATAGACGATGTAACCATTATTTCCAATTAATAAAGTGCATGTTTTCTTTAAAAAAATCACGATGTGAACTGTTTAAAAAAAATCACAAACTAACCTTTTTGTGTGGCGCCTAACAGTCGGGCGCTGCACTCCACTATGCACCGCCTTTGTCTTAGGCACCGCACTCCCGGCCAGCGTGGCAACCCGGGGCCACACAATATAATGTGCAGCGCCTAGCGCTTAAGCGCTGCACATTGACTTAAGGCGCATCGGGCCAGCCCTCCCAGGCAGTTCTTACCCCTCTCCCAGGCAGTTGCTCTCTGTAACAGAAAGCAGCGGCGACGCCCCCTTCGGATCACCCCCCACACATCCCTCTCAGATCTGAAATTTAAGCCGTGGATTCGATCTCCAATCCCTCCTACTAGGTAAACTCCTATGTTCCCTTTCTTTTCCTCCGTAAATTCGTTCCCATTTTAGAGATTTGTCCAAGATTGGGTGGAACCCTTGATTTGCTTGGTTTGGATCTTTATTTGTCCAAGATTGGGTGTTGTGATGGAGGATGTGTAGTCATAGTGGTACTATCCTAGTATTGTTCATTAGTTCACAATATATGATTCTTGTTAGTGAAACCTAGATTGTTCCTTTTAGATATATATGAGATGCCTAGTTTTGTAGATAATTGTGAGATGTTGAGTTTTGTAGCTATATATGAGATGTTGAGTTTTTTAGATATATATTAGATGTTGAGTTTATTTGAAATATGAGATGTTGAGTTTATTTGAACACATATGACATACGAGATATATATGAGAATTTACAATCATTTATTCATTGTGTGAGAAGGAGATGTTGAGATTCTTGTAGATGAATACATATGAGATGTTTAGATGAACACATATGAGATGTTTAGTGTATACCGATATTTGAGATGAACTCATATATGTTTATTGTTTGAACTTTGTAAGGATGGTTTGGCTTCTCGACGATGCATATGACACACAACACCGGGCCTACATGATGCGCGAGAAGGAGATGGTAATAATGAGTAGTCTAAATATTTTGGAAATTTGCCTTTAGTTGAAATTCACATGCCCTAAGATTTGTCATTACTTGTTTTTTGAAGAAGCTTGAACCTCTGAAGATTCGGTATCATGGGGTCTCTGGTCCTGCCATGCCCTACGATGAGTGGTACACACCCTACATCCAAGCAGGTGACTCCTCCGTGGATTCAGCTATTCTGCCGGTCCACGCCGAACCTCAACGCTCCACTGGTGTCCTCTCTTGTTGATCGGTGGAGGCCGGAGACGCACAGTTTCTATCTTTGGACTGGGGAGATGACCGTGACGCTTGAGGATGTCCCCTTGATCACCGGTCTTCCTATCGACGGGAGGCCTCTCTGTATGAGCACCAATTTTGATGGGTGGCGCCAGCAGATGACTGCTCTTATCGGTATGGCTCTTACCGAGGCTAAGGCTGATGTAGAGGAGGGAGAAGAGAAGAAGAACAAGAAGGAAAGGAAAGCAGCCAGAGTTGCTTTCACATGGATTCAAAGGAACTTTGCGCATTGCCCTGCGAGTGCCACTGATGATATGATCCAGACACATGCTCGTGTCTATATGTGGTACGTTGTCTTGGGGACTTTGTTTCCTGACTCCACAGACAAGAACGCTCCATGGATGTGGCTGAAGGCATTGACCGTCTTTGATAGAAGATGGAGCCGGGGTTCAGCGACTCTTGCCTACTTGTACCGACACGTAATTGGTTTGTTTTGTTATCAACTCATTTCTTCGTTGCCTGTTGGACGCCCGAAGAGCGTCAAGTTTAATCCTTGGGATGAAGATGACGAATTACGGCGCCCCACTTGGGCTTACAAGTGGGATGTGGTATCCGAGATGACGAATGATGTCAATCTCATGTACCAAAAGTACATTGCCAAGTTGGACACGATTACGCGTAAGCAGGTAACGAGGACATTAGTTCAGTCATTTCTCATGCCTGCCTGAAAAATTGTCATCAATGTTGCATTGTTATCTTATTTCATAGGTGGTATGGCAGCCATATGGCGCCAATGACACAGTAGGGTACACCGAGGAGTATAACACCTCTCCTTGTAAGAAGGAATGTTACCAAAAAAACACAATGCTCGTGGGAAAATCCGGCAGCACCTCCTTTGTACCGTCGAACATCCACAACAAGTAGTTGAATAAATAGAGTATATATTTATAATATCACAAGCAGAAGCATCCAACCCATGTAGAGCAAAGTGGTGAAGCCACCAAACGCTATGCAAAGAAAATATCATAACAAAGAAAATATACGTTCCAACACACCCGGGTGCAAGGTGGGGACTAGTCAACTCCAACCCACCTTCACAGGTAAACATATTGATCATGGAAACAAACCAAGGCATGGTTAATACACAACAAGTAGATCCTAGCTACCAGGAATCATGAACCTAAGTATAAGAATTATCATGATCGGCTAGGTGAATGAAAGGGGTGTGCAATGTGAGTGAACACCCATGGGAGCTACTCCTTTCCTAGTACTTGCAAAGCCGCACGGTGATGTACCTAAAATAAATTCCACGAGAGGTGAGTCCAAAGACGCAGCAAGTACACAACAAAGCCTGTAAGAAAATGGCAAGTAAGACCATGAAAATGAACCATGCTTGAAGTGAATGCTAAATTTGAATCTTCCATGCTTGGAATGGCATGAGAAAGCATGAAGAAATAATGCAATCAAATAAGACCGATGACTTGGCTCTGAGATTTTGCCGGCAAGCTGAGGAGGGGCAACGTCTCACCTCACTCCTTTTCAACCCTCACCAAATGAGAGGACCATAACATGAGGACGGACCCAAAGGACCATACACTCGCGAAGCGAGGATCACTCTCTGAACTTGGAAGATTCACTCATGATGGATTTGTTATCAAGAACCAAGAAAAACCAATCCCTATCACATACTAGTGGTATGGGGCATTGAAATGTACACTAGGGAGTTGTATGTTCACCATTGCATGAATGTAAATGAATAATGTGAACATTAACATAATTTTAAGGGAGCAATCTAGCTCTTGTTGCCCGGTGGACTCGCCTCAACCATTGCGAGGGAGGTGGTGTGAGGCTATCTCCGGTGGATTGGTGCTGCAACCTGCTGTAGAAACATACATACAAGTTTTAAAGATTGCACCAAAACAAGCTATGTAAAGCACACACAAAAACATGCCTAATCGCATTTCCAGGGAGCAACCCTTTGCTGCCCCTTCACGAAAAAATTCATAGCCTGAGCTAGGAAGCTCGAAAACATGCAAACAAGATGGATATGGATTCATGGGGAACTCATCTACAAATAACTCCAACTATTCAACCTCAAATTATGAGCTTATGGGGGTCAAAACCAGCAAAAACTGCTCTGCTATACTCATATTTAGAAATATTGGGTAGTCGTCTTTGGAAGTTCATGGTAACAAAAATACTAATGGGAAATAAGTATATAAAATTGACCTATGAACTAAAAGGTATCAGGTAGCTATACCATTGTATAACACCAATTTATCAGTCCTCGAAGATCATGAAAAGCTATGGGCAAAAACTATAGAAATGTTGTTTTTGCATAAACAGTGCAACAACTTATTTGTATCGCCCTGGCTGAACCGAATTGAGTGAATGACCACTGAAAACGATCGTGGGAACAACCCCTACAAAACTTTCCACATGCTCCTCCTCTGATTTTGCCATTTAGGAACCCGAAATTGCTGATTTTCGAATCTGAATACCTAGGAAAAGCAATATAGACAGTTTTGGCCCTAATTCCCAAATGAACTTACTGCTCCCCAGCCCTAGTAATGTAGGATTCACCCCGTACAACACCTGAGAGGATCATGGAGGGTGGGGGAACTCACCCTTGAGGCTTGAGCAAGGGGAATCAGGGAGGTGGGGATCTTCTCCTCCTCCTCTTCTATTCTCCACTTCTTGCCCAAGATCAGGTCCATATTGCCCTAGGAAATGGGGGTGGGTGTGGTGCTCAAGGGAGAGATCAGGGGCGACATGGAGAATAAGGGGGTGGAGAGAAGGAGGCGCCATAAGGAGAGGGGTGAGAGACTCCGACCCATCCGTGACTCCTCCCCTCTCCCCATCGCGTTGCCCCCGCGGGCGGCCGAGCGGGGCAACCCTTGCCGTCGGCCTCCCTCTTCCCCCTCCCGTCTCCCTCCCCCCGCCGCCGCTGGCTAGCGCCGCTGGGCAAAGCCCTGGTGGCGCTGGCGCCGGCGGGAAGCTTTCCCCCCCTTTTGCTCAGCCTAGGGTTGGCGCGGGACGATTTGGCCGGGCGGGGGCGCCGCGCTCGCGAGGGGCCGTCGGCGTGACAACAGATGCGGGTGGTGACGGCGTCTTGTGGCGCGGCGGGCCAAGCACGTGTCGGGTTGTCTGACAACCGTCTGGCGCTCTCTGGCGGATCTGTGGCGCCGTCAGTGTCGCCCGTTCTGGCGGACTGGCGGGCGGCGGGCCGTGGCAGTCTGGTCCAGGGAGCCACGGGGAGCAGTTGCTCGCACTTCGGGCGGGCGGCATGGTAGGCGGCGGACTCGAGCCGGCGGCCTAGATCTAGGCCAGATCTGGCAGGGCGGCGCGGGTCCGGCGAGGTGGTGCTACTCGGGATCCCTCGGGCGGCAGTGGGGCGGCCTGCTGCTCCTTGGCAGCGGTGGTCCGTGCTTCAGGAGGTAGGTGCTGACGGTTTGTCTCTCAGGCGTGTCGGGATGGTGCGGATCCGGTATGCGGTGGTGGATGCCGTTCGTCGGCGTGCAGGTGTAGGGAGCCGACTTGGTCCGCACGGGTGCAAGCTTATGCGTTAGTGCTCTTCTCTCTTGTTGCATTGTGGTGGCGTCGGTCCGAGGTTGCTCGTTGGGCGTCCCCGTGTCGTCGGACAGATCGATACCATTGACCATGGACATGGCATCGTTCAAGCATGCTCGCGGTGGCCGTCGGTAGTCACCAGGTTGTCTCCCCCTGGTCCACCAGGACCTGATGGGGATACAGGCGTGGGCGCCTCCTACTGTGGAGGTGCCGACCCAAACCCGTTGGCTAATGCCGGGCTAGGGGTGAAAGGTGGTCCCTTTCACTCTTACTACTGTGGTCGGGTGCTCGTGACGGAGATGGTCAGCGGTTCCTAGGGGTATGGATGCCGGGGCGGCGGCCCCGGACGACGGGCCTCACGGTTGGCTTTCTGGCAGGCTCCATGGTGGCGGTGGTGGCTCCATCTTTAGGTCATGAGGGCGACTAGGGAAGTAGTGGCGGGAGGCCCAGGACTGCTCTGTTAGTTCCCAGATCTGGGGTGGGCAAGCTTGACCCTCGTTGTGGTAGTGGCCTGTTCTCCTCGTGGTGGTGCAGGCGAGTGACCGAGCGAAAGCTTCGTGCTTCTGGCGCCGGCGACGGCGACGCCTGTGGGTGTCGATTGCTTCTTGAAGGCAGCATCATGGATCTAGTACATGTGCCAGGGCTCACTGTGAAAATCATTGTCTACTCTCAGACTCGGCAGCGGTGACGCTTCGCGCCGTAACCCTCCTGGGGGCGTTGTCTTTGAGCTTAGGGGTCCCTGTCCGTGCCTCGGCAAGGTGTTAGGCTTGTTCTAGGCTTATGTTTTATCTATTGATCTGCTGTGTAAGGGGGGCTCCCCACCATATTGTATCGTTCGGTCATGTACTCTGGTTTGTTGCTTTATTTATAAAGCGAGGCGAAAGCCTATTTCGAGAGCTTTCGTGAGGAAGAAAATAGAAAGAGGCTCCTTTGTGGATGAGCATGAAGGACCTCACGGTGGGGAGGGGTTAAGGAATGGGGTTATTCAGCCCAGTTTTTTCCCCTTTGTATAACATAATTTCGTAATACTCCCTCCATTTACTTACACAAGGCCACCATGGAATATACGTTTTGCATCTATACAAGGCCACCAACAGTAATCGAGAAAAGAATTAATGATATTTCCTCGTACTAACAACATCTTTAATACTTGCATGCATGCTATCATAATCACACTAGCTACTTCCTCCACTTAGTTTCCTTGCATGCATGGTGCGTATTAATGACCCAGTAAACAAAAAAAGATGGCTTGCATAGTATGCATTAAATTTTACCCTGGCACCTGTAATATGAGTTTGTGGCCTTGTATATATAAAAATGGAGGGAGTACAATAAATAATTCTCATCATCGAATCAAACAAATCATATAAGATGCATCCGAACTCCGATTTGGCCAAATGAGTAGTCCATTTCGACCGTCTCGATGAGTCCGACGCATCCACGGCGTCGGGTATTTGATTCATTGAATCGATAAGAAGGTGGGTAAAGAGAGTGCAAAAGCATGATTTATCTGAAACTGGTTAACTTAAAATGGGGGTGTTACAAGGAGTTTGTCATCAACCCGATGTGCTTGCGAGATAGGGATGTTTGGCTTATGCGGTGCCCACTGATATGCAACTGGGCGGTTGAGCTTCATTTGCCACATCGCGTGTATCATCCCTTGGTCTGCTCCAAATTTCACTCACGGAATGGGTGGACACGGACAAAGCACTTCATAGGTAAGAGAGGATGAACCGTATTGACTAAGCATCGCCACTCCTTCTTGATTGTGCTAATGTTTGGTTTTCTACCATGCAGGTTGGACAGGAGAAAGCAACAGAAGATAAAGGACAGGGACAAGCATCATGCATCATATGTTACCCATTTTCATCTTAGTGTGGAGCAAGCTTGTAACAGTGCACGCGCCCAGCTTCATGAGCATAGCTCACTTGCTTTCTATAACTACCTACAATGGTTTCTTGAAAATGCTCGAGTTGAGATATGCCCGCTGACATACAACGATCATATTCTTGAAGATCTCGCAAACTTTGAGGATCTATCAAGCATAAGTACAACAAAAATGTCAAGGAACGGGTAGGAGTCCCTGCTGTTCCGGTGATTAACTATGTGGTAAAGTGTTCCCTTCTTTACTTTCCCATTGGTCAGACATACATGTTTGAATGGCTAACGTGTTATTCATTCTCATCCGCGGTGCAACCAGATCAAGAAATCAGCTGATGAAAGCCAGTCTATTTTGGAGAAGACACCGATTGGAGAAGGCAATGATGAAGGTCCACTACGAAAATTTCTCAAGGTACATATCACACTCGGGTGTCCATGTTACATATCTTGCGGAATTTGGTATCTTATACACTTGTTCATGTTACAACATCAGGCCCTGAAGTTAAGGCGGTTATCGAACCTTCTTGGTTGCCGTGACCCAGAATATGATGAACCATCTGCCTCTAGGTCTGGTACACCATCAGACCCCTTATCTCACCATCAGGGGAACGATGTGAGTTCCTCATATGCTTATCTGGATGATGAGGGTGCGGTCACCCAAGAGGTATGACTAAACTTTTAGATGTAATTCTCACTTGATTACGACTGCAGTCTTTACCATATTGTTTGATTATGTGATAGGGCCATGAACTTGATGATGACATGACTTTGGCGGACGCTCAAGTTCGGTTCGCGTACATGTTGAAGCCTAGGCTGCCCATACGCCAGTACACGCCCACCGACTTTGACAAGAGAGGCAACCCAAAGGTGGTCGTAGGGAGCTCGCAGATGAAGAGTTTGGATGATGAGGCGGAGGAGGAAGTGGAGGAAGAGGAGGCTCGTCCTGGCAGGAGGAAGAAGATGGCCACCAGGCATGGCACCAGGAACACGCGCGGAAGGCATTAGTAGTTGTCATTTTTATTATGAAACTGAACTTTTCGCCGTTTCATTAGGTTGATGAACTTGTGAGGTTATGTGATATGTTGGTGAACTGTTAGTAGTGTGCGACTTGTGTTTGCGAACTTGTAGTAATGTTTGAATTGTCCTAAATGATGTGATGTTCAAGTTATTACTCGTGTTTGTTCAGTTTTTGCAGTTTACAACACTGCACTTGTTTATTGAAATTGCTATCAAAAGTGGTTCTGTTTCTGCGGTTTTGCACTTAACAACACTACAACGCCCAGGCCTCAGGCGCTGCACTACACTGTGCAGTGCCGAACGGTCAGGGTCACACAGTACAGTGCAGCATCTGCGGCCTAGGTGTTGCACATCTGGACGTGGATCCAAAGAGCAACAGAAGCTTTGCAGCAGCTTTGTCTTGCCAAAAAATCCTAAGTTAGCGTGCAACGCCATGTAAGGCATCGCACTATACCGCAGGACGCCTGCTTGTTGGTTGTTGCACAAGATAGTGCAAATACCGAGGCCTCGGGCGCCAGAAGTTATTAATCGCAAAACTGCAGTAAATGTAAGCACTTTTGACAGCAATTTCAATTCACTTGAACATCACAACACTTACAATAACTTGAACTTCACAGCAGCTTGGAACAAACACAAGTAATATGCCGATGAGTTCATCACTTGAGACAATTCAAACATTACTACAACTTGGCAAACACAAGTAGCACACTACTAAGAGTTCACCAACATATCACATAACCTCACAAGTTCACGACACATTCATTACAAATGACAAATTTAGCCTACTACGACATAGTTGACGACAAATGGCTTCTTGCCCTAGAAGATAGTTCATGACAAATACGGCATGGGTACATCTGGTTCCATGACGAGTACACTGAATCGAAGTCCCTACTGAGTCAAGCAAGGCCATTTCCCCTTCTTGTCACGTGCCTCGTCCTCCTCTTGTGCCTCGCGAGCCTTTGCAAGCTTTCTCGCCCTCTCCTCCTCATGAGCAAGTTTCGCTTGGCGTGCCCTCTCCTCCTCTCGTTTCTTCCACTCCATCCTCTCCTTTTGACGACACTCTTCCTCCGAGCCTCTTCGAAACGATTCTTTGAACCGCCGCTGGCGCTTAAGAAAATCTTAATATTCGTCCTTTTGGACATCTTCTGGCACTTCATGGTCTATCCATGTGAAGTACTTGCATAGAGGAGGCGGTGATCAGATACCAATTTTTTTGTTAGTGTTGACACACATTTGAGAGTAACATTTACTTCTCTAGCTTACCGGTGGTTGGTCATAGCGTTAGTTGGAAGCGCACGATCATAAGCATAGTTGGGGCATACAAAATATCTCCTCCCTTCCGTTCATGACTTCTTTCGGTCGGTGGACACCTTCACCTTGCAAACATCTTCACACCAACATGGCGGGATGTTGACGTCTTTCTTCTTCATCTTGTCCAAAGATGCGCCCCCCACTTGTTCGATATGTCTTCTTGGTTAGCACACGGTGGCCTCGTCATGAAACCGGATGAAGCCATGCCTACAAAATTAGGGTTTCCCCACAAATTTCAACACATTGACATGTACATAGGTAAATGCATGAACACATTCAAATGCCTAACCCTAGCCAAAACTAGGGTTTCCCAACAAATTTCCACACAAATTTCCAAATCCAATCAACAACTAGGGATTCCCCAAACTAGAAGGATTTGAGGTATTGTGAGAATTCATTTGGATGAAAACAAGGGGATCGGAGGAGATTACCTTAAGGGAGGGCTTGGCTTTGAGATCCACAGACAAAATCTCCAGATTTGAGAAGGATTTGAGAGGGGGAGAGAGGAGGGCAGAGGGGAGGCACTGAGCTTCGAGTTTGTGTGGGGGGTGGGGGTGTGTGGGGTGGGGGTGGGGTGGGGGCAGCCTAAGTGACATACAGATGTGCAGCTGAAAGTGCAACTATCCCTGGGTGGTTTTGGTAATTCCTAACAACATAGCTCATTGAGCTAATGATATCTCAAGATAAATATTTCAGGAAAGCTCAATGATTGGCATGGCATGGATGAGAAATGTGGACCCCTCAAAATGCTAAGGACAAAAGATTGGCTCAAGCTCTAAAGCTCAAGACTCTACATTTTACTTTTAGTGATCCAAGATCACATTGAGTCCATAGGAAAAGCCAATACTATTAAAAGGGGATGTGGTGTTGCTTAATGGGTTACTTGCTCAAAATGCTTAGTGATATGCTCCAAAAACCCTCAACTACTTTCTCATATCCACATATGTCCCAAACCAAAAGTCAAACTCGGCCCCACCAAAACTATCTATCCGGCGCCACCGAGTTCAGTTGACATAGCCACTGCCACAAAACCCTAGTCACTTCGGTCCTACCGATAGGGATCTCGGTCTCACCTAGATGGGATTGCATACTCTCTGTTTCCCTTCGTAACGTTTCGGTCCAACCGAGATGAGAGATCGGTTCCACCGAGTTCGCAATGCAAACTCTCCGTTTCCCTTTCGTAACGTTTCGGTCTCACCGAGATGAGCGAATCTGTCCCACCGAGTTTGACTGACCAACTCTCTGGTTAGCTTATTACCAAAATCGGTCACACCGAGTTTGTGTAATCGGTCTCATCGAGATTACGTTATGCCCTAACCCTAATGAAATCGGTCCCACCGAGTTGATGTGTCGGTCCCACCGAAAAGCCTAACGTTCACATTTTGAACTAAATCGGTCTGACCGAGTTTCATTATTCGGTCCCACCAAGTTTGGTGATTTGTGTGTAACGGTTAGATTTTGTGTGGAGGCTATATATACCCCTTCACCCACTCTTCATTCTAAGAGAGAGCCATCAGAACATGCCTACACTTCCATCATACATTTTCTGAGAGAGAACCACCTACTCATGTGTTGAGGTCAAGATATTCCATTCCAACCATATGAATCTTGATCTCTAGCCTTCTCCAAGTTGCTTTCCACTCAAATCATCTTTCCACCAAATCCAAATCTGAGAGAGAGAGTTGAGTGTTGGGGAGACTATCATTTGAAGCACAAGAGCAAGGAGTTCATCATCAACACACCATCTATTACCTTTTGGAGAGTGGTGTCTCCTAGATTGGTTAGGTGTCACTTGGGAGCCTCCACAAGATTGTGGAGTTGAACCAAGGAGTTTGTACGGGCAAGGAGATCGCCACTTCGTGAAGATCTACCCTAGTGAGGCAAGTCCTTCGTGGGCGGCGGCCATGGTGGGATAGGCAAGGTTGCTTATTCGTGGACCCTTCGTGGGTGGAGCCCTCTGTGGACTCACGCAACTGCTACTCCTTCAGAGATCTACCGCAGTAACCATCGATGCTTTTCAAAGGAGTGCCTAGAGGTCGAGGTCCGCTGCAGCCGATGATCGATACTAGAGCTACAGCCTTCAAGCCACCTCCAAAGCAGCCACTCCACCAGCTCCAACTACATCAATAGATGCCTTCGCCCTTGGAGTTCTCTCTACACCACCTCCCAAGACCAAGCCTCGAGAGACGCATAGCACTATGCATTTTTGAACTTTTTGGTAACTTGTTGCCAAAGGGGGAGAAATGTATAGATCATAGGCTTCGAGAGAGAGTGTTTTGCTTCTTTGTCTCTCTTGCTTTTGGTTGAACTTTTTGTGTGCTTGGTTTAACTCTATGTCTGTGTGAGATACTTGTTTGATCATATGCTACTTTAATGCTTGCTTGGATGATATTATCTCTCATATCTCTTATATGATCATTCACTTTGCTTGGTGATGAGTGCATGCTTTTAATTTCCATCATTTTGAGCGCTCCACCAAGATGTATGTGAACATGGAAGATAAACCCATGATCCTAATCGATTGTGCATTTGCATTCAAAAGCAAATTTTAAATAATGCACAAATTTAGGGGGAGCTCTTTCTTATCACATGCACAAATTTTGAAGTACTCCGGTAGCGCTTTTCTTATAAAGCTCTCCCTCGTGGACCTTGTAGGCTTTAGACCGCCACACAATGCAACGTGCCTCGTTTGGGTCCACAGGGAGTTGAGTTAGGTAAGCCAAGAAGGGTTCTGTCCACGGGGCGATGACAGCCATAATCACGCAATATATGCTATTTCGTGGCAGAGCCTCCGATTACGCCGAGTGTTCGGATTCTGTTGTGGCCGTGTCCGGACTGTTGTTGCCGGTCTCTCCTTCCCATACCACGGATGGCTTAAACAGCCTTTCCAAGAAGATATTAGGTGGGACAGGGTCGCGCTTAGCGCCGATGTGGGCGAGGATATCCGCCGCTTGATTGTTTTCTCGGACCACATGATGGAATTCAAGCCCCTCGAACCGAGCTGACATTTTGAGGACGGCGTATGTAAGCCGCCATTTTTGGGTCCTTGCGCCAAAGTCTCCATTTATTTGAGATATTGCAAGGTTCAATCCCCACACACCTCTAGGCGTTGAATGCCCGGAGATCGCCATCCGAAGACCATGCAAAGAAGGCCTCATATTCTCCGCATTGTTGGAGTCTCTGTATAATATTTGGAGTACGTATTGGACCTGTATTCCGGTGGGGGATGTCAAGACGACGCTCGCCCTGCACTCAGCCAAAGCATCTTAGAGCCGTCAAAGTGCATGATCCAATTAGAGTACGCTGCATTTTTAGGGAGTTCGCTTCCGCCCATTCGCCAGCATTTAAATCAGCCAAGATTTGTGACTTAATGGCTCACCGTGGTTTGTATGTTATGTCGAATGTGAGGAGCTCAATAGCCCATTTAGCAATCCGCCCGTGGCATCGCCAAGTTATTTATTATGTCGTTGAGTGGTACTTCAGAGGCCACCATAATTGAACACTCTTGAAAGTAGTGTTGTAGTTTCCGGGATGCCATGAAGACCGCGTATGCTATCTTTTGATAATGTGGGTACCGTGATTTGCATGGAGTGAGGACAATGGATACGTAGTATACCGGCTTTTGAAGTGGGAACTTATGTCCGTCCGTCTCTCGTTAGACGACGAGCACTGCGCTTACAACTTGGTGTGTTGCCGCTATATATAACAACATTGTTTCGCCGATATTTGGCGCGGCCAAGATTGGGTTGCTGGCCAAGACGGCTTTTATTTCTTCCAATCCGGCCGTGGCCGCATCCGTCCACTCGAAGTGTTTGGTGCGTCGAAGAAGGCGATAAAGAGGTAGTGCCTTTTCTCCTAATCGGGAGATAAAGCAGCTTAAGGCAGCCACGCATCCAGTTAATTTCTGGATTTGATTGAGGTCTGTTGGGATAGCCAACTGTGACAAAGCTCGAATATTAGCCGGATTTGCTTCAATTCCTCTATTGGAAACGATGAAGCCCAAGAGCTTTCCGGCGGGCACGCCGAAAACACATTTTTCTGGATTGAGCTTGATGTCATATGTTCGGAGATTGTCGAACGTAAGCCTCAAGTTGTCTATTAAAGATTCGATGTGTCTGGTTTTGTTGACCACATCGTCTACGTATGCCTCCACTGTTTTGCCGATTTGTGTTTCCAAGCATGTCTGAATCATGCGTTGATAGGTTGCACCGGCGTTTTTAAGCCCGAAAGGCATGGTGTTAAAATGTATAGGGCCGATGGAGGATAAATGCCGCTGCGGCTTGATCGGACTCGCCATCTTAATTTGATGGTATCCTGATATGCGCCGAGGAAACACAATGAGTTGTAAACTGCGGTAGCGTCGATAATTTGATCGATGAGGGGGAGGGGGAAGGGATCCTTGGGGCAAGCCTTGTTAAGGTCCTTAAAATCGACACATAGGCGCCAGGATTTGTCCTTCTTTGGTACCATCACCAGGTTTGCTAGCCAGTCCGGATGTTTTATTTCTCTAATGAATCCGGCCTCGAGTAACTTGGCTAGTTCTTCTCCCATGGCTTGTCGCTTAGGCTCAGAGAAACGCCGAAGAGTCTGCTTGATCGGCTTGAACCCCTTTAGAATGTTAAGGCTATGCTCGGTCAGCCTGCGTGGGATTCCTGACATGTCTGAAGGATGCCACGCAAAGATGTCCCAATTCTCGCGCAAGAACCCCCGCAATGCAGCGTCTGTTGTGGGGTTTAGCTGTGCCCTGATGGATGCTGTTTTTGTAGGGTCTGTTGGGTGGACCTGGAATTTGACTATTTCATCCGCTGGTTTAAAAGAGGTGGACTTGGGTCTTTTGTCGAGTATCACGTCGTCCCTGTCCATTGTGGAGCGCAGCACAATTAGTTCTTTCGGCCGCAAGGGCTTCGGATAACGCCTCGAGGGCTAGTGCGGCGGTTTTATTTTCGGCGTGGAGTGCTATGTCTGGATCACTAGCTAGAGTGTTGATTCCATTGGGTCCGGGCATTTTGAGCTTCATGTACTCGTAATGGGGTATAGCTTGGAAGATCGTGAATGCCTCCCGCCCTAAAAGGGCGTGGTAGCCGCTACTAAACGGGGCCACTTGGAATGTGATTTTTTCGGACCTATAATTCTCCGGCGTGTTGAATACCACATCTAGTGTGATTTTTCCCGCACATCGTGCCTTCCGACTAGGGATGATTCCTCTGAAGGTCGTGCTGCTTTGCTCAATGCGGCTCTTGTCTATTTCCATTTTGCTAAGAGTTTCCTCGTAGATGAGGTTTAATCCGCTGCTACCGTCCATGAGCACTTTAGTAATAAGGAAGCCGTCCACAATTGTACTAAGGACCAAAGCAACCGGTGCTCGGGCTGTTCGAATTGAGGTTCACACCGGCATTGAAGGTTATGGCTGTGTCGCTCCATGGATTTACTGCTGCAACGTGGCAGACTTCGCAAGGTCATGGAGTGCTCGCTATGCCTATTATTTGAGGCGTAATGTCTCAAAGACTGCCAATATCAGTATTGTTATTTTCCACGGATGGTGCTCGTTGTATTGTTGATGAGGAGATCCTCGCCGCTCTTGGCCACCGCCGAGTATCCAACATGCTCTAAGGCTGTGTGTTGGCATGGTATCCATTGTCTTGTGAATTTTGCATGGCCCATTGAGCCATCCCTCCAATACAGTTCCACACCCTGTAGTGGGCTTTGGTTTCTTTGTAATTGGATCAGGTGACTTACGAGAGTACACCCTTTTAGTTCGGACGGGGGGTTAGTGAGAGTCGGAGGATCCCAGAATTTTGTTTGGGTTTTCCAGGCGCTTTCCATCGCACAACACTTCTGTACTATGGCCGCCAAGTCAGCAAAGTGTGCTACGTCACGACGACTTATGGCGTTGAGGATTCCCTTGTCCGTGCAGTTTTTGCAAAAGAATGAAATTGTGTCTTCCTCGCGGCAGTCCTTGACCTTGCTCATTACAAGGAGGAATCTGGACCAATAGTGATGTACTGTCTCTTGGGGCTCTTGTCTAATGTGGGAAAGATCACTTATGTCTGGGTGGGTGGGTAGATTTAGGTCCAAACCCTGACCCGATATGAGACCCAAGGGCAGAGGAGTTTCCGAGCTTAGCAGTTCGGGCTCCGGATGTTGCCCAATAGTTCTGGCCCGCTGTCTGATTCTAGGTTCGAAGCTTGGGCCATGTCCTCCCGTCGACGGGTATCCGGCTCGGAGAGCTCGGGAATCCGGACATAGTTTGTCCTCAAAATAGAGGAAGAATCGCTACATTGCTCCTCCACCACCGCTTATCCGATGGGTGATCAAGGAGAGTTAATCTCCCTTTGGTCGGGTTTAAGCCTGATCCGATCATAGTCCGTAGCGACTCCCAGGGCGGCGATGCGATCCAAGAGCTCGTTCAAGGAAGAGAGCTCTATTGGATCCATATGCTCGGCGAGTCCCGAGCCGACGTGGAGGCTGTTTTTGATGACCCAAGAAGTCATCGTCGGTGCGATGGCCGAACGGGCGATCATGA
Source organism: Aegilops bicornis (assembly GCA_021605145.1). Classification (NCBI taxonomy): domain Eukaryota; kingdom Viridiplantae; phylum Streptophyta; class Magnoliopsida; order Poales; family Poaceae; genus Aegilops; species Aegilops bicornis. The sequence continues at coordinate 306,399,442 of CM038671.1, read as the reverse complement.
CGAAGCCGCCTAGTCGGAGAGTTTGGCCTACAGCCAGGGCTCCCCCCGAGGTAACGTTGTCCTTGACAACAAGACGAGCCATCAAGCCTTATCGTGGACGCAGACAAAGGAACTCTCAATGAAAGCACCAATGTCGGTGTCAAAACCGCGGATCTCGGTAGGGGGTCCCAAATCATGCGCCTAAGGCGGATGGTAACAGGAGGTGGGGGACACAATGTTTACCTGTGTTCGGGCCCTCTCAATGGAGGTAATACCCTACTTCGCTTGATTGATCTTGATGATATGAGTATTACAAGAGTTGATCTACCACGAGATCGTACAGGCTAAACCCTAGAAGCTAGCCTATGATTATGATTGTTGTTGTCCTACGGACTAAACCCTCCGGTTTATATAGACACCGGAGGGGGCTAGGGTTACACAGAGTCGGTTACAAGGGAGGAGATCTACATATCCAAATTGCCAAGCTTGCCTTCCACGCAAAGGAGAGTCCCATCCTGACACGGGACGAAGTCTTCAATCTTGTATCATCACAGTCCACAGTCTGGCCAAAGTATATAGTCCGGCAGTCCGAGGACCCCCTAATCCAGGACTCCTTCAACCACCAAGGCCTAGGCCATCACCACGGCCTCTACCACCATCGCGGCCTCTACCACCACCACAGCCTAGACCACCACCATGGCCTCTACCACCACCACCACGGCCAAGACCATCACCACGGCCTCTACCACCACCACGACCAAGACCATCACCACGGCCTCTCATCAGAACACCCCGGACACACACACGCCGTGGTCACATTCTCTGGCGGGATCTAGATCGCCCCACAGATCAATACTAGTCTTTTCTCAAGACTTTGTCCTCACTCATGCGCACCCGGAGCAACTTCTGCCGGTCACCCACTGAAACTACTCCAAGCCGAGCACGCTTAACTTTGGAGTTCTGTCCGAATGGGCTCCTGGAAAAGAAGAAATTCCTTATTAATATGAGTAGTCTATCATCCCTAATAAGCCAGGCTATCACATACACCCCCACTCAGAGGAACCAACGTCCTTGTCGGGCCACAGGAACGTTCCCTCTTGGCACATACGTCTGCGCATTCAGTCCGATACATGTGGCATGCCGTGTGCCACGACGGGTCACAAACGTCATGAACAACATGACCGCGCACCTATCCGCAAACATCCATGTAACCACGAGGGTCGGCTCTGATATCAACTTGTAACGCCCCGGACACACCCATCGGTGGTCGTTACTCCTGGCAGGATCTAGACTGGCCCCACAGATCAATACTAGTCTTTTCTGCGCACTTTGTCCTCACTCATGCGCACCCGGAGCAATCTTCGGCCGGTCACCCATCCCGAAACTACTCCAAGCCGAGGACACTTAACTTTGGAGTTCTGTCCGAATGGGCTCCCGGAAAAGAAGGAATTATTTATTGATATGAGTAGTCTATCATCCCTAATAAGCCAGGCTATCACATCTACCACCACCACGACCTCTTCTAAGACCTAGTTGACTCCCTCTTTGTTGCCTAGTTCCTCGTTGGCTTGGTTGATTTGATTGGTTTGGCACTTGGGCACTTCTTTGACTTGGTTGGCTACCATTTGATTGGCTTGTGCTTGAATCATTTTTCTTTGATCTCTTTTTTGGTTTGGTACAAGTTCTTGTGTTGTGTCCCCCATCATTGCACTCCCCACAACGGGGTTGCTCACGAGGCTCTTGGAATTGGCCGATGCCGGTTTCTCGACCGCCACCACAGCCCCATCCATCCATGTCACCTCTAAGACGCTTTGTCTTACGTCTTCCCCGTCTAATGACCTTCAATTCCGGGTCCGGCCATAGTTGAACTCCATGATACTCCGGCCATTGTGATTGGTCCAAATATGGCTGAAACCGGGGAGCCCATGTATTCTTTACCGTAATGATTGAGAACTCGGACTCCCGCACGGTAAGAGGGTGATTGACGTCCACATTCCTAACACGGGATGCGTTTAACAAGTGCAAGCATGGGAGATGAAGCAACGATGGCCTCATGCAAGTGCAATCACACCGTGTTAGGGAGACCTTGAAAGCCCGGCCTCCGTGTTGGTGGCCATCGTTTGTGGTTCCTCCAGGCTCTTTCGCTTCATACATCCAATCGTTGTCGTCATATAGTACATCTTCTTGGGAGTCTGCCTTCCGTGATTGAAATTCCAACCATTCTTCAACCTTTGGTGGGAAATTGTAGTTGTGCTTTTCCTTGTTCTCACCAACAATCTACTTATCCGTCTCCATTGAGTACTTTAAAAAGTACACATTCATCTTGTCAAATGTGTATTGAACTATTGCCGTCACGGGTAATGCACGTACACCCTTGAGCACCCTATTGAAGCATTCTGCCATGTTTCTTGTCATTTGACCGTACCTCCGGCCATCTTCATCGAAAGCACGTGCCTACTTATTCCTTTTGACAATATTCTTATTGAGAAATTCAAGACCACCGGGATCAAGTTTCTTGTGTGTGAGCAATGCATTGTACAAGTTGGCAAACCGCTTGTCGGAGAAAGCGAGACAACAATCTTAAAGATCATCGCCCAACTCCTTGATACTACATGCCCTATAAAAGTTTGCACAGAAGTGCCTCATGCACCATCGATGGTGCAACTTTGCATGTCTGAGAATGTCAACCACCACTGCATTTAGAATTCCTGGATGGCGATCCGATATGACACAGATTTCCCTTTCAGCCAATAATACACTTGTTCTCAATTGAAGCAAGAACCGCTCCCACTTATCATTGTTCTCCACCTCAACCAAAGCGAAAGCTAAAGGCAACACTCGATTATTGGCATCACTTGCTATTGCAACCAATATAGTGCCCTTGTATTGTCTGGTCAAGAACGTGCCATCAATGGCGATGACGGGCCGACAATGCTCAAAAGCCCTCACACATTGCTCAAAGGCCCAAAATGCACGGCCAAATACTCGGACGGTCCTCCTGCTAGAATCAATGTTTGGTGCCCATGAGGCTCGACCACATGAACCATGCCCGGGTTTGTGGCGGCCATAGCTAACAACAACCTAGGAGTCGGTTGTATGCTTCCTCCCAATTGCCATACAACATCTTGAATGCGGCTTGCTTCGCCTTCCATGCCTTGCTGTATTTGACCTTGTAATGAAAGATGGCTTTCACAAGGTCAATGACACTCTTAATGCTCATTGTTGGAAGTGTGGATATTTGGTTGGAAAACCTATAAGCGATGAAATCGGACGTGAGTTGTCTGTGTTCTTGGGACACAAGCTCGCCATCCACATTCTTGTGTCGGCACATGTGACTTGGTACACAACTCACTATGCGCCAAGTAGGACCTCCTTTCCATGGCCTTGCACGCACAATCCATGGACATCTTGGCACTTCACATTTAACCGTGTAACACACATTGACGTCCAAGTTGGCCACTCTATGTGGACGATAATGCGTAACCGAGTAGTTGTCAAGCCACATCTTCAATTCCAAGAAAGATTCAAACTCACAACCGGGATATATCCCGTTCTTGCCGTCTTCCAAATCACGGTGAGAACATGGCCTACCTCAAGAGATATACATTTGCCACCATCTACAACGGCTTCATCTGCGAGACTAAGATCCTTGAACAATGGTGTCTTGTGATCCCACAGGAATACCTTCTTAAATGCTTCGGCCTCCTTTGGCGTGAACCCCTCGTCATCAACTTCTTCATCGGGACCATCGTCATCTGAGTCCGGTGCATATGAATGGGAAAAAGGGATGGATTGGTCCATTGTCTCTTGCACATGATATTGATCGAGATCACCCACATTGTTGTCATGGAGATCAACTTCATAGTCATCCTCCTCATACTCATCATTATCCTCTTGAAAAGCTTCATTTTGGTTGTTTGAAGTCGGGCTCAATGTTGGCCAAACTTGTTGCGTCAAATGAGGTTCACTCATTTGATCTTGGTTCATGGGTGGGGGAGTACTAGCAACCAACGGGGAGGGGTTCTGGTTCAAGTCCAAATGCAAACTAGACTCAACCTTCTTGGAGGCAAATAACTCAAGAGCCTTGTCTAGAGATTCGACAATCGTCTCCTTGTATGCAACCCAACTTACTCGGAGTTCACACACATTGTCTTCCAACGGATGTGCATTCCAAAACCAACATTATGCCTTCACTCGAACTCAACAACGTCACTTGGGTCCATCCAATTCAAGTCCTTCCTTACTTGTTCCAAGATATCCACATAGCTAGGACTACTCTCAAACACCATGTCAAGCTCATCCGGGTCCGGCTCAACATTGCCTTTCAAAAAGGCCTCTTTATCCACATGATGAACATAAACACATGTTCTTCCCATCCGTACAATAAAAAAAAACACACATATATCAAGTAAGTACTTAACCGAATATTTGCACAAAATACATAATCCCTAACATATATATGAAACAATAACCCTAACCCCCACTTAAGAATATCCACAACCCTAACCATAGCATAACCCTAACCCTAACCCCAACATAAAAACACACATAACCCTAACCCTAGCATTGTATGAAGCCTAACCCTACCAAATTAGCAAAGAAACATAACATGATTCAACACAAATATCCAAATCCAAGCAAAAAATAGGGTTTCCCCAAACTAGCAAGATTTGAGAAAATGTGACATTTCCTATGGATGAAAAAGAGGGGATCAGAGGAGATTACCATAACGAAGGGGTTGGCTACGAAATCCATGGACAAATACTCCGGATTTGCAAGATTTGATAAGGATTTGAGAGGGGGAAAGGGGGGCGCTTAGCTTCAGGTTGTGGGTGGGGTGGGGGTGTGTGGGGTGGGGGTGGGTGGGGTGAGAGGGTGGGGCCAGGCTAAGTGACAAACAAACAATGCATCGCCTAAGGACCGGGCGTTGCACATTGCATGTGTGGTGCCTTAGCTCTAGGCGCTGCACATTACAAGTGTGGCGCCTGATAGCCGGGCGCTGCACTCCACTATGCAGCGCCTTTGTCTTAAGCGCCGCACTCACGACCAGCGTGGCAGCCTAGGGCCAGGCGCGACCCCACAGCCAGCCGTGCAGTGCCTAAGCGCTAGGCGCCACACAGTATAATGTGCAGCGCCTTAGTGCTTAGGCGCCGCACATTGACTTAATCCGCATCGGGAAAGCCCTCCCAGGTAGTTCTTCTCCCTCTCCCAGGCAGTTGCTCTCTGTAACAGAGAGGAGCGGCGGCGCCCCCTTTGGACCCCCCCACATCCCTCTCAGATCCAAAGATTTAAGCCGTGGATTCGATCTCCAATCCCTCCTACTAGGTAAACTCCTCCGTTCCCTTTCTTTTCCTCCGTAAATTCGTTGCCATTTTATTTGTCCAAGATCGGGTGGAACCCTTGATTTGCTTGGTTTGGATCTTTATTTGTCCAAGATTGGGTGTTGTGATGGAGGATGTGTAGTCATAGTGGTACTATCCTAGTATTGTTCATTAGTTCACAATATATGATTCTTGTTAGTGGAACCTAGATTGTTTTTTTAGATATCTATGAGATGCCTAGTTTTGTAGATAATTTTGAGATGTTGAGTTTTGTAGCTATATATGAGATATTGAGTTATATATATATATATATATATATATATTAGATGTTGAATTTATTTGAAATGTGAGATGTTGAGTTTATTTGAATACATATGACATACACGATATATATGAGAATTTACAATCATTTATTCATTGTGTGAGAAGGAGATGTTGAGATTCTTGTAGATGAATACATATGAGATGTTTAGATGAACACATATGAGATGTTTAGTGTATACCAATATTTGAGATGAACTCATATATGTTTATTGTTTGAACTTTGTAAGGATGGTTTGGCTTCTCGACGATGCGTATGACACACGACACCGGGCCTACATGATGCGCGAGAAGGAGATGGTAATAATGAGTAATCTAAATATTTTGGAAATTTGCCTTTAGTTGAAATTGACATGCCCTAAGATTTGTCATTACTTGTTTTTTGCAGAAGCTTGAACCTCTGAAGATTCGGTATCATGGGGTCTCTGGTCCTGCCATGCCCTATGATGAGCGGTACACACCCTACATCCAGTAGGCAGGACTCCTCCCGTGGATTCAGTTGGTCAGCCGCTCCACGCCGAACCTCAATGCTCCACTGGTATCCTCTCTTGTTGATCGGTGGAGGCCGGAGACGCACAGTTTCTATCTTCAGACTGGGGAGATGACCGTGACGCTCGAGGATGTCTCCTTGATCACCGGTCTTCCTATCGACGGGAGGCCTCTCTGTATGAGCACCGATTCTGATGGGTGGCGCCAGCAGATGATTGCTCTTATCGGTATGGCTCCTACCGAGGCTAAGGCTGATGTAGAGGAGGGAGAAGAGAAGAAGAACAAGAAGGAAAGGAAAGCAGCCGGAGCTGCTTTCACGTGGATTCAAAGGAACTTTGCGCATTGCCCTGCGGATGCCTCTGATGATGTGATCCAAACACATGCTCGTGTCTATATGTGGTACGTTGTCTCGAGGACTTTGTTTCCTAACTCCACAGGCAAGAACGCTCCATGGATGAGGACTTTGTTTCCTGACTCCACAGGCAAGAACGCTCCATGGATGTGGCTGAAGGCGTTGACCGTCTTCGATAGAAGATGGAGCTGGGATTCAGCGACTCTTGCCTACTTGTACCGACAGGTAGTTGGTTTGTTTTGTTATCAACTCATTTCTTCATTAGCAATGCAGCCTTGCTGTCAAGTTAACATTGTTTTCTTTCATATGCAGCTGGACGATGCGTGTTGTGGGATCACAGATAGTGCATGCATTGGTGGTAATCTGCTTCTACTTTCTGTATGGAGTTGGGAGCGTTGCCTGTTGGACGCCCGAAGAGAGTCAAGTTTAATCCTTGGGATGAAGATGACAAATTACGGCGCCCCACTTGGGCTTACAAGTGGGATGTGGTATCCGAGATGACGAACGATGTCAATCTCATGTACCAAAAGTACATTGCCGAGTTGGACGCGACACGCTCGAAAGGTGTAACGAGGACATTACTTCAGTCATTTCTCATGTTTGCCTGAAAAATTGTCATCAATGTTGTATTTTTGTCCTATTTCATAGGTGGTATGGCAGCCATATGGTGCCAATGATACAATAGGGTACACCGAGGAGTATAACACCTCTCCTTGTAAGAAGGAATGTTACCACCAAAACACAATGCTCGTGGGAAAATCTGGCAGCACCTCCTTTGTACCGTCGGACATCCACGACAAGTAGTTGAACAAATAGAGTATATATTTATAATATCACAAGCAGAAGCATCCAACCCATGCAGAGCAAAGTGGTGAAGCCACCAAACGTTATGCTACACAAAACAAAGAAAATATATGTTCCAACACACCCGGGTGCAAGGTGGGGACTAGTCAACTCCAACCCACCTTGACAGGTAAACATATTGATCATGGAAACAAACCAAGGGATGGTTAATACACAACAAGTAGATCCTAGCTACCAGGAATCATGAACCTAAGTATGAGAATTATCATTATCGACTAGGTGAATGAAAGGGGTGTGCAATGTGAGTGAACACCTATGGGAGCTACGCCTTTCCTAGTACTCCGTCCGGGTTTATTAGGCCTAAAGACAACTTCTCTTAGACCAAGACACGTAGTAATTTTCTCACATTAATTCTTCCATTCCACTCCCAATGCACTCTCTCACATGCATGCAACCAATGAAAAAACACACATGAAGTGTATTAATTTTTCAGCCATGACACAAACAACAATGACTTTCATTGCAACCAATGAAATGGTTGCATGCATGCACCTTTCCAAAGAGAGGCCTTATAAAAAGGGACATGCTTGTGATGTTGGGAGGCCTAATAAACCCGGATGGAGGGAGTACTTGCAAATCCGCACGGTGATGTACCTGGAACAAATCCCACGAGAGGTGAGTCCAAAGACTCAGCAAGTACACAACAAAGCATGTAAGAAAATGGCAAGTAAGACCATGAAAATGAACCATGCTTGAAGTGAATGCTAAATTTGAATCATCCATGCTTGGAATGGCATGAGAAAGCATGAAGAAATAATGCAACCAAATACTATTAAGAGGGGGTCCGCGTCGGAAAGGTTCGGGTGGAATCATCACGTACACGTTTTCTTCCTTGTCTCCCCCTTTCCCTTGCGCATTGGAGCATCCTCTGTTTATCCTCTATGCCTTGTCCTGGTTGCCGATGATGGGCTTGCGGTAGTACTGCTCCCTGGAGCGATAGTACCGTAGGCACCTGCGGTAGTACCGTACTTAGGCGCGGTAGTACCGCAGGAGCCCACGGTAGTACCGCTCCTCCGGAGCCATAGTATCGTGGCCCCCGGGCCAAGTGCCGCTTCATCGCGGTAGTAGGGGCGGATGTAATTTTTTACATCCGCGCCTCGCGATAATCAACCGCACATCGAAGCGCGTAGTACTGCTGCCCGGCTCACCGCCAGGCGGTATTACCGCTTCTCAGTAGTAATCTTGTGTCGATTTTGCATTGTCTGCTTTTCCAAGTAGGCACGGATGTATTTTTATTCATCCGCCCTTCTCAAAGTTAGGACTTTCACGCCTTGCGGTAGTACCGCCAAGGGGAGCGGTAATGCGCTGCGGGCATACCGCCCTCAGCCCCGCAGCAGTGCATCCTAGCTCCTGCCGCTGCTGCGGTAGTACCGCGGTTCCTCACGGTAGTACCGCATGGCCTTGCGGTAGTACCGCTTGTCAGGAGTGGTAGTACCGCAAGTCGTGGGCTGGTTAGGTGGATAAGGGTTGGATTTTGTCCATCGCTATAAAAGGGGTGTCTTCTTCCTCTAGTTGACTACCTCTTCCAACCCTAAGCTCCATTGTTGCTCCAAGCTCCATTTTCGCCCGATCTCACTCCCTAGCCAATCAAACTTGTTGATTTGCTCGGTAGTGGTTGAGAGGGCCCGATCTACACTTCCACCAAGAGAAATTTGATTCCCCCACTAATCCCTTGCGGATCTTGTTACTCTTGGGTGTTTGAGCACCCTAGACGGTTGAGGTCACCATGAGCCATAGTCCATTGTGGTGAAGCTTCGTGGTGTCGTTGGGAGCCTCCAATTAAGTGGTGGAGATTGCCCCAACCTTGTTTGTAAAGGTTCGGTCGCCGCCTCGAAGGGCACCAATAGTGGAATCATGGCATCTCGCATTGTGTGAGGGCGTGAGGAGAATACGGTGGCCCTAGTGGCTTCTTGGGGAGCATTGTGCCTCCACACCGCTCCAACAGAGACGTACTTCCCCTCAAAGGGAAGGAACTTCGGTAACACATCCTTGTCTCCACCGGCTCCACTCTTGGTTATCTCGCGCCTTTACTTGTGCAAGCTTATTTGTGCTATATCTCTTGCTTGCTTGTGTGCTTATCGTTGTTGAATCATATATGTTGCTCACTTAGTTGCATATCTAGACAACCTACTTTGATGCAAAGTTTAAATTGTTAAAGAAAAGCTAAAAATTGTTAGTTGCATATTCACCCCCCTCTAGTCAACTATATCGATCCTTTCAATTGGTATCAGAGCCTCGTCTCTTTTTAAGGACTTTACCGTCCAAAGAGTATGGTTGACGTCGGAGACAATGTGGAGGAGCACTCCGGTGCGAATCCGATATCGTCTACGGGAGATGGGGGTACCTCGATCTCACGTGAGGAATTCAATGTGGCGTTGGACACATTGAAAACCTCCATGACGACCGAGGTCGAAACCATGTTTAATAAATTCATAGAAGGGCTTAAACTTTCCACCGCACCTTTGAAAGTGGGTGATCCCGCCAACAAGGTGACGGATGCTAACCCCGACAAGGGGGAAGCTACTAGTGAGAAAGCCTCTTTGTCTACTGGTAAGAATGGCACCGGCATCTTTGCCCATGTGGAACCTCCACCGGTTTATGGTGGACCGATTCCTTCTACTCACTTGAATCATGGCGTTCCTCCCCCAAGATTTATAAAAAGGAGGATTTTGATTCTTGGGTCTATCGTTTTAAGCGTCATTTAAATCATGTGAACACTAACCTTTGGAGAATCATTGAAGAAGGTTTTTATCCGCATGACCGGAGCAACTTCACTCCTAGAGAAGCCGTGGATGATCAATTCAATGAGAATGCTCTCTTCATCATCCAAGAGGCAATCCCTCCCGAAGACCTTCCTCATCTCCGGCCCTACTCCTTGGCCAAAGATGCTTGGCTCCAAGTGGTTTCCCTCTATCGGGGAAGCGCAAGCATTCAACGTTCCAACTATGAAGTGGTACAAGATGAAGCCGATGAGTTTGTAATGAAAGAAGATGAAGAACCTCGTGAGCTTTATCGGAGAGTAACCAAGCTCGCGGTCTCTCTCCGAGATCATGGAAGTAAGGACACAGATGACAATTGGATCAAGCGCAAATTCCTCAAGGCAATGATGCCCTACCACAAAGCCATGTCCTCCGTCATTCATCAAAGGCCGGACTTCCACACCTTGTCCTCAAGTGAGATGTTAGATGAGTTTGTGGCTATGAGAATATTGGACAAGACCGCCGACAATGCGGTACTTCGCTCTCAAAGAGCAAAAAGGCCCAACCTTGCATTGAAGACCAAGGTCTATGTCGAAGAAGAGGAAGAAGAGGAGAGCAACCTCGAAGATACGAAGTATGCCTATCATGAACACATGGCACTTGCTTCAAGGCAATTTTGGAGCAAGAAGAACTCAAGGCCCAACTTCAACAAGAACAATTCAAGTGGCGCAAAGGGCAAACAACGAGTGAGAACTTGCTTCAATTGTGGCAATGTGAGCCACTTTGTTGCGGAGTGCCCTTATGAGAAGAGGGAAGACAACGGTGGCAAGCTCATCCGTAAGGACAAGGCCAAGTCGCTCCCCAACAAGAGCAACTTCACCAAGAAGACTCCTCCCAAGGCATTGGTGGTACAAGAAGAGTACAATGAGGATGATGACGATGATGAAGATGGTGAGTCGGTTGCCATGGCCTCCGTTGCCATTGCGACGACTCCACGGGAGTCTCTCTTCAACTCACCCAATGAGAGCATCACCGCCAAGTGCCTCATGGCTAAAGCCACCAACAAGGTAACCCCCAACATCAAAACTACCATCATCAATCACCCTTCTTTGACGGATAGTGAGGGAGTCCTGGATTAGGGGGTGTCCGGATAGCCGAACTATCACCGTTGGCCGGACTCCTGGACTATGAAGATACAAGATTGAAGACTTCGTCCCGTGTTCGGATGGGACTTTCCTTGGCGTGGAAGGCAAGCTTGGCGATACGGATATGTAGATCTCCTACCATTGTAACCGACTCTGTGTAACCCTAACCCTATCCGGTGTCTATATAAACCGGAGGGTTTTAGTTCGTAGGACGAACAACAATCATACCATAGTCTAGCTTCTAGGGTTTAGCCTCCTTGATCTCGTGGTAGATCTACTCTTGTACTACCCATATCATCAATATTAATCAAGAAGGAGTAGGGTTTTACCTCCATCGAGAGGGCCCGAACCTGGGTAAAAACATCGTGTCCCTTGTCTCCTGTTACCATCCGCCTAGACGCACAGTTCGGGACCCCCTACCCGAGATCCACCGGTTTTGACACCGACATTGGTGCTTTCATTGAGAGTTCCTCTGTGTCGTCATCCTTAGGCCCGATGGCTCCTTCGATCGTCAACAATGACACGGTCCAGGGTGAGACTTTTCTCCCCGGACAGATCTTCGTATTCGACGGCTTTGCACTGCGGGCCAATTCACTTGGCCATCTGGAGCAGATCGAAAGCTACGCCCACAGCCATCGTGTCAGGTTTGGGAGTTTGAACTACACGGCCGACATCCGCGGAGACTTGATCTTCGACGGATTCGAGCCACAGCCAAGCACGCCACACTGTCTCGATGGGCACGATCTAGCTCTGCCGCCGAACAGTTCCTCGAGGCCGCAGCGGTCTGGCTCGACCCTTAGCTCGGACCCGACTCCGCCGATCGAGGACGAGTGGTTCGACACCGCCTCGGAGGCTACGATCTCTACAGAGATTGAGCCGAACTCCATCCCTGTCCTTTGCGAAGACCGTGACTCCAAGGTGCCGGACTCCTCTCCGGACTCCGAACCCTCTGCGCCCCTGCCAATCAAATCCGATTGGGCGCCGATTATGGAGTTCACTGCCACAGACATCTGTCAGCAGTCGCCCTTTGGAGACATCCTGAATTCACTAAAGTCTCTCTCTTTATCAGGAGAGCCCTGGCCGGACTACGGTCAGGAAGGTTGGGATGCGGATGACGAAGAAATTCAACGCCCACCCACCACCCACTTGGTAGCCACTGTCGATGATTTAACCGACATGCTCGACTTCGAATCCGAAGACATCGACGGTATGGACGACGATGCTGGAGACGACCAAGAACCAGCGCCTACAGGGCACTGGAAGGCCACCTCGTCATACGACATATACATGGTGGACATCCCAAAAGATGGGAACGACCCATGGAACAACGGAGGATGACCCCTCCAAGAAATGTTAGCCAAGCGTGGCGCCGCTCTAAATCCCGCCACAAGAAAAGCGGTGATTCCGCACGGAGATAATAACACCCCGAGCAGGTTGAAGACAACCCCTCCAAAGCAGGATTCGGACAGGAGGAGGGAGAAGCGAGCCCTCATGATAGAGCGGCGGACAAGGAGGTGGAGGATGATAATTATATGCCTCCCTCCGAAGATGAGGCAAGCCTCGACGACGACGAATTCGTCGTGCCTGAGGACCCAGCCGAACAAGAGCGTTTCAAACGCAGGCTTATGGCCACGGCAAGCAGCCTCAAGAAAAAGCAGCAGCAGCTTAGAGCTGACCAAGACCACGCTAGTCGATGATGGATCAAGTCCTTGCAGCCAAGAGTACGAACTCGAACGCCTGGCCCAAGAGATACCTGAAAACGCAGCTGCTACCCCAATTAGAGGAAGCAGCACCCAAACCTACATCACCAACAAGATGATAAGGCCGACTGCCACCCGTGGTCGCGACAGAGAGGCCTCTAGACCCTCCATTCAAGCCGCACTCGGCCGCTCGAAAAGTACCAAGGCACGGGGAAACGCGCCAAACCTGCGAGACATATTGGAGGACAAGGCAAGGCAAACAAGATCGATCTACGGATCGCGTGGGCGCCCCACGATACATGATGATAACCGTCACGCCGGATACAATAATTGCGGCCGGGCCGAACACAGTAGACAAAGCTCATTTGAGCTGCGTCGTGATATAGCTCAATACAGAGGCGCCGCACACCCACTATGCTTCACAGATGAAGTGATGGATCATCAAATCCCCGAGGGTTTCAAACCCATAAACATCGAATCATATGATGGCACAACAGATCCTGCGGTTTGGATCTAGGACTACCTCCTCCATATCCACATGGCCCGCGGTGATGATCTACACGCCATCAAATACCTCCCACTCAAGCTTAAAGGACCAGCTCGGCATTGGCTTAACAACTTGCCGGCCAGAATCAATTGGTTGTTGGGAGGACACGGAAGCCGCATTTCTTGATAACTTCCGGGGCACATATGTGCGACCACCGCACGCCGATGACCTCAGCCACATAATCCAAAGCGGAAGAATCGGCCGAACAATTACGGACACGGTTCACGACCAAGAAAAATCAAATCGTTATTTCTCGGATGCAGAGGCCCTTGCAGCCTTCAAACATAACATCCGCGACGAGTGGCTTGCCCGGCACCTAGGACAGGAAAAGCCGAAATCCATGGCAGCCCTCACAATACTCATGAACCGCTTTTGCGCGGGAGGACAAAGCTAGCTCATAGCAACAACTTGACCAAAAACCCCGTAGTTCGGATACCAAGGACAGCAATGGCGTGTCACGCCGCAACAAGCACAAGCACCGCATTAACGGCGATAATGTCAAGATACGGCAGTCAACGCCGGATTCAGAGGCTCTAAACCCGGTCAGCGGAAGAAGCCGTTCAAAAGAAATACTCAGGGCCCGTCCAATCTGGACCGAATACTCGATCTGTCGTGCCAAATACATGGCACCCCCGAAAAACCAGCCAACCACACCAACAGGGATTGTTGGGTCTTCAAACAGCAGCAAGTTAAATGCGAACTCAATGACAAGGGGCTGCATAGCGATGACGAGGAGGAGCCCGGCCACCAACAATAGAGGACAGAAGGGTTTCCCCCCACAAGTGCGGAAGGTGAACATGATATACGCAACCCACATACCCAAAAGGGAGCGGAAGCGTGCGCTAAGGGACGTATATGCGATGGAGCCAGTCGCCCCAAAGTTCAACCAATGGTCCCCCTGCCCAATCACCTTTGATCGAAGGGACCACCCCACTAGCATCCGCCACGGCGGATTCGCTGCATTGGTTCTTGACCCAATCATTGATGGATTTCACCTCACTAGAGTCCTGATGGACGGCGGTAGCAGCCTGAACCTGCTCTATCAGGATACAATGCGCAAAATGGGCATAAACCCCTCAAGGATTAAACCCACAAAGAAGACCTTTAAAGGCGTCATACCAGGTGTAGAGGCCAACCGTACAGGCTCAGTTACACTCGAAGTGGTCTTCGGATCCCTGGATAACTTCCGAAGCGAGGAGTTAATCTTCGACATAGTCCCGTTCCGCAGCAGCTATCACGCACTGCTTGGACGAACCGCATTTGCAAAGTTCAATGAAGTGCCGCACTATGCATACCTCAAGCTCAAGATGCTAGGCCCTCGAGGAGTAATCACGGTCAATGGAAACACCGAACGCTCTCTCAGAACGGAGGAGCACATGGCGGCCTTCGCGGCGGAGGTGCAAAGCAGCCTCTCACATCAATTCTCGAGTCCGGCTATTAAACGTCCGGACACCGTCAAGCGCGCCCGGAGTAACCTACAACAAGACCGCCTGGCACGATTCGAGCAAGCATAGCAATCCGGCCCCCACCCCAGCCCTCGCGAAATCGCGAAGCCGATTACGCGTACATAACTACGCTCTGGAGATACCATGGGCATAAGGAGGGGGGCACGACCACGCAACGCCAGAATGCGCTCAACCGCACTGTGGGCTCCGATTGTGTCATTCTTTTTTTCTTTTCTCTTACTTTCAGACTCCGCTTCCGGAAGCCCCGTCGGCACTATAATTGCCGAACTCACGATGCAACAGCCAGGGAAGCGGCTACGTCGAGTGTCCAGGTGGTCTCTACTACGAGCATTATACCTGTTTTACATACCATCCCACAGCTTACCCCTGGAGGGGGACATGTCAAGTAGTCCCATCCCTTGCTTATCGCACTAGTTGTATTATTCTGCTTTAATTGCAGTACCTTTCTGAATAAACAATACATACCTTTTGCCTATTATTGCACTACTTTGTTTATCTATATATATGTTCATTCATGACATGTTGCACCCGTACACTTTGGTACGGCCAATACACCAGGGGCTTAAGTACCCCAAATATATGGTGTGATAAGTCCGAACACTTTCACAAGTGCGGCACCCGAACTTATAGCATTATATGCATCGGCTCCGAATCATGTCTTGGGTCAATAGTTGGGTTTGCCCGGCTCCCATGTTTTGGTACCTTACGTTCCGTTATATCGGCTAAGGTAGCGCCGGGAGAACCACTGCGATTGTGCCCCCGTTGAGCTGGGTTGAACACCTCGGTGGAAAGCTAAAACTAACTGGTCATGAGAGGGCGAGTGTCGGTCGCTGTTCGAGAGGTTTTTTCGGGTCCCTACAGTCTTATGCCGCTGAGAGCGAGGAGTCGTCATTGTCCGGCCATATGAGTGGATAGCGCCCCAAAATCGGTCTTCTGAATTCTAGGGGCTTCGCCGAAATTTAAAATTATAGAATTCTATGGCTAAGTGAGAGTGTTCAAGCATTATAGTCCAGTTGCCTTGTTCATTGCGTTGAGCGCCTCCCTCGAAGGACCCAAGAATGGGAACAAGAGCGCTCAAGTTTATCCCGAACACCCCAGCACTAGTGGCATGGGGGCTGAAGCCAACGACTTGCCATCTCTCAAATTTGATAAACGGCCGCACAGAAGGTAATATTTTAATTTCACAAGTGTTGCTTAGCGCATATGAACAAGTTTTCAGCGTACATGATAAAAAATGCAAGTTTATTCAAAAATTACATCTTTTGAGCATTCACCCGCTATAAGGCGGGCGCCCTTCATGACGCCCTCATAGTACATTTCGGGCTTGCGATGCTCCTTGCCCTTCGGTGGCCCGTCCGTCACAAGCTTCTCCGCATCTAGCTTGCCCCAGTGCACCTTAGCACGGGCAAGGGCCCGACGGGCACCTTCAATGCAGACGGAGCGCTTGATGACTTCAATCCATGGATAGGCGTCCACCAAATTACCGCACTAGCCCAGTAGCTCCTGTGCATGGCTTCCAATGGCCACAGCCGAATTATGAGGCCCTTCATGGCACTGTTCGGCGACCTTGTGGAGCTCGACCAGTTGCTTCAATGGTCGCTCGAGGCACTGGATGTCCGGCCTCGATCTTGAGACCGTAACACCTTTTCCGTCGAGCTCCCCTCCTTGGCACGGTAGAACGCGGCAGCATCAGACACACTACGGGGCAGATCTGCGAATGCTCCTAGAGAGCTCCGGGTTCGGGTAAGTAATAGGTAATTCACTTTCACATGCTTGCTTTGCATAAAGAATGCCTTACCCGCCGCTATCTTCTTTAATGATTCAATTTCTTGGAGGGCTTTTTGGGCTTCGGCCTTAGCGGCTTTGGCACTCTCAAGAGCCGAGGCGAGCTCGGACTCTCGAGTCTTCGAGTCACGCTCCAAACTCTCGTGTTTTTCCACGAGAGCCCGGAGCTCTTGCCGCACCTCCGCCACCCGCGCCTCCTGCTTCTCTCGCTCGGTGCGCTCCACGGCCGCTTTGTTTTCGGCCGCGGACACCGCTACCTTCAGGGTCGCCACCTCGTTCGTGGCCCCTACAGTACCCATGTTATTCCTGTCATTTTTGCAACCAAATCCTTTCTATAAGGTATTACTTACCTTCCTTGTCCTTGAGCTGCTTCTTGGCAAGGCCGAGCTCGTTCTCGGACCACTCGAGGCTCTGCTTCAATGCATTGACCTCCATGATCGGTCTTGGCAGAGGTCGGCGGCGCAACCTGCATTCCCATATTGACATACTTATGTTAGACTCCTGCGTATATCTTTTAGATCCTTAGTCCGGCTTTTCTTTCCAAACACCGAACTAAGCATCGAGGGCTCTTGTCTATGCGGTAATATTTTACATATTCTAAACTTACCTCAAAGCACATTAGAAGGCTGGTACAGGTTTCAGTCAGCCTGCTCTTGGCGGACTGAACTTTCTGGATCACCACACTCATAACAGTGCGGTGCTCCTCGTTGATGGAGGTGCCGTTAAGCGCCTCCAGCAAGCTGTCCAGTGCCTCCGGATGGACGGAGGTCACCGGCATCGCAGTCTTGCCCTTCTTACAAAGGGGCCGCTTGCCGGACTTCAGAACCACTGAAGGTTTCGGTACGGAGTCCGGCACCGGGCCAGACTTAGATCCCTCTGGGGTTTCGCCCCCTTTGCGCCCGGAGTCCAGGAGGTCACCTTGCGGCGCCTCCAGGACCACCTCCTCCTGGCTGGGCCCCTTTGGGACTCCACCATGTCGCTCTGCATCACGAGGAGGAGGCGGTCGAAAGTGAAGTGCTATTCACATCCGACGAACCCGAGGGAGCCGCCGACGGGCAGCGAGCTCGTCCTTGGGCGGGCTACATGGTTATATTCGGCGTTAGAAGACACTATGACAAATAAAGTCATGAACTATTTGGTCCGGACACTTACGATCTCGCCAGGGCTTGGCCCTTGTTGGCCACTCCTCCTCGTCGTTGTCGGCGTTGGTGGAGAAGTCCGGAGGAAGGGTCCTTCCTTTCTTGGACCCTTGGCCTCCCCGATCAGGCGGCCTTCCTTTCTTCTCTCCCACTGGGAGAGGCTTCTTCCTCCTCCTGCGTCCTTAGAGGAGGATTCCGCCTCAGTCGTCGGGACGATGAGTCCGACAAGACTGGCGCCGGAGCTCCTTCGAAGTTCCCGTGGACTCCTTCTTGGCCTTCTTCTCCGGCACCACGTGAGGTGCCGAGCCAGCAGCTCCGTCGATCGAGGCGTCCGCTGGAGTTTTACGGCAAGGGCAGACGGTTAATCTGTCCGGACATCTTCAACCGATCTGTCAAAGGTTAGGGAGTTTTAGATCCCGCATAGAGTCAAACTATGAAAAAGAGCTCCATAAAGGGTAAAATAATTTACCTCGATGGCTTGACGTCTGCGAGCTGAATCCGCGATCTTGATGGCGGATGTAGAACCTCGGCGTATGAACAGCACCTTCCGGGCATCTTCGCACGTAGTGTCGAAGAGCCTTTTCGTAGTTGGTCTTTGTGCGGATCGAACTCCCACAATTTGAAGGCCCGTTCTTGGCATGGGAGAATCCGCGGATGAGCATCACCGATTACATTGACAAGCCTGAGATTCTTGTCCATCGTGTTCCGGACGCAGGTTTGGAGTCCGGACAGCTCTTTCGAATCACCCACGTCAGCCTGTCTCTTTCCATGACGTGAGCCGTGTGGGGAGCCAGATCGAATTGGGGCCGCCGCCCATTGAGAGTCGCGGCTCGGTGATGTAGAACCACCCGATTGCCACCCCTTTTATGGTCTCCACAAAGGAGCCCTCGAGCCATAGGACTTTGGCCATCTTGCCAACCATGGCGCCTCCGCACTCCGCTTGGCGGCCGCCCACTACCTTCGGCTTGACATTGAAGGTCTTCAGCCATAAGCCGAAGTGGGGCTGGATGCAGAGAAAGGCCTCGCACACGATAATGAACGCCGAGATGTTAAGGATGAAGTTCGGGGCCAGATCGTGGAAATCCAGGCCGTAGTAGAACATGAGCCCCCGGACAAATGGATGAAGTGGAAAACCTAGTCCGCGGAGGAAGTGGGTGAGGAACACCACCCTCTCATGGGGCCTAGGGGTGGGAATAAGCTGCCCCTCGTCGGGGAGCCGGTGCGCGATGTCGCTGGACAAGTATCCGGCCTTCCGCAGCTTTTTGACTTGTCCCTCCGTGACGGAGGAGACCATCCACTTGCCTCCCGCTCCGGACATGGCTGGAGAAGGTGGAGGAGGGATGTGCGGACTTGGGCGCTGGAGCTCGAAAAGTCTTGTGAAATGGATGAGCAAAGGAGGAAGAAGGCGTGGGTGAAAGGGTGGATCCTTATCCCTTATATGGACGGACAAAACTATCGTCCCCCGCCACCGGTAAAACTTCGCTTATCTCCCAAGCGCCCGTAATCAATGGCGCGGTTGGAGTTCTACGACGTCCGTATTGATGGGAATCCCGGAATAAGGGGCACGATCTCCGCTTTGATAAGACGTGCCAAGGAAACCGCCTCGCTAAACGCGCTGAGGTGGAATAGTAAAAATGATTCGTATAAAGGCATGGCCGTGGTGTGATGTCATGCCGCGGAATACGTCAGCAGATCTGTGCAAAAGTTATTCTCTCTACGGTGGTATGTGGAACTTGTTTTGCGAGCGGACACTATCCTTGTGTTCAAAATCTTCTATGAAGTATTCGGAGGAGGAACCCGCCTTGCAATGCCGAAGACAATATGCTTGCGCCCGGACTCGTCGTCATTGAAGCCTGGTTCGAGGGCTCTTGAGGAGTCTGGATTAGGGGGTGTCCGGATAGCCGAACCACCGTTGGCCAGACTCCTGGACTATGAAGATACAAGATTGAAGACTTCGTGCCGTGTCCGGATGGGACTTTCCTTGGCGTGGAAGGCAAGCTTGGCGATACGGATATGTAGATCTCCTACCATTGTAACCGACTCTGTAACCCTAACCCTATCCGGTGTCTATATAAACCGGAGGGTTTTAGTCCGTAGGACAAACAACAATCATACCATAGGCTAGCTTCTAGGGTTTAGCCTCCTTGATCTCGTGGTAGATCTACTCTTGTACTATCCATATCATCAATATTAATCAAGCAGGAGTAGGGTTTTACCTCCATCGAGAGGGCACGAACACAGGTAAAAACATCGTGTCCCTTGCCTCCTGTTACCATCCGCCTAGACGCACAGTTCGGGACCCCCTACCCGAGATCCGCCGGTTTTGACACCGACAGATAGCATTGATGAACACGAGGGAACTAATGTGGAGGAGAATGAGTTTGAGGCCTTTATGGGTAAACTCAAGGGTAAATCCAAGAAGCACTTCGTTGCTCTCTTGGAACAACTTGGTGAAGCCACATGATCGAGGCTCACGAAGATACCATCTCTAAGATGGAGGGGCATAGTCGTGACTATGCCGATGAGATTTCGGATCTTTCCAATGCTCTTGAGGAAGAGCGTGTTCTTCGTTTGGCTCTTGAGGAGTCACACAACGATGAACATGCTAAATTAAAGAAAGATCTTGATCATGCTCTTGTTGTCTCTCGTGTGCTAAACTCCGAGAAGGAAAAGCTTGGGGTTGATCTTGCTAGACTCCAAGGGGAGTTTGACATTCTCAACAAGGCTCACAAAGTCTTGAAGGGTGTTCATGCTAGCCTCAAGGAGTCTCATGATCAACTCCAAGTAAAGCTAAACAAGGAGAAAACCACTTTTCCTCATATGTTGTTGATTGATAATGCAAATGCTACTAACCCTTGTTGTGAGCATGTGCATCTTGTTGAGGAGAATGCTAAGTTGAAGGAGCAACTTGAGAAAGGCCTTGTGTCATGCATACAAGGTGAGAAGAACCTCAACGACCTATTGAGCAATAAAAAGGAAGTTGTGGCAAAGGAGGGGATTGGGTTCGCACCCAAGCCCAAGAACAAGAAGAAGAATGACAAGACCAAACGACCTCCTCCTCTCAAGCAAACTTTTGTGAAGGAGGGAGAGGGTGCTTCCAAGGAGAAGAATATCAATGCGAAGGGTGGCGGTGTCAAGAAGGGCAATGCCACCCCTCCCAACAAAGCCGGCGACTTTAATCCTTCTTATGTGTTATGCCATGCTAGTGATGGGCATGTTTATGCCAAATTTGTTGGTTCTCCTCATGAATATATTGAATGGTCTATTTGGGTTCCTAAGACCCTTGTTACTAACATCAAAGGACCCATTACAAAATGGATACCTAAAACCAAGCATTGATCTCTTGTAGGTGTTTGCTTTCGGTGGGGGATCATGGTTGCTCGATAGTGGAGCTACAAATCATATGACCGCAAGCAAGGACTTGGTGGTGGACGTGCACAAGATTCCATCTATGCCCACCAATGTCGAGTGGGGTGATGCCTCGTCTTCTAAGGTATTGGGACTCGGCAAGGTTGTAATTTCTCATGATCTCACGATCGAGAAGGTCATGCTTGTAGAGTCCCTTGCATACAATTTACTTTCCGTCCGTCAACTTGCAATCATGGGATTTGCCACTTTCTTTGATATTGATACCGTGGCCCTCTTGTGGAGCAAGACTCTAAAAGTAGCCTTTGTTGGGCATGTCAAGAACGGTCTATATGTGATTAACTTTTCGGAGCGACCCACTAAGACCACGACATGCCTAATGGCTAAAGTTGACGTGGGATGGCTTTGGCATCACCGTTTAGCCCACGTCAATATGAGATCTTTGCAAAGTCTTCTCAAGGGGGACCATGTCCGTGGACTAACGAATGTTAGTTTTGCTAAAGATCGTGCTTGCGATTGCTTGTATCGAAGGAAAGCTTCATGAGAAGGCTCACCCTCCCACGCCTATCATTTACTCGAAGAGGCCTTTGGAGCTCCTTCACTTGGATCTCTTTGGGCCTCCATCCTTTGATAGTATTGGGGGTAGGAAGTATTGCTTGGTGATTGTGGATGACTATTCAAGATATACTTGGGTGTATTTCTTCAAGAGGAAGGCGAGACCCAAAAAACCGTCATTGACTTTGCAAATGAAGCACAACGTCAACACAATGCAAAGATCTTGACAATAAGAAGTGACAACGGCACCGAGTTCAAGAACTACACCTTGGATGAGTTTCTTAGTGATGAGGGGATCAAGCATCAATGTTCCGCAGCCTACACCCCTCAACAAAACGGTGTTGCGGAGAGGAAGAACCGGACGTTGATGGATGTGGCAAGGACCATGATGGCGGAGTTCAAGTCTCCATACAACTTTTGGGCCGAAGCCATCAACACCGCATGTCATGCATCCAATCAGCTCTACCTCCGGAAGGGCTTGAACAAGACTCCATATGAGATACTCACCGGTAACAAGCCCAACCTCAAGTACTTTCGGGTGTTCGGGTGTAAGTGTTTCATTCTCAAGAAAGGTGTTCGGTTGTCTAAATTGGAGGCTAGAGCTTATGAAGGCATATTTGTTGGTTATGCTACAAACTCTCATGCTTACCGTGTCCTCAATAAATCCATGGGACTTATTGAGGAGATGTGTAACGTGGAGTTTGATGAGAATAACGGCTCCCAAGTGGAGCAAAGTGGCACTTGTGATGTAGGTGATGAAATTCCTCCTCAAGCCATAAGAAGAATGGGTATTGGTTTTATCCTACCCATTTAGGAACCCCTTGTGGCCGAAGGAGAAGTACAATGCTCCACTCAAGTGGAGCCATCACCAACCCAAGGCCCACATGCTTCTGAAGACCAAAGTGAAGGCCCTCATCCTCATGAACAAGACTAAGGGCAAGATCATGCTCAAGACGGTGTTGACACACCAAGTGATGCCCAAGGTCAAGTTCTCTCCCCCGAGCAAGTTCAAGATCAAGAACAAGCTCAAGACGTTGCTCAATATGATCAAGTGACCGCTCCTCAACTCACCACCGAGGAGGAATTGGAGCGTCGTGCCGCCAAGATTGCTTCCAAGCTCTCCTCCAAGGGTCATCTCATGAAGAATGTACTTGGAAGCATTCAAAAGGGGGTAAGCACTCATAGACAATTGGCAAACTATTGTGAACATCACGCGTTTGTCTCTTGTGTTGAACCCCAAAAGGTATATGAAGAACTCGAAGATCCGGGTTGGCTTAATGCCATGCATGAAGAACTCAACAACTTCGAGTACAACAAGGTGTGGAGATTGGTGCCAAGGCCAACGGGGAACCACAATGTCATTGGAACCAAGTGGATATTTAACAACAAGCAAGATGCTCATGGGACCATCATTCGCAACAAGGCAAGATTGGTGGCACAAGACTACTCCAAGTCGAGGGTATCGACTACGGTGAAACCTTTGCTCCCGTTGCTCGCCTTGAATCCATTCGTTTGTTGATTGCTTATGCTTCTCATCACAACTTTAAGTTGCAACAAATGGATGTGAAGAGTGCTTTTCTTAATAGTCCTATTAATGAGTTGGTCTATGTCAAGCAACCCCTCGGGTTCAAGGATCCCTACTTTCCCGATCATGTGTATCAACTCGATAAGGCACTCTATGGGCTTAAACAAGCCCCACGTGCGTGGTATGACCACCTTACCGAGTTGTTACAAGATCATGGGTTTGAAGTTGGGCTAATCGACCCCACTCTTTTTACTAAGAAGGTCAAAGGGGATTTGTTTATATGCCAACTATATGTTGATGACATTATCTTTGGTTCCCCTAACAAAGCTTTCAATGAGGAATTCGCCGCTCTCATGACCTCAAAGTTCAAGATGTCTTCCATGGGAGAGTTGAAGTTCTTTCTAGGGTTCGAAGTGAAGCAAAGAAGAGAAGGAACCTTCATCAACCAAGCCAAATACACTCAAGACATGCTCAAGAGATTCAAGCTAAGTGATGTCAAGCCGGCTTCCACTCCAATGCCCACCAAGTGCCAACTTGACATCGATCCCAATGGTAAAGCGGTGGATCAAAAGGTATACCGTTCCATGATTGGATCCTTGCTTTACCTTTGTGCATCTAGACCGGATATCATGTTGAGTGTGGGAATTTGTGCACGGTTTCAAGCCGCACCTAAGGAAAGCCACTTTGTGGAGGTCAAGCCAATCTTTTGATATTTGGCTCATACCCCAAACTTTGGCTTGTGGTACCCAAGAGGAGCAAACTTCAAGCTTGTAGGATATTCGGATTCCGATTGGGCGGGAGACAAAGTGGATAGGAAGTCCACTTAGGAGGGTGCCAATTGCTTGGTTGCTCTTTGGTAAGTTGATCTTCTAAAAAGCAAAGTTGTGTGTCTCTCTCGTCCACCGAAGAGGAGTATGTGGCGACCGGTAGTTGTTGTGCACAACTCTTATGGATGAGGCAAACTTTAAAGGATTACGGTGTCATTTGTGACAAAGTGCCTCTTTGGTGTAACAATGAAAGTGCCATCAAGATTTCTCTCAACCCGGTGCAACACTTCAAGAGGAAGCATATTGAGATTCGGTATCACTTCATCCGGGATCACATTAGGCGAGGGGAGATCAAGCTGAACTACATCAACACTCATGATAACCTTGAAGATATCTTCACGAAGCCTTTGGATGAAGCAAGATTTCGCGAGTTAAGGCATGAGCTAAATATCATTGATTCGAGCAATGTTGCTTGAACCCTTGCACACCCACCATACTCAACTTGTTGTCTTGTTTAGGTGTAGGCATGGACATAGGGGGAGTGTTGTTCTCTCAATGAACTCTCCCTCCCCCCATTATGCATAATTTGATCAACTCTTTCACATTAGCCATTTTTGATGGTACTTGTGGTTCAAAGACGAGTTTTGGTCATGGGCCCAAGGATAATTCTTCGCAGTGCCATACCAATTGACTCAAACATAGGTGGCTCCGGCCACCGCCCTCTCTTTGAAGAGCTGGTGTCTCGCGGTTGTCTCTTGTTGTCGTTCTGAGAGTGGTTTGTGGTATCTTGTTTGCTTGAAGTTTCCTTGCGAAGACTTCTTTCTCTTGTGTTTGAAAACATGCTTTTTCTTGAGCTCACGATACTACCGCGGCCTTCCACGGTACTACCGTGTGTGGAGAGTACGGTACTACCGCCCTAGCGCGGCAGTAATTTTTTACTGCCGCCTGGGAGAGCGGTACTACCGCTTCGGTGCAGTACTTCCACCCAAGCGGTACTACCGCGATGACTTGCGGTACTACCACGCTGTCGACGGCGTATGGGGGATAAGGACGGGCAGGGAGAGTTCTAACTCCCCCATACCCATTTGTCAGTTTTCCTCACTTCGTCTCTCTCTCTCTCTCTCTCTCTCTCTCTCTCTCTCTCTCTCTCTCTCTCTCTCGCTCAAGAACGGGGCCGGAGTCCCTCGTCGGATCTCCGTCTCCGGCTGCTCTCCTTGGATTACGACCGGTGGGATCGTTCCCCACCACTTCCTCTTGCCATGGAACAAGGTTTCTCCCCAAATCCCTCTCTCCTTTGGTTGTTATCTTTGCCTCTAGGTTTTTGGGGAGATGCATGTGTTCTTGAGATTTTAGGCTAAATCTTTGCAAGAGTAGGATGTAGGAGAGTAGTATTGCGTAGAGATTATACTTGATATGATGTCCCGTGGTAGATTTGATCAACCATAGTACCACCGCGTTTTCGCGGTTCTTCTCAGATTCAAAGTTCAGATCTGACGCCATGCGGTACTACCGCCCGTCTGGTGCGGTACTACCGCTTGTCCGGTACTACCGCCTGGTCTGGACGGTACTACCGCATGAGCCGCGGTTCTAAAATTTTACTACCGCTCCGAGGCCCGGTACTACCGTGCTCTCACGCCGTACTACCGCGCCTAGGAGCGGTACTAACTTTTTAGTACCGCGCGACCTGGCGATACTACCGTTGTTTTCCCATCTTCCTCGTGGCATTTATCCCGTATGCTTTCTACCTGTTTTCCTTGCTTTGCCGTGGTCTTTGCATTGATCCTTCTTGCTTGTCCTGTGTGTTTTGCGCTTTGTGTCTCAGGTGGTGGCTCTTGCCGTTCCAATCCCAGTCGTGACACCGGCTCCAAGCGTCTGCGCAATCAAGATGAAGCACCAGAGGGCTCCAGTGCCCCCAAGCGCAATGTCAAGACCACCGCTAGCAAGCACAAGGAACCCGCTAAGGGCATGGACGAGATTCCCCTTTCTGAGTTCATCCGTCTCAGGCAGATCAACCCTTATGTGAATGCCCGTGCTACCATCAGAGGCAGTGAATTGTTTTGGACCAAGCAGCAGACTCTCATTTATCTGGATGTCATCAAGAACAAGCAAAATACATACATGGATGTCAAGTGGATAGACATGAATCACATGAGGAAGGACAAGTTTCTTGAGTACTTTGGAGAAGCTCTGGATTTGGTGGAGCAGTATGGTATTGAACATGTGATCTCTTTCCAGCTTGACTATGACCCTGAGCTTATCTGTCAGTTCTTTGCCTCAGTTTTCTTTCACCATGGGGAGGAGCGGAGAATGACCTGGATGACCAATGGCCGTCAGTTGACTGCTACCTGGAAGGAGTTCATGGATCTGCTCCAGGTTCCTGATGACGGGCTCAACACACCCGTGGGTGTTCTCCCCCATGCCAATCCCGAGTCTGCTAGCAAGAACAAGTTACAACCATACTATGTTGAGAAGGTGCTTTCTAATGGCAAGTCGTCGTGGGTGCTGAAATCCTTTCTGGATATCATGTATCGCATCTTCCACAACTCTCTGTTCCCTCGCATTGGCGACAAGGACAAGGTTCATGCCTATATGGTGGATATGATGCTCCTGTGCGAGGAGGCACGTGTGTCTCGAACTCAGCCACTTGGCGTCTCACACATCATGTGGTGTGAGCTTCGGTTTCTTGGTGTTCAACTGCAAGGTGCCTATCTATGGACCATACACATTTACATTGATCTCCAAGACTTGGGAGAAGCTGTACCACAGTGATGAGTTCCTTGCTCCAGTGGATTCGGCATGAGCCCATCGGTCTCCGTGTTAAGCCAAGCCAGGCCAACACTACTACTCGTGCTGAGGCGTCTGCTGCTAGGAGGGCTGTTGATGAGGAGGAGGCTGGAGCAAAGGATGTTGCTGAGGACCATGCTGCTAGGTCTTCCCATCGTTCCTCTGAGCCCTCGTGGGCCAAGAAGCTGAAGGACAAGATGAAGACTCTTTTCTGCATGCAAGCAAAGGGGCAGTACAAGACTCACGTGGCATCAAGGAGAGTCGCCATGACAAGAAGATTATGAAGGTCTTTGGAGAGGACGTCTCTGGCGGTTCTGAGGAGGTCATCACCCCGGAGGCCGAATGGATGGCGAAGCAAGGCTTCAAGTGGTCTGATTTTGAGGAGGACATCGAGGAGGACGTCTGAGGGAGTCCCGGACTAGGGGGTGTCCGGATAGCCGGACTATCATCACGACCGGACTCCAAGACTATGAAGATACAAGATTGAAGACTTCATCCCGTGTCCGGATGGGACTTTCCTTGGCGTGGAAGGCAAGCTTGGCGATACAGATATGTAGATCTCCTACCATTATAACCAACTATGTGTAACCCTAACCTATCCGGTGTCTATATAAACCGGAGGGTTTTAGTCCGTAGGACGAACAACAATCATACCATAGGCTAGCTTCTAGGGTTTAGCCTCCTTGATCTCGTGGTAGATCTACTCTTGTACTACCCATATCATCAATATTAATCAAGCAGGAGTAGGGTATTACCTCCATCGAGAGGGCCCGAACACTGGGTAAAACATCGTGTCCCTTGTCTCCTGTTACCATCCGCCTAGGCATACAGTTCGGGACCCCCTACCGAGATCCGCCGGTTTTGACACCGACATTGGTGCTTTCATTGAGAGTTCCTCTATGTCGTCACCGATAGGCCGATGGCTCCTTCGATCATCAACAACGGCGTGGTCCAGGGGTGAGACTTTTCTCCCGGGACAGATCTTCGTGTTCGGCGGCTTTACTGCTGCGGGCAATTAAGCAGCCATCTGGAGCGGATCGAAAGCTATGCCAGCCGCCATCGGTCAGATTTGGAAGTTTGAACTATACGGCCGATATCCGCGGAGACTTGATCTTCGACGGATTCGAGCGCAGCCAAGCGTGCCGCCTTTGTCTCGATGGGCATGATCTAGCTCTGCTGACGAGCGATTGCCACGGAGGCCGCACCGACATCCGCTCCGACCCTCAATACGGGCGGATTCCCTGATCGAGGGCGAGTGGTTGGACACCGCCTCGGGGCTACAATCTCTCTGGCGATCGAGCGAACTCCATCCTGTCGCTGCGAAGACCTCGACTCCGAGTGCTTGGGACTCTTCTCCGGACTCCGAACCCTCCACGCCCCTTGCCAATCGAATCCGATTGGGCGCCCGGTCATGGAGTTCATCGCGGACATCTTTCAGCACTCGCCCTTTGGCGACATCCTGAATTCACTAAAGTCTCTCTCTTTATCCGAAGAGCCCTGGCCGGACTACGGATAGGAAGGTTGGGACGCGGACGACGAAGAAATTCAACGCCCACCCACCACCCACTTTGTAGCCACTATCGATGATCTAACCGACATGCTAGACTACGACTGCGAAGACATCGACGGTATGGGACGGCGATGCGGAGGCGACCAAGACCAGCGCCTCTGAGAGCCTTTGGAAGGCCACTTCATATGACATATACATGGTGGACATCCCAAAAGATGGGAACGGCGATGGAACAACGGAGGATGACCCCTCAAGAAAGCCGAAGCACCGGCGTCGGTGGCGCCGCTCCAAATCCCGCCAAAATAAAAGCGGTGATTCCGGCACGGAGATAATAACACCCGGACGGTTGAAGAGAACCCCTCCAACGGGACTCGGTAGCGGGAGGAGGGAGAAGCAAGCTCGCCTGACGGTCTGTGCAGAAAAAGAGGTTGAGGGCGATAATTATGCGCCTCCCTCCGAAGATGAGGCAAGCCTCGACGACGAATTTAATTTGTCGTGCCTGAGGATCCCGCCGAACAAGTGTTTCAAGCGCGGGCTTATAGCCACGGCAAGCAGCCTCAAGAAAAAGCAACAACTTAGAGCTGATCAAGACCTGCTAGATGACGGATGGACTGAAGTCCTTGCGGTAGGAGTATGAACTCGAACGCCCCTCCAAAAGCTACCCCAAGCGCAGGGCCGTTGCCTCGACTAGAGGAGGAAGCACCCAAGTCACCGGCGCATGACATGGCAGACCCGGCCACCCCGTGGCCGCGACGGAAGCCTCTCGGCCCTCCGCTCAAGCCACACCCGAAGCCGCTCAAAAAGTACCAAGGCACGGAAAACGCGCGGACTTGCAAGATATATTGGAGGATAAGGCAAAACATACAAGATCGATCTCTACGGATCGGCGTGGGCGTAGCGACACGGGATGATTACCGTGGCGCCGGATCTGACAAACCCGGCGGGCGAACCACGATGAACAAAGCTCATATGAGCTACGTCGTGATATAGCCCAATATAGAGGCGCCGCACACCCACTATGCTTCACAGATGAAGTAATGGATCATCAAATCCCCGAGGGCTTTAAACCCGTAAACATCGAATCATACGATGGTACTACAGATCATGTGGTCTGGATGGAGGACTATCTCCTCCATATCCACATGGCCCGCGGTGATGATCTACATGCCATCAAATACTTCCCACTCAAGCTTAAAGGGCTAGCTCGACATTGGCTCAATAGCTTGCCAGCAGAATCAATTGGTTGTTGGGAGGACCTGGAAGCCGCATTCCTTGATAACTTCCAGGGCACATATGTGCGACCACCAGACGCCGATGGCCTTAGCCACATAATTCAGCAGCCAGAAGAATCGGCGGAACAATTACGGACTCGGTTCCTAACAAAGAAAAATCAAATCGTTGGTTGTCCGGGATGCGAGGCCCTTGCAGCCTTCAAACATAACATCCATGACGAGTGGCTTGCCCGGCACCTAGGATAGGAAAAGCCGAAATCTATGGCAGCCCTCACAACCCTCATGACTTCGCTTTGTGCGGGAGAGGACAGGCAGCTAGCTCGAAGCAACAACTTGGCCAAACATCCCGATAGTCCGGATATCAAGGACAGCAATGGCAGGTCGGCGTGTAACAAGAACAAGCGCCGCATCAACGGCAATAATCTGAGAGATACGGCTGTCAATGCGGATTCGGAGGCTCTAAACCCGGTCGGCGGAAGAAGCCATTCAAAAGAAATACTCGGGGCCCGTCCAACTTGGACCGAATACTCGATCGCTTGTGCGGATACATGGCACCCCGAAAACCAATAATCACACCAAGGACTGTTGGGTGTTCAACAAGCGAGCAAGTTAAGTGCCGAACTCAATGACAAGGGCTGCATAAGCGATGACGAGGAAGAGCCCGGCCGCCCGAACAATAAAGGACAGAAGGGTTTTCCTACACAAGTGCGGACGGTGAACATGATATCATAACCCACATACCCAAAAGGGAGCGGAGCGTGCACTAAAGGGGCGTATATGCGATGGAGCGATCGCCCAGTTCAACCCATGGTCTTCCTGCCCGATCACCTTCGATCGAAGGACCACCGCACTAGCATCCGTCACGGCGGCTTTGCCGCATTGGTTCTTGACCCAATTATCGATTGTGATTTCACCTCAACAGTCACGATGGGCCGGTGGCAGAACTGAACACCTTTATCGAGGATACAAAGTCACGGAAAATGGGCATTGTGATGTTTCGTTTCAGTTGATCAGTAGTGGAGCCTAGTTGGGACGATCGGGGATCTGTGTAGCATTCGGGGTAGTCTTCTTTTATTTTGGTTCCGTAGTCGGACCTTGATTGTATCTGTATGATGTAATGCTTTACTCATGTATTGTGTGAAGTGGCGATTGTAAGCCAACTATGTATCTCTTTCCCTTATGTATTACATGGGTTGTGTGAAGATTACCTCACTTGCGACATTGCTTTCAATGCGGTTATGCCTCTAAGTCGTGCTTCGACACGTGGGAGATATAGCCGCATCGAGGCGTTACAAGTTGGTAATCGAGCCATCCCGACTTAGAGCCCCCTCGCGATTGTTTGTCATGGCGTTGTTGAGTCTAGAACAAAAAGTTTTTGAGTCTTAGGATTTTATATATCGGAGAGTAGGATTCTTTTTACTCCTCAGTCCCTTCGTCGCTCTGGTGAGGCATCCTGACGTAGAGTTTTGACTCTTTCTCTTCTCAAATTTCACTAATTTTTTTTTTAGGATCACGGGTATCTTGGAATTGTTCCGATGGTTTTGTGGCGAGAACATTGTTCTTGGTGCCTCGACATTTAGGGGTTGTGGCGGTGTCCGGGAGTTGAGCTCCGAGGTGTTGTCGTCACAATTTTATCGTTGCGATTACGGAATACACGAGCTTTGCCGACATCGAAAATCTCTTTTATGCGATTGTTGGTGAGATAACCTCGATAACCCGATCTTGGGGCGAGCTCGAGAGTATTGCCATAACTTCATTATAACGGATCCTTTTCGAAGGTCGAGGTAAGCGATTTCGGAGTTTTCTTGGTTATGTGTTGTGGATGGATACAATTTGGATCTAGGTATTGTTAGTTTGGGTGATATATTTTGTGTCCCTGTATCCCCAACACCTGATTGCATAACCCGAGAAAGTTTGAGGAGTTTATAAGTGGGAATTCAAGTATCTCGTAGGATATATTTCCAACACACACATGATACGATATGGGATCTATCATATGTCATTTCCGACTTATTCTGCAAGCCAAATCCTTTGTTTTTGTTCCGTTTGTGGTATTCAAGTTGCTTCAATGCCAAGTGTTGATTCCATACCTTATTCTAAGCGGTGTTCTCATATTTCTATGTGGATGCTAATCCTTCTTGTTCATCAAGGTCGTCTTTTCAATCCTTTCCAACCGTGTGCTTCTCTCCAAGTAAATCCGATCATTGCAACATTCGCAAGATCAATTCTAAGTTTTTTTTTCTCAACGGTGTTCGTTTCATCCGACCCACGTTGCCTTTGTTTTCCACCCTCCCACCCCTTTTCTTCAAGGACTCAGATTTCTTAATCAAGTATCCATTTTATTGCTGTGAAGTTTCATCATTCTTTTCCTTTAATGCTCTTATCCGGTGATTCTCATGAAGATGCTAAAGGAAGCTTGAGTTTATTATTCTTCGTTCTTTTCTTCTCCGGTGGACTTAAGTCAAGTTTTGATTGTTGATCATATTCCCTTCCTCGTTTCAAATGTTTTCTCATGCCGGTGCACCTCTTAATTTTTCACTTCTTGTTATTCATTTGTTTCCAGAGTGCTAAAGATTATCTCAGAAGATTTGTGTTTTCATTCCTAATCCGTGCAAGATTTCTCGTAGTTGTTATCCCTTTTGAGCCATTTAATTCAACTGGTGCAATCTCTCTTTTCAAACAATTGTTCAACGGTG
Organism: Aegilops bicornis; assembly: GCA_021605145.1. Lineage (NCBI taxonomy): Eukaryota > Viridiplantae > Streptophyta > Magnoliopsida > Poales > Poaceae > Aegilops > Aegilops bicornis. The sequence continues at coordinate 306,367,200 of CM038671.1, read as the reverse complement.
GTTCTTTTGAGTGGGCCCTAACCCACAGGTCTTTTTCCAGGATCTTACCTGACTCTTCTAATTTTTTCCGGAGCTTCTAAAAATTCTTTTCTAAGTTTGACGTAAGAATTGGTTTTCATCAGTCAAATGTCTTTCTCCAAGATCTTTCAAATTTTTTCATCGTTTGTTCAACCTTTCCAATTTTCATTCCGGAGTGCCTCAACAATTCATGCCGGTGTTTCTCATCGTCATTCTCAACATTTGAAGACCAAAGAAGAGTTTCTCTGAAATCTTGCTCCATTCTCTTCAAGATTCATGGTTCTAGTTTGATGCCGCCCTCTCATAGTTGTTTTTCGATTGTGAGAATTCTTTTCACCCATCCGGAGCAATTCAGGAGTCTTTTCAGTTTGATTCTTCTCAGCCCATCATCTCAGAATTATTCATTCCAGCTTTCAGCTCTCGTTCTCCAAATCATACCGGTGCATCATTCAAGTATTATCTAGTCAGCTCGGGATCTCTGCGTTCACTTGTATCTAAATTCTCTCAAGTATCTTGGTTCATTTCCTAATTCTTCCCGGTGTTTCTTTATCTTTTCTTCGTTCATTTTCAATTCTTACGGTGGTTCGTTCAAGAGTTCTCTTCCTTCGTTATCACATAGATTCATTCGTTCTTTCCAATCCTACCGGTGGTTCGTTGAAGACCTTCCCAAGTTTGCGCCATATCTATCTTAATCCTTTCTACGAGAATAAGTAGTATGCCAAATCCATTGCTTGACATCAATTTAATTGGTGAAGGATACGCATAACATAATTCTTGTTCTTGTTTCATCCAAGTGATTGATTCATTCTTAGGAGTTTGTAATGGTATCAATTTCTCGGTTCTAAGTTGTTCATCTCTTCTTCCGGAGTTTGTTCATCATATCACATTCTCGATGCGAGATGCTTCATCTTTTCTTTCCGGAGTTCCAAGTTTTCTCGGTTATATCATTTCAAAGCTTCATCTTATCACTGCAAGGCTTCACCTTGTGTGTCAACTTCTCTTTCTTTCTATCATCCTTTTGTTTACCGGAGTTCTTCATGGAGGCTCTACATGGTGGTTCGTCAAGGATTCATTTATTTCTCGATTTGTCCTTCAAGTTTTTCTCAAAGTTAAGATCCGCCAAGCTATACTCAAAAATTAACATGGTGCTCAACACATGTTTTGTTTTGAGGAGTTCAAGCATTCTTCATCTTGCATTCCGAAGTGCAATTCTTTCTACCTTATCTTTTGAGGTGGTGTTATATCATTCTTGACAATTTTCATTCATGTTTCGTGATTCAACAGTTGTCAAGAATGAGGTAGTTAAACCCATCAACTCCTTCGAGCATGAGTTCTTCTCAATCCATCAATCTCTTCATTGGAGTTATCTTGGTATAGATTTCACCTAAAGCCTTCCCTAAGGAATGTTGCTATTGTGGTGCTTATCAATGATCCAAGTTTTCTCCTATTCTCTCGGCGAATCAAGTTTTCATCTCCGTGTTGCTCTCAAGCAATCAATTGTTTTTCGTAGTGGCATGTATTCACCTCAAGTGTTGAGATGTTTCCATAAGCCCACTACAAGCTTATTCTTTTCGTTGTTGGTTTTCCAACAACTCCGTTTCTTTCTTCTTGGAAGGGTGCTTTCCAAGCTCATTTGTGGAAGAAGTTGGCGTTTTGTTCTCCATTCTATTATTCCAATGATCTATCTTCTATTGTTTTCTTAGGAGGCATTGTGATGTTGCTCTCTTCGTCCCATCATCTCGTTTTGCCAAGATTATATTCTTTTCTTGCTAATCCATTTAACCAGAGTCTTGTCTGAAATCTTTCTTACCCCTTGTGCCATTCTTTCAATAGTTCGGAGGCGATGTGTTGTTGATTTCATCAAGTATCATCCCATCTTCTCAAGTTCATGATTCTAATTCCTTCCATTTTTCAATCGAGTCTTTGCCCAAATTATATCATTCTTATTCCTTCTCTATCTTGTTTTAACGAGTGGTTCCAATTCCTTCTTGTCCATTGTACTCGTCATTCATAGCTTTGCAACCCCCAAGGTTCACATGGTGTTCCTTGTTTCTATTTTCTCTTTGGAATGCTCTCAATTTCGTTCAACTCTATTGTGTTATTCTTTCAAGTTTTCAACCTCTCGAGGTTCATTGGTTTCACTCGTTTGTCAAAGAAGCAACTTTGTCTTACCTCTTTCTCTTCCGCTTCTCTCCGGCGCCATCCTAGATCTCGGGACGAGATACTCTTGTAGTGGTGGAGTGTTGTAACGCCCAAGACCGGCGCTTGGAAGACTTCCATATATTAGGGTTTACAGTATGTTTCATTTGTGCCTGCCCTTTTATTTTTGCATTGCATCATGTCATCATGCCATCATCTCATAAATCTTTTGCAACCTCAACTAAATAAATTGCATAGATCTTTTGATCTATTTAAATCGAGGAAGGTTGACTTCTCTTTATAACATATCGTCCCAATATTAGGGAGCTATATTAAATATTTCTTTAATTTGGAAGCCACCGTAACAAACTTGCATTTTAATCTCTCGTTTCCACCTATTCTAAATCCTTGATCATTCTCCAATTGGCTCCGGTTCAAGTTGTGGCACTTTGAGTTATGCCAAAGAAGCCCCATGCCAGTTTTCAGCTCAACTTGTATTTATTTGGCCCTCCAAATAAATATTTTTGCTCCTATTTCTTTTCTGTAAATAGAAAAGGAAAAACCTTTTCCCCCTTCCTTTCTTTAAATCCAGCCGGCGGGCCCCTGCCACTCTCCTCCTTTGACTGGCCCATCCGCCCAAAGCCCGGCCTCCTCCGAACCTCCTGATCTTAACCTAGCCCGATCCCACTTCTCTCCCTCGTTCCTCTGCCAGCGCCGCCACCTTCGTCTTGATCCCCATCGCGCACGCATCGCCCGCTGCCAGCGCCAGGAAAACCTGCGCCCGATCCTCATCTCCCTCTTCTCGATCTCTCCCTCTCCCTCGCTCGTGTCGCCATCCGCAGAGAAAGAAAGAGGAGCGAGACCCCTCAAGCCAACCACCCCGCGGCCCCGCGAGCTCGTCCGCCCGCACGGCCATGGCACCGCCGGCCTCCATGTCTCGCCGCGCCCTGCTCCCTTCTGCATGTGTTGCTCCGCCCTGGCTGCGGTGCGACCAACTCCGGCGGCCCCGTCACCTCTGCCTTGGCGCGCCAAGGCCCAACCTCCTCCCTCACTGCGACCTCCTCCTCGTCAGCCTCCGTGCCACCAGCCAGCCACCGGAGCCCGCCCGCCGCCCGGATCAGGCAGCGCCGCCGGGAGCTCCTCCAAGCGCTGCCTCAGATACCAGCGTTCTTGCTGCCCTTTGGATTGCCGAGACCGATCCTCTGAGGAACCCCGTGTTCAACTACACAATGAGCGGCAAGTACCACTACGACCGGTGTTCGACTACGTGGATTCACCAAGTACTTCTTCGGATACACCAAGTTTGACTACACTGCAAGACCCGTACCCGGACCGTCAATCTTCTCCGAGAATTTTTCCAAATACCACGATGATGCGTCGAGTACCTCTACCCATGACCCGGGAACGTCTACGACCCGTGAAAAACTACCATCGCCGAGACCGCAAGTACCACGACAACCCCGGAGACATCAGATGCGTCAAGTCCCTCTTCGACCCGTGTACCACTACTTCCTTCGACGAACTCAGTCCGCTTCGAAAATGCACGCTTCGAAGGTATAACCCCGAGATGACACCCGCGAACGAATGCTTGCATGTTGTATGAGATGCTTGTGTTTGCACCGTGTCCGAATTGTCACTCGTTTCCAATCCACTAACCCGTGGGAACCCGGTAGTCGGGAGCACCCCACCATCTCTAGCATGTTTCGCACATCCGCACGCCTCCTTTTGCACCGGTATCTCCATGAGTTACCGGGACCGGAATGTTGCCGTGGCACCATTTTTGTTTCGCCGCCGTGGCACCCTTTCGTTCCGCCACGGTGACCAAATGCTTCATAACATGCTCATGTCAACATTTTCATAAAATTGCTTACAACGTGCATATGTCATCCGCATGATGATAACAACATTTAAATGTTTATATTTGTTGTTTCCATTAATTTGCTAAATGCATATGGGGATTTACCGGATTTGTTGTTTGTTATATCCGGCCCCATTTAAATTGTTTAGATGGTATAGTTTTATTATGCTTCACCTCTTGCCATGTTTAACAACATTTAATATTGTTGAGTACCTAAACGAGATTAAACTAAATTGTTTATGTGGTGTTTCGTCAATATGCAACTCGTTGCATATTGGGCTCCATTTAACTTGTAGTTTTGTTTGTGCATATTGCCATGCCATGCTCATTAAATCGGACATGCATCATGTCGTGTTTATGTGATGGTTGTTTACTATGTTGTTTGTTTGTTTCCGGGTTGCTTCTCTCGTTAGCTTCGGTTTCGTTCCGGAGTTGTGAGGATTAGTTCGACTACATCCGTTTGTCTTCTTCATGGACTCGTTCTTCTTCCTTGCGGGATCTCAGGCAAGATGACCATACCCTCGAAATCACTTCTATCTTTGCTTGCTAGTTGCTCGCTCGTTTGCTATGCCTATGCTACGATGCCTATCACTTGCTTATCATGCCTCCCATATTGCCATGTCAAGCCCCTAACCATCCTTTCCTAGCAAACCGTTGTTTGGCTATGTTACCGCTTTGCTCAGCCCCTCTTATAGCGTTGCTAGTTGCAGGTGAAGATGAAGTTTGTTCCTTGTTGGAACATGGAGATGTTGTTCCTTGTTGGAACATGTTTACTTGTTGGGATATCACAATATATCTTCTTTAATTAATGCACCTATATACTTGGTAAAGGGTGGAAGGCTCGGCCTTATGCCTGGTGTTTTGTTCCACTCTTGCCGCCCTAGTTTCCGTCATACCGGTGTTATGTTCCTTGATTTTGCGTTCCTTACACGGTTGGGTGATTTATGGGAACCCCTTGACAGTTTGCTTTGAATAAAACTCCTCCAGCAAGGCCCAACATTGGTTTTAACATTTGCCACCTAAGCCTTTTTCCCTTGGGTTCTGCCAGACTCAAGGGTCATCTTTATTTTAACCCCGGGCCTATGCTCCTCACGGTGTTGGCCCAAACTAAGCGCTTTGCAGCGCCCCTCAAGGAAACTTGGGGTCTGGTTTTTAGTTATGCGGACTGCTCATCCGGTGTGCCACGAGAACGAGATATGTGCAGCTCCTATCGGGATTTGTCGGCACATTGAGGCGGCTTTGCTGGTCTTGTTTTACCATTGTCGAAATGTCTTGTAAACCGGGATTCCGAGACTGATCGGGTCTTCCCGGTAGAAGGAATATCCTTCGTTGACCGTGAGAGCTTATAATGGGCTAAGTTGGGACACCCCTACAGGGTATTATCTTTCAAAACCCGTGCCCACAGTTATGAGGCAGATGGGAATTTGTTAATGTCCGGTTGTAGAGAACCCGAAGTTGACCTTAATTAAAATACATCAACCGCGTGTGTAACCGTGATGGTCTCTTCTCGGCGGAGTCCGGGAAGTGAACACGGTGTTGGAGTTATGCTTGACGTAGGTTGTTCTAGGATCACTTCTTGATCATAGTTGTTCGACCGTGCTTTTGCCTTCTCTTCTCGCTCTCATTTGGCGTATGTTAGACACTAGATATGCTAGTAAACTTGCTGCAGCTCCACCTCACTACCTTCTCCTACCCATAAGCTTAAATAGTCTTGATCTCGCGGGTGTGAGATTGCTGAGTCCCCATGACTCACAGATACTTCCAAAACCAGTTTGCAGGTGCCGATGAAACCGTGCAGGTGACGCATCCGAGCTCAAGGAGGAGCTCGATGAAGATCTTGTTCATTGTGTTGTTTCGTTTGAGTTGATCGATAGTGGAGCTCAGTTGGGGACGATCGGGGATCTGTGTAGCATTCGGGTAGTCTTCTTTTATTTTGGTTCCGTAGTCGGACCTTGATTGTATCTGTATGATGTAATGCTTTACTCATGTATTGTGTGAAGTGGCGATTGTAAGCCAACTATGTATCTCTTTCCCTTATGTATTACATGGGTTGTGTGAAGATTACCTCACTTGCGACATTGCTTTCAATGCGGTTATGCCTCTAAGTCGTGCTTCGACACGTGGGAGATATAGCCGCATCAAAGGGCGCTACATACGAACTCGATTACACTCGAAGTGGTCTTCGATCCCGGATAACTTCCGGCGAAGAGTTAATCTTCGACATCGTCCCATTCTGCAGCGGCTATCATGCACTTTGCTCGGACGAACCGCATTTGCAAAAGTTCAATGCGGTGCCGCACTACGCATACCTCAAGCTCAAGATGCCAGGCCCTCGAGGAGTAATCACGGTCAATGGAAACACCGAACGCTCTCTCCGAACGGAGGAGCATACGGCGGCCCTCGCAGCGGAGGTGCAAAGCAGCCTCTCACGGCAATTCTCGAGTCCGGCCACTAAGCGTCCGGACACCGCCAAGCGCGCCCGGAGTAACCTGCAACAAGACCATGTGGAACGATTCAAGCACGAGTAGCAATCCGGCCCCAACCCCAGCCCTCGCAAAATTGCGAAGCTAGTATTACGCGTACATAATTACGCTCCGGAGATACCATGGGCATATGGAGATGGGCAAGACAACGACACGCCAAGAATGCGGCTCGACCGCACCAGGGGCTCCCGTTTGTGTCATTTATTTTTTTCTTTTTCCTTTTTTCTTCCTGTTTTTTACTTTCAGGACTCCATCTTTGAGAGGTCCTGTCCGGCACATGAATCACCGAACTCACGATGCAACAGCCAGGGAAGCGGAAAGCCACGTCGAGTGTTCAGGTGGTCTCTATTACGAGCATTATACTTGTTTTACATATCATCCAAATGACTTACCCACGGAGGGGGACATGTTAGATAGTCCCATCCCTTTCTTATCGCACTATTTGTATCGTTACGCTTCCACTGCGGTACCTTTTGAATAAACAATACATAGCTTTTGCTTATTATTGCTCTACTTCCTTTATATATACATATGTTCATTTCACGACATGTTGCAACCGTAAACTTTGGTACGGCCAATACACCGGGGGCTTAAGTATCCCAAAATTATGGTGTGATGAGTCCGAACACTTTCACAAGTGCGGCACCCCGAACTTATAGCATTATATGAATTGGCTCCGAATCATGTCTTGGGTCAATAGTTGGGTTTGCCCGGCTCCCGTGTTTTGGTACCTTACGTTCGCTATATCGGCTAAGGTAGCACCGGGAGAACCATCGCGATTGTGCCCGGTTATGCCGGGTCGAGCACCTCAATGGAGAAAGCTAAAACTGACCGTCATGATAGGGCGAGAGCCGGTCGCTGTTCGAGAGGTTTTTTTGGGTCCCTAAAGACTTATGCCGCTTAGAGCGAGGAACCGGAATTGTCCGGCCAAGGCGTGGATAGCGCCCTGAACTCGGCCTTCCGAATACTAGGGGCTTCACCGAAATTTAAAATTATAGAATTGTATGGCTAAGTGAGAGTGTTCAAGCATTATAAGTCCGGTTGCCTTGTTCGTTGTGTTGAGCGCCTCCTAGATGGACCCAAGAATGGGAACAAGAGTGCTCAAGTTTATCCCGAACACCCCAAAGACTTTCGTGGCATGGGGCTGAAATAACGACTTGCCATCTCTCAAATTTGATAAACGGCCGCACAGAAGGTAATATTTTAAATTAATAAGCGTTGCTTAGCGCATATGAACAAGTTTTCAGCGTATAGGATAACAAATGCGAGTTTATTCAAAAATTACATCTTTGGAGAACTCATCCGCTATTCGGCGGGCACCCTTCAGGAGGCCCTCATAGTACATTTTGGGCATGCGATGCTCATGGCCCTTCGGTGGCCCGTCCGTCACAAGCCTCTCCGCATCCAGCTTGCCCCAGTGCACTTTAGCACGGGCAAGGGCCCGACGGACACCTTCAATGCAGACGGAGCGGTTGATGACTTCAAGCCATGGACGAGGCATCCACCACCGCGCACCAAGCCGAAGTAGCTCCCGGGCATGGCCTCCAATGGCCACAGCCGCTTATAAGGCCCTTCATGGCCTGTTCGGCGACCTTATGGAGCTCGACCAGCTGCTACAGCTGGTCGCTCAGGCACCGGATGGTCGGCCTCGGCACATCTTGAGACCGTAACACCTTTTCCGTTGAGCTCCCCTCCTTGGCGCGGTAGAATGCGGCAGCATCAGACACACTACGGGGCAAATCTGCGAATGCTCCTGCAGAGCTCCGAATCCGGGTAAGTAATAGGTAATTCACTTTCACATGCTTGCTTTGCATAAATAATGCCTTACCCGCCGCTATCTTCTTTAAATACTCAATTTCTTGGAGGGCTTTTTGGGCCTCGGCTTAGCAGCTTTGGCACTCTCAAGAGCCGAGGCGAGCTCGGACTCTCGAGTCTTCGAGTCACGCTCCAACCTCTTGTGTTTTTCCACGAGAGATTGGAGCTCTTGCCGTACCTTGGCCAGCTGTGCCTCCTCTTTCTCTCGCTCGGTGCGTTTCACAGCCTCTTTGTTTTCGGCCGCGGACACCGCTTCCTTCAGGGTCGCCACCTCGTTCGTGGCCACTGCAGTACCCAAGTTATTCCTGTTATTTTTCGCAACCAAAACCTTTTCTATAAGGTATTTCTTTAATAAGGTATTACTTACCTTCCTTGTCCTCGAGCTCCTTCTTGGCTTGTCCGAGCTCGTTCTCGGACCGCTCGAGGTTCTGCTTTAATGCATTGACCTCCGCAGTCAGTGCGACAAAGGTCAGTAGCGCATCCTGCATTCCCATATTGACATACTTATGTTAGACTCCTGCGTATATCTTTTTAGATCCTTAGTCCGGCTTTTCTTTCCGAACACCGAACTAAGCATCGAGAACTCTTGTCTATGCGGTAATATTTTTACATATTCTAAACTTACCTCAAAGCCTGTTAGAAGGCTAGTACAGGCTTCAGTCGATCCGCTCTTGGCGGATCGAATCTGTCGGATCACCGCACTCATAACGGCGGTGTTCCTCCTGATGGAAGCGCTGTTGGCGCCTCACATGCTATCCGGTTCTCCGGTTGGGACGGAGGACACCGGAGTCTTACCCTTATTATGCGAGGATCCGCTGGCCGGACTTGAATCACTGATGGTTCCGGCATGGAGTCCGGACGAGGTTCGGGCTTAGAGCCCCTGGGGGTATTGCCCCCCGCGCGCCTAGAGTCCGGGAGGTTGCCTTGTGGCACCTCCGGCGCTACCTCCTCTTGACCAAAGCCCCCCTTGGGGCCCCGCCGCGGCGTCGTCCGCAACGTGAGGCGAGGAGGCGGTCGGAAGTGAGGTACTCTCCATTTCCGACGAGCCCAGGGAACCGCTCGATGAATCGGCGAACTCGCCCTTGGGCGGGCTGCACGGTTGTTCGACATTAGAGAACACTCTGCAATAATAAAAAGCCATGGGTGTCCGGACACTTACGATCTCGCTAGGGGTTGGCCCTTGTAGGCCAATCCTCCTCGTCGTCGTCGACGTTGGTGGAGAAGTCCGGAGGAAGGGTTCTTCCCTTCTTGGATCCTCCGGCCTCCCGAGTTGGGGCGGCCTTCCTTTTCTTCTGCTCCCCTGCTGGGGGAGGAGCTTCTTCTTCTTCCTCCTCGTCTTCAGGAGAAGATTCCGCTTCGGAATCTGACAGCACCTGGCGTCGGGAGCTCCTTCGAGTTCCCGTGGCCTCCTTCTTGGCCTTCTTTTGCGGCACCACGTACGGCGCCGGAGCCAGCAGCCCCGTCAATGGAGCGTCCTCCGGATCTTCTGGCAAAGGAGCCGGACAGTTAATCTGTCCGGACGTCTGCAGCCAGTCCTGTCAAAGATTAGGGAATTTTAGATCCCACGTAGAGTCAACCTATGAAAAAAGAGTCTCGTAAAGGGTAAAATAACTTACCTCCCCGGCTTGACGCTGCGAGCTGTATCCGCGATCTTTGGTAGCGGATGCTGGGGCTTCGGCGCCCTTGAACAACACCTTCCAGGCATCTTCGTACGTAGTGTCGAAGAGCCGCTCAAGGTTAGTGCTGTGCGGATCAAACTCCCACAAATTAAAGGCCCATTGTTGGCATGGGAGAATCCAGCGGATGAGCATCACACGGATTACGTCGACAAGCCTAAGATTTTTGCCGCCAGGTTTTGGACGCATGTTTGGAGTCCGGATGTCTCGTCAAATTCCCCACGTCAGGCCCATCTCTTTCCATGACGAGAGCCGTGTGGGGAAGCCGAGATCTGGTCGGGGCCGCCGCCCATTTGGTGTCGCGGGGCTCGGTGATGTAGAACCACCCCGATTGCCACCCCTTTATTGTCTCCACGAAGGCGCCTTTGAGCCATGTGACTTTGGCCATCTTGCCAACCATGGCGCCTCCCAAGACTATTGACGGCCGCCCACTACCTTCGGCGGACGTTGAAGATGTTTAGCCGAGTTCAAGTGGGGCTGGATGCAGAGGAAAGCCTCGCACCCACGATAAACGCCGAGATGTTGAGGATGAAATTCGGGTCCAGGTCGTGGAAGTCCAGGCCGTAGTAGAACATGAGCCCCCGGACAAATGGGTGAAGTGGAAAACCTAGTCCACGGAGGAAGTGGGGGAGAAACACTACCCTCTCATGGGGCCCAGGGGTTGGAATAAGCTGCCCCGCTTCGGGCAGCCTGTGCGCAATGTCACCGGATAAGTATCCGTCCTCCCACAGTCTTTTGATGTGCCCCTCCGTGATAGAGGAGGCCATCCACCTGCCTCCCGCTCCTGACATGGTTGGAGAAGGTTGAGGTGGGATGTGCGGACTTGGTATTTGGAGCTCGAAAGTCTTGTGAAATGGATAAGCAAAGGAGGAAGAAGGCGTAGGTGAAAAGGTGGATCCTTATCCCCTTATATAGACGGACGAAGCTATGCGTCCCCCACCAGCCTGGTAAAACTCGCTTATTTCCCAAGCGCCGTAATCAATGGCGCGATTGGGTTACCCACGTCCGTATCGATGAGAATCCCGGAATAAGGGGGGCATGATCTATGCTTTGATAAGACGTGCCAAGGAAACCGCCTCGCTAAACACGCTGAGGTGGAACAGTAAAAAACGATTCATATAAAGGCCTGGCCGTGGTGTGATGTCACGCCGCAGAATGCGTCAGCAGATCTGTGCAAAAATTATTCTCTCTACGGTGTTATGTGGAACTTGTTTTGCAGAGCCGGACACTATCCTTGTGTTCAAAACCTTCTATGAAGTATTCGGAGGAGGAACCCGCCTTGCAATGTCGAAGACAATATGCGCGCCGGACTCGTCGTCATTGAAGCCTGGTTCAGGGGCTACTGAGGGAGTCCCGGACTAGGGGGTGTTCGGATATCCGGACTATCATCACGGCCGGACTCCAAGACTATGAAGATACAAGATTGAAGACTTCGTCCCGTGTCCGGATGGGACTTTCCTTGGCGTGGAAGGCAAGCTTGGCGTCTGAGATATGTAGATCTCCTACCATTGTAACCGACTGTGTAACCCTAACCTATCCGGTGTCTATATAAACCGGAGGGTTTTAGTCCGTGGGACGAACAACAATCATACCATAGGCTAGCTTCTAGGGTTTAGCCTCCTTGATCTCATGGTAGATCTACTCTTGTACTACCCATATCATCAATATTAATCAAGCGGGGAGTAGGGTATTAGCTCCATTGAGAGGGCCCGAACCTGGGTAAAAACATCGTGTCCCTTGTCTCCTGTTACCATCCGCCTAGACGCACAGTTCGGGACCCCCTACCCGAGATCCACCGGTTTTGACACCGACAACGTCCCTGCCGCCGAGTCTGACAGGGAGCATTGGGATGATTTCTATGCTTGAGCCACCCCTTGTGTGTAGGTGTCCTCTCTACCTTTTTGGTGCCCGGGGCGACGACCGCGACCTCCGCTTCGGTCGCGAGGGTGTTGCAGCCGGCGTGCTGCAACCAGAGCTCCAAGTACCCCCCTGCGGCATCACGAAGGCGAAGGAGGGAGGAAGGCGAATCCAAGACTGAGGGGGCATGGCGGCGTGGAGCACAAACTCTCGGGAGGGGCCCTCGGCATGAACTCCAGGAGGGACAACGCGCACCGCCGTGACCCGCCGACGCCGACGGCGGCGTCGTCCACGGCGCTCGGCATCAACTCCTGCAGGGCCCTCAAGGTGGGCGTACAAGGGCAGCGGGAACCCCAGCGGCCGCTCGCACCAAGGCCTCGACACCTCTGCCGGGCGCCCTCATCTCTACAAAGATAGGGCTAGCTGCTTTCTTGCCAAGCGGGTCGGGGCCCTCTCGGGGAGCCTTTCCCTTCTCTTCCGCGGAGAACCGGCGGATCGGAGCCATTGTGGCAAGGTGGAGCAAGGACGGAGAAGAAGGAGAAGCAAGAAGAGATGGACTGGAAGGGCATGTGCCGTTCCGTACTTATAGCCGGGAAAGGCCAACCGTCGACCTCCACGATCGCAGGTAATCATGACCCGCTTTGCATGCAGGGACTTGTCAATTCGTGCAGTCGCCGAGGCATCGTGGGGAAGCAGGGGCGCCCACGTCCAATCAACCGCCATGCGGCGCCCAAGGTCATGAGCAGTTAGGGCCCAAGGGCGCTCGCCTTGCCCCTTCTTCTGCTTTCGGCCAAGTCCAGCGCCGCCTTGGGCCCGGGCTATTATCGGCGTTCGAACGGGGTCCCCAGACTTGCACTGCGGCTGCGGCGTGGCTCAAGGGTGGCCAGCGGCCCATCTTCATCGGCACAAGCTCAACACCCTCGCGAGGGGCCAAGCCTCGCGGGGCAGACGACAGGGAGCTTCCTCAGGCACGGCCTCGTCAGGCTGACTCGCGAGGAGGCGGATAGATCAAGGCGGGGTACCTCAAGAGGTGCCCATGACGTAAGCCATGACGACCAAGAGGGCGCCCAGTGAGGCGCCAGCCACGCAGAAGGTCCTCCTTGCCTCTTTGGTGCAAAGGGGGCAGGCGCAGGCAAGAGTATCAAGCAAAGGCATCTGTTTCGGTGCAACAAGACCAAGACCGTCGTAACGGCAGGAAGGAAGTCATCGTGGAGCCCAAGCCGGCATCACCACCAGAGCCTTTGACAGGCAAGGACCAACTTTAGTCAGGCTAAGTGTACTAGATGTTCCCCTTCAAAATGGCCAATTGTTGGCGCCCTTCCCGCTCAATATTTGTGACGAGGCCCAGGGCCCTTGCCTATAAATAGGACTAGCCACCCACAGGGTAGGGGCATCTTGAATCAGCAGAGAGAGAGAGCGACTAAACTCCCCCTAGCAGTTCATCGCACCAGCCAAGAATAGACCCTCACGAGGCTGTTCTTCCTTGTATTGTGCACCATCAGCCCAAGAGGCAATCCACCACACCACACACTGGAGTAGGGTGTTACACCACAATGGTGGCCCGAACCAGTATAAACCCTGTGTCTCTTGTGTTGTTCCTTTCATAGTTTTAGATCCTAGCGTGGCGGTGAGGTGCAGGTAGGTAGAGGGCGAGATCTCCGCGCGCACCCCAGTGTTCGAACCTAGAGGGTCTGCCGGAACCCGAAATCCGACATATAAAAATCCTATTGGTATGTCTCCATATAAAATGGTTTATAGAAAAGCATGTCACTTACCTCTCGAACTAGAACATAAAGCCTATTGGGCTATTAAAGAGCTCAATTATGATTTCAAACTTGCCGGTGAGAAGAGGTTATTTGACATAGCTCACTTGATGAATGGAGAACCCAAGCCTATGAGAATGACAAGTTGTTTAAAGAATTAGTTAAAAGATGGCATGTAAAAAGAATACAACAGCGTGAGTTTTATGTAGGTGATTATGTATTGTTATACAACTCTTGTTTAAGATTTTTTGCAGGAAAACTTCTCTCTAAATGGGAAGGTCCTTACGTTATTGAGGAGGTCTATCGTTCCGGTGCCATAAAAATCAACAACTTCGAAGGCACAAATCCGAAGGTGGTGAACGGTCAAAGAATCAAACATTATATCTCAGGTAATCCTATAAATGTTGAAACCAATGTTATTGAATCCGTAACCCCGGAGGAATACATAAGAGACACTTTCCAGAATGTTTCAGACTCCGAAGGAATATGTATGCGGTATGGTAAGTAAACCGACTCCAAAACAGTTCTAATGGCAATTTTTCTCCGTTTTGGAATATTTAGAAAAATAGAACAATAAGAAGCAGTCCGGGAAGGACACGAGGGAACCCCCCTGGGCGCGCCCCCTACCTCGTGGGCACCTCATGTGCTCTCCGGACTCCGTTTTCTTGCACGATACGTATTGTGGTCGGTAAAAATTCATTATATAATCTCCCAAAGGTTTTGACTCCTATATCACGCAATTGTCCTCTGTTCTTCTTTCGAGCTATTTTTCTGATAGATCTAGATCATCATGACGTCTCCAAGTGCCCCCAAGGACAAGTTCTTCGAGAAGGTCATCAACCCCTACCTCGCGGAGGTGCTGCAACACCCTCAGACCATTGAGATGCATGAGGGGGTGCTGCACATCCGCAATGTTGAGGGACCAAGGAGGACCGGAAGCGTGGAGACAAGGCTCGAGGCAATGGAGCAACAAGTTTTCAAGTGCCAGGAGATGGGGGAACGTGGACTTGACTCCAATCACATAATGATCACGGAGTTCACCAACAACCATAAGATGGATGCCAAGGACATTGGGGAGGCCATCTTCAAGCTCAACGAGAAAATCGAGCACCTCCAAGCCCAAATCTATGACCTGCAAAACCAAAACTGTGAGTATGAATATAGATTCAAGAGGATGAGTTTGGCTGCAGATTTAAGGATCCCGGAGACTCGATCATCCTTCTATGATGGTGAGCCTATGCCTTGGAAGATGGACGACAAGCCTACATCATGAACAACCCCTTCACCAGCAAAGGAGATATAATCAAATGGGTATGGGCACTCCCCTTGGCAACTGCCAAGCTTGGGGGAGGTGCCCCGGTATCGTATCACCATCACATCTCTATCTTTACCATTTTTCTTAGTTCGATCCCTTTTAGTAATATCTTGATCTAGTAGAATAAAAGTTTTAGTATGATTTAGTTTTGAGTTTTGCCTTATGATCCCTCTATTTAATCGAGTCCGTGAGCTATATATAATAAAGTTTAGTGTTGAGTCAAGGGCTTGATTATTTTGCTATGACCTTGAGGGAATAAAAGAAAAGAGAAAGAATAAAAAGAAACAAAGAGATCATATTGATTTTATGGAGAGTAATGACTTCACATAGAAAGAGTATGATGATTAAAAGTTGTTGATAGTTGACAAACATGGTTTTGGTCATCGTTGTAATTAATAGGAAGTAATAAATAAAGAGAGGTTTCACATATAAATATACTATTTTGGACATCTTTTATGAATGTGAGCACTCATTAAAATATGACATGCTAAAGAGTTGATGTTGGACAAGGAAGACAACGTAATGGGTTATGTTTTCTTATATCTGAGATAAAGTATATTGTCATGGATCATCCAACATGTTGAGCTTGCCTTTCCCCTCATGCTAGCCAAATTCTTTGCACCAAGTAGAGATACTACTTGTGCTTCCAAAAACCCTTAAACCCGGTTTGCCATGAGAGTCCACCATATCTACCTATGGATTGAGTAAGATCCTACAAGTAAGTTGTCATCGGTGCAAGCAATAAAATTGCTCTCTAAATATGTATGATTGATTAGTGTGGAGGAAATAAGCTTTATACGATCTTGTGATGTGGAAGAAATAAAAGTGACAGACTGCATAATAAAGGTCCATATCACAAGTGGCAATATGAAGTGACGTTCTTTCGCATTAAGATTTTGTGCATCCAACCACAGCGCATGGCAACCTCTGCGTCCCTCTGCGAAGGGCCTATCTTTTACTTTTATCTTCTACCTTATGCAAGAGTCATGGTGATCTTCACCTTTCCGTTTTACATTTTATCCTTTGGCAAGCACAGTGTGTTCGAAAGATCCTGATATATATATCTAATTGGATGTAAGTTGGCATGAATTATTATTGTTGACATTACCCTTGAGGTAAAAGGTTGGGAGGCGAAACTATAAGCCCCTATCTTTCTCTGTGTCCGATTAAAACTCCGTAACCACAAGTATTGCATGAGTGTTAGCAATTATGGAAGACTAAATGATAGTTGAGTACGTGGACTTGCTGAAAAGCTCTGGCATAGACTCTTTCTGATGTTATGATAAATTGCAATTGCTTCAGTGACTCAGATTATAGTTTGTTAGTTCTCAATAAAGTTTCTGATTCATACTTTGCATTGTGAATAGATTATTACTTGAGCGTAAGAAATCATATGACAATATCCATATATGTTGTTGTTATAAGAATGATCATGATGCCCTCATGTCCGTATTTTATTTTATCGACACCTCTACCTCCAAACATGTGGACATATTTATCGTTATCGGCTTCCACTTGAGGACAAGCGAGGTCTAAGCTTGGGGGAGTTGATACGTCCATTTTGTATCATGCTTTTATATCGATATTTATTGCATTATGGGCTGCTGTTATTACACATTATGTCACAACACTTATGCCTATTCTCTCTTATTTTACAAGGTTTACATAAGGAGGGAGAATGCCGGCAATTTGGAATTCAGAAATTTGGAAAAGGAGCAAATATTAGAGACCTATTCTGCACAACTCCAAAAGTCCTGAAACTCCATGGAAGTTATTTTTGGAAATACTGAAAAATACTGAGCGGAAGAAATACCAGAGGGGGCCCACACCCTGGCCACGAGGGTGGGGGCGCGCCCTAGCCCCCTAGGCGCTGATACATCTTCGTCGTATCTACTTTTCCAAACACTTTTGCCCTTGTTTTGGACTCTAACTTGCATGATTTGAATGGAACTAACCCGGATTGACGCTATTTTCAGCAGACTTTCCATGGTGTTATTTATGTGCAGAAACAAAAGTTATCAGAATGACCTGAAACTCCACGGAACGTCTATTTGGAAATAATAAAAAATCCTTGCAAAAGATGAAGACCAGGGGGCCCACACCCTGTCCACGAGGGTGGGGGCGCGCCCTCCCCCTAGGGCGAGCCCCCCTACCTCGTGGGCCCCCTGGAGCTCCTCCGACCTCAACTCCAACTCTATATATTTGCTTTCGGGGAGAAAAAAATCAGAGAGAAGAATTCATCGCGTTTGACAATACGGAGCCGCCGCCAAGCCCTAAAACCCCTCGGGAGGGCTGATCTGGAGTCCGTTCGGGGCTCAGGAGAGGGGGATTCGTCGCTGTCATCATCATCAACCATCCTCCATCGCCAATTTCATGATGCTCACCGCCGTGAGTGAGTAATTCCATCGTAGCTTGCTGGACGGTGATGGGTTGGATGAGATCTATCATGTAATCGAGTTAGTTTTGTTAGGGTTTGATCCCTAGTATCCACTATGTTCTGAGATTGATGTTGCTATGACTTTGCTATGCTTAATGCTTGTCACAAGGGCCCGAAAGTGCCATGATTTCAGATCTGAACCTATTATGTTTTCATGAATATATGTGTGTTCTTGATCCTATCTTGCAAGTCCATAGTCACCTACTATGTGTTATGATCCGGCAAACCCGAAGTGACAATAATCGGGACCAGTCCCAGTGATGACCATAGTTTGAGGACTTCATGTATTTACTATGTGCTAATGCTTTGTTCCGGTTCTCTATTAAAAGGAGGCCTTAATATCCCTTAGTTTCCATTAGGACCCCGCTACCAAGGGAGGGTAGGACAAAATATGTCATGCAAGTTCTTTTCCATAAGCACGTATGACTATATTCGGAATACATGCCTACATTAAATTGATGAATTGGAGCTAGTTCTGTGTCACCTCTTCAAGGTCTTCGACGCGGACGGACGCCGACTAGAGTGCTGCCCTGAGAGAGGTGGTCGGGGCCCTGCCGCGGCGAGGACCAGGCTCGCCGATCCCTCCCTCAGCAGCTCCTCATGTGGCGGAGGCGTCAGAGGATCCAATGACTCCGCCGAGCTCTTCGCGACACCGGAGACGAGCGACGACAGCTACTAGCCCCCGAGCCTGCGCCGCTCTCGGAGCAGGACGGGCTCGTCAGGCCGCCGCCGCCTCTGAGCTGGATGAGGTTGGCGCCGATGCTTGACGGCCCACTATTGATGATGGCATCTCTTGCGGAGGCACGTGTAGTTAGCGTTCTTTAGGATCTGTTCCCTGCGAGGAATCGAAAAGCGCGCCCCATGGGGGCTTCTAAGGTGCCTGTGCTTCTGTTTGTTAATATAGTCCTTGCCATGAAGTAGTGCGAGATGCTCATTCTGTCTTAGCTTAGTTCTTCCTTTCGAACCTCACGAGGGCTTGGTGCTCTGCATCGACAGGTCCCGGTCCCAAGGCAGGCTTCAACCGTTGCTGGTATGCCAGGTCGCGATGCCGTGGTCAAGGCCAGGAGGTGAGCGGCCCGGGGTCCAGTAAGAGCCCCTGAGTCGCGATGCTCAGGAGGTCCCATTTAGCGCTCAAGCAGCCATCGTTCGGTGAGAAAGGAGCACGAAGTTGCTAACACGGGATTGCATCGGATACGGGGACGGTGCTGCGATAGCTAGTGTTTCCGGAGGGTGACTTATCTCGAGAGTCAGGAACCGCTTCCTGGTGCGACGCTAGGTCCGCGCATCGGCAGGCGAGGGGTTGCCTGGCGAGGTCCCCATGTGCCTCTTCCCTCTCGCCTTTGCTCCCCTTTCTGCTCTACCTCCTCGGGTCCCGGCCCTCGAGTGGGTCTCAGCCGTCGCTGGTATGCCAGGTCGCGATGCCGTGGACAAGGCCAGAGGGTGAGGGCTGGAGAGCTAGAAGGAGCCCATGAGTCGCGATGCTCAGGTACCCCCCTGGGGATACACGCCGCAGGGACGGACCCATGCAGCCTGGGAATAGTGCAGCCCTGGGGGGCGCTCCCAGCTGGAAATGAAACTTGAAGGATGTCACCTGATGACGTTGAAGACGAAGGGATGTTCAAGTAGCGGACGTCGTGGGCTGCGGAAGCCGATCTTCACGAGCCCGTGCCCGGGAGCCTCGGGAGGCTCCGGAGGCGCTGGTGGCTCCTCGTGGGCCATCTCCATCTCCGCCAGGACTGCGGAACGCCTGGCCTCTTGAGCCTCCAGGATGCTCCCCATGAGGCGCTGGTACGTGGCGGCCGCTTTTGGCACACCGTAGGGCATGCGAACGTAGCTGTGGGGTGGGTCTTCGCAGCGCCCCGCGCGTGAGGGCCAGAAGCGCTCCTGAGAGCCGGCTCGGTTGAGCCCTGGTATGTCGATGCAGACGCGCAACCCACCATCCTTGCCTGGATGGGGAGCCACAGCGGGTAAGCGGCGGCTGCCACTCATGACTCTTGACTCCTGCAGCTCCTGCATGATCTGGCTGACGAACTCCTGAGGGTTTGGCCCTCCTTGCCTTGCTCCTTCCTGAGGGAAACGTGCTTTGAAGCACGCCTCCAAGTGGTGCCCAAGCGCCTCCCTCAGAACCTTAGCAAGGTCGGTGGCCCTCCAGGAGAGAGCCCTGAGCCTTGCTTGAGGAGGGCGCCGGGCGTGCCTTCCTATGCGATGAAGGAGGTGCCCCCAAGCAGCGCGGACCACGAGGGGCCTGCCTCCTGAGGTCGGGCTGGCGATGTCTTCTTCTTCTTGGGAGGCGGTCTTAGGGAGCCTCACGCTCCTGCGATCTGGGTCTTCAAGTGATGCGGCTTGAAAAGCTCGCTCCGGGGAGCACACCGTCTCTTTCTTCACAAGGCACCTTTGTGATGACTCCCGCTTCCTGGCATCTTGAGGACGTTGTAGCCGTGATGAGTCACGGCCATGAACTTGGCGAGCTGGGTACCCGAGGATGGCATTGTATGGCGGCGAATGTGGGCGACATCAAAGTCGATGAGCTCGGTCGGTGGTTGTCGCGCTACCAAGGTGACAGGGAGGCGGACCTGCCCAATCGGAACCGTGGAGCCATCGGTGACTCCGGAGAAAGGCTTGGTTGGCTGAAGCTGATTGTAAGGAACTTGGAGATTGTTGAATGTCTCTATGAACAGGACGTTGAGCCCTGCTCCACCGTCGATGAGGGTCCTGGTGACTTGCACGTTGCTGATGATTGGGGAACAAAGCATCGGGAGGACTCTGGCTGTGGCCGTGCACTTGAGCTGATCCGCTGAGCTGAACGTGATGGCGCACGCTGACCACCTGAGAGGGCGTGCGGCTTCGAGCTTGGGGAGGACTGCATTCACTTCGGGCGAATCGCTTGAAGATGCGTTGGGAGGCTGGGGCTTGAGCTCCGCCCAGGATGCAAGCGATCGCGCGCGGCTCCTGGAAGCCCCCAGCCCCCTCATCCTGATGATGGTCCTTGTTTCTCCTTGGCTGCAGCGGCAAAGGAGGGAGGCCTGCGTTTCCTTGCGGTCGATCCTCGCGAGGCTGATCCCTCCAGTCTCCCTCGCGAGGCTGATCCTGCCAGCGATCCTCGCGAGGTCGGTCGCGCCACCCTTGGCGAGGGCCACGGTCTTCCCAGTGTCCTGCGTTCCTTCCTCCTCCTCGGTCGTAGCCTCGGTCGTTGCGGTCGGGGCGTCGGCCGATCCTCCTCTCTCGCACGGCTCGGAGCTCTTGACATTCGTTGGTGTTGTGGGTGTGGAGGTCGTGGTACACACAATACCGGCTGCCCTTGGAAGACTCGGGCTGATCTCTGCCCCGCTTGGTGTCTGGTTCTGCCGCGAGCACGGCAGCCCCCTTGCGCTTCACGTCCTTGGCCTTGGATTTCTTCTCTTCTGGGTCTGCGGCTGGCAGCTCGAGGAGGGAAAGGCGCCCTTCCTCAGCCCTGGCGCACTTGGTCGCCAAGTTGAACAACTCCAAGGAAGTGCACAGATCTTCATGCATCGCCAGCTCTTCCTTCATCTTGACGTCACACACACCGTCGGAGAAGGCTGAGATGATGGCCTCCTCGGTCACCTTGGGAATCTTGAGGCATGCGTTGTTGAAGCACTGGATGTACTTCTGCAGGGTCTCCCCTGGTGTGGGGACCCCGACTCATAAGTCGAGATCACCGAATGCACGTGTACAGTGATCCCAGAGATCAATGCTCACTGAACACACAGAAGCTGAATAACAAGAGTCTTACATCCATACATACCGCTTTACACAAGTAGGACCATTATGGTCAAGTCTTGAGTGTATCATCGCAGCGGAAACCTTCAATCACAACTTGGACCCATGCCATCTGCCTTAACCCTACAGGCATTCTGACTGGGAAGCGTCCTAGCTCGCATGTTCGTCACCGAAGTATTGTTCATCATATCCTGTTCTTTCATGCCTGGCCAATAAAATAACCAAGGCAAGCCAATGAGTACTTTGAATGTACTGCAAGCAACCCATGTTTTGGTTCAAGGTACAACAATGCATGATATAGGTAAATTTTTGCAGAAAGCTAGTTTTGAGTGCAATGACATGTTCAAAAACATGTAAGACATGCATCAGGAGAATTCAAGTAACCATGAGGACAGGTTACAGATATCAACATAAATAGAGTGGGAACCAACCCAACTCAATCATGTCAAGTCCTTTGACTTGACCCAAGTAGTTTTATCAACTTACACACACGGTTGTAAACTCCGGGCGTAGTTTACAAAGACCGCCCAACCGTCCTTGACCGTGGACACGGCTATTCGAATAGTTTTACACTCTGCAGAGGTTGCACACTTTACCCACAAGATCCGGGGAACTTCCGTGTCATCCATGACCCGCGATACCTCAAGTACCCGGGGTAAGCACCCGATCACTATCTTTCCCTAGACGACACTAACAAGGAGTCCACTCGTTGTTCCGTATCCTCACGATGTACATCATACGAGACTCACTCGAGATCGTAACATCCGAGAGGGGACACAACGGTGTATCCGGTGCCTCAGAAGACAGTCATGGCCGCCCTACCTGGCACGACCCGTCCCCGAGAGAGAGCACCAACTCTCCCTGCTACTAGTAATGCGGGCTCCAAGCTAGTATCAGCCTAAGTAGTCAATAATGCCCTTTCCCATATAAGGGTAGAGTGGTTGCGCATGTAAGGTTGGGACAGTCGACAAATCTTAAATCTAATCTGTTTTTGGAAACAACACACACTTGCCTCGGTACGCCACTTCGTCATCAAGTGGCTACCCAACTCATCATCTCCCTCGGGCATAAGTGGCACCCGACGGGGTTTTCGAAAAGTCCTTTTTAAAATACTTTTGTCTCCATCTCTATGCATATTCCCGTCCCTTTTGTATAGCACTACTTTAGCATCCTATCTACTCCCACCGCATAACCCTCATAAGAAGGTAGGGTCATGCACAATGCAAGTATCAATGAGGAAGAATGAAGGCAACCCACCAAAGTGGCTACCATCTCATCATGTTTCCGATGCAACAATAATAAAGTGCTATATGAGATGCATAAAAAGGGTTTCATACATGGTCAAAGGGCTGCTTGCCTTGGTCTTCAAGTTCTTCAAATCCTTCTCCTTCTTCTTCTTCAGCAACTTCGTCTAGTACGGGATCTAATCGTCGTATGAAAATAACGAGAAAATAAGGCAATAGTAAAACAGAAAAACCAAAGTGCTCAAAAAAATGTCAACTCATTTTTGATAAATACTAGGGGGAAATCCAAGAATGGTAAAATTCCTAGTTTTGGATTTGTAGTAGCAGAATAGAAGAAATGGATTTTCAAAGATGGATTTAAATGCTCAAATTTGAATTTAAATTTGAACAATACAGAAAAGTTTGATGGATATTTGTGAAAGTTACACCATTAAATAGGTTGGATTTTTAGAAGAATTTAGGAGTTGGAATTACTGCATTTGGATTATTATTTAATCCTGTGGAATTATTTGAAATATAACAGAAAAAGAAAAAGGAAAATCGGCCGTGTCACCGGGCCGTAAAGGTCACAAAGGCAGCAGGCCCAGAAGGGATTCAGCCCGCGCGAGGCTGCCACGTCGAAGGCGTAAAGGCAAAATACGCCTTCCGCCGACGCAGGAAAACAGTTCGCGCGCGCGTGCAATTTTAAACCTAACGGGTGGGTCCCACCCGTCAGTATGTGAGGCTGACTGACGGGCCCCACGGCCATCGTCTTCCACCTCGAGCCAGAGAGGGTGGCGAGCTCACCGGCGTCGCTGTGGTCGACGGCGAGGCGATCCAAGGGCACCTGCGTGCTCAGGGTGGAGTCGCCGTTCGGGTGGAGGTGGAGGCGGTCGCCGGAGCGCAGGGGTTCGCCGGCGACGAGGAGGACGGCGGCAAAGCTTCGCGAGGAGTTCGCCCCGGTTGATTTCGGCTGCAAACGAGGCGGGGGAGAGAGGGGAAATGGTCAGAGAGGTTAGGTGGTTCCAGATCGAGAGAGAGAGGGCAAAGGAGGCCTGTACCACGAGATCAACGGTCGACCGAGGCGGCGGAGCTCCGGTCGATCCCGAGCATAGAAGCTGTCCGAGGCTGATTGGGTGGTGCGGGCGCGTGCTTGGGGGTGTGAGAAGGAGGTGGATGCCACGAGAGAGACCTGGGGCGAGCTTTAATAGCCTGGCGCCGGTCCACCGTGGACTCGTGCGCCGGCGAGATCACAGGCGAGACCAGAGGCCGTGTGGGCACACGAGGGTGAGTCCGGGCCGTTCGTGGATGAGTTCTACGACCAGGTGAACGAAGAGAACGAGCGGGGGAGGGCCAGAGGCTGCGCGCGTGTGAGTTCGCTCATTGGAGCTCTCGGGCGGCCGGCGCGCATGCGAGCTGAGGCGAGAGGAGGGAGAAGGAGGAGGGGGGCAGAGGCGTGGCGTCATGGATGTCGAGGAGCATCGGCCGGGCGTGAGGGGAGAGCCGAGGTGGCCGGAGGCGGTTGGAAGGGGCGGTTACAAGGGAGCCTCAGAAGGGCGCCTCCAGAAGGCAGCATATGGCGGCATGGCCATTTTTCCAGCGCTCTGGGTTTGGCCTCTAGTGTCTGGGGGCTCTAGGGGGAAGTAAACAAATGGGGAGGGGCATTGGATGCCCTGGATGGCCACTGGAGGGAGGAGGAAGGTGAGGAAGAGAGGGAAAGGGGCTGTCCAGTGGGGTAAATGAGGTGGTTTCACCCCTCAATCATTGAGCTGAGGTGCATCCATTGTTACTGGAGGTAGAGGAGGACTTGGAGGGGTTGTGGTAAAAATTTGAGCTCAAGGAGAATAGTGTAAGTGGTCAAAATGGTGATTTTTGAAAAGTGACAGAAGGTGTTTGATGCAAATTTGGGCAAGCAAATTAATTCCACTTGCCATGAGAATTAACAGGATGGAATGGCACATAGAAGTAGGGTGTTCCACCAAGTTTGAGCTCATTTGAGAAAAGTAGCCAATGTAACTTTGGTAAACCCTAGAAATCAGCAGAAATGGCTTTACCAAGATTTAGTCATGCAAATCTATTCTCCTTGATGCACCACTTGGTGTAGTGTCATCATTTGAGGTTATGAGCATGTCCACAAAAGTTGAGATCAAAAGGAGAAAGTTGCCAATGTAGAGTTGTTCAAATTTGGTTCTCGACAGGAAGGGTTTTGGGGCACTTTGATCAAGTTAACTTGTTCTCCAACTTGTGCCATTTGGTCTAGATGAATGATTAGACCATTTGAGCATGTTCACAAGGTTTGAGAACATTTGGACATGTTTGGCAAGGCAAAGTTGTTCAAACTTGAAAAAGGATGTGGTTTTGGGAGGGTTTCATGGGGTTATACTGTTCTCCATGACATGGTACTTGGCAAGATCATCACAAATGTCATATGTGTTAGAATTTTCTTGGATTTTTATGAAATATTTCCTGTAGAAATATTTCAAATCCTTGAAATGAGCAGAAATGGTTTTGGGAGGTTTTATCCTATATTTTGATCATGACCATGTGTTGAAACTCATATATATGGAAAATATATGTCCATTGAGTCTCCCTAATTTTTTATCAAATATTTTTAAGGCTTTAAAATAATTTTGACCTATTAAAGACCCTTTCTGGCCTTAAGAATAAGCCTTTAAATAAAATAGAAAAATAACTTTTAAAATTATATTTTTGTGGTTTCTGGGTATCCTATATCTAATAGGAGTCAAATATATTTTTGGAAAGATTTTTACTACCCTTAATTAAGTACTTGTAGTGCAAACCTCAATTCAGGGGTTTTTGAAAAACTAATTTTTGAAAATACTATTTGGCCAAATTATTTTTGCAAGAAATTATTTTTATGTCCTATACACATGGCATGATCATTGGTTCAAGAGTTTGGAGCAAGGAGATGAAGTATAGGAGTTGGAGGATTTATTTGATTTTTAGAGCACTTTCAAACAGCAGTCAAACATTCAACCAAAGCAAAGACAAAAACACTCAAAATTTAATGACTGTAAGTGTTGTGCCATGAAAATCAGAGTGTGACACCTGGTTGCTACTTGATGCGGCGCATGTCGCTCACGGCAGGAGGCCGGTCGCGAGTACCTTGGAAGTTGGCGATGAAGCGGGTGCGCATCTCGTCCCAGGAGGAGATCGTGCCAGAGCTGTGTTCAGAGCCAAAAGTGCGGGCTCCGTCCTTGAGTGCCATGGGAAACCAGTTCTCCATGACCTTCTCGTCCCTGTTGGCGGCTTCGATGCCCAGCTCGTAGAGCTGAAGGAACTTCGCAGCGTCGGCCGTGCCGTCGTAGCGAGGAGGCAGGTCTGGCTTGAACTTGCCGGGCCACGCGATGCTGCGCAACTCAGTGGTGAAGGCGCGACAACCTGCTGTGGCCACGGGAGGCCTTTGGTGACGAAGAGCCTGGTCTTGCGGGTCCCCATGCGCTGCAGCTGGGAGCAGCGCGGGGTCTTGGCGTCTTTGGAGCAGAGCGTGGTCGTGACGAGCCGGTGCAGGAGCACTCTGGCAGCTTCTTGGGGCGAGGGACCTCTTGGCAGCTCTGCTCTTCTGCGCCGGGCGCCGGACGGAGTGGGTTCCGCCAGGCCACGCGCTTTGGGGCGTGGCACCTTCTTGAGGGGAGGCGGTGAGGCGCCTCGAGCTTCATCGCCAGCAGGGCGGGCGCGTGCAGCGAGAAGGACGGTGCGGGGAGCCTTCGCGGCGCGGACGAGCTCGGCGACGCGGTCGAGCCACTCTTCGTAGACGTCGTCGACTGGGCGGTAGCGCAGGAGCTCGCTTGTCGTGATGAGCACAGCTCGAGCCTCCATGGGCGCGCGGAGTGTGTGAGACGAAGAACCAGCTGGGGCGAGTGAGGGAGTAGCAGTTCGGCCGTCTCGCCTCACGGACGGATGCTGGGACGATGCTTGCTGCTCGTTCTCCGCCGGGCCGGTGGCGGCGTTGACGGCAGGCGACGGGGAACAGCGGGGGCGGCCGCCGACGGGGGACGTCTGGGTGACGCGGGAAGCGAGAGCGGCTCGGCGCTCGGCGCGGGCCCGACGAGCGTCTGACATGGATGCGATGGTCGGCGAAGAACAGGGCGGCGGAAGATTTAATTACGGCGCACTTTACCGGGCGCGCCAAATGTCGGATTTCGGGTTCCGCAGACCCTCTAGGTTCGAACACCGGGTGCGCGCGGAGATCTCGCCCTCTACCTACCCGCACCTCACCGCCACGCTAGGATCTAAAACTATGAAAGGAACAACACAAGAGACACAGGGTTTATACTGGTTCGGGCCACCATTGTGGTGTAACACCCTACTCCAGTGTGTGGTGTGGTGGATTGCCTCTTGGGCTGATGGTGCACCATACAAAGAAGAACAGCCTCGCGAGGGTCTGTTCTTGGCTGGTGCGATGAACTGCCAGGGGGAGTTCAGTCACTCTCTCTCTGCTAATTCAAGATGCCCCTACCATGTGGGTGGCTAGTCCTATTTGTAGGCAAGGGCCCTGGGCCTCGTCCCAAATATTGAGCGGGAAGGGTGCCAACAATTGGCCATTTTGAAGGGGAACATCTAGTACACTTATCCTGACTAAAGTTGGTCCTCGCCTGTCAAAGGCTCTGGTGGTGATGCCGGATTGGGCTCCATGATGAATTCCTTCCTGCCGTTACGACGGTCTTGGTCTTGTTGCACCGAAACGGATGCCTTTGCTTGATACTCTTGCCTGCGCTTGCCCCCTTTGCACCAAAGAGGAAAGGAGGACGCTGTGTGGGCTGGCGCCCGCCTGGCGCCCTTGGTCGTCATGGCTTACGTCATGGGCACCTCGTAAGGTACCCCACCTTGATCTCTCCGCCTCCTCGCAAGCCCGACTGTGAGGCCGTGCTCGAGGAAGCTACTGTCAGTCCGCCTCATGAGGCTTGGCCCCTCGCGAGGGTCTTGAGCTTGTGCCGATGAAGATGGGCCGTCTTTGGGCCACCCCTTGAGCCACGTCGCAGTCATGAGCGTGCAAGTCTGGGGACCCCCGTTCCCAGAACACCGACATTATATGCATTTCTATAGGCCCATAATGCATCATAAAGTTTCTTGGACCAATTCTTTCCAGATCTATTAACAGTCTTTTGCAAAATTAATTTGAGCTCTCTATTGCTCAATTCTACTTGACCACTAGACCGCGGGTGATAAGGAGATGCAATTCTATGATTAACATCATACTTAGCAAGCATTTTACAAAAAGCACCATGAATAAAATGTGAACCACCATCAGTCACTAAATATCTAGGGACTCCAAACCTCGGAAAAATAACTTCTTTAAGCATCTTAATAGAAGTGTTATGATCAGCACTACTAGTTGGAATAGCTTCTACCCACTTAGTAACGTAATAAACAACAACTAAAATATGTGTATACTCATTAGAGGTAGGAAACGGTCCCATATAATCAAAGCCCCAAACATCAAATGGTTCAATAACAAGTGAATAACTCATAGGCATTTCTTGACGTCTACTAATATTACCAATTCTCTGACATTCATCACAAGATAAGACAAACTTACGGGCATCCTTGAAGAGAGTAGGCCAATAAAAACCAGATTGCAATACCTTATGTGCAGTTCTATCTCCAGCGTGGTGTCCTCCATAAGCCTCAGAGTGACACTTGCGTAGGATCTGTTCCTGTTCATGCTCAGGTACACAACGCCTAATAACACTATCTACTCCTTTATAAAGATGTGGGTCATCCCATAAGTAATGTCTCAAATCATAGAAAAACTTTTTCTTTTGCTGGTATGTGAAACTAGGTGGTATAAATTTAGCAACAATGTAATTAGCATAATCAAGATACCATGGAGCAAAGACGAGAAGCATTTATGACATTTAATTGTTCATCGTGAAAGCTATCATCAATAGGTAGTGGGTCATCAAGAACATTTTCTAACCTAGACAAGTTGTGCGCAGCGGGTTCTCGACTCCCTTTCTATCAATAATATGCAAATCAAATTCGTGTAGCAAGAGAACCCATCTAATAAGTCTAGGTTTAGCATCTTTCTTTTCCATAAGATATTTAATAGCAGCATGATCAGTGTGAATAGTTACTTTAGAATCAACAATATGAGGTCTGAACTTATCACAAGCAAATACAACTGCTAAAAATTCTTTTTCAGTAGTAGCATAACTTCTCTGAGCATTGTCTAGAGTTTTACTAGCATATTGAATAACATTTAATTTCTTATCAACTCTTTGCCCTAGAACAACACCTACAACATAATCACTAGCATCACACATAATTTCAAAGGGCAAATTCCAATCAGGTGGCTGGACAATAGGTGCAGAGATCAATGCTTTCTTAAGTATTTCAAATGCTTCTACACAATCATCGTCAAAAACGAAAGGTATATATTTTTGTAATAAATTAGTCGAGGTCGAAAAATCTTTGAAGTCCTTAATGAACCTCCTATAAAATCCGGCGTGACCAAGGAAACTTCTTATACCTTTGATGTCCTTGGGACATGGCATCTTTCAATAGCATCAACTTTAGCTTTATCAACTTCAATACCTCTTTCGTAAATTTTATGCCCCAAGACAATACCTTCATTAACCATAAAGTGGCACTTCTCCCAATTCAAGACAAGATTAGTTTCTTCACATCTCTGCAAAACTCGATCAAGGTTGCTTAAGCAATCATCAAAAGAGGATCCATAAACGGAGAAATCGTCCATGAAAACCTCACAGATCTTTTCACAAAAGTCAGAGAATATAGCCATCATGCATCTTTGAAAGGTAGCAGGTGCATTACATAAACCAAAAGGCATACGTCTATAAGCAAAAGTACCGAAAGGGCAAGTAAAAGTGGTCTTAGCTTGATCATCAGCTGACACAGGTATTTGAGAGAAACCAGAATAACCATCTAGAAAGCAAAAAATGTGTATGTTTGGATAATCTTTCTAGCATTTGATCAATAAAAGGTAAGGGGTAATGATCTTTTTTAGTAGCTTTATTTAATTTTCAGAAATCAATTACCATCCTATAACCTGTAATAATTCTTTGTGGAATCAATTCATTTTTATCATTAGGAACGACAGTAATACCTCCCTTCTTAGGAACACAATGGACATGATTTACCCACTGACTATCAGCAACGGGATAAATTATACCTGCCTCAAGGAGCTTTAGTATTTCCTTTCTTACCACTTCTTTCATTTTAGGATTCAACCGTCATTGATGATCAATAACTGGATTTATTTTGTGTTGATATAGAGTGGGACTAATGCCCTTAAGATCATCAAGAGTATATCCAATAGAAGTACGGTGCTCCTTCAGAGTTTTCAACAATTTTTCTCCCTCCTTCTCTGAAAGGTTAGCACTAATAATAACATGATATATCTTCTTTTCATCAAGATAAGCATATTTAAGAGTATCAGGCAATGGTTTAAGCTCAAACACGGGATCACCCTTGGGTGGAGGAGGATCCCCTAAGATTTCATCATGCAAGTTGTGTTTCAGAATAGGTCCCTGTTTAAAGAACACTTCATCTATTTCCCTTTTTTCATTCATAAACATATCATTTTCATGGTCTAGCAAATATTGTTCTAAAGGATCACTAGGAGGTACAGCAATAGAAGCAAGACCAATAATTTCATCTTTACTAGGCAATTCCTCTTCACGGTGTTGTCTACGAAATTTAGAAAAGTTGAACTCATGAGACATATCACCTAAACCAATAGTAACAACATCCTTTTTGCAGTCTATCCTAGCATTAATAGTGTTTAAGAAGGGTCTACCAAATATAATGGGACAAAAGCTATCTTGTTGGGAACCAAGAACAAGAAAATCAGCAGGATATTTAGTTTTCCCACACAAGACTTCAACATCTCTAACAATTCCAATTGGTGAAATAGTATCTCTATTGGCGAGCTTAATTGTGACATCAATTTCTTCTAACTCTGTAGGTGCAATATCATGCATAATTTCTTTGTATAAGTCAATAGGTATTGCACTAGCACTAGCACCCATATCACACAAGCCATGATAAAAATGATCTCCTATTTTAACAGAAATAACAGGCATGCCTACCACAGGTCTATGTTTATCTTTAGCACAAGGTTTAGCAATTCTAGCAGTTTCATCACAGAAATAAATAACATGCCCACCAATATTATCAGCCAAGAGATCTTTAACAATAGCAATATTATGTTCAACTTTAACTTGCTCAAGAGGTGTATAGGTTCTAATATTGCTTTTACGAACCACAGTTGAAGCTTTAGCATGATCCTTTATTCTAATAGGGAAAGGTGGTTTCTCAACATAGACAGTAGGAACAATAGGATCATTATAAGTGATAGTCTTTTCTTCAACTTTAATAGGTGCAGCTACTTTTACTTCTATGGGAGGATGATATTTAAACCACTTCTCCTTAGGGAGATCAACATGAGTAGCAAAAGATTGACAAAAATAAGCTACTGTCTCAGAGTCAAGTCCATATTTAGTGCTAAATTGACGGAAAACATGGGTATCCATAAAAGATTTAACACAATCAAACTTAGTTGTTATACCTGACTCCTTACCTTCGTCGAGATCCCAATTTTCAAAGTTGTGTTTAATTCTTTCCAATAAATCCTATTTGAATTCAATAGTCTTCATCATAAAAGAGCCAACACAAGAAGTATCGAGCATGGTGCGATTGTTATCAGAAAGCCGAGCATAATTTTTTTGAATAATCATTTCTCTTGAGAGCTCATGATTGGGGCATGAATATAACATTGACTTAAGCCTCCCCCAAGCTTGAGCGATGTTTTCACCTTCGCGAGACCAAAAATTATATATATAATTGCGATCACGATGAACAAGATGCATAGGATAAAACTTCTGATGAAATTCCAATTTCAATAGTTTGTAGTTCCATGATCCCATATCATCACATAGCCTATACCATGTCAATGCATCTCCCTTCAAAGATAAAGGGAAGACCTTCTTCTTGATAACATCATTGGGCATACCCGCAAGCTTAAATAATCCACAAACTTCATCCACATATATTAGGTGCTCATCAGGATGTAATGTTCAATCTCCTGCAAAAGGATTAGCTAGCAGTTTTTCTATCATACATGAAGGAATTTCAAAGTAGACATTTTAATTTTCAGTAGGTTCAGTAGGTTGAGGAGCAACTCTTTGCTCTACTGGTCGGGGTGAAGATACCCCGAACAAGCCCCTAGAGGATTACTTTCCATAGTAACAAGTGACAATAAATTTCAGCACACTATATAAATTTTTCCTTAGAAAATTCCACCTACCAAAGGCGCTTCACTCCCCGTCAACAGCGCCAGAAAAGAGTCTTGATGACCCACAAGTATAGGGGATCTATCGTAGTCCTTTCGATAAGTAAGCGCGTCGAAACCAACGAGGAGCAGAAGGAAATGATAAGCGGTTTTCAGCAAGGTATTCTCTGCAAGCACTGAAATTATAGGTAATGTATAGTTTTGTGATAAGATAATTTATAACGAGCAACAAGTAACAAAAGTAAATAAAGTGCAGCAAGGTGGCCCAATCCTTTTTGTAGCAAAGGGCAAGCCTGGACAAACTCTTATATAAATAAAAGTGCTCCCGAGGACACATGGGAATTATCGTCAAGCTAGTTTTCATCACGTTCATATGATTCGCGTTCGGTACTTTGATAATTTAATATGTGGGTGGACCGGTGCTTGGGTGCTGTCCTTACTTGGACAAGCATCCCACTTATGATTAACCCCTATCGCAAGCATCTGCAACTACAAAAGAAGTATTAAGGTAAACCTAACCATAGCATGAAACATATGGATCCAAATCAGCCCCTTACGAAGCAACGCATAAACTAGAGTTTAAGCTTCATCACTCTAGCAACCCATCATCTACTTATTACTTCCCAATGCCTTCCTCTAGGCCCAAATAATGGTGAAGTGTCATGTAGTCGACGTTCACATAACACCACTAGAGGAGAGACAACATACATCTCATCAAAATATCGAATCTAATACCAAATTCACATGACTACTAATAGCAAGACTTCTCCCATGTCCTCAGGAACAAACGTAACTACTCATAAAGCATATTCATGTTCATAATCAGAGGGGTATTAATATGCATATAGGATATGAACATATGATCTTCCACCAAATAAACCAACTAGCATCAACTACAAGGAGTACTCAACACTACTAGCAACCCTCGGTACCAATCCCAGACTTAGAGACAAGAATTGGATACAAGAGATGAAGTTGCAGCACCTGAGGCCTGGGTGCTGTAGTGCTGTTAACTGCAAAACTACAGAAACAGAAGCACTTTTGAAACTTCACTTGAACATCGCAACACTTACAATAACTTGAACTTCACAGCAATTTGAACAAACACAAGTAATATGCCAATGAGTTCATCACTTAAGACAATTCAAACATACAACTTCGCAAACACAAGTAGCACACTACTAAGAGTTCACCAACATATCACATAACCTCACAAGTTCACGACACATTCATTAGAAATGACAAATTTAGGCCTACTGGGTCATAGTTGACGACAAATGGCTTCTTGCCCTAGAAGATAGTTCATGACAAATACGGCATGGGTACATCTGGTTCCATGACAAGTGCACTGAATCGAAGTCCCTACTCAGTCGAGCAAGGCCATTTCCCCTTCTTGTCATGTGCCTCATCCTCCTCTTGCGCATCGCGAGCCTTTGCAAGCTTTCTTGCCCTCTCCTCCTCACGAGCAAGTTTTGCTTGGCGTGCCCTCTCCTCCTCTCGTTTCTTCCACTCCATCCTCTCCTTTTTACGACACTCTTCCTCCGAGCCTCTTCGAAATGATTCTTCGAACCACCGCTGGCGCCTAATACAATCTTGATATTGGTATAATTCTTTGTTGCCTAGTTCTTCATTGGCTTGGTTGATTTGATTGGTTTGGCACTTGGAACTTGTTTGACTTGGTTGGCTACTCCTTGGTTGACTTGGTTGGCTACCATTTGCTTTGCTTGTGCTTGCATCATTTTTCTTTGATCTATTGCTTGGTTTGGTACAAGTTCCTGTGTTGTGTCCCACATCATTGCACTCCCCACAACGGGATTGCTCACGAGGCTCTTGGAATTGGAAGGTGCCGGTTTCTCAACCGCCACCACGGCCCCATCCGTCCATGTCACCTCTAAGACGCTTTTTCTTACGTCTTCCCCGTCTAATGACCTTCAATTCCGCGTCCGGCCATTGTTGGACTCCACGATACTTCGACCATTGTGATTGGTCCAAGTATGGCTGAAACCGGGGAGCCCATGTATTCTTTATCGTCATGATTGAGAACTAGGACTCCTGCATGATAAGAGGGTGATTAACGTCCACATTCCTAACACGGGATGCGTTTAACAAGTGCGAGCATGGGAGGTGAAGCAATGATGGCCTCATGCAAGTGCAATCACATCGTGTTAGGGAGACCTTGAAAGCCCGGCCCCCGTGTTGGTGGCCATCATTTGTGGTTCCTCCAGGCTCTTTCACTTCATACATCGAATCGTTGTCGTCATATAGTACATCTTCTTGGGAGTCTGCCTTCCATGATTGAAATTCCAACCATTCTTCAACCTTTGGTGGGAAATTGTACTTGTGCTTTTCCTTGTTCTCACCAGCAATCTGCTTATCCGTCTCCATTGAGTACTTTAAAAAGTACACATTCATCTTGTCAAATGTGTATTGAACTATTGTCGTCACGGGTAACACACGTACACCCTTGAGCACCCTATTGAAGCATTCTTCCATGTTGCTTGTCATTTGACCGTACCTCCGGCCATCTTCATCGAAAGCACGTACCCAATTATTCCTTTCGACAATGTTCTTATTGAGAAACTCAAGACCACCGGGATCAAGTTTCTTTTGTGTGAGCAATGCATTATAGAAGTTGGCGAACCGCTTGTCGGAGAAAGCGAGACAACAATCTTGATGATCATCGGCCAACTCCTTGATACTACATGCCATATAAAAGTTTGCACAAAAGTGCCTCATGCACCAACGATGGTGCAACTTTGCATGTCTGGGAATGTCAACCACCACCGCGTTTAGAATCCCTGGATGGCGATCTGATATGACACAAATTTCCCTTTCAGCCGATAATATCGTTGTTCTCAATTGATGCAAGAACCGCTCCGAGTTATCATTGTTCTCCACCTCAACCAAAGAGAAAGCCAAAGGCAACACTCAGTTATTGGCATAACTTGCTATTGCAACCAATATAGTGCCCTTGTATTGTCCGTTCAAGAACGTGCCATCAATGGCGATGACGGGCCGACAATGCTCAAAAGCCCTCATGCATTTCTCAAAGGCCCAAAATGCACGACCAAATACTCGGACGGTCCTCCCGTTGTGAGTCAATGTTTGGCGCCCATGAGGCTCAACCACGTGAACCTTGCTTGGGTTTATGGCGGCCATAGCTAACAACAACCTAGGGAGTCGATTGTATGCTTCCTTCCAATTGCCATACAACATCTTGAATGCGGCTTGCTTCGCCTTCCATGCCTTGCCATACTTGACCTTGTAATGAAAGATGGCTTTCACAAGGTCAATAACACTCTTAATGCTCACTGCTGGAAGTGTGGATATTTGGTTGGAAAACCTATAAGCGATGAACTCGGACGTGAGTTGTCTATGTTCTTGGGACACAAGCTCGCCATCCGCATTCTTGTGTCGGCACAAGTGACTTGGTATACAACTCACTATGCACCAAGTGGGACCTCCTTTCCATGGCCTTGCACGCATAATCCATGGACATCTTGGCACTTCACATTTAACCATGTAACACACATTGACGTCCGAGTTGGCCACTCTATGTGGACGATAATGCGTAACTGAGTAGTTGTCGAGCCACATCTTCAATTCCAAGAAGGATTCAAACTCACAACCGGGATATATCCCGTTCTTGCCGTCTTCCGAATCACGGTGAGAACTTGGCCTACCTCAAGAGATTTACATTTGCCACCATCTACAACGCCTTCATCTGCGAGTCTAAGACCCTTGAACAATGGTGTCTTGTGATCCCGCTGGAATACCTTCTTAAATGCTTCGGCCTCCTTCAGTGTGAACCCCTCCTCATCAACTTCTTCATCGGGACCATCGTCATCCGAGTCCGATGCATATGAACGGGAAAAAGGGATGGATTGGTCCATTGTCTCTTGCACATGATGAAGGAAATATGCCCTAGAGGCAATAATAAAGTTGCTATTTATATTTCCTTATATCATGATAAATGTTTATTATTCATGCCAGAATTGTATTAACCGGAAACTTGATACATGTGTGGATACATAGACAAAACATAGTGTCCCTAGTATGCCTCTACTAAACTAGCTCGTTAATCAAAGATGGTTAAGTTTCCTAACCATAGACATGTGTTGTCATTTGATGAACGGGATCACATCATTAGGAGAATGATGTGATGGACAAGACCCATCCGTTAGCTTAGCGTAATGATCATTAAGTTTTATTGCTATTGCTTTCTTCATGACTTATACATATTCCTTTGACTATGAGATTATGCAACTCGCGAATACCGGAGGAATACCTTGTGTGCTATCAAACGTCACAACATAACTGGGTGATTATAAAGATGCTCTACAGGTATCTCCGAAGGTGTTTGTTGGGTTGGCATAGATCGAGATTAGGATTTGTCATTCCAAGTATCGGGGATGTATCTCTGGGCCCTCTCGGTAATGCACATCATGATAAGCCTTCCAAGCAATGTGACTAATGAGTTAGTTGCGGGATGATGCATTACGGAACGAGTAAAGAGACTTTCTGGTGACGAGATTGAACTAGGTATGAAGATACCGATGATCAAATCTCGGGCAAGTAACATACCGATGACAAAGGAATTACGTATGTTGTCATTATGGTTTGACCGATAAAGATCTTCGTAGAATATGTAGGAACCAATATGAGCATCCAGGTTCCGCTGTTGGTTATTGACCGAAGAGGTGTCTCGGTCATGTCTACACAGTTCTCGAACCCGTAGGGTCCGCACACTTAACGTTCGATGATTTGGTGACCGAATGTTGTTCGGAGTCCCGGATGAGATCACGGACATGACGAGGAGTCTCGAAATGGTCGAGAGGTAAAGATTCATATATAGGGCGATAGTATTCAGACACCGGAAGTGTTCTGGGGGTGCAGTGCGTGTCGACGTCACCGAAAGGGGTTCCGCAACCCGGCAAGCTATATGGGCCTAATGGGCCAAGAGTTGGACAGACCAGCCCCAAAAGGGGCTGGTGCGCCCCTATAGGCCGAATATGAGGAGAAGGAACGGAAGGGGAGGGAGAAGGAAAGGGGGGATTCGACCCTTTCCTTCCCCTCCCCCTCTCTTTCCTTCCCCCTCCGATGGATATGGAAGGGGGGAGGCCGACTTGGAGGAGGCGCCCAAGTAGGATTACTCCTACTTGGGGTGCCCCTTGTAGCCCCTCTTCCTCTACTACCTATATATATGTGGGGGGGGGGGCACCACTAGAACATATAACATTGATTCCTAGCCATGTGCGGCGGCCCCCTCCACAGTTTATGCCTCTAGTCATATTGTCGTAGTGCTTAGGTGAAGCCTTGCGCGGATCACTTCACCACCACTGTCACCACGCCATCATGCTGACGAAACTCTCCCTCGACACTTTGATGGATCAAGAGTTCGAGGGACATCATCGAGCTGAACATGTGCAGAACTTGGAGGAGCCGTACGTGATCGGTCGGAACGAGAAGAAGTTCGACTACATCAACCGCGTTGTCAAACGCTTCCGCTTTTGGTCTACGAGGGTACGTGGACACACTTTCCCCCTCTCGTTGCTATGCATCTCCTAGATAGATCTTGCATGAGCGTAGGAATTTTTTTGAAATTGCATGCTACGTTCCCCAACAGTGGCATCCGAGCCAGGTCTATGCGTAGATGATATGCACGAGTAGAACACAAAGAGCTGTGGGCGATCATAGTCATACTTCTTACTACCAACGTCTTATTTTGATTCGGCGGTATTGTTGGATGAGGCGGCCCGGACCAACCTTAGATGACCACGTTCATGAGACCGGTTCCACCGACAGACATGCAACTTGTTTTGCATAAAGGTGGTTGGCGGGTGTCTGTTTCTCCAACTTTAGTTGAATCGAATTTGACTACGGCCGGTCCTTGTTGAAGGTTAAAACAACACTTGACGAAACATCATTTGTGGTTTTGATGCGTAGGTAAGAACGGTTCTTACTAGAAGCCCGTAGCAGCCACGTAAAACTTGCAACAACAAAGTAGAGGACGTCTAACTTGTTTTTGCAGTGCATGTTGTGATGTGATATGGTCAAGACATGATGTGATATACGTTATTGTATGAGATGATCATGTTTTGTAAAAGTTATCGACAACTGGCAGGAGTCTTATGGTTGTCGCTTTATTGTATGAAATGCAATCGCCATGTAATTGCTTTACTTTATCACTATGCGTTAGCGATAGTTGTAGAAGCAATAGTTGGTGAGGCGACAACGACGCTACGATGGAGATCAAGGTGTCTAGCCGGTGACGATGGAGATCATGACGGTGCTTTAGAGATGGAGATCAAAGGCAAAAGATGATGATGGCCATATCATGTCACATATTTTGATTGCATGTGATATTTATCTTTTATGCATCTTATTTTGCTTAGTACAATGGTAGCATTATAAGAGGACCCCTCACTAAAATTTCAAGGTATAAGTGTTCTCCCTGGGTATGCACCGTCGCGACAGTTCGTCGTGCCGAGACACCACGTGATGATCGGGTGTGATAAGCTCTACGTTCACAAACAACGGGTGCAAGACAGTTTTCACATGTGGATACTCGGGTTAAACTTGACGAGCCTAGCATGTACAGACATGGCCTCAGAACACTGGAGACTGAAAGTTCGAACGTGAATCATATAGTAGATATGATCAACATAGAGATGTTCACCATTGAAAACTACTCCATCTCACGGGATGATCGGACATGGTTTAGTTGATTTGGATCACGTATCATTTAGATGACTTGAGGGATGTCTATCTAAGTGGGAGTTCTTAAGTAATATGATTAATTGAACTTAATTTATCATGAACTTAGTCCTGATAGTATTTGCATATCTATGTTGTAGATCAATAGC
This sequence comes from Aegilops bicornis, assembly GCA_021605145.1. Taxonomy (NCBI): domain Eukaryota; kingdom Viridiplantae; phylum Streptophyta; class Magnoliopsida; order Poales; family Poaceae; genus Aegilops; species Aegilops bicornis. The sequence goes on along the minus strand of CM038671.1, from coordinate 306,328,735 downwards.
TTGCGATGTAGCTCCCAGTTTATTTTTGATATGTTCCTAGAGAAAAATAAGTTGAAAGATGATAGTAGCAATGATGCGGACTGGGTCCGTGATCTGAGGATTATCCTCATTGCTGCACAGAAGAATTATGTCCTTGATGCACCGCTAGGTGACAGACCTATTGCAGGATCAGATGCAAACGTTATTGGCGTTTGGCAAGCTCGGTATGATGACTACTTGATAGTTTAGTGCGCCATGCTTTACGGCTTAGAACCGGGACTTCAAAAAAGTTTTGAACGCCATGGAGCATATAAGATGTTCCAAGAGCTAAAATTGGTATTTCAGACTCATGCCCGATCGAGTCGAGAGGTATGAGACCTCAGACAAGTACTTTGCCTATAAGATGGAGGACAATAGCTCAACCAGTGAGCATGTGCTCAGAATGTCTGATTACTACAATCGCTTGAATCAAGTGGGAGTTAATCTTCCAGATAAGATAGTGATTGACAGAGTTCTCTAGTCACTATCACCAAGCTACTGGAACTTCGTGATGAACTATAAGATGCGTGGGATGACGAAAACGATTCCCGAGCTCTTCGCGATGCTAAAATCGGCGAAGGTAGAAATCAAGAAACAACATCAAATGTTGATGGTTAACAAGACCACTAGTTTCAAGAAAAGGGGCAAAGGAAAAGAAAGCGAACTTCAAGAAAGAATGGCAAGCAAGTTGCCACTCCCGTGAAGAAACACAAAGCTAGACCTAAGCCTGAAATTGAGTGCTTCTACTGCAAAGGGAATGGTCACTAAAAGCGAAACTACCCAAATACTTGGCGGATAAGAAGGATGGCAAAGTGAACAAAGGTATATTTGATATACATGTTATTGATGTGTACTTTACTTGTGTTCATAGTAACCCCATGGTATTTGATACCGGCTCAGTTGCTAAGATTAGTAACTCGAAACAGAATTGCGAAATGAACAGAGACTAGTTAAAAGCAAGGTGACGATGTTTGTTGGAAGTGATTCCAAGGTTGATAAGATCACCATCGCACACTCCCTCTACCTTCGAGATTAGTGTTGGACCAAAATAAATGTTATTTGGTGTTTGCATTGAGCATGAATATGATTGGATCATGTTTATTGCGATACGGTTATTCATTTAGGTCAGAGAATAATTGTTGTTCTGTTTACAGGAATAAAACCTTCTATGGTCATACACCCAATGTAAATGGTTTATTGAATCTCGATCATAGTGATACACATATTCATAATATTGATGCCAAAAGATGCAAAGTTGATAATGATAGTGCAACATATTTGTGGCACAGCCGTTTAGGTCATATTGGTGTAAAGCGCATGAAGAAACTCCATACAGATGGATTTTTGGAATCACTTGATTACGAATCATTTGATACTTGTGAACCATGCCTCATGGGCAAGATGACTAAAACTCCGTTCTCCGGAACAATGGAGCGAGCCACTGACTTATTGGAAATAATGCATACCGATGTATGCGGTCTGATGAGTGTTGAGGCTCGCGGCGGGTATCATTATTTTCTGACCTTCACAGGTGATTTGAGCAGATATGGGTATATCTACTTGATGAAACACAAGTCTGAAATATTTGAAAAGTTCAAAGAATTTCAGAGTGAAGTGGAGAATCATCGTAACAAGAAAATAAACCTACGGTCTGATTGCAGAGGCGAATATTTGAGTTACGAGTTTGGCCTTCATTTAAAAGAATGTGGAATAGTTTCACAACTCATGCCACCTAGAACACCACGGCATAATGGTGTGTCCGAATGTTGTAACCGTACTTTATTAGATATGGTGCGATCTATGATGTCTCTTACCGATTTACCACTATCGTTTTGGGGTTATGCATTAGAGACATCTGCATTCACGTTAAATAGGGCACCGTCTAAATTCGTTGAGACAACACCGTATGAACTGTGGTTTAGCAAGAAACCTAAGATATCGTTTCTTAAAGTTTGGGGTTGCGATGCTTATGTGAAAAGGCTTTAGCCTGATAAGCTCGAACCCAAATCGGAGAAGTGTGTCTTCATAGGATACCCAAAAGAAACTGTTGGGTACACCTTCTATCACAGATCCGAAGGCAAGATCTTTGTTGCCAAGAATGGATCCTTTCTAGAGAAGGAATTTCTCTCGAAAGAAGTGAGTGGGAGGAAAGTAGAACTTGATGAGGTAATTGTACCTTCTCTCGAATTGGAAAGTAGCTCATCACGTAAAATCGCTCCGTGATGCCCGCACCAACCAAAGGAGGAAGCTAATGATAATGATCATGAAACTTCGGATCAAGTTACTACCGAACCTCGTAGGTCAACCAAAGCACATTCCGCACCAGAGTGGTACGGTAATCCTATTCTGGAAGTCATGTTACTAGACCATGATGAACCTATGAACTATGAGGAAGCAATGATGAGCCCAGATTCTGATAAATGGCTTGAGGCCATGAAATCCGAGATAGGATCCATGTATGAGAACAAAGTATGGACTTTGCTTGACTTGACCAATGATTGGCGAGCCATTGATAATAAATGGATCTTCAAGAGGAAGACATACTTTGATAGTAGTGTTACTATCTACAAAGCTCGAATTGTCGCAAAAGGTTTTCGACAAGTTCAAGGTGTTAACTACGATGAGATTTTCTCACTCATATCGATGCTTAAAGTCTATCCGAATCATGTTAGCAATTGCTGCATATGAAATCTGGCAAATGGATGTCAAAACTGCATTCCTTAATGGATTTATTAAAGAAGAGTTGTATATGATGCAACCATAAGGTTTTCTCAATCCTAAAGGTGCTAACAAAGTGTGCAAGCTCCAGCGATCCATCTATGAACTGGTGCAAGCATCTCGGAGTTGGAATATATGCTTTCATGAGTTGATAAAAGCATATAGTTTTATACAGACTTGCGGTGAAGACTGTATTTACAAGAAAGTGAGTGGGAGCACTACAACCTTTCTGATAAGAATATGTGAATGACATATTGTTGATCGGAAATGATGTAGAATTTTCCGGAAAGCATAAAGGAGTGTTTGAAAGGAGTTTTTAAAGAAAGACCTCGGTCAAGCTACTTACATATTAGGTATTAAGATCTATAAAGATAGATCAAGACGCTTTATAAGACTTTTGATGAGTACATACCTTGATAAGATTTTGAAGGAGTTCAAAATGGATGAGTCAAAGAAGGAGTTCTTGCCTGAGTTATAAGGTATGAAGTTGAATAAGACTCAAAACCCGACCACGACAGAAGATAGAGAGAGAAGGAAAGTCACTACTATGCCTCAGCCATAGGTTCTATAAAGTATGCTATGCCGTGTACCAAACCTATTGTGTACCTTGCCATGAGTTTGACAAGGGGGTACAATAGTGATCGAGGAGTGGATCACTAGACAACATTCAAAGTTATCCTTAGTTACCTAAGAGGACCAAGGAAATATTTCTCGGTTATGGAGGTAATAAAGAGTTCGTCGTAAAGAGTTACATCAATGCAAGCTTTTACACCGATCCATATGACTCTGAGTCTCAATCTGGATACATATTGAAAGTGGGAGCAATTAGCTAGAGTAGCTCCATGCATAGCATTATAGACATAGAAAATTTGCAAAATACATATGCCTCTGAATGTGACAGACCTGTTGACTAAACTTCTCTCACAAGCAAAACATGATCACACCTTAGTACTCTTTGGGTGTTAATCACATAGCGATGTGAACTAGATTATTGACTCTAGTAAACCCTTTGGGTGTTAATCACATGGCGATGTGAACTAATCACATAAAGATGTGAACTATTGGTATTAAATCACATGACGATGTGAACTAGATTATTGACTCTAGTGCAAGTGGGAGACTGAAGGAAATATGACCTAGAGGCAATAATAAAGTTGTTATTTATATTTCCTTATATCATGATAAATGGTGATTATTCACGCTTAGAATTGTATTAACCGGAAACTTGATACATGTCCGGATACATAGACAAAACATGTTGTCCCTAGTATGCCTCTACTAAACTAGCTCGTTAATCAAAGATGGTTAAGTTTCCTAACCATAGACATGTGTTGTCATTTGATGAACGGGATCACATCATTAGGATAATGATGTGATGGACAAGACCCATCCGTTATCTTAGCATAATGATCATTAAGTTTTATTGCTATTGCTTTCTTCATGACTTATACATATTCCTTTGACTATGAGATTATGCAACTCCCGAATACCGGAGGAATACCTTGTGTGCTATCAAACGTCACAACGTAACTGGGTGATTATAAACATGCTCTATAGGTATCTCCGAAGGTGTTTGTTGGGTTGGCATAGATCGAGATTAGGATTTTTTACTCAGAGTATCAGAGAGGTATCTCTTGGCCCTCTCGGTAATGCACATCATGATAAGCCTTGCAAGCAATGTGAATAATGAGTTAGTTGCGGGATGATGCATTATAGAATGAGTAAAGAGAATTTTCGGTAATGAGATTGAACTAGGTATAAAGATACCGACGATCGAATCTCGGGCAAGTAACATACCGATGACAAAGGGAATTACGTATGTTATCATTACGGTTTGACCAATAAAGATCTTCATAGAATATGTAGGAACCAATATGAGCATCCAGGTTCCGCTGTTGGTTATTGACCGAAGAGGTGTCTCAGTCATGTCTACATAGTTCTCGAACCCGTAGGGTCCGCACGCTTAACGTTCGATGACAATTTGTATTATATGCGTTATGTGATTTGGTGATCGAATGTTGTTCGGAGTCCCGGATGAGATCACAGATATGACGAGGAGTCTTGAAATGGTCGAGAGGTAAAGATTCATATATAGGATGATAGTATTCAGACACCGTAAGTGTTCTGGGGGTACCGGGTACGTATCAGGTCACCAGAAGGGGTTCCGGGCAACCCCCGACAAGCTATATGGGCCTAATGGGCCAAGAGTTGGACGGACCAGCCCCAAAATGGGCTGGTGCGCCCCCTATAGGCCGAATAAGAGGAGAAGGAAAGGAATGGAAGGGAAAAGGAAAGGGGAGGATTCGGCCTCCCCCCTCTCTTTCCTTCCCCCTCCGATGGATATGGAAGGGGGGAGGCCGACTTGGAGGAGGCGCCCAAGTAGGATTACTCCTACTTGGGGTGCCCCTTGCAGCCCCCCTCCCTCTCCCACCTATATATATATATATATATATATATAGGACAAATGTTTCCTGCAAGCAGTGGTAGTTACCACCACTTGCGCTTTGTATGTTGTATGTAGTATGTGTCGAAACCAAGAGTATGTACGTGTAGCATGTAGTATATATCAATGATTAGGTAGTATATATACTATTTTTTGGGTAGTATGTACCATGTTTTGAGTATGCTTTTTTTTATGTACAAATATGTATGTATTTCACAAATATAACAAAAACTATGGACTCATATGCAATTTTTTCATGTAACTTGATTTGAAATATCTTAGATATAGTATATTAACATATTTAAAATAATAAAATAGTATATATACTACCACATGGTAGTATATGAGATATGTGGGGTAACTACCACCGGGTGGTAGAATGGATTTTCCCTATATATATATATATATATATATATATATATATATATATATATATATAAGGGGGGGGGGCACCGCTAGAACACACAACATTGATTCCTAGCCGTGTGCGGAGCCCCCTCCACAGTTTACGCCTCTGGTCATATTGTCGTAGTGCTTAGGCGAAGCCCTGCACGGATCACTTCACCACCACTGTCACCACGCCGTCGTGCTGACGAAACTCTCCCTCGACACTTTGCTGGATCAAGAGTTTGAGGGTCGTCATCGAGATGAACGTGTGCAGAACTCGAAGGTGCCATATGTTCGGTGCTTGATAGGTCGAAACGAGAAGAAGTTTGACTACATCAACCGCGTTGTCAAACACTTCCGCTTTCGGTCTACGAGGGTACGTGGACACACTCTCCCCCTCTCATTGCTATGCATCTCCTAGATAGATCTTGCGTGAGCGTAGGAATTTCTTTGAAATTGCATGCTACGTTCCCCAACACATGATATTGGTCGAGATCACCCACATTGTTGTCATGGAGATCAACTTCGTTGTCATCCTCCTCGTACTCATCATTCTCCTCTTGAAAAGTTTCATTTTGGTTGTTTGATGTCGGGCTCAATGTTGGCCAAACTTGTTGCATCAAATGAGGTTCACTCATTTGATCTTGGTTCATGGGTGGGGGAGTACCCGCAACCAACAGGGAGGGGTTCCAGTTCAAGTCCAAATGCAAACTACACTTAACCTTCTTGGAGGCAAATAACTCAAGAGCCTTGTCTAGAGATTCGGCAACCGTCTCCTTGTATGCAACCCAACGTTGCTCGGAGATGACACACATTGTCTTCCAAATGGATGTGCATTCCAAAACCAACATTATGCCTTCCCTTGAACTCAACAACGTCACTTGGGTCCATTGGCGCTTGCCTGCTGTCGGGATAGTGTCGCAGCTGGGTACACGTCCCGTCAGCATTCCCCATTCCTCGCCAGAGTGGGCAGAGGCCCTCGGCCATACTTGCACCGTAGGTCGGCAGCGCATTTGCACCGGAAACCCGCCGCGCCGTTCGCATGGGTGCTGCCGTTCGCCTTGTTCGCGGCCCGCTGGATGCCAACGCGCTGGTCCGTAGGCTCGAGCGCGTCCTTGGCCCAGGTGGCCACCTGGGCGCGGTAGAGGAACATGGCCGTCGCATCCTCGAGCTAGTGATCTCCGATGAAATAGCCAACTTGGAGCTCGAGATCGCGCTCCAGATGTACTGCGAGCGTGTCGACCACTTGGACGATCACCTGCACGAGTTCAGGCAGAGCCAAGAGCTACCGTAGGCAAGGGCTGTTGGTCATGGTCTTATGGACGCGTTTTATTTTTTTGAGTCGTTTCAACGTGGATAGCTATGTATTCACAACCATCATAGTATTGCTCTATTTATTCCTCTGTTTCAATGTGTGTAATCCGTTTTCCGTTCTTATATGTTCCGTTTTAATGTGTGTATATACACTTTCCATTCTGTATATGTGGATGATAACAGCTAGATTCAAATTAGTATACAAAAACAGATAGAAAATGGAATTCATAATATATATACGTGATGATACTTAACTACTAGGTACAATGCATAAAATTGAAAACAAACAATACTAAAACTAATAATCCCTCCTGGGGCCAATATTCCGGTAGCCCCTTGCCAAGACTCTCCTGTCAAGGGCGTCTTCATAGTGTGGAGGCAAGATCCGCCTCCTCCGCCTCCTGGCGCTTGGACGTGCCGATCTGCCTCTTCTTTGGCCGGGCCTTGTAACGATCTTGCCATTTCGTTGGGTGTGCACCGGAGCTCCTCATCGGTGGCACGCTGGAGCTTATCGGCCCACCTCCATGCAGCGACGAGGCACCCAGCGCCTATGACCTTCCTCGCGAAGTACCCGTCTTCGTACACCTCCTTGGCACAACGACGCGCCCGCCCCCAAAGCTCCGCCGCCTCCTTTTTCCAGGCGGCATCACATGCTTCACATGCCTCCTGGTACCTGGCTTCCTCCTCCGCCATCTCCTTCTTGAACGCCACTTGCCTAGCTTTCTCAGCCGGTGGCAGCGACTTCCACAGACAAAGATTTTACTGGCCCCAAAACCAATCCAAAGTTGGGGGGTCCGGCGCAACCTCGTCAGGCGGCGCGTAGGGGTCCTCGTCGCTGCTATTCGAGTGAGCGTCCTCGGGGGGCGGCGACTCCTCGTCGGTGCATGGGCAGACCGGCGGCGCCATGGTAGAGATTTGTATGAGATAAAGAGAGGGCGAGTGAGGGGAGGATGTAGATGAGAATGCAGGCGGGGTGACGTGAGGAAGGGAGTATTTATTGACGGCCAGAATCTAGATCGACGGGGACAGTACACACGCTGGTTGTTGGAATTTACAAGTACTGTAGTTTGAATTACACACGATTCCCGTAAAAAAATCCATGTGTGAACATAATAGCTGACGGTTTCCAATACAAAACCGTGTCTAATTAATGATCCCCGCCACTCACCTACCAAACCTCGAGCTACATCGTCTGATGATTTTTTAACTCACACACAAGTACACAAAAATATGATTTTTCAAACCGTTATGGTTAGGTGTTGCATGTAGATGTAGTTCAAATTTGAATTACGGTCATTAAATGGTTAAATCACTTAAATGTCTTTAAAAGGTCAAATGACCCCTGAAATTTTCGAAATTTTTACATGACAGTTGTATTAGTGCACGTTAGACGTAGAAAAAAATGAAGGCCGTAAGAGGAAGCTATCTCCCGTTCGTCATCAAACATGCATTGTTCCCTCTTGGAACCACGAGCCTCTTAGTGAGTTTCTCCGGTTTGTGAGGGGTGTGTGTCCAAACTTTCGTCAAACATGCCAATTTTTTTTACCACATCATCTTGGTGGCATGACATTACATCAACCAAGGTTTCATGTGTTTCTGATATTTTTTTTGGAATTAAAATGCCATGTCACTCCATGCATACGTATGCATGTGTCCATGTCGTGAGACAAATATGTTTGAAAATTCCTTCTAATTTACTGCACATGGAATTAACTCGCACACAAGTACACAAATATGATTTTTCAAACCGTTTTGGTTAGGCGTTGCATGTAGATGTAGTTCAAATTTGAATTACGGTCATTAAATGGCTAGAAAATCACTTAAACACTACTGCAGGATGCTGCTAACGCGACACTACGATCAGATACCCTTCAACGAAACTGTGTGCGATGCCATAATCCCAAACGGTGGTGTAAAAACCCGTCAAAAAAGGTGCAAAACGTTTGTGATGACGGATGCATCAAACACGATTTAGATTTTAGTTCCGTGTGCGAAGCAGGGCATACATTTGATCCAGACGAACTGTTTGTGATTAGATAGAACAACAGAAATGGGCAGCCATATCAATGCGTGTGTGATATACGGCATACGCTTCGCTGCGATGAACTGTTTGCTATTAGGGAAAGCAACAGAAACGGTCAGCCAGATCAAGGTGTGTGTGATATATGGCATACGGTTCAGTCGAATGAACTGTATTCGATTAGGGAAGAGAACATAAACGGTTCAAATTAACAAGATGTGTGTGATACGCGGCAAAAGGCCCGGAGGTTAATTCGAGAACAAGTACAAAGAGGTTAATTTGACATACATGACTTATAAGTTTCATAGAAATCATATCACTTTTTTTGGAAAACATTTAATTGCGTTGAATGTATATAATGCTCCGTCCTATTACTTGAATTAACCTCGAGGTCCATGTTTTAGAAACATGTCGTAAAGTAATGGGATAGACCTTCATTCAAGCCAATCAACATGTGTTCAAAAAACAAAAAATATCAAAAAGTAACGAGATAGACCTTCTTCAAGCCAATCAACATGTGTAAAAAAAACAAAAAAATGTAAAAAATTACAAAAAAGATGGAGTACTAGTTACAGTGATGCATATAATTAAGCAAAGGGATCGCACATATCTGTATTGACTAGAACGAGAATGCAATAGCACAATAAGAATTAAGGCCACGATGGTGCGATCGCAGTGGTGGTTACATGAGGCAAGAAGAAAGATGCATCCATCAACGCACGACCTCCTCCTCCTCAACTCAGTGCGCCGGGCCACCGACTGGCGGCTAAGGAGCGGCGGCTTTTGTGGAGAGGTCAAGGTGCTTCTGAGCAATGGCCTCCAAGGCTTCCAGCCAGTTAAAGAAGGCCAACATCGTAGCGTCCTCACTGGCCTTGTAGATACCTATGTACATGATTTGCTCGTACACATGGATGTGTAGGTCGACGGTTTCTTGCAGGGCGAGGTGCCTCGCGGCGAGCACGACCTCCAGGTGGACATTCTTCGTGGCGTCGGCGGGCAGTCGCAGGGCCACCAGTGCTTGAAATAGGTTCCAACCATGGAGGCCGATTAGGATGGCAGGCAATGAGGAGCCTGGGCACGTGGGCTGGAGTAGTACGGGGATGTCGTCCGCGAGCTTCTTGACGACGGTGAACCTGTTGGTGGTGCGAACGATCATCTGGTCGTACTGAGAGTCGTAGCTGGCGTCGACGGCGGCCATCCACCAGCCGGCCGCCAACACCGTGTGGAGACGATCCATGGTGCCATGCCGCAGACCGGCGTCGTGGACCATCTAGCACAGCCGCTGGCCGCTCGCGCACATCGCTGCCATGGGTCTGGAGTGAGCACTTTTGCGCTTATTAGTGTAGGTGCTTAGGCAAATGCTTAGGTGCGTACGATGTGGTAGATGCATTGGAATGGAGCGGCGCCTTTATATGAGTGCAAACTGCGTTGCATTCACATCATGCTGCCTCTTTTCCCGGTCCTCCTCCCATTACTTCCCTCATGCATTCACATGACGCTAATTGAAGGAGGATGCATCATTGGCCGTTCAACATTTCGGGAACTGCTACCCTCTCCCTCATCTGCATTAAAGCTGTATCGAATCGTGTCACGCCATCGTCAAATCGCATAGTATCAAGGCCGCCTAACGCAGCCCTACGAACATGCCTCCTCGCCTCCATCTATGCTTAATTACAGAATTTTAGTTGCAAATCTTACCAAATTGTTTGTAAGTGGTTCACGCGGGTCATCCAAAAGAACCATTTGTGTTCAAGAGATGCACAAATCCTGCTCTCACTTTGCATATGGGTGTTCTATCTAAAACGTTTGCGATCAAGAGCCATTTAAACCTATAGCCATTAAAACCAAGACACGTGGCGTCACGTGAATGGTTAACATAACGCACACGGTTTGAATTATACAAACGTTTGAGATATTAAAGTGGCAGCTATTTTTTCAAAATGCCTTCGTTGGCTGTTATTCGAGTGCGCCTTCCCTCAAAATGGACATGAAAAATACCACAACATGTCGGGTGCCACTCCATGATAGCGTGCCAAGTTTCATGAATTTCAGACGAGTTTTGGATTTACTAGAATTTAAAAACTAGGTATCTCAATGTTTGTGGCCGAGTGACGGTAGCAGGGTGTTTGACATTCATTCCCATTTCTTGCATGGGACCTAAGCATGCACCCAAGGATAAATATTTGATTTTTCAACCAATTTATATGCACTGGAGCATGTGCATGTAGTTCAAATTTGAATTATGCACATAGATGCATTGGAAACTGACTTAATGCATAAAAATGTCCAAACGAACCCCGAAAAATCACAAAAAATAACACAACACTCCTGTTGTTCTATGTTGACACGATAAAAAATTTGAAAGCAATAAGAGGCAATGGATATCGTTTCGTCCCCAAAGGTGGGACGTTCCCTATCGAAACCATCATGCTTGTTGTGAGAAGCTTATACCCAAACCTGCCCCAAATGGGACAAAAAATTTACCACGACATGTTGATGCCGCTCCATGATACCATGTCAAGTTTCATGAATTTCAGATGAGTTTTGGATTCACTAGAATTTAAATACCAGGTATCTCAATGTTTTTCCAGCAATCAACGGTGCCCTGATGTTTGAAATTCATTCCCATTTCTTGCATGGGACCTAAGCATGCACCCAAGGACACATATTTGATTTTTCAACCAATTTATATGCACTGGAGCATGCGCATGTAGTACAAATTTGAATTATGCACATAAATGCGTTGAAAACTCACTTGATGCATAAAAATGTCCAAATGAACCCTGAAAAATCACAAAAAATAACATGACACTCATGTTGTTCTATGTTGACACGAGAAAATTTTTGAAATCAATAAGAGGCAATGGATATCGTTTCGTCCCCAAAGGTAGGGCGTTCCCTACCGACACCATCATGCTTGTTGTGAGAAGCTCTGGTTTGTGAGAAGCATATACCCAAACCTACCCCAAATGGGACAAAAAATATACCACGGCATGTTGATGCTGCTCCATGAGAGCGTGCCAAGTTTCATGAATTTCAGACGAGTTCTCGATTTACTAGAATTTAAAAACCACGTATCTCAATGTTTGCGGCCGAGTGACGGTGGCAGGGTGTTTGACATTCATTCCCATTTCTTGCATGGGACCTAAGCATGCACCCAAGGACAAAGATTTGTTTTTCCAACCAATTTATATGCACTGGAGCACGTGCATGTAGTTCAAATTTTAATTATGCACCTGAAATGCCTACAAAACCAAGTTAATGTATAAAAACATCCAAACGAACCCTGAATAATTCCAATTTTTTTGACGACACACCTATAGTTGCATGTTCACTACAGATAAAAGTTCTAGTAATTCAAACACCATCCTTTGCAGCTGTGACCCCATTACGTAATTCAAATCAAGACAAAAAATCAAGTAGATCACACATAGTTTATTATCACCAACCGTGTGAGATGCAACACAAAATATCTTGGAGCACTGTCGACGTATAGTAGGCCTATGGCTTACGCGAGAAGGTGCGTCGGCTACAGTCCACAACCGGCGTGTCAAGCACACTAGCTCACTCCCCAAATATCATTTCACTGTTCAATTGTCGCCGGTGAAAGATGGGGACGTGGACCCGCGTCGTGTGGGCAACTTCGGCGGCCCACTCCAGCGAGTGCACGGCCGCAGCCAACAGGCGCGTGCTAGCAAGCTTCGTGAGGGCGACCGCAATCTGGGTCTGGGCGGCCAAGGCAGCCCAAATGGCCGCTGTTTCTTCTAAGGTGGCGGCAACAACATCTACCTCGGGTATGGCAACTGGCGAGAGCGGCACAACAGCTGTCCGTTCCGTAGCGGCGGCCTTAGCCCTGATGGAGGCCGCCCACCACCATGTCGAGGCCGTCCACGCCCAGCTCGTGGCGCTCACCGCACAAATGGAAGGAAGCTTCTCCGACAACGGTCGGCAACCCACGGCCGAAGAGTCGGCAATCACCGAGAGAGTTCGAGAAGCCATCCGTTCCTGCACAACATACCTTGCCACGATGGAGCTTGCCAAAGCCTAGATCGCGGTCACCCATGCCCTTCTCGTGGCGGCCTATTCCAAATATATGGCGGACGCGATGGCGAGATGCTTGCCGAGTATGGTGCGATTGATGCCATGGAGCCCCTTCCCCAGGAGACCGTCGGGCGTGAGCTGGACATGGAGGCGGCGGCGGAGATCGACGAGCACCAGCCGTAGTAGTACTCTTTGTTTTCTTTAATTAAGAGCACCGGTCTTTAATTAGTTAGAGTAATGTTTAGGTCAGCAAGCTCTGTTTAATTGCTGAACTTGCTCGATTAAGAAGTGTGGGTGTGCTGTAGTCTCCTTTGTGTACCCAAATTATGCAATGACGTGGATGTCCACTTTAACAATGGAAACTTGAACCAGAAGTTCTTGACGTTCAAACTCATCACACACGGGTTAAGCTATCTGAATCGTTTGTGATGTTCACATATCGTACACGGTTCTGAATAAGGGACCGTGTCTGATGACACTTTGCGCCGCCAGCTTTTTGGTCAAGCGATTCCAAAATTTCGCTTCATGAAATATCTACCTCCCCGCCCCCTCCCCCTTACCAAAAGCCACATTTCTCCGCTTTCCACCTTCCTTTCCAAGTTCAAACCTTCACTCCTTGCTTGCATCGCCGCCTCCTCACCGGCGAACCTCCTTCATGCTTGTCAGGACCCCGATTCCAAATCACATCGATCTAGCCGGTAACACCTCATATCACTTTGCGGCTTCACGCACGGTATCCCCAAGGGTGTCGCCTTACCATGGCCCGGGACCGTTTGCAACTTTTGGCTCACGTATATGATAATGTCGCTAGCGTCCATATGATAGAGAACCCGGCCCGACATGACTAGTCGTGAACCCCAAGTGGCACTAACTTACGGGGACATGCATACATGAATTAACATAGAGCATGTCGGTCAGCAGCGTGCGAATCCGGGCTGTAGCACTGGGCTAGCAGGACTCCGGTAAACCGGGCTGTAGCAGGCTAGGAAGGACTCCGGATGTCATCGCGTGACATTTCCCTGAAGGGACAGACACAGGAACGAAGTGAATCACATGCCGGCCAGTCAAGTGTTCCAGAGCAGTAGTGCTGGGCTAGCAGGACTCCGGTGAACCGGGCTGTATCAGACTACTATGGCACATGGAAGCACAAGACTAGATTTCCCCATAAGAGAGGCTACCAAGGATAAACAACTAGGTTGTCGGATCCCACAGATACCAAGCATTTGAATCATACACACAATATGCTCGATATGTGTAAATACAACATGGCATCACAACATAACTCTACGACTCAAGTATTTATTCATTAGGCTCTGAGGAGCCAAGTATTACAATCATGGTCTCATGACCCAACATACACAGCACACAAGCATCGATCGGAAGCATAAACATGTCCGACATGCATAACTACAAATGAAAAAGGCTGAGAAGCCTGACTATCTACAAGACCCTCCCAAGGGTACAAGATCGTAGCTGAGGTAACAAGCTAAACATCGAAGTCCACGCAGAACTACTAGCGCGACTAACGTCTCTCTGCAAAACATAAAATACACAAACGTGAGTACAAATGTACCCAACAAGACTTACATCAGAACTAGCTACATATGTCAACAAAGGGGTTGGTGGAGTTTGACTGCAGCAAGCCAGCTTTGACTCGGTGGCTATCCTAAACTATAACTGCAAGTAACTCTTTTGAGGTGGCGCACACGAGTCCACATATTCACCATATCAATACACCACTATGGATCCGCTCCGCCTTCCCTACGGAAGGCCATCCATAGCACTCACGCTTATCTTGCGAGTTTTAGAGTATCCACTTTCACTTGTCTATGAACTGTACAGACAACCCAGAAGTCCTTTACCACGGACACGGCTATTCGAGTAGATCATTTATAACCCTACAGGGGTGTACTTCTTCACACATGTTTCCACCACTTAGCGTCTGCACACGACATGTGCTCGGCATACTTCAAGCGAAAGCCGACGTGGGTGTAGACCACGACCTGACTAACCACACAGGTCTCTAGTCCAGGTTTATCGCCTATTCAGGTTCCATCCGAAGGGGGTCCGGCCGAGGTTGCCACTTACGGCCCCGAACGATGTGTGCAGGGTTCCTGAGACACCAAACGAGCAAACCGGTACATGGGCCACGTGCCTACCGCATCACAGCCCATCCCTCGGGTCAGCGCTGCGCACGGCCTCCAGCATACCACAAACACCAGAAACTACTTGCAACTCCTGGACAGAGGACAAGGGGGGTTCATAAGTCGAGCGGGGTCATATTTCTGGGCCCAACGTGTGGATGTAGCTGTTCATGGATCACAAACACAGAACTCAGTTCCTGAGGACGGCTTCAATGAGACAACCCACCATGTAGTCCTACATGGCCTCTCACCAATACCTTTACCAAATCGTGTTCACAAACTTAGCTCTCAGCAGCAGGACATGTTCACACACCTCCGATTCATCCCCGATGAATCAGACCTGACTCAACTCTAAGCAGTAGCATCCATGAAAAACAAGCATTAATGAGTAGGCACATCAGCGCTCAAACAACTCCTACTCATGCTAGTGGGTTTCATCTATTTAGTGTGGCAACGACAGGTCATGCAAAGGAAGGGGTTCAACTACCGCAGCATGTAACAGTTGAATCGTGGTTGTCCTAATGCAGTAAAAGAGAGCAGGAGCGAGAGAGTGGGATTGTATTGGAATGAACAAGGGGGTTTTTCTTGCTCGACACTTCTCAAGAAAGCATTGAGTCTTCATCAGTGTCAGCGATCACAACGTCGGAACAACGTCTACCGAGGGGGAACAACACCGGCAAACATAGAAGAAACACGATCAATGCAATGCACAATATGATGCATGATCATAACATGGCGATATGCTATGATTTGAGCTAATGCAGCTAAAGGCAGAAGTGTTTGAGCTTATTTGAACCAAAGATTCAAATTCAAACTCAAACTATGAATTTATAAAGTGCATTATCATGTTTTGATATGAACAGCAAGGTTAAGTTGATTTGTCATGCATGAAACCAGTACCAATGAATAGATTGGATTTTTCTGATCTTTTTTCATATATAAATTATTTGATTTGGAGCTACTGTTGAATTACTATGACTTTTAGAAGTTTAGGCAATTTTCTGGATTTTCTAATTATTTAGAAATAAACTAATTCCTGAAAATGCATTACTGCATCAGCACTACGTCAACATGATGTAAGCGAGTCAACGGGGCAGCCCAGGTCAAACTGACCATTGGGTCCCGCGTGTTAGTGGCTAACTAAACTAACCTATTTTAATTAGTACTAACCCAGGTTAAACTAATTAAGTTTAAACTTAAACTAAATTAATTAGCCAGGCAGCGCCTGCATGTCATATACCCAGGGGAGGTCAAATCCCCTGGTAAACCGGGGCTAAAACACCGACAGTCAGAATGGTCAACCCGCCGGCGTTTAGCCTCCGACGAGGCCGGACGAGGCGGAGCGCGTCGGGATCCACCTACAGGGGCTCTTTTGGCGTGCAGGGAGCAGCTACGGGAAGAGGTTGGAGTGGCGCATCCAACGGTGGCGATGGCGAAGGCTGGGGTGGCCGGGAGCAGCGCCGGCGACGAGCTTTGCGGCGGCCGGAGCTCGGGCGAGCTCGAACTCGCCGGTGCGGTGCTCATGGAGGCTCGGGGCTAGCTCTTACGAAGCCTACGCGGTGTGGTGAGTGCGTTGGGCACGGTGGTGAGGCCGTTGTGGCCGGAGCCACGGCGGCGGCGAGATCAGGCGGCGGCGCGTGCGGGCATGCTTGGTGCGGCGACTACGGCATGTTGCGGAGAGAATGGAGAGGGAGAGGATGGTCAGTAGCTCACAGCGGTCGTGGCAACGCAGACGGTGGGCTCGGGGAGGGATCGGAGCAAAGCAGGGCGGCGAGGGGATCTCCGGCGGCTGAACAAAGAAGTCAGCGGCGGGGCGTCTTCGCAGCACGTCGGGCATCGTGTGCGTCATTGAGGCGACATAGACGATGGAGGTGGAGCCCATGGGCACGTCAGAGGGGCGCGGGGGTGGCTGTTGGTATGGCAACAACGAGCGGTGGTGACGTGCACGCTCGGTGGTCGCGTGGGAGAGGCAAAGGAGGGGAGAGCGCTCGAGGGAGAGAGAGGAGAGGTGCAGGGGGCCGAGGTGGAGTGCGTGGCATCGCAGGAGGCGTCCAGCGCAAGTAGGCGGGCTGGAGGTGGCCTCACGCGTGCGTGCGAGCGTCGGGCACACGCCCTCCTGCCTACTGGCAGGAGGTTGTAGACGGTGGGGCGGCTGGGCTGGGCCAGCTACAAATCTTTGGGCACTGGGCCGCCAGTAGGCCTGTAAGTTGCTTTCTCCTCTCTGTTTATTTTCCTAATTATCTTCTGTTTTCTATTTTGCAAGTTTGTTTTGGCTTAGCAAAAATACTAAATCACTTCTATAAATCCGGAAATTATTTATGGGCAATTACTGAATTATCTTAGAGGCCCTTAGATATTTTCAGAATTTTTGGAGCATTTAATAATAGTTATAGAAATTAAGTGCCCCAATTCAAATACTTATAGATTTAATTCAAAGCCCAAATATGTCCTGCAAAAATGTAAACCATTTTTGGTAGATGCCTCCCCCTTAATCCAGAGATGATGAACATTTTAAAGGGCATTTTGAGCTCATTGAAAATATTTTTAGGTTGAACCTATTTGAATTCCATTTGATGCTAGGGTTTGAACATCCCCAATTCAAATTCATTTGAATTTAAACATGATGACATGATGATCAAGCAAAGGCAAACAAGGACTGATCTAGGGTTGTGACAACTCACCCCCACTAAACAAGAATCTCGTCCCGAGATTCAAGACGTGAGGTAAGAAGACAGAGGGGACACATAACTATCACAGTCTTCGTGATCCAACTGCCCTTCTTGAAGATGTTGATTCATTGCTTCATATTGATCTCGACGTCTTGCTTTGAGAACCTCATGCAACATGACAACAATAAGAAAGGGAGAATTTTAGAAGAATCGATCTTCTTGAGGTTCGAACTACCTAGGATCATCTCGATGATCACAAGATCAACTCACGGAGTGAGACATAGAAACATCTCTGGAGCCGAGAGGCAAAACATGCATCAGGGGGGACGAAAGAAACAATTTGACGAGGGTTTCAAAGTAGCGAGGAAAACAATTACCATGATCCCATAACGGTGCACCTTGGGAGAGGTGACTCGTAGAGTTATTCCCTTAAGTGGCAAATAGAATTACTATTGATCCATAGATCATTGAAACTCTTCATACCAGCCTGAGGCAAATCACAATTGATCGTTTGAAAGAATTCAAGAGGATGACATACTCAGTTTAGAAAGGGAACTACGGTTATAGAACAACTCGGCAAATGGAAGCCACATTCCATTTGATACCAAGGATATAACCTAGTGATTGAGCGTTCTTTCAAGAACTTGAGCATTTCCATATTCATCAAGGTTTTACCAACATCTATGCCAAGATCCTGGTGACACCTCGTACTACCATGATGAATAACGATGGTGGATGCAGGTGCAGAGAAGGACAACACTTTCTCAGATTTTATCTTGACGACGCCAAGGAAACAAAATCTGGATGATCGACCGAGAGACATTTAGCACTCTGCTTCTAATGTTCTCCTTGATGTACCGGCATAACCCAATTATAGGTAGTTTGATATCTATAACATCAAGTAAAAGGTCGGACTTCGGGAACGCAAAGAATCCACAAGGAATCAATTTCTAGAATAATCATACAAAATCCTCATGGAGAGGATGGTCAAAATGCTCAATCAAGATACTACAATAATAGATCTTCCAACCACTACAAAAAAATACACTTCCGTGATGATACGTGTTTGTCACAGTAGGTCGCGTTTTTTGTCATGCATGTACATCCATGACAAATTTATGACAGAATCAAGATAGTCATACCTGTGCTGTCGTAGAAGTGTTCCATGACATTACCAAAATTATCATCACGGAAGTGTCCACTTCCATGACGATAAAACGCGCGTCACATAAGTGCTTTCATCAAGGGTGACCGACACGTGGCATCCACCATAACGGAACGCCGTTAAGCTATCGGGTCGGGTTTTGGATCCGATAACCTGTTAACAACCCCGACCAATGGGGATTTTCCACGTGTAAAATCATCATTGGCTGGAGGAAACACGTGTCGGCTCACCGTTGGGACAGATGTCATCCACTCATTGGACGGAAGCCGCCTATGGTACGTCGACACGTGGCACGGCCCAACAGAGGCCCATTCCTGTGAAAAGGCCGCCCAAAGAAAATTAGCGTGCCAGCCCATATAAGGCCTACTTGTGTCAGGTCCATTTAAGCCCACGACCCATACGAGATGAGCCAATTCGGCCCGTCAACGGCCCGTTAAAGATTTGCCACCATTGCAGCCCATCGTCAGTTCGAGCCCGTTAACAGGCCGCTATATATCTGGGCTCAATATCGGCCCGATGAGATTTCAGCCTGTTAACGACCCGTTTAATGGATGGGCCAATTTTTAGGATGTACATCTTTCGGCCTTTTAGCGACCCATTTAAATGTTGGGCTAGTTTCCGGCCCGGTGTGTCTTTCAGCCTGTTGACGGCCCATAAATCTGATGGGCCATTTGTTGTCGGACCTGAGCTTCGGCCTTTTAGCGGCCCATTTAAGTGTTGGGCCAATTTTCTGGCCTGGTGTCACTTTCAGCCTGTTGACGGCCCATAAATTAGTTGGGCCATTTTTAGTCGGACCTGAGTTTTGGCCTTTTAGCCGACCCATTTAAGTGTTGGGCCAATTCCCGGCCCTGTGTGACTTTCAGCCTGTTAACGGACCATAAATGAGTTGGGCCATTTGTAGTCGGACCTTAGTTTTGGCCCTTTAACGGCCCATGCCCTTCATGGTCCAATACCAGCCCGGTTTCTCTTTCGGCCTGCTAAAGGCCCACAACACAGTTGGGCCATTTACAATACGACCTGACTTTCGGCCTCTTAGCGGCCCATGGTCTTCATGGTCCAGTACAAGCTCACTGTCTCTTTCGTCCTGCTAAAGGCCTACAGTATAGTTGGGCCATATGTAGCCCAAACTTAGTAACGGCCTGTTAACGGCCCGTGAAATAAACTGGGGCCACATGTTGCCCGCTTCGATGTCGGCCTGTTAACGACCCGGGAGGTAAGAGGGCCGACAATTAACTTTCGGCCTAGTAACGGTCCATTAACGTAATGGGCCCACTAAAGTTCGTACATGTCTTTAGGACAAATTAGATAATTTGAGCCCATTACGACGAGCAATTATGCATAGGACCAAAACCGATCATGCAAAGGTACGGCATACAGGGAATACCGTTGCACATCCAGCATATACTACAAGAAATTACATCCACTGGGCAATCAAAGATTGATGCGAGTGCAAATAAATGAGCAGAACCTAACCATCTACAACGTCACAATCTGCAACCTCAGCACAGATGACGCCCATAAGCATGTTGGCAAGTTCTTTCTGCTTTGCTACACTTTCTCTAAAAACATTGATCAGTTGTTGTGTCGCATGACTCTGCACCTCTGATTCATCCACCATTTTCATCATTGCTTCAACCATTAATTGGTTCACAAACATATATTTATTCCGTTGCATTCGAGACAGAGAATACTGAACATATTTAGATGGCGATTTTGGCAGGATTGTATTATTGATCGTGGAGAGTGTCTCGACCACTGCATCATAACATAAATTAGGACGGGAACCAAACAGATTAATCATGAGTTATTGCCATATTACCTGGCCTAGATTTACTAGAAAGAAACAATGGGGTTGCCTTGCTGTTTTCAGAGTTTGTCTTCTTATCTTCAGCAGCCTGCACAAAATTAACACACTAGCATTGCTATCATTAGCCAAGTCAGATAATAGGAAAGCAACATTGACACAATGAACGTTTGGGCAAGTAGCCTACACCAAATTAACACAATATGGCACAGCTATCATCAGCCAGGTAAGGTAGTACGAAAGCAACATTGACACAATGAATTATTGGGTAACCAGAGAAGCACTACAATTCAGTAATGTGCGTGATATGAGATAGTACATTCATGCATTTCGGTTTGCAAAACTACCGTGCAGTTTTCCTTACAAAAATCAACATTGGCACCTTTAACATTTTGCTACAACTAATTTTAGATCAGATAAAGGTTAGATTCACGCCGATTAACAAAATACATGTTGATGTAAAAATATAGTGATATACAACAGTACTTACATCAGCATTGGAGCACAGAGAATTCCCACAAGATATTTTCCTCGAATCTGATCCCAATGGAGGAAGTCTTCTATCGCTTAACCTTATTTTCTAAAAGAGAGATGGGTAAGAAACATGTAGAAAATATGATCAGAATGCTATAAAATTTCATGATGCGAGGATACGCACACGCTTCTTAGAATGGAGTTGACATTCTTTTGCCGGACTGGAGCGGACTAGTTCTTTGGCCACTGGAATCTGCTTATTATCAGCCGGAGTTGGGTTTCTCTGTTATGGAGCAGTATCTATGAAAAATGGAGTTGGTTTATTATCTCCTGGCGTTTGGATCTTTTGCAAAGACCTGGTTTGTAACCCTTCAGATTCTAACAGAGCCGTCTTCCCCTTGCATGCCTTATATAGAAGAATGGTGATTCAGTTATAAAACATGCTACAACAGAGATGGAATAGGTCTTGAAGAATAGAAAGGCATGACATATTGACATGTATTCCTCCATCCGGAAATAAATGGACGGGTCTAGGCGTATTTCAGTTCTAGATACATCCGATTTTATCCATTTCTGCGACATTTAATTCGGACGGAGGGAGTATGATGTAAGAGCAAGGGATACGACAGGACAACACAAGTAAAAAACACTAAAAACCCACTGCAGAACCAAAGTATTCAAACCCACCGATATGAGATAGTACACTCATGCAACTCGGGATGCAAAACTACTGCATACGCTTTTCTGACAAAAATCAACATTGTGGCCTTTAATCATACATTTTTCTACAACTAAATTTAGATCAGATAAAGGTTGGATTCATTCCGATTAACAAAATACATGCTAATGTAAAAATATAGTGATATACAACAGGTACTTACATCTACATTGGAGCACAGAGAATTCCTGCAAGAATCTTTCCTCATAAACGATACCATTGCGGAAATTCTTCTATCTGTTAAGCTTATTTTCTAAAAGAGAGATGGGTAAGAAACATGTAGAAAATATGATCAGCATGCTATAAAATTTCATGATGCAAGGATACGCACACGCTTCTTAGAATTGAGTTGAAATATTTTTGCTCGACTAGAGCGGACTAGTTCTTTGGCCATTGGAATCTGCTTATTATCAGTAGGAGTTGGGTTTCTCTGTGCTGGAGCAGTATCTATAAAAACTGGAGTTGGTTTATTATCTCCTGGCGTTTGGATCTTTTGCAAAGGCCTTGTTTGTAACCTTTCAAATTCTAACATAGTCGTCTTCCTCTTGCATGCCTTGTATAGAAGAATGGTGCTTTAATTATAAAACATGCGACAATGAGAGAGATGGAATAGGTCTTGAAGAATAGAAAGGCATGACATAATGACATGTATTCCCTCCATCCGGAAAAAATGGATGGGTCTAGGCGTATTTCAGTTCTAGATACATCCTTTTTTATCCATTTCGGTAACATGTAATCCGGACGGAGGGAGTATGGTGTAAGAGCTAGGGATACGACAGGACAACACAACAAAAAAACTAGTTGAATGTAAAACTATATGCTAGCGGAATATGTATAGAAATAACTAAGGCAACATACACGTGTATGATTGGGAAAATAAGATGGCATTGCAATAGAGCACTAGAACAACACTTCAAAGTAAAAAAAAACATGGTATGGCAGATAGATGAAGTACATACTGATGAATAACAATGCATAAGATATTCAGAAGCATGATGTCCAAATTAAGCAGATGGCATTGCGATACAGTAGAATGACAATACTTGAATTTGAAAACATGTTATCATGAATGGAATAGGTCTTGAAAACAGGAAGGCATGACATATTTACATGCACGATCAGCATGCTAAGCACATGGCATTGCAAATGAGTAGATACACTCCAGGACATTATATGCATGTTGTACCCATATCACGTGCCAAGTTAGAGCAAGGACCTTGTGGGGTGAAGAGGATTCATCATCTTTCTGCAAGTCTTCAAGAACTGCCTTTACATGTTCCATCATATTGGGTATCATTGACATCAAGTTTATTGGCCTTTACATTGCTCCGTGAGGTTCTTGTGGATATATCAGTGTGTGCAATTATATCTGACATGCATGGAAGACAACTAGTAGTTAGATTTATGTAAATGAGTTCCTGTAGGAGATGACATAAATAGTAGGACTGGGGTTAACTATCAGCAACATGTCTCATAAACTAAAGGGAGAACACAGATGAAAGCTACAGAATATGTATCGTTTGTACTCGAGATTAACTAGATGGCACACAAAAGTATTAAAGAACAACATAGGTAATACTAGAAGTGGTATAATACTATAATCACCAGCCTGTGGGATAGCATTGACTGATGGATGATAACTATGGAACAACGTTACCTAAAGAACAAGTATCTTAGCTGAACTATGGAACAGCGTGAACTCCTGAACAAGACCCGTAAGAGATCATCATGAATATACAGTGAAATGTGATGATCTATTTTCCGTGCTTAGATGAATAACAAAGCCATAAATGTTGCACACAAGTAAGATGAGGGTACAACCTATCTGGCTGCCATCCATAGGAGTGAGCATCATGTGTTGACTTGTCGATGGCCCTGCAGCTTGTTGTGGCTGTCCATGTCGGGCACGCGCATTTGATGCAGGGAACAGCTTGAGTGGGGACTGTAGCTCCCTTCCGTGTATGCTTCCTTGTTGGAGCAGCTGCGGTGAGTCGAAGACGGTGTGTCCAAGATGCAGATAACGCATAAAGTTAAGAACGACATATCTCTTTGATCCAAGAAATACACTAAGAGATCAACAAAGAAGGTACGAGAGTGGTCACACGTCTGTTGATCAAGACTAAATTGGGGTCACACGATTTTATTTTATTTTGGTCTTTGTCCGATCTACGCCGGATGGCTTGATGGCCGTCTTGTGCCTCCCGGCTGACACTGTTCAGAATCTTCCCCGAAGAGCCAGCGACCAACGGCAGAGCAGCCTGCCTCCGCCGTCCGTGGCCCCGTCTAAAACCCCGCTCCCCGCCCCACCGCACTGCCATGGTTGCGCCGCCCCCGGGCCAATCCACAAAGTCTCCCCGTCATCCAGATCCGGCGGCGGCAGTACCTTCAACCCACACAACTCTAAAAGATAGCCATCTAAGCGCTGCTTCTGCGGCGAACTTGCGGCCTCGCACCCTTGCGTTAGACACCAGTCAACCGGCAGCCTAGGAGCTCCGCCGCCTCGAGGGGTGCTGCTTCCCATTGGGAGTCGATTGGCCCAGAATAAAAATTCAGACAACTGACGCCTAAATAAAGTGATTTCAGATGAGGGTGCGACCTATCTGGTGGCATGGTGAAGTAGGCAGGCCCAGCTGCTGAGTCGGTGAGGCCGGTGCGGTTGCGGTGGTGACCGGTGGCAGGGAAAGAGCGATGTCGCGACGGTCGACGGCTACGCGGAAGCAGCGCCAGGACTCTGGACGGATCCGAAGTTGGAGCCGCTCCGGCGCCGTGAACAACGACGGGGGTGAATCAGCTCCGGTACGGTTCACGCGGCCGTCGTCGAGGCAGCACCAGCAGCACGGAGTAAGAGGCACACGGCCCAGTGCACGACGGCAATTGGACAGCGTCTCCGGCATTAGGGAGGAGGGCGGCTGTGAAATTGGTGCGGTGGGGGGCGCCATGGAGGTGGGGCTGAGGTTTCGCGGCTCGGGAGAAGGGAGCTTCCAGGGGAGAAGGTGATTTGGCGCCCACGAGGTATGAATGGGGGCAGGTGGGGGGGGGGGGGATTGGGAGGGGAGTGGAACCATGTCTTACGGACGCATTTGTCTGAAATGTGAGGGGGAGTTACAGTTCTACCCTTGCCTATAGGCTTCTCGGCTTGGGTCTGTGTACTGAGGGTCGGGGATAGTAGAGTAACTTTGCTTCTCCCCAAATAGTGGGCGGGAGCGATTTTGGGCGAGGAGGGCGTGTTTTGAACTATAGTGGGCGCGAGCGAATTCGGGCGAGGAGAGCGTGTTTTGAAAAAGTGGGCGCGAGCTATTTCAAGTAGGAGAGCGTGTTTTGCCGACCATGGTTTATGAATTATTCGGCACATGTCATTTCGGCTGAGGGGAAGGCGCGCTTGGATGAAGTTACGAACCTACCCTTGATGTACAACGGGCCAATTGATGCGTGTCCCACATCGGACGGTAATTTCGCGTCTCCCATTTATTTGCTCGGGCGAATTCCACCGAGCAGAGAGAATGTTTAACGGTTCGTTCAAATTTTGGGAGAACGAGCATCCACGTCTACCTTACCAAGTCGATTCGAATCAAATTTTGAAATATTAGCTTGCCACTTCTTTGTTAGATGGAGAGATGATGCTCGGGAGTAATGTGTTTTTACATGCTCGTTGCTAGCGATTTACTATATGACAAATAGTTGACCCACTCAAAAACGCGAATCGAACCCAAAATGAAATATCTCGATTCAATGAACTAGCTCGTTCAGTAGGTCAAAATAGTGAACTAAATCCAAAATTGAACACCTCAACCGAGTAGCATGTTGTACAGTATTATAGTACTCCATGAACATGTTGAAAGTCAAATTAATGAACTTGTTTGATATACGCATATATCTGTTCATGTGTGGATTGCAGACAACATGGTCTCCAATTTAAATATTTGAATGCAAGTTTATATTAGTCTTTGATGCATAAAACGCAACCTCCCCCTCTCCCAGACTCCTGTTCTCTCTCTATCTCTCTCACTCTCTCGCCGACAATCTTCAATTCTGTCGCACGCATCCGACACAAAAACCTTGTTGGTCCCTCTCCCTTTCTGTGTGTGTGTGTGTGGGGGGGGGGGAGGGGTCTTTCTAGTCCGCATTCATATATACACCATCTATAGGTCTCTCTCGCACACTATGTATGATACTATAGCTAGTCCAAGCTAGATATCTTGGGTGCACTCATCGTATGCACACAAATTCCTTGGCTCTTTGCCTGTAACTCTCTCATGCACCACTATGTCGTCTCGGAGCTCTTCCACCCCTCTCTCAAACTCTCCATCCACCTGGGTCACACATACACATGCATATCTCACTGCACTTTTCGATAGGCCCATCTAAAACTCTATCTCTCTCCATCATTCTCTCTCCATCTCACACGCACACACACACACAATCTCATGCCCAGCTAGCCAAGTATGATGGTCTCTCACTCAATTGTAGGCACACGCAGTCCCCTATATGTATATGACTAGCTAATCTTAGTCTCCATCACAAACATGTGCATGGTCTATCTCGATTTCTCTCGGGCATCTTTCTATCGCGCACGCACTCCCTCGATCTCCCACCCATATAGTCCCCTCACGATCTCGAGGGATCTCTCTATCACAAACACACCCTCTCTCCCTCCCCATGCATCCATGCCATCCATGTGTCCCTCTCGACCTTTTTCCTTGTTGGCTGACCTCTATTGGACATGTGCTGTGGGTGTCTCTCCCCGTTGCAAACAATCACACACTAGCTATCTTCGTGTACCTCCTCGCCTCGCTTTTCCATCTCGGGGATGCATGCGTGATATGTTTGCATAAGAAACGAAAAAACACACTCTCTCTAATTTACCGTTTGTTGTCACTTTCTCTTTCACACACATACTCTTTTTGCACACTTACTCATTCTCCTTCACAATCACTTGATCTGTCTCGAATGAGGCACTCACCTCCGTCCATAGCACATAGATTTATTGAAAAGTCAAACATCACAAAGTTTGACCATGTACGTGGAGAAAAAGAATTACATCTAGTACGGCAAACATATACCATTAGATTCACCATGAGATGTAGTTTTGTATGATGTATCTTTGGTATTGTAGATATAAATAACATTTGCGTAAACCTGATCAAAGTTTCCAAAGTTTGACTTCTAAAAATTTACATGCACCTTTGCATTATCGAGCGGATGGAATATCTCTTTCCTCTCAGCTATCTCGACGCACCACTCAGCCTTATCGGGCTCCTCAATCTCTCTCAAACTTTATTGGTCAGTTTGGTTCGTGACTGACCCTCATGCCTTGATGGTCGGTAATCGGTGTGGACGTGAGATGTAAAATATTTCTGCCTGGCCGGGCTTGTGTGGTGTCAAGCTTTTGGTTCATGCCCGCCGTGCAAAGCATCAACGCCCCATCAATCAATCCATGCATCAATTATTTAATGCTAATATCCATCCATGTTGCTGTTAGCTAGTTCGTGGGTCAGCATCGCACTGTGCACGCCGAGGCGTTCAAATCGGTCGCTTGAGCCAAAGCTACTTGAAGTGTCTGAGTTCAGCCAAAGCTAATTAAAGTGCAAGGGAACCCAGCCCAGGCGGGCTTTCTTTTTCACAGGGTAGCAACCAAACAAGCGTGCATGAAATCCAGCCACAACCCCAGGCCACGCAAAATATGCTCACGATGCAAGCCAAACGGGCCTTATATCTCCCTGGTTCACACATAAACATGTGTCGCTCGCACTATACATATAGACCCATCCAACACTCTCCGCCCTTGTTCTCTCTCCATGTGACACGCACCCCCCTAAGTACCATAATCCCTCAATCCATCATAGGCTCTGTTTGGATCCATGGGTGAGAGTTAGTTTGGGTTAGTTTGGAGTCAACTAACCCAAGAAGATCCAAACAGGAGGGTTAGTTTAGGTTAGATGCATCTAACCCATCCAAAAAAACTAACCCATCCAAGAGGTGCTTATTTGGGTTAGTTCTTCTCGGACCACTAATAAACACTTTTTCTCTCTCGCTCTCCCCGCAAGATCCCTCCGCACTTCCTCGAAGCTTCTCGTCCTCTCCTCCCTCCCTCTCGCACCGCCCGTGAAGGTGCCTCACCAGATCCAAGGCTCCATCTAACTCCTGCCATCCGAACACCTCTTTACTTAGAGTTAGTTCAGGTTAGAATATAACTCTAACCTCTAACTGAGTTAGAGTATCCAAACAGGGCCATAGGCGCAAGCACTCCTCCTAAGTATGATTATCTCTTACTAGCCATCAGGAACACACGTATTGTCTCCTTCCATCCATACGTCTATCTTGATATCTCTCGAGGCATCTTCTATCACGCACACACCTTGTCACTCGATCTCCCACCCATGTAGTCCCATCACAATCTCCAGGGGATCTCTCTATGACAAACATACACTCTCTCCTCCCCATGTCTGCATTTTCTCCGTACGTCTCTCTCAACCTCTCTCCCTTGTTTGTCAGACCCCTCTTGGCCACGTGCTAGGGGTCTTCCTCTCTCGGTTCCAAACAACCACACACTATCTCCTCACCTTGCCTCCGTTGTCGAAGATGCACGTGTGATATGTTTGCATAAGACACGCACACTTTTCCTCCACTTTGATCGTGTGTTGTCCATGTCTCTTTCACACACGCACACACACTTTTTTCACTCTCTCTCTCTCTCTCTCTCTCTCTCTCTCGTCAGGGACTCTGTCACGTCCATAAGCATATGGATGTTATGAAAAGTCAAACCACAGAAAAGTTTGACTAGGTATATGTGGAGAAAAACATTTACATCTGGAACATTAAGAAATTCATCACAACATGTACTTACTTCATACTATCATTTATCTTTGGTATTGCCGATATAAGTAATTTCTTTATAAACTTGGTCAAAGTTTCAAAAGTTTGACTTTAAAAAAATGTTGTAACTACATTATCAAACGGAGGGAGTAGCTCTTTCTCTCTCTCTCTACTATCTCTCACGGGCCTCCCCTCTCACTCGAACTCTCTATACTGACGGATTATACACTCACTGTGTCAGCGTATAGCTCTGTATATTGTTTAGTTGACCGGTCAACCAATCCACATGCTGCGTTGTCACCGTGTTCTCAGATCTTGGTGTGCTGGCCCATGTGGCAGTGGGTGAAAATAAGTAAACTAGAGGCCCATCTGACACGCGGTGAAGGAAACAAAGTTGAAACCACTTGGGGTAGCACCCCGCACGCTAGTAAATTGAGGGCGCATTGAGGACAAACTTCTTGTCTTGCTGAAGGACGACTTTTCGCGCACAATTCACCACTGGCGGCATGCATGTAAGGACACACTCACAGCACACCCAGCACACAACACACACCGCACACGTGTACACCAGCGTCGCCGCCCGGTTGAGATGGACGGCGAGGCAGCCAACAAGCGGAGGCCGCTCGAGCCAAAACCGCATCCGCGAGCTCGACTTCATCAAGAGCCTCCCGATGACATGCTGCTCGTCATCATCGACCTCCTCCCCACTAAATCTGCAGTGCGGACCGCCCTGCTCTCCGTGATGGCGCCTCTGGCGCTAGGCCCCTCAACCTCCCCGTCGACAGCTGCCTCTGCGACGGGGATTGCAAACGCATGGCCGCAGTCTCGAAGATCCTTTCATCGCACCCTGGGCCAGCCAGACGCCTTGACGTCTGCATGTTCAGTACCAACTGCAAGGTCCAACCCAAGTTCGACGAGTGGTTCTTATCCCCCTCCCTAGATCAGCTCGAGGAGCTCAGCTTTGAAGCTGGACAATGTCGCTCTCTACCGCCGTCCATGCTCCGCCTCACGCCAACGCTGCGCCGCGCCAGCTTCAGCTCTTGCTATCTTCCCCAGATTAATGCCGCGCCCGCCCTTCTTCTCCCTCAACTCAAGCAGCTCAACCTCTTCGACGTTGTCATCTCGAAGAAGGATATGGAGCACCTGCTCCGCAGCTGTACTGCGCTCGAGTACCTTCGTCTTGAGCAGATCCACGAGTTCATTAGCCTCCACATCGCCTCGATGAATCTCCGATGGATTTATGTGTCTTGCTGGCCCCGCAACAAGACATCAATTGGGAAGAGACCACTCCATCTGTTCCACGTTATGGTCATTGAGAATGCACCTTTCCTTGAGAGATTTCTTGTATTGGATCTAGAAGGTCCAACAAAAATCAGGGTCATTGACACGCCGAAATTGACAGTGTTGGTGTACTCGTCTGCCAAATTCTCCGAACTCTTTATTGGATCCGTAATCGTCCAGGTACAACACTCATCTTCTTCTCCGTCTTCTTGAAATTCACATTTTTAAATTTCTTCTTGATGTATTTACGACCGTCTTCCAAAAAATGATTCCCACAAGCTTGACCCAGTCCATGCGCACAGTGAAGATCTTAGCACTAAAATCTATCGGCCAATCTGGATCAAGTTGTTGGATTCCTTACATGCTTTCCATGCACGGAGAAGCTACTCATCAAGGTGAAACTTCTTTCCTATTAGTAAATGGTAATCACAACGTAGCTCAATTTTTTCGTAATTTTCCCAAATTACGATGACAAGTGTAGTGTTCAAAACTACATCTACGCACTGCACCGAAAGAAATGTTTTTAGTATTTTTTCTCACGTGATCACCTGCATCATTTTTATGTCAGACTACTATAGTAGCCTAGGCTAGTCATAGTGGAAAGTAACTTAGACTACTCCAGTAACTCTATGGTTACCCTAAGGGCAAGTACTACCTCCGTCTGGTTTACTCTCCCAATTTTGTAGTATCAAAATTTGACCATAGATTTAATCGACAAAATGTTAATGCATGTCACTAAGAACTATATCGTTGGATTCGTATTTGAACATAATTTCAAATGATGTAATTTTAGTGACATGCATTGGCATTTTCTTAGGTAAATCTATGGTCAAAATTTTATACTAAATATTTAGTAGTATTCCCTCCATCCCAAAATTCTTGTCTTACATTTGTTTAGATATAGATGTATCTAACACTAAAATGTAATTAGATACATCCGTATTTAGACAAATTTAAGACAAGAATTTTGGGACGGAGGGAGTACAAAAGTGGGCTATGTAGGCCAAAACATGTGCCAAATTCACTTGTGATGCATTTGGCATCGATGCCCCTCCATTGCTCACATGGTGCCCCAATCTAGAGCACCTACTTTGCTCCGGTGCCAAATTAACTCACGCAATGAAAAAACACTGCGTGAGAGAGAGAGAGGACCGAGGCAATAAAAAACACTTGTTTGGGAGAGTGAGAGGCTGGTGTAGTTGGTTTGATTGATTTGTTTATACATGTGGGTCTGTGTGCACAGCGGTGCCAACTCTCTCACATCGCGAGAGCGGTGCCAAAATCTTTTGATTTGACATCGATGCGTATTATGTGGCATACTTTTGCGAAATATGGCATCGGCCACATAGTGGAATGCAACAAATGCCCAAGCTCTTCACGTGCTCCTAGTTAAATGAGAGGAAACAGAAACAGAGAGAGAGGGAGAGAGAGAGAGAGAGTGAGTGAAAAAATGCCACTAGCCAGCCAACCCTATCGTATGAGCGAATGATATTGGTACCTCTTGATGACACGGCAATCTTATGCAGCCAGCTGCTCTAATATGTTCTCTTCTTTTGCAGATAAAAAAGACCCGAAAGTGAAAAATGTGCTGCACTATAACAATCTCATCGAATGCCTTGATCTCCATCTTACGTAAATTGATTTGATCGACTATCGAGGCAGCACATCCGAGATTAAATTGGCTGAGTTCTTTGTTCGAGGCAAGTGTGCTCAAGGTAATGAGGTTTGGCGTTCTCTGGCGCAACAATGAATGGCGTCTTTGATCACCGCAAGCGTCTAAGCCTAAATGACAAAGTCTCCAGAAGCTGAATTTGTTTTTGAAACATCAAGTGGCGTAGACTCGAAAACTTATTTGCCCATTAGTGACTTGTCGTATGTGGATTTTAGTTTGTACGATAACGCTGCATCCACCTAAATTAACGAAAGTTCTTACGTGAAGTTCCTAGTAATTCCCTCTTCCTAGGTGCAACATTACTCCTAACATTTGTAATATCAGTTTGAAACTTGTAATATTGCCGTGTCCTATTCCTGCGTTTTCAAAATCCTGCGAATCAAACAGGTCCTGAGTTGGTGATGATGTTGTGCCTCCCATCTTTCATCAAAGAGTCAC
Organism: Aegilops bicornis; assembly: GCA_021605145.1. Taxonomy (NCBI): domain Eukaryota; kingdom Viridiplantae; phylum Streptophyta; class Magnoliopsida; order Poales; family Poaceae; genus Aegilops; species Aegilops bicornis. The sequence continues at coordinate 306,296,616 of CM038671.1, read as the reverse complement.
GATCTAGATCTGACGCATACAAACCAAGCTTCTCCATTTTTGCAAAAAGATGCCCGCACTTATTCCCTATTTACAAACAACTCCTTGTCTCTCACAGTCAGCCTTATCTCCTCCCCACCACATCTAGAAGGCCGTGAAAAAACCTGGCGCGATGGCCGCTGCCGGAGCAGTCCACCCCCAATCTTGGTGTTTCATGCAATGCACGGGCATCTACGCATGGGAAATTATGTCAAACAGGGCTAGTTGTAAGCAGGCTAGCTCTACAGCCATGATGATAGTGACTGCAGACGGTGAGGCTGACTATGGTATGCCGAACAAGGCACCTATACTCAGGTGTCATCTCCTAGCAGGTCTTGTCACTTCATTGTGAGGAGCGGACGTAATAATTTGACCAGCGGGTAGTACAAGGTTAGTACTCCTAGGAGTACTACATTGGTAGTACTACTACTAGTACTAGTAGCACCACCATCTGTATTTAGGAGTACTACCACGTCCATCTGGATTTTAGTATTTGACTAGCAATATCTAGTAATGCATGTCACAAAATTGTACTACTCCCTCTGTAAATAAATACATGGTGTTTTATTCCTATCGGCGAGAGAACTTAATGTTTTCTTGCTAACTAGAGTCTTAATAGGATTACATGCAATGAACTAAACATTGCATGTCATGTTTGGTAGTCACATGTCATTGAAAGCATGCACGGCCCACATCTCTCATTGGTTGATATGTCACGAAATAAGAAACAAGGAGGGAGTTAATGCACCGTGCCTAAGTGTTTTGGGATTATTTGGTTTTCATAATGTGACTTACACAACATTTTTGTTTACATGCATTAACATTTTATTAGTTAAATCAAAGGTCAAAACTTGGCGCAAAATGCAAAGGGGACCAATAAACCAGTAAACATCAAACTTCTCTCATTTGGCCCCAACTAGAGGTCCGGTGAGATGACTATACTGCACCGGCACGAAGGGGGGCGCAGCTTCATTGACTTACGGCAACTGACTTTGGGTGAATGACACGTGGGCCCAGGGGGTGGCTGGCCCACCTATCGTACAGCCAAAGGCAGGTGCAGTAGAGGGCCGAGGAGTAGTACGAAATCCTATGCACCTTCGCATGCTAACCAAGGGCAAGAGTGATCACTCGAATCGCAAGATCAGTTGACTAGTAGAAGCTAAGCTAGACCCATGGAGGCGATGAGCGCGAGCATCAGCCGGCTATGCCAGATGGTCCACGACGCCGGCCTGCGGCCCGGCAACGAGGAACGTCTCCAGGTAGCATTTCTTGAGGCCGGCAGGGCGAGGGGCCGCTTGGACGACAACTTGTCTCCTTGTTCGACGAGGTCCTCGTCGGTTTCCTCGACAAGTTCACCGTCGTCAAGAAGCTCGCGGACGACTTTGACGTAGGCCTTCAGCCGACGCGCCCAGGCTCTGCGATGCCCGCCACCCTCAACGGCCACTATGGTGACAACCTCTTCGACGACCTTTGGTGGCCTCACCGCCCGCCGTCAGCTACCGGAGAATGTCCACCTTGAGGTCGCTACGCCGCGCGCTGGCGTAGCAAGACACCATGGACATAATCACCCACGTCTACGCCGCATGCAAGAGGAGGACGATAGGACGCTGGCCTTCTTGGACTGCAGGGCAACCTTGGACGACCGCTCGTAAGCACGTTGAGCTCGCCGCCAACGCCGCTGCTCCTCACACGTCGGTTGGTGACCCGGTGCAATAGGGCGTGAGGATGTCGTTGATGGATCCGTATGTATTTTTATCTTTCGTCAAATCCATGTAGTAGTATATGATACTACAGTAATTATCTTACCTTTCGCATCAACTTCATAATTTTCGTTCGTACTCCATGCATGAACGGCGCCAGGACCAAACTTCTCATTACTCTAGGCAAAATCGTTATTTTCTATCTATCGATCGCGCCATGGAGCAGAACCAAATTTTACAAGTTACTAGTTCGAAAGGAAAAGCCTGCCGTGTTCGCGTCGCACCCCCACACGGTTGGTTCGGCACGCCGCTCAAGCGGGAATGCGTGCGGTGTTGCATTTTCACTTACAAGTGGGACCGTAGTTGAGCAAACCGACTATCGGCAAACCCCCACCCGCCCACCGCGTGATGGCTGAGAAAACAGGAGGGAGAAGAGATGGCTGTAGCACGGACTCCAAGAAAATTGGTGTCGGATGGGACTCGTGTGGGTGGCGCAGCCGTAGTGCTAGATGTGAATGCTAGTTACGGCCCATGCCACCCCACTATATCGAGCCTATATCGAGGTACAGTACGTAGAACAAATTTCCTGTAGTCTGTGCTCAGCACTCCTCTATCTCTCTTCTCAGCCAGCCAGCGGACGTGCGGAGCCCATCGTTTGTTTGCTCACATGCGGTCCCACATGTCAGTGAAAACGCAAGCGGACCCACTGAACCTGCACATCTTTCACCTCGACGTCTTTGGTGATGAAAAACAAATCCAAGAAAGATCTTCGTGGCCGCTTTTGGAGTTACTCAAGAGTAGTAAGATTCTATTTACATTTAACCTAAGATGCACATCTCGTGGCTTCAACTTATCAACTACCACTCTATTTTCTTTCATGACACGACCTGGATGTCGGATGTCCCACGTGTCGGCAAAAGGAGGAAGAACCCGACCAAATCTTCGGTTGTGCTCTCAGATTAGACTAGTTGTGCAAACTTAAATTTTTTATTGTGTACTCCTCCGCTCCAAAATACTTGACTTCCATTTGTCCAAAAATGGATGTGCCTATATACTAAAACATGTCTAGATACATATATATTTTGACAAATAGAAGGCATGTATTGTGCAACAGAGGGAGTAGAATGGATGCAAGTTTTTGTATTGGGAAGAAGAGTACATCCATATATTGATAGTGCACAATTTAGTAGATGTTCTATCACTTTTAGCTAGCACAGAGGCTATAGATGAGATTAGTGCACTTGTTGATACTCCTACTTGGTATGCGTGTTGCTTCTTAGACACAGAGAAAAACGGACCGGAGGGAGTACTAGAATAGAGGCTAGACATGCGACTAGATGCGAGGAAGCAACGTCTACTTCTTTACACTCGAAGAAGAAAGAAGCACGCAAGATCGAGCCTCCGCAGATCAACAATGAATGCATCGAGAAGGCACTAATCCAACTTACGGTGAGTAGTAAAATGTATTCTTGTGGTTATTGTTTTCTTTGGTCTTGCTTTTCTAGTCAAAATTATCGTTGAGTTCGTGCAAAACGGAGGTCCGTTTGGGGTCGTATGCTGCGCTGGCCTTACAAGTGGGACCGCATTTAAGGAAACCGACTATCGGCAAACCCCCACCTCGCCCGCCGCGCGATGGCTGAGTTAGAGAAACGATGGGGTTGAAGAGATTGCTCTAGCACAGACTCCAAGAAATATGATGTCAGATGGAAGTCGTGCTGGTGGCATGTGCTATACTCCTGGACGTGAATGCTTGTTCTGGCCCATGCCACCCTACTACTCCTACTAGTTAGTACTACTATATAGTACTACTAGTATCGAGGATTCGAGGTGCTGGTTACGTAGTACAGTATGGCTACAATAAAAGCACCCGCACGACGCGCAAAGCATGTGAAGCTAGTACAAATAGTGTACTACTATTGTTGATTGGCCCCATCCGATAACCTATTGCAATGCACGTACAATTATGTATTCAGAAAATATTTTTTTTGCCTCGTCGCACCACTCACTCATAGAAGCAACTCGAAGGCCATTCATAAATGGGACATTTACATCTGTGCCCCTAACTCGAACCCACTACTCATATTTTCCCCTAATTTTGAAGCATGCTCAAATTTGCCCCTCCGCCGTTAAGTCACTACTCAGAAATGCCCTTCCGTATAGTACTGTAGCACTTTCCGTCCAATATTGTAGCACTTTCGGTCTGCTACAATACACATGGGCCTTTGACGGTCAAAGGCCTTTGACTGGATGGAAGGGCATTTCTGAGTAGTGACTTAACGGCAGAGGGGCACATTTGAGCATGCTTTGAAATTAGGGGCAAAACTGAGTAGGTGGTTCGAGTTAGGGGCAGAAATGCAAATGGCCCTTCATAAATTTAGTAAGTTTATCACAGGCATATCATTTTATTACATACAACAGGTCATCAACCCACATCGACAACGAGGATACATTATAAATACTAAAGTTTTCACCACACAACAAATAACAAGCAATGAAATGAACTTCAACTCAACCATTCCTCGGCGTTGGAAACGCTTGCTTTGAACCACAAGTGATTCTCTGGGATGGGCCATCCATTGTCGATCTGGAGACCAACGCAGGACTGATCATCCAAGCTGAAGCGGCCTACTATATCAGTAGCAGGGTAGGGAACCACCCAAATGTCCGAGGTATAGACACATTTGCTTCTCATAAATGGTAATAACGTTGTGTCAACAATAGTTGGATCGCCTTTCACCATCATTGGATAGTTTTGTCCAAGGAAGAGCGAGTTTTCTCCAAGATTATCAATTCTGTACCAGGGAGAAGGAGTTGGCGCTAGCACACTAGTATCCATCCCGAATACCATGCAACGGTTGTTGGAATAGGTCTGGAGAGTGCGACCATGGGAGACTACACCTGCTTCCTTAGCAGTAACATCATCAGTGGGCTGTATACACACAAGAAGAGGCGATCCATCGCAATTAGTTGCCAGGCGCCAAATAGTATATGGGCGCTGCTCGTCCTCATGCTCGTGATCATCACCATCATCATCTCCCCCTTGGTTATAAAAATCTTCAAGTATAGGTGGTGGAAAGTTCACAGGACCTTAGAAACACAAGAAGAAGGTTGCATGCATCTGGATGAAACAATTATAATTACGGTGGAAGACAAACATACCGAAACAACGAGGATGCCATGCAAAAACAGTGCCACAAGTGGTGGCAGCAAACACAAGGCCCTCGTATTGAATTGCATCACATTACTCATCCGTGTACAGAAACTGATTTTTGAGCAATATCCATCCAGTCAAACCACTGACGACGGCAACAAGCTTGTCGAAGATAGCAACAACTTCATAGTTGTTGTAATTCCAAGAGCGGTTGGGGACTCGAGAAATTGCTATCTTTCATAGAAGATAGTCACCATGATTGTATTTGAACGTCATGCATAATACCGGTGTGCTCAACCTCTCGGCAGTCTGCTGAGATTTTTGGAAGTGGAACCCGGTCACGAGTGTACACATTCACAAGTTCCCACTCGCAGTTGGACCCAATGTAAACAACCCAATCTCCATTTGCGCCTTCCCAAGCCTTGCCCTCAAGCGGTGGCATCTTAATATCATACGTATCATTATCAAGCGGCATCAACTTGCACAGGGCGAGGCCTTCGTCGTGACGGCGCCAGTCATCACGATCACGGCGAAGAAGATAGGGGAGATCAAACCGCTCCTTGACTCTTGGGTTCCTTGTAATGATGTTATTAGTTGAGTCGAGAATGGGCTTGAACGAACCTGCCATGCTAGCCGAGGTGATGATGTCGCACCGATCAATGAGGTCCTCCACCACGCCATCTTTCGTGATCGGGGCAAGAATAACGGGGTTGTTTCCGTCCTGTTCCCTCCATGGAGAAGACAATCGAACAATGGCAGAAGAAAGGGTGAAGGGCTGAAGGAAAATGGAGGAGGGAGAGGAAGAGTGTGCGACAACAGTTCCAAATCGAGAGGGAAAGGCGAAGAGTCGGTGGACGGTTGCCAGTTTGCCACGGTTCACGAAGGGGCGCCCCGGCCTACACGTCGGTTCGGAAATACTCCTACTACTCGCCGTCGTCTCACTGATATGTGGATCTGGACCACATGTCAACGAGACATGGTGTGTAATTTCTCGTGCAAAATGCGATCTGGCAGCGTTGGCCCAAGGTGCCGCACTAGTTATCGGCCTTTATTTTTTAATGGCGCGCCGTTCAGTTTTGAAGCACAACTAACCGACATCAGACGCAGAGAAAATATAAACTACTCAACCACTACTCCACCTCCAAAGATTAGTAGTATAAAGAAGATATATAGACCGGAGCTTCAGCCGCTTTCTTGCCAAGGGCTGCCCACTTGCTTCTCACACTACCACCCTCTCTCCGTGATCTAAAAAAGACGGCCCCTCTCTCCCTCCTCACCGGTGGTCACAGATCCGCTGGGGAAGAAAAGGACGTGCAGCGTTGACGCACTCGTCGTCGGCGAGCGAGGTCACGCACTGACGACAAGGCCGTCCTCTCAGACCTAGCGCCCGTGCGGGATCGCTGCCGTAGTGTGTGCGAAGGACGACGACCACGAGCGAAGCCACTCCCGCCGACCCTCAGGTATGCTACCTCTTTTCGAACCATACCCTTGTTCTATTGCCCCATCTGGCACATCGTTGCATGTGGATCTTTTTCCACTCTACCATCTTCCCAATTTGCTATACTCTGCTCTGCTGGCCACGCAGACGAAAACCATAATTTGCACTATTAAAAGAAACTCTACTTCATGCAGACTAATGCATGTCTGGGTTGAACAAGGAAAGGAAGGGAGACTGTACTGTCCAAGAGAGTAGGCATCGAACCCGCATCTAGGTTGAAAAGGGGAAAATCAGTAGCTAAGGAACGAGTCTCGTGTCTCTTGGTTGAAGAAGGGTAGAAAGGCATGACAACGCAATAGAGAATGACCAGGTCGATCGGTTTGTTGTCCTCACATAGGAAAAAGGTGGCTAAAGAGAACAAAATTGGGACGTAATCCACATATGCTGCCTGGATATTTGTTGCTCTGGGCAACCATACCTCCCTCACCTCTCTGCGTCGGTGTAGGTACATCATACGGTGCGCCTTTGTCCGAATGGGCCTCCCATGCTCTTATTCCACTTTTTTGCTGTTAGTATAACGCCAGCAGTCAAGTCAAGCAATGCTATCGCTAAAGTGATGCCACATTTAACTAATGCCGCTCTCGGTCTAATGCCACAGATAAATTTAAGCAAAGTGCCATTTAATGTCACCGCATCATTTCAGGGTTAGCTGTTGATTGTGGATGTATTAAAGATTTTTCAGCTAAGGCATTCTAATGCCGTTGCACAACCAAGATACCAACGATGAAACTTGTTACTACCTTCAGATTTTTGCACTGTTAATGCTTATAGATTACATACCTCACTTTCATGGGATAAGTTAATTTTTTTTGTACAGTGTCACCAAAATGCCAAGGCGCTGATGTCATTTTATTTTGGTTAAACTGCATAGACAATTATGAAGACAAGAGGAAAGGTCAAGAGTGGGCACCTCCTCCTCCGGCTGTTCTCTTGATTATCAAGAGGAAAGATCAAGTTTTTATGTTTGATCGATTATCAAGATTGGGATAGCAATTTTTAAGGTCCCCCCGAGTTCGAAATGATATTTACCTTGGAGGTACATGGTTTGCAAATTTTTTATACTGTCATTAGTTAATAATGCTAGTTACCTTTAGACTTTTGTATTTGGTAATGCTCATGCACAGCTAGTATACCAATGCTGAAACTTGTTACCTTTACATTTTGAATTGTTAATTCTTATAGAAACCTTCCAGTGCTAGAGTTTATTGAAATCTGTTCAGTAAAACCATTGTACTGTACCCTGTAATAAACTAACTACTCTATTGTTGCACTAGCCACTGGATTAGTGTATATTTGTAGTATTCGAATTGTGTTGCATTAGCGTATGGACATAAATAAAGTGTGGCAAGCTTTCCCAGATGTGCTCAAGAAAACTACTACCTATTTTTCTAAATACTAGACGTTTGGGTACTTTAAATTGAACCGCGAAAATGTCTTATATTAAGGAACAGAGGGTGTAGAGTTCACTCAAATTATCCCAAAAGCTAGTCACACCTTTGTTAAAATTAATGTTCATTATGTTATCGGAGGAGGTCTCAGATGTTTGTCTCTAATGCCTGTCTACTACATACCCAACATCATGATGTAATGTTAAGTCATTTCCTTTTGTACAGTGTAACTAAATTGTTAAGGCGGTGATGGCATTTTATTTTAGTAGAACTGCACAAAATTTGCTTAAAAGAAGAGGAAAGGTCAGGAATGTCTTAGTTTTTCAGAAAAAAACTATGTATGCCTTCCTGACATCAGCCGATGTTGCTTTATTTATTCATTCAAACAGGTGGTTAGAAACAGTCTTGCTACCTTTTCCCATTAAGAAATTGGAATGCTTATATTTTTGAGTCTATGCTTCAACTAGTGCCACTTTTATAGTAATCACACTTTCAATATCTATGCAAACAGGGATGCTCGATTTTAGTGGAGCTGCACAAAAGTCCAACTGGTTCAACATTAGGAACATGTTTTTCCCAAACCTTTATATCCAATTGGTGGCACTATGAGCTGTTCATTACGAAGGTACATGGTTTGCTACTATCTTGCTACTCTTTTTGTACTGTCATTAGATAGTAATACTAGTGGTTTGCATGTGAATTTATTGGCAGGGTGGACCTACATTGAGGTGCATGACATGATTCAATGATTGGATGCTCAATTTCGGTTGTATCGATTTCACCTCTTCCATCACTGCGAACATGGTGTGGTATATGTTTACTAGCTGCTTGATATTTGCGCAGACTGAGATGTCTGCCCGTTGCTATTTGGCAAACAAACAAAGTGTCCGCAATTTTGGTTGAACTGCACAAGAGAATAGTATAGTCACTACATGCAATGCCATTTGAAAATAGACACAAAGATTGGATAGTCACTTCATGGACTGCAGAAAAATAGTACTGTACTATTTACTGGCCCACACTTGGTGCTTCATTGCTTTGGTCTGACTATACAATGGGCATCATTTTCCCTAAGTTAAAGTTTGTATTCCGAAAATAGTCTCGCGGTGTGATCGAGAGAAGACCAAATCATATTGCAGTGGATGTTCCTCCATCATGTGTGGTTCATTCTAATGGTTCCAAAGTTGGTGAAACCACTTACATTTGCAAGAGGAATTGTAGACTTCACAAACAAATTTGTCTTTCACCAGACTTGAATGTTGGCCAAGAGAAGCATCCATGTTAGTAGGAAGAACAGATGTTTTTCTAGATCTTTGCTTTTGGAGCTACATATTTGTATATGATCTGTGAATCATTGAGATGCATTAACATGTTGATCTTATGTATGGGAATCGTACTAGTTAGTTTTAGTTGCGACGCAAGATCTGAAGTGGCTGATCTTTGCTTTTGGAGCTACATATTTGTATATGATCTGTGAATCATTGAGATGCATTAATGCTACTTATTTCTGTTCGCTCGGTGTTTACAAGTTACCGATTGATCACTAGCTAGCCTACAAATGCGCACTGGCAGTTTTATTTATGACGCAAGATGCGAAGTGGCAGTTTTTTGAATAAAAATGCCTACCTCTGAAGAAATTGACAAGCTACACTGTCGATCCTACACGGATAAAAATGCCTACCTCCGAAGAAACTGACAAGCTACACTATCGATCCTACACGGATAAATAGCGTATCACGCACGTACCACCTCCTTTCCGGTTTGCAGGGCTCAATTCAAGAAACGACCTACTCGATCCTACACGAATAAATAGCGGATCACGCACATACTAGTACCTCCTTTCCGGTTTGCAGGGCTTAATTCAAAGCTCTCACCAACCAAGGTACTCCTCCGTCCGGTTTATTAGTCCCGTGAGCAAAGCAACAAGACCAAGGCATGTCAATAATTAACGGCATGCGTAAGTTTAAGCCTAATTAATTCCGATTTAAGTGCCCGCATGTGTGCCCTCGGCCGACTCGTTGCATGCTACTTCTGCATCGCTGCGAGTGATTCTCGAGTGCTGCATGCAGCCGCCATAATTAAGGCAGCTAATCGATGCGAAAAAGATACGCTTTTAATTGTTGCGGGCTTTTTAAATCCGTGAAATCATTATTGACAAGGAGGGAGATGATTCGAGTGCACTCGTTTGACCGCCATGCCGGGCGCGACCCAGACGGACGGGACGACAGTCATAATTTCAGTTTCCATAGTTTTCCACGGCAAGTAGCGCGCTTAAGCCATTATGCATTAAATACCGATGACCGTCGCGCTACCTTCCCCCTATAAGTACCGTTTCCCGGCATTCTCCAGTGCCACCGTGACCCAACTCGCCATATCCTCATAAGCCCCCACCAGCCCGATGTCGCCGCCACGCCCCGCCATGCCCCGCCCGTCCATGTAGGCGACGCCGAGGCGGTCACCGCCGGGACTAGTGTTCGGTTTTTCACCGGAAGGCAGACGGAGGGAGGAGGCATTCTATCTGTCTTTAGATGGCAATGTGCAGATCAAGGAGTTGTTGGAGCGCGACCGCATGGCGGAGGGGCAAGAGTAGTTGGAGCACGACCGCCTGGCGGAGGAGCAGCGTAACGTCGATTTGCGGCGCCAGTGGAACATGGAGCAGCAGCGCACCGACGCTCTGAGTCGCGAGCAGAGCGCCCGCAACTGGGCCGACTACGTGGAGGCCGGCGCCCGGAAAATAGCCCTGGAGGCTGTCGGGCACGCACGCGTTCGCGACGCCGATTTTACTACCAGCTCGTCAAGTGGGTTTCCGGCAGCCGGGCTTTGGTGGACCACGCCCGGCATGGAAAGGGCCAACACGCTGCGAGCAACGCTCGCCCTATCGCACCTCTGGCAAGTCCGAGGCGAGGCGCAGGACGCCATTGCCGGCGTTTAGCGTGTACCGCAGGCATCGTCTAGTTAGCTAAGAGTAAGTTAGTACTTGTCTAGTGGGAGTAGATAGTTAACTTGGCTATGATGGTTGTCAACGTGGAAATTCAGTACTCTATATGTGGATCAGACCTGTTACTTTGCTCTGAATGCTGAACTTTCCGTTAGAACGTATGTAATGGGCTGTTATTTTTTTAAATGGGTTGTATTTGTCCTCCACGGGTTTAGAGGCTGACTTGTGGGCCTAGCAAGTTGACGCATACACAATCAGGAGATGATTGTACGTGGAGAGGATGACAGCAGGGACCCGCCAAGGTCATGGCAGTACGCAAGCAAGTGCCTCCTTATTTCAAGCCAATAAAAAAATTGGTTCCTCCTAGAGGATTTCTGACATCTGGGTCCCATGCCATTGTCAACGTAGTCAATAAACAAGAGAATTGCTGTGAGCGGTGACACGAGGGACCCGACAGCTCGCCCGATTATTTTTTGTTTGGGTTAATTTGATAAATTCCTTCGAGAAATGCCACGCAATTTCCAAACTTTGAAAAATGCCATTTCATGCCATTTCTAGTGGCATTTTTGAAGTCCTGAGTGGCGTTTTTCAAAGTTTGCAAACTGCTATGGCGTTTTCAAAGTTTGCAAAATTGCGGTGGCATTTTTCAAAGTTTGGAAATTGCAGTGGCATTTTTATGAATCGCCATAATTGGAGTGGCATTTATCTAATATGTTTTTGAAACGGAAGTAGGGTGTCAACTGGGCTGTGCGGGACACTCTGGCCTGTCTAAACAGCCTTTTCTTTTATGTTTACCACAGACCAGCCCAGTAGTTTTTTTTTTCTTTTTGAAAATGGCTAGCCCAGTTTTTTTGTGATTTGTCAAGTAAGTCACTTTATCAGGCCTGTTGGGCTAGACGAGTAGATCTTCATTCGGCTGGCCGAGAAAATGGTCTATCAGTAATGAGAAATGGGATGTACATTTTTAAAACACATCAAACCGGCAATTAGTTTCAAATATCTTTTTTCATTTCGAGATTTTAAATTGCATTTATTTTTATGCGTGGACAATTTATTAGATTTTATATTGATATACATTTATTTTTAAAATCAGTCTGAATGTGACTCGAAATTTCGGGATTAAAAACAGTTCGACCGCACCGACATATGCAAAATTTCGTATAATTTTTTAACCGTGGCCACAATATGGGCTGTCATGCTAACAAAAGAATATGGGGTCCAAAAACCCGTAAGAATTAGCAAATGGGCTGTAAACTATTTGAAATAATGGCGAGATGGGCTGTATGCTATTTTCCACAGATTTGAGGCTTTCCACAGATGGCAGATATCGTTGGATATCCATCCAACGGCCGTCGTCTTCTTCAATCTCTGCTCTTCCTGCTCGGCCGCTCAAACAAGCGCCACGGACTACCTGCTCCCTCCTCCCTTGGCCGGTACTGTCTTTGCCACTTGAACCTCACCGCCCCACCGTACTCCCATCGCTGGCCTAGCTATCCTCTACTCACCCTCAGTCCACACATGCTGTTATTCTTGGCTGACGGCAGACGAACCAAGAAACCTCGTACTCCTCCGTGGGAAATAACTGCCGAGTATTCCCGGCTCCGTGTTGTTCCTTCCTAGGCCTCGCCATCGCCCACCGCCACAGTGTTCTCGGCGCGGCTTTGGTCAACGTGGTCAATGAACGACATCCATCGGAAGTGGACTGTACGTGGAGAGGCTGACAGCTGGGTCCCGCAAGGAAATGCCTCCTTATGACGCGCAAAATAATGATTCCTCCACCTGACATCTGGGACCCACCGAAAGGGCATCTGTATTTCACGAAAAAATGTTACCACCGCTGACAGCTCGGACCCACCAGCTATATCTTCGCACGCAAGGAAGTGCCTCCTTATTACGCCCAAAAAAAAAGAATACCCCCCTGCTAGCTGGGACCCAGTATAGTGGGCCTACTAAGTTGACGGGGATGAAGGGCTTTGTCAACTTAGTCAATATGCACGATTCTAGCTCGACTGATCGTATGGTGTCCATCCAACGGCCGTAGTGCTTCTTCAATCTCTGGTCTTCTTGCTCCAGCCGCCCAATGCAGCTGGTCGTGTCACCGCTTCCCGCCTCCGTGGCGGGTCGGCAGGTCTTGCCATGAGGCCTGACCGCCCCCATACTACTCCCACCGCTGACCAGGCCATTCCTCCACTCTACTCACCCACACCCCCTGTTATTCTGCGGCGACGGCAGCGCAGCCGAACCTGTGAACCCTCGTACTCCTCTCCGCGTGGGCATCCACTTCTGCGTCTTCCCCGGCTCCGCGTCGTCCCCTTCCTAGGCCTCGCCGTCGTCCACCGCCGTGGTGCTCTCGGCGCGGCGTGGTCAATGTGGTCAACAACCGAATTCCATCGGAAGAACACTGTACGTCAAGAGGCTGACAGCTGGGTCCACGGCAGCCGCAAAGAAGTGCCTCCTTATTACGCGGAAAATAATTATTCCTCCACATGACAGCAGGGACCCATCGGACGGGCCACCAGTATTTCGCGAAAAAAATGGTTGCCCCTGACTGCTGGGACCCACCCGACGGGCCACCGTATTTTGCGAAAAAACGTTCCCCCTGCTGTCAGCTCAAACCCACCGGAAGTGCCTCCTTATTACACACAAAAAAATGAATACCCCCCAGCTAGCTGGGACCCACCTTGGTGGGAGGCTGAATTGTGGGCCTACTAAGTTGACGGGGACGGAGGGCTTTGTCAACTTAGTCAATAGAAACGATTCTAGCTCCAGTGACCGTATGATGTCCATCCAACGGTCGCAGTGCTTCTTCAACCTCTGGTCTTCTTGCTCCAGCCGCCCAAAGTAGCGCCGGTTGTGCCGCATGCTCCTGCCTCCCGTGGCCGGATGTGCTGCCGCGGAGGCCTCACCGCCCTACCATTCCCACCGCTGGCCAGGCCCTGCGGCGACGGCAGCCTCACACCGCTGCCGAACCAGTGAACCCTCGTACTCCTCTCGGCACGGGCTTCCACTGCCGCGTCTTCCCCGGCTCCCCGTCGTCCCCTTCCTAGGCCTCGCCATCGTCCACCGCCTGCTCTCGGCGTGGCGTGGTCAACGTGGTCAAGGAACGATTTCCATCGGACGTGGACTGTATGTGGAGAGGCTGACAGCTAGGGTCCACGACCGCAGCAAGGAAGTGCCTCCTTATTACGCGCAAAATAATTATTCCTCCACCGGCGAGGACCCACCGGACGGGCCACCGTATTTAAGCGAAAAACGCTTCCCCATGCGCCCGGACCCACCAATTACATCTTCGCACGCAAGGAAGTGCGTCCGAAAAACGATTCGCCCCGACCGCCGGACCCACCAGCTACATCGTCGCACGCAAGGAAGTGCCTGACAGTCGGGACCCACGTGGTCAAAGCGTACGTAGCGTTGTCATTCTGGTCACGAATGTGTACGTACATACTGGTCGATGTAGAGGCGCGCACGTGTCGTAGATGTAGAGGCGCGCACGTGTCGTAGTAGAGGCACGCACGTAGCTTGTACACGCACGTCTGTTGGCGAGGGTGCAAGAAAGAAAATACGGCCACGTACGTACATACGGGCAGGGTCTCGAACGCCTACTCGCGCATGCGTACATGGCTGGGTCGAAATGGAGAAACAGCGTCGTCGTCGTGTTCATGGGGAGCCAACCGGCTGGGTCGGAACGAAATGCGTGGTCGTGTTCATCGGGAGGGCTTGGACGGAACAGGCGATGGAAACGAGGCCTGGCGTACCGCACAACGGAGGAAACAACCTTGTGTTCGACGGGCCACGTTCGAAACGGGGTCCTCCTGATCGGGAGGGGCCCGGCGTACCGGAAAACGGAGGAAACGGACCTCCTACGGTCGAAACGGGGGTCCTGTTGATCGGGAGGGGTGTGGCGTACCGCAAAACGGACGAAACGGACCTCCTATGGTCGAAACGGGGTCCCGTTGATCGGGAGGGGTGTGGCGTACCGCAAAACGGACGAAACGGACCTCCTACGGTCGAAACGGGGGTCCTGTTCATCGGGAGGGGTGTGGCGTACCGCAAAACGGGACTCCACGAGATACTGTTCATCTCCACCGTCGACCTCCTCCAGCCTCCATGGGCTACCATCGACCTCCTCCAGCCTCCACGGGCTACCGTCGACCTCCTCCAGCCTCCACGGGCTCCTATTCATCCAGCCTCCACCGCGCGCTACTCCACCGGCTACTGTTCAACCACCCCTCCACGCGGGCACCGCTCCACCATCTACTGTTCATCCAGCCCTCCACACCACGGGGTCCTGTTCAACCACCCTCCACGGCCACCCCTCCACCGCTTCTCTGCTCATCCAGCCCTCCACACCACGGGTTCCTGTTCATCCAGAGGCAACGCCACCGCCACCGCTCATCCACCCCCCTACGCTCACTGTTCATCCCAGAGGCAGCATCGATCGGCTTCAGTTAGCAGCAGTAGCTAAGGAATCGCTCCATCGAGTTCGATTAATGACCATCGATCGATCGCTCGGGTTCAAGAACGCCAGTAGCTGCAGGCAATCGCCGGGTTCAGTTAGAGCCCAACGCCTTGCTCGGCTTCGATTAGAGCCAACGCCTCGCACACACACGCCAGACACGTCTGAGAGAACGCATCGCTCCGCCCCCGACCTCCCACCGTAACCGACAACTCCCCGAAATTTTCCTCCCCCTCGCTTCTACCACCGTCTCCGGCCCGCCCAGGACGAAAAGCCCATTTTCTGTCATGATTTTTTGTCATAGAAGTAGGAGCCCACCACATCTATGATGATACCGGGTTTTGTCACAATTATCGTCATAGAAGTGTCATATGTATGACCAAATTTTTTTTCGTTCGGCCCAAAATGTCACGGATGTGTCTTTTTTTGTAGTGAACTAGGTGTGTCGGCCATAACATCAACCTTGCCAGAACCTACATCGTAGATCTTAGAAAAGTTCTAACCATCATATCTGCTTGAGATTCAGATCTGGTTGGTAACGGAATATTTCACACAACATGTCTGAAAAAGAAAGTTTGCAACACAAATTGACTAGATGACATTGCGAGATTCTCGGGAATGGACTACGATAGCAAGCTCCAAAACACAAGCTGATTCTGCTGCACACATGTGAACACGCTGTCCCAGACAGGCATGACCACATAGTAGTCTTATAATAAAACACTACCGAGTTCAGGTTGGGAACCATCAGCGAGGATATCGAAGTTCTTGTGTAAGTCTAGCTCTTAAGAAGGAACTTATTCTCCTTGAACAAATCAGCCAGTGGCTTGGTGTGCTAGGAAATACATATGAGTGGAGGTAATTAATCTACCAAACCATAGAATATATTCGCACATGCATAACTGACTTGGAATGGTACCAGAGGAAACAAAAACAATCTTTCTCGAACTCACGGCGGCAACTTGCACCAAATGCACATGAATTCGAGGAAGTCACTCCTTCCATCCAAGCATAAGCTTCATGAACAGAACACAAAGGCATTGCTTACAAAGTTTTCAACACTAGGTTGATGTTTAACATGAATCATGGGGGAGACAAAATGCTGCTCATGGGCTCAATAGAAACTCATCGGAGTTTCCATATCACTGGACTTCCACCATCATGTGAACACGGTGGTAGCATTGGTCAGACCAAAAGATGTAATGGTGTATGCTCGAGGGATCAACCACGAGTAAAACAACATTACGAACATCGTTGGTTCTGATTTGACTTGATGATAGCCCATACTCAAGTCAAAGTTTTGACAAGGCAATAGATCCAACAACTGATCACGAGGACAAATCGATGGAGATATCATCTTTCTTCAACACACACACACACACAAAAAGATATCCGTTAACATGAACTAAGTCAGACAAGCTTTTATCTTCCAACTCTCCAAGTTGTTGTTTGGCTTAACCAACTAGCTCAGGAGTATCCAACACGGATTCTTGGAGAATGGGTGGTTTGGAGGAAAACCAACATGATCATGAACTCAACATAGCGGTCAGGTGACAACCTGGTAATACTTCCGAGAAGATATTCGGAACATCACGAACCACCGATATGTTACTAAGCTCGAGAACAATCTTTCTTTTCATAGCAAGATGATATGATCAAATAAGAAAGCGATTGACATAGTCCTAACTCATTGATCGAAGAGTGCACCAGAAATATGGACTAGGTAGCACGATCAACCTTAGGGTGATGATTCAATAATCAACACGCTAGGAATGAGGTTATTGTCCATTTAGCTACCAAGCAACAGAGTTGCTAGGAGTATAGATTTCACACATCAATATTCACTTGTCGGCGTTACGGTTACAATAACACGAAACCGAGGAATGAATAATGATGGCGAGAAGTATCACTGTATCAAGAGTTCATAGGATGGTGTGGAATTCCCATGATAATCTTAATATAAAGATGGTAATACTCCAAGGTAGAACAGAACAAAAGATGGATTAACATTTGATCTGCAGAACACAACTGCTTCGACCCAATCCTGGATATGGATGAGGTACTGGAGTTTGTTTCTCCTAGTCATTCTGGAATAGAATGGCTTGACGGACCACAAGAGTAATAGGTATCGATGAACGAATGCACACATAGTCTTGACTATCAATTGATAGATGAGGGTCAGAATACAACTTAAAAGGGACAACTCAAAGGAACATATAACTTTCTGAGTTGTGGATGCATAGATTAGTATGTTGAACCAAGTTCAATAGGTTTCTTCCGGATAACCCATGCAGAGAAGGTAGAACTAACATAGTCACGTCATAGAATTGAGAACTCGTCAAGAGCACTCTGGTTGTGATCTTTTGGTTCAAAAGAACTTCTGCCATAAGCAGTTCATGGTATTTGGAAGAAGGAAATACCACGGACCTCGAGGACTATCGCAACGGTTACTAATATCCTAAAGGTACGAGCAACACTATCAACACAAGGTAAGTAGAGTGAATCTTGGGTCAAGAACCCAAGAGTAGAATACCTACTACTAGATGGCATCACGGGATGCTTTCGAGAATGGTGGCCAGAATCATCACACCGGGAACACAAAACATGGCTAGATTACTAGGTGACTCCCTAAAACACCTAGGGTCATAATAATAGCTCCAACATATGTGTCGAGGCAACAAAGTACCTCAACTCACCGTTTAGTGTGATTAATCTGGCCCAAATGGACATTAGGAGCATGTAGGAATGATTGCAAGTGCATCAGACTATCTAGAAACCTGGGATGACTCGGACAACATAACGGCTGTAAATGCTCAAAAAGATTTGAGACATCCTGCAAAATGGTGGCATAACCACTTAACATCACAATATCAAAGTTCTGAGATCAACTGTCAACACACATAAGTAGTAGGAACTGAACTCGGGCTTGAAACCAACAATCGTATAAGTCTACAGATTAGTAACACGTGATCCTGATAGAAGATGACAAAGCCTAGTTCTTAATCCCCGTAGAAGAGAAGAGGATGACTCAGATTAGAAGGGCATAAGTTTAAGGAGTAAAAGAGCCTTACGTTCCTTTCCACAATCAATTCCCTTATATAACTAAAGCATTTCTAGACTCAACTTCGACCAGTTTGGCTTGGTAATCCTACAGGTAGTCAGGATCTGATACCAAAGCTGTCAGGACCCCGATTCCAAGTCACATCGATCTAGCCGGTAACACCTCGTATTACTTTGCGGACTCACGCACGGTATCCCCAAGGGTGTCGCCTTACCATGGCCCGGGACTGTTTGCGCCTTTTGGCTCACATATATGATAATGTCGCTAGCGTTCATATGACAGAGAACCCGGGCTGACATGACTAGTCGTGAACCCAAAGTGGCACTAACTTACGGGGACAGGCATACATGAATCAACATCGAGCATGTCGGTCGTGCCAGCGTGAATCCGGCTGTAGCACTGGCTAGCAGACTCCGTGAACCGGGCTGTAGCAGGCTAAGCAGGACTCCGGATGTCATCGCGTGACATTTCCCGAAGGGACAGACCACGAGGAAGTGAATCACATGCCGCCAGTCAAGTGTTCCAGAGCGGTAGTCTTTGGGCTAGCAGGACTCCGATGAACCGGGTTGTAGCGGACTACTATGGCTCATGGAAGCACAAGACTACATTTCCCCATAAGAGAGGCTACCAAGGATAAACAACTAGGTTGTCGGATCCCACACATACCAAGCATTTGAATCATACACACACTATGCTTGATATGTGTAAATACAACATGGCATCACAACATAACTCTACGAGTCAAGTGTTTATTCATTAGGCTCTGAGGAGCCAAGTATTATAATCATGGTCTCATGACCCAACATACACAGCATACAAGCATCGAGCGGAAGCATAAACATGTCTGATTACAGACAACTACAAATGAAAAAGGCTGAGAAGCCTGGCTATCTACAAGACCCTCCCAAGGGTACAAGATCATAGCTGAGGTAACAACTAAACGTCGAAGTCCACGCGGTACTACTAGCACGACTGACGTCTCTCTGCAAAACATAAAATAGGAAAACGTGAGTACAAATGTACCCAACAAGACTTACATCAGAACTGGCTACATATGCATCAGTATCAACAAAGGGGTGGTGGAGTTTGGATCAGCAAGCAGCCAGCTTTGACTCAGTGGCTATCCTAAACTATGACTGCAAGTAACTTTTTTGAGGTGGCGCACACGAGTACACATATTCACCATATCAATACACCACTATGGATCCGCTTCCATCTCCCTACGAGAAGGCCATCCATAGCACTCACACTTATCTTGCGAGTTTTAGAGTATCCACTTTCACTTGTCTCGTGAACCTGCGAGCAACCAGAAGTCCTTTACCGTGGACACGGCTATTCGAATAGATCATTTATAACCCTGCAGGGGTGTACTTCTTCACACATGTTTCCACCACTTAGCGTCTGCACACAACATGTGCTCGGCAGACTTCAAGCGAAAGCCGACGTGGGTGTAGACCACGACCTGACTAACCACACAAGTCTCTAGTGCAGGTTTATCACCTATTCAGGTTCCATCCGAAGGGGGTCCGGCCGAGGTTTCCACTTACGGCCCCGAAAGATGTGTGCAGGGTTCCCGAGACACCAAACGGGCGAATGGTACACCGGGCCACATGCCTACCACATCACAGCCCACCCCTTGGGTTAGCGCTGCGCACGGCCTCCAGCATACTAAGACACCAGAAACTACTTGCAACTCCTGGACAGAGGACAAGGGGGGTTAATAAGTCAAGCGGGGTCATATTTCAGGGCCCAACGTGTGGATGTAGCTGTTCATGGATCACAAACACAGAACTCAGTTCCTGAGGACGGCTTCAATGAGACAACCCACCATGTACTCCTACATGGCCTCTCACCAATACCTTTACCAAATCGCGTTCACACACTTAGCTCTCAACAACAGGACATGTTCACACACCTCCGATTCATCCCCGATGAATCGACACGACTCAACTCTAAGCAGAGCGGGCATGACAAACAAGCATGAATGAGTAGGCACATGAGGGCTCAAACAACTCCTACTCATGCTAGTGGGTTTCATCTATTTCTTGTGGCAACGACAGTCATGCAGAGGAAGGGGTTCAACTACCAATGACATGTAACGGTTGAATCGTGGTTGTCCTAATGCGATAAAAAGAAGGCGAGGCGAGAGAGTGGGATTGTATCGGAATGAACAAGGGGGTTTTGCTTGCCTGGCACTTCCGAAGATAGCATTGAGTCTTCATTGGTGTCAACGATCACAACGTCGGAACAACGTCTACCGAGGGGGAACAACACCGGCAAACAGAGAAGAAACATGATCAATGCAATGCACAATATGATGCATGATCATGACATGGCAATATGCTGTGATTTGAGCTAATGCAGCTAAGAGCAGAAGGGTTTGAGCTTATTTGAACCAAAGATTCAAATTCAAACTTAAACTATGAATTTATAAAGTGCATTATCATGTTTTGATATGAACAACAAGGTTAAGTTGATTTTTCATGCATGAAACTAGTACCAATGGATAGATTGGATATTTCTGATCATTTTTCATCTATAAATTATTTGATTTGGAGCTACGGTTGAATTACTATGATTTTTAGAAGTTTAGGCAACTCTCTGGATTTTCTAATTATTTAGAAATAAACTAATTCCAGAAAATGCATCACTGCATCAGCATGACGTAAGCGAGTCAACGGGGCAGCCCAGGTCAAACTGACCAGTGGGTCCCGCGTGTCAGTGGCTATCTAAGCTAACCTAGTTTAATTAGCACTAACCTGGGTTAAACTAGTTAAGTTTAAACTTAAACTAGATTAATTAGCCGGGTGGGGCCCGCATGTCATAGACCCAGGGGAGGTCAAATCCCCTGGTCAACCGGGGCTAAATCATCGGTGGTCAGAACGGTCAACCCGTCGGTGTTTAGCCGCCGGCGAGGCCGGATGCGGCGGGGCGCGTCGGGATCCACCGACAGGGGCTCTTTTGGCGTGCAGGGAGCAGCTACGGGAAGAGGGTGGAGTGGCGCATCCAACAGTGGCGGTGGCGGAGGCTGGGGTGGCCGGGAGCAGCGCCAGCGACGAGCTTTGCGGCGGCCGGAGCTCGGGCGAGCTCGAACTCGCCGGTGCGGTGCTCGTGGAGGCTCGGGGCTAGCTCCTACGAAGCTTAAGCGGTGCAGTGAGTGTATTTTGCACGGTGGTGAGGCCGTTGCGTGGCTGTAGCCACATTGGCGGCGAGCTCAGGCGGCGGCGCGTGCGAGCGTGCTTGGTGCGGCGACTACGGCTAGTGGCTGAGAGAACGGAGAGGGGGAGGACGGCCAGTAGCTCACAGCGGTCGCGGCAATGCAGACGGAGGGCTCGGGGATGGACCGGAGCGAAGCAGGGCGACAAGGGGATCTCCGGCGGCCGAACGAAGAAGTCGGTGGCGGGGCGTCGTTGCAGCACGTCCGGCGTCACGTGAGTCATCGAGGCGGCGTAGACGACGGAGGCGGAGCCCATGGGCATGTCAGAGGGGTGCGGTGGTGGCTTTTTCTACGGCAGCAACGAGCGGCGGCGACGTGCATGCTCGATGGTCGCGTGGGAGAGAGGCAGAGGAGGGGAGAGCGCTCGAGGGAGAGAGAGGAGATGTGCAGGGGGTCGAGGGGGAGTGCGTGGCGTTGCGGGAGGCGTCTAGTGCAAGCTGGCGGGCTGGAGGTGACCTCACGCGTGCGTGCGCGCGTCGGGCACATGCCCTCCTGCCTACTGGCAGGAGGTTGAAGACGGTGGGGCGGCTGGGCTAGGCCAGCTATAGTGCTGGGCCGCAGCTGGGCCGCCAAGTAGGCCATGTAAGTTGCTTTCTCCTCTCTGTTTATTTTCCTAATTATCTTGTGTTTTCTATTTTGCAAGTTTGTTTTGGCTTAGCAAAAATACTAAATCACTTCTATAAATCCTGAAATTATTTATGGGCAATTACTGAATTATCTCAGAGGCCCTTAGATATTTTCAGAAATTTTGGAGCATTTAATAATAGTTATAGCAATTAAATGCCCCAATTCAAATACTTATTGATTTAATTCAAAGCCCAAATATGTCCTGCAAAAATGTAAACCATTTTTGGTAGATGCCTCCACCTTAATCCAGAAATGATGAACATTTTTAAAGGGCATTTTGAGTTCATTGAAAATATTTTTAGGTTGAACCTATTTTAATTCCATTTGATGCTAGGGTTTGAACATCCCCAATTGAAATTCATTTGAATTTAAACATGATGACATGATGATCAAGCAAAGACAAACAAGGACTGATCTAGGCTATGACAACGCTGCTCGGCCTCACCTATCTAGGGAGGTAATCCACACCCGACCCCCATCCTCCTCCTCCTTCCACATCCCACATGCCCTGACCGCCAGCGCGAACGCGACACCTGCCACCCAAATCACCGACCCCTCCACCAAATAAGTGCCGCCCTAAGCCATGGTGCACTCTGTATAGCAAGGATCTCAAGGAGCATTTGGCAGCGGAGAAGCAAATCGTGACCGCACACGCGGATGAGGTCGCGATGGCTGCCATTCGTGCCGACCCCCAGATCATGGAGGAGCACCTCGCCGTCGAGGCCACCATTGACGCCTCGTGCGCCGATGTCGTGACACAGTTGGCTGCTTTAAACGACAGTTTGGGGCGTTTTCTCGAGGCCACCGTCGGTGCCTTCGATGAAGACTACGAGGTGTTTTCTCAGCATGCACGTGCTTACCTCATCTCGAGAGGCAGCAGGTTGGTGCCTGGAGCAGCTCAGGCAACTCACCACTACAACGAGGGCACCCACGATGCGGAGGCCTCGCCCTCTTCCATGTCCAAGGAGGCAATCGTCATCGATATCTTCGACAAGGAGGAGTAGTGTCACGCCCAAGATGTGACCCTATCCTAAAGGAACTCGGAGGTCCCACCAAGGATAGAAGCGCATCTTGAAGACGCTTTTGCAAGGTGGATATCATTACATCAACATTACATAATAGTGGGGATACATCCAATACATACAATGTCACATGAATACAACAATACAACATACAAGATCAACATCCGACTACGGATGAATCATAAACAGAAACTCAAACAATATCCATAAGAAGAAGCAGAAGAAGAACTCCAAAACAAGCAAACATCGCTCTCGCGTCATGATCATCGCAAAACCTGTACCTGCAACTGTTGTGTAGTAATCTGTGAGCCACGAGGACTCATCAATCCCATTACCATGGGTATCAAGACTAGCAAAGCTTAATGGGTAAGGAAGGGGTAAAGTGGTGAGGTTGCAGCAGCGACTAAGCATGTATGGTGGCTAACATACGCAAATAAGAGCGAGAAGAGAAGCAAAGGAACGGTCGTCAACTAGTAATGATCAAGAAGTGATCCTGAACTCCTACTTACGTCAGACATAACCCAGAAACCGTGTTCTCCTCTCGATCAACCCCGAAAAGAGACACTCACGGTTACGCATTACGGTTGGTGTATTTTAGAAGAGTTTACTTCGAGTTTACTACAACCGGATATTAACAAATTCCCATCTGCCACATAATAACCGCGCACGGCTTTCAAAAGTTCAAACCCTGCAGGGTGTCCCAACTTAGCCCATGATAAGCTCTCGCGATCAACGAAGGATATTCCTTCTCCCGGGAAGACCCGATCAGTCTCGGAATCCGGCTACAAGACATTTCGACAAAGAATAAAACAAGACCAAAGAAGACCTCCCCGGCCGACATCCCCGATAGTAGCCACAGATCTCGTCTCGTGCCACGACCGGATGAGCAAAGACGCATAACTAGAACCAGCCCTCAAGTTTCCCGAGGTGGCGCTGCAAGTGGCTCTAGTTTGGACCAACACTTAGACAAGCATTGGCCGGGGCTAAAATGAAGATGACCCTTGAGAGCGCGACTCCCAAGGGAAAAAGGGGTAGGTGAGGCAAATGGTAAAACCAATGTTGGGCCTTCTTTGGAGGAGTCTTATCCAAAGCGAGCAGTCAAGGGGTCCCATAAATCACCCAACCGTTAGGGACGCAAAATCCAGGAACATAATACCGATATGACGGAAACTAGGCGGCAAGAGTGGAACAAAACACCGGGCATAAGACCGAGCCTTCCACCCTTTACCAAGTATATAGATGCATTAATAATATAAGAGATATTGTGATATCCCAACCAAAACCTGTCCACCATGGAGCAATCTTCAACTTCACCTGCAACTAGCAACGCTATAAGAGGGGCTGAGCAAAAGCGGTAACATAGCCAAGCAATGGTTTGCTAGGAAGGGTGCAAAGGTTAGAGGTTGACATGGCAAATTGGGAGGCTTGAAGAGCAAATGATAGGTAGCGCAACATAGCGAAAGAACAAAGCAACTAGCATAGCAATGATAGTAATGAGATCCAAGGTGACGGTCATCTTGCCTGAAATCCCGCAAGGAAGAAGAACGAGTCCATGAAGAAGATGAAGCCATGAAGACAAACCAAGCGTAGACGAACGAATCCTCACGATCGCAACGAAACGGGAACTATCGAGAAGAAGCACACAACAAAGTAAACACACCAGACATGAACAAGGCATGATGCACAACAAACATGATGCATGACAAGGTTACATGAAGCTACTCATGGCAAGAGATGATGCAAACAAGAGCAACACATCAAAGCAAGTTTAAATGAGGCCGGAAACGACATATAACAATTCCGGTAAGTCATATGCAAATTTCGAAATTGGTCCAGATCTGAATAACTTTATGTTCAAGTTGTTAAACAGCACGTTAAGATGCACCAAGATGATCTACACGAAATTCTAGTCAAGTTACATATAAAGTTCATTTAATTCGGAGTTACGGCCTAGAAGATATGAGCAAAACAAGTTAAACATGACATTGATGCAAAATGCATTCAAACATCAAACAGACACCTCAAAACAAGGATGCAACATGATAATAAGAAACTACATGCAAAATCAAGCAAGTTTCATATAGAGCACACTCAAAACGGAGCAACGGTTCAACACATACACATGAAACAAGTTATAGCAACAATCTGTCGAAAACAGCAACTAGGCATATTGCAACCACCTAAACATCAAGCTACAGCATATCAACGTAAAAACAAAAGGCATGGGCAAGATTTACAGGTAAAGCATGACAAAACATGAACACCGAGCTATCTCCAGAAATCACTAGAACATGCTCAAAATGACATGGCAAGATTGCAAATAATAACAGTTCAGACTTTGCAGAAAATAACATCAGGTTGCAATGTTCAGAGCTATCAATCAACATGTTACAGGAACTTATCATGGCAAACAAAGACATGGAAGGAATCTACTAATTGCATAGAACAGAAGTCCTTTACTGACCATAAGCCAAAAAGGATCAGAAAATATGATGGAACCCATGTAAACATGACAAGTTATATTACAGATTCATACATGGCAGGAACAACAATAAGTAGACATGTTGGTGAGCTTGAACCACTCACCACAGAGCAATAAATGGCATGCCAAGGCAACCAACAGTAAGAATACATGTTTTTGAAGCTAATAATGGCAAGAGCAAGTTCATAGGATGCATGGGTAATTAGAAAAGCACATGGCCAAAACTGAACTTCATGTTAAAAGGCTGACAACAACATTATTTAGCAGATTTGGAGAAAGATTACAACAAGATACAGCTGGCTATAATTGAAACCATGGGTATGGATGGATAGATCATAACATGTATAACAAATCATCCTTAGTGAACATCTCTAGATTATGCATAGAATGACTTGTAGAAGCAGGTTACCATAGCATCATGATATAGCAGATTCAGACTAGCAAAACAGTAACAGCAAGTACCCTACTTAACAAGCTTGATGCACTCACTACAGGAATCAAAAAAATACATGGATGGCACCCCTGTAAATATGGAATGGCATAGATCAAAGCACATGCAGACATCAACCTTATAGGATGCGCACATCAAATGCAACAAAAATGACAAATCATCAAGTTGTAACAGTTTTAGCAGATTAACATCATATAGCACTCTTGCTACGATGATTCAGGCACAAAGATGGACTCAAATGAACATGAAGCAATGGAACGAAATGCAGTACTCGTTGAGTCAAACAATTTGACATGTTACACGCATGAAACGGAGTAGCATGCAGCAAGTTATGATGTGATGAACATGACATGATTATGTCAAAATACTTGAAGCGCAGCAATATCGGGGGTCAACCTTGCACGGGAATCGAGGCACGGCGGCTCGCCGGAGAAATCGCCGGAGGAGCTCGGGGAAGAAGGGGACGGGGTTCTCCGGGCCGGATCGGACCGGATCCGGCCGGATCCCGGTAGGGGCGGCGCGGTGGAGGCCGAGGCGAGGCCGGGCGCGGCGACGAGGGAGGCCTGGCCGGGCGAGGAGGCGGCTGCGGGCGGAGTTCGCCAGGGCGGGCGGGGCTGGTGACGCGCCGAGGCGGGCGGACGACGGCGGGCGCTGGCTCGCGCGGGTCTGATTCGTCTCTGGCCGCGCGGTGGGAGCGAGAGTGAGAGGGAGGCGCGGGGCTGACGTGGCGGCGCGGGATAGGTTGAGGGCGGTGGCGGAGGTGACGTGGCGGCCTCTCATTGGCCGGAACGACGTGGCGGCGGCGGTGGACACGTCCGACGCGGAGGCGGACACGTCCGGCGACGGGAAGAGCGGGGCTAGGGTTTCATCTGCGTGAAAATCCGGGGGGGGAGCACATATTTATAGGTAGAGGGAGTTAGGAGAGTCCAAATGAGGAGCGGTTTTCGGCCACGCGATCGTGATCGAACGACCGAGAGCATGGAGGGGAGTTTGCTGGGTTTTGGGCCACTTTGGAAGGGGTGTTGGGCTGCAAAGAGAAGGAGGCTTTACGTTTACCCGGTTAACCGTTGGAGTATCAAACGACCTCCAAATGGCACGAAACTTGACAGGCGGTCTACCGGTGATATACCAAGGCCGCTTGGCAAACCTCGGTCCATTCCGAGAACATTTAACACCCGCACACGAAAAGAGGTAAAAGAGGGCGCCGGGAGACATAGGAGTGCCGGATTGCAAAACGGACAACGGGGAAAATGCTCGGATGCATGAGACGAACACGTATGAAAAATGAAATGCACATGACGACATGATATGAAATGCAGATGATGACATGGCAAAGTGCAACATGCAAGCACATGACATGGCAAATACGACGAATAACTGGCAGACACCTGGCGCATCGAATCCGGGGCGTTACAAGTAGCTTGTCTTATTAGCTCACTATAAGGACCCATGTTCAGTTTGCTAGCTACTGCCTTTCCTTACCAAATTCTAGTGAATGGTGCTATCTACTTTTACCATGCAATCTTCTGCTATAGTGTATATGTTCTATATGTCGTGCAATGTGGTGTTCAGTTAACTGCTTGGTTCAATTATGCAAATGTGATGTTCAATTCTTCAGGGTGCAATATTTCCAAGTTGTTAAGCATGCTTGGTTTGGTTAACTGTCTGATCTTCTATTACGAGTATGTTATATTGTGCAATGTAGTGCTCAGTTAACGTTTGGTTCATTTGTTGTGGTGTTTAGTTAACTGCTTGGTTCAATTCTGCAATGCGATGTTCAATTGTTGTGGCTGCATTCTGTTATCGTATACCATGTGATAAATAAATCAAATTTGGCTGTACTAAATACATGAGAAACAAATACAATTGCTATATTTCCAAGTTGTTAAGCATGCTTGGTTTGATTAACTGTCTGATATTCTATTAGGAGTATGTTATATTCTGCAATGTGGTGCTCAGTTAACATTTGGTTCATTTGTTGTGGTGTTTAGTTAACTGCTTGGTTCAATTCTGCAATGCGATGTTCAATTGTTGTGGTTGCATTCTGTTATTGTATACCATGTGAGGAATAAATCGAATTTGGCTGCACTTAATACATGAGAAACATATACAAGTGCTATATTTCCTAGTTCTTAATCATGCTTGGTTTGGATAAATGGGTTTTCCATGTGGCTTGAATTAAAATGATGAATCTGCAATGTGCTTATTTATCATCAACATATTTTACTGATAGCATGCGAACACTTACTTAACCTGATGACTAACTACCTTATATGTGTTGAAGGGAAACAATGGAAAGCACTAAGGTTTACAAGACGGTACTAACTATTATACCTTGCCTTTTTTATTCCTTTGCCCCATTCCCAATATAGAGAAGATATTTATGCACATCCTTGTTTTCAGGGTTCACTGATGATTACCTCTCAAACCACCTCTGTGGCCAGGAGGCGAGGAAAGTATTCATACAACACCCACGGTTCAATATCGAAGTGTTCCTGAAGAGGTCGAAGGATGGACGGTCAATCGTCCATGTGCACCGCCTAAAGTTGCAAAGACCTTCAACATGAATGAAGGCTAAATATTCGCCTTCCGCTTCAGTAGTTTTCCAGATGAGATGTATCTCTCTATGTACCATCCATGATGCTAATTTCGAAAGGTTCTAGATGTTGCATGTGAAACTTGGTGCTAGTGCAGTCATGTAATGGGGTAGCTGTGTGCTGAAGCTATATCATGTTGTACTCCGATGTATTTCAATTATGAAATCCTGCTTCCTTAATATGGAAATGGAATATATTATGTGCTTAATATGAATGTCAATTAGATTAGTAAATGGATAACTAATAATAGGGCAATTAACCCGCTAATTGGCCAATTAGCTTGCTAATTGGGGTTTCCTATTGCAAATGGTTATTGAGAAAACACCATGGGTGATGACCTTAGGCAACGCACACAGTTTCTAGGAATAAACCATGTTGGATCAATGAACAATCACACACTACATTCTCTTGAAAACTGTTTGCGTTAAGCCACCTTGCGCAAACGTTTTCCTTGGAGTGACTGTGTGGGATGCATATACGACCGGAAACGTTTAGCGATGACTAACTGTGTGGGATGTACTTATGACTAGAAATGATTTCGTCTGTATAATTGTATTTTTTTAGCACTACTGTACGTATTTCTGTATTTGAGTGCTCGCTGGTCGCACACGACCTCATTTTGCCGAGCGTGTGTGCCAGGAGGGCATATCCCTGACGATTTCTGGGTCGTGTGGGAAGGACCCCCCTATCGCCCACACTCACTTGGTGATGGTTCCGAATGCCATCGCGGAAAGGGGTTAAAAACCGTTTGTATAGCACAGACGTTTACCAGTGAAATGTCTTCAAAAAGTCAAATGACCCCTAGAATTTTCAAAATTTTCACATTACAGTTGTATTAGTGCATGTTAGACGTAGAAAAAAATCGAAGGCCGTAAGTGGAACTATCTCCCGTTCGTCATCAAACATATATTGTTCCCTCTCGGAACTACGAGCCTCCTAGTCAGTTGCTCCGGTTTCTGAGGGGTGTGTGTCCAAACTTTCGTCAAACATGCTGATTTCTTTACCACATCATCTTGGTGGCATGAAATTACATCAACCAAGGTTTCATGTGTTTCTGATATTTTTGGAATTAAAATGCCATGTCACTCCATGCATACGTATGCATGTGTCCATGTCGTGAGACAAATATGTTTGAAATTCCTTCTAATTTATTGCACATGGAATTAACTCGCACACAAGTACACAAATATGATTTTTCAAACCATTTTGGTTAGGCGGTGCATGTAGATGTAGTTCAAATTTGAATTACGGTCATTAAATGGCTTGAAAATCACTTAAATGTCTTTAAAAGGTTAAATGACCCCTAGAATTTTCCAAAATTTCACATTACAGTTGCAGTAGTGCATGTTAGACGTAGAAAAAAAATTGGAGGCCGTAAGAGGAAGCTATCTCCCGTTCGTCATCAGACATGCATTGTTCCCTCTCAGAACCAAGAGCCTTCTAGTGAGTTGCTTCGGTTTGTGAGGGGTGTGTGTCCAAACTTTCGTCAAACATGCCAATTTCTTTACCACATCATCTTGGTGGCATGACATTACATCAACCGAGGTTTCATGTGTTTCTGTATTTTTTTATTTTTTGAAATTAAAATGCCATGTCACTCCATGCATACGTATGCATGTGCCCATACCGTGAGACAAATATGTTTGAAAATTCCTTCTAATTTACCGCACATGGAAAAACGCGCACACAAGTACACAAATATGATTTTTCAAACCGTTTTGATTAGGCGTTGCATGTAGATGTAGTTCAAATTTGAATTACGGTCATTAAATGGCTAGAAAATCACTTACATGTCTTTAAAAGGTCACATGACTCCTAGAATTTTCCAAAATTTCACATTACAGTTGTAGTAGTGCATGTTAGAAGTAGAAAAAAATTGAAGGCCGTAAGAGGAAGCTATCTCCCGTTCGTCATTAAACATGCATTGTTCCCTCTCGGAACCACGAGCCTTCTAGTGAGTTGCTCCGGTTTGTGAGGAGTGTGTGTCCAAACTTTCGTCAAACATGCCAATTTCTTTACCACATCATCTTGGTGGCATGACATTACATCAACCAAGGTTTCATGTGTTTCTGATTTTTTTTGGAATGAAAATGCCATGTCACTCCATGCATACGTATGCATGTGCCCATGCCGCGAGACAAATATGTTTGGAAATTCCTTCTAATTTACTGCACATGGAATTAACTCGCACACAAGTACACAAATATGATTTTTCAGACCGTTTTGGTTAGGCGTTGCATGTAGATGTAGTTCAAATTTGAATTACGGTCATTAAATGGCTAGAAAATCACTTAAATGTCTTTAAAAGGTCAAATGACTCCTAGAATTTTCCAAAATTTCACATTACAGTTGTAGTAGTGCATGTTAGACGTAGAAAAAAATTGAAGGCCGTAAGAGGAAGCTATCTCCAGTTCGTCATCAAACATGCATTGTTCCCTCTCGGAACCACGAGCCTTGTAGTGAGTTGCTCCGGTTTGTGAGGGGTGTGTGTCCAAACTTTCGTCAAACATGCCAATTTCTTTACCACATCATCTTGGTGACATGACATTACATGAACCAAGGTTTCATGTGTTTGTGATATTTTTTAGTTTTTTGGAATTAAAATGCCATGTCACTCCATGCATACGTATGCATGTGTCCATGTCGTGAGACAAATATGTTTGAAAATTCCTTGTAATTTACTGCACATGGAATTAACTCGCACACAAGTACACAAATATGATTTTCAAACCGTTTTGGTTAGGCGTTGCATGTAGATGTATTTCAAATTTGTATTACGGTCATTAAATGGCTAGAAAATCACTTAAATGTCTTTAAAAGGTCAAATGACCCCTAGAATTTTCCAAAATTTCACATTACAGTTGTAGTAGTGCACGTTAGACGTAGAAAAAAAATTGAAGGCCGTAAGAGGAAGCTATCTCCTGTTCGTCATCAAACATGCATTGTTTCCCCTCGGAACGACGAGCCTTCTAGTGAGTTGATCCGGTTTGTGAGGGGTGTGTGTCCAAACTTTCGTCAAACAAGCCAATTTTTTTACGACATCATCTTGGTGGCATGACGTTACATCAACCAAGCTTTCATGTGTTTATGATTTTTTTTTAATTTTTTGGAATTAAAATGCCATGTCACTCCATGTTTAATTGTGTCATAGCCGTTAGACCAATATGTTTGAAAATTCCTTCCAATTTACTGCACATGGAATTGAATCACACACAAGTACACAAAATATTAGTTTTCAAACCGTTATGGTTAGCTGTTGCATGTACATGTAGTTCAAATTTCAATTACGGTCATTAAATGGCTAGAAAATCACTTAAATGTCTTAAAAGGTCAAATGACCCCTGAAATTTTCCAAAAGTTGACATGACAGTTGTATTAGTACTACAAAATTTCTCGTTCATTTAAAGCACCATTCGTTGCCACTTTACTCCAAATTCGTCTTTCACAGCTAATAAAAAATATCTACAACATCACACACTGTTGTTTTCTAGGAACCGTTTGCGATGAAAATATCTGGGTCTATTTAAGTCTCCCTCCTTAAGCTTCGCCAACTCGTCTGCTCCAGTGCCGGCAACCCCCAAATCCACGAATCCTGATCCCCATTCACGTACCCGCTTCTTGCAAAGATGACGCCATGGAAACGCTTCATGAAGGCCTATACAATGGCCGCGCCCCCCCGAGCACCGGCGCCTGCGCCGAGAGCGCGACTGCCTATGCCGAGAGTGCTGCCGCATCCGCATTGAGCGCGGCTGCTTCTGCCGAGAGGGCGTCTGCGGCAGCCGAGACAGCTGCAGCTACTGCTGCAACGATGGCTGCAAACGCCAAGAGCGCTCGAGCTGCCGTCCGTGATGCCGATGTCACCCTGGCCCGGGTCGAGGCCATCCACGCCAAGAGCGAGGATGCACATGCTAAGATATTCCAGGCCACCTCGGACTCCAGCATGCAACCCACGTCTGAAATGGCGGTGGTGGCCATGGAGCACCTGCTTCCTCATGAGGTCACCGAGCGGGAGCTGGAGATGCAGGAGGCGGCGGAGATCGAGGAGCGCCGGTAGGAGGAGTTGCGCCTGGCCGAGGTCGAGGTAGAGAAGAGTCTCTCCATCAAGGAATCGGTGGTGGAGTACCAACGCAAGCTCTAGCGCAGCCACTACTACGAGTACTACAACCTTGAGGGCGGCTCCGAGGACGAGGACAAGGACGAGGACCCGGTCGACTTCAGCAGGGGGACACGGAGTCCACCAACGGCGGCATGTCGCCAGGAGAAGTCATCGACGTCTCATCTCACACCGGCGATGCATTGGCCGGTGCGGCGGCGGATTTGTTAAAATTATGCGTACTTCGGCTTTGTTTTTAATGCTGGTCTTTTGTTAGAGAAATGTTTAGGTCAACTGGCTCTGTTTAGTTACTAAAATTGCTCGATTCAGTAAGTGTGGTCTGCTCATCGACGCTCTTTTGTGTGCCCAAATTAGCAAGCGATGTTAAATTATGCAATGACGTACCGGGGGAAATTTCCACCAAAATTTGAATTATGAAACTCATCCCATGCGCGTAAAGCAGAAGAATCGTTTGCGATGCACACAATCATTCAAAGTGAATGGTCTAGCGGCACCACGCACAAAGTTTCCCTCCACATTTCCAAAATATTGGCCTACCCCCAAAATATCTACTCCCACCCCTTCCCCCCTTTCCCCACCCCCTTTTCTCCCCGACCACAAGTTACATTTCCCCTGTTTCCTCCTTCCTTCCTTCCTTCCTAAGCTATAACCGCTTCCTCGCTCTCGCCATCTCGCATCCTACGACCAGGGTCACCATGGTATTCTTCAAATACCTCTCCAGCGGTTCCTCCTCCGGTGACGACTCCTTCACCACCCGGGTATGCCTCTCTTCTCTCTCTCGGGCTATGACTTGGAATGAAGGATTTTTACCCGGCGGTCGATTTGAGTCATTTCTTCCTCTTATAGCTCCCTAGGACCATCAGTGGCAACGAATGGAGCGGGGTGGCTGAAGTTCTATCTGCTCGTTGTCACCATCAACCTCCATGCGTGAAGCTAGCTGCGTTTGAATCTGTGGACAGTGGGAGGAAGTTTCTAGCATGTGCAGAGAAGGTTAGACCCTCTTTCGTTGTTACAAATCATTTGTTAGATGTGATTCGCATAATCGCCACAGTCCCAACCCATTCATACCACACCTTCAACCAAACTCATCCTAATACAGTGTCATAGTTTGTACCTAGTATCTTAAATTGTTGCCATCTTATCAGCGGTGCCATTAGAAAATTATTTGGCACCGCTTCAGTAGTTTGTGCAGCCAACTTTGGTCCACACATCCGAGCAGCCAAGCAGTAAAATACTAAATCTTTATGGCACGAAGGAACTGGGCATCGGAGCAACTACGTGCTCCAGAGTCCGGGTCCCTAATTTTTTTCCGCTGCATCGGCTCGCCACTGCAGGGCACCGGTGCGAGATGCAGCAATAGTTGTCTTTACCCTAGTTTTAACATACATAGTGGACGGCCTTAGTGCTATTAGTTCTATGTTACTAAATTTGTGCATGTACACACTTGTTAGTATCAATTTGCTGTCATCCTAACACTGTCGCTATGCTATTGCAGTTATACTTACCTTCCTCATAAAATGTTCAATTTGTTATTTATTGTACATGAGTAAGAACTTGTAGCATCGTTGTAGTTCATTATAGCTTCTGATGTTCCAGAATTTGGTTGTTGTCTCAGTAGCAATTATTTCATTTGCACATTGATCTTTTTGAGAAGATATGTCATAATTATCATGTTTCTTCAATTTTTCAAAATAAGCATTGGTGATTTTCTATGTTGATATAAACCCATTTCCCCCACAATTGTTACTGATCTAGTTTTAAATATTATAGGATGAACGGAAGTGTTCTTACTTGGAGTGGGTTGATCAAGAGTGGCCACAGTCTTTGAATACGTGCCTAGTGAAGCTCTGGAGCATGTATGAGGAAGAGAACAGACGTAGGCTTAGAGAAACTGTTGTCAACGCTGAAGAATATTTGCAGATGCGGGATAAAAAGTTGAAGGTGGAGAATGATCTCAGATTTTTTGAATCATACTTTGCTAAGATGGTGTTGGCGAAGGAGGAGGCACTTTCCTAGTTGGCCCGTGCAAAACAGGTTCTTACTGAACTGAAAGCAGAGGTGGATAAGACAAGCCTGGATGATCTCGATTAGGGAAATGAATATATTGTTCTTATGAAGTTGAACTAGCTATATGTTGTACTGTGTTGTTTTCATGTTGCTACCGTATTGTGATGTTATAATATATTTATGTGCCTGATATGAAATTGGCAAACATCTGTTCGATATGAAATGTGAATTTGCGTAATACTGGAACTATTAATTGTAAACTAATAAACCTGCTAAATGTGTCATGGACCTTTGCAAACGGTTCTAGCAGTAAAAGCGCTTGCGATGGATAGCCCAATGCCACACAGCTTTCTTCATCAAATCGTGTGTGATATAGTTGATAAAAGCAAACAGTTAACCAAGGCAGACCATGTGTGATAGTTACACCTTTCACACACGAGCCTACACATGAAACTATGTGGGATTTATGTACGAACGAAAATGTTTTCCCTGGATTGACTACATGGGATGTACATAAGAACGGAAACGTATTCCTTGGATTGACTGTGTGTGATATACATACGAATGGAAATGTTTTTCTAGGATTGACCGTGTGGGATGTACATACCTACGGAAATGATTTTCTCGGATTACCGTGTGGGATGTACATACCTACGGAAATGATTGGGTATTGATGCCTCGCCCGATCACACACAACCCCAGCCTGTATCCCAGGAGGGCCTATCCCCAACGATTTCTGGGTCGTGTGGGAAGGACCCCTCTATCGCCCACACTCACTTGGCGACGGTTCCAAATGCCGTCGCGGAAAGGGGTTAAAAACCATTTGTATAGCACCGACGCACACCAGTGATAGCATAATCCTAACCCTAACCCCAACATAAAAACACACATAACCCTAACCCTAGCATTTTATGAAGCCTAACCCTACCAAATTAGCAAAGAAACATAACATTTTTAAACACAAATGTCCATATCCAAGTCAAAACTAGGGTTTCCCCAAACTAGCAAGATTTGAGCAAATGTGACAATTCCGATGGATGAAAAAGAGGGGATCAGAGGAGATTACCTTAAGGGAGGGGTTGGCTTCGAAATCCACGGACAAATACTCCGGATTTACAAGATTTGAGAAGGATTTGAGAGGGGGAGGGGGGGCGCTTAGCTTCGGGTTGTGGGTGGGGTGGGGGAGTTTGGGGTGGGGGTGGGTAGGGTGAGAGGGTGGGGCAAACCTAAGTGACAAACAGACAGTGCAGCGCCTATGGACCGGGTGCTGCACATTGCATGTGTGGCGCCTTAGCTCTACGTGCTGCACATTACAAGTGTGGCGCCTACGCCTAAGGCGCTGCACGACTGGATGAGGGGCCGCGCCTGGCCCAAGGCTGCCACGCTGGCCGGGCGTGCGACGTCTAAGACAAAGGCGCTGCATAGTGGAGTGCAGCGCCCGTCTGTCAGGCGCCACACAAAACGGCCAGTTTGTGAATTTTTTCAAGAGCAGTTCAGATCGTGAATTCATTTCGTTCACAGGTTATGTGTTTTTTGCCGGACTTGAGCATCTCCAATCGACAGGACTGTCTCCAAAAAAGAATCTCCAAACGAAAGGAAAAAAATTGGAGTAGCACACTTGCTTTAGGGGAGCAACTAGTTAGGGAAACTCTAATGCAGATCACCAAATGAACATCTAGAGCCGGCAGGGCGAAGACCATCCAACTGGAGTCACAAAAAAAGTGGATACCGGATTTTCATTGATTTTAGGAATAACTTTTACATACCAAAAAAGGACCCTGAAAAATAACTAAACCTCCTCCCGTCGGAGGTGAGGTCCACAGTTCCAACGTGAGATGGTTCGGCCCCGTCGTCGTTGGCGGCCAGCTCGATTGAGGCGGACTGACGATGGATGCCTCGTTGGCATCGTCTTCGTGCTAGTGCGACGCATCATTGTCCTCAGTCTCCAGTCCCTCGAAGAGCCTATTGTGCTCCATCTCACTAACCGGATCATGCAACGCTTGCGGTGGGTGATGTGATGACACAAGCATCACTCATTTCACGTCCACGATGCCTGAGTCTGATCCGACTGTAGCTGTGATGGCAGCTTCAAACGCGTGCTCGACCGAGAACTAATCCTCCGCCAGCCGATGATCTCCTAGGTGCGACATATTGTAGTGTTGCTCTGCTTGTAGCAGTCTGAATGCGGATACCGGTGGCTCCCCACCGGCACGGGTGTCTATCCTCCGCCTCCACAAGCACCATGTTGTAGTGTTGCTTTGTCCCAGGCAGGTTGAACTCGGACACCCGCACGGGTGCCTGCTCCTCCTTCGCCTCAACCATTGTGATATTTGCCATGACCATGTGGTCGCCCTCTTCCTCCTCCAAATCTTCCTCCTTCGAGCTCTACTCCAGAGAGTTCGGAGGTTGGCTCGCCTCAATGCGGGACTAGCTCCAAGCATCCACAGCATGGACCTACACTATGATTTCTACTAGGTGCCCTGGCGACAGTCGCTTCCACCACAAATGACAAGGCAACCATTGCTAAGGGGCTCAGATGGGTGGATGGTTCGACGGTTGGTTAGACGGTGATAACCCACAAGTATAGGGAATCGCAACAGTTTTCGAGGGTAGAGTATTCAACCCAAATTTATTGATTCGACACAACACTGGTACACCGAGGTGCTATACAAACGGTTTTTAATCCCTTTTTGCGGCGGCATTCTGAACCGTCGCCAAGTGAGTGTGTGCGATAGGGGGGGGGGGGTCCTTCCCACACGACCCAAAAACAGGATAGGGAGCCATGATACAGAGGCCTTGCCAAATGTAATCGTATGCGATGCAGCACAGACGAAATTCCATCATAGTGTGGAATCGGTGATTAAACGTTTCTAATGACGTGATGAAACCAAACGGTGTGTCGTAATGAACCATTTGGGAAACGATATGTAAGGCACATGGGCCAACATATGGACTGTGTGCGATATGTGCCCCATCGCACGCAAGTTTTTTGTGGAACTCGTCTGCCATGCATGACTTCATCGCACATGTTTCCGAACAATTACCGCGTGCGATAATGTTCTATCACAAACGGTTCAGGAGCCCCTTCACACACATACAAGTGTTGCAGACCGTTTGTGATTTGTTGTGTATCACCGATGGTTGCGGTAAGAGTGATGTGTGCTTTTCGTTTTGGATCCCACACGTTTCCTGAAAAATTTACAATTGGGATTGTATTTTACATAGGGCACGGTTTACTCTGAGCTCTCGGTAGCGATAATGTGGTATCACAAATAGTTCCGGAGCCCCTACACACATGTTATAGTGCTGCAAATTGTCTGCGATCTGCTGTGTATCACCGATGGTTCCGCTACGATTGACGTATGCTTTCCGATGTGGATCGCACACACTCATTTAGTTGAACCGCGTGTGGAGCAATTGCCAGGTTAAATCAAAAATATCCCATTTGAATTGGCATGCAAAAAGAAAATTCGCGCACAATATGCAATTGAACTAATAGTGTCCATGGGAAGAACATTTATCAGATTTTGCAACAATTGCAATTAAACAAATGGTAGATAAATTCCAATGATTTGTCGACATATATATATATATATATATATATATATATGCATTACATAATTAATCATAGTGTACATAATACGAATACCTCATCAGATGGAAAACGATGGATCCATGCATATATGTTTAGCGGCTAACTCTTACTCAATGTTTCAGGAGAAGGCATGCTGAAATCTTCATTATCACCAGTGGGATTGATGTAGTGATTCAGGAAGAAGTCGCTGATAAATCTATGAACCAACAACAATTCACCAGCAGGGAGCGGTTAGGGGTCCTCAGTTCTAAGATGAGCTGCAGTATTTTTAAGATCAGAATGTGCCATATGAGTGGAGTAGAAGATATTAAATAAGATAGACTTACTGGTACTAATTCGCGAGCATCTTCACAACTATCAGCAGATTTCCAGATGGAGATCATGTGTCTGCAAACATAGTATCCACAAAGGTTGATCCCTTCTTGTTGCTGAGGACACTTCAATTTTTTGTACAAAATTAGTCATGTATTTGTCCTGTTAGGATCAACCTAACCAGTGTTAGATGTATTTTTTTTCTTTCGACAGAAATAGAAGTGGTTTATTTAGAAGCTTGAACATTTGACTAGCGTAAGAAAAGGTATTTGCAGAGTATTGGATTCATTTTAAAAAATAACAGATTTCAGTGTGTAACCGGAGAAACGATCTCGTGTTGTAGAGGTAGTTCCCTCTTGAACAGGTTCCCTGGTTTAGTTTTCCACAATGTGAGCACACTGCAAATGAAGATGAATTTTGACAGTACCAATTATTGAACCAGATATGAATGCAAATTAATTTCAACATCATAGATTTCAATACCTATCCCTGAATTGCTGAAGATGCGTCAGATCCTGAGCATTTGTTGACTCTCTGAGAGAATCCATGTAGTAAATTGTGTTCTTGTTTGGAACAATGAATACCCAGATCCAGTGATTGCTACATATTAAGAAAGCCATGAACTTACAAATTATGTCAAAATCTAAAATACAATCAGTGTATGCGTGGTTGTTTATTTAACTTACCGTTCATGATATGGCCAGAGAAATGATTCTGCATGGGACGTGTTCTCGAAAATACGGGCAACCTGTTAATGGCCCACTCCCGTTCATCATTACCATGTAATGTTGTGCCATTTGCTAATGGAGGATCTATGAAATACACACTCTCCCTTTTTCTTCTCTGCGCGTTCAATCCCCTGAGAGGAATAAAATGCAGTTAGTTGTTTATCATTTACAACCTTGTATGGAGAAGTTGATAAGAGTTTGTTAAGTACTTACAAAATCAGGCATCTAACAAGAGTGGCATCGAGCTCACTGAAGTTGAAGAAGAGATATAAGTCCTCGAAATTCACACTGATGGAACCAGCATCGTGTCGGAAATGATCTCTGTTGTGGCAGATTAGCAGAACATGATGACCTACTAACATTTCATCCATGCAATATTTATGTAACTCGCGGCAACTGGAACTGCACTCATCAAAGTATTCGCTAACAAGAAATGGCTGTACATGGACGTAATTGTGTGCTTCCAGTACGTCTGCTTTATTTTTAGCAAGCACC
Source organism: Aegilops bicornis (assembly GCA_021605145.1). Taxonomy (NCBI): domain Eukaryota; kingdom Viridiplantae; phylum Streptophyta; class Magnoliopsida; order Poales; family Poaceae; genus Aegilops; species Aegilops bicornis. The sequence continues at coordinate 306,256,759 of CM038671.1, read as the reverse complement.
AAAACTATTTCTGCATCATTCATGCCGTCAGACATAATATTACTCTCCGATTCGAACAACCTGTTGTTAATTTGGTTCTGGGCGATGAGTGCTTTAAGTAAGAGGCAATCTTTCTCTTTTCTCTTTGCTCTCGGGGCGCGCTTCCTCACGGTTGCATCCTTTTTGCCCGCTTCCTTCTTCGTACTTGAAGCACTTCTGGTCCAAGGTCTGGATGGCTGAAAGGCAGACTGCAGAGTAGGCGGTAAAGCTTTGACGAACTGCTTAGCTGATGGTTTAGCTATGATGACTTTGTGGCCGAGTCTTTGGTGTGACGGACTGATGGGCTGTAGGAGCAGAGGCCTCAGACTGCTGACCATGCGTTGAAGCTATGTCAGGTTTTTGCGCAGGTGGTGCCAACTTGTTGGTGTGCTGAGGAGGCCGTGCCAACACATTGGTTTGCAAAGCAGGCAGTGTTGACGCATTGGTATGCTGATCATGCGGTTGCGGACTGACGAACTGATGAGCAGGTGGTTTAGGACCTACAGACTTCTTAGTAGGCGGTTCCGAAGCATCAGACTGCTTAGCAGTCCGTTCCACCAGGTTGGTCTACTAAGCATGTGGTGCAGCTGGGTCTCCCCCCGCTGCTTCAGCGGTCGGCATCTGAACCCGTGGTGCGTCTTCAGCAGTTGTAGGCCTGACCACTGGCTGCTCTGGGGCGGATGATGACATGGCCTGTACGGCACAAAATCGGGCGGGCTGATCATAGGTTGATGCATCAACCGTCGGATTACGAGTGTTAGGTTCCTTGGGGGATGTATGCGAGAGCTGCTGTGGCAAGGAGAGCGTCACCGGTTGAGGGGTGACATTGATTTCTCTTGGCAGGGCTTCAGGAATCCCATCCATGAAGTCTATTTCCTTTCATGGCCACTGGATGTGATGTAACAATGTTTCTCCCAATGTCCTATGCTCATCAAAGTCCCTTAGGACATTCTTCAGGGCAAATTCATTGAATCCAGGCTTTAATGTTACATTGCCCAACAAGAGGCCCTCTTCCAAGAAGGGTGGGAAAACCCAGGCTCTTGCACATTTTAGTGTACCTTCATAATGTGTAAGCATGCCCTTCAGTCTGTCTTCCATTCCAGATAGATTAGATATAGCATCATCATGAGCAGCTGCAATCTCAGTGTCGCTGGGGTCAGCTGATGTACAGCTACTCTTGTGCGGTGTTATCATGCAATAACCAGCATCCTCCATGCCCGCCTCCCCTCCTATCTGCTGGCTATTTGTCAGTGTTAGAGTCTTCTGCATCATCATTGACTCCTCCATTTCCTTTCGAACAGTCAGATACATGTCCTTCCTCAACCTTTCATACAATTCATTCTGCTTCATTTCACTCGCTTTTTTCATGCTGAGACTCTCTTCTTTGCTGAGTGTGAAAGCCCTCTTGTGCGGGACATTAACACCTATACCCCTTGCACAGCCAGGGGGCTCTCTTATTTCCAGAGCATCGGACAAAATGTCACATGGCCCCGAGTTCTTGTAGAACCTTCTAGGGATCTCGGAAGCCTTTAACATCACATGATATAGTTTTTTTGTCATGTGAGTTTTCAAAGTAATAAGTTCCATCATCACGCCTCCTTGCACGTGCCCGCAAGTAGTCTCTAGTGCATTCACCTCTGATTTCACTAAAGGTCGTTTCCTACCCGCAGCTACTGCTTCATTGTCCTCCTAGTCCCATATCGGTTTCATGCCGTAGTATCCTACCACACCCATACGGTGGGGGTGTGTGTTCCTCTTCTGAAGTTCCGATTTCTTGGCACTCTTCTTAGCAAACTCTGTAGTTGCCCTGACTTTTTTGAATTCTGCCCAGTCTGCCTTTGTAATTTGGGGGTATGCGGGGATTGGGTCCTTGCCTTCACTCAAGTACTTCTTGTACAACACGTGCTTGCAGTTTCTCCAAGCATCCCTAGCCTTCTTTAGTGCAACGTGTTCCACCTGCATTCTCCACTGCTCTGGAATGTTGAAGTGATCCATGATCTCCCAGACTATCCTTTGTCGTGTTTCTGTGTCAGCCTTTCAAAACCCGGGCAGATTAATGTTGAGCCTTGCCCTGCCAACGAAGAACTTGCCTCACTAACGGTAGATCTTCACGAAGTAGGCGATCTCCTTGCCCTTAAAAACTCCTTGGTTCAACTCCACAATCTTGTCGGAGGCTCCCAAGTGACACCTATCCAATCTAGGAGACACCACTCTCCAAGAAGTAACAAATGGTGTGTTGATGATGAACTCCTTGCTCTTGTGCTTCAAATGATAGTCTCCCCAACACTCAACTCTCTCTCATAGGATTTGGATCTGGTGGAAAGAGGATTTGAGTGGAAAGCAACTTGGGAAAGGCTAGAGATCAAGATTCATATGGTAGGAATGGAATATCATGGCCTCAACACATGAGTAGGTAGTTCTCTCTCGGAGATAGGATCTTTGGAAGTGTAGGTTCAGTCGATGGCTCTCTCCATGAATGAAGAGGAGGTGGAGGGGTATATATACCCTCCACACAAAATCTAACTGCTACACACAATTTACCAATCTCGGTGGGACCGAATCAATAAACTTCGGTCGACTGATTTTAGTAAACTTAGTGACCGTTAGGATTTTCGTGGATCGACTTGCATCTCGGTAGGACCGATATGGTTAGGGTTAGGGCATAACGTAATCTCGGTGAGACCGATTACACAAACTCGGTGAGATCGATTTTGGTAATTATCTTAACCAGAGAGTTGGTCAGGCAAACTCGGTGAGACCGATTACTCAAACTCGGTGGGACCGATTTTGGTAATGAGTTAACCAGAAAGTTTGCATTGTAATCTCGGTAGTACCGATTCTCAAACTCGGTGAGACCGATTTTGATAGTGGACATACACAGAGAGATTACAATCCCATCTCGGTGAGACCGAGATCCCTATCGGTAGAACCGATTTACCTAGGGTTTGTGGCAGTGGCTAAGACATATGGAATCGGTGGCGCCGGATAGGAAAAATCGGTGAGACCGATTTTGGCCTTAGGTTTAGGTCATATGTGGATGTGAGAAAGTAGCTGAGGGTTTTGGAGCATATCACTAAGCACATGAAGCAAGAGGCTCATTAAGCAACACCTCATCCCTCCTTGATAGTATTGGCTTTTACTATAGACTCAATGTGATCTTGGATCACTAAAATGTAAAATGAAGAGTCTTGAGCTTGAAGCTTTAGCCAATCCTTTGTCCTTAGCATCTTGAAGGAGTTCCCACATCCTTTAGTCCATGACACTCCATTGTTGAACTTATTTGAAACATACTAGATAAAAGTGTTAGTCCAACAAGAGATATGTTGACATTAATTACCAAAACCACCTAGGGAGCACTTGTGCTTTCAATCTCCCCCTTTTTTGTAATTGATGACAACATACATCAAAGCTTTAGATAAAGATATAAAGAATAGCAAGTAAAGCTTTGGAAAGACATGTAATAGGCATAGGCTCCCCCTACATGTATGCAATCATGTGAATATGGAATATAGAAGCATGTGATAGCATAACCATGATAGAGTAGGCAATGTGTTACATGTATCTTGGCCATATGCATCAGAGCAATGAATATTAAAGAAAATACCTTCATGCCCATGAGTCCTTTTTGCAAACAGTATGTACATCAGCAAGAATTCCCCATACACATGATTGTGATGCATATACTTACCTTGTAGTCTTGAGTTGGCTTAGGATGAAATGAACCTCATGTAAACAAGGTTAGATAACACAAATGCACCTACTAGCCAGAGCAAACAAAAAGAAACCACAAGAATACCAAGACTGGGATGACATGTAGAGAGTGAGTACTAAGTACTACATTGGATTTGACATGTCCCCCAGAGTAAAGATATGCAATGAATTTGAATGATTTCTTTCCCTTAGATGTCTTGCTCCCCTGAATCTAGCATGGGATACTGAGATAAGATAGGGAACAAAAAATCAGAGCTGAAAGATATAAATGAGCAGAGCTAATGCAAGCTAATGCAAATAAGCACATATGAACATGTCTTTCCCCTCAAGAAGACATGTGGTATCTCTCCTCTTGAACACCAAGCATCTGGGATCCTTGAGAGATACTTTTATCTAGTATTCTCTCCCCCTGGAGATCTCTCTCTCCTCCTGAAGGATCTCTCTCTCATTCTATGATGTGATCTCTCTAAGTGATAAGTTTGATGTGATCTCTCTCTCCCCCTTTGACATCAATTTCCAAGAGGGGCTTGAAAAAATGTGATCTCTCTCTCCCCCGTTGGAATTTGTCGTGAATGGGTTTGATCCTTGAGTCACAACATAAAGCAATGATAAAAATGTGATGCTTTTAGAGGACAAGATTCATTGAGTGGAGCTGGATCAAAGGAAACACAGAATAAGTGGCAAACTGTTTTTCCTGTTGTGAAATCGGTGGCACCGAGTGGTATGCTTCGGTGGTACCGAAAGTTTTCGGTTGGACCGAAAATAACAAATCGGTGTAACCGAGTTCATCATAGAGAAAACACTTGTCACATCAGCTCACTTGACTAATAAGATCTCACAAATATTTGCAAGGAATTTACTGAAAGATTTGCAATGAATTGGAATGCAGAAAATGCAGAACAAACAGAAAGAAATCTAGATGAAGTTTTTTTTGAAAGGGGAAACACATATGCATGAGTCAAATGCAAAAACTCAGAAAAGAACACAAGAGAACTTCATCTATAGATGGTCGGCGACACAGTCACCTATGTTAGAGTATATTGACTTAGGAGTCAAGTGAGATCACTTGATCATAGGTCATACTCATCGTTTAAGCTCAAAATGGGGTTGCCATTTTTCGTTTAAGCATCTTGATGTATTCACATCTTGTCGAGTTGCTTTAACTCATGTCTTGGAGTAAAGCTTCTCTAAGATGGAATAACATACCTTGGTTGATGGTGTCGTCCATGTAGTTGAACTTGTGTGGGTTGCTCCAGGTTGATGTAGCTCATCAAGAATTTGGAGCACCACTTGGAATTTGAGTCCATCTTCCTACATGGGTTTGTTCATGCAAGGAAGAGCACTTGTGTATCCAATAATGACAATCATGAAGCTCAACATAAAATATGTCAAAGGATATGTTTAAATGGTTTTGTGCTTCCTTGGCTTCATCCACCTTGTGTAGAGACTTGGTGATGTAGAGATTGCTCAAGATATGAGTAGATTACAACCTCATGGAATTTGATTCAACCAAGTACCTACATGGGTTAGATAACATGCAAGATACAAATATATCCAAGACATAAGATTTCCATCATAGGTGAGGTATCAAGGATTAGGCATAAGCTCATGTCTTGCATGTATCCAATGGAGTTTCTACTCCAAGTTTGAAGCATCAATGATGTTCAATTCTCCTCTTAACCTGCAAAACACTTTCTCATCAAGAGGTTTAGTGAATATATCCGCAAATTTCTTTTCGGTGCGAACATGCTTAAGATCAATGTCACCCTCAGCCACATGATCTCGAATGAAATGATGACGAACTTCAATATGCTTAGTTCCAGAATGTTGCACAGGATTATGTCCAATTTTGATAGCACTTTCATTGTCACAAAGCAATGGAACATGTTTCACATATATCCCATAGTCTTTAAGAGTTTGGGTCATCCAAAGTAATTGAGCACAACTTGAACCAGCGGCAATGTATTCCGCTTCGGCAGTGGATAAGGATATCGAAGTTTTGTTTCTTGGAGGACCAAGACACAAGAGATCTACCAAGAAATTGACAAGTACCAAGTGGACTTTCTATCAACCTTGTCTCCGCATAGTCCGAGTCGGAGTAGCCAACAAGATCGAAAGAGGCCCTCTTAGGATACCAAATGCCAAAATTTGGTGTATGGATTAAGTATCTCACTATCCTTTTCACGGCCTTAAGATGACATTCTTTAGGGGCAGCTTGATATCATGCACACATGCACACGCTTAGCATAATATCAGGACGTGAAGCACATAGATATAACAATGAACCAATCATAGAGTGATAAACCTTTTGATCAACCGGTTTACCATCTTTGGTCAAGTCAAGATGTCCACTAGTAGGCATAGGTGTAGACATACCTTTGCATTCTTGCATATTGAACATCTTGAATAAGTCCTTAGTGTACTTCGTTTGAGAGACAAAGGTACCTTCCTTAGTTTGCTTTATTTGCAACCCAAGAAAGAATTTGAGTTCACTCATCATTGACATCTCAAACTTCTCCGACATTAGCTTTCCAAACTTTTCACTAAAATGAGGGTTAGTTGATCCAAATATGATATCATCAACATAAATTTGGCATACAAATAATTCACCATTAACCCTTTTAGTAAAAAGTGTGGAATCAATTTTCCCAATTTCAAAGCCTTTTTCAAGAAGAAACTTGGTCAAGCATTTATACCATGCTCTAGGAGCTTGTTTAAGACCATAAAGAGCTTTGTGAAGTTTGTAAACCTGATTGGGTTTCCTAGGATTGACAAAGCCGGGAGGTTGCTTAACATAGACTTCCTCCTCTATTTCACCATTTAGAAAAGCACTTTTAATGTCCATTTGGTACAAGGTGATATTATGGTGATTAGCATAGGCAAGTAAGATGCGAATGGACTCAAGTCTAGCAACGGGAGCATAAGTCTCACCATAGTCCATACCTTCGACTTGTGTGTAGCCTTGGGCGATGAGACATGCCTTGTTGCGAACTACTTGTCCATCTTCATCTTGCTTGTTGCGAAACACCCATTTGGTATCGATGATGTTGTGGTTGTTGTCGGGCTTCTCAACCAATGTCCAAACTTGGTTCCTCTCAAAATTGTGTAGCTCTTCATGCATAGCATTTATCCAATCCGGATCTTCCAATGCTTCTTCAACCTTCATAGGTTCAATTCTAGAGATGAAATAATAGTTTTCACAAAAGTTAGCTAAACGAGTTTTAGAGCGAGTGATTCTCTCGGTTTGAATATCATTGTAGATTTGCTCGACGGGATGGTCTTTAGCAATTCTTGCTCGAACTCGTGAAAGCTTTTGCTTGGGCCTTCGTTGAACATCTTCTTCATCTTGTTCTTCTTCTTGGCCTTCTTCATTGTTGGCGTTGTCGTTCTCTTGTCGAGGTGGAGAAGGAGGTTGTTGACATTCATCTTGATGCACTTCCTCGCTTTTCTTCATCTTGGTGTGTCCCACTTGTGGATGCTTCCGTATCAACTCTTGGTTTACCTTGTCGTGAAGTAGAAGCTTCCACTTGGATGCACGAGGTACTCTCCTTCACCTCCGTTGGATGGACCTTGCCAATAGACAAGTCTTGGATTGCTTCCAAAGGGTCTTTGTCTCCTACATCAATTGGCAATTGCTCTATTTGCGAGCCGTTAGATTCATCAAACTTCACATCTACCGTCTCTTCAACCTTTCGGGTGAAATTGTTGTAGACACGGTAAGTGTGAGAGTTTGAGCCATAACCTAGTAGGAAACCTTCATGAGACTTAGGAGCAAATTTAGAGCGACGATGCTTATCAAGAATGTAGCACTTTGAGCCGAATACTCGAAAGTATCCAACTTGGGGTTTGTTACCGGTGAGGAGCTCAGATGTCCGCCTTGCCGAGTAGCTTGTGAAGATACAAGCGTTTTGTTGCATGACAAGTCGTCTCAACCGCTTCGCCCAAAAGTGCTTCGGTGTCTTGTACTCATCAAGCATCGTTCTCGCCATTTCGATGAGCGTACGGTTCTTCCTCTCAACAACTCCATTTTGTTGAGGTGTGTACATAGCCGAGAACTCGTGTGAAATCCCTTCTTCATCAAGAAATGTGTCCACATTTGCATTCTAGAACTCTGTTCCGTTGTCGCCGAACCTTCTTGATCTTCACTTCAAATTGGTTTTGGGCCTTCCTAAGCGAAGCTTTTGAAGATCTTTTGGACCTGCGATTTATCATCGAGAAAGAACACCCACGTAAATCTTGAAAAATCATCAACTATAACTAAACCAAAAGAATTTCCACCGAGACTCTTGTAGGAGTTGGGACCAAAGAGATCCATGTGAAGTAGCTCGAGTGGCCTCTTTGTGGTCATGATGTTCTTCACGGGATGCCTTCCTCCAACCTGTTTACCTGCTTGACAAGCACTGTAAAGTCTATCCTTATCAAATATGACATCCTTAACTCCAAGGATATGATTCCCTTTAATAAGCTTGTCAAGGTTTCTCATGCCAACGTGACCTAATCGTTTATGCCATAACCAACCTTTTGAGGATTTAGCAATGAAGCAAGTTTTAGGTTGAGCCTTTTTAGTGAAATCAACAATGTATAGATCACCTCTACGTATACCGGTAAAGACCATTTTATGATTGTCTCAACGAAACACTTGGCAATCAATTTCAGTAAATAGAACATTGAAACCGAAATCAGCAAGTCTAGATACTGAAAGTAAGTTGTACCCAAGAGATTCAACGAGCATGACATTATTAAAGGAGCTATCATGTGAGATGGCCACCTTACCGAGGCCAACCACCTTACCCTTTGAGTTGTCACCGAAAGTGAAAAACTTTCGAGGACTATCATTTTCAGGAAGCTCACGAAACATGTCTTTATCTCCTGTCATGTGATCGGTACATCCACTATCAAGAACCCATTCCTTTCCTCCTGACACATATCCCTGAAGATTTGCCATAAGACCAAAATGTCTCATTGCATCATCAAGATCAAAGTCACTATCATCATCCTCATCATAGTATCCATGTTCAACATCGTCATGTGGTGGATCAAATCCTAGAGAGGGTAATTCATTAGAGTGAGTTTGATAATGATCTTGCTTATGAATTCTTATAGCTTCGGAAATAATATCACTAATAATTCCAACATCTCCTTTGGCACGCATAAGGTCGGTAAGTTCAAATAGACGATCACCAAACATAGGATCACTAGTATTCATTTTACTCAAAGCAATAGACTTATAGAGAATTTCATCTAGATTTTTCAAGGAATAATTTGGAAAGCGTTCCTCAAGAAATTTCCATATAGTGTAGGCACACTCAAAAGTAGGCAATATTCTAATCAAATTTCTAGGCAAGCCTCTAGTGATAAGATTAACAGTTCTAAGATTTCTAGTCATGTCAATAAATTCATCAAGGGTAGGATGCGTAGGATCAACATGAGGTGCACAAGGGCTAGCAATGTACTTGTTCAAATGATATTGATTGAAAATTACAACCATCTCATTTTTCCACTCATGAAAATACTCTCCATCAAGAATAGGCACTCTATGACTAAGACTCCCCAAAGTAGGCTCATCCATCTTCCTCCAATGGTGACTGAACCAATGCAATGGAGACCAAAGCTCTGATACCACTTGTAGGATCTTGAGAAGAGGTGTCTAGATGGGGGGGGGGTGATTAGACACTAAGTACCAAAGTTGCAGTTTTTTAACCTTATTAAAGTTTAAGTGGAGTTTAGGCACAAGTTTAACATTCTCAATACATAACAAGCAAGCATGCAATGAGTATATGAGCAGCGGAAAGTAAAGCATGCAACTTGCAAGAAAGTAAAGGGAAGGGTTTGGAGGATTCAAACGCAATTGGAGACAAGGATGTTTTTGGCGTGGTTCCGAAAGGTGGTGCTATCGTACTTCCACGTTGGTGGAGACTTGAACCCACGTAGGGTAACGGTTGCACGAGTCCACGGAGGGCTCCACCCACGAAGGGTCCACGAAGTAGCAACCTTGTCTATCCCATCATGGCCGTTGCCCACGAAGGACTTGCCTCACTAGCGGTAGATCTTCACGAAGTAGGCGATCTCCTTGCCCTTACAAACTCCTTGGTTCAACTCCACAATCTTGTCGGAGGCTCCCAAGTGACACCTAGCCAATCTAGGAGACACCACTCTCCAAGAAGTAACAAATGGTGTGTTGATGATGAACTCCTTGCTCTTGTGCTTCAAATGATAGTCTCCCCAACACTCAACTCTCTCTCATAGGATTTGGATCTGGTGGAAAGAGGATTTGAGTGGAAAGCAACTTGGGAAAGGCTAGAGATCAAAATTCATATGGTAGGAATGGAATATCTTGGCCTCAACACATGAGTAGGTAGTTCTCTCTCAGAGATAGGATCTTTGGAAGTGTAGGTTCAGTCGATGGCTCTCTCCACAAATGAAGAGGAGGTGGAGGGGTATATATAGCCTCCACACAAAATCTAACCGTTACACACAATTTACCAATCTCGGTGGGACCAAATCAACAAACTCGGCCTACCGATTTTAGTAAACTTAGTGACCGTTAGGATTTTCGGTGGGATCGACTTGCATCTCGGTAGGACCCGATATGGTTAGGGTTAGGGCATAACGTAATCTCGGTGAGACCGACATACAAACTTCGGTGAGACCGATTTTGGTAATTAAGCTTAACCAAAGAGTTGGTCGTGCAAACTCGGTGAGACTGACACTCAAACTCGGTGGGACCGATTTTGGTAATGAGTTAACAGAAAGTTTGCATTGTAATCTCGGTAGTACCGATTCTCAATCTCGGTGAGACCGATTTTGATAGTGGACATACACAGAGAGATTACAATCCCATCTCGGTGAGACCGAGATCCCTATCGGTAGAACCGATTTGCCTAGGGTTTGTGGCAGTGGCTAAGACATATGGAATCGGTGGCGCCGGATAGGAAAAATCGGTGAGACCAATTTTGGCCTTAGGTTTAGGTCATATGTGGATGTGAGAAAGTAGCTGAGGGTTTTGGAGCATATCACTAAGCCCATGAAGCAAGAGGCTCATTAAGCAACACATCATCCCTCCTTGATAGTATTGGCTTTTCCTATAGACTCAATGTGATCTTGGATCACTAAAATGTAAAATGAAGAGTCTTGAGCTTGAAGCTTTAGCCAATCCTTTGTCCTTAGCATCTTGAAGGAGTTCCCACATCCTTTAGTCCATGCCACTCCATTGTTGAACTTATCTGAAACATACTAGATAAAAGTGTTAGTCCAACAAGAGATATGTTGACATTAATTACCAAAACCACCTAGGGAGCACTTGTGCTTTCAATTTCCCTCAGTGATGAAACCAAGGTATCGAACCAGTAGGAGAACCAAGCAACACAACATAAACAGCACCTGCACACAAACAACAACACCTCGCAACCCGACGAGTTAAAGAGGTTGTCAATCCTTCCGGGGTATGGCACCTCATGATAGGCAAACGGACGTGAGGTAAATTGTAGTAGATTGATAGATCGAACACCAAATAAAATAAATAAAGATAAAACACAGCAAGGTATTTTTGGATTAATAGATTCGAATAAAAATGCAAAGGAAAAGTAGATCGCAAGGCAAATATATGAAAAAGAAGACCCCGGGGCTGTAGGTTTCACTAGTGGCTTCTCTCTAGAAAATAGCAAATAGTGGGTAAACAAATTACTGTTGGGCAACTGATAGAACTTCAAATAATTATGACGATATCCAGGTAATGATCATTACATAGGCATCAAGTCCAAGATTAGTAGACCGACTCCTGCTTGCATCTACTACTATTACTCCACACATCGACCGCTATCCAACATGCATCTAGTGTATTAAGTTCATGAAAAAACGGAGTAATGCAATAAGAACGATGACATGATGTAGACAAGATCCATTATGTATTGTGGCAGATAGGGATCTCATCTTTTTATCCTTAGTAGCAACGATACATACATGTCGATTCCCTTTCTATCACTGGGATCAAGCACCGTAAGATCAAACCCACTACCAGGCACCTCTTCCCATTGCAAGATAAATAGATCAAGTTGGCCAAACAAAACGCAAATATCAGAGAAGAAATACGAGGCTATAAGAGATCATGCATATAAGAGATAAAAGAATCTAAAATAACTTTTGTGGATATAAAAAGATATAACTGATCATAAACTCAAAGTTCATTAGATCCCAACAAACACATTGCAAAAAGAGTTACATCATATGGATCTCCAAGAGACCATTGTATTGAGAATTTAGCGAGAGAGAGGAAGCCATCTAGCTACTAACTACGGACCCGAAGGTCTACAAAGCACTACTCACGCATCATCGGAGAGGCACCAATGGAAGTGGTGAACCCCTCCGTGATGGTGTCTAGATTGGATCTGGTGGTTCTGGACTCTGCGGCGGCTGGATGAATATTTCGTCGATGGTTCTAGGGTTCTAGTATTTTTGGGGTATTTATAGAGCAAATGTGACGCCCCAAGACCGACGATCCAGAAGACTTCCATATTTTGTGACCTCCGTGTGTTTTTTTATTTGTGCTTGCTCTATTTATTTTGCATTGCATCATGTCATCATGCCAGCATGTCATTTAATTTTTAAAACTCAGCTAAATAAATTGCATGGATCTTTGATCCATTTAAATCGAGGGAATTCACATGGCGATTCTCTTTAAAACATATCATCTTGATATTTAGAGAGCTATAGTAAATATTCCAATTGTTTGGATTTACCGCAAACACACTTACAAAATATCCTAATGCCTTTATTGTCTTAATTCTTGGTTTCCAACCTTGCCATATATTCTTTCATCGCTTTCCCAAGCTCCACCAAAATTCACAACATTTTTGGACCTTCCTTTTATCAAGTCCTAGTTCAAACCCATTTGAATTATAAATGAGTTTGAATTTAAATCTTTCGGTCTTGCCCACTTCTATTTTCTTGGAACAAGCATATTTTTTTATGAAGTCCGGAAAATTGTCCCCATCTTGTAAATCCTTTTCCTAACCCTCTCTTTCTTTTTATTCTATTTAATTGTTTTCTGCTAAAGAAAATATAAGAGAGAGAAGAGAGAGGTAAGCCCAGCCAGGCCTCCGCCATTTCCTCTCCACTGGCCGACCCAACCGCCTCTCAGCCCAAATTCCCACCAGCTCTAACCCTAGCCCGATCCCCTCGATCCATCTCCTCCTCGTCGTTCCCAGGCGCTCTCTCCCGATCCCCATCTCTCCCTCTCGATTCCCTCCAGTGCGCCCTTGTGCCAAGCCCCTCCACTCGATCTCTTCCTCGCGCTTCCCCTCAGCGCCGTCATCTCTCTCGATCCCCTCGTCCTCCTCCCGAGCCGCGGCCGCTGCCGGATCCATCGTCCCCGCCATCACCGTCTGCCCGGCCAAGTCCCTCTGCCTCCTCCTCGCCAGCGCTCGGCCTCCTCCCCGAGCTCATGCTCCCTTCGTCCATGGCGCCAGCCAGCCCCGCAGGGCCGTCCTCGTCGCCCTTCCTCCTCCTGCATCAGGCGTCCCCGTCGCCGAGCCCCTCGCCGCCCTTCTCCACCTCTCCTGAGCCCCGTCTGCCGGCCACCGGAGCCGCTGCTGGCTGCCTGCGCCTTCGTCCCCAGCCGCCCTCGGCCTTCTCCTCGTCGCCGCAGACGCGACCACCAGGAGCTCCGCCGCCTCGAGCCTCCTCTCGCTCGAGCTCCACCTCCCTCGCACTTGATGGCACCGCTGCCATCTCTGCTGCTTTGTGCCATGCTTGCCTTGGGCCCCGTGTAGCCTCCCGTGTTCATGCAGCCACCGCTGACCTCCTCAAGATCAGGACCCGGAGACCCAGGCGCTCATTGCTAGTTCCGGTGGGCGTCAAGTACAGCCGATGACCCTAGATGTCTACGACGTCAAGTACCACTACAACCCAATGTTCGACTTCGTGGATTTCGCCAAGATCCTCTCGACAAACGCACGACTACGGGGTGATGCGCCAAGTACCCTCGGATCGTCAAGTTCGACTACACGGAGCTGTCAAGTACCACTACGATTGTCGTGTGCATCTACGGATCGCCAAGTACCCCTACGCATGGATATGCCAAGTTCGCTTCACGACCCGTGTACCACTACCGTCGACCCCGGAGACATCGGATGCGTCAAGTTCCTCCCCGAAAACGAACGTGTACAACTACTTCCTCTACGACCGTCACGAGAACGACTACTTTCCCTCCGAACCGATTCGCTTCGAAGATGCACGCTTCGAAGGTATAATCCCGAGATGATCACCCGTGGATCGAATGCATGTGTTGTATGAGATGCTCGAGTTTTGCACCATGATCGAATCGTCCTTGCGATGCCCCTCTTTTGCCATGCCACCGTTCCGTGGGAACCCGGTAATTGGGATCACCCCACCATCTTGCATGACTCGCTCACGTCCACACTTTCCTTTGCACCGGTATCTCAATCGAGTTATCGGAACCGGAATGTTGCCGTGGCACCATTTCCGTTGTCGTTGCCGTGGCACCCTTTTTTCGCTTCCGCCACTTAATTTACAAATGCTTCATAATGCTCTTGTCAACATTTTCATAAAAATTGCATAAAACCTGCACATGTCATCCGCATCATGATAACAACATTTAAATGATTATAATTGTTGTTTGCATTAATTTGCTTAAATGCCATGCTAAAATGATTTATTTCATAACTAAATAACTGTAGCTCGGATTTAAATAAATTATATATGTAAATGGGGTGGAAAAATGCCTAGTTTAACTTGGTGCACTTTATTTTGCTGCTTAATAACATTAAAATTGTGTTTAGGGCAGAACAGTAGCAAATTCGAAATATGCATATGGAGATTTCCGGAGTTGTTGTTTGTTATTTCCGGCCTCATTTAAATTTGCCTAAATAGTTAGTTTACTTATGCTTCACCTCTTGCCATGTTTAACAACATTTAATATTGTTTGGTAGCCTAACCGAGAGTGAAATAAATAATCGTCTGTGGTGTTTCGTCAATATGCAACTCGTTGCATATTGAGCTCCACTTAATTTGTAATGTTGTTTGTTGCACTTTGCCATGCCATGCTATTTAAACCGGACATGCATCATACTTGTTTGTGCATCGTGCCATGATTATGCTTGTGTGTTTACCATGTTGTTTGCTTCTTTCCGGTTTGCTTCTTCGTTAGCTTCGGTTTCGTTCGGAGTTGTGAGGATTCGTTCGACTACATCCGTTTGTCTTCTTCATGGACTCGTTCTTCTTCCTTGCGGGATTTCAGGCAAGATGACCATACCCTCGAAATCACTTCTATCTTTGCTATGCTAGATGCTCGCTCTTTTTGCTATGCCTATGCTGCCATGCCTACCACTTGCTATATCATGCCACCATATTGCCATGTCAGCCCCTAACCATCCTTTCCTAGCAAACCGTTGATTGGCTATGTTACCGCTTTGCTCAGCCCCTCTTATAGCGTTGCTAGTTGCAGGTGAAGATGAAGTTTGTTCCTTGTTGGAACATGGAGATGTTGTTCCTTGTTGGGGATATCACAATATATATCTGCTATAATTAATACATCTATATACTTGGTAAAGGGTGGAAGGCTCGGCCTTATGCCTGGGGTTTTGTTCCACTCTTGCCACCCTAGTTTCCGTCATACCGGTGTTATGTTCCTTGATTTCGCGTTCCTTACACGGTTGGGTGATTTATGGGATCCCCTTGACAGTTCGCTTTGAATAAGACTCGTCCAGCAAGGCCCAACTTTGGTTTTACCATTTGCCACCTAAGCCTTTTCCCCCGGGTTTTCGCGAGCCCGAGGGTCATCTTATTTTAAACCCCGGCCAATGCTCCTCACGAGTGTTGGTCCAAACTAGAGCACCGTCTTGGGACCATTCCTGGGCAACTTGGATTACGCCGGTTCCTCGTGACGCTTAGCTTATCCGGTGTGCCACGAGAACGAGATATGTGCAGCTCCTATCGGGATTTGTCGGCACAATCGGGCGGCTTTGCTGGTCTTGTTTTATTGCTTTGTCGAAATGTCTTGTAGTCCGGGATTCCGAGATTGATCGGTCTTCCTGGTAGAAGGAATATCCTTCGTTGACCGTGAGAGCTTATAATGGGCTAAGTTGGGACACCCTGCAGGTAATATCTTTCAAAGCCGTGCCAGCGGTTATGAGGCAGATGGGAATTTGTTAATGTCCGGTTGTAGAAAACCCGAAGTTGACCTCAAATAAAATACACATCAACGGCGTGTGTAACCGTGATGGTCTCTTCTCGGCGGAGTCCGGGAAGTGAACACGGATGTTGGAGTTATGTCCGACATAAGTAGTTCAGGATCACTTCTTGATCGCTACTAGCTTCACGTCCGTGCTTTGCTTCTCTTCTCGCCTCTCTTTTGCGAAATAGCCACCATATATGCTAGTCGCTTGCTGCAGCTCCACTGTACTACTCTGTCCTTCCTACAAGCTTAAATAGTCTTGATCTCATGGTGTGAGATTGCTGAGTCCCCGTGACTCACAGATACTTCCAAAACAGTTGCAGTGCCGACGATGCCGGTCAGTAGTGACTCAACCGAACTCAAGTGGGAGTTCGACGAGGAACGTGGTCGTTACTATGTGTCTTTTCCAGATGATCGATAGTGGTGCCCAGTTGGGGACGATCGGGGATCCTGTGTAGCATTTGGGGTATCTTCTTTTATTTTGGTTCCGTGAGTCGGACCACAGTGTACTCTGAATGATGGATGTTTATTTATGTATTGTGTGAAGTGGCTATTTGTAAGCCAACTATGTACCCCTTTCCCTTATTTATTACATGGGTTGTGTGAAGATTACCTCACTTGCGACATTGCTTTCAATGCGGTTATGCCTCTAAGTCGTGCCTCGACATGTGGGAGATATAGCCGCATCGGGGGCGTTACAGCAAAGAGGCGGCCCGGGGGGCACCCGAGGTGGGCATAACCCACCAGGGTGCCTGGGCGTCCTAGCGCACCCTGGTGGGTTGTGCCCGCCTCGGGGCACCCCAGGTGCAACCAGGGCCCATTGCCTTCCTTCTGGCCCATAAAAAATCATCATGGAGTTTCGTGGCATTTGGACTCCATTTGATATTGATTTCCTGCGATGTAAAAAACATGGAAAAACAGCAACTGGCACTTGGCACGATGTCAATAGGTTAGTACCAAAAAATTATATAAAATGACTATAAAATGATTATAAAACATCCAAGATTGATAATAAAACAACATGGAACAATAAAAAAATATAGATATGTTGGACACGTATCACATCTCCCCACCCCACCCCCACGTTCTTCCTCCTTGGGCTCGTGCCCAACCCCGAGCAACCACCGCCCCATCCAACCGACCCCGACCAACCGGCGCTACCGCGCCCCTAGCCGTCGCGCCGCTGCTTTCTTTCTTCCCCGAATCCGAGCGCCAGCGACCGCGCGCCATCATGCCTCCACAGATCTAATCGTCGTGATCCATCGACAGCGCCGACAACGGTGCGGGTCATGTTCCATGGCTGCTGGAGCCAGGCGACCGATGAGCTGCCTCCTCCCCAGCGTGGTTAGTTCCCATGGCCGGCCGAACAACACCGCGGGCGCTGCCGGGCTGCTCGGCTCTGCCCCCATCCCCAACAACCACAGCCTCCCCATGCAGGTCAGGTTCGGCCGCCATGTTTCCTGTAGGTGTGGGATCCTGAGTGGCCGCAGGTGGTACCAGCAGTCCGCTCGAGTTCTATTGGGATCCATGGCGGAGGATGCCGACCAACACGGCCACGAGCCCCCAATCCGTCTCCTCCGCCCGAACCGCGGCTCCACTTCCCCACGAGGATGCTAGCCGGCCACCGACGACCCAAATATCTGCACTTTGAGTATAAAGCCCGAGCCCTCCGTCACTTTCATTCCACCAGCTGCCACCAAAGAAAAGCCAGATGGATCTTGACCTGGGAGAGGTCACAGAGGAGGAGGGGGATGCCGTCGATGTGAGGGTTGCAGTAGCGGAGCAGAGGAGGAGGAGGAGGAGGCGCAGGCGCAGGCAGAGGGCATGACGTGCCGCCGAGGAGGAAGTGGAGGCAGAGTTCAACAGACGCCATGCACGCGAGGTGATGGATACTTGCAACTCCAATGAACTGGAGCTACTTTTCCCAGAGGGCAGGGGAAGGAACCATATTCATATCGTCAGTTGGGCTAGGTCGAGAGTAGCCATGGCTTCACATCCATCCATCAGGGCCAAATGTCGTCGTTTCTTTGATCGTTATTGTCACACCCTGATTTTCATGCTACAACACTTAAGATAGTAAATCATGATAAAATGTGGTTTGACAAAAAACTTTTGAGTGTTTTGGACTTTGCTTGATTTGGTTTTTGTCTACTGTTTGCAAATGCTCTAAATATCAAATAAATCCTCCAACTCATATACTTCATCTCCTTGCTCCAAACTCTTGAACCAATGATCATGCCATGTGTATAGGACATAAAAATAATTTCTTGTAAAAATATTTTGGCCAAAAGGTATTTTCTAAATTTAGTTTTCCAAAAACCCCTGAATTGAGGTTTGCACTGCAAGTACTTAATTAAAGGCAGTAAAAATCTTTCCAAAAATATATTTGACTCCTATTAGATATAGGATACCCAGAAACCACAAAATATAATTTTAAAAGTTATTTTCCTATTTTATTTAAAAGCTTTTTCTTCAGGCCAGAAATGGTCTTTAATAGGGAAAAATTATTTTTATTGTTTTAAAAATATTTGACAAAATTTTGGGAAACTCAGTGGACATATATTTTCCATATATAAGAGTTTCAACATATGGTCATGATCAAAATATTGGACAAAACCTCCCAAAACCATTTCTGCTCGTTTCAAGGATTTGAAATATTTATACAGGAAATATTTTCATAAAAATCCAAGAAAATTCTAACAATTTACATATGACATTTTTGATGATTTTGCCAAGTACCATTCCATGGAGAATAGTATAACCCCACGAAACCCTCCCAAAACCACTTCTGTCCTTTTTCAAGTTTGAACAACTTTGCACTACCAAACATGTCCAAATGTTCTCAAACCTTGTGAACATGCTCAAATGGTCTAATAATGCATCTATACCAAGTGGTACAAGTTGGAGAACAAGTTAACTTGATCAAAGTGCCCCAAAACCCTTCCTGTCCAGAACCAAATTTGAACAACTCTACATTGGCAACTTTCTCCTTTTGATCTCAACTTTTGTGGACATGCTCATAACCTCAAATGATGACACTACACCAAGTGGTGCATCAAGGAGAATAAATTTGCATGACTAAATCTTGGCAAAGCCATTTCTGCTGATTTCTAGGGTTTACCAAAGTTACATTGGCTACTTTGCCCAAATGAGCTCAAACTTGGTGGAACACCCTACTTATATGTGCCATTCCATCCTGTTAATTCTCATGGCAAGTGGAATAAATTTTTTGCCTGCACCAACAACAAACACCTTCTGCCATTTCTCCAAAATCATCATTTTGACCACTTCCACTCTTCTCCATGACCCTATCTTTTTACCACATCCCCTCCTAGTCCCCTTGCACCTCCGGAGCAATGGCAAATCCATAGCTCAATTATTGGAGGGGTAAAACCCCAATTTACCTCCCTGGACAGCCCCTCTCTCCATCTTCTTCTACCTCTCTCCTCTCCTACTGGCTCACTAGGGCATCCAAGGCCACCACCCCTTTGTTTACTCCTCCCCAGATCCCCTAGACACTAGTGGCCATGCCCTGGGCGCCAGAAAGATGCCAATGCCAGCCATAGATGCGCTCTGGAGCGCGCTATAGTGCTCCCTAGCACCGTAGCCGCTCTCTGCCCGAGCCACCAGACCACCTAGGGCCTCCCCCTCGTGTCCCCCGAGGTCGCCTTGACGTCCAGTACACGGAAGCTGGTCGGCCCCCTCCTCCCTCTCTCCCTCCTGCCCGTGCTCACGCGTGCCTCCGAAAGCACCCGGCCAGCTGGCCCGATCTTGGCGCCAGACGCTGGGACCCGTAGGAGCTCGCCCCGCTCCTTCTTCCCTTCCCACTTGACCTGGTCCACGCCCACGAACACCCCGGACATGGCAGAGTGTGCCAATTCGGCCTCCGGCATCACCTAGGCCGTGGCCATGGACGCCGTCCACGGTGCACCGTCACCCCACCTTAAACGACCATCCCGAGCCCCTCCTCTGGGCGCCATTCGTTCTATCTTCCCCCCTAGAGACCTCCTCGAGCAGCCAGCTCCTCCTCCCGTGCCTCCCTTCTCCTCCTACCACCGCACGGCCGCCGCTTAGGCTCGCTCAAATTCGAGAACCGCCGAGCTCACCTCCCTCCCATTCCTCCACCACAGGGGTCCTCGTAGTTCGGCGATCCTCCCCACCTCCTCAAACCTTCGCGGGGACTCCCGAGCGCTAGGGGCCACTGAGGGCCGACGGCTTCCCCCGCCGCCGTCGAAGCCGTGGTCATCTCGGTCCCCTCCGGTGGCACAGACCGACCCCAACGGATCCGCCGCTCTGCGCTGAGCTCTCCCATAGGCGGAGCGCCGCGGGAGACGGCCGGGGGCGCCGGCTATCACCGGACGAGCGCCGGCGTGCACTCTGCCTCCCTGCTCTGTCTCGATCGGGAGGTAGAGGACGACCGCCCCGCCAGCTGGCATGGGGGCCCGCCTATCGGCGACAGCGGCAACCGAGCCGGCCCCGCAGGTCAGGTTAAGTGGAGGCGGGACCAGGGAAGCCGCTTGCCCCGCTGGGTGGCGCCTTCCTGCAGTGCGCCTTCGACGTCACCTCCTCCCTCGCGCAGACTGAGCCAATGGGCCGAGCCCAGTAGGCGCTGTTTAGCTGGGCTTCGCCTAGTGCGCTTTATATGGTTGACTCCCTTTCTTCTTTTTCTTTTCATAAATATTGTAAAATTCCTAAACAATTCAAATTAACTCCAAATTTGATGATTCAAATTTCTAGTAGTTTCTAAATTCATTCCCAATCACATGGTGCTACTTGCACATTTTTACAGAAATATTTCTTTCACAAATAATTAGCAGATCCTATTTTTCCATTTCTTTGATAAACTTTCGAAAATCACAGAGAGCCCATTTTTGATCCAAATTCCATGATTCAAAATCCTAGATTTCTATAAGTTCAAAACTTAGTTTTTCAACATTTTTACTAATACTTTCTGTATCACCTCAAATAATGGTCTTCATATATAGCCAAATTTGCAAATTCATAGGAAAATCATCTCAACTCCAAATCCAGTGAAACCAATTCCTAGATGCTTCTAAAATCATCCTTTGTTAAATGGGTGACTTTGCTCATTTTTCAAAAATATATTTCTATACACTTCTTGCAAATCCATAAACCCCTTGATTCCATCATATCGAAATGTTTAGAAATATCCATTGATCCACTTCCAATGAAATCACTTTGGTCATTCCTCATATGACCAGAGGTATCCAATAAAAGTCAACTTCATATTTTAGAGCACTTTTATTTTCTGCCTTGTTGCGTTGCTTACTATGATTGTTTCCGACGTTAGTTGGCGAAGTAGACGAAATACTCGGAGATGGACCAGAAGGCTTGAAGACTCTGATGAACCAGGCAAGCAGCCCTTTGCCATGTCTATGAAACCCTTTTTATGTATCTCATATAGAATTTTATTATTGTTGCATCGGAAACATGATGAGATGGTAGCCACTTTGGTGGGTTGCCTTCATTCTTCCTCATTAATACTTGCATTGTGCATGACCCTACCTTCTTATGAGGGTTATGCCGGTGGGAGTAGATAGGATGCTAAAGTAGTGCTACGCAAAAAGGGACGGGAATATGCATGGCGATGGAGACAAATTATTTTCAAAAGACTTTTCGAAAACCCCATCGGGTGCCACTTATGCCCTGGGGAGATGATGTGTTGGGTAACCACTTGATGACGAAGTGGTGTACCGAGGCAAGTGTGTGTGTTGTTTCCGAAAATGGATTAGATTTAAGATTTGTCGACTGTCCCAACCTTACATGCGCAACCACTCTACCCTTATATGGGAAAGGGCATTATTGACTACTTAGGCCGATACTAGCTTGGAGCCCGCATTACTAGTAACGGGGGAGAGTTGGTGCTCTCTCTCGGGACGGGGTCGTGCCAGGTAGGGCGGCCATGAATGTTTTCACAGGTCACCGGATACACCGTTGTGTCCCCTCTCGGATGTTACGATCTCGAGTGAATCTCGTATGATGTACATCGTGAGGATACGGAACAATGAGTGGACTCCTTGTTAGTGTCGTCTAGGGAAAGATAGTGATCGGGTGCTTACCCCGGGTACTTGAAGTACCGCGGGTCGTGGATGACACGGAAGTTCCCCAGATCTTGTGGGTAAAGTGCGCAACCTCTGCAGAGTGTAAAACTACTCGAATAGCCGTGTCCACGGTCAAGGACAGTTGGGCGGTGCTGCTTAAACTACGTCCAGAGCTTTGCAAACCAGTGTGTGTGTGTTGATAAAACTACTTGGGTCAAGTCAAAGGACTTGATATGATTGAGTTGGGTTGGTGCCCACTCTATTTATGTTGATATCTGTAACCTGTCCTCATGGTTACTTGAATTCTCCTGATGCATGTCTTCCAAGTTGTTGAACATATTATTGCACTCAAAACTAGCTTTCGCAAAAATTTACCTATATCATGCAATGTTGTATCTTGAACCAAAACATGGGTTGCTTGCAGTACATTCAAAGTACTCATTGGCTTGCCACTGGTTATTTTATTGGCGGACATGAAAGAACGAGGATATGATGAACAATACTTGGTGATGAACATGCGAGCTAGGGCGCTTCCCGGTCGGAATGCACAGCAGGGTTAAGGCAGATGGCATGGGTCCAAGTTGTGATTGAAGGTTTCCGCTGCGATGATACACTCAAGACTTGACCATAATGGTCCTACTTGTGTAAAACAGTATGTATGGATGTAAGACTCTTGTTATTCAGCTTCTGTGTGTCAAGTGAGCATTGATCTCTGGATCACTTTACACGTGCATTCGGTGATCTCGACTTATGAGTCGGGGTCCCCACAGAGCTGGTATCAGAGCCATCCTGACTGTAGGAAGCCTTAGTTAGCATGGTCGTTAGTTAGGGTAAAACTATTTACAAAACTACTACTAGTTTTCAAAACTATCTATACTCCTCTTCCCTTCTCAGATTTCCGAAAACTAAGGTATATTTTCCTTATTGAGCTCTTCCCCTTCAAAACCTTTGGTCGGTAGAACCCTTATGCCCCTGACCACTGGATTCTTTGTAATCCTCGTGGATAATCTAGAAGGAAGATGCCTTGCCAGACATTTATTCACATCACCGGAACACAAGATTGGCGACATCACAACGAGATGATACCAACAGAAGTTACATCCTCGAGGGATGAGGACCTGAAGGCCAGGAGATGGTGACACCCTTGACACTGGACCAAGACGATGCAACCTTAGCCTACGACGATCAGGGCATAGGATATGCAAGATCATGGTATACATCGCTAATAGGGTAACCCTGTCACTACCGTTGTTGTATCGGCAACCACCGGTGGATGAGAACCTAGCCATTCGGTCCGCCTCACTATAGTGAGCAGGAAAACGGTTCTCTTCGTCCCCCACTCTTGGTATCGATGTTGTCATCAACGTAACTGACATGATGGACCTCTATTACGCCTTGATGATGTCATTGCATAAAGGATTGCCTACCTGGTACCATCAACGGCTTAGAAGACAAAGGGATCGTTGTGATTAAGAAGACAATAGAAGACCAAGTCAATGCCAGCTACAAGGAGCCACCTTCACCCCATCACTTCAACAGGCAAAAAGTTGTTAAAGAATCTTCAGGCTCAACCTGGATCGTTTCATCGAAGAACTACAAGAGACGTAGCAACACCGGAGGAAAGCTCAGAAGACTGCATGAGGCATGAAGTAAAGCACGACTACTTAGTTCGAGAACCCCTAGGGTAGGATGAGTCGTGTACCCCCTATGCGCAGTCGAGTCCGTATGATGGTTCGAATAGAACCATGATTGTGTGTTGCTTGTTTTTATTTGTTTGTGTTTTTGATATCAGTCACCCTTTTTGCCCTAGGCAACAAGTACGCAACTATATCACCTGCCTTATTTTGTTGTTTGTGTTTGGCCTTTTTGGCACTTGTTTGTTTGCACCTGCACTATAGAACCCCTTTAGGCATCCCCCTTTTATGCTACTTATCCCTCTCATCTCTCTCCTCAACTGAAGACCAGCAAGACAAGATGCACCAAGGAATCTGCTTCGGTGACCAACTAGCACTGAAGACTTTTTGTTGCAGCCTCCTCGACCAAGTGAAACCCCGTAGAGTTATGTTTAACCCTCTAGACTAGAAACCCATTCCTAGACCCTTCGAGATCACTCCAAGATTTAACAACCCCCTCCGAGATCACTTCAAGACGAAGAGTGGACGACTACCAGCTGGAGTTACCACCTGAGTTACCTATTGTGCACAATGTTTTTCCACACGACACCACTCCGGAGACGTTCCCAACTCCCCAACTAGCCCGATCCCTACAAGGACATCGACCACGAGAGATCGACCTCCAGCCCAATCTGACCTACCACGAGCTACCCATTAGAAACCTGGATCAAGAAGAACGTCATACACGAAGCCACACCATCAAGTACTTCAAGTTCAATGGAGCACCAAATGTATGTATAAAGATGAGGACGTGAAGACTACCCCAAATCCAAGTTTCCGTATTCCTTCCCGCGCCTAGTCTGGGAATCTCGGGGACGAGATTCTTGTAAGGGGGGTAGGTCTGTCACACCCTGATTTTCATGCCACAACACTTAAGATAGTAAATCATGATAAAATGTGGTTTGACAAAAACTTTTGAGTGTTTTGGACTTTGCTTGATTTGATTTTTGTCTACTGTTTGCAAGTGCTCTAAATATCAAATAAATCCTCCAACTCATATACTTCATCTCCTTGCTCCAAACTCTTGAACCAATGATCATGCCATGTGTATAGGACATAAAAATAATTTCTTGTAAAAATATTTTGGCTAAAAGGTATTTTCTAAATTTAGTTTTCCAAAAACCCCTGAATTGAGGTTTGCACTGCAAGTACTTAATTAAGGGCAGTAAAAATCTTTCCAAAAATATATTTGACTCCTATTAGATATAGGATAACCAGAAACCACAAAAATATAATTTTAAAAGTTATTTTCCTATTTTATTTAAAAGCTTTTTCTTAAGGCTAGAAATGGTCTTTAATAGGGAAAAATTATTTTTATTGTTTTAAAAATATTTGACAAAATTTTGGGAAACTCAGTGGACATATATTTTCCATATATAAGAGTTTCAACATATGGTCATGATCAAAATATTGGACAAAACCTCCCAAAACCATTTCTGCACGTTTCAAGGATTTGAAATATTTATACAGGAAATATTTTCATAAAAATCCAAGAAAATTCTAAAAATTCACATATGACATTTTTGATGATTAAGCCAAGTACCATGTCATGGAGAACAGTATAACCCCATGAAACCCTCCCAAAACCACTTCTGTCCTTTTTCAAGTTTGAACAACTTTGCACTGCCAAACATGTCCAAATGTTCTCAAACCTTGTGAACATGCTCAAATGGTCTAATAATGTATCTAGACCAAGTGGCACAAGTTGGAGAACAAGTTAACTTGATCAAAGTGCCCCAAAACCCTTCCCCTGTCGAACCAAATTTGAACAACTCTACATTGGCAACTTTCTCCTTTTGATCTCAACTTTTGTGGACATGCTCATAACCTCAAATGATGACACTAAACCAAGTGGTGCATCAAGGAGAATAGATTTGCATGACTAAATCTTGGCAAAGCCATTTCTACTGATTTCTAGGGTTTACCAAAGTTACATTGGCTACTTTGCCCAAATGAGCTCAAACTTGGTGGAACACCCTACTTCTATGTGCCATTCCATCCTGTTAATTCTCATGGCAAGTGGAATAATTTTTTTGCCCAAACCAACAACAAACACCTTCTGCCATTTCTCCAAAATCATCATTTTGACCACTTCCACTCTTCTCCATGACCCTATCTTTTTACCACATCCCCTCCTAGTCCCCTTGCACCTCCAGTAGAAATGGCAAATCCATAGCTCAATTATTGGAGGGGTAAAACGCCAATTTACCTCCCTGGACAGCCCCTCTCTCCCTCTTCTTCTACCTCTCTCCTCTCCTACTAGCTCACCAGGGCATCCAAGGCCACCACCCCTTTGTTTACTCCTCCCCAGACCCCCTAGACACTAGTGGCCACGCCCTGGGCGCCAGAAAGATGCCAATGCCAGCCATAGACGCGCTCTGGAGCGCGCTACAGTGCGCCCTAGCACTGTAGCCGCTCTCTGCCCGAGCCACCGGACCACCTAGGGCCTCCCCCTCGTGTCCCCCGAGTACGCCTCGACGTCCAGTACACGGCAGCTGGTCGGCCCCCTCCTCCCTCTCTCCCTCCTGCCCGTGCTCACGCATGCCCGAGCACCGCCCAGCTCCGCCAGTGCGCGCACACGCTTGGGACCCGCAGGAGCTCGCCCCACTCCTTCTCCCCTTCCCACTTGACCTGGTCCACGCCCACGAACACCCCGGACATGGCCGAGTGTGCCAATTTGGCCTCCGGCATCGCCTAGGCCGTGGCCATGGACGTCGTCCACGGTGCACCGTCACCCCACCTTAAACGACCATCCCGAGCCCCTCCTCTGGGCGCCATTCGTTCTATCTTCCCCCCAGAGACCTCCTCGAGCAGCCAGCTCCTCCTCCCGTGCCTCCCTTCTCCTCCTACAACCGCATGGCCGCCGCTTCGGCTCGCTCAAATTCGAGCAATGCCGAGCTCACCTCCCTCCCATTCCTCCACCAAAGGGGTCCTCGTAGTTCGGCGATCCTCCCCACCTCCTCAAACCTTCGCGGGGACTCCCGAGCGCTAGGGGCCAGACGGCCCGGCAGCCTCCCCCGCGCCCGTCGAAGCCGTGGTCACCTCGGTCCCCTCCGGTGCACAGACCGACCCCTAACGGATCCGCCCGCTCAGCGAGCTCTCCCATAGGCGGGCGCCAAGGAGACGGCCGGGCGCTGGCTATCGCCGGACGAGCCGACGGCGCTCTGCCTCCCCTGCTCTGTCTCGGCGGGAGGTAGAGGGCGACCGCCCGCCGGTGGCATGGGGCCCGCCTGCCGGTGACAATGGCAACCGAGCCGGCCCCAGGTCGAGGTTAAGTGGAGGCGGGACCAGAAGCCGCTTGCCCGGCCAGGTGGCGCCTTCCCAGTCTTGCGCCTGACGTCACCTCCTCCTCCTCACAGATCGAGCCACTGGCCGAGCCAGAGTGGCTGTTTAGCTGGGCTTCGCCCAGTGCGCTTTATAAGGTTGACTCCCTTTCTTCCTTTTTCTTTTCATAAATATTGTAAAATTCCTAAACAATTCAAACTAACTCCAAATTTGATGATTCAAATTTCTAGTAGTTTCTAAATTCATTCCCTATCACATGGTGCTACTTGCACATTTTCACAGAAATATTTCTTTCACAAATAATTAGCAGATCCTATTTTTCCATTTCTTTGATAAACTTTAGAAAATCACAGAGAGCCCATTTTTATCCAAATTCCATGATTCAAAATCCTAGATGTCTATAAGTTTGAAACTTAGTTTTTCAACATTTTTACTAATACTTTCTGTATCACCTCAAATAATGGTCTATTTCTTCATATATAGCCAACTTTGCAAATTCATAGGAAAATCATCTCAACTCCAAATCTAGTGAAACCAATTCCTAGATGCTTCTAAAATCATCCTTTGTTAAATGGGTGCCTTTGCTCATTTTTCAAAAATATATTTCTATACACTTCTTGCAAATCCATAAACCCCTTGATTCCATCATATCGAAATGTTTAGAAATATCCATTGACCCACTTCCAATGAAATCACTTTGGTCATTCCTCATATGACCAGAGGTATCCAATAAAAGTCAACTTCATATTTTTAGAGCACTTTTATTTTCTGCCTTGTTGCGTTGCTTACTATGATTGTTTCCGACGTTAGTTGACGAAGTAGACAAAATACTCGGAGATGGACCAGAAGGCTTGAAGACTCTGATGAACCAGGCAAGCAACCCTTTGACCATGTCTATGAAACCCTTTTTATGCAACTCATATAGCACTTTATTATTGTTGCATCGGAAACATGATGAGATGGTAGCCACTTTGGTGGGTTGCCTTCATTCTTCCTCATTGATACTTGCATTGTGCATGACCCTACCTTCTTATGAGGGTTATGCCGGTGGGAGTAGATAGGATGCTAAAGTAGTGCTACGCAAAAAGGGACGGGAATATGCATGGCGATGGAGACAAATTATTTTCAAAAGACTTTTCGAAAAACCCATCGGGTGCCACTTATGCCCGGGGGAGATGATGTGTTGGGTAACCACTTGATGAAGAAGTGGTGTACCGAGGCAAGTGTGTGTGTTGTTTCCGAAAACGGATTAGATTTAAGATTTGTCGACTGTCCCAACCTTACATGCGCAACCACTCTACCCTTATATGGGAAAGGGCATTATTGACTACTTAGGCCGATACTAGCTTGGATCCCGTGACATTAGTAACGGGGAGAGTTGGTGCTCTCTCTCGGGACGGGGTCGTGCCAGGTAGGGCGGCCATGAATGTTTTCACAGGGCACCGGATACACCGTTGTGTCCCCTCTCGGATGTTACGATCTCGAGTGAGTCTCGTATGATGTACATCGTGAGGATACGGAACAACGAGTGGACTCCTTGTTAGTGTCGTCTAGGGAAAGATAGTGATCGGGTGCTTACCTCGGGTACTTGAAGTACCGCGGGTCGTGGATGACACGGAAGTTCCCCGGATCTTGTGGGTAAAGTGCGCAACCTCTGCAGAGTGTAAAACTATTCGAATAGCCGTGTCCACGGTCAAGGACAGTTGGGCGGTGCTGCTTAAACTACGTCCAGAGCTTTGCAAACCAGTGTGTGTGTGTGTGTGTTGATAAAACTACTTGGGTCAAGTCAAAGGACTTGATATGATTGAGTTGGGTTGGTGCCCACTCTATTTATGTTGATATCTGTAACCTGTCCTCATGGTTACTTGAATTCTCCTGATGCATGTCTTGCAAGTTGTTGAACATATTATTGCACTCAAAACCAGCTTTCTGCAAAAATTTACCTATATCATGCAATGTTGTATCTCGAACCAAAACATGGGTTGCTTGCGAGTACATTCAAAGTACTCATTGGCTTGCCACTGGTTATTTTATTGGCCAGGCATGAAAGAACAGGATATGATGAACAATACTTCGGTGACTGTCGGTGTACTAGAGTAGGGGTACCCTAGTATCCCGAACTCGTGCACGGCGATTGCAGACTCTCATGGCAAGGCTTGCCTGGTCACCGCCAAGATCCTCCGTGGTTCCTTTGGAGCCATTCAAGAACAAAGTATTTAACCAAGAAGACAAGGCCCCGGCAAGAGGAGCTTGCCGGGAAGGCCACTCAAGGCACGCAGAAGACAAAACCCCTGCAAGAGGAGCTAGCCGGGAATGCTCTGAGAGTGACAAGCCTCCAGACGAGACAAGGATACACCCGCGGCACGACACTAGCCGCGGAAGGCAACCTCTCTTCATCTCCGCTCCAGCTCAACCACCAACGTGTCGCCATGAGACCATTCCATGCGCTGGCGTGTCAAGAGGTCAGGCAGCCAGCGGGAGCAGCGATAAGCGGCGGCCGACAAGCTTGCCATCATTATGAACGGTGGCGCTCCCGACGGTCCACATTGCCTTTGTTTAGGCGGCGAGGGACGGGCATTTAATGCTTTTGTCCCTTGCCGTCAGGGTTAGGTAGAGTACACTATACACTCTACTTTTTTTCCATTTGTACCCTCATCTACGTTGCCACCTGTCGGAGACCCCTTGAGCATATAAAAGGAGGCCCATGCGCAACGTAGAAAGGGTTCGGTCGGTTCGACTCATGCGAGACCAGAGACACTCACGCTAGGTCTTGTAGCTCTCATCGCTCCCTAGCAAGAACACAATACAATCAAACAAGCAGCAGTAGGAGTGTTATCTCTCCGGAGAGCTCCGAAGCTGGGTAAAACTGCTCGTGTAACCGCCTCGATCCGCTCTTCAGGCGATCTCCGCCCCCCTCCGAACCAAAAGGGACTCGGTCCGCCGGTCCCATAGGTGTTCGTGGGTCCGATCAGCCTCCCCGACATCTTTGGCGCGCCAGGTAGGGGGCATCGAGGCTGTGTGAACCTAATCCGGCGTTCACACGAGCAACATCTTCATCATCTTCAAAATTTTCATCAACATGCCACCGAAGAAGAAGGCTTCGGCGGCAGCGGAGCCGTCCGCGTCGAACCCACCATCACCGGAGCGAACGGGTGGTGGAGCAAACGCTGGCGGAAGAACGGGCGCCGACGAAGGAGTTCGTGACACTGCCAAGTCCAAGGACAAGGCCGCGCTGACCTCGGCGTCCGTACATGTCCCGCGCCCATCTCAGGAGCAGCGGGACCAACAGCGTCATGGTATTCGTAATACCATACGCTAGTTGGATCAAGACCGAGCTGGAGGATCTCGAGACCCTCAAGACCAGCGTGCACGCCAACATGCTGGCACAAGCGAGATACGATCGCCTGGACGGAATGCTGCTCCTTCTAACATAGATAGAAGGCCGAGCATATCCCGCTCCTCGCGCCGTTCGCCACTGCCACCCACTACTCCAGCAGAAGCTCTGGCGAGAGCTCAAATGCTCCTCGACTACCCTCCAACGGCCGACAAGGTCGACGAGTGGAGGGCCACAATACAGAGTCTCATCGGCTTCGCCAACGGCGACGCTCCGCGGCAACCGAGTGCGTCGCTGCCGCGGCAGGAACGCCAATCGCGAGCCGGTGGCGACGAGACCGGTGGGGGTGCAACCACCATGCACTCTCGGCCCTGAAAGCCAAGATCGCCGACTCGCCGGATCCACCTCGACAGCGACTCCACTGCGTCATCGGATCCACGAGCTCGCCGCGATCAGCGCCAAGTTCTTCATGAACGACAACAAGAGGATGCTCGATCTCGCATCGAGCACCGAAGAGAAGCGCGACGTCAATCTGACAAGCGCGCTGGGCCCTCTGTTGACATGCACGCGCCAGAGGAACCGGGCGACTTGCCGTACACGGTAGGCTGCCCTACGTTCACTCGTGAGCTGCGACAAGTCCAAAGGGCCCGCAAAGAAGAAAACTTCAAGCCGACGCGTGCGGAGAAGTATGATGGCAGGGCGCATCCGTCGGAGTTCCTCAAAGCATCTACACCATCGCGGTGCAAGCTGCGGGGACGAGACAACAAGATCCTCGCCAACTACTTCCGCCGGTACTCAAGCCAAACGTCAGTCCTGGCTCATGCACTTGCCGGACAACTCCATATCTTCTTGGCAGATCTATGCCATCTGTTTGTTGGCGCCTTCACAGGCGGCCACAAGCCTCATGGCCAAGAAAGTGACCTTCATCTGCTCGCCCAGAAGGAAGGAGAGTCCCTGCGCAAGTTCATTCAGATATTCAGCCGTGTGCACTACAACATCCCAGATGTCCACCCTGCCGCGGTGATCAGCGCGTTTCATCAGAACGTGCGGAACCGCAGGATGAGGGAGGAGATGGCGATGTGCAAAGTCAAGGACGTCAGTGAGCTGTATGCCTTGGCCGACAAGTGTGCACGTCCGAGGAAGGAGGAGACTCGTGAGAGAATGCAGAAGCAGGATCTGACAGTGAGGAGACCGCTCCGGCAAAGAAGAGCCAGCAGCAGGGCAACAGGAAGAAGAAAGGCAGAGAAGTGCTAGCCGTCGAGCAGTCCGGCAACGGAGGTGGCGACAAGAACGCCAAGGCTGGTGTCTCCGGCAAGGAGGTTGCTGGCGTAACCACCGATGCAATGGCGGCCGCCGACAAGCAGACGGCTCCGGCAAGCGATCTTGCAAGATCCACCGCACCAAGGGCCATGACCTCCGTGAGCTGCAAGAAGGTCGAGCAGCTTGTCGAACAGCGAAGGCTGAGTACGAAGCGGCGCGACAAGGAGAAGGCTCAAGAAGGCGCTGGAGGAGCCAAGAAGAAACGTCCCGGCGGGGAGGGCGCCAAGGCAAGGCCAAGCAGCGGCAAGGAGACAGCCTCCCGCCGCCGCGACAAGGATGAAGATGAAGACGAGGATGAAGATATGGAAGGCAGCGAGGCCGATGAGCAGGAGTTTCAGAAGCTACAGAGGTCCTCTGCGTTGACGGAGGTGCTTCGCATACTTCCCACCGCCAACTCAAGCGGTGGATGCGGGAAGTTAATGCAATGAACCATCCGTAGAGTCACGCAAGCCTCCTGAAGTGGTCCAAAGACGCCTATCATCTTTGATATTGAGGACCACCCTGATCGCATAACTGCGGTCGGGTGCTTGCCGATGTTGGTCTCACCAACTATCCGCAACCTCGTGGTCACCAAGATGCTAGTTGACGGCGGGCCGGCTTGAACCTGATCTCCTCCGTGGTGCTCCGTGCGTCGGATCCCCGACAATAGCTCGAAGAGACCGCACGTTCCAAGGAATCAATCCGGGAAGGAGCAAGCCGAAAGGGAAGATCACGTTGCCGGTAACATTTGGCAGCGAGCTGAACTTTAGGACTGAGAGGGTCACATTCGACGTTGCTGATTTCCCATTGCCTTACAATGGGATACTTGGCCGTCCAGCACTCGCCAAGTTCATGGCGGCCTCTCACTACGCCTACAACTTACTCAAGATGCCAGGCCCGATAAGCATCATCTCTGTCCATGGCGACAAGAAGGATGCTCTTATCTGCGCCGACAAGATCTACCGGGAAGCAGCAGCTGCAACAGAAAGCAAAACACTTGCCGCTGAAGCTCCCGGGGGGAAGAAGAAGACCAAGTCCGGCAAGAGCTCTGATGCCCACTCCGGCAAGCGCACCTCCTCGGAGTGCTGCGCTACCGTCGAGGACGCACCATCGAGCTCCACCGGCAAGTACAAGAAGATGATGGCAGCTCCGCCAAAGACCAAGAAGGTGTCCGCCAAGGAGGACGGCACTAGTGGTACCTTCACCATCAGTGCCTCTCTTGACCCTAAATAGGAAGGCGCGCTCGTTGCTTTCCTGCGGGCGAACGTCGACGTGTTTGCGTGGCAACCGTTGACATCCCCGGTGTTCCCAGGAAAGTAATTAAGCACCGTCTTGCCGTTTGTCCTCATGCGCAGCCCGTCAAGCAGAAAGTCAGGAAGCAAGCAGTGGAGCGCCAAGAGTTCATCGCAGAGGAGATCAAGAAACTGGAAGCAGCAGGCCTTGTCAGAGGAGTGCTCCATCCTACGTGGTTGGCCAATCCTGTAGTTGTGCGCAAGGCAAATGGGAAATGGAGACTTTGTATTGACTTCACGGATGTTAATAAAGCTTGTCCCAAAGATCCATTTCCCTTGCCGCGCGATCGACCAGATTGTTGACTCCACGGCGGATGTGATTTGCTTTCATTTCTTGATGCATACTCGAGATATCATCGAGATCTTCATGGCGTAAGAAGATGAGGAGAAAACCGCATTCATTACTCCATGTGGCACATACTGTTTCATACGGATGCCTTTCAGTTTGAAGAATGCTTTGGTTCAACGCGTTTGCAAGAGTAGTCCATGACGCTTTTGAGCCGCAAATGCACAGAAATGTAGAAGCTTACATGGATGACATAGTGGTCAAGAGCAAGGACAAAGCAACTCTGGTTCAAGATTTGGATGAGACCTTTGCAAATCTGCGCAAGATCAACCTCAAGCTCAACGCCGAGAAGTGCGTGTTTGGAGTCCCTTCCGGCAAGCTTCTCGGGTTCTTCGTGTCTCAGCGGGGAATTGAAGCCAATCCCGACAAGATCAAGGCCATTGAGCAGATTGAAGCACCAAAGCGCGTCAAGGATGTACGAAGATTTGCCGGTTGCGTAGCTGCTCTCAGCAGGTTTATCTCTAGATCTGCTGAGCGCGCCCTGCCATTTTTCAAAATCTTGAAAAAGGCAGGTCCAATGCAATGGACTCCGGAAGCGGAGGCAGCGCTGCAGGACTTGAAGAGTTACCTGTCCACCACTCCAACACTTGTCGCACCTAAGCCATAAGAGAAGTTGCTGCTATATATAGCGGCAACCAATCAAGTGGTTAGTGCTGTGTTAGTAGTGGAGAGGGAGGCGGATGATGAGCTAGCAGCCACGGCAGGCACATCCAAATGACAAGCGAGGGCTTCGCCCGGCAAGCTCGTCCCGACAAGGACGGATCTGCTTGTGACGCATGAGCGGATGCGAAAAGGATGGTGCAGCACCCAGTTTACTTTGTCAGTTCCCTTCTGCAGGGGGCTAGGTCAAGGTACTATGGTGTGCAGAAATTGCTTTTCGGCCTCCTCATGGCCTCGAGAAAGCTGCGCCATTACTTCCAAGCACATGAGATAACAGTTGTCACTCGCTTTCCGCTGAAGAGGATCTTGCAGAATCCGGAGGCAACAAAAGTGCGGGGATTGTCGAGTGGGCACTTTGGGAACTGTCAAGCTTTGGCCTCAAGTTTGAGAGCACGTCAACTATCCAAAAGCGAGCATTGGCAGAATTCATAGCAGAATGGGCGCCAACACCGGATGAAGAAATTCGAGACAAGCATCCCTGTCAAGGAAGCAAGCAAAGAGTGGTTGATGTACTTTGATGGTGCCTTCTCGCTGCAAGGCGCCCGGTCTTTGGCGTCTTTGCTTATAGCACCCACCAGAGAGCACCTCAAGTACGTAGTCCAGATGCACTTTCCCAAGGAGCAAGCAACAAACAATACTGCAGAGTATGAAGGTTTGCTTGCCGGTCTCAGGATCGCGGTAGAACTTGGGATCAAGAAGCTCATTGTCAGTGGTGACTCACAACTTGTCGTCCGCCAAGTGAACAAAGATTATCAGAGTCCATTGATGGAAGCTTATGTTGATGAAGTGAGGAAGCTAGAAGAGCACTTTGACGGCCTGCAAATGGAACATGTCCCAAGAGCTCAGAATGATATTCTTGATGGTCTGTCAAAGTCGCCGCACTTAAGTTGCACTGTGGAACCAGGGATTTTTGTGCTCAAGCTAACTCAACCAACCGTAACACCGCTCAGCTGAATGAGCAAGAAGAGGAAGTTGATTTCTGGTGACTATTTTCCGTGAGCTTCCGAAGCCGCCACCAAAAGGTCCCAGGATCAACACCGAGAATCTTGAGGCGATCTGCTCAGACAAGCCCTGTGGTTTGTTTCGTTGAAGCGGGCGCTCCGACAAGTTTTGCTCCGGCAAGCTTGCCGGGAACGTCAAGCTCGGTGAGCCGCAGGTTCTTGCCGTGGAAGCCGATGTTCCCGCAGCAGCAGATGTGCCTTTAGTCCTTGTTGTCGAGCCGCAAGCTCCGGCATGGGTGCAGCAGATTGTCCATTTCCTTTAGACAGAGAACTTCCGAAGAGCAAGAAGAAGCGGAAAGAGTAGCCCGACGGTGAAGTATGTACCAGTTTGTCGACAAAGACACTGCTGTATAGAAGGAGACTCAACGGTGTGAAATTGAAGTGTATTCACCGGGAAGACGGACAAAAGCTGTTGGCGAGATACGAGGAGGCATATGTGGTCACCACATTGGCGCAGAGCACTTGCCGCAAAGCGTTCCGGCAAGGTTTCTTTTGTCCGACAGCCCTCCAGGAAGCAACTGCACAAGTATCCAAGTGTGAAGCGTGCCAGTTCCATTCATAGCAGATACGCCAGCCAGCTCAAGCTCTCCAGACGATCCCTTTATCCTGGCCATTTTGATTGCTGGGGCTCGACATCTCGGCCCCTTCCCCGAAGCTGTCGGGGCTTTGAGTACTTGTACGTCGCATGATCGACAAGTTCACAAAGTGGCCGGAAGTGGAAGCGATGAGGAAGGTGACAGCCGATCGGCGATCAAGTTCTTGGTCGATTGTT
Organism: Aegilops bicornis; assembly: GCA_021605145.1. Taxonomy (NCBI): domain Eukaryota; kingdom Viridiplantae; phylum Streptophyta; class Magnoliopsida; order Poales; family Poaceae; genus Aegilops; species Aegilops bicornis. The sequence goes on along the minus strand of CM038671.1, from coordinate 306,221,116 downwards.
TGCCGTTTGGAATCCCTAACAGGATCATCACCGACAACGGCACACAATTTACTGGTCGCACCTTCATGCGATGACGTCCAAGATCTTGGCGCCAAGGTCTGCTTTTGCTTCATTGCTCATCCGAGAAGCAGCGGTCAGCGAGAGGGCAAATCTTTGAAGTGCTGCAGCGGGCTCAAGACCGTAACTTTCGACGAGGCTGCACAAGTGCGACGAAACTGGATTGAGGAGCTGCCGGTGGTTCTTTGGTCGATCAGACGACGCCAAATCGAGCCACCGGCGGAACACCTTCGCTCTAGTCTATGGAGCAGAGGCAGTTCTCCCCACGGAACTCGTATACGGATCGCCTCGAGTGCTCGCTTATGATGAGCTTGAGCAAGAGCAGCTGCGACAAGATGACGCGCTGCTCCTTGAGGAGGATCGTCTTCAGGCTGCTGTACGAGCTGCTCGTTACCAGCAAGCTTTGCGCCGCTACCATAGCCGCAAAGTCAGTGCCAGAAGTCTCGAGGAAGGCGACCTTGTTCTTGGCTGCGTTCTGCCAAGAATTCAAACAAGTTGGCCTTGAAGTGGGAAGGCCCTTATCGGACGAAACGAGTCACTAGGCTCGGCGCTGTCCGCCTTGAGACCGAAGATGACATTCCGTGAGCAACTCCTGGAACATTGAGCATCTTCATAAGTTTTACCGTGAAGCGGTTGCGGAACTTGTTCCGCAACCACCTTTTGTACAAGTCTTGCCGCTGTTGCATGTAATCCTTTGTACAAAGCCGGGCGCACCCGTGCATCGATAAAGCTCATGTGTTGCGCACAACTTGTCAAATTCATGCTTTCATCATTTTATTGCTTGTTTTGGCTAACACTTTGTGCAGCACCCACACCCGATAGCGATGTCGAGTCATTTGGGCTCCATAACTTTATTTTCTCTTCTTTATCTTTTCTCAAAGAAAGGAAGGTTCCCTCGCGCACAAGTTCACCAGGGGGAAGGAGAAGATAATACTATGGACCAAGCGTTGCTCGAGAAAGTTTCGCCTTATCGGGAAGCAAACGACAGAAAAGCTAAGTTGCCAAAGTTTGAGCAATCAGTTCTTAAATTTTTAAGTTATCTTCCTCGAACGATAGTACTTTGTATGGAAAACATGTGCGCAGAGGAACCAACTCGCGACTAGTCGCGCCCTTACTTTGTTTCGAGTCCGCTCAACAACTTAAGTGAGCTGCAGCTAGTCGCGACAAGGTTGCTTGTCGGAGGCGGCACCGCCGGAAGCGTTGACGTTCGCACTCAGCGCCATGACAAAGCGTGCCTGCACCGACAAGTTCCCTAAAAGCGTAGGGCAAAAAGCGTACAAAGGAAGGAATCAAGTAAAGGAAATAACATTGCAATCATCGCCTAAGATAGAGTTATATTACAAAATAACTTGTCGCGGATCTAATAAATTGTTCTAAACATGATCAGCAGCGACAAGGGAAAGATAAAATTGGCGGCCTAGTCTACGCGGTCGCCATCAACCCACTTGATCTTGTTCACCTTGTCCATAATGGATGGCGGCAGCCGTATCCACAAGACCTTCGGTCCAGTGCTCCACACTCTCCCTCAAGGCGCTCTGGGTGGCAACAGCGTTCGCCAGCAGCTCCTCATTGGCCTTGATCTGCTCCAACAGGCCCACCTCCCGCTCCTTGGCGCCGTCCAGCGTCTGCGTCAGGGTGGTCAGCTTCAGCTGAAGATCTGCCTTGGAATCCTTGGCAGCGTCGAGCTCCTTGCTCCTCTCGGCGAGACGGCCCTGCAGCTCACTAAGAGTGTAGGCGTCCTTCTCGCGCTCGTGCTTGAGCGCAGCAAGCTCCTGGCCGCTCTTCTGGAGACTGGCCTCCAGCTGCGTCACCTTTGTCTCCAACTCTTTCTTGGCGGCCTCGGCGGCTGCGGCAGCATCCTTCGCTTCCTTAAGAGCCCCGCCAAGTGACTCCTCGCGCGTGACAAGCTCTTCCTCGTGGCTGTCCAGGTTGACCTTCCGGCTGCGCCCATTTCGCTTTCTGCTGGCGGACAGCTTCTCGGCGGCAAGCCGCTGCTCCTCCTCAGCTGCGGCCTTCTCAAGGATGAAGGCCGTGCGCTCTTCAGCAAGTCGCCCCCGCTCTTCCGCTACGTTCCGGAGAGCTTCTTGGTTGGCACCCCGGAGCTCTTCTACGCGTTTCTCCATGTCTGCTCCCGCCCTTGCGACAAGTGCTTCCCGGGACTCCAACTTGGCTTGTCGGGCGTGGTAGAGCGACAGCAGCTTCTTCAGCAGCTGCTCCTCCTCGAACTTCGCCCGCTGCTGCTTGGCGCGTCCACCAGCGTCAGCCCAGCGGAGGCGAGCAGCTCTCCATTGAAGGTCTCTCCTTCGACCGGCACCCTGGAGCTCGACGCCCAGGGGAGCTTGATGAAGACGCCGCGTTGCGGCCTTGAGATAAGGCGCCGGCTGGGGCTCTTGAGCAGCAGCTGCTGCAGCAGCGGGGAATCGGCGGTCGGTGTAGCGCTGGCGCTCCCTGCGGCCTCGGGGCCGTCGGTCGATCGCCAAACCCTCGCCCGGCTTCCAGCGGCAGCCTCGGTGGCCATCTTCGCCGGCAGGCTCGTCAGCGCCGACTTCTTCTTCCACGGCGGCGGCTTCGTCAGTGTTGCCGCGCGCGTCCTCCTCGCCGGCGACCTCGGTCTCCATCGGCTCTGTGGCGGACGGATGAAGAAAGTCAAGCAAATATTCAAAGAAAAACAGAAGAAAACAAGCCCAAGGGAAATTTTCGCGCAAGAGGATTACCTGCAATGGGATCTGCAGCCATGGTCTCGACCACTGGAGGATTACTGGTGCCGTCCTTTGCCGGAGTAGTCTCCCTTGCCAGAGGACGCTCCCTTGCCGGAGAATCCTCCCTTGGCGGTGTAGTCGAAGCAGATAGAATTTCAGGGGCGGCTTCTGAGCCCTCCTAATGAGGCTGCTCTGCTCCTACACAAACCAACAGTCAGATATCAATGAAGAAAGAGCACCCATGCACACCTAACAGTAAGGAGAAAACCGCATACTTACTCGGGGCTGTCTTTGAGGGGCTGCTTTGAGGCACAGTTGCGGGTCCGGCAAAGGGGTCTCGAACGCGCCTCACAATAGCCACGGGTGGATCGTCCTCAACGGCGACCACCACCGGGTCTTGGCTCTCTTCGACGCTCTCTGGCCAGCGTCACGAAAAGGAAAGGGTTCAGAAGCAAGCAAATCAGATTCAAGATGAAGCAACAAAATTGAAGAAATACAAGCACAATATTGAAGCTTACTCTTCTTCTTCCTCCTCGGAGCTGGCGGAGAAATCAAACTCGGCTCGCCTCCAAAGATGACGAGGCGGAGGAGTGGGCTCTCTTGGCCGCTTGGCGGGCGTCGGCGGTGGCACAGGAGGATCCCGCCCGGTTGTCGCAGATAGTGTGGGTGCTCCGCTGCAACATCGCTTGCCGCATGCAGAAGCGGCGTCATGGCCTTCTTGTTGTGGGCCCGTCTGCCGCCCGTCTCGTCTCGGTCTTGCGGAGATGCCTCTTTGGCGGAGCCGGGGCTCCGTTCTGCAAGCCGCTGGATGGTGGGGAAGCAGCACCCTCGGCTGGTTCGCTCGACTCGGCCTCGGGTTCGGCAAGCTCTTCCTCACCGGCGAACTCCCTTCGCTCGGCAAGGCTTGCCGCCTCTGCTGCATCTGCCTCCACGGTGTATCCGAAGACACCAGCGGCAGCAGCTGCTGCCGCCTCCTCCAACCTTGTGGCGATGCGCACCATCTCCTCGTCGGTGGTGTCGCGGGTGAGCTTCTTCTGCTCGTCGGGGCGGATCGGCATTTCTTCCAAGCTGTCGAAGAACTGCCGCACGATGTCGTCGGAAGGCTCTTGCCAGGTTGGAACGATCCCATGGGAATCGCACAACGGCATAATGGCGCGGATGCGGTCGAGCGCAGAATTGTTGCACAATGGGACGACCCCCCTCGGCAACCTAAACCACTCCGGGTGATTGGGGTCATTCTTGAACAGCTCTAGCAGCATCGCATCCAACTCCAAGACAGTGAAATTCCAGTTAAGGCCCGGGCGCAGCCTCATGATGTCCGCTACGTTTTGGAACTCCCAAGCAGGTCTCCTCCTCTCCTGCAAGGGAAGCGTCTGTGGCGAAGGAAATCTGCGCCAAGCTGCGCCTACGGTGAGTCCGGCAAGCTTTGGCGCAAAATCCGAGTCACAGCTATCTTCAACCTAGCATCCTCCGGCGCCAAGTTGCTCCAATCGTTGCAGCACTATTGGGGTTTGGCGCCTGGCGATCGAAGGGCTGCGGGTTCTCCTCTCTGATCGAACACCAATTGGCTCTCCACTCCTCCCATTTGCTGCGGAACTCTCCTTCCAGATCGCTTCTTTCTTGCCGACCACAGAGACCCAAGCAATCCCTCCGACAGCGGCTCCCTCTCTCAACGCGGGGCATGAAGAAGTGGCGGAAGAGGGCTACGTTGGGGTGAATCCCGACAAAGTTTTCGCAAAGGTGTGCGAAAACTGCCATAGTCAGGACGGCGTTGGGGGTGAAATCAAGGAGGCGGAACCCGTAGGTGTTCATAATGTCGCAGAAGAATTCAGAAAAGGGGGGACAGAGCCCGCAATAGAAGAAAAGCGCAAAGAAAGGATACCCAGTTGGGGCTAGTTCCGAAGCGGTGGCGGGGAGTACCTTCGTGCGCGGATGCGCACGCGTCTCCGTCGACCAGAAGAGGTAGTACCCCTCCCTCAGCTCCTTCGCGTCGAGCTGGGGGGAGAAGATGGCCCGCTCCTTGCGCAGCGCCGCGAGCCGCTGCGCCTCGGCCGACTTCACGCCCTTCCCCTTGTCGGCTTTCGGAGCCATGGCGGAGGCGGTGGAGGAGGCCGACAGCGTTGATGGCGCTGTGGCGAAAGGGGGCGGAGCGCTGCTCTCTTCGCACTGGAGAAGAAGGGGGGAGCGGCGGTGGTTTTCAAGACAAGACAGCAATGGCGAGGTGGACGACCTGTCCCTGTCTCCCCTGTTTATAAGGAGGGAGAAGGGGCGGACGTTCCGCTTTTCCTAATAAAGAAACCCCCACGACCTCGCCCACGATCTCTCACACGACGCCACGTTCGGTGCGTGCCGTTAGTGGGGGATGTGGTGGGTCCGGGGTGAGTTACGGCGTGATCAAGGCCGCGTGTGACCGTGCACTATTTTGGGCCTGGCCCGACAGCGCTCGGCACCGTGTGCGGCCCAGGCCCGGGGGCTCCTGTCGGTGTACTAGAGTAGGGGTACCCTAGTATCCCGAACTTGTGCACGGGCGATTGCAGCACCCCGCGGCAAGGCTTGCTGGTCGCCGCCAAGATCCTCCGTGGTTCCTTTGGAGCCATTCAAGAACAAAGTATTTAACCAAGAAGACAAGGCCCCGGCAAGAGGAGCTTGCCGGGAAGGCCACTCAAGGCACGCAGAAGACAAGACCCCGGCAAGAGGAGCTTGCCGGGAAGGCTCGGAGAGCGACAAGCCTCCGAACGCGACAAGGATTCAGCCGCGGCAAGGCACTTGCCGCGGCAGGCAACCTCTCTTCATCTCCGCTCCAGCTCATCCACCAACGTGTCGCCATGAGACCATTCCATGCGCGCGTGTCAAGAGGCTGTGCAACCAGCGGGGAGCGGCGATAAGCGGCGCTGACAAGCTTGCCATCGTGGCGAACGGTGGCGCTCCCCGGATCCCTGTTGCCTTTGTTTAGGCGACGAGGGCGGGCATTTAATGCTTTGTCCCTTGCCGTCGGGGTTAGGTAGAGTACATCTTGTACCTTTGTACAAGTAGGTGTGCCAACTACTTTTTTTCCATTTGTACCCTCATCTACGTTGCCACCTATTGGAGACCCCTTGAGCATATAAAAGGAGGCCCATGTGCAACGTAGAAAGGGTTCGGTCGGTTCGACTCATTCGAGACCAGAGACACTCACGCTAGGTCTTGTAGCTCTCATCGCTCCCTAGCAAGAACACAATACAATCAGACAAGCAGCAGTAGGAGTGTTATCTCTCCGGAGAGCTCCGAAGCTGGGTAAAACTGCTCGTGTGCTTCGCCTCGATCCGCTCTTCGTGCGATCTCCGCCCCCCTCCGAACCAAAAGGGACTCGGTCCGCCGGTCCCATAGGTGTTCGTGGGTCCGATCAGCCTCCCCGACAGTGACGAACATGCGAGCTAGGACACTTCCCAGTCAGAATTCCTGTAGGGTTAAGGCAGATGGCATGGGTCCAAGTTGTGATTGAAGGTTTCCGCTGCGATGATACACTCAAGACTTGACCATAATGGTCCTACTTGTGTAAAACGGTATGTATTGATGTAAGACTCTTGTTATTCAGCTTTTGTGTGTTCAGTGAGCATTGATCTCTGGGATCACTGTACACGTGCATTCGGTGATCTCGACTTATGAGTCGGGGTCCCCACAGTTATGACTGAAGTACTGAATTTTTATGTTTTAAGATTGTGTTGTAAGGGAGCAGATGGTTGAATGACTAAATGAATTCAACTCTCTACCTCTGAATGAGTTTTTTTATCTACATATGTTTGTTATGTGCACTTTTGAACTGCTGCTTTATCTAAAGTTGAACTGATTTGCGGTCAAATGTTGTATGACTTGTATAATAACCTTTTCTACCAGCTGGCTGCCCACCTGCCTATTTATTATTTTTATAATCTTTGAGTCTTCCTGGCTATAAATTCTATCCATCTATGTGTGGTGTGTGGCTCAGTCTCCCCCTCCTTTTCTTCCTTCTTCCAGAATCAGATCTAGGTTCCTCCCTCTTCTCTATGTTGTTTTCTTCCCTTTTCCTGTGTTTCCCATGGAGGATTGTTCATGCGGATGTCTCACAAATATGGCGCGCATAGCTGATGGCTGTGTGTACGAATCTAGTTTGGAGCTCACCGAGATTCAGCACCGTGGGCAACTTTCATGTCTGCTGTACAACAACCATGGGTTTCGTGAACCTTATGTTTGTCGCCTGACGGTTGGGGACTTGGAGGAATCATGGGTATGTGTTCCATTCTTTTTGTTTTCTTCTTTTTGTAGGACTCATTTTGAATCCCAATGGACCGAATCTGTAGTTTAGTTTTATCAATAGTTTGTGTATAATTTTTATTTTGTTTTGTCAAAAGTTAATAGTAGGGATTTGTGTGTGTATTTGTTCATTACTTAACAATATTTATCCATTTTTGTATAATCCTTTGTGCTGTTTTTGTCAGATGTTTTACTGTAGGGGTATTGATATGTATATTTCTTCAGTTTAGTCAGGTCATAAGACTAGTTAGTTTGGTCTTTTTGTTTTGGTTTAGATATTTCTTTTCACTTTGTTATGCAACAGTTCTGTGTAAATATTCAGTTATGTCAGGTGTTCACTTTATTTTATACTCCCATGCCCATTTGCAGAAAATGTCACCCAGAATCAGGATTGTTGCTCCTAGTTCCGGAATACTGAAGATGGAGACTTCAGACAAAAATGGGTATCAGTTGGTGGAAATTTCCTACCACATCGAACTTGATGGTTGCATCAACCTAACTACTGGGTGGAAGGAGTTTGTGGTAGAGTCTGGAATTGAGGATGGAGATGTGGTTATGGTTATGTTCTCCAGGGAAGATGACCCTCTGACGTTCAGAATTTATGTGCTGTAGGTTTCAATGTGGCAAATGACGCTGGTTGTGAGATTCGTGTGCGTTTGACTATGTTGCAGTATTTTTCTTTAATACAATGCATGTGAGACGGTTCAATTCTATGTTACTACCAGATGGTTTGGAACAATTTGTTCGTATGTTATTGTATGCGCTATTTTTAATTTATGTAATGCTTCCTATTTTTTTGCTCCAGCACAATTGTTTTTTATATACTCTTTATATTTGAATTGTGTAGCGACCCGACCTGAATGGATCAAGTCTCTGTGCTTTCGTGTCATCCCTGGATCGGTATGCTGACACACACAGTACTCGAAGGATTTATAACAGAGGTAAATCACATGTATAAAATAGCGTAAATACTATTACCTCGATCCAAAATATAGCGGAAGCAACAAGGTTGTGGATTCCCATCAACACCAACGACAAAGTTGAGTATAGGAAATCGTAACCCTAACGTATCACTTACTAAATGCGTCTGAAAAGTCTGCAACATGAAAAGTTGCAGCCCGAAAATGGGTCAGCACATGGAATATGCTGGCAATGTAACACATAGAGAGTAATGAAGGAATAAGCTATACTACATGCATATGTGGCTGGTGGAAAGCTCTATGGTTACAGTTTTTGCGAAAAGCCAATTTTTCCCTACTCCAAAGGAATAAGTTTATTTAACTATCATGGTGGTTGTTAAACATTGAGAATGGTTGACAGCATCCTCAATCCCAATTAAAAGTACTTATTAAACCCAACAATATTAGTTAGAGTAACATGTTGAGATTCACATGATATTCAAGTACTAGATACTCAAGATGTCCATAACCGGGGACACGGCTAATCATGATTAGTTTATACACTCTGCAGAGGCTTGCGCACTTTTCCCAACAAGACTCGATCGCCTCCGTTTGGTTTCTCGCACTACATGGTGTTTGAGAGACGGATGACCGAGACATAGTCTTTCAGAAGCGCTAGCACCTTACGACTGGTGGGCCGGTACACCTACATCCCCTACATCTGCTAGTCCACCACTATAAGAGTTTGCACGACTTAGTCAACTATGCCAGAGCCCATAATGGCTTGTGGCTGCACACGGAAGTTTCTAGTTTGAATAATCTTATGATCCCTTTGAGCCTGGGTGGCGGTCCAAAGAAAAAGCAGGCAAGTCTGATAGAAACCAGGTGCCTCAATCCGCCCGGATGTGTGTTTAAGTTGCCACCTTAGATAAACCATTAATAACAATCTCACATACATCATGGATATTCACTCACCCAATCCACGTCTACTAGCATAGCATGGCATAATAAGCAAACGTAGAAGTAACTCCCAAAGGTTTCATAAGTAAAACAGGTAATAGGTACTACCTCAATCTACTTCCCATCCCACAATTTATTTAGATCCTAATCATGCAAGTGTTTGAGGATAGATCTAATGCATAAAAACCGGGTATGAGAAAAGTATGATCAAAGTGTTACTTGCCTGCAAAGTTGATGAAGATGATTCGCACTCAAAACTCTTGATAGCTCTACTCGTCACACTCCGGTCAATCTATCGTAATCAAGCAATAGTAACCACACATAAGCAATCACTCAAAAGATCGGAAAGAACGAAGAAAACAATTCGAAAAACGTCAAAACCAAATCAAATAACTCTTGCAGCATAAAACAATTTCTAACAGTACCAAAATTATGTGAATTTGGCCTTATCAAAAAGTTTAGGTCAAGAGCTTCGATTAGCAAAAGATTCAACTAAATCGAGTTACTGAAACTCAAGTTACGATCAAAGCGAAGTTTGAATACAAATCTGATCTTATTCAAAATTTAAATTATCAAAATCAGGTTTGAGTTGTATTACTGGATAGAGGGGATTGTAACGAAGAAGTGGGCGTTGGTTTCGTTGGATTCCGACTTACGAGTAAAAAGTTATGAGCATTTGAAGATTAGGGACTAATCTGTAAAAATAACACTACGGATAGGTCCCTGACGGAAATTCAAAATAAAAAGAAAATTCTATCGAGCGAACGCTCGCTAAACAAAACCGGAAAGAAAAACCGGCGAGAAAACCGATCTAGGGTTTCGGAAAGAAAACCAAAACGAAAAACCGATCTAGAAAACCTAACGATTCTGAAAAACCGAACCGAGGAAAAGAAAAGGTGGCCTTGAGGCTAGTACCTCAAGAGGCGAGGGCTCCCGGCGGCGGTGGCAAGCGGCGGCGGGTGTAGGGCGGCGGCGGGTGTGGGGCTTCTTCTTTGCGGAGAGAGGAGAGGAGAGGAGAGGTGTTGGTTTGATGTGTTGGAGGGGGGGGGTGCTTGGGTATTTATATTGGGGACGGGAGGGTTTTACTTGGGGCAGGGGGCAAGAAAAAGTCTAGGATTGGGGTAGGGGGCAAGAAATAGACTAGGATTAGGAAAAAGGGAAAAGATCTAGAAACAAAACAGAATAAACGGAAAGTAGTACAAGAGTCCTACTAGGACTAGAAAAGGCCAGCGGCTCCACGGCTTGGCCTTGCGATGGCCTTGTGGCCTTGGCCGACCGGTGGCTTTGGCGGCTTGGGCCTTTGGCCCAAGGCGCTGCGAATATTTTTTTAAACAAACAGAGAGGAAAACAAAATGATAAAACAAAATAAAATAAAAATATTATATAGGCATATAATATATTAAAATTTTCAGAAAAAGATTTCCTACATGATGAACATTATTCTAGCTTCAAATAAAATCCACAATAATTCTAATAATTCAAACAGCGCTACTGACCTATTTAAAACCCAATAAAATCATTTTAAAAATACCAAAATGGTTTCAAATTTATTTCTCTCCAATTTTCTGATGTAGGGAATCATGTTACCCTATTTTCCATATTTTATTTTTGGAGAAAAATAATTTGAATAAAACTCAAATAACTCCAAATTGAAAATAAATTCAAAAGAACCTTGAATTTTAAATTCTTTGAAACTCCCAACTCATATTTCATATGTTTTGAAGAAGTCATTTTATCTTCGCTCTTGAAAATCATTGAGTTGCATAAAGTTTCAGAATTGGAAATATTTTCCAAATGAAATTCAAATATTTCAACACCCTTGTCATTTAAATAAATGGAAGAAGTCATGTCATCTTCTCTCCGAGGTTTTGTGATGAAAAGAATTTGAATTCCGAAGATCATAAAAGCAAAATGAAAGTTTGGGAAAGTCCTTTTATTCCCTCTCATTTAACTTTCAAAAGTTTCGAATTCACTCACTTTCAGTCAATCAATCAAACAATCAATCAAAACTATCTATGTGTTTATAACATTCCAAAATTTAGAATTTTGGGATGTTACAAACCTACCACCCTTAAAGTGAATCTCGTCCTCGAGATTCGGAGAGGCTAGCAAGAAATAGGTTAGGGTTTGGGGGGGTCTTCTCGAAAATCCATCGATCGTCTCCGGGGTCTCGGGTGCTACCACCCTTAGAAGCATTGTTACGGTTCCATCAAAACTCATATACTCCATCCTTATTGTTGACAGTGTCGGTCTTCTCAGGTCGGAAGGATAATTCCTTCTCTGGGCTCTTCCGGTAGCGACATAACCTTTTCCTCAATTCTTTTGTCCTTTCCTCTCGGTAAGGTTATTCCGAGATTGGGTCTTCATAGCTGACGGGTCTGGCGCCAATTCTAAACAACTATCGATATCTCATGGTGGTCAACAATTTATGGTTTGTCCTGCAGAAAATGGGTCTGGGTTGAACCTCACCGTATGACCTACGGTTGGCAACAACTGCCATGTACAAGGGAAAAAAATGCTTATACCATTCTAAGGTTTAAACAGGGTTTTGATCGTCGTCTCTCTACTATAGGTAAGTCACTCAGATTTACCAATCCATATAGCAAAGCGAATAATAAGAGTAAGTCGGTACGGTGATCAATCCATCCCGCACCCAAATCATTACCTTGTACATGGTTTAGCGAATCTTGCATTCTAACACTCGGTCATCCTCACAAGCATTGCAGAATTTTTCTTGTCGACGAACCAAGTTCGGAAAATGCATTGATTCTGCAAGCCAAACAAACATCTATCGGTCCTTCACAACTCTCAGGTTTTTCGTTACTCCTATAAAATCGTCGGTTGATAAAATCGCAACTTCTGCCAGGGTTTTTCCTTCAGCAAGAGTGTGCTTGCTTCTTGGCAAGTTCTGGGGCCTGTGGGTTATGGCCCATCTCCTCACTTGTAATCCTTGAACACCTCATCGCGGGCAACTGATCATTATCCCAACATCCAACTTCCTGGCATACTAAAAATCCATCCAATTGTACTGTCTTCCTTCCTTCTATTGGCACCAAACTAGGACATGATTACTCAGACTCATCATGGAATTTCCATTGATCCATATTTCCAACATCATTCCTCCTTTATATCCAATAGTAATTCATCTCTTCATCCTCGTGGGATATCCCACATACCGAGATAAAACTTATACTTATGAAGTCCATACTCCACTTCGTGGAACATGATTATCCTTTCCAGGGTCAAGCGTCCTTACAGGGGAATATCGGCCATCTCTGCATGGCACTTCTTCAACTGGGAAACGTGAAACACATCATGAACTCCTGACAGTCCTTCGGGTGACTCCAACTTGTTGGCCACTTCTCCCATACGCTCCAAACTCGGTATGGTCCTACAAATCTCGGAGCTAACTTTCCCTAAATTCCAAATCATTTAACTCCTCGCAGAGGTGGCACACAAAGATATGCTCTGTCTCCGATTTCATAGACTACCTCCTTGCGTTATTGAGTATGCATAACTATTCTGCCTGGACTGAGCTACCTTCAGTCTATCTCGAATCAACTTAACATTCTCTTCTGACATCCTTGATCACATTTGGTCCAAACAACTGACGGTCTCCAACGTCATCCCACACTCTCTTGGGGTATCAAACATATCAAGACAAAACTCCTATTCCTTTTGTCTGAAATCCATTCAGTGGGTATCCTTATCTTTTCCGGGTCAACGGTTCTTACAGGGTACTACCACCCTTAAAATGTTCCAATATTCCATAGACCATATTTCTCATATCCTCGAAATTGGTCAACATCTTTCCTCTTAGGGTAACTCATAATATCCAAAGCAGTACCAACACTGCTAACTTTATTGATTCTTAAATTATTACAATCTCTCGCCTTTCCATTACATGTCTCAACTTAACACCTCAATATAAAAGAAAAAGCTCTCACTTCTACTACTCCATTTCTTGATTTACAAATTCAACTATATATCACCAGTCTCCTTCTCCTTCGGACAATCTCTGGCAAAGTGCCCAGCTTCATCACAACGGAAACATATTACTTCTGACAAATATCGAGGTTTCCTTGTGATTATATAGCCTCTTTGGGTCCTCGGCTTCCATTTTGGGCAAGTGTTGATGTAGTGCCCTGACTCCTTGCATTTGTAACGGTGACATGACTCGAGATCCTTCCTAGAATCCAGTCTATTCCTCTTAGGGACCTTTCTGCTCCAATCAGGGCTTCTATTTCACATGGGTCATACTCTACTTCCTCTGTAAAATTCTACTAGATCCCCATTCAGACAATCTTGGGAGATGTGTCCCTCTTCTCCACATGAATAGCATGACTTGGTGTGGGCTTTAATTTTGTTTCCTTTGTGTGTGTCCTCAACATGTTCCTTTGTCACAGGTTCTTCTAACATCTCCATGAGGGCTCCTTTCATTTCTTCTTTCTTCTGCTGGATGGTTCTCTGTACCATAGTGTAAATGTGACACCGAAAGCGGGGTAGTGGGTAGTTCCTTCACACAAGAAACAAGTAGTCTGCCTAGTTGGGCATTCTTCAGTTGGGTGACTTCCTTCACAATTAGGGCATTCATCCTCGTGTTCCTTATGGGTGTGTCATATTTCTCCACAGAGCTTGCATGCACAAGGTTTCTTCATATCCTTTCCCGAAGGCTTCAATTTCTGGGTCACAAACCGAGACTTTAGCAAAGTCAACTTAAATTCTTCCCAAGTGGTTACTCTTTGCAATCCATTGATGGTTTGGTACATCCTCCACCAAATAGCAGCACCTTTTTCAAAGCAATCAAGAGCATCTTTGGGCCATATCCTTTCTGACTATAGGGTTGTTCTTCATGTGATTCTCCATGTTCTGAATCCATCGGTTCGTCTTTAATTGACTCATCGGTCCCGAAAATATGAGCTCATCTCCATTCATCCTCTATTGGGTCCATGGGTTTGGGGTGGGATAAGAGAGATCGAGAGGGATGCACACAATACAAACAATGGTTTTGAAAAGACAGATTTTATTGTGGCTGTCGGAAAAACATCAAACAAATGACAGCTCACAATCGTTGCATCTAACGCACGTATGTAACAGGTGTTTGGTCTTCTAAAGTTCAATAAATCTTCAAAGTCGTCAAACTCTTCAAGTCTTGTTCATGTCTCCGATGGCTTCTTCCAATCGTGCTTGTCCTACTCAAGTTCTTTTGCCAGATCATCTCTGTTGACGCGAAGTCTCTCGCGACGTCCTTCTTGATCCTGAGTTGCATTCCAAACTTCTGTATTTCATCATCCTTGGCATGAACCATGGTCCTACTATCCTCCGATTCTTGACAAACCTCCGGTATCTCGATGTTTTGCTCCTTGACTTGTCTACTTTCAGCCACGGGTCCCGAGTTCTTCACGAACTGCTTCCTTATCAAATCTTGCTTCTTGTAGGTCCATCTTAACTCCTTGATGTAATACTCCAGATCCTGGTCTTACTCCAATACACCTTAATCTCGGTATTGATTACTTCCATAATCTCTCAATTCCATAAGCGTAACCTTCCTAGGTCATAAAATCTGGGAATTCTTCAAAGCCTTCAAATTCTCCAAGTCTTCGGAGTCTTCAACAGTTGTAGTTTCCATTTACACGGAAAAATCCTCTTCATTCCAAATGGTCATAGTTGTCCGATATCTTGTCTCCTTGGAGTGGTCTCATCAGTCAAATCTTCGAGCGGTCAAAAGGGAAAAGGGATATGGTCTCACTAAAAGGGAATATTTGAATAAGCTCAGAAGAGAAAAGATCTTTTTGAACATGAAGTTCTAGAGAAAAATCTTTCCTATGGGCTTGTCAGTTTCTAGGGTCACATCCTACAGTCAACATGTGCTCTGATACCATCTTGTAGCGACCCGACCCTAATGGATCAAGTCTCTGTGCTTTCGTGTCATCCCTGGATCGGTATCTTTGACACACAAGACTCAAGGATTTATAACGGTAAATCACATGTATAAAATAGCGTAAATACTATTACCTCGATCCAAAATATAGCGGAAGCAACAAGGTTGTGGATTCCCATCAACACCAACGGCAAAGTTGAGTATAGGAAATCGTAACCCTAACGTATCACTTACTGTCATGCGAAAAGTCTGCAACATGAAAAGTTGCAGCCCGAAAACGGTCAAGCACATGGAATATCTTTGGCAATGTAACACATAGAGAGTAATGAAGGAATAAGCTATACTACATGCATATATGGCTGGTGGAAAGCTCTATGGTTACAGTTTTTGCGAAAAGCCAAATTTTCCCTACTGCAAAGGAATAAGTTTATTTAACTATCATGGTGGTTATTAAACATTGAGAATGGTTGACAGCATCCTCAATCCCAATTAAAAGTACTCATTAAACCCAACAATATTAATTAGAGTAACATGTTGAGATTCACATGATATTCAAGTACTAGATACTCAAGATGTCCATAACCGGGGACACGGCTAATCATGACTAGTTTATACACTCTACAGAGGCTTGCGCACTTTTCCCCACAAGACTCGATCGCCTCCGTTTGGTTTCTCGCACTACATGGTGTTTGAGAGACGGATGACCGAGACATAGTCTTTCAGAAGCGCTAGCACCTTACGATGGGTGGACCGTACACCTACATCCCCTACATCTGCTAGTCCACCACTATAAGAGTTCGCACGACTTAGTCAACTATGCGAGCCCATAATGGCTTGTGGCTGCACGGAAGTTTCTAGTTTGAATAATCTTATGATCCCTTTGAGCACGGGTGGCGGTCCGAAGAAAAAGCAGTAAGTCCTGATAGAAACCAGGTGCCTCAATCCACCTAGATGTGTGTTTAAGTTGCCACCTTAGATAAACCATTAATAACAATCTCACATCTGTCATGGATATTCACTCACCCAATCCACGTCTACTAGCATAGCATGGCATAATAAGCAAACGTGAAGTAACTCCCAAAGGTTTCATAAGTAAAACAGGTAATAGGTACTACCTCAATCTACTTCCCATCCCACAATTTATTTAGATCCTAATCATGCAAGTGTTTGAGGATAGATATAATGCATAAAAACTGGGTATGAGAAAAGTATGATCAAAGTGTTACTTGCCTGCAAAGTTGATGAAGATGATTCGCACTCAAAACTCTTGATAGCTCTACTCGTCACACTCCGGTCAATCTATCGTAATCAAGCAATAGTAACCACACATAAGCAATCACTCAAAAGATCGGAAAGAACGAAGAAAACAATTCGGAAAACGACAAAGCCAAATCAAATAACTCTTGCAGCATAAAACAATTTCTAACAGTAACAAAATTATGTGAATTTGGCCTTATCAAAAAGTTTAGGTCAAGAGCTTCGATTAGCAAAAAGAACCAACTAAATCGGAGTTACGAAACTCAAGTTACGATCAAACGAAGTTTGAATACAAATCTTATCTAATTCAAATTTGAAATTATCAAAAACATGTTTGAGTTGTATTCTTTGGATAGAGGGGATCGTAACGAAGAAGTGGGCGTTGGTTTCGTTGGATTCCGACTTACGAGTAAAAAGTTATGAGCGTTTGAAGATTAGGGACTAATTTGTAAAAATAACACTACGGATAGGTCCCTGACGGAAATTAAAAATAAAAAGAAAAATCTATCGAGCGAACGCTCGCTAAGAAAACCGGAAAGAAAAACCGTGAGAAAACCGATCTAGGGTTTTGGAAAGAAAATCGAAACGAAAAACCGATCTAGAAAACCGGAACGAAACCTAACGATTCTGAAAAACCGAACCGAGGAAAAGAAAAGGTGACGCCTTGAGGCTAGTACCTCAAGAGGCGAGGGGCTCCAAGGCCGGCGGCGGCAATGGCACTTGGCGGCATGGCGGCGGTGGCAAGCGGCGGCGCGGGTGTGTAGGGCGGCGGCGGGTGTGGGGCTCTTCATGCTACGGAGAGGAGAGGAGAGGAGAGGTGTTGGTTTGATGTGTTGGAGGGGGTGCTTGGGTATTTATATTGGGGAGGGGAGGGTTTTGCTTGGGGTAGGGGGCAAGAAAAAGTCTAGGATTGGGGTAGGGGGCAAGAAATAGACTAGGATTAGGAAACAAAAGGGAAAAGATCTAGAAACAAAATGGAATAAACGGAAAGTAGTACAAGAGTCCTACTAGGACTAGAAAAGGAGCGGCTCCTCGGCTTGGCTGTGTGATGGCCTTGTGGCCTTGGCGGCCGGTGGCGGCCCAAAGGCGCTAATTTTTTTAAACAAACAGAGAGGAAAACAAAATGATAAAACAAAATAAAATGAAAATATTATATAGGCATATAATATATCAAAATTTTCAGAAAAAGATTTCCTACATGATGAACATTATTCTAGCTTCAAATAAAATCCACAATAATTCTAATAATTCAAACAGCGCTACTGACCTATTTAAAACCCAATAAAATCATTTTAAAAATATCAAAATGGTTTCAAATTTATTTCTCTCCAATTTTCTGATGTAGGGAATCATGTTACCCTATTTTCCATATTTTATTTTTGGAGAAAAATAATTTGAATAAAACTCAAATAACTCGAAATTGATAATAAATTCAAAAGAACCTTGAATTTTAAATTCTTTGAAACTCCCAACTCATATTTCATATGTTTTGAAGAAGCCATTTTATCTTCGCTCTTGAAAATCATTGAGTTGCATAAAGTTTCAGAATTGGAAATATTTTCCAAATGAAATTCAAATATTTTCAACACCCATTGTCATTTAAATAAATGTAAGAAGTCATGTCATCTTCTCTCCGTGGTTTTGTGATGAAAAGAATTTGAATTCCCAAAGATCATAAAAGCAAAATGAAAGTTTGGGAAAGTCCTTTTATTCCCTCTCATTTAACTTTCAAAAGTTTCGAATTCACTCACTTTCAGTCAATCAATCAAACAATCAATCAAAACGATCTATGTGTTTATAACATTCCAAAATTTAGAATTTTGGGATGTTACAAATTGGAACTATTATAGTTGAACTGATGGGCATCCTTTGTTTTTACTAGGATATTTTCATGTACATAGCTCGCACACGGAAAATATAGGCTGACGATGGTTGTAGGACCCCTTTTGGGTTTTGAGTTTGTTGAACTTACATGCTGTTAATGATAGTACTGAACTATTTTGGATGTCAATGGCCAACCGCTTTCGTTTGTTGTAGAGCATTTTTTCTTACTATTTGACACGAATTTTAGAGCACAATTTTATTTTATAGTTGAATAGTGATAGTTCTAGTATTTTTTAAAATAAAAAGAATTTAATCTTTGATGCACAATACTAATTTTACTTGAACCTTATGAATTTTAGTAGTAGAACTTTTTAAAAAATTATTTCTGAAATTTTTATTACAATCTTCTACATTTAATTTTCCAAAAGAAGTATTTTTATATTTTTTTAGTTCTTACAATTAACATGTGTTTGAACTTTTTACATTCTTTATTTCGAACTGATTTCTTATGAGTTTTTATTAAATTATCTGCATTTGTTTCTTTTATTTGGTCGTGTGTGATCGGTTGGAATTTCGTAATGGGGCGAACTATTGCATTGGGCCATCCCCTGGAGTGATTGTTTTCGGCCAAAATAGCTCGCCCGCGCGACTGTGCAGTGCAGCGTGCGCGTGCGCTATACGTTTAGTCCCACCTCGCTAGCCGAGGGGGCTCTCGACCTGTTTATAAGCGTTGTCGAGGCTTACTGGTCGAACTCCTCTGAATACTTACCTGAGCGCTTATACACGACGCTCGCCCTCTATCATGACCTGTGGGCCCTGGTGGGTTGGCCCCGTCAGTCTGGTTTACAATGGATTCACTGGTGATTTCATAGTTGGCTTGAGTCCTAGTACCCACCTGCGTTGGGCCGGCCTATCCCTTAGGCGGTCAATATTTTTGATTCTTAGCATTTTTTTCCTTCTAGTTTTTATGATTTTTTTGCCTAATATAAGCATTTTTTTTATATTAGTACTGAATATTCTCCTCTGCTTGAAGTGAAACTTTTTTATAGTTTGTTTCCCTTGCTTTTCTCTTTATTCTCATTCCATTTCAGCATTTTTTGGATTCTTTAATGAACATCTGGGTAAGATATATAGGGACCACACCGAGTGGCATAGTTGTACTGACACATTTTTTGCATGGACTGAAGAACATCTATCTTTTTAGGGTGTGTGGGTGCGTGTGGAGGGGGAGAACGGAATAACCGCACTACGCCTGTAAAATGAGCGCACTGACGCGTTAGCGCGAGGCCAAGCCCGGGGGGAGGGAGGGTCGGGACCACCTCCCCCATCCCGGCGAGGCCGATCCAGGAATGAGCCATAGCAGGCGACGACACGGTGTGCCGCGGCGTCACATGGGGAGGCAAGTTTGTAACATGACTTGCCCCCATTATCTATCTTTTTAGGGTGTGTGGGTGCGTGGGGGTGGGGAAACAGAATAACCGCACTGCGCCTGTCAAACGAGCGCACTGCCGCGTTAGCGCGAGGCCGAGCCCGGGGGGGGGGGGGGCAGAGGGGAGGTCAGGACCCCTCCCCCATCCCGATGAGGCTGATCCAGGAACGAGCCGTAGCAGGTGACGACACGGTATGCCGCGGCGTCGCATGCGGAGGCGAGTCCGTAACATGACTTGCCCCCATTATCTATCTTTTTAGGGGAAAAACCAGCACCGCACCGAGGGGCACCGTTGTACTGACACATCTTCCTTGTATGGACTTGCCCCCATTATCTTATCTTTTTAAGGGAAAAACCAGCACCGCACAGAGGGGCATAGTTATACTAACACATCTTCCTTGTATGGACTTGCCCCCATTATTTATCTTAGGGCGTGTGGGTGCATGGGAGGGGGGGGGACAGAATAACTGCACTACGCCTGTCAAATGAGCGCACTGCCACGTTACCGCGAGGCCGGGCCAGGGGGGGAGGGGGGTCCCCCTCCCCCATCCCGGCGAGGCTGAGCCAAGAACGAGCCATAGCAGGCGACGACGCGACGTGCCGTGGCGTCGCATGTAGAGGCGAGTCCGTAACATGACTTGCCCCCATTATCTATCTTTTTAGGGTGTGTGGGTGCGTGGGGGGGGGGACAGAATAACTGCACAACGCTTGTCAAACGACGGCATTGCCGCGTTAGCGCGAGGCCGAGCCGGGGGTGGTCGGGACCCCTCCCCATCTCGCAAGGCCGAGCCATGAATGAGTCAGAGTAGCAGCGACGACGCTGGGCGTGCACAAGGCCGTCGAATGCGGTGGCGAGTCCGTAACATGACTTGCCCCCATTATCTTATCTTTTTTTGGGGAAAAACCAGCACCGCGCCGAGGGGGATAGTTGTACTGACACATCTTCCTTGTATGGACTTGCCCCCATTATCTATCTTAGGGTGTGTGGGTTCGTGGGGGGGGGGGACAGAATAACCGCACTACGCATGTCAAACGAGCGCACTACCGCATTAGCGCGAGGCCGAGACGGGGTAGGGGGGGAGGGGGAGGGAGGCCTGAGGGGGTCCTGGATTAAGGGGTCCTCGGGCGTCCGGCCTGTGTGACATGGGCCGGACAGATGGGCCATGAAGATACAAGACAGAAGACTTCCTCCCGTGTCCGGATGGGACTCTCCTTTGCGTGGGTGGCAAGCTTGGCGCTCGGATATGAAGATTCCTTCCTCTGTAAACCGACTCTATACGACCCTAGGCCCCTTTGGTGTCTATATAAACCGGAGGGTTTAGTCTGTAGAGGAGAATCATAATCATACAGGCTAGACATCTAGGGTTTAGCCATTACAATCTCGTGGTAGATCAACTCTTGTAATCCTCATGTTCATCAAGATCAATCAAGCAGGAAGTAGGGTATTACCTCCATCAAGAGGGCCCGAACCTGGGTAAACGTCGTGTCCCCCGTCTCCTATTACCATCGACCTTAGACGCACAGTTCGGGACCCCCTACCCGAGATCCGCCGGTTTTGACACCGACATTGGTGCTTTCATTGAGAGTTCCGCTGTGATGTCGAAGATAGGATTGATGGCTCGCCTTGTTATCAAGGACAGTATCATCTCCGGAGGAGCCCTGGCCTCAGGCCAAACCCTCCGGCTGGGTGGCTTTACCATGACCGCCCATTCGGCCGTCAAGCCGATGATGACTTCTCAGGTCATCGAAAATTGTCTCCGCGTTGACTCCGAATACTCCAAACGGATGGATCCGGTGGAGTTGTCATCTTTAAATGAACTCCTAGCTTACAATCCTGTTGGGAAAACATGGCGGCTATCTTTGCTTGGTCATATACCAAACTAACTGGAATTTCTTGTCCTTCTGACCCCCGAGGTCCGACCCGGGCCATATGATTCGGGTCAAGCTTGGTGTACCATGTTTTCACCATGGCCCAGGCCTCTTGCGTACCTTCTTGGCAGGCCGATATCTTCCATAATTGAAAGCGCCGCTGAGCTCCTTGGAATAGCTTCACAAGCTCCGCCATACTTCCTGGAGGGGAGGCGGATTGCCACAAAGCATTGGCAACGCTCCGCATTGCTTGCCGAGCTCGCTTGTGCACTTGGGACAGCTCTTGCAGCAGATCGCCTTGAGATCCAGACATTTCCTCTTGAGGATGGCCAGTCAGCATACCTGCAGACATAAATCTGTCAGCTCATTTGTTTGCTGAATTACACGGAGGTAAGTTCAAAAGCATACTGAATATACCGCCTCATTGCCTCCTATTTCCGGTGTCAGCTAGCTGGGCTCGTATATCTTTTAGCTCTTTGCCCAGCAGGGTGTTGGAATCATGCAGCTTGTTCTTATCATCCCTGACCCATGTCAACAAACGTTCGCCTGCGGCCAGTTGCCTTTCGGCCTGTAGTTTACCCGCCTGCGCGACTTTCAGTTCCTCTTTCAGTTGATCTACTGATCCTGTCATCGAAAATGCAACAGTATTAACATTACTGGTACATGATTATACTTTTTCTGGATGGAGGGGAAGAAATAAAGGCTCTTTTTGCGAGCAACCCAATCCTGACCGCACCGAACGTCGGCGAAGCGATGTTATTATACATCTCTGCAATACACCAGGTGATGAGCGCGGTGGTCGTCGTTGTGCGAGAGGAGGACAGACACAAACTCCCACTTCAGAAACCGGTATACTACGTATCCACTATCCTCACACCATGCAAATCCCGACACCCTCATTACCAAAAGATAGCATATGCGGTCTTCATGGCATCCCGGAAGCTACGACACCTCCGGCCGAGCCACGACGCCCAGATGTTTGAATTTCATTCCCATCTCTTGCATAGGACCTAGAAATTCACCCAAGGACACACATGTGGGTTTTAAAACAGCTTTGGAGCACTGGAGCCTGTGCTTGTAGTTCAAATTTGAATTATGCACAT
Organism: Aegilops bicornis; assembly: GCA_021605145.1. Taxonomy (NCBI): domain Eukaryota; kingdom Viridiplantae; phylum Streptophyta; class Magnoliopsida; order Poales; family Poaceae; genus Aegilops; species Aegilops bicornis. The sequence continues at coordinate 306,198,869 of CM038671.1, read as the reverse complement.
TAAATGCGCAGAAAATCAATTAATGTATAAAAAAGCCAAACGAACCCAGAATAATTCCAAAATTTCGCACGATACTTCTATTTGCTCTAATCTGCCTGTGTAAAAAAATTAAGGCGGGAGAACGATGTCGTATGATATTGTTCCGCACACGGAGGTGGCACGTTCCCTCTCGGAACCACGAGCCTTCTTGACGGAAGCTCCGGTCTGCAAGAAGCTTACACCAAAGCTTGTCCCAATTCAGCCAAGAAAATTACCACAATATGTTGGTGCCATGTCATGACACCATGCCAAGTTCCATCATTTTCAGGCATGTTTTGGATTTACATGAATTAAAAAACCAAGTTTCTCAATCTTCCCGGCCGAGCCGCGGTGCCCATTTGCTTGAAGTTCATTCCCATCTCTTGCATAGGACCTAGAAATTCACCCAAGGACACACATGTGGTTTGTCAAACAACTTTGGTGCACTGGAGCCTATGCTTGTAGTTAAAATTTAAATCATGCAGATTAAATGCGGAGAAACTCAATTAATATAAAAAAAGGCCAAACGAACCCGGAATAATTACAAAATTTAGCACGATACTTCTATTTGGTCTAATCTGCCTGTGTAAAAAAGTTAAGGCGGGAGAAGGTAGTGTACATATGTCGTTCCGCACACGGAGGTGGCACGTTCCCTCTCGGAACCACGAGCCTTCTTGACGGAAGCTCCAGTTTGCAAGAAGATTACACCAAAGCTTGTCCCAATTCGGCCAAAAAGCTTACCACAACATGTTGGTGCCATGTCATGACATCATGCCAAGTTTCAGGATTTTCAGCGTGTTTTGGATTTACAGGAATTAAAAAAACCAAGTTTCTCAATCTTTCCGGCCGAGCCACGACGCCCAGATGTTTGAATTTCATTCCCATCTCTTGCATAGGACCTAGAAATTCACCCAAGGACACACATGTGGTTTTTCAAACAACTTTGGTGCACTGGAGGCTGTGCTTATAGTTTAAATCTGAATTATACACATTAAATGCACAGAAACTCAATTAATGTATAAAAAAGGCCAAACGAACCCGGAATAATTCCAAAATTTAGCACGATAATTCTATTTGGTCTAATCTGCGTGTGTGAAAAAATTAAGGCGGGAGAAGGCAGTCTAGCTATGTCGTTGCGCAGACGGAGGTGGCACGTTCCCTCTCGGAACCACGCGCCTTCTTGACGGAAGCTCCGATTTGCAAGAAGCTTACACCAAAGCTTGTCCCAATTCGGCCAAAAAATTTCCGCAACATGTTGCTTCCATGTCATGACACCATGCCAAGTTTCATGATTTTCAGGCGTGTTTTGGACTTACAGGAATTAAAAAACCAAGTTTCTCAATCTTCCCGGCCGAGCCGCGGTGCCCACATGTTTGAATTTCATTCCCATCTCTTGCATAGGACCTAGAAATTCACCCAAGGACACACATGTGGTTTGTCAAACAACTTTGGAGCACTGGAGCCTATGCTTGTAGTTCAAATTTAAATTATGCACATTAAATGCGGAGAAACTCAATAATGTAGAAAAAAGGCCAAATGAACCCGGAATAATTCCAAAATTTAGCACGATACTTCTATTTGGTCTAATCTGCCTGTGTAAAAAAATTAAGGCGGGAGAAGGCAGTGTACGTATGTCATTTCGCAGACGGAGGTGGCATGTTCCCTCTCGGAACCACGAGCCTTCTTTACGGAAGCTCCGGTTTGCAAGAAGCTTACACCAAAGCTTGTCCCAATTCAGCCAAAAAATTACCGCAACATGTTGGTGCCATGTCATGACACCATGCCAAGTTTCATGATTTTCAGGCGTGTTTTGGTTTTACAGGAATTAAAAAACCAAGTTTCACAATCTTTCCAGCGAGCCATGACGCCCAGATGTTTGAATTTCATTCCCATCTCTTGCATAGGACCTAGAAATTCACCCCAGGACACACATGTGGTTTTCAAAACAACTTTGGTGCACTGGAGCCTGTGCTTGTAGTTCAAATTTGAATTATGCACATTAAATGCGCAGAAACTCAATTAATGTGTAAAAAAAGCCAAACGAACCCGGTATAATTCCAAAATTTAGCACGATACTTCTATTTGCTCTAATCTGCGTGTGTAAAAAATTTGAGGCGGGAGAAGGCAGTGTACGTATGTCTTTTCGCACACGCAGGTGGCACGTTCCCTCTCGGAACCACGAGCCTTCTTGACGGAAGCTCCGGTTTGCAAGAAGCATACACCAAAGCTTGTCCCAATTCAGCCAAAAAAATTACCACAACATGTTGGTGCCATGTCATGACACCATGCCAAGTTTCATGATATTCAGGTGTGTTTTGGATTTATAGGAATTAAAAAACCAAGTTTCTCAATCTTCCCGGCCGAGCCGCAGTGCCCATTTGTTTGAATTTCATTCCCATCTCTTGCGTAGGACCTAGAAATTCACCCAAGGACACACATGTGGTTTGTCAAACAACTTTGGTGCACTGGAGCCTATGCTTGTAGTTCAAATTTAAATTATGCATATTAAATGCGGAGAAACTCAATTAATGTATAAAAAGGCCAAGCGAACCCGGAATAATTCCAAAATTTAGAACGATACTTCTATTTGGTATAATCTTCATGTGTAAAAAAATTAAGGCGGGAGAAGGTAGTGTACGTATGTCGTTTCGCACATGGAGGTGGCACGTTCCCTCTTGGAACCACGAGCCTTCTTGACGGAAGCTCCAGTTTGCAAGAAGGTTACACCAAAGCTTGTCCCAATTCGGCGAAAAAACTTACCACAACATGTTGATACCATGTCATGACATCATGCCAAGTTTCATGATTTTCAGGCGTGTTTTGGATTTATAGGAATTAAAAAACCAAGTTTCTCAATCTTTCCGGCCGAGCCATGACGCCCAGATGTTTGAATTTCATTCCCATCTCTTGCATAGGACCTAGAAATTCACCCAGGGACACACATGTGGTTTTTCAAACAACTTCGGTGCACTGGAGCCTGTGCTTATAGTTCAAATTTGAATTATGCACATTAAATGCGCAGAAACTCAATTAATGTATAAAAAATGCCAAACGAACTCGAAATAATTACAAAATTTAGCACGATAATTCTATTTGGTCTAATCTGCCTGTGTAAATAAATTAAGGCGGGAGAACGCAGTGTACGTATGTCATTTCGCAGACGGAGGTGGCACGTTCCCACTCAGAACCACGAGCCTTCTTGACGGAAGCTCCGGTTTGCAAGAACCATACACCAAAGCTTGTCCCAATTCGGCCAAAAAAATTACCGCAGCATGTTGGTGCCATGTCATGACACCATGCCAAGTTTCATGATTTCCAGGCGTGTTTTGGATTTACAGGAATTAAAAAACGAAGTTTCTCAATCTTTCCGGCCGAGCCTTGACGCCCAGATGTTTGAATTTCATGCCCATCTCTTGCATAGGACCTAGAAATTCACCCAAGGACACACATGTGGTTTTCAAACAACTTTGGTGCACTGGAGCCTGTGCTTATATTTTAAATTTGAATTATGCACATTAAATGCGCAGAAACTCAATTAATGTATAAAAAAGGCCAAACGAACACGAAATAATTCCAAAATTTAGCACGATAATTCTATTTGGTCTAATTTTCCTTTGTAAAAAAATTAAGACGGGAGAAAGCAATGTACATATGTTGTTTCACAGACGGAGGTGGCAGGTTCCCACTCGGAACCATGAGCCTTCTTGAGGGAAGTTCTTGTTTGCTAGAAGCTTACACTAAAGCTTGCCCCAATTCAGCCAAAAAAATTACCGCAACATGTTGGTGCCATGTCATGACACCATGCCAAGTTTCATGATTTTCAGGCGTGTTTTGGATTTACAGGAATTAAAAAACCAAGTTTCTCAATCTTTTCGGCCGAGCGACAACGCCCAGATGTTTGAATTTCACTCCCATCTCTTGCATGGGACCTAGAAATTCACCCAAGGACACACATGTGATTTTTCAAACAACTTTAGTCACTGGAGCTTGTGCTTGTAGTTAAAATTTGAATTATGCACATTAAATGAGCAGAAACTCAATTAATGTATAAAAAGGCCAAACGAACCCGGAATAATTCCAAAATTTAGCACGATACTTCTATTTGGTCTAATCTGCCTATGTATAAAAATTAAGGCAGGAGAAGGCACTAGACATATCTCGTTTCGCACACGGAGGTGACACGTTCCCTCTCGGAACCACGAGCCTTCTTGAGGGAAGCTCCGGTTTGCAAGAAGCTTACACTAAAGCTTGTCCCAATTCGGCAAAAAACTTTACCACAGCATGTTGGTGCCATATCATGACACCATGCCAAGTTTCATGATTTTCAGGCGTGTTTTGGACTTATAGGAATTAAAAAACCAAGTTTCTCAATCTTTACGGGCGAGCCATGATGCCCAGATGTTTGAATTTCATTTCCATTTTTTCATGGGACCTATAAATTCACCCAAATACACACATGTGATTTTTCAAATAACTTTGGTGCACTGGAGCATGTGCTTGTAGTTCAAATTTGAATTATGCACATTAAATGCCTAGAAACTCAATTAATGTATAGAAAGGCCAAACGAACCCGGAATAATTCCAAAATTTAGCATGGTACTTCTATTTGGTCTAATCTTCGGGTGTAAAAAAATTAAGGCGGGAGAAGGAAGTGTACGTTTGTCTTTTTGCACACGGAGGTGACACATTCCCTCTTGGAACCATGAGCTTTCTTGAGGAAATCTCCGGTTTGCAAGAAGCTTACACCAAAGCTTGTCCCAATTCAGCCAAAAAAATTACCGCAGCATGTTGGTGCCATGTCATGACACCATGCCAAGTTTCATGATTTTCAGGCGTGTTTTGGATTTACAGGAATTAAAAAACCAAGTTTCTCAATCTTTCCGGGCGAGCCACGACGCCCAGATGTTTGAATTTCATTCCCATTTCTTGCATGCGACCCATAAATTCACTCAAAGACACACATGTGGTTTTTCAAACAACTTTGGTGCACTGGAGCATGTGCTTGTAGTTCAAATTTGAATTATACACATTAAATTCCCAAAAACTCAACTAATGTATAAAAAAGGCCAAACGAACCCGGAATAATTCCAAAATTTAGCACGATACTTCTATTTGGTCTAACCTGCCAGTGTAAAAAAATTAAGACGGGAGAAGGCGGTGTACGTATGTCGTTTCGCACACGGAGGTGACACGTTCCCTCTCGGAACCAAGAGCCTTCTTGAGGGAAGCTCTGGTTTGCAGGAAGCTTACACCACAGCTTGTCCCAATTCGGCCAAAAAATTTACTCAAACATGTTGGTGCCATGTCATGACACCATGCCAAGTTTCATGATTTTCAGCCATGTTTTGGATTTACAGGAATTAAAAAACCAAGTTTCTCAATCATTCCTAGAGCCATTTACACCTAGATGTTTGAATTGCATTCCCATTTCTTGCATGGGACCTATAAATTCACCCAAAGACACACATGTCATTTTTCATCAAACTTTGGTGCATTGGAGCATGTGCTTGTAGTTCAAATTTGAATTATGCACATTAAATGCCCAGAAACTCAATTAATGCATAAAAATGCCAAATGAGCCCGGAATAATTCCAAATTTAAAAACGACACTTATGTACTAGTTGCATGTTCACTGTACATAAATGTTCTAGCAATTCAAACACCATCCTTTCCCTCCGTAACACCATTTTGTCTTTCAAAACATGAAAAAATCAGGTATACCACAAACAGTTTACTAGAAAGAATCGTGTGGGATGCGATATAAAATATCTTGGTGCACTGTCTTGTCTGGCTTAGGCAGGAAGCTTCATCGTCTACATTCCACCGCCCCCGCTTGAACCACACTTGCGCGCCAGTTTCTCGCGGCACCGAGCGAAATTTTTTTGCCACCGCAAAAATATCTATCTCCCCGCCCCCTCCCGCCTACCAAAAGCCACATTTCCACTGTTCTTCCTTGCTTTCCAAGTTCAAACCTTCACTTCTGCTTACTGGCAGCTCAGCCTCCTCGCCGGCGACCCTTCTTCTTGCAGTGCCGCCTCCTCGCCGGCTACCCTTCTTCTTGCAGCGCCGCCTCCTCGCCGGCGACCCTTCTTCTTGCAGCGCCGCCTCCTCGCCGGCGACCCTTATTCTTGCTGCGTGGCCTCCTCGCCGCCGACCCTTCTTCTTGCTGCGCGGCCTCGTCGATATGGTTAGGTAATCCATACCCCACCCTCACAATCCTCCTCCTTTCCCATCCCACATGCCCCGACCGACGGAGCGACACCTTCCACCAAAATCACTGCCCCCCTATTTCCAATTAAGCGCCGGCCACAACCATTTTGCATGCAATATAACGTGGAGCTCAATAGCATGCGACCGCACGCGCGAATGAGGTCGCTATGGCTGCCATGCGTGTCGACCACCAGATCTTAGAGGAGCACCGTCTTCGAGCCCACCATCGACACCGCCACGCGGTTGTCTACTTTAAAATACAGTTCATGATGGTTTCTCGAGGCCACCGCCAGTGCCTTCTAGTGATTTGTCCTCTGTAATGTTAATATGCAATCGATGTTCGATTAACAGTTTGGTCCTCTGAAATGTAATGTTCGGTTAACACTTTGGTCCAACAATTGCTACATTTCGTAAGTCTTGTTCTCAAGCATTCTTTGTTTTGTTAACTGTATTATCTTCTAGTACATGTTTCTATTCTGCAATGTCGTGCTCAGTTAACTATTTTGGTTCATTTGGTCTGCTGTCCATTTAACTGTTTGGTTCAGTTCTGCAATTTGTTTTTCATTTGCTGTGGGTACAATTTTGTATTGTTATGCATGTGACACCAATCGAATTTGGCTGTACTCAATACATATTCTACTGATAGTATGGCAATTCTCAATTAACCTGATCAAGATCTTCCTTATGTGTGTTGCAGGGAAACAATGGGAGACACAGTGGTTTACCATCGAGGTTTGTTCAAGCAGGGTATTTTGGCTAATAGCACATTATTGTGCAGTTGAAGGAATCATCCTAATATTTTGGTTTCTTACAATTTGGTCTTGCACATGTAGGTCCTGCTGTCGGAGGCTTAGACCCACTGTTCAACCCATTTTGCATATGGGCAAATGAGATGTCCATGAATATCAGTCAAGTCAAGAAACACAGAAAGATTGTTAGGATGAAGAAACTTGCGATGAATAACAGCAAGATCTTTGTTTGCACAATGAAGAAGACATCAGTCAACTATAGGATGGTACCAACTCTTTTACCTTGTTTTTACCCCTTGGGCCATTTCAAAATTTACAACAGCGATTTATGCATAGCTTTGTTTTCGATTACTTTTCAAAGCGGTTCACCGATGATTACCTCTCAAACCACTGCGTGGTCAAGAGGCAAGGAAGGTATTCATTCAACACCCATGGTACAATATTGAAGTCTTCTTTGAAGAGGACGAAGGTTAAGGTGCAATTATCCATAGCCACTGTCCTAAAGTTGCAAGGACATTCAACATCACTGAAGGCTGAATATTTGCCTTCAGTTTCCCAGATGAGATTCATCTGTCTATTTACCGTGTATGATGCTACTTCCCAAAGGTTTTTGATGCTGCATGTGAAACTTTGTGCTGTTGTGTAATGGCGTAACTGAGTGCCGAAGCTATCTGATGTAATTCGATTATGAAATCCTGGTTGCTTTTATACGAATATGAAATATCTGGCGTGTTTTATAAGAAATATCAGTTTGATTTGTACATGGATTTTCAATAATAGGCTAATTACCCTTCTTATTGGGGTTTTCTATTGCAAACAGTTACTCAAAAAGCACCGTGTGCGATGAACTCAAACAACCCGCACGGTTTCTAGAAAGTAGGCGTGTTCGATCAACTAACAATCACACACAGCTTCTGGCAGCGAACTATTTGCGTTAGGCCACCTTGCACAAACGTTTCCACACAAAGAACTGTGTGTGATATACATACCTACGGAAATGATTTTCTGGGATTCACCATGTGGGATGCACATACCTACGGAAATGATTTTCTGGGATTCACCGTGTGGGATGTACATACATACGGAAATGATTTTCTCGGATTACCGTGTGGGATGTACATACCTATGGAAATGATTGGGTTTCAATGCCTCGCCCAATCGCACACGGCCCCAGCCTGGGTCCCAGGAGGGCCTATCCTCGACGATTTCTGGGCCGTGTGGGAAGGACCCCCTATCTCCCACACTCACTTGGCGACGGTTCCAAATGCGGTCGTGGAGAGGGGTTAAAACCGTTTGTTTAGCACGTCGCTGTACCAATGGCATGCTGAAGAAGTGGCGGAAGAGCACCGCCGAGGGCCTCACTTCCATGAAAGCCTTGCAGTAGAAGGCGAATATAGCCAGGAGGAGAATCGATTTTGGCTGGAGATGAAGGGCGTGGATGCAATAATAGGAGAGGATGGCGTAGAAAAAATTGGAGAATGGCAGGACCAACCGGGTGGAGACATTGTGGAGGAAGAAGGGGTAGGCGGACTCCCCCAGGCTGCTTCGCACCTTCGAGCCCCGCTAGACCTTGGTTGTCTGTCCTTTGTTCTCTGTGCTAGCTACCATCGGGAGCATCGGGCTCAGGTCCCCATCCTCGGCAACAGAGGAAGGCAGGAGCACCGGCGCATCAACAGGAGGGCTCCGCTCGGAGCCGCGGACGTTGCCTTCTTGTTGGCGGTGCCATATGAGCGTCGCGAGTGCTAGCAAGATGGGGAAGGAGATGCACTTGACATTGGATAGCGAGGAGTCAAGGCCGGAAGCAAGAAATGAGAAGACAGATGCAAGAAAGAGGAAGAACAATGATGGCCCCGCGGAGCACCCGCCAGTCTTTATGTCAGCCTGGGCAGTTGCTGAGGCGCCATGGAGGAAGTGGGGGCGTCCCGCGCCCCGTTGATAACCCAAAAGTATAGGGGATCAATTGTAGCCTCTTTCGATAAGTAAGAGTGTCGAACCCAAAGAGGAGCTAAAGGTAGAACAAATATTCCCTCAAGTTCTATCGACCATCGATACAACTCCACGCACACTCGACGTTCGCTTTACCGGAAACAAGTATGAAACTAAAAGTACTTTGTAGGTGTTGTTGGATAGGTTTGCAAAAAAGTAAAGAACACGTAAATAAAAGCTAGGGGCTGTTTAGATGAAGACAAAACTAAATTAGTTTTAGTAAAGAGCCTTTTGTCACGAGAAAGTTATTTGTCCCTAGGCAATCGATAACTAGACCAGTAATCATTATTGCAATTTTATTTGAGGGAGAGGCATAAGCTAACATACTTTCTCTACTTGGATCATATGCACTTATGATTGGAACTCTAGCAAGCATCTGCAACTACTAAAGATCATTAAGGTAAAACCCAACCATGGCATTAAAGCATCAAGTCCCCTTTATCGTGACATAAACAACCTACTTACTCGGTGCGTGCTTTTGTCACTCACGCCACCCACCATAAGCAAATCATGAACATATTGCAAACCCGACAGCGGGAATCCCTCACGCTTGCGCGAGACAGAGAGCACCATAGGACAACACCAATAATAAAACATGCAACTCAAACCAATCTTGATCATCAAATAGCCTATAGGACAAAACGGATCTACTCAAACATCATAGGATAGCCATACATCATTGGGAAATAATATATAGCGTTGAGCACCATGTTTAAGTAGAGATTACAGCGGGTAAGAGAGAGGTTACACCGCTGCATAGAGGGGGGAAGAGTTGGTGATGATGGCGGTGAAGTTGTTGGTGAAGATTGCGGTGATGATGATGGCCCCCGGTGGCACTCCGGCGCCACCGGAAGCGAGGGGGAGAGAGCCCCCCTCCTTCTTCTTCTTCCTTGACCTCCTCCCTAGGTGGGAGAAGGGTTTCCCCTCTGGTCCTTGGTCTCCACAGCGTGGGAGGGGCGAGAGCCCCTCCGAGATTGGATCTGTCTATCTGTCTCTCTCTGTTTCTGCGTTCTCCTCTGCTGCCCTTTCACCGTTTCGTATATATATGGAGATCCGTAACTCCGATTGGCCTGAAACCTTTGCCATGATTTTTTACCAAAAAATAGATTTCTTGCGGCCGAAGAAGGGCATCAACCGCCTTACGGGTGGACCACAAGGGTCAGGGGCGCGCCCAGGGGGCAGGCGCGCCCCCTGCCTCATGGCCACCTCGGGCACCGTCTCGCGTTGATCTTTCTCCCAGATTTTCCAAATATTCCAAAAATAAGCTCCGACCGTTTTTATCCCGTTTGGATTCCGTTTGATATGGGGTTTCTGCAAAACATAAAACATGCAACAAAAAGGAACTGGCATTGGGCACTGGATCAATATGTTAGTCACAAAAATAGTATAAAAAGTTGCCAAAAGTATATGAAAGTTGTAGAATATTGGCATGGAACAATAAAAAATTATAGATACGACGGAGACGTATCAACATCCCCAAGCTTAATTCCTGCTCATCCTCGAGTAGGTTAATGATAAAAAAGATAATTTTTGATGTGGAATGCTACCTAGCATAATCTTGATAATGTATCTAATCATGGCATGAATATTAAGACACGAGTGATTCGAAGCAATAGTCTATCTTTTGACATAAAAACAATAATACTTCAAGCCTACTAACAAAGCAATAATGTCTTTTCAAAATAACATGGCCAAAGAAAGTTATCCCTACAAAATCATATAGTCTGGCTATGCTCCATCTTCACCACAAAAATATTCACATCATGCACAACTCCGATGACAAGCCAAGCAATTGTTTCACACTTTTGACGTTTCTCAAACCTTTTCAACTTTCACGCAATACATGAGCGTGAGCCATGGACATAGCACTATAGGTGGAATAGAATATGATGATGGGGATTATGTGGAGAAGACAAAAAAAGGAAGAAGGTCTCACATTGACGCGGCTAATCAACGGGCTATGGAGATGCCCATCAATTGATGTCAATGTGAGGAGTAGGGATTGCCATGCAACGGATGCACTAGAGTTATAAGTATATGAAAGCTCAAACTGATACTAAGTGGGTGTACATCCAACTTGCTTGCTCATGAAGACCTAGGGCATTTGAGGAAGCCCATCGTTGGAATATACAAGCCAAGTTCTATAATGAAAATTCCCACTAGTATATGAAAGTGATAACTCAAGAGACTCTCTATATGAAGAACATGGTGCTACTTTGAAGCACAAGTGTGGTAAAAGGATAGTACCACTGCCCCTTCTCTCTTTTTCTCTCATTTTTTTCTTTTTTTCTTTTTTTGGGACTTCTCTTTTTTAGGCCTTTCTCTTTTTTTTCATCCAGAGTCTCATCCCGACTTGTGGGGGAATCATAGTCTCCATCATCCTTTCCTCACTGGGGCAATGCTCTAATAATGATGATCATCACACTTTTACTTAATTACAACTCAATATTACAACTCCATACTAGAACAAAAATATGACTCTATATGAATGCCTCCGGTGGTGTACCGGGATGTGCAATGATCTAGCGTAGCAATGACATCAAAAAACGGAAAAGCCATGAAAACATCATGCTAGCTATCTTACGATCATGCAAAGAAATATGACAACGAATGCTCAAGTCATGTATATGATGATGATGGAAGTTGCATGACAATATATCTCGGAATGGCTATGGAAATGCCATGATAGGTAGGTATGGTGGCTATTTTGAGGAAGATATAAGGAGGCTTATGTGTGATAGAGCGTATCGTATCACGGGGTTTGGATGCACCGGCGAAGTTTGCACCAACTCTCGAGGTGAGAAAGGGCAATGCACGGTACCGAAGAGGCTAGCAATGATGGAAGGGTGAGAGTGCGTATAATCCATGGACTCAACATTAGTCCTAAAGAACTCACATACTTATTGCAAAAATCTATTAGTCATCGAAAAAAAGTACTACACGCATGCTCCTAGGGGGATAGATTGGTAGGAGAAGACCATCGCTCTTCCCCAACCGCCACTCATAAGGAAGACAATCAATAAATACCTCATGCTCCAACTTCGTTACATAACGGTTCACCATACGTGCATGCTACGGGAATCACAAACCTCAACAGAAGTATTTCTACAATCCACAACCACTGACTAGTATGACTCTAATATCACCATCTTTATATCGCAAAACTATTGCAAGGAATAAAACATATCATATTCAGTGATCTACAAGTTTTATGTAGGATTTTATGACTAACCATGTGAATGACCAGTTCCTGTCATCTCTCTAAATAGATATAAGTGAAGCAAGAGAGTTCAATTCTTTCTACAAAAGATACGCCCATGCTCTAACAAGTATAAGTGAATAAAAAGAGCATTCTACAAACGGCGGTTGTCTAAGTGAAGAGAAAAAGGCAATCCAAACTTCAAATGATATAAGTGAAGCACATGAAGCATTCTATAAAGCCATACTCAAAAGATATAAGTGAAGTGAAAAGAGCATTCTATAAATAAACCAAGGACTATCTTATACCAGCGTGGTGCATAAAATAAAAATGAAAACTAAATTCAAAAGACGCTCCAAGATTTGCACATATCGCATGAACGGAACGAATCCGAAAACATACCGATACTTGTTGAAGAAAGAGGGGATGCCTTCTGGGGCATCCCCAAGCTTAGACGCTTGAGTCTCCTTGAATATTTACTTGGGGTGCCTTGGGCATCCCCAAGCTTGAGCTCTGGCCTCTCTTCCTTCTTCTCACATCGAGACCTCCTCGATCATCGAACACTTCATCCACACAAAACTTCAACAGAAAACTCGGTAAGATCCGTTAATATAATAAAGCAAATCACTACTCTAAGTACTGTTTCAAACCAATTCATATTTTGTTTTTGCATTGTGTCTACTGTAATATAGCTTTTTCATGGCTTAATCCACTGATATAAATCGATAGTTTCATCAAAACTAGCAAACTATGCATCAAAAACAGAATCTGTCTAAAACAGATGTCTGTAATAATCTGAACATTAACCATACTTAGGGTACTTGAACAATTCCGCCAAAATTCAGAAAAATAAATAATTTGTACAGAAAGACACTGCAAAAAGAATCAAAACCATTTGACATTCCAGTAAAACATTAAAAATCGCGCACTACAGCCAAAGTTTCTGTCCTGCACCGTACAAACCAACAAACATCGTAAACATCCTAAAGGCAAACCTTGACACATTATTTTTATAATACAATGGAATTGTACAAGGGGATAATTATTTCTATTGAAAAGTTTCTGTAATTAAGATTCACAAAGTTTCCGTGAGCATGAACAAAGTTCAAGGAGCTCTCCCACTTCAACAATGCTTGTCTTTCTCACTTTCACTTTCCTTTTTGAAAAAGTTTTTAGGTTCCCCTCTTTATTTTTGTTGTTTTTAAACTATATGAAAGCACTCAACAGAAATAAATGACTCTCTAAAACTTCCAGGTTGTCTCCCTGGCTGCGCTTTCTTTAAAGCCATTAAGCTAGGCATATAGTGCTTAAGAAGTGAATCCACCCGGATCCCAAGGTATATCAAAGCCAATTTTAATTAGCAATGATTTGTAATTTAGTAGTGAGCACAAAGAAACATATATCAAGCCATGACGAAGTCTAACTCTCTTCCTATGCATCGGCATGTCATAAAAGAACAATTCATGCACACCTAGTAAAGGCCAATGCATAATATAAACCGTTTCTTGCAATTTTATAGTATTGGAAACATAGAGAGGTGGAGATGTAGTTCCTCTCTCATAATATTGCAAGTAGGAGCAGCAAGCACATGCATATTATATCTATCAAAATCATCATGTGCAACGGTAGAAGGCAACCCATCAATATAATCCTTAATAAGATCAAACTTCTCCGATATAGTGTAGTTTGGAGAATTCAAAAAGATAATAGGACTATCATGCGTTGGTGCAATAGCAACAATTTCATGTTTAACAAAAGGAACTATAGAAAGTTCATCTCCATAAGCATAATTCATATTGGCATCTTGGCCACAAGCATAACAAGCATCATCAAAAAGGGATATTTCAAGAGAATCAACGGGATCATAACAATCATCATAGCAATCATCCTTCGGTAAGAACGAAGGGAAATTAAACAATGTATGAGTTGGAGGGTTACTCTCATTAGAAGGAGGGCACGGGTAGCTAATCCGCTCTTCCTCCTTTTGTTCTTCGCTCTCCTCATCATCTTTTTCATCCAATGAGCTCACAGTTTCATCAACTTCTTCTTCCATAGATTCCTGCAAAATATTAGTCTCTTCTTGGACAACGGAGAATTTCTCAATAAGTGCATTAATGTCAGAATTGTATTCATAATTCTCATAAAAATATTTAAGGATAGCTAAATTTTTAGATCTATAAACCGAATCATCAAAATCTTCAAACTCTTTAAACATCAATTCAATTTCATAAGCACCCATAAAAGCAACAAATTCTTCTATTTGTTCCACATCATAGTAATCATATATACCATTAGCATAAGAACCTAAGGTTTTATTATCATTAAATTTGCATGAAAATGGAAGGTGTGGAGCCTTCATCCTAGAGCAACAAGTATAATCATAACTCAAGCATAGTTGTCTAGCATACCACTTCAATATATGAATTTGATCCCATAATAGTTTCCCTTTTTGAGTCAAGTGATAATCCATTAAGTATTCGCGTCGATCCAACGTTACTCCCATTACATAATTGAATGGGGGTTTTCTCAGGATTATTAAAGTAGTACATAATATCTTTCACATAACCAGCATCGAGGGTTTTAGGAGGTTCCCCATCTCCATGAGCAGCAAGTACACCTAATTGTTTTGGTATTTCGTGTTCCATATCCATAACTAAAGATAAAGAACAACCAAGAACAGAAAATAAAAATTACTTAGTGATAAAGCAAACAAGCACACGAGAATATTCACCCACGCTATTGCTCCCGACAGCGGCGCCGGAAAAAGGTCTTGATAACCCACAAGTATAGGGGATCAATTGTAGCCTCTTCGATAAGTAAGAGTGTCGAACCCAACGAGGATCTAAAGGTAGAACAAATATTCCCTCAAGTTCTATCGACCACCGATACAACTCTCGCTGCACACGTGACGCTCGCTTACCTAAACAAGTATGAAACTAGAAGTACTTTGTAGGTGTTGTTGGATAGGTTTGCAAGAAAGTAAAGAGCACGTAAATAAAAGCTAGGGGCTGTTTAGATGAAGACACAACTAAATTAGTTTTAGTAAAGAGCTTTTTGTCACGAGAAAGTAATTTTTCCCTAGGCAATCGATAACTAGACCGGTAATCATTCTTGCAATTTTATTTGAGGGAGAGGCATAAGCTAACATACTTTCTCTACTTGGATCATATGCACTTATGATTGGAACTCTAGCAAGCATCCACAACTACTAAAGATCATTAAGGTAAAACCCAACCATAGCATTAAAGCATCAAGTCCCCTTTATCCCATACGCAAACAACCTACTTACTCGGGTCGTGCTTCTGTCACTCACGCTACCCACCATAAGCAAATCATGAACATATTGCAAACCCTACAACGGGAATCCCTCATGCGTGTGCGACATGAAGATCACCATAGGACACCACCAATAATAAAACATGCAACTCAAACCAATTGTCACGACCAGTTTTTCAATAAAAATATTTATTGAACAACCGACCTATGAAGTCCAATATGAGGAAAATCCTTCATACCGGTAGACAAAACTTTGATACAATAAGCCAGTACCATTACAATATTACAGGGTTGATCAAGATGCCCAACCAATTATTACAACACGCCATTAATTATACATGATGGCGGATATGACACAATGGTGTGGGGTGGAAATACTACTGACTCGAGATATGAGTGGTTGGTGGAATAACACAGTGGGGTGGTTAATAAGTCTACTGCACTGGCGGATCATCGAGCGTCTAGGTGAGGCTCGATGAATTTATTTGGGTAGCGGAAGCGGATATATCACAAAGACTAAACCAGGGGTCGCACGAGACTGACTCGGATTCCTCTAGGCGTCGGACTCGCTATCGAACTCTTCATCCATGAGATCGCCTTCGTCAGCATCTGGCCAAATCAACAAGCCAGGTGAGTACTTTGAAAGTACTCGCAAGACAGTTCGGACAAAAGATATAACAAATGAATGCATGAATGCGTCATGATTAATTTTAACAAGGCTCAATTTAATCAGTATAGCAAAGTAAATAAGAAAGGGAATCGGCGGTAGTCCGCTCGAAAACCCAAAGAAGATAAATTCAAAACCGATCGAGTGTCTGAAGCGACGCCTCGAAGGGGTGAATAAATAAGTAAAACATGCCACAGTCGGGTTTCTGGGCGACACCTCATAAAGGGCTTATATTGAAATAAAAAATACATGCGTGCCGCAGTCGGACGTCGGAGCGACATCACAGAAATCGCTTATAATAAAAGTAAATAATAACAATGCCGCAGTCGGAAGTCTGAGCGACATCACAGAAAGGGCTTATAATGAAAATAAATAACAACAATGCCGCAGTCGGACGTCTGAGCGACATCGCAGAAAGGGCTTATAATGAAAATAAATAACAACAATGCCGCAGTCGGACGTCTGAGCGACATCGGAGAAAGGGCTTATAACGAAAATAAATAACATCAATGCCGCAGTCGGATGTCTGAGCGACATCACAGAAAGGGCTTATAATGAAAATAAATAACAACAGTGCCGCAGTCGGACGTCTAAGCGACATCGCAGAAAGGGCTTATAATTCATTATTCATAACTGACAAGATGTAGTGCTCACGGAGAATCTTCATCACAAGACAATAAACGGGTCAGTCCATTCACCGGGAATAAACATTTAACACTCAAGTAGTTATCGGGAGTCTCCGTCACCGAGACTAATATTTGATAGAATAAGGTGAACACGGTACTCGGACATGAATAAGATGGATTCAAGAATTTTGACTCTGCAGAGTTTGTACCAAAAATTTGTCCACAGCCAACGGATTTCCGTAGTCACGAAGGACTAGTTCCATTTACGGTATTTCAGAGGAAACACAACTAGCTAGTACACACTCATCATACCTCACGTTGCCAGGAATCACCCTAGACAACGTTTAAGAAAAACTTTGAGACGGGGAGATCACAATCTCGAATAGCATGGGATCAAATTTATATCTGGCAGCTCTAAGGGGTGCCCCCCTCTCGGTCCCAACCGGAAACACCCATGCCCCCTGACCGGATGAAAGTCTTTAATCCAGGGCGATGGAACCTTCATCCCGGCCTCTCGATTTGGTGTGTACCAGGAAGTGGTTTGCAACCTACTAAGCCGTATCCCTTGCGGGAAACTGGTGGTAGTATGGAAGGGAAGACGGACGGGAATCTGACCGATTTACGCTGACACTGGGTCAACGATATGGCATAAGCCTGGCATGCTACAACACTGCCATCTTACCCATACTCATGCCAACTCATGGCCATGCAACAAGTTTCCAACAACTCATGGATTTACCAAGCTCATTTGCCTCAATGCTCACGAGATAAACTATCATCGAAATGCTCATGAACGTGCCATGATACAAAAATAATGCAAACATGCCCAAACACTCATCATATCAAAAGTTCAAACATTGCTTGCCTGGTTCGGAGTAGTCGGGTCTAGCTCGGCGAAGTTCGCAGTTCAAATCACCTCCTTCTATCTACGGTACACAAAAATACATGCGCTAACGTAAATACCGTGGGGTACAGAAATTTGATCCAAATATTTTTCAAATAAATATGATAAAAAACTAGACAAAAATTTGAAGAGGACAGAAAAAGAATCACTCAAAAATTCCTTTCTGTTAAAAAGTTATAAGGGTTTTAGTCCAAGGACCCATCTCAGAACGAACAAAACTTCGAGGGGCTTTGCGTAAAAGTCCGTAAAAGCGGTTCAGAGTGGAAGCGTATTTGCCAAAATACGCTTTCAAACGATTCAAAAAAAACAAAGAGAGGCTGTGGCGGGTCCCACCCGTCAGGTTAGAAATTTCAAACGAGGGAGTCGGGGCTCGTCGGGCGCCCGAGAGACGCAGGTCGCCGACGGCGATCCATGGCGAGGTGGAGATCGGAGAGTACCTCCGTGTTCGAGCGCCATTCAGCGTCTGGGAGGTGGTGGTCGTCGCCGCGAGTACCACGTCGTGGCGGCGACGCTTGCTCCGTGAACGGCGATTCGGTTGGTCGTGGACCTCGTCGGAGAGAGCTGCGGAGGTGGAATTGAGGAGGGGGTTAGACTCGTGATAGCATGAGAGGGTATCTGACGAGGTTAGGGCGCCGGAGATGACCTCACCAGAGTGAATCATGGTGGAGGCCGAGGCGGAAGGAAGCGGCCGGAGTCGAGGAAGAAGAGCTCCTCGTGGCCCTTCCAGGGGCTTGGCGAGGACTAGAGAGGTGGTGGAGGGTGCGGGCGAGCAAGCTCGGGGGGTGCTATTTATAGCCGGCCCGAGGCGGTTGCCGAGAACGGTGTTCTCCGGCGAAGTTTACAGCGGCGCAGGGTGTTGATCGGGAGGGTTCAGAGGTTGAGCGTCGTCATGGGGGTTCCCTGGTTCCGTTTAGGTGCTGAACGCGTCGGGGTTAGGTTGCTTAGGGGGAGCTCGACGGAACGGGGCGGCGCGGGCCCGTCGGCGGCAGGGAGCATGCTCTATGCTTGCCGTGCCACGGCGACGGTGCTGCATGCGTGCGCTGGCAGGGAAATGGCCACGCGGGGCTACCAGGATGTTTGGGCGGCGTTGAACGGTGTTATGCCGCCGTTCTGCTCCCTGTCGGCCGCTACGATGGTTCTGCCGCCGCAAGACACGCCGGCGCAGGCGGCCAGGGTGCCACCGACGCCAGAACGCGCCAAGCATCGCTGCGGTGAGGCTCCGGACAAGCGAGCTAGGCCGTGAGCAACGTGCCAAGTGCACTGTGAGCATGCGACTGAAATTACGACGAAGATCGACCTTTGAATTACGAACTTAACCGAAGATGAATGTAAGCTTGGTGCATGCAAGGTGTTCGACGAGAATGATCTAGGCATGTAGGGATTTTTCCTTGAGCTGGTTTTTGGTGGAGGGGCCTCTCATTTCATCTAGAGGCTGCCTGAATATTTGTGGAATTTTTGGAGAAGTGTAGATATGAATTTCACTAAATTTGGCAAATCTGGTCCAAACTTGCAGAGACTATAATTTGAAATTTTTGAACAGAAGAGGAGTGGATCTTGATCGTTCTAGGTTGTGGGTACCAAGGACTATCCAGGGGAGTTTGTTTGAGATCAAAACTTAAATGCATTTAGGTACTTGCTTTGCAAACTACCTAGGCTCAAAATAATAGACAGAAAAGATTTGGGAGATAATTAAATGAAACAAAAATTCAGAAGAGGGTTGAACTTGTTGAGACAGAATGTTTGGATTGCCCAAAGTGGAAGGAGATATTTTTGGGAAGATTTTACCATGTGGTGTATGGCCAAATCATGAATGGTTTCAAATATTGGAGAGGATGTAAAACTCCTAGAGTTTCTTTTTGAAAGGAAAATAAACTCCAAGGATTTTTCTTGAAATCTTGAGAAGAGGGCAATCAGGGAAAAAAAATAAAAAAAACCAAACACCAGAGTTGAAGGAGATGTAAAAATAAAATATTTGCCAAAGGGAAAAAAGCTTTTGAGAGAGATTTTGGAAGGGTTTAGAATACCTTATTCAAATCCAACAATTATTTTTTGAAGAAAACCAAAAGAATATTTTTGGAGTGTCACATCACCTACCCCCTTAGGAAAAATCTCGTCCCCGAGATTCCAGCTGATCCTCAAATAATTGTGGGTGCTCCGCCCGAAGGAAATCCTCTCTTTCCCAAGTGGCTTCACTTTCGGTGTGGTTGCTCCAATCGAACTTTGAAGAACTTGATGGTTTTCTGTCGGGTTCTCCTTTCTGACTCTTCCAAGATTTTTATCGGATGCTCCCGATATGTAAGGTCTGGCTGCACGTCAATGTTTTTATGGGGTACTTGTTTCTCTGGGTTGCTTATGCACTTCCTCAATTGGGAGACGTGGAATACGTCGTGGATGTCGGATATTTCTTCGGGTAAGTCTAGATGGTAGGCCACCGTGCCTCTTCGTGCTACTATGCAGAAAGGTCCGATGAATCTTAGTGCTAGCTTCCCTTTAATCTTGAATCGATGCAGGCCCCTCATGGGAGATACTCGTAGGTACACAAATTCACCGGGTTCAAAATGGACTCCACGATGCTTCTGATCGTAATAACTCTTTTGTCGACTTTGGGCTGTCTTGAGTCGGTCCTTAATTACCTTGACTTTATCTTCAGCCTCTTTGAGCAGGTCTGGGCGAAGATATGACTGTCTCCGGTTTCGACCAATTTAGCGGGTACGACATCTTCGTCAGTCTGAGCTTCAAATGGTGCCATTTGCAGGCTGGACCGTAGCTGTTGTTATATGCGAATTCTGCGTATGGTAAGCTCTCTTCCCAACTGGTCCCATAGGTGAGGACACATGCTCTCAAGATATCTTCTAGAATCTGGTTTACTCGCTCGGTCTGCCCATCCGTCTGGGATGGTATGCGATCTTGAATGCCACCGAGTTCCCAGAGCTTGTTGTAAGTGATCCCAAAATCGGGAGACGAATTGAGTGGCCCTGTCCGAGATTATTTTCTTTGGGACTCCATGTAAGCAAACGACACGGGAAAGGTAGAGCCTAGCAAGCTTCTGAGTGGTGTGTGTTGTCTTCACGGGGATGAAGTGTGCTACTTTAGTCAGTCTATCAGTGATGACCCATATGGCATCATGTCCGTGTCGTGACCGGGGTAGTCCAGCAATAAAATCCATTCCAATCTCGTCCCATTTCCACTCGGGTATCTTATTTGGTTGCAATAGTCCGGCCGGTTTCTGGTGCTCGGCCTTGATCTTGCCGACAAGAGTCACAACATGCAATAAACATGGCTATGTCTCTTTTTATAGCATGCCACCAAAATGTTTCCTGAAGATCTTTGTACATTTTTGTTCCTCCAGGATGGATTGAATATGGAGCGGTGTGGCCTTCAGCCAGGATTTGCTGTTTAAGGTCATGGATATTTGGTACGCAAAGCCTATTTCCGTACCACAATATTCCTTGCTCATCAATAACGAATTCTGAGGCCTTGCCCAACTTCATCTTCCGTTTTATGCCTTCAATGCTGGGGTGTCCACGTTGAGCCTCTTTAACCTTCTCTATCAGGGTAGGCTGTAATTCTAAGTTCGACACCTTTGCCTTTGGTGACCACTATCGATTGAGCTTTGCTAATTCCTGCTGGAATTCAGGTCTTAAGTTTGGCATCTTTGTCGTTGTCCGGATGGGGTTCCGACTCGAGCATCTGATACAACATTTGCTTTGCCCGGGTGGTAGTGGATTCCAACATCATAATCCTTTACTAATTCCAACCAGCGTCGCTGCCGTAAATTCAGTTCTGGTTGTGTGAAAATATACTTGAGGATTTTGTGGTCCGTGTATATTTCACAACGATTACCAAGTAAGAAGTGTCTCCATTCCTTGAGTGCATGAATGACTGCTGCTAATTCCAGGTCATGAGTAGGATAATTTTCCTCATGCTTACGAAGCTGTCTGGAAACATATGCGACAACCTTGCCTTCTTGCATTAATACGCACCCGAGGCCCTTTCGGGATGCGTCACAAAATACCTCAAAATTTTTCTGTATATCTGGCACAATTAGTACTGGTGCTGTCGTCGGTTTCCTCTTTAATTCTTGGAAAGTTTTCTCACAAGCTTCCGTCCATTCAAACTTCCTGTCTTTCTTGAGGAGTTGCATCATTGGCTTTGCTATGGTGGAGAATCCTTCAATAAATCCCCGGTAGTATCCTGCCATACCCAAGAAACTTCGTACGTCCGCCACGCTGGCTGGTGGCTTCCAGCCAAGCACAGCCTTAACTTTTTCCGGGTCTACGGCGATACCTTCTTGGGTCAGTACGTGGCCCAGAAAACCTACTTGCTTTAGCCAAAATTCACACTTGCTGAATTTAGCGTACAATTGATGTTTCCTGAGTTCTCCTAGTACAATTCGGAGATGTTCAGCGTGCTCTTCTGGTGTTTTGGAGTATATCAGAATATCATCGATAAATACAACAACAAACTTATCCATAAACTTCATGAATACTTTATTCATGAGGTGAACAAAATATGCGGGGGCGTTTGTTAGCCCGAATGGCATTACGGTGAACTCATACAATCCGTATCTGGAGGTGAAAGCTGTCTTGGGAATATCTTCAGTTCGCACTTTCAGTTGATGGTATCCCGACCTTAAGTTAATCTTTGAGAACACCTTGGCCCGAGCGAGTTGATCGAATAAATCATTTATTCGTGGCATCGGATACTTGTTCTTGATTGTGACCATGTTTAGCGCTTGATAGTCTATGCACAATCTCAGCGTTCCATCCTTATTTTTGGCAAACAAAATTGGTGAACCCCAAGGTGAGGAACTGGCTCGTATGTACCCTTTTTCCAATAATTCCTTTATTTGCTTCTTCAGTTCTACCAACTCTGATGGTGCCATTCTGTATGGTTTCTTGTATATGGGAGCAGTTCTGGGTGCTAGCTCAATGCTGAATTCTATCTCTCGATCTGGTGGCTTGCCTGGTAGCTCTTTGGGAAACACATCTAGAAATTCACACACTACTGGAACCTTGCTCAATTCAGAAATATCCACCTTGTTCAATCTCGGTTGCCGGGATATTTTTCTTTCCTTGGCTGAAACTTTTATGGTCTTCCCGTGGTGATGGGTGAGAATTACGGTCCTGTTGAAGTAGTCAATAAAACCTTTGTTGGTGGTTAACCAATCCATCCCTAAGATGACATCCAGTCCTTTATTTTCCAACACGATAAGGTTTGCGTGAAACTTTAACCCTTCAAACTCGATAACCACACCCACAGCAATAATTACGGGTAACTTTCTTAATTCCGTGGGACTTGACGATCATAGATTTTCCCAAGGGAAGCATCGAAAATTATTTTGCAAAGCAAAACTTTTGAACGAATGAGTGAGGAGCTCGAGAATCAAACAAAACCATGGCAGGTATTGTGTTGATGTGAAACGCATCGAGTACGATATATCCGGGGCATTTTGCGCTTCCTCTTTGGTCACGTGGTTCGATGACCCTTCCTGTGGTTGTTATTTGGGTTGAAATTGTTGCGCTTCGCTGAATTATTTCCTCCGTTGTTCGGCTTTGGGGTCGAAGTTCCTTGGCTTGGGGCACCGCTTGGCATAGTGCCCTTCTTCTCCACAAGCTGCATTGTAACGCTCTGGGCGGTATGTGAACTCCTTGTCCCTTGCATGGAAATTCTTGATTGGGCGTGAGACGCTTGTCGTGGGTTTGGGTGTCCAGTTTTTCAACATCCGTCTTGCTGCGGTGGTTGTGGGTGTGTTTAGTCTGGTCCCTCTTCCGCTATGGAAATCTTCTAAGCTGCGTCTCTCATTTTCCAAGGTAATGGCCTTATCCACCAGCGTCTTAAAATCTGGAAAGGTGTGTACGACCAATTGGCATTTAAGCGCGGGTGTCAGACCGTCTAGGAATTTCTCCATCTTTTGTTTTTCGACATACGCTCCTCGTTAGGCGTGGCGAGACAAAGCAGGTAAACTAACTGTTGTATTCTGACACTGTCATTGTTCTTTGCTTGAGGTCATCAAATTCTCTCTTTTTGATCTTCATAAGACTCTTAGGAATATGTGCCCCACGAAAACCTTCTTTAAATTCCTCCCATGATATATTATTTCCGTTGGGGTGCGTGTGTAGGAAATTTTCCCACCACGATGCGGCTGCTCCAGTGAGATAGTGCGGAGCATAAAGCACTTTCTCAAGATCTGAACACTGGGCAATGATTAATTTTCTCTCCACGTCTCGAAGCCAGTCCTCGGCTTCAAGAGGTTTGTTTGTGTGAGAAAATGTTTGGGGACGTGTCTTCTGTAGCTCAGATAATTTGATTGCTGCTGATACTGTCCATGGTGATTTCCCATATTGATGACTTGGTTCAGTATTTCCTGATGTTGCTGCTGACTTTGTTCATAAACACGACACATTTGGGAAAGTGCCGTTTCACCGTCTGCCGACTTGTCTGTCTCCTCGTGTGAAATTGTTGCACTGGGGTGTGCCATAATTTTCCTCTGTCTGAGTTGGCATGGACCGCGTCCAAGGACGAGACATAGTTCACTCTGGGATATATTTTGAAACACTCATAAGAAAATAAATTGAGCCGCAAAAATCAATAAATTCAAGAAGATGCAAAAGTTGCAAATGCTCCAAGATTTTTCAAGAGAATACACGTTTGCGCACGGAGAAGGACTGTCCATTACATATCTTACACGCAAGCAGTAATTATACAATACATCACTCAGGATATGCGTACTTAATCCTCGACATGTTATTTAGTCTAGTGCACTTCTCCGGATCCTACATGATGCAAACAAGCTACTTCTCACAGCCTATTGACATATAAACATATCGCATAAGTCGGTACATCGCATGGCGGCTAAGCGCATTTAGTCGGAGATGGTAAGGATTTCCTTGGCCTGCCAAGGGTGAGGCGAGTGAGGTTGGGGACTCAACCTCCTCTTCGGAGATAGGCTCCAGACGAGAGGTGCTGCATGGAGTTGGTGGAGCAGGTGCCTGTGTGGGACAACTCGAACTGGCGAAGCACGAGGGTGGTGCGTAATCGACCAGAGTAGGCGCAATGACGTGGTTGAACTCCTCCGTGGTAGGTAGGCAACGAGTAGCGGTGCGGGCAGTAGGAGCAAACGATGCTGATGACGAGACGAAAGTCAGTGGCGGTGCGGCGCGCAAGAGCTCCCTCCTGTTGGCGGCACAGCCATGGACTGAGTCCATGCGGGCAGCTACAAAGTCGTCCACCAGGTTGTCGAAGGCTGCCTCCAAAGCTCGGAGATACTCGATAAGCATCTCAAAATCTTCGTCCCGTTCTCCTCTGGGGCAAGAGAACGCGTAGTGGCAGGTATCTGACGCGTGACATGGCAGGTAGCGGTAGCGACGAAGTCTTCGTCGAAGGAAGGACATCCTCGAGACGAGCTATCGCCTCCACGAGCTGCCATCTGCAGTGCATGCTTCTCAGGCATGGCTCTCCCCACGAACCGTAACGCTCAACTCGCCTGTCTTGAATTCCACCGCGGCTTGGTGCATGGTTAGACGGTCATTGACCTTGTGCTTTGAGAGAGAGAAGACTGGGCGACATCCGCCCCATCGCGACTTGGACGATGAAGGAGAGAAGCTTGATGAACCCATCGGGCATGTTGGCGAACATCTGCGACTCGCAGTCATTGCCAGCCATCTACAAAAGTAGGAAAAAATCCTGAGTAGTCAAATCATAAATTTATGCTGCCTGTCAGAAATTGACTACATTTGTGAAAATAATAAACAACTCTATTATGCTAATAACCGATTAGCGATCGCACCTAGTGGCTTCCTACAATCAGCCTGGCTCTGATACCAAGCTTGTCACGACCCTGTTTTTCAATAAAAATATTTATTGAACAACCGACCTATGAAGTCCAATCTGAGGAAAATCCTTCATACCGGTAGACAAAACTTTGATACAATAAGCCAGTAGCATTAGAATATTACAGGTCGATCAAGATGCCCAACCAATTATTACAACACGCCATTAATTATACATGATGGCGGATATGACACAATGGTGTGGGGTGGAAATACTCTTGACTCGAGATATGAGTGGTTCGTGGAATAACACGATTAGAATTGGTTAATAAGTCTCATCAAGCCTTTGGCGGCTCATCGAGCGTCTAGGTGGGGCTCGATGAATTTGTTTGGGTAGCGGAAGCGGATATATCACAAAGACTAATCCAAGGGTCGCACGAGACTGACTCGGATTCCTCTAGGCGTCGGACTCGCTATCGAACTCTTCATCCATGAGATCGCTCACAAGATTCCGCCAAATCAACAAGCCAGGTGTGTACTTTGAAAGTACTCGCAAGACAGTTCGGACAAAAGATATAACAAATGGATGCATGAATGCGTCATGATTAATTTTAACAAGGCTCAATTTAATCAGTATAGCAAAGTAAATAAGAAAGGGAATCGGCGGTAGTCCGCTCGAAAACCCAAAGAAGATAAACTCAAAACCGATCGAGTGTCTGAAGCGACGCCTTGAAGGGGTGAATAAGTAAGTAAAACATGCCACAGTCGAGCGTCTGGGCGACACCTCATAAAGGGCTTATATTGAAATAAAAAATACATGCGTGCCGCAGTCAGACGTCGGAGCGACATCACAGAAAGGGCTTATAATAAAAGTAAATAATAACAATGCCGCAGTCGGACGTCTGAGCGACATCACAGAAAGGGCTTATAATGAAAATAAATAACAACAATGCCGCGATCGGACGTCTGAGCGACATCGCAGAAAAGGGCTTATAATGAAAATAAATAACAACAATGCATGATCGGACGTCTGAGCGACATCCCAGAAAGGGCTTATAACGAAAATAAATAACATCAATGCCGCAGTCGGACGTCTGAGCGACATCACAGAAAGGGCTTATAATGAAAATAAATAACATCAATGCCGCAGTCGGACGTCTGAGCGACATCGCAGAAAGGGCTTGGAATTCATTATTCATAACTGACAAGATGTAGTGCTCACGGAAAATCTTCATCACAAGACAATAAACGGGTTAGTCCATTCACCGGAAATAAACATTTAACAATCAAGTAGTTATCGGGAGTCTCCGTCACCGAGACTGATATTTGACAGAATAAGGTGAACACGGTACTCGGACATGAATAAGATGGATTCAAGAATTTTGACTCTGCAGAGTTTGTACCAAAAATTTGTCCACAACCAACGGATTTCCGTAGTCACGAAGGACTAGTTCCGTTTACGATATTTCAGAGGAAACACAACTAGCTAGTACACACCCATCATACCTCACGTTGCCAGGAATCACCCTAGAAAGCGTTTAAGAAAAACTTTGAGACGGGGAGATCACAATCTCGAATAGCATGGGATCAAATTTATATCTGGCAGCTCTAAGGGTGCCCCTCTCGGTCCCAACCGGAAACACCCATGCCCCTGACCGGATGAAAGTCTTTAATCCAGGCCAGGAACCTTCATCCCGGCCTCTCGATTTGGTGTGTACCAGGAAGTGGTTTGCAACCTACTAAGCCGTATCCCTTGCGGGAAACAGGTGGTAGTACGGAAGGGGAGACGGACGGGAATCTGACCGATTTATGCTGACACTTGGTCAACGATATGGCATAAGCCTGGCATGCTACAACACTGCCATCTTACCCATACTCATGCCAACTCATGGCCATGCAACAAGTTTCCAACAACTCATGGATTTACCGAGCTCATTTGCCTCAATGCTCACGAGATAAACTATCATCGAAATGCTCATGAACGTGCCATGATACAAAAATAATGCAAACATGCCCAAACACTCATCATATCAAAAGTTCAAACATTGCTTGCCTGGTTCGGAGTAGTCGGGGTCTAGCTCGGCGAAGTTCACGGTTCCGTCACCTCCTTCGGTATCTACGGTACACAAAAATACACGCGCTAACGTAAATACTGTGGGGTACAGAAAGTTGATCCAAATATTTTTCAAATAAATATGATAAACAACTAGCCAAAAATTTGAAGAGGACAGAAAAAGAATCACTCAAAAATTCCTTTCTGTTAAAAAGTTATAAGGGTTTTAGTCCAAGGACCCATCTGTAATGAAACAGAAAACTTCCAGGGGCTTTGCAGAAAAGTCCAGAAAAACGGTTCAGAGTGGAAGCCTATTTGCCAAAGTACGCTTTCAGAAAATGGTTCAAAAAAAAAACAAAAGAGAGGCTGACGGGCGGGTCCCACCCGTCTGGTTTGAAATTTCAAACGAGGGAGTCGGGGCTCCTCGGCGCCCGAGAGCCACTTGGTCGCCGGGCGATCCACCATGCGAGGTGGAGATCGGAGAGTACCTCCGTGTTCGTGGTGCCATTCCGTCTGTGGGTGGTTGTGGTGGTCGCCGGCGAGTACCTCGTCGGCGGCGACGCTTGCTCCTGCGGACGGCGATTCGGGTGGTCGTGGACCTCGTCGGAGAGAGCTACGGAGGTGGAATTGAGGAGGGGGTTAGACTCGTGATTGCATGAGAGGGTACCTGACGAGGTTAGGGCGCCGGAGATGACCTCACCGGAGTGAATCGCGGTGGAGGCCGACGCGGAAGGAAGCGGCCGGAGTCGAGGAAGAAGAGCTCCTCGTGGCCCTTCCAGGGGCTTGGCGAGGACTAGAGAGGTGGTGGAGGGGTGCGGGGGCGAGAGCAAGCTCGGGGGGGTGCTATTTATAGCCGGCCCGAGGTGGTTGCCGAGAACGGGGTTCTCCGGTGAAGTTTACGGCGGCTCAGGGTGTTGATCGGGAGGGTTCAGAGGTTCAGCGTCGTCGTGGGGGTTCCCTGGTTCCGTTTAGGTGCTAAACGCGTCGGGGTTAGGTTGCTTAGGGGGAGCTCGACGGAACGGGGTGGCGCGGACCCGTCGGCGACGGTGCTGCATGCATGCGCTGGCTGGGAAATGGCCACGCGGGGCTACCAGGATGTTTGGGCGGTGCTGAACGGCGTTATGCCGCCGTTCTGCTCCCTGTCGGCCGCTACGGTGGTTCTGCCGCTGCAAGACACGCCAAGCACGCGTGTGAGGCTCCGGACAAGCAGGCTAGGCCGCGAGCAACGTGCCAAGTGCACTGTGAGCATGTGACTGAAATTCTGACGAAGATCGACACTGAATTCTGAACTTAACTGAAGATGAACAGAAACAGTGCATGCAAGGTGTTCGACAGAATGATCTAGGCATGTAGGGATTTTTCCTTGAGCTGGTTTTTGGTGGAGGGGCCTCTCATTTCATCTAGAGGCTGCCTGAATATTTGTGGAATTTTTGGAGAAGTGTAGATATGAATTTCACCAAATTTGGCAAATCTGGTCCAAACTTGCAGAGACTATAATTTGAAATTTTTGAACAGAAGAGGAGTGGATCTTGATTATTCTAGGTTGTGGGTACCAAGGACAATCCAGGGGAGTTGGTTTGAGATCAAAACTCAAATGCATTTAGGTACTTGCTTTGCAAACTACCTAGGCTCAAAATAATAGATAGAAAAGATTTGGGAGAGAATTAAATGAAATAAAAATTCAGAAGAGGGTTGAACTTGTTGAGACAGAATGTTTGGATTGCCCAAAGTGGAAGGAGATATTTTTGGGAAGATTTTACCATGTGGTGTATGGCCAAATCATGAATGGTTTCAAATATTGGAGAGGATGTAAAACTCCTAGAGTTTCTTTTTGAAAGGAAAATAAACTCCAAGGATTTTTCTTGAAATCTTGAGAAGAGGGCAATCAGGAATTTTTTTTTAAAAAACCAAACACCAGAGTTGAAGGAGATGTAGAAATAAAATATTTGCCAAAGGGAAAAAAAGCTTTTGAGAGAGATTTTGGAAGGGTTTAGAATACCTTCTTCAAATCCAACAATTTTTTTTTTGAAGAAAACCAAAAGAATAGGATAGCCATACATCATTGGGAAATAATATATAGCGTTGAGCACCATGTTTAAGTAGAGATTACAGCGGGTAAGAGAGAGGTTACACCGCTGCATAGAGGGGGAAGAGTTGGTGATGATGGCGGTGAAGTTGTTGGTGAAGATTGCGGTGATGATGATGGCCCCCGGTGGCACTCCGACGCCACCTGAAGCGAGGGGGAGAGAGCCCCCCTCCTCCTTCTTCTTCCTTGACCTCCTCCCTAGGTGGGAGAAGGGTTTCCCCTCTGGTCCTTTGTCTCCATGGCGTGGGAGGGGCGAGAGCCCCTCCGAGATTGGACTTGTCTCTCTGTCTCTCTCTGTTTCTGTGTTCTCCTCTGCTGCCCTTTCACCGTTTCATATATATATGGAGATCCGCAACTCCAATTGGCCTGAAACCTTCGCCCTGATTTTTTACCAAAAATTAGCTTTCTTGCGGCCGAAGAAGGGCATCAACCGCCTTACGGGTGGCCCACAAGGGTCAGGGGCGCGCCCCCCTGCCTCGTGGCCACCTAGGGCACCGTCTCGCGTTGATCTTTCTCCCAGATTTTCCAAATACTCCAAAAATAAGCTCCGCCCATTTTTATCCCGTTTGGATTCCGTTTGATATAGGGTTTCTGCGAAACGTAAAACATGCAACAAACAGGAACTGGCACTGGGCACTGGATCAATATGTTAGTCCCAAAAATAGTATAAAAAGTTGCCAAAAGTATATGAAAGTTGTAGAATGTTGGCATGGAACAATCAAAATTATAGATATGACGGAGACGTATCACCTGTCGTGCGCCACACGTCGAGCTTGGCCCGCTGGCGGTTGGGGCCTGCACCATTTTGCGCCTCCCTCGCGGGCCGAGTCGTGTGCGCCATTGGCCCCGGGGCTGCTGTCATGCCCGTGGGACTGGGGGTACCCATGCCCGTCTACCTGTGGCCCAGGGCGTGGCGTCACCAGAAGGCCCAAGCTAGCCCACCGCGTGAGGATCACACCTTGTGAGGAGCGCGTCATTAGGTGTTAGCGAGAGGCTCGTGAGGCTGTCTTGCAAGGTGGCCTCCCGAGGCCCCTCGCAGTGGCGTACGAATCAAGGACCAGGTGGTAGAGCTGCGTGGACCTGCATCTTCACATGGGTGGCGCGCGTGGCGACGAGCGGAGCCAGAGGGGCACCAACAGACGCGGATGAGGAGGCTTTCCACTTTCATGCTAAGGGAGCAAGGATACCGCACCGGTTCCCAAAGCAGTTCCTAAGGGTTACCTGATCGGTGCTAGAAGACCAGGAGGGCGGGCTAGCTAGGACGAAGTCATCACCATGCCCACCAACGCGTCATGTCAGGAAGCTTTAGTAGTCGAAGAGCACCTTTGGTCAGGATAAGCTGTACTCCTGCCCCCTTCAAATTGGCCGTTGTGGCAACCGTTCCTGACTTGCATTTTCGGGGGAAGAGGAACAAGGCTAGTATAAGCATAGATAGGGCACCACTGTAGATAAGATCAATTCCGGGACCCTTCAGAGGCCACTCACTTTCCCTTGTACACACATACTCATCCTCCCTCGCGATACAATCCAACAACAAAGCAGGAGTAGAGTCTTACACCGCAAGGTGGCCCGAACCTGGGTAAATCATCGTGCCTAATGTTCATCGTTTCTCTCTTTCGAGCATGCCGGAGCATCGCCATGAGGTCGTGGGTCTTGAGGCAGGGCTTAGCGAGGTTCAGCGAGCGCACCCAGAGTTCAAACCTTTCTTGAGTCCTCGGAGCCCCGATTCCGACAGAATACCACCCTCCGGAGTCCTGGAAGGACTCCAGATCAGCCCTCTTGATGAAGAAGAGGTGGCGGCAGCTCTGTACTGTAAAACGCGATGAATCCTTGTCTCTGATTTTTTTCTTGGCGAATACGTATAATATGTAGTTGGAGTTAGGGTTGCCGGAAGTCCATGGGGCACACAAATTTGTAGGGCGGCCCTGGGGAGTGAGCGCGCCCCTGAGCTTGTGGCTCCTGGGTGGCCACCTCTGGTATATCTTTCCACCAGTATTTTTATATATTCCATAAAAATTCTCAGTAAATTTTTAGGTCAATCTGATAACTTTGATTTCTGCACAAAAACAACACCATGGCAATTCTGCTGAAAACAGTGTCAGTCCGAATTAGTTTCATTCAAATCATGCAAATTTGAGTCCAAAGCAAGAGCAAAAGTGTTTGGAAAAGTAGATATGACGAAGCCGTACCACATACCTCGCCACTTCCTGGTATAATCGTGCTGTTATGCACCATTATGTGTGCATGGGATAGCATGAATCGTTGATCATATCACTTAAAAACGGGGCACGATCGCCGTGTTGATGGGATGTGCCAATGGAGAAACTGCCTCGAACCACAAATCAAGTTTTCATAACTGGATAGTGGTTACGGCGGGCCGTGAGCTTTCGACAAAAGTTGTCAGATGAGGGTACTATTCACACTTGAGCGAATGGCCTTCCGGGCTAAGTTACATATACACTTCAGACGCTATGACGTATCTTAGGGCACGTGTCAGGACCCCGATCCTAAGTCACACCGATCTAGCATGTAACACATCATATCACTTTGCGGACTCACGCCCGGTATCCCCACGGGTGCCACCTTCCTTGGCCCGGGACCATTTGCGCCTTTTGGCTCACGTATATGATAGTGTCGCTAGCATTCACATGACAGAGAACCCGGGTCGACATGACTAGTCGTAAACCCAAGGTGGCACTAACTTACAGGGACAGGCATACATGACCAAACAATGCATGTGTCGGTCATCAACATATGAACCCCAAGTCGTAGCAAGCTGCAAGGAGTTAAAGGCACAACACATGACATTTCCCCGAAGATACAGACACAGGATAAAAGAAGGACACATGCCGATCATCCCATGTGTTCCGGAGCAGTAGCAAGCTACCATGGCTCAGTGGAAGCACTAGGAGACATTTCCCCATAAGAGAGGCAACCAGAAATAAACAACTAGATTGTAAGATCCCACACATACCAAGCATTTCAAAATCATACACACAATATGCTCCATATGTGCAAATACAACATGGCATCACAACAAAACTCTACGACTCAAAGTATTTATTCAGAAGGCTCGGAAGAGTCATACATAGTTAGAATTACAATCATGGGTCACATGACCGAACATACAGAGCATACAAGCAATGGAAGCATAAACATGTCTGGGTACAGACATCTGAAAAGGAAGAAGGCTTTAGAGCTTGACTATCTACAAGACCATCCAAAGGGTACAAGATCATAGCTAAGGTAACAAGCTAAAAGTCTAAGTCCACGCGGAACTACTAGTGAGACTGAATTCTCTCTGCAAAAACATAAATTAAGCAAATGTGAGGACAAATGTACTCAACAAGACTTACATTAGAACTATCTACATATGCATCAGTATCAACAAATGGGTGGTGGAGTTTAATTACAGCAAGCCAGCTTTGACTCAGTGGGTATCATGTACTACGACTGCTGGTAACTCTTTGAGGTGGCACACATGAGTGCACATATTCACCATAACAATAAACCACTATGGATCCGCTCCCGTCTCCCTACGAGAAGGCCAT
The DNA here is from genome assembly GCA_021605145.1 of Aegilops bicornis. NCBI lineage: Eukaryota > Viridiplantae > Streptophyta > Magnoliopsida > Poales > Poaceae > Aegilops > Aegilops bicornis. The sequence goes on along the minus strand of CM038671.1, from coordinate 306,165,772 downwards.
CCATAGCACTCACGCTTATCTTGCGCATTTTACAGTATCCATTTTCAGTTATCTATGAACAATGTAAGTGTTCCAAGTGGTCCATATCCGCGGACGCAACTATTCGAATAGATCATTTATAACCCTGCAGGGGTGTACTTCTTCACACATGCTCTCACCACTTATCGCCGTTTACACAACATGTACTCGGCAACCTTCAAGTGGAAGCCCAGCAAGGGTGTCGGCCATAGCCTGACTAACCAGAGAAGTCTCTAGTCCAGGTTTATCGCCTGTTCCGGTTCCATCTGCAAGGAGATCCGGTCGGGGTTTCCACTACAGCCCCAAATGATGTATGCAGGGTTCCCGAGTCACCGAATGGGTGACTTGATACACCAGACCAATTGCCTATCACATCATAGCGAATCCCTAGGGCCAGCGCTGGCACAGCCTCCAACATACTACAAACACCTGAAACTAGTTGCAACTCGTAGATAGAGGACAAGGCGATTAATAAGCCAAGAGGGTCCATTGGTTTCAGGCCCAACGCATGGTAGTAACTATTCCTGGATCACAAACACGGTTTCCTGAGGACGGTTTCAATGAGACAACCCACCATGTACTCCTACATGGCCTCTCATCGGTACCTTTACCAAATCGTGTTCACACACTTAGCTCTCAGCAGTAGGACATGTTCATCACCATTCCAATCCATCCCAGATGAATCTGACCTGACACAACGCTAGGCATAGTAGGCATAACAAGCAGAACATGAATGAGTAGGCACATCATGGCTCAAACAACTCCTACTCATGCTAGTGAGTTTCAACTATTTACTGTGGCAAGGACATGTCATGCAGAGGAAAGGAGTTCAGCTACCGCGGATGTAACAGTTGAAACGTTGTTGTCCTAATGCAGTAAAAGAGAGCAAGAGCGAGAGAGTGGGATTGTATTAGAATGTTCAATGGTGGTTTGCTTGCCTGACACTTCTGAAGATAGTATAGCTGTTCATCGGTGTCATTGAACTCATCATCGGAACAACGTCTACTGAGGGGAACAATTATCGGCAACAGAGAGGAAACACAATCAAAGCAATGCAACAGTATGACGAATGAATGTGACATGGCAATATGATGTGATTAGAGCTATAGCAACTAGCAACAATTTAAATGACGTTGATTTGAACAGAAGATTCAAATTCAAACTCCATATAAGACATTTTAAATGCCATTTATTTGATTTGTCCAATTCAACAACTATAAGTTGTTCAAACATTCATGGAAAAGGTACAAATGGAAATATTGGATTTTTCCGATCATTTTTCATATATAATTTATTTCATTTTGAGTTACAGTTTATTTTCTATGATTTTCTAAAGTTTATAACATCTTCTAGAATTTCCTAGTTATTAAAAAAATCCAGAAAATGCTTTATTGCATCAGCATTACGTCACAGTGACGTCAGCGGGTCAACTGGGCGGCCAGAGTCAAACCTAACACGTGGGGCCCAACAGTCAGCGACTCATCTAACTAACCCTACTAATTAGTTCTAAACTAATCATAAATAAAAGTGTAAGTAGGGGTGGCCCACATGTCACTGACATAGGGGAGGTCAAACCCCTGGTCAATGGAGTCAAACTCGTCGGCGTTGAGCCGCCGGTGAGGCCAGACGCGACAGTGAGCTGCGGAAACATTGCTTAGGGTGCATCCGCTGAGCGGTTTGCTCCTAAGTGCTCCTGGGAGTGAGCCGCATCGGCTGCTGGTGGTGGCTGAGCTCGAGATGGCCGGGAACAGCACCGAGACAACCAGTGCAGCGGCCGGAGTTCGGCCAACAACGATTTGGGCGATGCAGGGCACGGGAGGAGCCGTGGATGGTCATGTTCGACTCACTGGAGTGCAGTGAGTGTAGCGGTGAGCTCGTACGTGAGCTTGCGCGGCTGTAGCCACGGTGGCGACATGAACGGCGGCGACCAGCTCTCTGCTCCGGTGGAACCACGGTCTAGAGACAGCAAATGAGCACGGGGAGAGAGGGGTTCAGTGCAGAGACTAATATTGATTGCGACGGAGGCCTCGGCGAGCTCGGGGAGGGGCTGGTGATGACGGAAGGTCGCCGGCGATCTCGTTGGCCGAACGAAGAGGGCGGAGGCGGTGGCGGTGTTGCAGCGTGTCCGGGGCCTCATGGCTCGTTGAACAGGTCAGGGACGTCGATACGGAGCTCGTACGCACAGCGAGGGGTCGAGGGGGAGGCGGTGGACGCGGTGGCAACGAACGGTGGTGATGGCCGTAATCGGCGGCTGCGCGCGAGAGAAGCAGAGGAGGGGAGAGCGCTCGAGGGAGAGGTGCAGGGGGTCGTGGGGTCCATAGCAGCGTTGGAAAGGGGACAGGTAGGCAGGGAGAGAGGAGGTGGCCAGGGCGTGTGGCCGCAGGCGCCGGGCACTCGCCTCATGTCCTCTGGCAGCGGTGGTGGGCTGGGCCACCAGCTGTAGTTCGGCCAGGTAGGTCCAGCTAAGTGGCCCAGTGGCCTTCCCTCTTTTATATATTTTCTGTTTTCTATTTTTTGTAATTTGTTAGATTTGATTTTAAGCATCAAATCATTTAGAAACTTTCTGTAAATTTTTATGTGTGCTCAGGAAACTAGTCCAAGGTCACATGCAAACTTACAAAAATAATTGAACTTTATCTCTTATATAAAATAAATAAATCCAACTCAAATATGGTATTGATTTAATTCAAAGGCCCAAAATAAATATCTTTGAGATTCCAAAAATATTGTTTTGAGTTTTACCTCTTGCCAATATTTTCAAAGACTAAGAGGAACATTTTCTTGGACTTCTTTGAAGAGATTTTAATGTTAATTATTTTTGAAATGATTTTTGAGGGTTTCACTAACCTCAATCCAACTTTCTTAAACATAACTATGATGATAACATGATGAGATGCAAGACAAACAAGGCCAATCTAGGGCTGTGACAACTCACCCCCACTAAACAAGAATCTCGTCCCGAGATTCAAGACGTAGGGTAAGAGTAAAAGGGGTCACAAAACTATCACAATCTTCAAGAACCAACCGCCCTTCTCGAAGATATTGATTCATTGCATCATATTGATCTTGACGTCTTTGTCTTCGAGTTCTTTGTCCCACACAATGACGACAAAAGAAACTTTACAGAAATCGATCTTCTCGAAGATCGGGGAACTAAAGTCAACTCATGTGGTGGGGCGTAGGGAGACCTCTTGAGTTGAGACACAAAACACACATCAGGAACGAGGAAAGGAAGCAGATGATGAAGATTCAATTGGGTAGGAAAAAATTCCACGCTGAAGAAGACGGTGCATGATTTTAAGATAGCGATGAAATAATTGCCATTATTCCATAAAGGGCACCCTAGAAGAGGTGACTCATAGAATATTCCTTTAAGTGGCAAAAAGAATTACTTTTGATACATAGATCACTGAAACTCTCTATACCAGCCTAAGGAAAACCACAATCGATCGTTTGAAGGTGTTCGGAGGAATGGCATACTCAGACTAGAATGGATGATGTGGGCTATCTTGTTGAAGACAACGCAATGGATGATTTTCCTCTTTCTTAATAATGGAAATGGATGGGACCCATGGCAAGCCAATTTTGAATATGATCTTGAACAACAATTACTAAGAAGGGAGGCCGATGGTAAAATGGCACAATGGTGGGTGCAAGCTGGGAACAAAATGCAAATGCTGGGAATGATTCTAGTAACTAGGGCAAAGCTCAACAGTTGAGAGTGATTCCGCTGTTTGAATGGTTATAGTATAATCGAAGAAACTGAGAGCACAAGAATCCATAAGGAACAACTTCTAGAATAAGTCGGACGAAAGCCTCATGGAGAAGATGGTCAAATTTCTCAATCAAGATAATACAATGACAGATCTTCCGGCTAGGTGTGTCGGCCAGAACATCAACCTTGTCGGGACCTACATCATAGATCTTGGAAAAGTTCCAACCATCATATCTGCCTGAGATTCAGATCAAGTTGGTAATAGGATATTTCAGACAACATGTCTGTAAAAGAAAGTTTGCAACACAAACTGACGAGATGACGTTGCGAGATTCTTGGGAAATGAACTACGATAGCAAGCTTCAAAACAAGAGCTGGTTTTGCTACATACATGTGAACATGCTATCCAAGACAAGCATGACCATGTAGAAGTCTTACAAAAAAACACTACCGGGTTCAGGTGGGGAACTATCATTGAGGATATCAAAGTCCTTGCATAAGTCTTGCTCTTAAGAGGGAAATTCTTCTCCTCGAACAAATCAATCAGTGGCTTGGTTGGCTAGGAAACACATATGGAATGGAGGCGACCAACCTATCAAACCATATAGTACTTCGCACATAGATGTGACTAACTTGGGACGATTCCAGAGGAAACAAAAACAATCTTTCTCGGTTCCACGGGCAACTTAAACCAAGTGCACGTGAATTAGAGGAAGTCTCTTCTTCCATCAAAACATATACCTCATGAGCGGAACACAAAGGTAATGCTTACAAAGTTTCCAACGCTAGCTCTAATGTTCAGCATGAATCATGGAGAAGATAAAATGTTGCTGATGGGCTGACAACAATTTATCCAGGTGTCCATATAAATGGAATTCCACAATTAAGTGAACACGGTGATAGCATTGGTCAGACCAAAAGAATATAATGGTGTATGCCCGAGGAGACAACCACGAGTAAGACAACATTACAAAAATTGTTGGTTCTGATTTGATTTGACGATATCCCAGACTCAAATCAAGTTTGGATGAGATGATAGATTCAACAACTGATCGTGAGGATTAATCGATGAAGATATCATCTTTCTTCAATACACACACAACACAAAGATATCCCTTAGTGATGAACTAAGTCGGACAAGCTTTTATCTTCCAAATCTCCAAGTTATTGTTTAGCTTCACCAACTAGCTTAGGGTATCCAACACAGATTCTTGGAGAAAGGGTGGTTTACAAGAAACTAACTTGATCATGAGCTCAACATAACAGTTAGGGAACAACCTGGTGATACCATCGAGAAGATATTCGGAGAATCGTGAACCACCGGTATGTTATTAATCTCGCGAGAGATCTTGCTTTCGGGGCAACATGATGTGATCAAATAAGCAAGGATTGACACAATCCTAACTCACTGATCGAGGTGTGCACCGGGAAAGATGGACCAGGTAGCACAATCTATCTTAGAATGATGATTTGATAACCAACATGCTAAAAATGAAGTTATCATCCATTAAGTACCAAGCAACACGGTTGCTATGAATATTGATTTCACACATCATGGTTCACTTGTCGGTATTCCGGTTGCAACAACACAGGGACCGAGGAGTGAACAACGATGGCGAGAAGTATCACCGCATCAAGAGTTCATAAGAGATGGTGCAATTCTCATGACAATCCTGACATAAAGGGGGTAATACTCCAGGGTAGAACAGAACAGAAGCTAGATTTGCATTTTGATCTGTGGAGCACAACTACTTTGACCCAATCCTGGATATGGATGACGTACTGAAGTTTTTTTCTCCTAGTCATTCTGAAATAAAATGACTTGATGATGGACCACAAGAGTAAAAGGCATCGATGAACACAGATGCACAAATACTCTCGACTATCAACTGATACCCGAGGGTAGAAATACAACTAAAAAGGGACAACTCAAAGAAACATATCACTTTCTGAGCTGTGGATGCATAGATTAGTATGTCAAACAAAGCTCAACATATTTCTTCCGGATAACCAATGTAGAAAGGAAGATCTGGCAGGGTCACAATGTAGAATGGAGAACTCATCAAGAGCACTCTTATTGTGATGTTTTGGTTCAGGAGAGATTTCGTCATGATGGTTCATTGTATTGGAAGAATGGTATACGATGGACCTTGAGGACTATCACAAAGGTTACTAATATACTAAAGGAACGAGCAAACACTATAAACAGGAGGTAAGTGGAGTGAATCTTGGGTTCAAGAACCCAGGAATGGAATACCTACTAACTAATAACATCACAGGATGCTTTCAAGAATGATGGCCAGAATCATCACACTGGGACCACAAAACATGTTTAGATTACTAGGTGGTTCTCTAAGATACCCTAGTGTCTTAACCATAGCTTCAACACTTATGTCGAGGCAATGGAGCACCTCAACTCAGCAATTGGTTTGGTTAATCTGGCCCAAAAGGTCATAAAAACAAATGGAAAGGATTTTGCAAATGCATCAGATTGTTTAGAAACCTGGGATGCTCAGACAACATAACGATCAGTAAATGCTCAAAAGATTTGAGACATCCTGCAAAATGGTGGCATAACCACTCAACATCACAATATCAAGGTTCCAAGACCAACTGTTATCACACGGAGGTAGTAGAAACTGAACTGAGACTTGATTTTTTATCCATAACTCTTATAAGTCTATGGATTAGTAACACGTGATCCTAATAGAAAGAAGAGAAAGCCTAGTTCCTTAGCCCTGTAGGAAAGATAGGATGACTTGGATCAGAAGGGCATAAGGGAAAGGAGTAAAAAGAGCCTTACGTTCCCTTCCACAATCAATTCCCTTATATAACTAAAGCATTTCTAGACTCGACTTCGACTAGTTACGCTTGGTAATCCTACAGTAAGTCAGGCGCTGATACCAAAGCTGTCAGGACCCCGATCCTAAGTCACGCCGATCTAGCATGTAACACATCATATCACTTTGAGGCCTCACGCACGGTATCCCCATGGGTGCCACCTTACCTGGCACGTGACCGTTTGCGCCTTTTGGCTCATGTATATTATAGTGTCGCTAGCATCCATATGACAGAGAACCCGGGCCTACATGACTAGTCGTAAACCCAAGGTGGCACTAACTTACAGGGACATGCATACAAGACCCAACAATGCACATGTGGGTCATCAACATATGAACCCAAGTCATAGCAAGCTACAAGGACAAAAAGGAACAACACGTGACATTTCAAATGAGGGACAGACACAGGAGCAAAGAAGGACACATGCTGATCATCCCAAGTGTTCCAGAGTAGTAGCAAGTTACCATGGCTCAACTGAAGCACAAGTAGACATTTCCACATAAGAGAGGCTACCAAGAATAAACAACTAGATTGTCTGATCCAACACATACCAAGCATTTCAAAATCATACACACAATATGCTTGATATGTGCAAATACAACATGGCATCACAACAAAACTATACGACTCAAAGTATTTATTCAGAAGGCTCGGAAGAGTCATACATAGTTAGAATTACAATCATGGGTCACATGACCGAACATACAGAGCATACAAGCAATGGAAGCATAAACATGTCTGGGTACAGACATCTGAAAAGGAAGAAGGCTTTAGAGCTTGACTATCTACAAGACCATCCAAAGGGTACAAGATCATAGCTGAGGTAACAAGCTAAAGGTCGAAGTCCACACGGAACTACTAGTGAGACTGAAGTCTCTTTGCTAAAACATAAATTAAGCAAACGTGAGTAGAAATGTACCCAACAAGACTTATATCAGAACTATCTACATATGCATCAGTATCAACAATTGGGTGGTGGAGTTTAACTGTAGCAAGCCAACTTTGACTCAGTGGCTATCCTATACTACGACTGCTGGTAACTCTTTGAGGTGGCGCACATGAGTCCCCATATTCACCATAACAATACACCTATATGGATCCGCTCCCGTCTCCCTACGAGAAGGCCATCCATAGAACTCACGCTTATCTTGCGCATTTTAGAGTATCCACTTTCTGTGAACAACGTAAGCGTTCCAAGTGGTCCATATCCGCGGACGCGACTATTCGAATAGATCATTTATAACCCTGCAGGGGTGTACTTCTTCACACACGCTCTCCCCACTTATCTCCGTTTACATGACATGTACTCGGCAACCTTCAAGCAGAAGCCTAGCGAGGGTGTCGGCCAGGGCCTGACTAACCACACAAGTCTCTAGTCCAGGTTTATCACTTATTCGGGTTCCATCTGCAAGGATATCTGGCCGGGGTTTCCACTACGGCCCGAAATGATGTGTGTAGGGTTCCTGAGTCACCAAACGGGCGACTCGGTACACCAGGCCACTTGCCTACTGCATCACAGCCCACCCCTAGGGTCAGCGCTGCGCAAGGCCTCCAGCATACTACAAAAACTAGAAATTACTTGCAACTCCTGGACAAAGGACAGGGCGATTAATAAGCCGAGAGGGTCCATTTGTTTCGTGCCCAACACATGGTAGTCACTGTTCTTGGATCTCAAGCACAGAACTTAGTTCCTGAGGACGGTTTCAATGAGACAACCCACCATGTATTCCTACATGGCCTCTTATCGCTACCTTTACCAAATTGTGTTCACACACTTCGCTCTCAACAGTAAGACAGGTTCATCACCATTCCAATCCATCCCAGATGAATCAAACCTGACACAGCTCTAGGCATAGCAGGCATAACAAGCAGAACATGAATGAGTAGGCACATCATGGCTCAAACAACTCCTACTCATGCTAGTGGGTTTCAACTATTTACTGTGGCAAGGACAGGTCATGCAGAGAAAAGGAGTTCAGACACCACAACAGGTAACAGTTGAAACGTTGTTGTCCTAATGCAGTAAAAGAGAGCAAGAGTGAGAGAGTGGGATTGTATCGGAATGTTCAATGGGGGTTTGCTTGCCTCGCACTTATGAAGATAGTATAGCTCTTCATCAGTGTCATCGAACCCATCGTCGGAACAGCGTCTACTGGGGGGGGGGGGAACAATTACCGGCAACAGAGAGGAAACACAATCAATGCAACACAACAGTATGATGCATGAATGTGACATGGCAATATGCTATGATTAGAGCTATTGCAACTAGCAATAGTTTATATGAAGTTGATTTGAACACAAGATTCAAATTCAAACTCCATATAAGACATTTTAAATGCCATTTATTGGATTTGTGCAATTCAGCAACTATAAGTTGTTCAAACATGCATTGAAAAGGTACAGATGGAAAGGTGGGATTTTTTGATCATTTTGCATATACAATTTATTTCATTCTGAGTTATAGATCATTTTCTATGATTTATGAAGTTTATAACATTTTCTGGAATTTCCTGGTTATTAAAAAAACTAAATCCAGAAAATGCTTTACTGCATCAGCATTACGTCACAGTGACGTTAGCGGGTCCATTGGGCGGCCAGAGTCAAACTTGACACATGGGGCCCATCAGTTAGTGACTCATCTAACTAACCCTATTAATTAGTGCTAAACTAATCCTAACTAAAAGTGCCAGTGGGGGTGGCCCACATGTCAGTGACACAGGGGAGGTCAAACCCCTGGTCAAAGGAGTCAAACTCGTCGGTGAGCCGCCGACGAGGCCAGACACAGCAGCGAGCTGCGGAAACGCTGCTCAGGGCGCAATTCGCCACGCGGTTTACTCCTACGCGCTCCTGGGAGTGAGCTGCATCGGCTGGTGGTGGTGGCTGAGCTAGTGATAGCTGGGAACGGCACCGGTGACGGCGCCAGTGACGACCAGTGCGGCGGCCAGAGTTCGGCCAATAGCGGTTTGGGCGATGCAGGGCACTGGAGGAGCCATGATTGCTCGTGTTCGGATTGCGGGAGTGCAGTGAGTGCAGCGGTGAGCTCAGACACAAGCTTGTGCGACCGTCGCCACGGTGGCGACATGAATGGCAGTGACCAGCTCTCAGCTCCGGTGGAACCACGGTCTATAGATAGAAAATGAGCGCGGGGAGAGATGGGTACGGTGTAGAGTCCCACAGTGATTGCGATGGAGGCCTCGGCGAGCTCCGGGAGGTCGCCAGTGATCTCGCTGGCTGAACGAAGAGGACGGCGGCGGTGGCAGCGTTGCAGCACATCTGAGGCCTCGTGGCTCGTCGAAGAGGTCTGGTATGTCGGTATGGAGCTCGTAGGCACGATGAGGGGTCGAGGGGGAGGCAGTGGATGCGGTGGGAGCGAGCGGCGGCAACGGCCGTAATCGATGGTTGTGCACGAGAGAAGCAGAGGAGGAGAGAGCGCTCGAGGGAGAGGTGCGGGGGGTCGTGGCGTTCACAGCAGCGTTGGGAAGGGGACATGCAAGCAAGGAGAGAGAAGGTGGCCACGGCGTGTGGCCGCAGGCGCCAGGCACGCGCCTCTCGTCCTCCTAGCAAGAGGAGGGAGATGACTGGCAGTGGTGGTGGGCTGGGCCACCAGCTCGAGTTGGGCCAGGTAGGTCCAGGTAAGTGGCCCAGTGGCCTTCCCTCTTTTATTTCCTTTCTGTTCTCTATTTTCAGTAATTTGTTAGATTTGATTTGAAGCATCAAATCATTTAGAAATTTTATGTACATTTTTATGAGAGCTCAGGAAGCTCGCAGAAGGTCACATGCAAACTTACAAAAATATTTGAACATTATCTCTTATATAACATAAATAAATCCAACTCAAATATTTTATCGATTTAATTCAAAAGCCGAAAATAAATATCTCTGAGATTCCAAAAATATTGTTTTGAGTTTTACCTCTTGCCGATATTTTCTGAGACTAAGAGGAACATTTTCTTGGACTTCCTTGAAGAGATTTTAATGTTGATTATTTCTGAAATGATTTCTGAGGGTTTCAACTAACCTCAATTCAACTTTCATAAACATAACTATGATGATGACATGATGAGATGCAAGACAAACAAGGCTAATCTAGGGCTGTGATAGGACGTGTGGCCAGAGATTATTAAAGCCACCACAGAAGGGGAGGAACTGGTCCACAAAGCCGATGATTTCCGCACATACCTCGGCTTTAAAGACTAGTTTGGGGGCTACTAAGTGTGTCCCGGACTAAGGGGTCCTCGGGCTGCCGGCCTATCTCTCACTACTAGAAAAACAATTATAGCCAATATGGACACTAATGGCGCACTATACATGTGGTGCGCCATTACTAAATAGTAATGGCGCACCATGTGTAGGTGCGCCATTAGTAACCAAAACAGTAATGGCGCACCAGGTGAAAAGTGCGCCATTACTAAGTTTGACCAAGGTTTGACCCAGTCATACACATAGTAATGGCGCACTTTGTATAGGTGCGCCATTACTAAGTTGACATAGTAATGGCGCACCTTTACAAAGTGCGCCATAACTATGTGTATGACTGGGTCAAACCTTGGTCAAACTTAGTAATGGCGCACTTTGCATAGGTGCGCCATTACTATGTCAAACTTAGTAATGGCGCACCTATACAAAGTGCGCTATTACTAACTTTGACCAAGGTTTGACCAAGTCATACACATAGTAATGGCGCATTTTGTGAAGGTGCGCCATTATTAATGCACCCCCCCTGTGGACCGCATTTTCAGTTTTAAAAAAATAAAAGGAAATGATGGAAATGTCCCAAAAATAAAAGAAAATAAGTTTCCCATGTGATATGTGGTCTAGTTGTTGGGAAAATTTACAAATATGAATTTCGACTTTATTTGTGAAATCTCTCTGGAATTTAGTAAAATGGGCATAACTTTTGCATACGAACTCGGATTAAAAAGTTTTTATATGAAAAATCATCTACTCGAAAAGTTACATGCGAATTCAACTGGGGGAACCCCGTTGAAGATTTTTAGAATCCCCAAAAACCTGACACAATAAAAGATACGGGGCTTTTAAGGTCTAGAGGGGGAAAAATGGAAAAAAAATTCAAACTTAGTAATGGCGCACCATTTGCTAGGTGCGCCACTAGTAGCAGAAAAAAAAATTGTTTCGAACTTTTTTTTTGGAAAAAATGTTCAAAATATGATACTTAATATGACCGGGAATTTTGAAATATTTTTCAAAATTTCATCACACTCATGAACATGAACAAAGTCCTAGACATCAACAAGGTTTAATAGAACTGATATGATAGATATATCAACAAGTGCCTGTTAAGTGAGCTGGTGCTGGGGCTGAATAGAACTGAGAAGTTAAGCGTGGTCGGGCTGGAGTAGTGTCAGGATGGGTGACCTTTTGGGAAGTTTGACCACGGAGTGCGATTTGACTTGAGATTAACTATATTGACCCGAGATTAAGAAAAAAAAACCTGAAAAAAATTTCAAAAAAAATTTCTGATTTTTTTTGAAAAGAAATTGTTAGTAATGGCACACTTCTATGTGGTGCGCCATTACTAAGTCAGATAGTAATGGCGCACTGTTGGACATAGTAATGGCGCACTATGTGGTGCGCCACTATTATTTGGGATACTAATGGCCACCAGAGGTGCGCCATTACTATTTGTTACTAGTGGCGTGTCAATAGTGGCGCACCTATAGTGCGCCATTATTTGCAAAAAGTAGTGCTCCACTAACAGCCTTTTTTCTAGTAGTGTCTCACGGGCTAGACAGGTGGGTCGCTCTTAACCCGTCACTGGAAGGCTGAGCTATAAGAGAGTCTGTGTTATAGAAGGAAACCTCTGAAGCCTTGGTATATCCTCCAAGTCAACATTATAGAGTCGGCATGTTTATCCCCTGATCGTACCTGACAACATGTAACCATAGGTACTCCTCGTGTCTATGTAAACCAGAGGGTTTAGCCTGTAGAGGGAGAGAACCGCCATCATACCCACCTAGGGTTTAGTTCATCCGAAATCGTGGTAGATGGATTCTGTAATTGTCATACAAACACATCAATACAAATCAAGCATGATGTAGGTTTTACCTCTTCTAGCGGGCCTGAACCTGGGTAAACACTGTCTCTAGCCCCTTGTTACCCATCGGTCCAAGATCCACAACTCGGGACCCCCTATCTGCCGGTTTTGACACCGACACTTGTCACAAGGGCCGAGGTGTTAAGCTAGGTGCATTTTAGCTGAGCCGACCACCACTTCACCAGGGGCTAGCTAAACTACCCCAAATATCAGCCTCCTATGACTAAGTGAAAGCTATGAAGGCGTTATAGTCTTATTGCCTAGTTTATTTAAACATGGCACCGTCTCCAGGCCCTGAGACGTCAGCTATGGATGTACGCATTTTAAAGAAACACCAGATAGCATCTCTGACGGGCAGATGTAACACCATGATTTTTGGCCTTTTCTTTTTCTTTTGTTTTTCTTTGGTGTTTGCCCTGTTTTCCTTTTTGGAGTGGTCCCGTGGACTTGAGACTTGGGAGATCATCATTATTTCTCCTTTCAAGTGGTTCATCATTCTCAAATCATTCCCAAGATCATGTCATTTCTATTCTATGCTAAACCAAAAATTCTTTATCTTGGGAATATTTCTTTTTCTCTTAAAGGAATAACTTGTCTGATCTAGGTTGTGAAGCAACCTATATTTCTGTTTTATAGAAAATTCTAAAATAATTCTCATAAATTCCTTGGATCACATATTCCCCAAATATGCCCAAACCCTTCATTGCCTATTTCAAAATACTTCAAGCAATATTCATTCTTGAATTTTGTCCAGTGGCACTTTGTGAAGGAAGTGCCACCTATCTTTTCTTGATTGCTTCTAATATTTTTGGGCAATCTTTCCTACCTATATCTTAACCACATGATAAAATTTAGCTGCATTTGCCTAGTAGATCTTCCTCAGGAAATTTTCAAATTTTCTGTTCAAAGAGAAGCTTTGTAATGGAAGTACTAGCTAGGCATATCCAAATGAGTTGAAACTTTGCAAGGTCCTTCATATGCTCAAATCATCACACTCCACCAAATTTAATATCCATCCAACGATCTATGTGAGCACACCTTCAAATCTTTGTTTCTGGCAATATTTTCAGTTTGCGAAGCAACTATATTTTGTATTCCTTCATTATTGCTGAAAATTTAACAGAGTATGCTCCTACTTATATTAATTTTCTCCACCAACTTTGGGTTCATTTAGTCAAGCCAATCTTCCTCCATACTTTTCTGAAGTTTATGGACACAAAAGATCACTGTGAAGGAAGTACCATTTTCGCATGTCCAAATGGTATGAATTTTTTACTGCATCCTCTTATGTCCATATCACCATGATCTACCAAGTTGCAAATTAATTCAACACTCATGTGAGTGCATCATCCAATTCTGTTTTCTAGACCAAATTGGCAGCTGTGAAGCAACTATGTTAAATTGTGGTCCAAATCATTCCAAATGCCACAGGATTATAGTCCTTCCTACCCTAAATCTCATTGAAATCATGTTTACCTTGTCACCCATCTACTTTTACCACACCATCTAGCCCAAGTTTGCTACAACAAACTTGACCCGATGCATCCCATCCATCCAGAGCTCCTTTTGTTGAGCCATCAGCTTTGGACGGTCCCAAGATGCATGGACTACACGCTGGACATGTTTGGCCATGCTTAGTCACCGTGCACACGTCGGTGGACGCGGTGACCGTGCTGCTTGCATACCTATGCGCACGCTCTGCTTGTTTGGCTGCGTCCAGGATGTCGTTTTGCTTCGCACCCCTCTCCTCTGCCTGTTCTCTTGCCACCCTCATGTCTTCTAGCTCCCTCCTCCTCCCATGTAGCCCTCTGGATCCCTCCCTTCCTCTATAAACCTCCTTGCCGGTGCGAGCCGTCGCTCCCACGTGTGCAACAAGCTCCGCATGGCCTGGTGCTTCTATGGTCACCTCTTCCGCGCCCGCGCATCCCTAGTACCGCGTGAGCATCCCCTCTATTTTGTCCCGTCGCTGCAAGGGGTCCCGCAGTACACCGCACACTGACCGGAGCTTGCCCACGCCCATGGCGACATCTGGTTCGCATCTTCCACACCTATTTAAGCCCTCTCTGGCTGCATCTCTCTTCACCACTCGACCTCTCCTCCTCCTAATCGACCTCCTATGACAAGCAATGGAGCCTGCGAGCCCTCCTTCCTCCCCTCCGACAAGGCATCTGCCGCTCGGCCCTCTCCCTTGATCCACCACTCCTGTCCACCTCCGCTCAAACCAGCACCACCACCGAGTGCTTGGAAGCCTTCTGACCCTCCACCACCCTTTCCTCGTCCATCGAAGACCTGCTATCTTTTGCCCATCGTTGGCCGCCGCCTCCGCCACGGTGATAACCCACAAGTATAGGGGATCAATTGTAGCCTTTCTCGATAAGTAAGAGTCTCAAACCCAACAAGGAGAAAAATGTAGAACAAATATTCCCTCATGCTCTTTCGACCACCGATACAACTTTACGCATACTTTATGTTTGCTTTACCTAGAACAAGTATGAAACTAGAAGTACTTTGTAGGTGTAAAGGGATAGGTTTGCAATACAATAAAGAACGCGTAAATAAAAGCTACGAGCTGTTTAGATAAAGAAACAATTAAATTAGTTTTAGTAGAGAGCTTTTTTTCACAAGAATGTTATTTGTCCCTAGGCAATCCATAACTAGACCGATAAACATTACTGCAATTTTATGTGAGGGAGAGGCATGAGCTAACATACTTTCTCTACTTGGATCATATGCACTTATGATTGGAACTCTAGCAAGCATCCGCAACTACCAAAGATCATTAAGGTAAAACCCAACCGTAGCATTAAGTCTCAAGTCCTCTTTACTCCCATACGCAACAACCCACTTACTCGGGTTTGTGTTTCAGTCACTCATGCTTGTGCGACATGGAGAGCACCATAGGACAACACATATAATAAAACATACAACTTAAACCAATCACGATCATCAATCAACCCATAGGACAAAACGGATCTGTTGAAACATCATAGGATAGCCACATATCATTGCATAATAATAATATATGGCGTTGAGCACCATGTTTAAGTAGAGATTACAGCGGGGAGAAGAGGTGTTACACCGCTGCATAGAGGGGGAGAGAGTTGATGTTGACAGTAGAGAAGTTGTTGGTGTAGATCGTTGTCACGATCCTTGCCCCGGCGGCACTCCGGCACCACAAGGAGAGAGGGGGAGAGAGCTCCCCTCCTTCTTCTTATTCCTTGACCTTCCCCGTAGATGGGAGGAGGGTTTCCCCTCTGGTCCATGGATTCCATGGCAATGGAGGTACAAGAGCCCCTCCGAGATTGGATCTATCTCTCCGTTTCGCGTTCCTGTTTTCTAGCCTTTCCCCGTTTCTTAAATTTTCTGGAGATCCGTAACTCCGATTGGGCCAAAATTTTAAGACGATTTTCTTCCGGATATTATCTTTCTTGCAACGAAAGAAGTGAACCAACCGCCTTACAGGGGCCCCACAAGCCTGCTGGCTGCGCCCAGGGTAGGGGCACGCCCCTCGAGCTTGTGGGACCCTCTGCATCGTCTCTCGTTGATTCTTTTTTTCCCGAAAATCACAAATATTCCAAAGTATATCTCCGTAAATTCTTATCGCATTTGTACTTCATGGATATTCTGCGAAAAAAATATATGCAACAAACATGAACTGACACTAGGCGCTGGATCAATATGTTAGTCCCAAAAAATAATATAAAATGTTTCCAAAAGTATATGAAATTTGTAGAGTATTGGAATGAAACAATCAAAAATTGTAGATACGACAGAGACATATCACACGGCCCCGCCCCCTCGAGCTCCCAGGCTCCCTAGCGGTTGTCCTTTGCACTGGCGGGTGCACCTTGTTACCCCAATCACACTAGTAGGCCCCATGGGTCGAACGGAGGCCGGAGTCGCTAACAAATGCCGGTCGAGCACCCCCCTGCTTCGGCCCAGCGCGGGCAAGAGCTTGAAGATGACGACGCCTCCTCCTAATGTGTGAACTCCATATTCCCACCCGTCAGCCACTTAAGGTGTTGAATGGTCCCGCTAACGTGGCTAAGTGGAAACACATTCAAGGGTATACGTCTTGTAAGAGGCAAAGTGTATTCTGCCTCTTTTCCGGAGAAGAGTATGTTTCTGCTGCAGGAAGGCGTATTCCTGGAAATGCACTTACTGTTTTTCAGCTGCGAGCACTGAAAATCTTATATTACAGACGTTCGTCAGTTAAGAGCAGAAAAGCACATATTCTATTAGTTTTTCTGCCTAAGGAATGAACAGCCACAACTTTTCACCCGTAACTCCGAATTAGGTAATTCCAAAGCCCACGTTCTCTATTAGTCAAGCCTGTTCCGTTGGTATCATTTTCACCATGTGGTAACATTTTGAAAATGATCTTTTTGCCCCTGCTCTCTACTCAGCACCTTCGAGAGAGAACCTTTTCCGTCATATCTTTCCACGATCTCCTCGCAATTCTTCCCGGTGAATCCACCAACCCTAGGAAAGCCACACCCTCCATTTACATGATTCTAATGCAATGCAATGCCATGTATTTATTTAATAAACTTGCTTAAAATTTGCATTATCAATATGATTTATTCATGGCATTTCTTGGAGTAATATTTGATCTTGCTACTGCCATGATGATGCTTGTATTTCTAGGACTAATGCTTTGTACATTGAGGATGGCATGTTGCCATTGGATTGCTAGGAACAATAGTTATGCTTTTGTCATGATCATATTGCAAATTATTCCTATTAGAGTATTATTGGATTTGATTGATATCATATTGATTGAATGTTATCATTAGTTTATACCTCTTGATGTTGTCATTGTATTAGCAGCATCATAGTCATTGGATTCATCATGATTTTAGATAATATGCTACCGTTGGAGTTCCTTATGATACGACTATATTATTCTTTGGATTATTGGATGGATATCTCTATGACTTGACTCACAGGTTGATATGTGATATTGGAGTATCTGTTATCTTAGATATATCTTGAGGACAAATTCTATCATTTCATTGGTCAGGTGCCACCGAACCAAGCTTGCCAGTGCAGCCACACTTTCCTAGATGGGGAGGCCCTAATTCGATCTATTGTCATGCCTCTCGCCGGTGCCACAAACTAGCGAAGTGTTTGTCTTGTGGCCTTCCTTGATCGTAGGCGGCAATAAGCCTTTTGTGCCCAAGTTGTGTTGTACCCGGGTGTCCTCGTTTGTGATGTTTTTGTTTTGTTTTGCCAAGACGGTGGCAGGCCACGAAGGTGGCAGATGTCAAGAGTTGGCATCAGGGCCACCCATGACATACCCAAAAGGGGAGTTTGTCGGAGTGACCGGGCGAGTGTCACGCAATAGACTGGTTTCAACAAAATGTCGTTGGTCCACCCGAATGGGAGCATGAGGCCATGAGTTCCGTGGTGTGGGCACAGTGTAAGAACCTCTATAGAGTGTATAATCTATTGATAGCCGTGTCCTCAGTCGTGGGCACAGTTCATACTAGGTCACATCATTCGATCAACACTTACGATGACGGAATGACTTATAAGGTGACTTATATTTATATGTGAGCAGTAACAGTTTGGCTGGCTGCTGATGATGATGTGGGGATGATCTTTCAGCCTGCGAGGTGATCACGAGGATGTATTGATCATGAGGTGATCGAGATGATATATGTTTCTTGGCCGGATAGCCAAGAATGAGATGGGTAGTGTGACCCAAGATGTTGGTTCAGCATTAATTCTAGCATTACCATATCATGATTTACAATTTCTTCCACATCAAAGTAGTTGTTCATAGCTTAATCTTTTAATGCTATGTTGTTGTCTTGCCTTGATGCTTTTGGTTGTTGTGAGCTTGTGAGTACATTCAAAGTAATCACCTAGCGTGTCATGCCAGTTTGCAGGTGATGCCGTGATTGATTGCGTGACGAGGATACCGAGCGTGCGAGCTAGACCGTGTCCCAACTAGAGTCCCTACAGGGTGGAGTTCATCACTATCGTCATTGTTCCGCCGCTAGAAGTTTTTCCGCTATTACGAGTTGTTCCGCTGCTAGCATAGAGCTACCCTAGCACGCGTAGTGTCATCATGCCGATGTAAATCCTTTGTACAATCATACCCTTGTACTTGTATTATTTGTAATAAGAGTTGATTTTCTCTATGCCAAGCAGTCACGTATTCCAGAAGACATGATCTCTGGACTGGAATAAGGGGTGTTCCGGTTCCTCTGAGCCGAGGTGCCACAGGCTTTGGTATCAGAGCAGGTCTGGCTGTAGGATGCCCTAGTCAGCGCGGGCGGTAGAAACCGATAGTATAGAGTCTACCCCATTTGCCGCATTTGGTTGCTGCATTTTTTTGTTGCATAGCATGCAAGTAGACTTATTATTTTGTCATTAACGGTTGATCTTGTGAGTGTAGCTGGAATCGGTTCTGATCCACTACAGTTCAACCCCTACATCCCTCCAGTTTCCTTTTTGCCTTTTCTTTGGTGTTTGGCATCATCTTTGTCCCACCGTAGTGTTGTCGAGTGCTCCACACACCGTTTGCAGGAATGGTGCTCAGGTATCACACCAATATCTTTCGTTCAGCCACACCAATCGTTTCGGTGGTAGACATGCTTCTATCCTGGGTCGTGCCTTTCATCATGTTGCTATGGCAACCCTTACTGATCTCTGTTATCAGGAAAGGGCAATGCCAGCAGGCCCAGCTTCCACCACTATCCTACATGTCACCTATTCCTTGGGCGAGTACGGTTCCCTTCCATCCGCTTGATGATGATGTGGCCGCGGCATTCGTGTCTTGCTACGTGATCACCGAGTACGTCCACATCTCCGAGCCAGTCAAGGCTGGCACTTGCTCCAAGCCAACACTTGGTGTAGCTATGTTTACACCAACCCCACTACACGTGATCCACCTTCATGCACACCGCCACAGTATGTTAGATCGTAGTAAAGGAGTACCCACGAGATTTGTGTGCTTAAGTAGGCATGCATATTGTTGAGAATAGCAGTAAAATGTGATATTGCTTGTGTGTCTTTGTGTGCCCTTGTTTGGTGGTTTTGGTTGCTTCTTTTTTTGGGACCTTGGTGTTACATTATTTCCCCTTATGAAAGTTGCCTGTCAACTGAGACCAGACTCGAAGAAGCAATGAGGATTTCAAATATTGGGAAGCTCAACTAAACAGTATGGCATTCTCAATTGACTGCATTGTATTGAGAATATCTGGTCAGAATACAAATGATATCTTGGATCGACTATCACCATCAAGTTTACATCAGTGCTTAATTTTCACAGGAGTAATGAGCAAACCCGCAGGAAGACAAGTCAGGTCCAAGGCCAACAGTATATTTTAAGACAAACGTATGGCTCATATATAAAGTTTTGGTTCGGTGATGAATGGAACTTGAAATATGTTATACCCTGGAAGTAATCTAGAATGTGGTATGTGTTTAGTATTCAGCAAGGAAGACCGTCAGTCATTTCTTCTCATCCAAGTAACTGGCAGCAAAAATATTATGGGTATGTGATACGTCCATTTTGCATCATGTTTACCTACTATTATTTATCGTGTTTTTAATCAATACAACACTTGGAGAAGTAATTCTACTGCCTTTTCTCTCACAATATGCAAGTTTTACATGAAGAAGGAAATTGTTGGCGGCTGGAATTCTAGACCTGAAAAAGCTATTTAGAGATACCTATTCGGCACATCTCCAAATGAGCTGAAATTTTACGGAGATTTATTTTGGAATATATAAAAATTGTTGGAGAAAATAAATACCAGAGGGGGCCACTCAGGTGCCCACTAGGCACCAGGGCATGCCTACCCCCCTAGCGCGCCCTGGTGGGTAGTGGGCCCCCTGGCCAGCCTCCGGTGCCCATCTTTTGGTATATAAGGTCATTTGCCCCAGAACAAATAAGAAGAGAGGACTTTCAGGATGGAGCGCCGCTGTCTCGAGGCGGAACTTGGGCAGGAGCACCTTTTCTCTAAGGCGGAGAGATTCCGCAGGGAATACTTCCCGCCGAGAGGGGGAAATCGAAGCCATCATCATCACCAATAACCCTCTCGTCGTGGGAGGTGAGGGAGTCCTGGATTAAGGGGTATCCGAACAGCCGGACTGTGTACAACGTCCGGACTATTGAAGCGTGAAGATTCAAGACTCAAGACTTCAGCCCGTGTTCGTATGGGACTTTCCTTGGCGTGGAAGGCAAGCTTGGCGATCCGGATATTATATTTCCTTCCTTGTAAACGACTCCATGTAAACTCTAGCCCTCTTCGGTGTCTATATAAACCGGAGAGGTTGGTCCTTAGAAGGCCGATCACAATTACAATCATACCATCATAGGCTAGCTCTTAGGGTTTAGCCTCTACGATCTCGTGGTAGATCTACTCTTGTACTACCCATATCATCAATATTAATCAAGTAGGAAGTAGGGTTTTACCTCCATCGCGAGGGCCCAAACCTGGGTAAACATCTGTGTCCCTTGCTTCCTGTTACCATCAGCCTTGACGCACAGATCGGGACCCCCTACCCGAGATCCGCCGGTTTTGACACCGATATTGGTGCTTTCATTGAGAGTTCCTCTGTGGCGTCGTCACAAGGCTCGATGGCTCGTCTCATTGTCAAGGATGACATTACCTCGGAGGGGGCTCTGGCTGTAGGCCAGACACTCCGGCTCGGCGGTTTCATCATGACCACCCCATCGGCGATGGTGCCGACGATGACTTCTCGGGTCATCAATCATAACCTTCACGTCAGTTCGGAACTTGCCGAACAGATGGATTCAATGGAGCTCTCCTCCCTTAACGAACTCTTCGATCGCATCGCCGCTCTAGGAGTCGCCACAGACTACGACCAGGTTGGGCTTAAACCCGACCAAAGGGACATCATATCCCCGCCGGTCACCCATGAGATAGCGCTAATGGAGGAACCACACGCGGATTGCCCCTCAACTTTGAGGACAAGCCATGTTCAGATCACCGAACCCCTTGAGCCAAACACCCGCTCAAAGGAAAACCTGACCCAGGTCCCGGACTTAGAATTGGGCGGTGGGCCGATAAAATTGGGCACTCCGGATTCCGGGCTGTTGAGCGCGGGACCCCCCGCGCCCTCGGGCGTTAGATCGAATCAAAATCTGAACTCCAAACTGGACCCAAACTGTCTCTCCCGCATCAGGCAAGAGCCCCAGGAAACCGTACATCATACTGGGCCAGATTCCTCCTTGCACTTAACAAGGTCAGGGGCTGCCGTGAAGAGAACTTGGCCTCACTTTTCTGAAAAAACTACACGGACGAGGGACTCCTCAATGCTATAAGCCGCCGCGACATAGTGTGCTTCACGGACTTGGCAACCATAGTACGAAAGTACTGTGCGATGGAGAGCGCTTGGAAGACCCAAACAGAATTTTGGGATAGTACTGCTCTCACCAAGACCTTTGTCCGAACTAAACGGGCGAACTCTCGTAAGTCGCCTGGCACAACCCCTAAAAAACCAAAGCCCACCCCAGGGCGGGGATCCGTACTGGAAGAATGGCTCGATGGGCCATGTAAGCTCCATAGTACTCCGGATACAACACCTACTCATAGCCTTAAGGCATGTTGGATACTCCGGCAAGTGGCGAAAAGTGGCGAGGATCTTCTTGAGGGCCGTAAATCGGAACAACCTCCTGCCGGCGAACATAATACGGTACTGACAGTCTTCAAGACTTTCGCCTCAAACAATAGGCGCAAGCAGGCTCGCCAAACCTCAGCTGAAATTTACCGTGTGGCGAAAATAAACCCTTGGAACGACACTGCTATAACCTTTAATGCCAGTGACGAACCTCAATTCCGGGCTGTCCGGGCACCAGCCGCTCTGGTCCTTAGTCCGATCGTAGATGGATTTCGGCTCACTAAAGTACTCATGGACGGCGGAAGCGGATTAAATCTGATTTATGAAGAACGCTCAGCAAGATGCCGCATTGAGCAAAGCGGCACGACCTTCAGGGGAATCATCCCTACTCGGGAAGCGCGGTGCGCGGGGAAAATCACACTCGATGTGGTATTCGGCACCCCGGAGAATTACAGGTCGAAGAAATCACATTCCAAGTGGCCCCTTTCGAGCGGATACCACGCCCTTCTAGGGCGGACGCGTTGCCGACTTTCAAGCTATACCCCATTACGGGTACATGAAGCTTAAAATGCCCGGGCCCAATGGAATCGTTACTCTACTCAGTGATCCGGACGTCGCACTTCGCGCCGAAAACAAAACCGCATCACTAGCCCTGGAGGCATTATCCGAGGCCCTAGCAGCCAAAGAATTAACAGCACTACGGGCCACCATGGACAGGGACGACGTAATACTCGACAAACGACCCAAGTCCACCTCATTCAAACCTACAGACGAGATAGTCAAATTCCAGATCCACCCAACGGACCCCACGAAGACAGCTTCCATCGGGACATAGCTGAGCCTCGTGATTTACGCCGCACTACGAGATTTCCTACGCGAGAATTGGGACATTTTTGCCTGGCACCCATCGGACATGCCAGGTATCCCACGCAGACTGGCTGAACACAGCCTCAATATTCTAAAAGGATACAAACCAGTCAAGCAGACCCTAAGGCGGTTCTCAGAGCCCAAACGACATGCAATAGGGGAAGAGTTAGCCAAGCTACTCGAGGCCAGATTTATCAGAGATATCAAACATCCAGATTGGCTGGCAAATTTGGTGATGGTGCCAAAGAAGGATAAATCCTGGCACCTATGCGTCGATTTCAAAAACCTCAACAAGGCTTGCCCCAAGGATCCCTTTCCCCTCCCTCGCATCGATCAAATCATCGATGCCACAGCTGGACACGACTCGCTGTGTTTCCTCGACGCATACTCTAGATACCATCAAATAAAGATGGCAGAGTCTGACCAAGCTGCAACAACTTTCATAACGCCATATGGCCCTTTCTGCTTCAACACTATGCCTTTCGGGCTCAAAAACGCCGGTGCAACCTACCAACGCATGATTCAAACATGCCTGGAAAATCAAATCGGCAAAACAGTGGAGGCATACGTGGACGACGTGGTCATAAAAACAATACACGTCGAAACCCTAATAGACGACTTGAGGCTTACATTCGACAATCTCCGGGCATACGACATCAAGCTGAATCCGGAAAAATGTGTCTTTGGCGTCCCCTCGGGGAAGCTTCTCGGCTTCATCGTTTGCAACAGAGGAATTGAAGCGAATCCGGCAAAGATCCGAGCTCTGTCGCAGTTGGCTATACCAACAGACCTCAAGCACATCCAAAAACTAGCGGGATGCGTGGCTTCTCTTAGTCGCTTTATCTCCATGTTAGGAGAAAAGGCACTACCACTTTATCGCCTTCTTCGGCGCACCAAACACTTCGTATGGACGGATGCAGCCGCGGCCGGACTGGACGAAATAAAGACCCTATTGGCCAGTAATCCGGATAACAAAGACCGAATATCGACGAACCTATGATGTTGTACATAGCTGCAACACATCAAGTCGTAAGCGCAGTGCTTGTCGTTGAACGAGAGGCCGACGGATACAAATACCCGCTCCAGAAGCCGGTCTACTACGTGTCCACGGTCCTAACCCCATGCAAATCCCGGTCCCACACTATCAAAAAATAGCATACACGGTGTTCATGGCGTCCCGGAAGCTACGACACTACTTTCAAGAGTGATCGATTACGGTGGCCTCCGAAGTACCACTCAATGACATAATAAATAACCACGATGCTACGGGCCGGATTGCCAAGTGGGCCATTGAGCTCCTTCCGTTCGACATAACATACAAACCCCGGCGGGCAATGAAGTCGCTCGTGTTGGCTGACTTCGTCGCCCGAATGAAAGCCGAACTCCCTAAAGAGTACGGCGCATACTCAAACTGGATCATGCACTTCGACGACTCTAAAATGTTGGCCGGATTGGGAGCATGGGTAGTCCTGACATCTCCAACCGGCGACACGGCCCAGTACGTCCTCCAAATATTATACACAGACTCCAACAATGCAGCCGAATACGAGGCTCTGTTGCATGGTCTTCGGATGGCAGTCTCTATGGGCATTCAACGCCTAGAAGTGCGCGGGGACTCAAACCTCGCAATATCATAGATAAATGGAGATTTCGACACCAAGGACCCGAAAATGGCGGCCTACCGTAATGCCGTCCTAAAAATGCCAGCTCGGTTCGAGGGGCTCGAATTCCACCATGTGGCTCGAGAAAACAATCAAGCGGCGGATGTCCTCGCTCGCATCGGCGCTAAACGCGACCCTGTCCCACCTAATATATTCTTGGAACGGCTGCCCAAGCCATATGTAGTATGGGAAGGGGAGTCCGGCAATACCAGCACAGATCCGAATACATCCCCAGATTCCGAACCATCAGACATAGTCGGAGGTTCTACCCCCGAAATAACGTCCTCGGCCCACGAAGTCATGGCTGTAATCGCCCCGTGGACCGAGCCCTTATTGGCCTACCTCAATAGGCAGGAGCTCCCCGAAGACCAAAATGAAGCATGCTGCATTGTTCGGTGTTCTAAAGCTTACAAGGTCTACGAAGGGGAACTCTACAAGAAAAGCGCTACCGGAGTACTACAAAGATGCATCTCCGAAGAGGAAGGGCGGCAACTCTTGGCTGATATCCATGCCGGCCTGGGCGGGCACCACGCCTTGTGACTCGGGCATTAGTCGGCAAGGCCTTTCAGACAGGCTTCTATTGGCCGACGGCCCGAAAGGCACGACAAGACCTTGTTCAACATTGCATCGGTTGCTAGCTCTTTGCCAATCAGAGTCATATGCCTCCTACCGCTCTCCAAACAATCCCCATAACTTGGCCCTTTGCGGTCTGGGGGCTGGATATGGTTGGACCTCTTAAAGGGGGAAGCCATAAGAAGAAATACTTATTGGTCATGGTGGACAAATTCACCAAATGGATAGAAGCTAAACCAGTGAAAACTGCTGAATCCAGACCAGTAATAGACTTCATATCCGGGGTCGTACGCCGATACGGTGTCCCCCACAGCATCATCACTGATAATGGCTCAAATTTCATAGCCGACGAAGTGAAAACTTGGTGCGCAAAAATGGGCATCAAGCTCGATTACGCTTCCGTCTACCACCCACAAACTAACGGCCAGGTAGAGCGGGCAAATGGTCTTATTATGAGCGGCATCAAACCCAGGCTAGTGTGATCCTTGACAGAGTCGGATACGCACTGGGTGGAGGAGCTCGACTCCGTACTCTGGGGGCTATGGACCACGCCAAATCGCACCACCGAATACACACCATTTTTTATGGTGTACGGCGTGGAAGCAGTATTACCTTGCGACATAAGACATGATTCTCCACGCGTACGCATGCACGAAGAGAATGAATCCGAGTTAGATCGGCAGGATTTTTTGGATGCCCTGGAGGAGGAGTGCGATGTCGCAAAAGCCCGTTCCGCATTCAATCAGCAGCAGGCTCGACGATACCAAAGCAGAGAAGTGCGGGCCAAAACTTACAATATTGGCGAGCTCGTTCTACGACTACCGGAGAAGAAGAAGGACAAACTCAAACCCAAGTGGAGGGTCCCTTCATCATTGACAAATTTCTCACCGGAGGAACGTACCGCTTATGCAATGCATCCGATAACAGGCTCGAGCGAAACCCATGGAACACGGCAAGACTACAGAGATTCTACGCCTAGCGCCGAACACAGTGTTCGTTCCTAACCCCTCCCTTTTAATTATGCTTCATCCCCTTTTCCTTTCTCGACCTTTTTCTCTCTTCACACAAAGTATTCAATACAATGCGGATTTTCGGATCACTCCGGCCGCACTAAGTGTGTAAGCAATACCTGGGGGCTTCCTATACAGAAGCTAAAAATGATTACTTACATGGCTTTTCGCCCGTCGCATATGCATTCTTTTTCCATATGTGCCTTTTCTTCACCATTATATGCATCGACATGACTTAAGATGTTGCCAAGCTGGGTCGCCTGGCTCTTGTGTTTATGCCCTACGTTCCCGTTAATTCGGCTAGGGCATAAGGGGAGCACCTCTGTGATTGTTACTGCCGGTTCAGCCGGATGTGTACCTCAGACTGGGTGAAGCCGTAAGCTAACTTCCTTAAGAGAATATTCGGTCGGTGAACAAAAGATGTATTCATTTATCATAACATAAATCCCCAGAAGTCTTGTATCCTGCACCATCGTTCGAAGTCCGGACATGCGCATCGCCGCATGCGTACCCAGGGAAAGGAACCCCCAACGGAACTATTCCCTCTGGAAGATGTACTTACTATCCATGTAATATAACATAACTAGTTGGTTACTTGTCTGTTCAAGCACTTATGACCCCTACGCCTTGTTTCCACGCATACCCCGGTTTTGTATAGCTGAGCGGGTATTCGGACACACCCCGGACTATAGGATCCGGGGGCTGAAGCAAAAATGTCCGCCATCACAAATTATTTTAATCCGGCTAGGGGCTAATCTTGCCCATTAAATTACACAGTTATTTGGACTGATTACATTCCTCTTCTATACCATCCAACAGGCTATCTATCTTACAGTCCTGTTGAGAATACTTAGCGGCTAACGCTACCTGGTCATACACCAGACTAACGGGAATTTCTTGCCCATCGGGCCCCGTCGGTTCCACTTCGGCCATATGGTACGGGTCCAGCTTGGTGTAGCGTGTCTTCACCATTGCCCAGGCTTCTCACCATTGCCCAGGCTTCTCTTTCTCCTTGCCGGCATGCTGATATCTTCCATAGACGGAAGCGCCGCCGGGCTCCTTGAAGTAGGTCCGCAAGTTCCCCCATGCCATTCGGCAGTAGGATTGATGGCCACAAAGCCTGACCAACACCCTGCATCACTTGCCGAGCTCGCTCGTGCAGTCGGGAAAGGTCTTGCAGTAAATCATTTGTAGATGAGGGTATCTCCTCCTCGGGGCGACCCGTTAACATTCCTGCAAGCAGAATTCTTTCAATATACTTCCTCGCTGAACTGTACAACAGTTCGTCTAGGCACTTATTGTAAATGCCGCGTCGAAGCCTCTCTTTCTCCTTCATGGAGTCCGCCAGCTGAGCGCGGAGATCTTGTAACTCCACGTCCAGCTGGACTTTGGCATCTTGAAGATCGTCCTTCTCCCGCCTGACTCGCGTAAGAATGCGCTCGCCAGCCTCTAACTGCTTTTTGAGATGCGATGCGTCCTCCGCTACGCCTTCCAGATTCACCCCGGGATCGTCTGCAGAATTTTACATTAGACTTGTCATATTATCAATTTACTAACTGATGCATCTTCGCACAATTGTGGTAATTGTTACCAGATGAGGGCCCTTGGGGTTCCTCTAACTTGGCAACTGTGGCCCTTAGTTCGACCTTGCAGTCCTCCAGCCCCCGAAACAGTTGCTCGTTCTTCTCTATAAGGACCTGCACATAAATTGATCCTTAAAACTGTTGTTTCAACCGTTTCAAGTCTCAGGGTCTACTGCTATACATACTTATCAAAATTTCTCACCCGTATGTCTTTGGTATCTTTGGTTTGTCGCTTGGGCAAGCCCGCCCGAGCAACTTGGGCGTATCGTCGCCCGAATTGAAGGCATTAAACGCCTCTTTGGAAAAGATGTTGTTCCGAAGCACGGCCCGTCGGTGCCTATGATTCATGGCGCTCTCTACTTCGGAATTCGTGGCTGAGAGCATGTCCGCACTCTCTGTTTGAGAGCTATGTGGTGCTGGCCCCATGTCCGCCTCCGCCCCTGAAGCTGGTTCTGCAACCCGGCTGGTGGAGGCGTGATTGGTAGGGTCTTTGGATATAGTCCGGTTATTCTTCTTCCTGCCAGACACAAAGGGCATTGTCACATTTTAAATTCTATAATTACAGGACATGTTATTGTTTTACCTCTGTAGTGGTGTTTCAACCCTCACCGCCTTCCTCTTGAGCCTGCCCGATCTGGGCGCTCGTGGTTGACGAGTCCCTAGGGGCTCGGCCCCTCGCTCCGGCCGTCGTTTCTGCAAATAGAACGACGCCTCAAAGGTAAATTATAACACCTGGGGGGAGTCCTCATCGAAGGACAGAGCTTTCTAGTTCAGCTTACACACGAAGAGGGGAGCAGTCCAGGGTAGTCGGCTGTAACGACCACTAGGGCGCCATCCCAGCCCGCCTGATAAAATACCCCGTTGATAAGCTCAACAGTGATATCCGGATCCACTTTAAGTCCCGGATCTAGGGCCCTTCCAGGGTCCTCTGGTTCTTGAGGAAGGGCTGAAGATTCCTTCTACGACCCTCCTTAATTCCTGCCCAGAAACATTGATGCAAGTAATCTTAGCAGAAGAACGCTAGAGCAAAGCGGGGGAAAAAGAATGGCAACTCACCCACGCTGGGGGGTTGTACATGGAGAATCCTTCCCGCGTTTTTATGCGAAGGAATTCCTTCTCTTCCCCCTTGTACAGATCGGACAATATCCTTCCCAGAGCGGCAGCAGAGTCCGGACCTTTACGGCCGCATCGGGAGGCGTCGTCCTCCCCGTTGAAATGCCACATGGGCTTCCCCCGATATTGGAGCGGTTGCACTCCCCGTCTTATGCATATCACCATAGCCTCAACTATTGTCAGTCCGGATTTGGCCAGTAACTTTATCCTGTCCATCACGAGGAGTATTTCCCTTGTGTCCTCTTCGTGAGGTCCCCGGGGGCGCCAGCTTAGGCGTGCCCTCGGCGGGGGGTAGCTGAACTCGCGGAGACCTGTCAGGACTGGATCCGGAAGGGGGACGTCGTTTATATAGAACGACTCTGAAGGCCAGGTTTATAGTGCCTTCTTGGGAGTGCCGGACAGGTATCCGGTCTTGGCAATGCGCCATACTTCGGCCCCGCCCACTTGGCATAGGGACTCCCCCTGGGTGCGGGGGACGAGGCAGAACAGCTTCCGCCATAATCTGAAGTGTGGTTCGCAGCCTAGAAACAGCTCACACAGGGCAACGCACCCCGCTATGTGCAGAATAGAGCCGGGGGTAAGATCGTGTAACTGGAGGCCGTACAACTCCAGGAGCCCGTGAAGAAACGGGTGGATAGGGAATCCGACGCCCCTTAGCAGATGAGGGATCAGACATATACGCTCCACCAGAGATGGGTTAGGAGATCCCTCAGCCTGGTCTTCTCCGTCGTAAGTGGCTATTCCAGCTCGGACGCAGACCATGAACGCTGGTGGGAGAAACCCTTTGGTTTGTAACTTCATCAAACGGCTATGAGGAACTGAACGCTCTCCCCAATCCCCTGACTTGGAATGAGAAGGGAAACTAGAGGAGCTGCGACGGCCGGCCATAATGGAATGGCTTTTTGCGGAGCGCTCTGTTGGATGCTGGCTCTGGGAGGGAGAGTGAGGTTTAGATCTAAGAATCCCCGTCCCTTCAAATAGATGGTTCGCCCAGAAGATCGAGGGTGGAAAATACAAAAAATGCCTCGACCCCTCGCATTCGCTCGACATGTGGAGATGGTCATTACTGAGGCACCGAAGCCGAGGAGCACAACGTTGATTGGAGGCCGGACACTATTCACTATGACAAGCACTTCAGATTATTCGAAGGAGGAACCCGCCCTGCAATGCCGAAGACAAGACTGCGCGCCGGACTCATCGTCATTGAAGCCTTGTTCAGGGGCTACTGAGGGAGTCCTGGATTAAGGGGTATCCGGACAGCCGGACTGTGTACAACGTCCGGACTATTGAAGCGTGAAGATTCAAGACTCAAGACTTCGGCCCGTGTCCGGAAGGGACTTTCCTTGGCGTGGAAGGCAAGCTTGGCGATCGGGATATTATATTTCCTTCCTTGTAACTGAGTGCATGTAAACCCTAGCCCTCTCCGGTGTCTATATAAACCGGAGAGGCTGGTCCTTAGAAGGCCGATCACAATTGCAATCATACCATCATAGGCTAGCTCTTAGGGTTTAGCCTCTACGATCTCGTGGTAGATCTACTCTTGTACTACCCATATCATCAATATTAATCAAGCAGGAAGTAGGGTTTTACCTCCATCGAGAGGGCCCGAACCTGGGTAAACATCTGTGTCCCTTGCTTCCTGTTACCATCAGCCTTGACGCACAGATCGGGACCCCCTACCCGAGATCCGCCGGTCTTGACACCGACAGGAGGGCCAATCTTCATCAACATATTCAATAGCACCATCTCATCTCAAAACCCTAGTTCATGTCATGTGTTAATGTCGGCGTCCTGGGAACGGGGGTCCCCAGACTTGCCTGCCTGCGGCCCGCGTCGTGCCTCCACCAGCAGCACTGTACGGCCCATGTTCACCAGCAAACAGTCAAGACCCTCCCAAGGGGCCAAGCCTCGCGAGGCGGACGACACAAGACCTCCTCGGGAGCGGCCTCACCAGGCTGGCTCGTGAGGAGCGGAGAGATCAAGGCAAGGGGCACCTCGCGAGGTTCCTGTGACGTAAGCCATGACAACCGTGCCAGGCGGGCACCAGCGCACACACTGTCCTCGTTTCCTCTTTGGTGCTAAAGAGGCAAGCGCAGGCGAGGAGTCCCGAGGCATCAGGCAAAGGTTTCCATATCGATTACCTGTGAGACCAAGACCAGCGGGACGATGGGGCCGGAGGTCACCGTGGAGCCAAGGCAGCGTCACCACTGTGAGCCTTTGGCAGGCGATGACCACCTTTAGTTAGGATAACTTGTACTAGTTGTCTCCCTTCAAATTTGGCCGTTGTGGCATCCCTTCCCGCCAGCATTTGGGAAGAGGACCAGGGCCTCTATAAATAGGACTAGCCACCACCATAGGTGGCAACTGATCTTGGGAGAGAGGCGACTGATTTCGAGCCATTCAGATCATCCTCATCCGCACAAACTCACCAAGCACAAGAGCACCTCTCCTTAGGAGGCCATTCTTCCCTTGTAACTGTTCATCCCCAGCCCAAGAGGCAATCCACCACACCACCCTGGAGTAGGGTATTACACCACATCAGTGGCCCGAACCAGTATAAACCTTGTGTCCCTTTATTCTGCGAATTCGACGCGCCGAGCTTCGAGATCACGGTGAGGGCGTGAGCTAGGGGGAGGAGAGATCTTCGTGTGCACCCCAGTGTTCAAACCTCAAGGGTTTTGCCGGAACCCGAAATCTGACATTTGGTGCGCCCGGGTAGGGAGTGCGTTGAGCGTCCCCGCCGATCCACGTCCCATCACTCCACCGCATCCATGGCGGACGAGCATCGAGCCCGCGCCAAACGCCGGGCCACCCTCGCCGCCCGAGTCGCTCAGACACCTCCTGTCGGCGGGCCTCCCCGTTGTTCCCCGTCACCCGCCGCCACCGGTCCGGCCGGAAACGAGAAACAAGCATCCTCACTGCACCCTTCTATGCGGCGGGATGGCCGCACCACCACTCCGTCACTGACCCCGGCCGGCTCATCGTCTCACGCTCGCCGTGCGCCCACAGACGCGCAGGCCACGCTGCTCATGGCACGCGAGCTCCTGCACTACCGCCCGGTTGACGATCTCTACGAGGACTGGCTGGACCGCATCGCCGAGCTTGTCAGCATCGTAGGTGGCCCCCCGCACCATCCCTCTCGCTGCCTCGCCCTCTGCCAGCGGCAGGCAATGTAGCTCACGGAGCACCTCCACCACGTCCACACCAAGATGGCGCTCTGGCGCCAAGGCACGCGGCGCCCCGGCATGACCCATCGCGTCGGGCGCCCGCGCGAGAAGAAGGAAGCTGCCAAGAGATTCCTCGGCCGCAAGAAAACGCTCCTGCACTCCCGGCGCTGCCACGACAAGACTGTGCACCGACTGTGGCGGCGGTGCATGGACACCAGGGGCAGGCACCACTCTGCAAAGGGCCCCGGTGGCCACGGCAGGCTGCCGTGCCTTCACTCTGGAGCTGCGTAGCGTCGTCTGGCCGGGCAAGTTCAAGCCAGACCTGCCTTCTCGCTATGACGGCACCCCCGACCCTGCAGAGTTCTTGCAGCTCTACAAGCTGAGCATCGAGGCGGCCAATGGCGACGAGAAATTCATGGCGAATTGGTTCCCTATGGCTCTCAAGGATGGAGCTCGCTCGTGGCTCCTGAACCTGCCCCCGGGCTCGATCTCCTCCTGGCATGAGATGCGCGACCGCTTCGTCGCCAACTTCCAGGGCACTCGTGATCGCCCTCCGGCCGCGGGTGATCTATGCCGCATCAAGCAGCCGCCAGGAGAGACCTTGTAGAAGTACATCCAGCGCTTCAACATCGTTCGTCTCAAGATCCCCAAGGTGACGGATGAGTCCATCATTTCCGCATTTTCTCATGGCGTGTGCGACGTTAAAATGAAGGAGGAGCTCGCCATCCATGGGGAGACATGCACGGCTTTGGAGCTGCTCAACATGGCGACCAAGTGCGCGGGAGCCGAGGAGAGGCGCCTTTCCCTCCTCGAGCTCCCAGCTACCGACGCGGAGGAGAAGAAAGCCAAGGCCAAGGACGTGAAGCGCAAGGGAGTGGCCGTGCTCACAGCGGAGCCAGATACGAAGCGCGGCCGGGACCATCTCGAGTCATCCAAAGGCAGCCAACCATTCTGCGCCTTCCACAACGTACATAGCCACAACACCAACAACTGTCAAGATTTAGGGCCATTCGAGATGGACGCTTCAGTCGACGCCCCGAGCGCAACAACCGGGGCTACGGTCGAGGAGGAGGACGAGGTGGAGGATGCTGGGACGATCGCGGCCCCCACCAGGAGTGGCGCGACCGGCCCCGCGAGGACCGCTAGCAGGACCATCCTCGTGAGGGCGCCTGGAGGGATCAGCCCCGCGAGGACCGCCCTCAGGGCATTGCCGGTCTTCCTCCACTACCGCCGCCACCAAGAAGGAACGACGACCACCATCAGGACGAGGGGGGTGGGGGCTTCCAGGAACCATGTGATGTCGCCTGCATCTTGGGCGGAGCTCAGGCCCCGGCATCTCAGCATTCTTCAAGCAGTTTGCTCGCGAGGTGAACGCAGCTCTGCCCAGGCTTGAGGCCACGAGCCCGCTCAGATGGTCCAAGTGCGCCATCACCTTTAGCTCAGCGGACCAGCTCAAGTGCGCGGCCACTGCTGGCGCCCTCTCGATGCTCTGTTCACCCGTCATCAGCAACATACAAGTCACTAACATCCTGTCCGTCGAGACATTTGACAGCCTCCAAGTGCCATACGATCAGCTTCAGCCCACCAAACCCTTCTCACGAGTGACCGACGGCTCCACCACCCCAATAGGGCAGGTCCGCCTCCCTGTCACCTTCGGACAGCGCGACAACTACCGCACCGAGCTCATCAACTTCGATGTTGCCCACATTCGTCTGCCATACAATGTCATCCTCGGGTACCCATCGCTGGCCAAGTTCATGGCAGTGACCCACCACGGCTACAACGTCCTCAAGATGCCAGGAAGCGGCGGGATCATCACAGTCGCCTACGAAGAAAGAGATGCGGTGTGTTCCCTCGAGCGTGCCTTCCAAGCCGCAGCAATCGAAGACCCCGACAACCAAGGCACCATATACCCTCCTGAGTCCATCCCCAAGAAGAAGAAGCAACTACTCCGTACAGGGCCTCAGGGGAGCGGCGCCTCTAGCGGTGCCACATCAAGATCGGCACCCGTGCCTGGGGCGTCTCCCTCCTTTGCATAGGAAGGCGTGCCCGGCACCCTCCTCTGGCAGGGCTCAGGGGCTCTCTTCTGGAGGGCCTCGGACCTAGCCAACATCACGAGGGAGGCGCTCGGGCACCACGTGGAGGTGTGCTTCACAGCACGGCTTCCTCAGGAGGACCCCGGGCAAGGAGCGCCCGACGCTCAGTAGTTCATCGCCAAGACCACTCAGGTGATGCAGGATCCAAGGGCCATGCGCGGCGACTGCTGCCCACCTGGTGCAGCTCCCCATCCAGGTGAGGATGGCGGGCTGCGTGTCTGCATCGACATCCCAGGGCTCAACAAGGCCGCATCTCAGGAGTGCTCCTGGCCTTCGAGCGTGGGACATTGTGAGGGCCCACCTCACAGCTATGTTCGCATGCCATTCAGCCTACCGAGCACGGCGGCCGCCTACCAGCGTAACCTACGGAGCATCCTGGCGACCCAGGAGGCCAGGCATCACGCGGTCCTGGCGGAGATGGAGATAGTCCTCAAGGAACCGCCTGGACCCCTAGAGCCTCCCGAGGCTCAGGGCCTCGGTGGTTCATGAGGAGGAACCCCTTCGACACGCATCTTGACTACCCCAACATCCCTTCGACAATGTAACCAGGTGACATTTTCCAAGTTTATTTAGCTGGGAGTGCCCCCCGGGCTGCATCATTCCCAGGCCGTGTGGGCCTGTCCCTGCGACATGTATCCTTTGCCGGCTTTATCTTACTCTGCTGGGGGCGCCCCTTGGGCTGCATCATCCCCAGGCCGCTCGGGTCCCTCCCTGTGGCATGTATCATTCTTGCATTTATCTAAGCCAGTTTATCCCTTGCATACACTATCTATGGTTATTATCTGCTTGATTGTCACCCATCGTGACCTCCTGCATCGCCAATCTGCCCCATGCTCATCCTGCAACGGAAGCTACTCACGCTGGCACGACGCTTGTGCTCGGGTCCCTCCCTGCAACGCCGACAAATCTGAGCGGTCGAACTTTGACTCACGGCACGTCCCGCGCATGTCACCTCGCCAGGCCCTCAGTGCCTTCATCTTCTTGCGGAGCGACCAGTGGCAGACCAACATCGTAGTGGCAATTTGAGTCCCTCCTCGCACTAACCTGCAGGAACCTCCTAAGGATAACAGCAGGCGGTACCGCGGGCTCCCTCTCCTCCCATGCAATTCGCTTGTGCGTTAAAAGGGGGGCTCCTGAGCATCGCCACTCAGGAGCTCTTACTGGCTTTCCAAACCTCACCCCCTGGTCTTGACCACGGCATCGCGACCTGGCATACCAGCGGCGGCTGAGCTCGCTGGAGGGCCGGGACCTGAGGACGTAGAGCCCAAGACGGCGTCACCACCAGAGCCTTTGGCAGGCGATGACCACCTTTAGTCAGGATAACTTGTACTAGTTGTCTCCCTTCAAATTTGGCCGTTGTGGCATCCCTTCCCGCCAGCATTTGGGAAGAGGACCAGGGCATCTATAAATAGGACTAGCCACCACCATAGGTGGCAACTGATCTTGGGAGAGAGGCGACTGATTTCGAGCCATTCAGATCATCCTCATCCGCACAAACTCACCAAGCACAAGAGCACCTCTCCTTAGGAGGCTGTTCTTCCCTTGTAACTGTTCATCCTCAGCCCAAGAGGCAATCCACCACACCACACTGGAGTAGGGTATTACACCACATCGGTGGCCCGAACCAGTATAAATCTTGTGTCCCTTTCTTCTGCGAATTCGACGCGCCGAGCTTCGAGATCACGGTGAGGGCGTGAGCTAGGGGGAGGAGAGATCTTCGTGTGCACCCCAGTGTTCAAACCTCAAGGGTTTTGCCGGAACCCGAAATCTGACATTTGGCGCGCCAGGTAGGGGTGCGTTGAAGCCTCCCCCCCCCCCCCGCCGATCCACGTCCCATCACTCCACCGCATCCATGGCGGACGAGCATCGAGCCCGCGCCAAACGCCGGGCCGCCCTCGCCGCCCGAGTCGCTCAGACACCTCCTGTCGGCGGGCCTCCCCGTCGTTCCCCGTCACCCGCCGCCACCGGTCCGGCCGGAAACGAGAAACAAGTATCCTCACTGCACCCTTCTATGCGGCGGGATGGCCGCACCACCACTCCGTCACTGACCCCGGCCGGCTCATCATCTCACGCTCGCCGTGCACCCACAGACGCGCAGGCCGCGCTGCTCATGGCACGCGAGCTCCTGCACTACCGCCCGGTTGACGATCTCTACGAGGACTGGCTGGACCGCATCGCCGAGCTCGTCAGCATCGTAGGTGGCCCCCCCGCACCATCCCTCTCGCTGCCTCGCCCTCTGCCAGCGGCAGGCGATGTAGCTCACGGAGCACCTCCACCACCTCCACACCAAGATGGCGCTCTGGCGCCAAGGCGCGCGGCGCCCCGGCATGACCCACCGCGTCGGGCGCCCGCGCGAGAAGAAGGAAGCTGCCAAGAGATTCCTCGGCCGCAAGAAAACGCTCCTGCACTCCCGGCGCTGCCACGACAAGACTGTGCACCGACTGTGGCGGCGGTGCGTGGACACCAGGGGCAGGCACCACTCTGCAAAGGGCCCCGGTGGCCACGACAGGCTGCCGTGCCTTCACTCTGGAGCTGCGTAGCGTCGTCTGGCCGGGCAAGTTCAAGCCAGACCTGCCTTCTCGCTATGACGGCACCCCTGACCCTGCGGAGTTCTTGCAGCTCTACAAGCTGAGCATCGAGGCGGCCAACGGCGACGAGAAATTCATGGCGAATTGGTTCCCTATGGCTCTCAAGGATGGAGCTCGCTCGTGGCTCCTGAACCTGCCCCCGGGCTCGATCTCCTCCTCCCATGAGATGCGCGACCGCTTCGTCGCCAACTTCCAGGGCACTCGTGATCGCCCTCCGGCCGCGGGTGACCTGTGCCGCATCAAGCAGCCGCCAGGAGAGACCTTGTAGAAGTACATCCAGCGCTTCAACATCGTTCGTCTCAAGATCCCCAAGGTGACGGATGAGTCCATCATTTCCGCGTTTTCTCATGGCGTGTGCGACGTCAAAATGAAGGAGGAGCTCTCCATCCACGAGGAGACATGCACGGCTTTGGAGCTGCTCAACATGGCGACCAAGTGCGCTGGTGCCGAGGAGAGGCGCCTTTCCCTCCTCGAGCTCCCAGCTACCGACGCGGAGGAGAAGAAAGCCAAGGCCAAGGACGTGAAGCACAAGGGAGTGGCCGTGCTCACAGCGGAGCCAGATACGAAGCGCGGTCGGGACCATCCCGAGTCATCCAAAGGCATCCGACCATTCTGCGCCTTCCACAACGTACACAACCACAACACCAACAACTGTCAAGAGCTTAGGGCCATTCGAGATGGACGCTTCAGTCGACGCCCCGAGCGCAACGACCGGGGCTACGGTCGAGGAGGAGGACGAGGCAGAGGACGCTGGGACGATCGCAGCCCCCACCAGGAGTGGCGCGACCGGCCCCGCGAGGACCGCTAGCAGGACCATCCTCGTGAGGGCGCCTGGAGGGATCAGCCCCGCGAGGACCGCCCTCAGGGCATTGCCGGTCTTCCTCCACTACCGCCGCCACCAAGAAGGAATGACGACCACCATCAGGACGAGGGGTGTGGGGGCTTCCAGGAACCACATGCTGTCGCCTGCATCTTGGGCGGAGCTCAGGCCCCGGCATCTCAGCATTCTTCAAGCAGTTTGCTCGCGAGGTGAACGCAGCTCTGCCCAGGCTTGAGGCCACGAGCCCGCTCAGATGGTCCAAGTGCGCCATCACCTTTGGCTCAGCGGACCAGCTCAAGTGCGCGGCCACTGCTGGCGCCCTCTCGATGCTCTGTTCACCCGTCATCAGCAACATACAAGTCACTAACATCCTGTTCGTCGAGACATTTGACAGCCTCCAACTGCCATACGATCAGCTTCAGCCCACCAAACCCTTCTCACGAGTGACCAACGGCTGCACCACTCCAATAGGGCAGGTCCGCCTCCTTGTCACCTTCGGACAGCGCGACAACTACCGCACCGAGCTCATCAACTTCGATGTTTCCCACATTCGTCTGCCATACAATGCCATCCTCGGGTACCCATCGCTGGCCAAGTTCATGGCAGTGACCCACCACGGCTACAACGTCCTCAAGATGCCAGGAAGCGGCGGGATCATCCACGATGCGCCTACGAAGAAAGAGATGTGGTGTGTTCCCTCGAGCGTGCCTTCCAAGCCGCAGCAATCGAAGACCCCGACAACCAAGGCACCATATACCCTCCTGAGTCCATCCCCAAGAAGAAGAAGCAACTACTCCGTACAGGGCCTCAGGGGAGCGGCGCCTCTAGTGGTGCCACATCAAGATCGGCACCCGTGCCTGGGGCGTCTCCCTCCTTTGCATAGGAAGGCGTGCCTGGCACCCTCCTCTGGCAGGGCTCAGGGGCTCTCTTCCAGAGGGCCTTAGACCTAGCCAACATCACGAGGGAGGCGCTCGGGCACCACGTGGAGGCGTGCTTCACAGCATGGCTTCCTCAGGAGGACCCCGGGCAAGGAGCGCCCGACGCTCAGTAGTTCATCGCCAAGACCACTAAGGTGATGCAGGATGCAAGGGCCATGCACGGCGACTGCTGCCCACCTGGTGTAGCTCCCCATCCAGGTGAGGATGGGGGGCTGCGTGTCTGCATCGGCATCCCAGGGCTCAACAAGGCCGCATCTCAGGAGCGCTCCTGGCCTTCGCGCGTGGGACGTTGCGAGGGTCCACCTCACAGTTGTGTTTGCATGCCATTCGGCCTACCGAGCCTGGCGACCGCCTTCCAGCAAAACCTGCGGAGCATCCTGGCGACCCAGGAGGCCAGGCATCACGCGGTCCTGGCGGAGATGGAGATAGTCCTCAAGGAACCGCC
This sequence comes from Aegilops bicornis, assembly GCA_021605145.1. NCBI lineage: Eukaryota > Viridiplantae > Streptophyta > Magnoliopsida > Poales > Poaceae > Aegilops > Aegilops bicornis. Next base: position 306,126,682 of record CM038671.1, on the reverse strand, counting down.
TGGACCCCTAGAGCCTCCCGAGGCTCAGGGCCTCGGTGGTTCATGAGGAGGAACCCCTTCGACACGCATCTTCAGCTACCCCAACATCCCTTCGACAACAGAACCAGGTGACATTTTCCAAGTTTATTTAGCTGGGAGTGCCCCCCGGGCTGCATCATTCCCAGGCCGTGTGGGCCTGTCCCTGCGACATGTATCCTTTGCCGTCTTTATCTTACTCTGCTGGGGGCGCCCCTTGGGCTGCATCATCCCAGTGCCGCTCGGGTCCCTCCTGTGGCATGTATCATTCTTGCATTTATCTAAGCCAGTTTATCCCTTGCATACACTATCTATGGTTATTATCTGCTTGATTGTCACCCATCGTGACCTCCTGCATCGCCAATCTGCCCCATGCTCATCCTGCAACGGAAGCTACTCACGCTGGCACGACGCTTGTGCTCGGGTCCGTCCCTGCAATGCCGACAAATCTGAGCGGTCGAACTTTGACTCACGGCACGTCCCGCGCATGTCACCTCACCAGGCCCTCAGTGCCTTCATCTTCTTGCGGAGCGACCAGTGGCAGACCAACATCGTAGTGGCAATTTGTGTCCCTCCTCGCGCTAACCTACAGGAACCTCCTAAGGATAACAGCAGGCGGTACCGCGGGCTCCCTCTTCTCCCATGCAATTCGCTTGTGCGTTAAAAGGGGGGCTCCTGAGCATCGCCACTCAGGAGCTCTTACTGGCTCTCCAAACCTCACCCCCTGGTCTTGACCACGGCATCGCGACCTGGCATACCAGCGGCGGTTGAGCTCGCTGGAGGGTCGGGACCTGAGGACGTAGAGCACATAGAAGAGCGTGGAGAAGAGGGGGAGGCTCGCAAGGGCCTAACCTAGCTACACTCTGGCTGTCGACGCGCGAGTCTGGCGGAGCACAAGGAACTGACTCTCGACTGCCAAGATAAGTTTCCGGCCTGGGTCGACCAAGCGCTATGGCATAGGATTCTCACTTGTTGCGGCAACAACGCCTCCCTTTCCTACCTCTCGGTGGCTGCTTGCGCGCTAAACGGGACCTCTTGAGCATCGCGCCTCAGGAGCTCTTACTGGACCTCGGGCTGCTCACCTCCTGGCCTTGACCATCGCATAGCGACCTGGCATACCAGCGACGGCTGCAGCCTGCCTGGGGACCGGGACTTGTCGGCGTAGAGCAGCAAGCTGCCGCGGGGTTGGAAATGGGAGACCGAGCCGAAACAGGACATGCGTTGCAAAATAAATTATGATAAGGATAATATCAACAAAAGACGTTATAGACCCTTTACACGCTCCCGCGGGGTCCATCCCGATTCCTCGCAGGTAACAAAAGAAGGGAGTTTCTAGGAGCCCTATCTACAAACGTCAGCACGGCCGACGCCATCATCAACAGTGGGCCACGGGAGGCCGGCGCCGACCCCATCCAGATCAGCGACGACGGCGGCCAGACGCTACGGCCTTAATCTGAGTGCGGTGAGAGCTCGATGGCACGTTGCTGTCGTCGATCTTCTCCTGGGTCTCGTAGGGTTCAGGAGAGTCGCTGGACTCCCAAGCGCCGCCGCTGGCCGCTTTGGAGGAGCTTTGGCCGAAGCCGACGAGCTCGTCGATGGCCGCTGCGCTGCCCCGACGACCCCCTCCGGGGCAGCACTCCAGGTGGCGGCCTTCCTCATCGAAGACCTTGAAGAACATGGTGGAGGCGCCATCGTTCTCAAAATGGATGGCGAGGGCACCTTCTGAGCGGCAGACTCGAGCAACCTCGCCCCAGCCACGGGTCATGAAGATCTTGCCTGGGGAGACGGCTTTGACCTCTGCTCTAGTCACCGGGGCGTCATAGTCGGCATGCTGCAGCCAAAGCTCGAGGGGTCCCTCGGCGGCATCTCAGCGGAGAAGAATTGCGGAAAGTGAACCCAAGTGCGCGGAGGCATCCCCTCCCACATCACGAGTTTGCGCGAAGAGTCCGCGGCGTGGGCTCTTGGGGCGACGGCGTGCGTCACCACGGCGCGGTGACAACGGCCACGGCATGGGCGGCGCCGCTCGCCGCCTCTCCCTCCGGAGCCCTCATCTTCGGCGTACAGAGGCAGCGGATACCTGGGAGGAGGCCGCTTGCACCAAGGCCTCAACACCTCCGGCCTCACGACTACGTCGCGTCGGTGGGCTAGCCTATTTTTCGTCAGAAGTGGCCCGGGCTCGTCGCGGGGGTTTTTCCCTTCTCTGCGGCCGAGAACCTCCGAATCGGCGCCATGGGTGTCGCTACTAGCAATGAAGCAAGGGAGAAGAAGCAAGCGGAGCAGGAGGAGATGAGCGACGGGGGCTCCGCCCCCCCTCCTCATTTATAGTGGGAGAAGGACAACCGGCGACCCCCACGATCACAGGTAATGATGATATTTCTCTGCATGCAGCAGGGACTCGTCAGTCAGGCAGTTGCCGAGGCAGCGTGGGGAAGCGGAGACACCCGTATCCCATCAATCGCCACGCGACAACCGAGGCCGCAGGCTGTTGAGGCCCGTGGCGCTCCGCACTTGCCCCTCGGCTTCGCCTTGAAGCGCAGTCCGAGCGTGCCTTGGGCCCGGGGGCTACTGTCAGCCTCCTGGGAACGGGGGTCCCTAGACTTCCCTGCCTGCGGCCCGCGGTGTGGCTCCAGCAGCAGCCCTGTACGGCCCATCTTCACCAGAAAACACTCAAGACCCTCGCGAGGGGCCAAACCTCGAGAGGCGGACGACGCAAGACCTTCTCGGGGGCGACCTCACCAGGCTGGCTCGCGAGGGGTGGAGAGATCAAGGCAAGGGGCACCTCGCGAGGTTCCTGTGACGCAAGCCATGACGACCGGGCCCATGCGGGCGCCAAGACGCCTTGATGTCCTCGTTTCCTCTTTGGTGCTAAAGAGGCAAGCGCAGGCGAGGAGTCCCGAGGCATCAGGCAAAGGTTTCCATATCAGTGCAACGAGACCAAGACCAGCAGGATGACAGGACGGAGGTCACCGTGGATCCCAAGACAGCTTCACGACCAGAGCCTTTGGCAGGCGAAGACCACCTTTAGTCAGGATAACTTGTACTAGTTGTCTCCCTTCAATTTTGGCTGTTGTGGCATCCCTTCCCGCCAACATTTGGGAAGAGGACCAGGGCCTCTATAAATAGGACTAGCCACCACTATAGGAGGCAACTAATCTATGGGAGAGAGGCGACTGATCTCGAGCCATTCAGATCATCATCATCCACACAAACTCACCAAGCACAAGAGCACCTCTCCTCAGGAGGCTGTTCTTCCCTTGTAACTGTTCATCCTCAGCCCAAGAGGCAATCCACCACACCACACTGGAGTAGGTTATTACACCACATTGGTGGCCTGAACCCGTATAAAACTTGTGTCCCTTTGTTCTGCGAGTTCGACGTGCCGAGCTTTGAGATCGCGGTGAGGGCATGAGCTAGGGGGAGGAGAGATCTTCGTGAGGACCCCAGTGTTCAAACATCAAGGGTTTTGCTGGAACCCAAAATCCAACAATTAAATCTTTGTATCAAATCCTCAGATTGGTACCTATGGGTGACTAGTAGTGTTGATTACATCTTGTATTTGATGCTAGTTGGTTCACTTGGTGGAAGATTATATGTTTGGATCTATTATGCTATTCAATACCCCCTCTAATCTTGAGCATGAATATGTTTTGTGAGTAGTTACTTTTGTTATTGAGGACATGGGAGAAGTCTTGTCATAAGTAATCATGTGAATTTGGTATTCGTTCAGTATTTTGATGATATGTATGTTGTGATTCCCTTAGTGGTGTTATGTGAACGTCGACTACATTAAAATTCACCATCTTCGGGACTAAGGGAATGCATTATGGAGTGGTTATTAGACGATGGGTTGCTAGAGTGACAAAAGCTTAAAACCTAGTTTATGCGCTATTTCGTAAGGGGGCTGATTTGGATCTATATTTTTAATGTTATGGTTAGATTTTATCTTAATTCTTCTTTTATAGTTGCGGATGCTCGCGACAGGGGTTAAATAAGTGGGAGGCTTCTTCAAGTAAGAAGAGCACCCAAGCACCAGTACACCCACATACCAAATTGTCAAAGTAGCGAACGCGAATCAAACAAACATGATGAAAGTGACTAGATGAACTTTCCGTGTGTCCTCAAGAATGCTTTGCTTGTTATAAGAGACTATTCTGGCCTGGCCTTTGCTACAAATAAGATTGGGCTACCTTGCTGCACATTTGTTACCATTACTATTACTTGCTCGTTACAAATTATCTTGCTATCAAACTACCTGTGACCAACAATTTCAGTGCCAGCAGAAATTACCTTGCTAAAAACTGCTTTTCATTTCCTTCTGCTCCTCGTTGGGTTCGACATTCTTACTTATCGAAAGGACTAAAATTGATCCCCTATACTTGTGGTCCATCAAGAGTCTTTTGCCAGGGAGTGAAGCGCTTTTGGTGACTGGAAATTGGTAAGGAAAAATTATTTTACATGCTGAATTTACTGTTACTTGTTACTATTGAAAACAATCCTTTGAGGGGTTTGTTCAAGATATATTCACCTCGACCAGAAGCACAAAGAGTTGCTCCTCAACCTACTGCACCTACTGAAATTATTTGTTATGAGATTCTTTCATGTATGATAGAAACTGTTAGCTAATCCTTATGCAGGAGATGGAACGGTACATCCTGATATGCACCTAATTTATGTGGATGAAGTTTGTGGATTATTTAAGCTTGCAGGTTAACCTAGAGAAGAGGTTAATAATAAAGTTTTCCCTTTATCTTTGGGGGAAAGGCATTGTCATGGTATAGGCTATGCGATGATATTGGAGCTTGGGACTGGAATCGATTGAAATTGGAATTTCATCAAAAGTTCTATCATATGCATCTAGTTCATTGTGATCGGAATTATATATATAATTTTTTGGTCTCATGAAGTAGAAAGCATGACTTAAACTTGGGGGAGGCTTAAATATATGATGTATACATGCCGCAATCATGAGCTCTAAAAGGAAATTATCTGACAAAATATTTATGCTCGACTTTCTCATAATGATCAAACCGTGCTCGATTCTTCTTCGACTGGCTCTTTTATGAAGAAAACTACTGAATTTAGATGGAACGTCCTGGAAAGAATTAAATGCAACTCCGAAGATTGGGAACTCGACAAAGGTAATGAGTCAGGTATTACACTTAAGTTCGATTGTGTTAAATCTTTTATGGATACAGATTCTTTTCACAAGTTTAGCCGTAAGTATGGACTTGATTATGAGATAGTAGCCTCTTTTTGTGAATCATTTGCTACTCATGTTGATTTCCCTAAGGAGAAATGGTTTAAATATCATCCATCTGTTAAAGAAAAGATTGATGAGCCAGTTATAGTTAGAGATGAAAGTTTCATTTACAATGTTGATCCAGTTGTGCCTACCGCTTATATTGAAAAAACACCTTTCCCTGTTAGGATAAAGGAACATGCTAAAGTTCCAAATGTGGTTAACAAAATTAATATTAGAGCACCTAGACCTTCTGGCAAATTAAAGTACTAGTATTTCTATGGTTAAATATATCGTCGTCGATAATATTGATGGGCATGTTATTTATTTCTGTGGTGAATCTACTAGAATTGCCAAACCTGATGCTAAAGATAAGAACAAGCCCGTTGTCTTAGTTATAATAGGAGATCATTGTTATCATGACTTATGTGAGTTGGGTGCTAGTGTTAGTGCTATCCCTTTTACTCTATACCAAGAAATTATGAATGATATTGGACCTGCTGAAATAGAAGATATTGATGTTACTATTAAACTTGCAAACAGAGATACTATCACACCACTTGGGATTGTTAGAGATCGTCAAGTCTTGTGTGGGAAAATTTAATACCCTACTGATTTTCTAGTTCTTAGTTCTCCACAAGATGATTTTTGTCCCATAATATTTGGTAGACCTTTATTGAACATTGTTAATGCTAAGATAGAATGCTATAAAGAAACAGTCAGTGTCAATTTTGGTGTGTCTCATGAGTTTAATTTCTCTAAGTTTCGTAGACATCCTCATGATAAAGAATTGCCTGGTAAGTATGAAATAATTAGTCTTTCTTCTATTGTCGTACCTCCTACTGACCCGTTAGAACAATATTTGCTAGACCATGAAAATGATATGCACTTGCATGAAGGAAGTAGAATGGATAAAATGTTCTTTCATCAACAACCTATTCTTAAACAGAGTTTGCCTGTTGAAATTCTAGGAGTCCCTCCTTCACCTAAAGGTGATCCTATGTTTGAATTAAAACAATTGCCTGATACTTTGAAATATGCTTATCTTGATGAGAAGAAGATATATCCTATTATTATTAGTGCTAACCTTACAGAGCATGAAGAAAAGAGATTATTAAAAACTCTGAGGAAGCACCATGCTGCTATTGGATATACTCTTGATGATCTTAAGGGCATCAGTCCCACTCTCTGTCAGCACAAGATTAATATGGAACCCGATGCTAAATCAGTTGTTGATCATCAACGACGATTAAATCCTAAGATGAAGGAAGTGGTAAGAACTAAAATATTAAAGCTTCTGGAAGCATGTATAATTTACCCTATAGCTGATAGTAGATGGGTAAGTCATGTTCATTGTGTCCCTAAGAAAGGAGGTATTACTGTTGTTCCTAACTTATTCCACAAAGAATTGTGACTGGCTATAGAATGTTAATTGATTTTAGAAAATTAAACAAAGCCACTAGAAAGGATCATTACCCTTTGCCTTTTATTGATCAAATATTAGAAAGATTACCTAAGCATACACATTTTTGCTTTCTTGATGGATATTCTGGTTTCTCTCAAATACATGTATGGCAACCTGATCAAGAGAACCACTTTTACTTTCCCTTTTGGAACTTATGCTTATAGACGTATGACTTTCGGTTTATGCAATGCAGCTGCTACCTTTCAAACATGCATGACTTCTATATTCTCTGACTTTTGTGAAAAGATTGTTGAGGTTTTGATGGATGATTTTTCCCGTTTATGTAACTTATTTTTATGATTGCTTAAGCAACCTTGATTGAGTTTTGTAGAGATGTGCACAAACTACTTGTCTTGAATTGGGAGAAGTGCCACTTTATGGTGAATGAAGGTATAGTATTGGGGCACAAAATTTCGGAATGAGGTGGATAAAGCTAAAGTTGATGCAATTGAGAAAATACCATGTCCTAAAGGTATTAAAGATATAAGAAATTTCCTTGGTCATGCTGGTTTCTATAGGAGATTCATTAAAGACTTCTCTAAAATTTCTAGGCCTCTTACTATTCTCTTGCAAAAAGATAGTCCATTTGTTTTTGAATGATTGTGTAGAAGCCTTTTAAACACTTAAGAAAGACCTAACTTCTACACCTAATGTTCAACCACCTGATTGGAACCTGCCTTTTGAAATTATGTGTGATGCTGGTGATTATGCTATTGGTGTTGTTCTAGGACAGAGAATTGACAATAAATTAGATGTTATCCATTATGCTAGTAAGACTCTAGACAGGCTCAAAGAAATTATGCTACTACTGAGAAATAATTCTTAGCAGTTATGTTTGCTTGTGACAAATTCAGGTCTTACATAGTTGATTCTAAAGTAGTTTATCACATCGATCATGCTGCTATTGAATACCTTATGAAAAAGAAAGATGGTAAACCTAGAATCATTAGGTGGGATTTTTTGCTACAAGAATTTAACTTGCATATCACTAATAGGAAGGGAGCTGAGAATCCCTTACATATTAACTTGTCTAGGTTAGAAAATATCCTTGATGAGTCACTACCTATTGATGATAGCTTCCCCAGTGAACAACTACTTGTCATAAATGCTTCTCGTAATACTCCTTGGCATGCAGACTATGCTAATTATATTGTTGCTAAAATTCATACCAACTAGCTTCACATACCAATGAAAGAAAAAATTCTTCTTTGATTTAAGACATTACTTTTGGGATGACCCACATGTTTATAAAGGAGTAGATGGTATTATTAGACGTTGTATACCTGAGCATGAACAAGAACAAATCCTACGGAAATTTCACTCTGAAGCCTATGGAGGACATCATGCGGCAGATAGAACTGCACACAGGGTATTACAATCTGGTTTTTATTGACCTACTCTTTTCAAGGATGATCGTAAGTTTGTTTTATCTTGTGATGAATGTCAAAGAATGGGTAATATTGGTAGACGTCAGGAAATGCCTATGAATTATTCAGGAAATGCCTATGAATTATTCACCTGTTATTGAACCATTTGATGTTTGGGGTTTTGACTATATGGGGCCTTTTCCTTCCTCTAATTGGTGAACACATATATTGGTTGTTGTCGATTATGCCACTAAGTGGGTAGAAGCTATTCCAACTAGTAGTGTTGATCATAACACCTCCACTAAAATGCTTAAAGAAGTTATTTTCCCGAGGTTTGGGGTCCCTAGATATTTAATGACTGATGGTGGTTCACAGTTTATTCATGGTGCTTTTCGTAAATTGCTTGCTAAATATGATGTGAACCATAGAATTGCATCCCCTTATCACCCGCAATCTAGTGATCAAGTTTAGTTGAGCAATAGAGAAATAAAGTTAATATTGCAAAAGACTGTCAATAGATCTCGAAAGAACTGTTCTAAGAAACTTGATGGTGCACTTTGGGCTTATCGAACAGCTTACAAACATCCTATGGGTATGTCTCTGTCGGATTTCGGGTTCCGGCAGACCCTTAAGGTTCGAACTCTGGGGTGCGCGCGGAGATCCAACCCTCCACCGTCTCGTACCTCGCCGAATCGCAGGGACCTAAACTACTAACAAGGACAACACAAGAGACGCAAGATTTATACTGGTTCGGGCCACCATCATGGTGTAATACCCTACTCCAGTGTGAGGTGTGTGGATTGCCTCTTGGGCTGATGAGGAACAGTACAGGGAAGAACAGCCTCGCGAGGGTCTGTTCTTGATGGGTGCGATGAACTGCTAAGTGGTGTCCCGTCGCTCTAGCTTGAGGATCGGGTCTCTATCTCTCTCTCCGGGTTCTTCCCCTCTATCCGAACGTCCCCTTTACTAGGGTGGCTAGCTCTACTTATATAGGCGAAGGCCCTAGGCCTCTTCCCAAATATTGAGCGGGAAGGGCGCCAACAATTGGCCATTTTGAAGGGGAACAGCGGGTACACTTATCCTGACTAAAGTTGGTCCTCGCCTGCCAAAGGCTCTGGTGATGACGCCTGCTTGGGCTCCACGATGACTGCATTCCATCCGTTGGGGCTGGTCTTGGTCTTGTTGCACCAAAACGGATGCCTTTGCTTGATGCCCTTGCCTGCGCTTGCTCCCTTTGCACCAAAGAGGAAAGGAGGACGCTGCGCCGCTCGCGCCCGACTGGCGCCCTTGGTCGTCATGGCTTGCGTCATGGGCACCTCGCGAGGTACCCTGCCTTGAACTCTCCGCCTCCTCATGAGCCAGCCTGACGAGGCCGCGCCCGAGGAAGCTCTTGGTCGTCCGCCCATGAGGCTTGGCCCCTCGCGAGGGTCTTGAGCTTGTGTTGATGAAGATGGGCTGTCCTGGGCCTCCTTTGAGCCGCGCCGCAGGCCGCAGGCAGGCAAGTCTGGGGCCCCCGTTCCCAGAACGCCGACAGCAGCCCCCGGGCCCATGGCGCGCCCGAACTTGGCCGAGCAGAGAGGCGAAAGGGCAAGTGCGAAGCATCGTGGGCCCTAACAGCCTGCGGCCTCGGGCGATGCATGGCGGTTGATTGGACGTGGGCGGCACTGTTCCCCCACGCCTCCTTATTTCGTGCCTTGCTAGACCATCGTGGGCCCTAACATCTGTTCCCCTCTCTGTTGCTTGTGCGCTCCAGTCCTTCCCTCTCTCGAGCTCCAGCTTCCATTTCCAATCCAATCTCAAATCCCCCCTTCCCCCTTTCGATCGCCATGGCTCCGACGAAGGGAAAGGGAAGAAACCCTAGCCGCCTTGCTACTTGCCGGGCCGGCCTCCATTGTCGACCCGTCGATCATACTCAATCTGGAGGGCTTGGGTAAGGTCGGTTCGGCTCTGGCCACCTCCTTCAACGAATGCGGAGGACGGCGGCTGGCCCCGTCACTTCGCCATCCACAGGATAGTCATCGAGGTCCGGTATTTGGCGCCACAGCCTGTATGGACTAGTTCCCCTTCTCTGATTTCTTCAATGTCGTGCTTTCCCATTATCATATCCACATGATGCATCTGGGTCCTGAGTCCATTACTCTCCTCTCGGTCTTTGCCTTCGTTTGTGAGGCAATGATGGGCATCCTTCCCTCGGTTGCCTTGCTGCGCCACTTCTTCTCTCTGCGCCTTGTCGACCCCACTCAATGCTCGGCGTGCGTGAGCTTCGTCGTCGCGCCCGAGACAGCGGCCTCAGGGATTGACTTCAGCCTGCCTCTGCCCGCGGCTGAGTTCCGCGAGAGGTGGTTATGCGTGGATGTGGGGTGCCCAGCCCCTGCTATCTGAGCCGACCTCATCTTGTCCCCAATTCAGGCTGGGGCCAGGAGACGCTTTCGAGCCCTCGGCTCGTCTTTGTCTGGCGCCGCTTCGCGTTCCTGAGGTCGCTTGATGTGAGGGCGCCCAAGGTGGTGAAGGAGTTCCTGCTGCACCGCATTGCTCCTCTCCAGCGCCATTCCCACCGGATGTGGGCCTTCAGCGGGCCTGGCGATCATACGAGGCTCCAGGAAGAAGACCTGACGCCTTAAGCGCTAAGGAAAGTGCTCCCGATCCTGACTGGCGATCCTACCCCCGGTGGCATCCGGCACGGAGGGGCCCTGCTGTACCTCTACCGGAACAGGGGTGATTTGGTGAACCAGATGCCTATCTTCGATGAATGGGGGCTGCGCCCCGCTGGTCTCCAGGGGCCTCGTGAGAATCCAGTGGTGGTGACAGCCCTTCCGATCGACAAGGCGGCTCCTCCTCAAGTGGCGGAGCAGGGAGGCCTGAGCCGCCCGAGGTCAAAGGACCCCCCCCGGGGTGACAGCGCCTGGGGATGCTCGTGAGGGGGCAGCTCCTGAGGCCCGTGCCGCTGCGGCTGAGGGCGGCAAGCAGCCACCCGCAGCGCCCGCGGCTAGAGCCCCCGAGGCCCCTGATGCTTCTCTTGGTGAGGCGACTAGCAGCGCGCGTCAGGCTGACGCCCCTCACGCAAGCCGCCTTGATGCTTCTCCCTCGCTGCAGGCTGATCCCTGCGCTCAAATCTTGGGTCGTTTCCGTGTGAACTTCGAGGCCCTCCGGAAGAGAAGGGAGGCCACAGGCGATGATTACCCTTGTCGCTTTCTGAACCGTGGAAGTACTTCGCCATCGATGAGTAAGCATTCTCCTTCTCCAGCCTCCTGATTCTTACGCTGCTCGTCTTGATCCTTGCCTGAAGGCCCCTTCTGCCGAGCTCACGGAGGCGGGTGAGGAGCCGTCCCCTCGGACTCGCCCCTCCCAGCCCTCGAGTGCTCCAAGCGGTGGAGCTCTTGTGGTGAGGCGATTGGGGAGGTGAGCCGTCCCGAGGCGCGCCCGTGGCCCAGCAGCGCCTCGCGATCCTTCCTCATGAGCCTTCCCGAGGCATAGCTAGCCTGCCGTGGGCTTCTCGCCTGGTCGTGGGCCGGCGATTGGTGGCGCTTCCTGCGCCCTCGTCAGGTATGGGCTGGCTCCAGTCGGGCTTGGGCACGGCCCGGCCGTCGCGAGGGTGCCAGCCCCAGCCCCCGCCCGGAGGGGTGTTGATTCGCGGCTCCGGCGCCCGTCTGAAGCGTCGTTGGTGTGGAGGACATCTGTGGCCTTGGAGCGTCGCGCCCTTCGCCAAGGATTTCTTCAAAGGGCGGCTGACGCGGTGAGCCCTCTTGGTGAAGAGCTTGCTGACGAAGACACGCGCCTTGAGGCCGAGGGCGTGCGCCTGGTCGCAGAGAGGCGCGAGCTGGAGGGCACTGCTGGAGGCCAAGGCGTCGCTGGCAGCCTCTCGGGAGGCCTGTTCTCGGGCCGTCGAGGAGGCCCGGGCAGATAACAGGCGACGAGAGGCGACGGAGGAGCGGGCACGGGAAGCCCTGGCCCGGTGCCACTCGTTGGAGGAGCAAGCGGAGCTGCGCGAGGCAGCCCTTGCGTCGATGAAGGTGGCCTCTGGTGACTCGGCGGAGCTCCAGAAGCGTGAAGAGGCGCTGACGCTTGAAGCCGCTGAATGCGCGCGCGAGTACGAGCGCTTGGAGACGAGGGAGCGCTTGGCGACGCGGGCAGAGGACGAGGTAGCTGCACGGGAAGCCCGCGTCGTGGAGGAGGTCGGTCGCAGAGTGGCGTCGGCGAGCTGGTACCTCGAGCGCGAGTTTGAGGAGCGGTTAGGGTTGATCAAGGCCGAGGCCGAGGGCAGGAGTGCTGCCTTGAGGGCCAAACTTCGAGGCGAGGCGGCGGGCCGATGCTCTTGAGCCGCCCTCGAGGTGGCGCAGAGGAGTCCACCACCTCTCGTGCCGAGGCGCTCCTTCTTCGCCCGGTGGTGGAGGAGGCCGAGGCTGTTACCGCCAGAATCGCGGACGAGATGCGTCGTGGCCGAATCTTGGAGCACGAGCACCGTCCCATGCTCGCCACGCTCCGGAAAAGAGCTAACGTAGCCTTGGATAACATCTGCGAGGCGGCGATGAGGCCAGCCGCATGCGGTTAACTTCGCCGGCAACCTTCGTTCTTCATCGACATGGTGGCGCGGAGAGGCGCGGGTCCGTCGGGGCCGACAGGTTAGTGGAGGAGAGGAGCCGCTGCTCGGCGCGCCTTCTCTCGCGTCTTGACCATCTCCGGACATGGACCCTCACTTCAATTTTGACGCAGCCATCGCCCCGTACCCCGGGCCGTCAGGCGACTGGCGCCGGTGGAAGACAACGTGGATGCCCTCGTCGCCTTCGCAGACGGACGGCGGGCGTGGTCGTGGCTGCCGATGAGGGCGGCATGGTGAGAACGGCGAGCGCCACCGGCGATCAAGCAGACGGCGGCGAGGCCGGTGCCCACGCCAAAGAACGGCTCGGGAGGTGCTCCCGAGGATGCATTGGGGATTTGTCCGGTGATCAGGTATTGTCCTTGTTCCATTACCCTGCATGAATAGAACTCAGGTTTTGGCCTGATGGAGGTGAGAGCATTTTGGGAGGGGGAGCCCCTCATGTAAAACTTGTGTTCTTCGTATTAGCAGGTATCACAATGCCCATACGCCCGCCCAAGTGGTTGGCTAAGCGATGCGCTAGTTGGATGGTTTACCTTTGTTTCGTACGAGCCTCGAGATAGCCTGTGGGAGGCTCCAGTGATCTGAGTGTCTATCGATTGGATCCATAGGACCTGCAGCAAAAACCCTCCGGAGAGGATGCGGCGGCTGACATTTGGGCGCGAAGCTTAGCCTGGCCCGGCTCATGAGGAAAGCGGAGGCGGAGTTGTAACGAAAGCGAGAGATTTGCTCGAGCGAGACTAAGCACCCCTTCCCGAATACACGCCAAATCTTCAAGCTCAAATTCAACTTAAATCCAACATGGAAAAAGCAACAGCGGAGGAAAACCAAATGAAAGCGAGAAAAGGCGTCCAGGCACCTAGTCTAGTCTTGGGCGTCTTCTCACCAGTAGCAGCTAAGTGCTGCTGCTTTGGGCGTGGGAGGAGCCCGGGGCTGAGGCGGCACTCCTGAGACTCAGGCGTGTACAACCCCACTCATTATTACGTGAGAGTGTCACGGGGCGGCGAGCTTCACAGGCACTGGGCCTTCTTCACAGGTACCGGCCTTGCTTCATATCGTCAGACGAGGGCCCCGCCTTGCACCACACTCTAGTGCCACCAACGACGACCGGAAACCAGTACGCCGCCGGTGGGGTAGAGCGGTCGCCAGCGGTTCCCCCGACGACCACGGGTCCTCCGCCAGGGGCAGGCCCTGAGGCACCTCCCCAGCAGAGGGCCTACCTCCTGAGAACGCCTTGCTCCGAATGCCGCGGTGGTGATGTCGGATCTCTGCCCCTCTCCGGCAGCCCCCTGCGCCCCCTCCCGAGGTAGGAGGCTGCGAGGCGGGCAGCCGCTTCACCCGTGGCGACCTGTATTTCCTGCGACCTATGGTTAGCGTATGTTTGCTCTTGAGGAAGTAGCGGTACCTGATAATCGTCGTCCCCGGCGTGACCAGTGAGACCATCTCGAGACTCCTGGAAGAGCGCGGCCTCTGGCGCCTCATCCCCCCAGATTGGGCTGAGGAGCGAGTCTTGTTCTCCCTCATGCGGGTGCCCCTGGTCCATCATGTGGGGCACGTATTCTTCCGGCGCCGTCATCCGAAGGCAACGCCAGAGGTCTTGAGAGTGCCTTGCTGCTTTCTGCTCGTCGCGCCATGTGGGGTGGTGGTAGCGGTCCACCAGGGCCGTGAGTTGCGTCGAGTCCTTCTTCTCCATGGTAAGGGCAACCCCGCCGGCCAGCGGCCCGACAACCGTCGGTGCTGGAGTAACCCGAGCCAGCGGTAGCGGAGCCCCGTGCGGGCCGCCCTCGGTCTGAGGTGGGAGATGGGTGCGAAGGGTGAGCCCCGAGGCGGCGAAGCCCAGAGCTCCGCCACTCGCTCCGGCCCGCGTCACGGCCGCTCTTGGCCAGCACTGCTGCGGCAACTCTCGGACCAACGTGGCGCGGCCCTCGAAGTTCGCTGCTCCCGGCGGGTGTACGGTGATGTGGTTGCGGCGTGGTTGGAGGCTCTTGCTGCCGACCGCGCCTGTCGCGGTGTGAGAGCCGTCGAGGCCTGTCGGCGTCGCCCGCGGCCCGCAGCGCCCTGCGGACCGCGAGCTGCCTTGTAACACCCCGGATGTAACTTTCCATATTCGTAACTCCAACTCTTGCCATTTTCGGCATTGTGATATGATATTCCCTCCGTGGTTGGGTTTTGTCTTTCGTTTTGCATTTTGTCCATGTCATGCATGTCATATCATGTCATCATGTGCATCTCATTTGCTTACGTGTTCGTCTCATGATTCCGAGCATTTTCCCCGTTGTCCGTTTTGCAATGCGGCACTCCTATGTCCCCTGGCACCCCCTTTTACGTTTTTCCGTGAGCGGGTACTAAACTTTCTCGGAATGGACCGAGGTTTGTCAAGTGGCCTTGGTACATCACCGGTAGAGCACCTGTCAAGTTTCGGGTCATTTGGAGCTCGTTTGGTACTCCAACGGTTAACCGCACTCTCGCAAAGGCCTCTTTTGAGTTGCAGCCCAACACCCCTCCAAAACAGCCCAATAACCCATCTAAGTCACTTCCATGCTCTCCGTCTTCGGATCACGATCGTGTGGGCGAAAACTACACTCCATTTGGAGCTTCCTAGCTCCTTCAACCTATAAAAACACCCCCTCCCCCGAAATTTCGGATCAATCCTCCTCCAAACCCTAGCCTCGCTCCCTCTCCGCCGTCGGACACGTCCGCCCGTCGCGCCCGGACGAATCAGGCCGCGCCACGTGGCCCGCGCAGCGCCAGCCCCGCCGCCGGCCCGCGAGGCCCGCCGCGGGCCCTCCGCTCGTTCCGGACCGCCCAGCGCCCGCCGCCATGGATCTCCGCCGCCACCGCCTAAGCGCGCCGCGCCTTGAACTCCGTCGCCCGGCCACCGCCGCCCGCGCCTCCGGCCACCCCGCCGTCCGCCGCAGCGCCCGGCCTCCGCCCGTCGGCCACCTCCGCCTGCTCGGCCCCGCGCCCGGTCGCCGCCCCGGCCTCTCCTCCCTCCGTCGGCGCCCTCCCACTCCGGCGTAGCCTCGGCTTCCGCGTGCCATAACTTTGCACCCGTGGCTCCGTTTGGGGCGTATACCATACCAAATTGTTCGCCTCGAAGATTAGATCATTTCATTCCATTGCATCATTTTAATTTGAGCTCATCTTGATGCCCGAAATGCTGTTAGAAGAGGGCTATGTGATGTTAGTTTCAGATTCTTATCAGAACATGCACTTTTGTCATTTTTGCCATGATTGACGTGTGCACCCTATGATCTTGAGCCCCACATGTGTTTTGTAATATGCCATGACATCTTTACAGGGGTGTATGCCATGTATTTTTGTGATCTCCGTGGTGACTAGCACAAGCATGCAAATTAGGCTTCATGATGTTGCTGATTTCAGCCCCTGTTTTGCTGATATTTTTATGCCATGTTAACTTGATACTACCGAGAGATCCATGCGTCTTTTGAGATACTTCAGTAAGGATGTTTTGAACATATGGTTATGCTCTATCCATCCATGCCCTTGTTTGCAATTATGGAGTTTCATAGCTTGAGTCAATCGAGCTCTACTTTTGCTATAAAATGTTTACTGGCAGATTGTTTACATGTTATTCAATTTTGCCAAGGTTGTTGTAGTTGATCCGTGTATGCGATGATGTTGTTCTTTCCATGTGTAGCTTCTATGCCATGTCTTCTTGATGGATGTATTCTTAGTTTATCATGAAATGCTCTGTAGTGAGTGCATCGAGCTCTTAAACATGCCTACTTGTTATCTGTTTTTGTCATGCCCTGTTGCTGAATCTGTTAACGAAACTTGCGATATTTACATGGGTGCTACCATATTTTCTGATCCCTTTTGGCTCATGGTCAGTAAAGGTCTTTTGTTCTATGCTTTGAGTAGATTCATTCCCTGCCTTGTTTTGCTATTATAAGTTCATGTAGCATGTAGTTTTCTTGCTCTGAACATTGCTTCCTGATGCTGATTCTGCCATGTTCAGTATTTTCACCAAGTCTGTGAAGCTGATATATTTTGCACTTTTGCCATGCTTGTTTGGACCTGTTATGTTGTGATTTAGCCGTAGCTCAGTGTTCATCTTTTGTCAAGCATATTGAGTAGATCACTGACATATGCTTTTCTGGTACGTTTGGGTGCAGTAGCTTATTTTCTTGTTGCTTGCTATGTGGTATCATGCTGTTAATGGCAGATTTGTGCCATTCTTGTTTTGCTTGTCATTTGCAAACCGTGCATCCGATTCCGGTGATCTTTATATCGATTTCAACCGAAATCATCTCACCTTTCCAGCAGAATACTTGGTTTGCCAAGTTGATGCCTGGTTCATCATTTTCCTTCCGGAGC
The DNA here is from genome assembly GCA_021605145.1 of Aegilops bicornis. Classification (NCBI taxonomy): domain Eukaryota; kingdom Viridiplantae; phylum Streptophyta; class Magnoliopsida; order Poales; family Poaceae; genus Aegilops; species Aegilops bicornis. Next base: position 306,109,661 of record CM038671.1, on the reverse strand, counting down.
ACGCATACGCATTGCATATCACATCTCGCATATCATGCCATGTATTGCATCATGTTGCTTGTGCATTGCACCGTGATTTATTGTGGTTCCTTTGTTTGTGTTCTTGCTTTGGGTAGAGCCGGAGACGAGTACGTGAACGAGGAACCTGTTGAGAACGCTTACGAGGATCAAGCTTTCGACAACTGAGAACTTTGCAAGCAAGATGACCATACCCTCGAAATCACTTCTATCTTTGCTTGCTAGATGCTCGCTCTTTTGCTATGCCTATGCTACGATGCCTATCACTTGCTATATCATGCCACCCATATTGCCATGTCGAACCTCTAACCATCCTTTCCTAACAAACCGTTGTTTGGCTATGTTACCGCTTTGCTCAGCCCCTCTTATAGCGTTGCTAGTTGCAGGTGAAGATGAAGTTTGTTCCTTGTTAGAACATGGAGATGTTGTTCCTTGTTGGAACATGTTTACTTGTTGGGGATATCACAATATATCTACTATAATTAATGCATCTATATATTTGGTAAAGGGTGGAAGGCTCGGCCTTATGCCTGGTGTTTTGTTCCACTCTTGCCACCCTAGTTTCCGTCATACCGGTGTTATGTTCCTTGATTTCGCGTTCCTTACACGGTTGGGTGATTTATGGGACCCCCTTGATGGTTCGCTTTGAATAAGACTCCTCCAAATAAGGCCCAACATTGGTTTACCATTTGCCACCTAAGCCTTTTTTCCCCGGTTTTCGCGAGCCCGAGGGTCATCTTTATTTACCCCCGGGCCGGTGCTCCTCCGAAAGTGTTGGTCCAAACTAGAGCACCGTCTTGGGACCGTCCCTTGGCAACTTGGGTCACCTTGGTACCAGACGCTTCGCTTATCCGGTGTGCCACGAGAACGAGATATGTGCAGCTCCTATCGGGATTTGTCGGCACAATCGGGTGGTCTTGCTTTGGTCTTGTTTTATTGTCGCCGAAATGTCTTGTAGTCCGGATTCCGAGATCGATCGGGTCTTCGGTAGAAGGAATATCCTTCGTTGACCGTGAGAGCTTATGATGGGCTAGTTGGGACACCCTGCAGGGTTTTATCTTTCAAAGCCGTGCCCGCGGTTATGAGGCAGATGGGAATTTGTTAATGTCCGTTGTAGAAAACCCGAAGTTGACCTTAATTAATACACATCAACAAGGTGTAACCGTGATGGTCTCTTCTCGGAGTCCGGGAAGTGAACACGGTGTTGGAGTTATGCTTGACGTAAGTAGTTCAGGATCACTTCTTGATCGCTACTAGCTTCACGACCGCGCTTTGATTCTCTTCCCGCTCTCTTTCGCGAATGTAGCCACCATATATGCTAGTCGCTTGCTGCAGCTCCACCTCACAACTCTGTCCTTCCTATAAGCTTAAATAGTCTTGATCTCGCGGGTGTGAGATTGCTGAGTCCCCGTGACTCACAGATTCTACCAAAACAGTTGCGGTGCCGACGATGCGGTGCTTGGATGACGATCCGAGCTCAAGTGGGGTTCGACGAGGAACGTGGTCGTTACTATGTGTCTTTTCCTGATGATCGATGGTGGAGCCCAGCTTGGGACGATCGGGATCTGTGTAGCATTTGGGGTATCTTTCTTTATTTTGGTTCCGTAGTCGGACCTTGAGTGTAATCTGAATGATGGATGTTTATTTATGTATTGTGTGAAGTGGCATTTGTAAGCCAACTATGTATCTCTTTCCCTTATGTATTACATGGGTTGTGTGAAGATTACCTCACTTGCGACATTGCTTTCAATGCGGTTATGCCTCTAAGTCGTGCTTGACACGTGGGAGATATAGCCGCATCGAGGGCGTTACAAGTTGGTAATCGAGCCATCCCGACTTAGGAGCCCTCGCTGATTGTTTGTCATGGCGTTGTTGAGTCTAGAACAAAAATGTTTTGAGTCTTAGGATTATATATATCGAGAGAGTAGGATTATTTTTACTCCCAGTCCCTTCTGCCGCTCTGGTGAGGTCTCCTGACATAGAGGTTTTGACTCTCCTCTCCTCAAATTTCACTAAATTTTTTTAGGATCACGCGGGTATCTTGGAATCGTTCCGATGGTTTTGTGACGAGAACATTGTTCTTGGTGCCTCCTGACATTTAGGGGTTGTGGCAGTGTCCCGGGGAGTTGAGCTCCGAGTTGTTGTCGTCACAATTTTATCGTTGCAGTTCTAGAATACCTGAGCTTTGCCGACACCGAAAATCTCTTTTATGCAGTTGTTGGTGAGATAACCCCGATAACTTGATCTTTGAGGCGAGCTCGGGAGTATTGCCATGACTCGTATAACGGATGCTTTTCGAAGGTCGAGGTACACGATTTCCGAAGGTTTCTTGGTTATGTGCTGTGTCCCCTGTATCCCCAACACCAGATTGCATAACCAGAAAGTTTCGGGAGTTTATAGGTGGGATTCAAGTAGCTCCTAGCATTTCTTCCCGCAGATATTTGGTTTGCAATTGGGTAATCCTTACCACTTATTTGTTCCAGTCGTACATTGTTATTTTTTTCATCAACCCTTTATCAAGTGGCTTCTCACCTTAATGGACGTGTGGTGTCAGCTTTTGGAATTCATTCGTTCATCCTTGTTCGAATGTTTATTGTGAAGACTATATGTTGCAATTTCTATCCATTGATTCAACTTGTCTATCTGTCTATCAAAGTGCTAACGGATGTCACCCTCTTCAGGATGGCTCCGCCAACGCGTCTGAATCCGGATCGCAATGATGAGAGTCAGTCGAACCCTCCACCTCCACCTCCGCCTCCGAAGCCATGGCAAGCTATCATGGCAGCCACCAATGCCAATGCTCAGATGATTTTGCAACTCTTGCAAGAACGTACCCAAGGGCAAGGCAATCAAGGAAATCAAGGCCAAGGCAACAACCAGCCGCACTTTGCTACCCTCAATCAGTTCCTCGCTAATCAGCCGAAGTCTTTTAGTTTCTATGTCGAGGCCACAGACGCCGACGATTGGCTTGTGGACATCTGCAAACATTTTGAATGTAGCAATGTCGACACGAGGACTTTGTCAAGTTTGCTTCGTTTTAACTCAAGGACCAAGCTGCCGAGTGGTACCAGCAATACAAAGATTCCAGAGGAGGTCGTGTAATTACCTGGGATGAGTTCCGCCGAGACTTCAAAGCTCACCACATTCAAAAAGTGTTGTTGAGAGCAAGCGTGAGGAGTTCCGCAATCTCAAGCAAGGCAACATGTATGTATCAATACAATATCCAGTTCCAGAAACTCGCTCGCTTTTCTAAGCAAGACATCCCTGATGAAAAGAGTATGATCTATCAATTCAGAGGTGGTCTCAGAGAAGATCCGCAATTAGCTCTCGTGCTTTTTGAGCCAGAAAAGTATGATGAATTCTACAACATGGCACTGAAGCAAGAAGCTGCCCAGCTCAAATGTGAGGCTTCTAAGAAGAGAATCAGGGATGCAGTTCAGTCTTCTTCTTCCTCTCAAGTGGCAGCTAAGCAGCGGAAGTTCTACCTTCCACCTCCTCCATTCCGTCAGCCTTATCAGCAGAAGAACTCAGGTGGTCGTGGATCTTTGCACCCACCCAACTCAAGCTATCGTAACAAGTCTAATTCTCAAGCTCCAAGGTCAAATGATCCTTATCACCGTGCAGCTCTCATAGGTGACTTGCAACAAATGTCGTGAAAAGGTCACTATGCGAACAAGTGCTTCAACCAAAGGCGCCTTCCGCCTCCTCCTCCTGTGAGATCTTCCAGCAATGCAGTGGTCAAGCATAATCCCAAGTCTGCCAAGGTGAACATGATGAATGCAGCTCAAGCAGAGGATTCTTCTGATGTGATAATGGTAATCTCTCAGTTAATGATATTCCTGCAAAAGTCTTATTTGATACTGGTGCATCGCATTGTTTCATGTCAAGATCGTTCTTTGCAAAGAATGATTTTACTTGGTCTTACCTGGATAAACCTTTGGGTGTTGTTTCTCCGGGGAAGTCTATGAGAGCCAACTCAATAGTTCATGATGTCTCTATCAAGATGGGCGACTATAGATTTCTGGCTAAACCATTTGTCCTTGGTGACTCGGATATTGATCTAATTCTCGGGATGGACTGGCTTTCTCGGACAAAGCTCAGCTTGATTGTGCTTTGCCGGGAAATTCAATTGACTCACTCTTCCGAGGATGTGATCATCTATGCCGCTTCGTGATGAAACCATTCGTTGTTTTCTCTCAATGAGAAGGGCGAATTGGATGCTATCTCTCAGATTCCGGTCGTTTGTGAGTACCAAGATGTCTTTCCGGAAGAGCTTCCAGAATGCCTCCTCACCGGCGATTGAGTTTGTTATCGATCTTGAGCACAGCCTTTGAACCCGTTTACAAGCGTCCATACAAGCTTGGACCTAATGAGCTGAAGGAATTGAAGAAGCAGCTCGATGAACAAGAGTGTCTGGGTTTGATCAGACCGAGTTCATCTCCTTGGGGTTGTGGTGTTCTTTTTGTCTAGAAGAAGGATGGCACGGTCCGACTTTGCGTCGATTACCGTCCATTGAATAAGAAGACAATCAAGAACAAGTATCCACTTCCCAACATCAATGAGCTTTTCGAGCAACTCAAAGGTGCTAAAGTGTTCTCCAAGCTTGACCTTCATATGGGTTGTCATCAGATTCGCATTCGTGAACAAGATATTCGCAAGACAAAGATCGAACAAGCTTTGGTTCTTATGAATATACTGTCATGTCTTTCGGCCTTGTCAATGCTCCTCCAACATTCTCTCGAATGATGAACTTCATCTTCAACCCCTACACCAATGAATTCGTCTTGGTCTATCTCGATGATATTTGGTCTTCTCCGAGAATAAGAAGGATCATGCCAAACATTTGCGATTGGTGCTCGACAAGCTCAGAGAGCATCAATTCTACGCGAAGTTTTCCAAATGTGAATTTTGGCTTGATGAAGTTCTTTACCTTGGTCATATCATCTCCGCCAAGGGCATCGCTGTTAATCCCGAGAAGGTGTCTGCAGTTGTGAATTGGGAACCTCCTCAGAATGTCAAGCAGCTTTGGAGTTTTCTTGGACTTGCAATCTATTGTCGAAGATTCGTTGAGAACTTCTCTAAGATTGCAAAGCCTCTTTCCAACCTCCTCCAGAAGCATGTGAAGTATATACGGTCTCCACGAGTGTGACGTTGCTTTCAATACTCTCAAAGAGAAACTTCGTCACAACTCCTGTCTTAACTCCTCTGATGAATCCAAGCCATTGAAGTTTTTCGTGATGCTTCTCTTCAAGGTCTCGGTGTTGTGTTAATGCAAGAGAAGAGAGTTGTGGCCTATACCTCTCGTCATTTGAAGCCCAACGAAAATAACTACCCCACTCCACGATCTTGAGTTGGCGGCGATTGTCCATGCATTGATAACATGGAGACATCTCTTGTTGGGAAGGAAAGTGGACATTTTCACCGATCACAAGAGCCTCAAGTATATCTTCACTCAACCGAACCTCAACCTCGAGGCAAACTTCGATGGGTCAAAATGATTCAAGAGTACAATCCAAGTATTGAATATACTCAAAGGCGAGGCCAATGTGATTGCAGATGCTTTGAGCGAGGAAGGCTTCTTTGCCTGTGACTTAATCCTCAACCCTTCCAACGGATCTTTGTGAAGCTTTCCATAAGCTGAATCTTCAAGTTGTTCCTCAAGGCTTTCTTGCCAACCTCATAGTCTCTCCTACTTTGGAAGATCAGATTCGTGAGGCTCAACTCCTGGATACCATGGTGAAAAAGGTGAAGCGTGGTATCGACAAGGGCATTTCAAGTACAAGTGCTTCCACATTGATGACAAAGATACTCTTTTCTTCGAGGACGTATTGTGGTTCCAAAGGGTGATCTACGTAAAGTCATTATGAGCGAGGCACACAATTCCCTTCTATCCATTCATCACGGAAAGTACGAAGATGTACCATGACCTCGAGCGGTCATATTGGTGGACTCGAATGAAGCGAGAAATTTCTCATTTTCGTGAATGAGTGTGATGTCTGCGAGAAGAGTGAAAGCGAGAACACCAACGACCAACTGGTCTCCTCCAACCTCTTGCTATTCCAGAATGGAAGTTTGATCATATCAAAATGGACTTCGTGACTGGATTTCCTAAGTCCAAGCGTGGAAATGATGCTATCTTCGTTGTCATTGACAAGCTTACCAAAGTGGCTCATTTTCTTCCTATCAAGGAATCTATCACAGCAGCTTCGGTTGGCGAGCTATACACCTCCAGGATTGTCTCCTTGCGGCATTCCACAATTGATCTCTCTTCACCGTGGCAGCATCTTTACCTCCAAGTTTTGGGATTCTTTTTGAAGGCCATGGGCACCAACATTCATTTCAGCACGACTTTCCATCCTCAAACAAGTGGCCAAGTCGAGCGAGTCTATCAAATCCTTGTAGATATGCTCTGGGCTTGTGTCATTTCCTTCGGTATGAAATGGGAAGAGTCTTCCATATGCCGAGTTCTCCTACAACAACAGCTTCCAAGCGTGTTCGGGCAAGGCCCCATTCGAAATTCTCTATGCAGAAAGTGTCGTACTCCTCTCAATTGGTCCGAGACAGGTGAACGCCAACTTCTTGGCAACGATTTGATCCACGAAGCGAAGAAATGTGCAAAGTCATTTGTGAGAATCTCAAAGCAGCATAATCGCGCGGAAGAGCTATTATGATGACAAGCACCGTGATGTGGCTTTTGAAATTGGAGACCATGTCTACCTCCGCGCCTCTCCAATGAAAGGCACTCGTCGCTTCGGTATCAAAGGGAAGCTTGCCCCTAGATACGTGGGTCCTTTCAAGATTATTGGCAAAAGAGGCGATCTCGCCTATCAACTTGAGCTCCCGTCCAACTTCGCGAACGTGCACGATGTGTTTCACGTGTCACAGCTTCGTAAGTGCTTCAAGACTCCTGAGCGCACTATCAACTTCGAAGAAATTGACTTCCAAGAAGATCCCTCTTATCATGAGCACCCCGTTGCTATTCTTGAGGAGACCGAGTGCAAGACTCGCAACAAGTCAATCAAATTCCTGAAAGTGAAGTGGTCACACCATTCCGACCGAGAAGCCACACAGGGCGCGAGGATCACCTCCGTTCCGAATATCCGGAGTTCTTTCACTCCTAGATCTCGGGACGAGATCCTCTGGTAGTGGTGGAGTGTTGTAACACCCCGGATGTAACTTTCCATATTTGTAACTCCAACTCTTGCCATTTTCGGCATTGTGATATGATATTCCCTCCGTGGTTGGGTGTTGTCTTTCGTTTTGCATTGTGTCCATGTCATGCATCTCATATCATGTCATCATGTGCATCTCATTTGCGTACGTGTTCGTCTCATGATTCCAAGCATTTTCCCCGTTGTCCGTTTTGCAATCCGGCACTCCTATGTCCCCCGGCGTCCCCTTTTACGTTTTTCCGTGAGCGGGTACTAAACTTTCTCGGAATGGACCGAGGTTTTTCAAGTGGCCTTGGTACACCACCGGTAGACCACACTGTCAAGTTTGGTCATTTGGAGCTCGTTTGGTACTCCAACGGTTAACCGCACTCTCGCAAAGGCCTCTTTTGAGTTGCAGCCCAACACCCCTCCAAAACAGCCCAATAACCCATCTAAGTCACTTCCATGCTCTCCATCGTCTGATCACGATCGTGCGGGCGAAAACTACACTCCATTTGGAGCTTCCTAGCTCCTTCTACCTATAAAAACACCCCCTGCCCCGAAATTTCGGATCAATCCTCCTCCAAACCCTAGCCCCGCTCCCTCTCCGCCACGGACACGTCCGAGCGAGGCAGACGGACACGCCCTTGCGCCCGGGACAGGTAAAGCCGTGCCACGTGGCCCACCAGCGCCAGCCCGCCGCCCGGCCCTTGAGGCCCGCGCGGAGCCCTCCCGCGCTCGCTCCGGTCGCGCCCGCGCCCGCAGCCGTGGATCTCCGCCGCCACCGCCTCGGCGCTCGCCGCCAGCGAACTCCGTCGTGGCCGCCTCGGCCGCCGTCGCCCGGCCACCGCCGCCCGCGCCCGCCAGCCACCGCCGCCCGTCCCGCCATGGCGCCCTCGGTCTCCGCCCGTCAGCCACCTCCGCCCGGCTCGGACCCCAGCGCTGATCGCCCGCCCGGCCTCTCCTCTCCTCATGGCGCCCTCTCCCACTCCGGCATCGCCTCGGCTTCCGCGCCGAGCCGGATCTCCAGATCCACGAAGGGTTGACTTTCCCCTCCCCCGAGATCCTCTAAGTCATTTTCTGTCAGTATTTTGTTGCATATTCATCGTGCCATAACTTTGCACCCGTGGCCCCTTTATGGGCGTATAGCATACCATATTGTTCGCCCCGAAGAGGAAATCTTGATGCCCGAAATGCTGTTAGAAGAGGGCTATGTGATGTTAGTTTCAGATTCTTATCAGAATATGCACTTTTGTCATTTTTGCCAAGATTGATGTGTGCACCCTATGATCTCTGTGGTGACTAGCACAAGCATGCAAACTAGGCTTCATGTTGCTGATTTCAGCCCCTGTTTTGCTGATATTTTTATGCCATGTTAACTTGATGGTACCGAGAGATCCAAGCATATTTTGAGATACTTCAGTAAGGATGTTTTGAACATATGGTTATGCTCTATCCATCCATGCCCTTTTTTTCAATTATGGACTGCCATAGCTTGAGTCAATCGAGCTCTACTTTTGCCATAAAATGTTTCCTGGCAGATTGTTAACATGTTATTCAATTTTGCCAAGGTTGTTGTAGTTGATCCGTGTATGCTATGATGTTGTTCTTGCCATGTGTAGCTTCTATGACATTTCTTCTTGATTGACGTATGCTTAGTTTATCATGAAATTCTATGTAGTGAGTGCATCGAGCTCTTAAACATGCCTACTTGTTATCTGTTTTTGTCATGCCCTGTTGCTGAATCTGTTAACGAAACTTGCGATATTGACATGGGTGCTATCATATTTTCTGATCCCTTTTGGGTCATGGTCAGTAAGGGACTTTTGTTCTATGCTTTGAGTAGATTCACTCCGTTCGTTGTTTTTCTATTATAAGTTCCTGTAGCATGTAGTTTGCTTGCTCTGAACATTGCTTCCTGATGCTGATTCTGCCATGTTCAGTATTTTCACCAAGTCTGTGAAGCTGATATATTTTGCACTTTTGCCATGCTTGTTTGGACCTGTTATGGTGTGCTTTAGACGTAGATCAGTGTTCATCTTTTGTCAAGCATCTTGAGTAGATCACTGACATATGATTTGCTGGTACGTTTGGGTGCAGTAGCTTATCTTCTTGTTGCTTGCTATGTGGTATCATGCTGTTAATGGCAGATTTGTGCCATTCTTGTTTTGCTTGTCATTTGCAAACCGTGCATCCGATTCCGGTGATCTTTATATCGATTTCAACCGAAATCATCTCACCTTTCCAGTGGCATACTTGGTTTGCCAAGTTGATGCCTGGTTCATCATTTTCCTTCCGGAGCACGCATACGCATTGCATATCACATCTCGCATATCATGCCATGTATTGCATCATGTTGCTTGTGCATTGCACCGTGATTTATTGTGGTTCCTTTGTTTGTGTTCTTGCTTTGGGCAGAGCCGGGAGGCAGTACGTGAACGAGGAACCTGTTGAGAACGCTACGAGGATCAAGCTTTCGACAACTCTGAGAACTTTGCAGGCAAGATGACCATACCCTCGAAATCACTTCTATCTTTGCTTGCTAGATGCTCGCTCTTTTGCTATGCCTATGCTACGATGCCTATCACTTGCTATATCATGCCACCCATATTGCCATGTCGAACCTCTAACCATCCTTTCCCAGCAAACCGTTGTTTGGCTATGTTACCGCTTTGCTCAGCCCCTCTTATAGCGTTGCTAGTTGCAGGTGAAGATGAAGTTTGTTCCTTGTTGGAACATGGAGATGTTTTCCTTGTTGGAACATGTTTACTTGTTGGGGATATCACAATATATCTGCTATAACTAATGCATCTATATATTTGGTAAAGGGTGGAAGGCTCAGCCTTATGCCTGGTGTTTTGTTCCACTCTTCCCACCCTAGTTTCCGTCATACCGGTGTTATGTTCCTTGATTTTACGTTCCTTACACGGTTGGGTGATTTATGGGACCCCCTTGACAGTTCGCTTTGAATAAGACTCCTCCAGCAAGGCCCAACATTGGTTTTACCATTTGCCACCTAAGCCTTTTTCCCCCGAGTTTTCGCGAGCCCGAGGGTCATCTTTATTTACCCCCCGGGCCAGTGCTCCTTCGAGTGTTGGTCCAAACTAGAGCACCGTGCGGGACCGTCCCTTGGCAACTTGGGTCACGTTGGTACCTGTACGCTTCGCTTATCCGGTGTGCCCTGAGAACGAGATATGTTCAGCTCCTATCGGGATTTGTCGGCACGGTCGGGTGGTCTTCTGGTCTTGTTTTATTGCTGTCGAAATGTCTTGTAGTCCGGGATTCCGAGACTGATCGGGTCTTCCCGGTAGAAGGAATATCCTTCGTTGACCGTGAGAGCTTATTATGGGCTAAGTTGGGACACCCCTGTAGGGTATTATCTTTCGAAAGCCGTGCCAGCGGTTATGAGGCAGATGGGAATTTGTTAATGTCCGGTTGTAGAAAACCCGAAGTTGACCTTAATTAATACACATCAATCAAGCGTGTAACCGTGATGGTCTCTTCTCGTGAGTCAGGAAGTGAACACGGTGTTGAAGTTATGCTTGACGTAAGTAGTTCAGGATCACTTCTTGATCGCTACTAGCTTCACATCACGCTTTGATTCTCTTCTCGCTCTCTTTCGCGAATGTAGCCACCATATATGCTAAGTCGCTTGTCGTAGCTCCACCTCACAACTCTGTCCTTCCTATAAGCTTAAATAGTCTTGATCTCGCTGGTGTGAGATTGCCGAGTCCCCGTGACTCACAGATTCTACCAAAACAGTTCGCGGTGTGCCGACGATGCGGTCTGAGATGACGCAACCGAGCTCAAGTGGGAGTTCGACGAGGAACGTGGTCGTTACTATGTATCTTTTCACGATGATCGATGAGTGGAGCCAGTTGGGACGATCGGGGATCCGTGTAGCATTTGGGGTATCTTCTTTATTTTGGTTCCGTAGTCGGACCTTGAGTGTAATCTGAATGATGGATGTTTATTTATGTATTGTGTGAAGTGGCGACCGTAAGCCAACTATGTATCTCTTTCCTTATGTATTACATGGGTTGTGTGAAGATTACCTCACTTGCGACATTGCTTTCAATGCGGTTATGCCTCTAAGTCGTGCTTCGACACGTGGGAGATATAGCCGCATCGAGGGCGTTACATGCCTGGGGCACGGGGTCGCCCGGGGCGAGCGGCTCTGCGTGGGCGGGCCACGCCGCCCAAGGTCGGGTTGTTGCTTGGTCGCCATGTCATGGCGATGACGATCTGACGGGACACGAGGTGGCGTAAAGGCGGATTCCGGCGCACCCCTACTGGCGCGCCAAATGTCGGATTTCGGGTTCCGGACCCTTAAGGTTCAAACTCAGGGTGCGCGGAGATCCAACCCTCCACCGTCTCGTACCTCGAATCGCAGGGACCTAAACTACTAACAAGAACAGCACAAGAGACGCAAGATTTATCTTTGGTTCGGGCCACCATCGTGGTGTAATACCCTACTCCGATGTGTGGTGTGTGGATTGCCTCTTGGGCTGATGAGGAATAAGATCTGAGGAAGAACAGCCTCGCGAGGGTCTGTTCTTGGTGGGTGCGATGAACTGCTAAGTGGTGTCCCATCGCTCTAGCTTGAGGATCGGGTCTCTATTTCTCTCTCCGGGTGCTTCCCCTCTATCCGATCGTCGCCTTTACTATGGTGGCTAGCTCTACTTATATAGGCGAAGGCCCTGGGCCCCTTCCAAATATTAAGCGGGAAGGGCGCCAATAATTGGCCATTTTGAAGGGGAACAGCGGGTACACTTATCCTGACTAAAGTTGGTCCTCGCCTGCCAAAGGCTCTGGTGATGACGCCTGCTTGGGCTCCACGATGACTGCATTCCAGTCGTTGGGGCTGGTCTTGGTCTTGTTGCACTGAAACGGATGCCTTTGCCTGATGCCCTTGCCTGCGCTTGCCCCCTTTGCACCAAAGAGGAAAGGAGGACGCTGCGTGGCCGGGCGCCTGACTTCGCGCCCTTGGTCGTCATGGCTTATGCGTCATGGGCACCTCGCGAGGTACCCTGCCTTGAACTCTCCGCCTCCTCATGAGCCAGCCTCGACGAGGCGCGCCGAGGAAGCTCTTGGTCGTCTACCAATGAGGCTTGGCCCCTCGCGAGGGTCTTGAGCTTGTGTTGATGAAGATGGGCTGTCCTGGGCCTCCTTTGAGCCGCGCCGCAGGCCGCAGGAAGGCATGTCTGGGGACCCCCGTTCCCAGAAGACCGACAGTCTCCATATAAAATGGTTTATGGAAAAGCTTGTCATTTGCCTCTTGAGATAGAACATAAGGCATATAGGGCAATTAAAGAACTCAATTATGATTTCAAACTTGCTGGTGAAAAGAGTTTATTTGATATTAGCTCATTAGATGAATGGATAACCCAAGCTTATGAAAATGCCAAATTGTTCAAACAGAAAGTTAAAAGATGGCATGACAAAAGAATCCAAACGTGGGAATTCAAAGTGGGCGAGTATGTTCTATTGTACAATTCTCGTTTTAGTTTTTTTGTAGGAAAACTGCTATCCAAGTGGGAAGGACCATATATCACTGAAGAAGTTTATCGCACTTGAGCTATTCAGATCAATAATGCCGAAGGCAGTAATCCGAAGGTGGTCAATGGACAAAGAATTAAGCACTATATTTCTAGTACACCTATTAATGTTGAAACTAACATTATTCAAACCATGACACTGGAGGAATACATAAAACAGACCTTCAAGAACACTCCAGAACCCTGAAAAGGAAGAGGTATGTGATACAGTAAGTAAACCGACTCCAAAAGTTCCGAAAAATAGTTTTTGTCAGTTTTGGAATATTAGAAAAAAATAAGAAACACCCGAGAAGGCAACCGAGGTGCCCACTAGGCACCAGGGCGCGCCCTAGTCGGTAGTGGGCCCATTGGGAACCTTCCCAACTCCATTTTCCTATGGTATACTTGTTATAAGATTCAGATGGAGAGAGCTATTTGTCTGGCAGATCTGAAAGTATGTCGTAATAAGATTCAGATGGAGAGAGCTATGTTTCCCACTATGTTTCCCACTTGGACAAGACGGAGGATGCCAGCTCAGATGAGGATGAAGTTCCACTACCTCAAACTAGGGATATGCACGTGGAATTCAAGAAGTCAAGTCTCCCAAATGGAGTAAACAAATATAAGATCCAATTTATCCCATCCCATTTTCTGCAGGAAAGCAAGGAGGCATTATACAGAAAGATATTGAAGCTTGACCAAGGAAATGATGATTTGAGAGAGGCAAATTTTATCCTCAAACATAAGCTGCAGAAGAAGAACGCCACTTCATCACGACCACCATCGTCACCAAAGAAGGAGACTTGAGTACACAGGTATGAGCTCTCCCCTTGGCTTGTGCCAAGCATAGGGGAGGTGTCCCAGTATCGTATCACCACGATCTCCATTTATCTTTACCTATTTTAGTTCGATCCTTAGTTATTTCATTATTTAGTTGAATACAAGTTTAGTATGTCACATCCTTAGAATCTTTTTGTAATTAGTGGCATTGCATCCATGCATCATTTTCAACTTCTATTAATTCTGAAATGGGGATGTTTAAACCCTAGCACCAAATGAATTCAACTAGGGTCAAAATAAATTCTTTTTCATTGAACTCAAAATGCCCTCTGAAAATGTTAAAAATTTCTGGTTTGAGGTGGAAGCATCTACCAAAAACGGTTTACATTTTTGCAGGACATATTTGGGCTTTGAATTAATTCAAACATATTTGAATTGGAGCTATTTAAATGCTATATATATTTTAGATGCTCCAAAAATGTTGGAAGTTGTTATGGGTCACTGGAATAATTCAGACATCACCACTAATTATTTCCAGGATTTTATAAAATGGTTTAGTATTTTTACTAAATCAAAACAGAATAAGAGGAATAGAAAAACAGAAACCAGAGAGCAGAGGACTTACCTGGCGCTCACTTGGCGGGCCAACCTTGTCTTTGGCCCATGGCTAGCCAGCTGCTTCCTCTCACCAGGCAGGCAGAGAGGTGAGCGCCGGCGTGCCTGAACTCGCCACGGCGCCACTATCTTGTCGCCCGCGCCCCTGGACGTCTGGACGACCTCCACGTCGTCGCCCTGACCCCCTGGACCCCTCCATTCTCCCCCAACGCCTCTCCCTCGCCCGTTCCCCGCCATGGCCGAAGCCTCCATGGACGCGCCGCCGTAACCCCGCGCCCACAACTACTGCCCCACCTCCCCGACGCATCCCAGAGCTCCGCCTAGACCTTCTCCTCCTCCTCACCGCGCCAAGTGAGCCGGGAAGCTCCGTTTCGTCTTCACCGTCGTCGTCTTCAACCTACGGCCGCCGAGATCGCCTCCGCCGCCCCGTTTGCTCCGGTCATCCCCCGAGCTCGTCGTCCACCCCGCGACGATCACCGTGAGCTTCTGCCTATCCTCCCCCTCTCCGTTCGCTTAGCCGCGCACCGTAGCGACCACACCGCGCTCACTCCGCCGCGCCGCCGCCGCTTTTCGTCGCGGTGATGCTCCGGTGACCATTTGGTCCCGGGCATGCGCCCAACACGCTCCCCGCATCGCGTAGAGCCTGCGTACCACCTCGTCGCGCTTGTTTGCGCACCGCAGCCCCATCCCCACCTGCAGCCAAGCTTCGGCCGCCGCCGAGCTCGTCGCCGGCACCACTCCGGCCACTCCCCGGCCGCGCCACCACCAGCTGGATGCGACGAAGGCCCGTCGCATCCGTAGCTGTGCTTCGCCCGCCAAACGGCGCCCTGTAGGCGGATCCTGCAGCGCACCACCGCATCTGGACTCGCCGGCGGCTAAACGCCGGCAAGTTGACCCGCTGACCGTTGATTGGGTGGGCCCAGTTTGACCCCCTTGGGTCACTGACTTGTGGGCCCCAGGCCGCTAACTAAACTAGGTTAGTGTTGGTTTAACGTTAATTAAACTTAATTAGTTTAACTAACTACTGACACACGAGACCCATTGGACAGGTTTGACCTGGACCGGTCGATTGACCAGGTCGAGGTCAGACGTAATCTTGACGCAGTAATAGGCTTTTCTGGATTTATTCTTATCCAGGGAATTTCAGAAAATAGTGCTAACTTCAAAAATTCATAGAAATTAATCTGTAGCTCAGAATTAAATAAATTATATATGAAAAATTATCAGAAAAACTCAAGGAATCTGTTTATGGCATTTGCATGGATGTTTGAACAACGTAGGGTTGCTGTACATGGCAATTTGCATAATTGACATTTAAATAAGCACATATGGAGTTTGAATTTGAACCCTTGGTTCAAACCAACTTCATTTAATATGGTTGCTAGTTGCATTAGCTCAATCAACAGTATATTGCCATGACATTATCATGCATCATAATTGTTGCATTGCATTGATTGTATCCCTCTTTGTTTGCCCGTAATTGTCCCCTCTCAATAGACGTGGTTTCAACGATGAGATCGATGACACCGATGAAGAGCTATAATATCCTCAGAAGTGCTAGGCAAGCAAAACCCCTTTGTTCATTCCGATACAATCCCACTCTCCCGCTCCTGCTCTCTTTTATTGCATTAGGACAACAACGATTCATTTGTTACTTGCTGCGGTAGCTAAACCCCTTTATCCTCTGCATGACCTGTCATTGCCATAGTAAATAGATGAAACCCACTAGCATGATGTCGGCATTGTGGGAACGGGGGTACCCAGACTTGCCTGCCTGCGGCCTGCGACGTGGCTCAAGGGGTGGCCCAGCACGGCCCATCCTCACCAGCACAAGCTCAAGACTCTCGCGAGGGGCGAAGCCTCGCGGGGTGGATGACAGGAAACTTCCTCAGGCACGGCCTCGTCAGGTTGGCTCGCGAGGAGGCGGAGAGATCAAGGCGGGGTACCTCACGAGGTGCCCATGACGCAAGCCATGACGACCAAGGGCGCCAGGCGGGCGTCAGCCCGCGCAGTGTCCTCATTTCCTCTCTGGTGCAAAGGAGGCAAGCGCAGACGAGTGTATCAAGCAAAGGCACTTGTTTCGGTGCAACAAGACCAAGACCGTCGCAACGGCAGGAAGGAAGTCATCGTGGAGCCCAAGCCGGCGTCACCGCCAGAGCCTTTGACAGGCGAGGACCAACTTTAGTCAGGATAAGTTACTAGATGTTCCCCTTCAAAATGGCCAATTGTTGGCGCCCTTCCCGCTCAGTATTAGGGAAGAGGCCCAGGGCCCTTGCCTATAAGTAGAGCTAGCCACCACAGTAGGAAAGGAGAGACATCTCGCCTCATCTTAGCTTGATCCAATCCGATCGAGAGCCTAGCCACAAGAACACCTCACCCTCGCGAGGCTATTCTTCCTTGTGTTGTTCATCATCAGACCAAGAGGCAATCCACCACACCACACACTGGAGTAGGGTGTTATACCACAATGGTGGCCCGAACCAGTATAAACCTTGTGTCTCTTGTGTTGTTCCTTTGGTAGTTTAGATCCTAGCGAGGCGACGAGGTGCAGCTAGGTAGGGGGCGAGATCTCCGTGCGCACCCCAGAGTTCGAACCTAGAGGGTCTGTCGGAAGCCGAAATACGACATTAGGCGCGCCAGGTTGGGGTGTGCCGGAATTCGTCTTCCGCCGCCCTGTTCTTCGCCGCCCGTCCCGTCCATGTCAGACGCTCGTCGGGCCCGCACCGAGCACCGTGCCGCTCTCGCTACCCGCGTTGCCCAGACGGCCCCCGTCGACGGCCGCCCCCGCCGTTCCCCGTCGCCTGCCGTCAACGCCGCCACTGGCCCGGCGGGGAACAAGCAGCAAGCATCGTCTCAGCATCCGTCCGTTAGGCGAGACGGCCGTACCGCTACTCCTTCACTCGCCCTAGCTGGTTCTTCGTCTTGTGCGCTCCGCGCGCCGATGGAGGCTCGAGCTGTGCTCATCACGGCAAACGAGCTCCTGCGTTACCGCCCTGTCGACGACGTCTACGAAGAGTGGCTCGACCGCGTCGCCGAGCTCGTCCGTGCCGCAGGGGGCTCCCCCGCGCCGTCCTTCTCGCTGCACCGCGCCTCGCCCTGCGCGGGTGATGAAGCTCCAGGGGCGCCTCAGTCGCCTCCCCCTCAAGAAGGCGCCTTGGCCGCAAGGCGCGTGGCCCCTGGGCGGAACCCACTCCGTCCGGCGCCAGCGCAGCAAGAGCGGAGCTGTCAAGAGGTCCCTCGCCCCCAAGAAGCTGCTCGAGTGCTCCCTGCACCGGCTCGTCACGACCGCGCTCCTGCTCCAGCAAGCCAAGACCCCACGCTGCTCCCAGCGGCAGTGCATGGGGACCTGCAAGACCAGGCTCTTCGTCACCAAAGGCCTCATGTGGCCACAGTAAGCTGCCGCGCCTTCACCATCGAGCTGCGCAGCATCGCGTGGCCTTGCAAGTTCAAGCTAGACCTGCCTCCTCTCTACGATGGCATGGCCGACCCTGCGGAGTTCCTCCAGCTCTATGAGTTGGGCATCGAAGCCGCCAACGGGGACGGAGCCCGCACTTGGCTCCTGAACTTGGCTCCTGGCACGATCTCCTCCTGGGACGAGACGCGCACCCGCTTCATCGCCAACTTCCAAGGTACTCGTGACCGGCCTCCTGCCATGAGCGACATGCGCCGCATCAAGCAGCAGCCAGGAGAGACCTTGCAGAAGTACATCCGGCGCTTCAACAACACACGCCTCAAGATTCCCAAGGTGACCGAGGAGGCCATCATCTCAGCCTTCTCCGATGGTGTGCATGACGTCCAGATGAAGGAGGAGATGGCGATGCATGAACATCTGTGCACATCCTTGGAGCTGTTCAACTTGGCGACCAAGTGCGTCATGGCTGAGGAAGGACGCCTTTCCCTCCTCGAGCTGCCAGCCGTAGACCCAGAAGAGAAGAAGCCCAAGGCCAAGGACGTGAAGCGCAAGGGGGCTGCAGTGCTTGCGGTAGAACCAGATACCAAGCGAGGCAGAGATCAGCCCGAGTCTGCCAAGGGCAGTCGGTACTGTGTGTACCACGACCTCGACACCCACAACACCAACGAATGTCAAGAGCTCCGAGCCGTGCGAGAAGGGAGAATCGGTCGACGCCCCGACCGCAAAGATCGAGGCTACGGCCGAGGAGGAGGAAGAAACACAGGACGCTGGGAAGACCGTGGCCCTCACCAAGGGTGGCGTGACCGACCTCGCGAGGATCGCTGGCAGGATCAGTCTCGCGAGGGAGGCTGGAGGGATCAGCCTCGCGAGGATCGCCCGCAAGGAAACGCAGGCCTCCCTCCTCTGCCGCCAAAGCCAAGGACAAATGAGGACCATCATCAGGACGAGGGGGCTGGGGCTTCCAGGAGCCGCGCGTGGTCGCTTGCATCCTGGGCGGAGCTCAAGCCCCAGCCTCTCAACGCATCTTCAAGTAGTTCGCCTGCGAAGTGAACGCAGTCCTCCCCAAGCTCGAGGCCACGCGCCCTCTCAGGTGGTCAGCGTGCGCCATCATGTTCATTCGCCGGATCAGCTCAAGTCTTGTGCCACGGCCGGAGTCCTCCCGATGCTTTGTTCCCCAATCACCAGCAACGTGCAAGTCACCAGGACCCTCATCGATGGCGGAGTAGGGCTTAATGTCCTGTCCGTAGATACATTCAACAATCTCCAAGTGCCTTACAATCAGCTTCAGCCAACCAAGCCGGAGTCACCGATGGCTCCACGGTTCCAATTGGGCAGGTCCGCCTCCCCGTCACCTTCGGGGCGCGCGACAACTACCACACTGAGCTCATCGACTTCGATGTCGCCCACATTCGCCTGCCGTACAATGCCATCCTCAGGTACCCAGCTCTGGCCAAGTTCATGGCCGTGACTCATCATGGCTACAACGTCCTCAAGATGCCAGGAAGCGGCGGAGTCATCACGGTGCCTTGTGAAGAAAGAGAGGCAGTGTGCTCCCTGGAGCGAGTTTTTCAAGCCGCGTCACTTGAAGACCCAGATCGCAGGAGCGGGAGGCTCCCCGAGACTGCTCCCAAGAAGAAGAAGACATCGCCAGGCCCGATCCCTCAGGGTCCGCGCCTGTTCAGGGGGCACCTCCTTCTGTCGCATAGGAAGGCGCGCCCGGCGCCCTCCTCAAGCAAGGCTCGGGGGCTCTCTCCTGGAGGGCCACCGACCTTGCTAAGGTCACGAGGGAGGCGCTTGGGCACCACTTGGAGGCTTGTTTCAAAGCATGTTTCCCTCAGGAAGCAGCGAGGCAAGGAGGGCCAAACCCTCAGGAGTTCGTCAGCCAGATCATTCAGGAGCTGCAGGAGTCAAGAGTCATGAGTGGCAGCCGCCGCTTCCCTGCCGTAGCTCCCCATCCAGGCGAGGATGGTGGCCTCCGCGTCTGCATCGACATACCAGGGCTCAACCGAGCTGCCTCTCAGGAGCGCTTCTGGCCCTCACGCGCGGGGCACTGCGAAGGTCCACCCCACAGCTACGTTCGCATGCCCTACAGCGTGCCGAACGCGGCCGCCACACGCCAGTGCCTCATGGGGAGCATCCTGGAAGCTCAAGAGACCAGGCGTTCCGCAGTCTTGGCGGAGATGGAGATGGTCCGCGAGGAGCCACCAGCGCCTCCGGAGACTCCCGAGGCTCCTGGGCCTGCGGGCTCGTGAAGATCGGCTTCCGCAGCCCACGACGTCCGCTACTTCAGCATCACTTCGTCTTCAACGTTATCAGGTGACATCCTTCAAGTTTCATTTCCAGCTGGGAGCGTCCCCCAGTGCTGCATCATTCCCAGGCCGCGTGGGTCCGTCCCTGCGGCGTGTATCCCTTTTACTTCATGTTCCTAGCTTACTTTGTTGGGGGCGCCCCTCGGGCTGCATAATCCCCAAGTTGCTCGGGCCAGACGCAGCGGCATGTACCCCTCTTGCGTTTATTTCGGGTCATGCGTTTGATCCATCATGATTGTTATTTGATGCTTGTCCGTGGCACCCCTTCTTCCTTCATGCCGGCCACTTGCACGTTAAAGGGGGGGGGGGTACCTGAGCATCGTGACTCATGGGCTCCTACTGGCTCTCCAGCCCTCACCCTCTGGCCTTGTCCACGACATCGCGACCTGGCATACCAGCGAAGGCTGAGACCCACTCGAGGGCCGGGACCCGAGGATGTAGAGCGTCGGCATCTAACCAAATTTGTAGGAACACATCACAAGTTAAGGCCCAGTGCCAGGCGCAACCCGCCTTGAGGTAGGGCCCCGTGAGTCCAGCGCTGGCTCACGGGTGCCCAGAAACACCTCGTCAGGCCCCTACCGTACAGCCACGTGTCGAGGCCAGGCTACACGCCCGAGGCTCCTCCCGGGAGGGGAGCCACCTCCCACGCAGTGGAAGCACCATGCTCAGCTGGTGACAACACTACCGAGGAGCGGCTATGCCGTGCACACATACGGAAGCACTATGCTCCGCTGGTGATAAACAATCGAGGTGGCCCCCGGCCGCATCAACCTCAGGGAGCCCAGAGCTCAATGTCTGGCCTCATCGCAACGCCTCCCCTCGGGAGTGCCGCGCGAGGGGGCTAGGCACGGGGGCTACACCTGGGTCACGCCCAGACGCACGCCACCGAGCCAGGCCCCTCGGGCCTGGTTCGTCGCACGTCCCTCCTCGAGCGGAGCCAAGGTACGAAGGTCGTTTGAACGTAAAGGGGGACTCCTGAGCATCGCGACTCAGGAGCCTAACTGGTCACGTAGCCCCTCACTCCTTAGTTCCGAAAGGCTAACGGCGGTTGAGGTATCTTGTGAGGCTGGGCTCTGAAGACGTAGAATGGCAAATTCACCCATACATCTCACCTCCCTACTTGCTGTTCGTGCGCCAAGGGGGACTCCTGAGCATCCCGACTCAGGAGCCTAACTTTTCACGTAGCCAATTACTCCTTGGTCTGGTCCTGGTTTCCGGTCGGGGCTAATGGCGGCTGAGGTAAGCGCGGGGCCGGGCTCTGCCGGCGTAGAACATAAGCAAGTAGGAAGGAAAAGCGCAAATCTCAAGGAATTCAAAAGCAAATATTATAGTCCATAACTGTTTTCACAACGCCAAACGCAAGTTTAAACGCCTCCCCGAGGCATGATGCATGTTGCGGGAGCCGGAAGCAGAACAGGAGCCACAAAGGAGTCACTTGTTGGCGGCGGGGCTGCGCGGGGCGGGTTCGCCTCGTGAAGCCTCAGGACCGGCATCGCCTTCGCGCCCGGCTTGGTCTTTGAGGCCGGAACTCGCCCGTGAGCCTCCGCTCGACCCTTCCACCGGCCTCGGCGGCAGCGGCAAGCTCGCCGCTCACGGGCTCCAGCAGGCTGTCGAGGTCGACGTCGGGATCGCGAAGGTAGACATGGGTAAGGACGCGCGTCAATGCTGCAAAAGACAGGACATGCGCCTCGGCCTCAGCCGTAGGGCCAAGGCCAAGGGTGACATCTTCAAGGGCGCGGATCAGGAAGGGAACCAGCTTGGCAGGGCCGTCCTCGGTGCCGGCCAGCGGGCTTTCCAGGCCGCTGTCGTAAAGCGACCTTAGCAAGGTGCGAGCCTTCACCTCCATCTCCGCGAAGGCCACGTGGTCCTCGGCGAGGACCCGCGCCTTGCTGTCCAGCTTGACCCTCTTCGCCTCCAACTCCTGCTCCAGCGCACCCAGGCGGTCACGGCGCTTGTTAAGCTTGGCGTCCCGGTCCTTGACGGCCGCCTCGCGAGCCTTCATGTCTTCCTCCTTCTCTTGGCGAATGCAGGCCTCCTTGGCAAGCTGGTCAAGCAAGCCCTGCAGCTCGCTCTCCAGCGCCTTGCAGCGACCTCGGACATCGTCTACCTCCCCCAAGGCGCCGTCGCGAGCAGCCTTCGCCCCAAGGACCGCTTGCTTCTCCTCGTCGCAAGCCGTCGCGGCCTGAACCAGCGCCTTTCGAATCGAGCGTCGAGTGAACCCAGCGGAGGCCAGCTCAAGCGCCCGGCCTGGCGAGGTCGGTGCCTGTAAGATCTTGTCGCAGCCGGTCCAGTTCAGCAGCAGCACAATCCAGGACAGTGGGAGGAGTCGGAGAGACAACAGTTGGAGTAGTAGGAGGAGAGGACGGTTGTGGCAGTGGCATCAGGCAAGGATACCTCGGGTGTCACTTGGGCCATGGGGGCTGAGCTCACCCCAGCTAGCTCCGCCAGGCCTCGCGAGGATGACCGGGCAGGAGAGGCCCGTGTCTTGCCGTCACCTTCTTTCGCGGGCGGAGGCATTGCCCAAGACAAAGCCTCGGGAGCTCCCTTCAGCTTCTTCACCGCAGGCGCCAGCCTAGCCAAGGGATACAAATGTCAAGCCTCAGCGATAAAGCAAGGAATAAAACAAAAATCAAGCACTTACTGGTCATCGCTCACGGGCTCGAGCAACCTCCGGCCATACTTGAAGCCCGAGAGCCGGCTGCAGGGATTAGCCTCAAGAGGCCCGGGAGCAGGAGGCACGTCTGCGGATCGCCTCGGAGCCGGGGCTGACCCGCGGGGGACCAGCCCAGTCTTGTCCTTCTTCGGGATCAGGGGCAAGCTCTCGCCGCCCCGCTCATCGCCATCCTCGTCGTCGCTCGGCAAGAGGCGGAGAGCCTTGGGACCTGTCTTGGGGAGGGCGCTCTCAACTCCCGTCAGTCGCCTCGAGTCAGGCCCCCTTCCCGCCTCCTCTTCTTCCTCCTCTCTGCTGGAGTCGCGGAGGACACGTTCACCGTCGCCAGGGCAGCCGGGTCCTCGGGAACCTCCATGAGCACGGGCCCGTCCCCATTGAATCTGGGCATGGAGTCCACCGCCTGCTCCCAATCATCTCGAAGGAACGAAGTACAGGCGCCCTCCGGCCTCGCCACGTCTCCCTCGACCAAAGATTGGAGGACGGCGCGGCGGATCTTCGTCGGCCAAGACCAAGGGCCTCGGGCCAGGGCCTCCACAGTGAGCGAATCTTGACGAAGCGGGGCCACTGGTGCTCAGGAACTCCCTCGGGAAGCGGCCTTGGTCAGCCGCCCGTCGCCATGTTGCCCGGCCACAGGTCTGCGTTCATCTTCTCCAGCACCGGCTTCGTGCGGGGATCCACGAGTTCCGTGCGAGACCAATCGTCGAAGGTCGTGGGCTGCTCCGTGGGCAGAATCAGCCGAGGATGGATGCGCCCAGCATCTACCATGACCCACTTGCTCCTGAAGCCCTCAATCCTCTTCCCGGGCTTCGAGATGGCGTTGGAGCTGCCATACGCGACAAAGCTCGCGCACGCGAAGATGGGCCCGCGAGAGGTCCGGAGGTAGAAGTAGTGGCGCAGCAAGGCCACTGAGGGCTGCACCCCGACATGAGCCTCACAATAGTAGGCGAAGATCGCCAGAAGAAGAATAGAGTTGGGGTGGAGGTGCAGAGCTTGCAGTTTGTAATGGCGGAGGACATAAAAGAAGAACTCAGAAAAGGGAGGCACCAGACCGGCAGCAATGGCGCTCACGAACAGCGGATGGAAGGTGCTTCCTTGGCCCTCGGGAAGGGGTGGAGCCAGCCTTGAGCACCGCTGCCCCGTAGTTGCCTTGCGCCGCCACCATCCGGCGCGCCCGGGCAAGGCCCTTCTCCGACACGTTCGGCGAGTCCAAGGCGGGTGAGTACCAAGCTCCGGCCGGGGTCTGGCAAGGCGCCATGTCTTGCTAGGGCACGCGGTCGAAGTAGATCTGGAGATTTTGGAGGCAGGAAGGAAAGGCGCAAGAAAGGGGATCTGGGCAATGACCGGGGGAGGCAAAGGAAGCAAAGCCTAGACAGATGCCGCTCTTTTGTCGATTCAGCAAGATTGCTAAGGCGCCACGTCCAATCAACCACCACGCCACGCCCAAGGTCGCAGGGTCGTTAGGGCTCGCGGGCGCCAGACTTGCCCTTCGCTTCTCTGCTCAGCCAAGTCTAGGCGCGCCTTGGGCCCGGGGGCTACTGTCGGCGTTCTGGGAACGGGAGTACCCAGACTTGCCTGCCTGCGGCCTGCGGCGTGGCTCAAGGGGTGGCCCAGCACGGCCCATCCTCACCAGCACAAGCTCAAGACCCTCGCGGGGCGGATGACAGGAAGCTTCCTCAGGCACGGCCTCGTCAGGTTGGCTCGCGAGGAGGCGGAGAGATCAAGGCGGGGTACCTCACGAGGTGCACATGACGCAAGCCATGACGACCAAGGGCGCCAGCCCGCGCAGTGTCCTCATTTCATCTTTGGGGCCGTATGTGGAAACCTCGGCCGGACTCCCTGCGGATCGAACCTGAATAGACGATAAACCTGGACTAGAGACTTGAGTGTTTAGGCAGGCCGTGGCCGACACCCTCGCTGGGCTTCCGCGTGAAGGTTGTTGAGTACATGTCGTGTAAACGGCTATAAGTGGTGAGAGCGTGTGTGAAGAAGCACACCCCTGCAGGGTTAACATCATCTATTCAAATAGCCGTGTCCGCGGTAAAGGACTTCTGGGTTGCCTATATCAGTTCATAGACAAGTGAAAGTGGATACTCTAAAATGCGCAAGATAAGCGTGAGTGCTATGGATGGCATTCTCGTAGGTAGAAGGGAGCGGATCCATAGTGGTGTATTGATTGGTGAATATGTGGAGTCGTGTGCGTAACCTCAAAAGAGTTACTTGCAGTCGTAGTTTAGGATAGCCACCGAGTCAAAGCTGGCTTGCTGCAGTTAAACTCCACCACTCCCTTTGTTGATACCGATGCATATATAGTTAGTTCTGATGTAAGTCTTGTTGGGTACATTTGTACTCACGTTTGCTTAATTTATGTTTTGCAGAGAGACTTCAGTCTCGCTAGTAGTTCCGCGTGGACTTCGACGTTTAGCTTGTTACCTCAGCTACGATCTTGTGCCCTCGGCAGGATCTGGTAGATAGTCAGGCTTCTAAGCCTTTTTCATTTGTAGATGTCTGTACTCATACATGTTAAGCTTCTGCATGTGCTTTGATTTGTATGCTCTGAATGTTGGGTCATGAGACCCATGTTTGTAATATCTCGCTCCTCGGAGCCTAATGAATAAATACTTGAGTCGTAGAGTTATGTTGTGATGCCATGTTGTATTTACACATATCGAGCATATTGTGTGTATGATTGAAATGCTTGGTATGCGTGGGATCCGA
Organism: Aegilops bicornis; assembly: GCA_021605145.1. NCBI lineage: Eukaryota > Viridiplantae > Streptophyta > Magnoliopsida > Poales > Poaceae > Aegilops > Aegilops bicornis. The sequence goes on along the minus strand of CM038671.1, from coordinate 306,084,453 downwards.
CAACCTAGTTGTTTATCCTTGGTAGCCTCTCTTATGGGGAAATGTAGTCTTGTGCTTCCATGAGACATAGTAGTCCGCTACAGCCCGGTTCACCGGAGTCCTGCTAGCCCAGCACTACTGCTCCGGAACACTTGACTGGCCGACATGTGATTGACTTTGTTGCTTGGTATCAGAGCCTGACTGCCTGTAGGATTACCAAGCCAAACTGGTCAAAATTGAGTCAAGAAATTCTTTAGTTATATAAGGGAATTGATTGTGGAAGGGAACGTAAGGCTCTTTTTACTCCTTATACCTTATGCCTTCTGATCTGAGTCACCCTCTTCTTTTCTAGGGGATTAAGAACTAGGCCTTCTCATCTATCTATCAGGATGACGAGTTACTATGATAGAGACTTATAACATTGTTGGATTCAAGTCTCAGTTCAGTTTCTACTATTTTCGTATGCTCATAGCTGGCCTCAGAACCTTGATATTATGATGCTGAGTGGTCATGCCACTATTTTGCAGGATGTCTCAAATCCTTTTCTGAGCATTTATAGTCGTTATGCTGTCCGAGTCATCCCAGGTTTCTAAATAGTCTGATGCATTTGCAAATTCCTTCCTACCGCTCCGAAGTTCCTTTGTGCCAGATGAACCACACTAATTAGTGTGCCGAGGTACTTTACTGCCTCGGCATTTATGTTGGAGCTATTATTATGACCCTAGGTGTCTCAGAGGACCACTTAGTAATCCCGTGATGCCATTTAGTTAGTAGGTATTCCACTCCTGGGTTATGAACCCGAGATTCACCCTATCTACCTCATGTTGTTAGTGTTTGCTCGTTCCTTTAGGTTATTAGTAACCTTTGTGATAGTCCTCGATGTCCGTGGTATTTCCTTCTTCCAAATACCATGTACTGCTTATGGCAGAAGTTCCTGGCTGAACCGAAAGATCACAATCAATGTGCTCTTGTCGAGTTCTCGATTCTATGTTGTGACTCTGTCAATCCTACCTCTCTGCATGAATTGTCCGGAGAAATATGTTGAACTCGTTCGACATTCTAATCCATGCATCGACAACTCAGAAAATCATATGTTCTTGTGAGTTGTCCCTCTTAGTTGTCTTCTGACCCTCGTCTATCAATTGATAGACATGAGTAGTGGTGCAACGTGTTCATCGATGCCTATTACTTTTGTGGTCCGCCAAGCCATTCTATTCGGAGTGACTAGGAGAAACAAACTCCAGTACCTCATCCATATCCAGGATTGGGTCAAAGTAGTTGTATTCCGCAGATCAAATTGCTAACCCAACTTTTGATTTTGTTCTACCTTGGAGTATTTCCGTCTTTATATCAAGAATATCATAGGGATTGCACACCATCCTATGAACGCTTGATACAGTGATACTTCTCGCCATCATTATTCATTCCTCAGTCCCCGTGTTATTGTAACTGGAACACCGACAAGTGAATCGTGATGTGTGAGATCTATAATCCTAGCAACTTCGTTGCTCGGTAGTTAATGGACGCTACTCTCATTCTTAGTGTGTTGGTTCTTGAATCATCATTCTAAGATAGGTTGTGCTACCTAGTCCATATCCCTGGTGCACTCTTCGATCAATGAGTTCAGATTGTGTCAATCCCTTGCTCGTTTGACCATATTGTCTTGCCCTGAAAAGCAAGATTGTTCTCGAGCTTAGTAAGATATCGGTGGTTCGTGATTTTCCGAATATCTTCTCGGAAGTGTTACCAGGTTGTCACCTGACCGCTATGTTGAGTTCGTGATCAAGTTGGTTTATTCCTGTAAACCACCCTTCCTCCAAGAATCTGTGTTGCATACCCATGAGCTGGTTGGTCAAGCTAAACAACAACTTGGAGAGTTGGAAGATGGAAGCTTGTCCGATTTAGTTCATCTTAAGGGATATCTTGTACGTGTGTTGAAGCAAGATGGTATTTTCCTCGATTGACCCTCATGGTCAGTTAATGGATCTATCATCTTATACAATCTTTGATTTGGGTATGGGTTATCACCAAATCAAATCAGAACCAACGATGTTCGTAATGTTGTCTTACTCGTGGTTGATCCCTCGAGCATACACCATTAAATCTTTTGGTCTGACCAATGCTATCACCGTGTTCACATGATGGTGGAAGTCCAGTGATATGAAATTCCGATGAGTTGCTGTTGAGCCCATCAGCAGCATTTTGTCTCCCCGTGATTCATGTTCAACATCCAGATAGTGTTGGAAACTTGTGAGCAATGCTTTCATCATCCGTTCATGGAGCTATGTTCGGATGTAAGAAGTGACTTCCTCTCATTCACGTGAATATGATGCAAGTTGCCGCCATGAATTTGAGAAAGCTTGTTTTGCTTCCCCTGGAATCATCCCAAGTCAGTCATGCATATGTGCGAAGTATTCTGTGGTCTGGAGACTTGCAACCTTCATTCTATATGTATTCTTAGCACACCAAGCCACTGATTGATTTGTTCAAAGAAAAGAAGTTCATGCGCTAATCCTGAAGGGCCCGGACTGATGTAACGCCCCGGATTCGATGCGCCAGGTGTCTTCCAGTTATTCGTCATCGTTGCCATGTCATTTGCTTGCGTGTTGCACTTTTCCATGTAATCATCTGCATTTTTATCATGTCATCATGTGCATCTCTTTGTGCATACGTGTTCGTCTCATGCATCCGAGCATTTTCCCCGTTGTCCGTTTTGCAATCCGGCACTCCTATGTCTCCCGGCGCCCCCTTTTGCCTATTTTAGGTAATGCGGGTGTTAAACGGTATCGGAATGGACCGAGGTTTGTCAAGCGGCCTTGGTATAGCACCGGTAGACCGCCTGTCAAGTTTCGTGCCATTTGGAGGTCGTTTGGTACTCCAACGGTTAACCGGGTAACCGTAAAGCCTCCTTCTCTTTGCAGCCCAACATCCCTTCCAAGGTAGCCCAAAACCCAGCAAACTCCCATCCATGCTCTCGGTCGTTCGATCACGATCGTGTGGGCGAAAACCGCACTCCATTTGGAGCTTCCTAGCTCTCTCTACCTATATAAACTCCCTCTCCCCCGAAATTTCGGATCAAATCCTACCCTAACCCTAGCAAATCGCCCTTCGCCGCCGCCGGACACGTCCGATCTGGACCGGACGCGTCCGCCCGCCGCCCGCAGCCAATCGGCGAGCGCCACGTGGCATCACCGCCGCCCCTCCGTCGCTGGCCCGCTGCCCACGGGAGCCCTCGGGCCGGATCGGCCCCGATCTCCGCCGCCGGCGTGCCTACGCCAGCGCCGCGCCTCAGACCTCCCCGGCGCCCGCGCCCGCTCCTCCGCCCGGTCGCCGTCGCGCCGCCGCCACGTCTGCCTCGCCCGGCGCCACCCGCCTCCAGCGGCCGCCGCGCCCGCCGCCGCCGCCCGGCGTCCGCCTCGCCGAACCCGCTGCGGCGCCCGTCCCGCCGTCCTCCGCGCGCCTCGCCTCCTCCGGCCACCGTCGCCTCTTCTCCGGTGGAGATCCGGCGAGATCCGCCGCCGCCTCGGAATCCGTGCAGATCCAGTTTCCACGAGGTTGACCCCGAAAATATCCCAAGTCCCCGATTTTTCGAAATTCTGGAGCCATGTTCATCGCACCATAACTCTATGTACATTGCTCCGTTTCATGCGTGTAATATGTCAAATTGTTTGCCTCGACAAATAAATCATTTCATCTCATTGCATCATTTTCATTTGAGATCATCTTGATGCCCGAAATGCTGTTAGAATAGGGCTATGTGATGATAGTTTCAGATTCTTATCCGTACATGCACTTTTGTCATTTTGCCATGATTGATGTGTGCATCCTTTAAACTTAAGTCCTACACGTGTTTTGTAATATGCCATGCCATCTTTACAATGGTGTATTCCTTGTATTTTTGTGATCTATGTGGTGACTAGCACAAGCATGCAAACTAGGCTTCACGATGTTGCTGATTTCAGCCCCTGTTCTGCTGATATTTTTATGCCATGTAAACTTGATGCTACCAAGAGATCCTTGCTTATTTTTAGATACTTCAATAAGGATGTTTTGAACATATGGTTATTATCTATCCATCTATACCCTTTTTTGCAATTATGGAGTGCCATAGCTTGATTCAATGGAGCTCTACTTTTGCTATAAAATGTTTCCTGGCAGGTTGTTTACATGTCATTCAATTTTACCAAAGTTGTTGTAGTTGATCCGTGTATGCTATGATGTTGTTCTTGCCATGCATAGCTTCTCTGCCATGTATTCTTACTGTGAGTTGCCTTTCCATGCCATGTATTGCTCTGTGGTGAGTGGTTCAAGCTCACCAACATGCCTACTTATTGTTGTTCCTGCCATGTATGAATCTGTAATATAACTTGCCATGTTTACATGGGTGCCATCATATTTTATGTTCTTTTGTGGCGCATGGTCACTAAAGGACATTTGATCTATGCAATGAGTGGAATCATGCCATGCCTTTTTTTCCATCATAAGTTCCTGTAGCATGTTGTTTCATAGCTCTAAACATTGCAACCTGATGTTATTTCCTGATAAGTCTGGAACTGTTATTATTTGCAATCTTGCCATGTCCTTTTGAGAATGTTCTAGTGATTTCTGGAGATAGCACAGTGTTCATGTTTTGTCATCCTTTACCAGTACATCATGCCCATGCCTTTTGTTTTTATGTTAAGATGCCGTAGCTTGGTGTTTTGATGCTTGCAATATGCCTAGTTGCTGTTTTGGACAATTTGTTGTCATAACTTGTATATGGTGTATGTGTTGATCCGTTGCTCCGTTTTGACCATGCTCTATATGAAACTTGCTTGATTTTGCATGTAGTTTCATATTATCATGTCGCATCCTTGTTTTGAGGTGTTTGCTTGATGTTTGAATGCATTTTGCATCAATGTCATGTTTAACTTGTTTTGCTCATATCTTCTAGGTCAAGCTCCGAATTAAATGAACTTTATATGTAACTTGACTAGAATTTCGTGTAGATCATCATGGTGCATCTTAACTTGATGTTTAAAAACTTGAACATAAGGTTTATTCAGATCTGGACCAATTTCGAAATTTGCATATGAGGACTTACCGGAATTGTTATATGTTGTTCCCGGCGTCATTTAAACTTGTCTTGTTGTGTTGCTCTTGTATGCATCATCCCTTGCCATGAGTAGCTTCATCTAGCCTTGTCATGCATCATGCTTGTTGTGTATCATGCCTTGTTCATGTGTGGTGTGTTTACTTTGTTTTGTGCTTCTTCTTGTTAGTTCCCGTTTTCGTTGCGATCGTGAGGATTCGTTCATCTACGCTTGGTTCGTCTTCGTGGCTTCATCTTCTTCATGGACTCGTTCTTCTTCTTTGCGGGATTTCAGGCAAGATGACCGCTACCCTGGATCTCACTACTATCATTACTATGCTAGTTGCTTCGTTCTATCGCTATGCTGCGTTACCTATCACCTGTTTATTCAAGCCTCCCCAAATTGCCATGAACCTCTAACCTTTGTCACCCTTCCTAGCAAACCGTTGTTTGGCTATGTTACCGCTTTTGCTCAGCCCCTCTTATATCGTTGCTAGTTGCAGGTGAAGTTGAAGATTGCTCCATGGCGGACAGGATTTTGGTTGGGATATCACAATATCTCTTATATTATTAATGCATCTATATACTTGGTAAAGGGTGGAAGGCTCGGCCTTATGCCTGGTGTTTTGTTCCACTCTTGCCGCCCTAGTTTCCGTCATATCGGTATTATGTTCCCGGATTTTGCGTCCCTAACGCGGTCGGGTGATTTATGGGACCCCCTTGACAGCTCGCTTTGAATATGACTCCTCCAGCAAGGCCCAACATTGGTTTTACCATTTGCCTCACCACTACCTACCTTTCCATTGGGAGTAATTAACCCAAGGGTCATCTTTATTTAGCCCCCCGGCCAATGCTTGTCTAAGTGTTGGCCCGAACCAGTAGATCAGGGGCCCCCTCGGGAAACTTCGGGTTTGGTTTTACTCGTAGGATGTCTCATCCGGTGTTGCCCTGAGAACGAGATATGTGCAGCTCCTATCGGGATTGTCGGCGCATCGGGCGGATTTGCTGGTCTTGTTTTATTGCTGTCGAAATGTCTTGTAGCCGGGATTCCGAGACTGATCGGGTTTTCCCGGGGAGAAGGAATATCCTTCGTTGATCGCGAGAGCTTATCATGGGCTAAGTTGGGACACCCCTGCAGGGTATAAACTTTCGAGAGCCGTGCCCGCGATTATGTGGCAGATGGGAATTTGTTAATATCCGGCTGTAGTAAACTTGCAGTAAACTCTTCTAAATACACCAACCGTGTGCGTAACCGTGAGTGTCTCTTTTCGGGGTTGATCGAGAGGAGAACACGGTTTCTGGGTTATGTCTGACGTAAGTAGGAGTTCAGGATCACTTCTTGATCATTACTAGTTGACGACCGTTCCTTTGTTTCTCTTCTCGCTCTCATTTGCATATGTTAGCCACCATATATGCTTAGCCGCTGCTGCAACCTCACCACTTTACCCCTTCCTTTCCCTTTAAGCTTTGCTAGTCTTGATACCCATGGTAATGGGATTGCTTTGAGTCCTCGTGGCTCACAGATTACTACACCACCGATTGCAGTACAGGTTTGCGATGATCATGACGCGAGAGCGATGTTTGCTTACTTTGGAGTTCTTCTTACGCTTCTTCTTCGATCGAGGATAGGTTCGGTCGGCCTTTGGGTTAGCGAGTGGATATGGTTTGAGTTTACATTTATGTTTCATCCGTAGTCGGATGTTGATCTTGTATATGATGTTGATGTATTCTTGTGGCATTTGTGCCTTATGTATGTATCCCCACTATTATGTAATGTTGATGTAATGATATCCACCTTGCAAAAGCGTTTCAATATGCGGGTCTATCCTTGGTGGGACCGTCGAGTTCCTTTTGGATAGGGTCGCATATTGGGCGTGACAACTGATATGCACAAGACTTCGTTATCTCATGATGGTTCCCAATCAGAACTCGGTAGTGTTTTATTGCAAGACTACCATGTGATCATGCTTGTCTAGGACAGCGTGTTCACATGTGTGTAGCAGAACCATCTCATGTTTTGGAGCTTACTATCGTAGTTCATTTCCCGAGAATCTTGCAACGTCATCTCATCGATTTGTGTTGCAACTGTTCTTTCTCCAGACATGCAGTCTGAAATATCCTGTTACCAACCAGATCTAAATCTCAGGCAGATATGATGGTTGGAACTTCTCCAAGATCTATGATGTAGGTCCCGACAAGGTTGATGTTCTGGCCGATGCACCTAGCCGAAGGATCTATCATTATATTATCTAGATTTGGCAATTTGTCCATCTTCTCCATGGGGATTTCATGCAGCTTATTCCATAAGTTGTTCCTTGGGGATTCTTGTGCTCTTGGTTTCCTCGATTAAGCTATAACCGTTCAACGGTGGAATCACTCTCGTTGAGTTATTCACAGTTACCAGAATCATTCCCAGCATTTGCATTTTGTCCCCAGCTTGCACCTCAGCAATTACTGTTTAGGATCATCTTCAAAAGTGGTCCTACCATGGGTCCCATCCATTTCCGATGATAAGAAAAATCATCCATCGCGTTGTCTTCAACAAGGTAGTCCACATCATCCATTCGAATCCGGATATGCCATTCCTTTGAACTCCGCCAAACGATTGTTTGTGATTGCCTTAGGCTAGTTTAGAGAGTTTCAATGATCTCTGTATCAAAAGTAATTCTTTTTGCCACTTAAGGGCATAATTTTACGAGTCACCTCTCCGAAGGTGCCTCGTTATGGGATCATGGAAATTGTTTCCTCGCTACTTTGAAACCCTCGTAAAATTGTTTCTTCTGTCCCTCCTAATGCATGTTTGCCTCTCAGCCCCAGAGATATTTCAATGTCTCACTCCATGAGTTGATCCTGAGTTGCTCGATCTTGAGAAGATCGACTCTTCTAGAGTTTTCCCTTTCTTCTCATTGTCATGTTGGATGGAGTTCTCAGAGCAAGACATCGAGTCAAAGAGGATGATCGAATCAACGTTCTTATAAAGTGCAACCTAGATCGTGAAGATTGTGCAAGCTTTGTGTTCCCTCTGTCTTCTTACCTCACGACTTGAATCTCGGGACAAGATTCTTGTTTAGTGGGGGTGAGTTGTCACAGCCCTAGAATCTTTTTGTAATTAGTGGCATTGCATCCATGCATCATTTTCAATTTCTATTAATTCTAAGATGGGGATGTTTAAACCCTAGCACTAAATGAATTCAACTAGGGTCAAAATAAAATCTTTTTCATTGAACTCAAAATGCCCTCTGAAAATGTTCAACATTTCTGGTTTGAGGTGGAAGCATCTACCAAAAATGGTTTACATGTTTGCAGGACATATTTGGGCTTTGAATTAATTCAAACATATTTGAATTGGAGCTATTTAAATGCTATATATATTTTAGATGCTCCAAAAATGTTGGAAGTTGTTATGGGTCACTGGAATAATTCATATAGCACCCCTAATTATTTCCAAGATTTTATAAAATGGTTTAGTATTTTTACTAAATCAAAACAGAATAAGAGGAATAGAAAAACAGAAACCAGAGAGCAGAGGACTTACCTGGCGCTCACTTGGCGGGCCAGCACTGTGCTGGCCCATGGCTAGCCAGCTGCTTCCTCTCACCAGGCAGGCAGAGAGGTGAGCGCCGGCGTGCCTGAGCTCGCCACGGCGCCACCTGCTTGCCGCCCGCGCCCCTGGACGTCTGGACGACCTCCACGTCGTCGCCCCGACCCCCTGGACCCCTCCATTCACCCCCAACGCCTCTCCCTCGCCCGTTCCCCGCCATGGCTGAAGCCTCCATGGACCCGCCGCCGTAACCCCGCGCCCACAGCCACTGCCCCACCTTCTCGACGCATCCCAGAGCTCCGCCTAGACCTTCTCCTCCTCCTCACCGCGCCAAGTGAGCCGAGAATCTCCGTTTCGTCTTCACCGTCCTCGTCTTCAACCTGCGGCCGCCGAGATCGCCTCCGCCGCCCCGTTTGCTCCGGTCATCCCCCGAGCTCGCCGTCCACCCCACGACGATCACCGTGAGCTTCTGCCTATCCTCCCCCTCTCCGTTCGCTCTGCCGCGCACCGTAGCGACCACACCGCGCTCACCCGCACACGCCGCCGCCCGCACTCGTCGCCGGTGATGCTCCGGTGACCATTTGGTCCCGGGCATGCGCCCAACGCGCTCCCCGCATAGCGTAGAGCTCCGTAGCACCTCGCCGCGCTCGTTTGTGCACCACAGACCCATCCCCACTTGCACCCGAGCTTTGGCAGCCGTCGAGCTCGTCGCCGGCACCACTCCGGCCACTCCCCGGTTGCGCCACCACCACGGTTGGATGCGGACGAGCGTCCGCATCCCGTAGCTGTGCTCCGCGCGCCAAACGGCACCCTGTAGGCGGATCCCGCAGCGCACCGCCGCGTCTGGACTCGGCGGCGGCTAAACGCCGACAAGTTGACCCGCTGACCGTTGACTGGGTGGGCCCAGTTTGACCCCCCCTGGGTCACTGACGTGCGGGCCCCAGGCCGCTAACTAAACTAGGTTAGTGTTAGTTTAAGGCTAATTAAACTTAATTAGTTTAACTAACTACTGACACACGGGACCCACTGGACAGGTTTGACCTGGACCGGGTCAGTTGACCTGCTTAGGTCAGCGTGACGCAATGCTGACTCAGTAATAGGCTTTTCTGGATTTATTCTTATCCAGGGAATTTCAGAAAATAGTGCTAACTTCAAAAATTCATAGAAATTAATCTATAGCTCATAATTAAATAAATTATATATGAAAAATTATCAGAAAAATTCAAGGAATCTGTTTATGGCAATTGCATGCATGTTTGAACAACCTAGGGTTGCTGTACATGGCAATTTGCATAATTGACATTTAAATAAGCACATATGGAGTTTTAATTTGAACCCTTGGTTCAAACCAACTTCATTTAATATGGTTTCTAGTTGCATTAGCTCAATCAACAACATATTGCCCTGACATTATCATGCATCATAATTGTTGCATTGCATTGATTGTATCCCTCTTTATTTGCCGGTAATTGTCCCCTCTCGATAGACGTGGTTTCGACAATGAGATCGATGGCACCGATGAAGAGCTATAATATCTTCAGAAGTGCTAGGCAAGCAAAACTGCCTTGTTCATTCTGATACAATCCCACTCTCTCGCTCCTGCTCTCTTTTATTGCATTAGGACAACAACGATTCATTTGTTACTTGATGCAGTAGCTAAACCCCTTTATCCTCTGCATGACCTGTCATTGCCACAGTAAATAGATGAAACCCACTAGCATGAGTAGGAGTTGTTTGAGCCCTGTTGTGCCTACTCATTCATGCTTGTTTGTCATGCCTACTACTGCTTAGAGTTGAGTCAGGTCTGATTTATCGGGAATGAATTGGAATGGTGATGACCATGTCCTACTATGTGTGAGCTAAGTGTGTGAACACTATTTGGTAAAGGTAGTGGTGAGAGGCCATGTAGGAGTACATGGTGGGTTGTCTCATTGAAACCGTCCTCGAGGCCCGAGTTACGTGTTTGTGATCCATGAACAGCTACTACCACACATTGGGATCCTTAATTTACTCTGTCGACTTCTTAACTACCCTTGTCCTCTGTCCAGGAGTTAGAAGTAGTTTCTGGTGTTTGTAGTATGCTGGAGGCCGTGGGCAGCACTGACCGAAGGGGTGGGCTGTGATGCGGTAGGCACGTGGCCGGGTATGTCGGGCGCCCGTTTTGTGTCGCGGAACCCTGTACACATCGTTTGGGGCCGTATGTGGAAACCTCTGCCAGACTCCCTGCGGATGGAACCTGAATAGGCGATAAACCTGGACTAGAGACTTGAGTGTTTAGGTAGGCCGTGGCCGACACCCTCGCTGGGCTTCCGCTTGAAGGTTGCCCAGTACATGTCGTGTAAACGGCGATAAGTGGTGAGAGCGTGTGCGAAGAAGTACACCCCTGCAGGGTTAACATCATCTATTCTAATAGCCGTGTCCGCGGTAAAGGACTTCTGGGTTGCCTATATCAGTTCATAGACAAGTGAAAGTGGATACTCTAAAATGCGCAAGATAAGCGTGAGTGCTATGGATGGCGTTCTCGTAGGTAGACATGAGTGGATCCATAGTGGTGTATTGATTGGTGAATATGTGGACTCGTGTGCGCCACCTCAAAAGAGTTACTTGCAGTCGTAGTTTAGGATAGCCACCGAGTCAAAGCTGTCTTGGTGCAATTAAACTCCACCACCCCCTTTGTTGATACTGATGCATATGTAGTTAGTTCTGATGTAAGTCTTGCTGGGTACATTTGTACTCACGTTTGCTTAATTTATGTTTTGCAGAGAGACTTTAGTCTCGCTAGTAGTTCCACGTGGACTTCGACGTTTAGCTTGTTACCTCAGCTACGATCTTGTGCCCTCGGCAGGATCTGGTAGATAGTCAGGCTTCTAAGCCTTTTTCATTTGTAGATGTCTGTACTCAGACATGTTGAGCTTCCGCATGTGCTTTGGTTTGTATGCTCTGAATGTCGGGTCATGAGACCCATGTTTGTAATATCTCGCTCCTCGGAACCTAATGAATAAATACTTGAGTCGTAGAGTTATGTTGTGATGCCATGTTGTATTTACACATATCGAGCATATTGTGTGTATGATTGAAATGCTTGGTATGTGTGGGATCCGACAACCTAGTTGTTTATCCCTGGTAGCCTATCTTATGGGGAAATTTAGTCTTGTGCTTCCATGAGCCATAGTAGTCCGCTACAGCCCGGTTCACCGGAGTCCTGCTAGCCCAAAGACTACCGCTTCCTAACACTTGACTAGCCGGCATGTGATTCACTTCGTTCCTGTATACATCCTTCGGGGAAATGTCACGTGGTGACATCCGGAGTCCTGCCTAGCCTGCTACAGCCCGGGTTCCCGGAGTCCTGTTAGCCCAGTGCTACAGCCCGGATTCGCACGCTGCTGACCGACATGCTCGATGTTGATTCATGTATGCTTGTCCCTATAAGTTAGTGCCACTTTGGGTTCACGACTAGTCATGTCGGCCTGGGTTCTCTGTCATATGGATGCTAGCGACACTGTCATATACTTGAGCTAAAAGGCGCAAACGGTCCCGGCCATGGTAAGGCGACACCCCGTGGGAATACCGTGCGTGAGGCCGCAAAGTGATATGAGGTGTTACCGGATGGATCGATGTGACTTGGAATCGGGGTCCTGACATAGTATGATCTATTTTAGAGTGTTAGTTTCTTGAGCGATCTATCTATGTAATTGAGTGAGACTTATATAATAAATATTAGTTTGAGTTTTTTCTTATCTACTTTTATGTTTCAATCAAAATAAAGAAAATAATGAAAAAAGGTCATATGCTAATCTTATGGAAGGTAATGGCATTACATAAGAAAAAGTATAAGTGGTAAAATTTATTGAAAGTTGATAAACATAACATTGGTCAATCATGCAATTCACGAAAGAATTAATAAGGGAAGAAAAGATTTCACATGAAAATATACTACCTTGGACATTTTTTATGATTGTGAGCCCCCGTTAAGTATTTTATGCCAAATTTTTGACGTTGGACAAGTAAGACAACGTAATGATTCATGTTTGTTCATATTCACACAGAAGTTATATTGTCCTAGATCCTCCAACATGTGGTGCTTGCCCAATATCTTTCCTAGCAAAAAATCCGCACCAAGTAGAGATACTACTTGTACATCCAAAAACCTTCAATCCAATTTCAAGTTATGAGAGTCCACTATACCTACCTATGGATTGAATAAGATCCTTCAAGTAAATTTTATCGGTGCATAAGGCAATAAAAATTGCTTATAAATATGTATGCTCTTTAAGTGTAAGGGAAAATAAGCGTTGTACGAATTTGTGATGGCAAAGTAATAAAAGCGACGGACTACATAAAAAAGGTTGCTATCACAAGGGGCAATATAACGTGACGTTCTTTTGCACTCAGAGCTCGTGCATACAAAAATAAAAAGCGCATGACAACCTTTGCTTCCTTCTATGAAGGGCCAACCATTTATTTGTATGTATTTACTTTTTATGCAAGAGTCAATAGTATTCTCTTCTACTCCTTTTTATTTCTCTATTTTGCAAGCATCATGTGGTGGGGAAAGATCTAGGCACATACATCCAGTAGTATATGTGTGATCATGACTTATTATTATTGACATCCCCCCTTAGGTGAATATGTTGGGTGGCGAAATTATAAGCCCATACCTTTCTATTGTCTGGCTGAAACCTTTTGCTCCTTATATATGTTGTGAGTGTTAGCAATCATAGAATACTAAATGATGGTTGAGTATGTGGACTTGCAAAAAGCTCCGGCATGAGACCCTTCCTGAAAATATGATGAATTGTAATTGCATTTTTATTGAAAATATAGTTTGTTAGTTTTTAAGAAAGTTTATTCCTCACAGTTTGATATTGTAATGAATTGTTATTTGCTCATGAGAAGTTTTATGATAATAAATATTGTTGTTATAATAATGATCATGATACTACTATGTCCATATGTTGTTTTTATCGACACCTCTCTCTCTAAACATGTGGACATGATTTTCGATATCGGCTTTCACTTGAGGACAAGCGAGGTCTAAGATGGGGGAGTTGATATGTCCATTTTGCATCCTGAAAAATATTGGAGAAAAGATACCAGAGGGGGTCACCCAGGTGCCCACTCGGCACCAGGGCGCGCCTACCCCCCTCGCGCGCCCTGGTGGGTAGTGGGCCCCCTGGCCAGCCTCCAGTGCCCATCTTCTGGTATATAAGGTCATTTTGATGGGGAACAAAGCATGAAAAGCAAAAAAATTCTGACGAGAGGGGAGTGTGTCTACATACCCTTGTAAACCGAAAGTGGGAGTGTATATAACGCGGGTGTTTTAGTCGTACTCTTCACCATCCGATCAGGATCCAATTCGATCTAACATCATGTTCTCCAAGCGTGTGGAACTATCGTCATTAACTTTGCATCTTTTGGCATCAATATTATGAATATGTGTATCACTACGATCGAGATTCAACAAGAATAAACCATTCACAAGGGGTGCATGAGCATAAAAGATATTATCCGTATAAATAGATCCACTATTAGAAAAAGGCCTGTTAGTGGCGCACCTATTTTTGCCATTAATGGCACACTATAGGTGCGTCACTATTACCACGGCACTAGTAACAAATAGTAATGGCGCACATTTGGTGCGCCATTACTAGCACAAATAGTAAGTAATGCGCACCACATAGAAGTGGGCCATTACTAACAATTTTTTTCAAATCTTTTTCAAAAAAAATTCAAATTATTTTTTTTTCGTTTTTTTCTTAATCTCGGGTCACTCTGGCTTAATCTCGGGTCAATATGCTTAATCTCAAGTCAAATCGCACTCCGTGGTCAAACTTCCCGGAAGGTCACCCATCCTCACACTACGCCAGCCCGAGCACGCTTAACTTCATAGTTCTATCCAACCCCAGCACCAGCTCACTTAACAGGCACTTGTTGATATATCTATCATATCAATCCTATTAAACCTTGTTGATGTCTATGACTTTGTTCATGTTCATGAGTGTGATTAAATTTTGAAAAAAGATTTCAAACTTCCCGGTCATATTACATATCATATTCTGAACATTTTTTCCAAAAAAATTCGAAACCAATTTTTTTTCTGTTACTAGTGGCGCACCTAGCAAATGGTGCGCCATTAGTAAGTTTGAATATTTTTCCGTTTCCCCCCTCTAGATCTTAAAAGCCCCGTATCTTTTATTCTGTTAGTTTTTCCTCAAAACTAGTAATGGCACACCACACACCAGGTGCGCCATTAGTAATATGTCAATAATGGCGTACCTGTATCTGGTGCGCCATTAATGTCCATATTAGCTATAGCCCTTTTCCTAGTAGTGAGAACAACCATTATTCTTTGACTTAAATGAATAACCGTCTCGCAATAAACAAAATCCAGATATACTGTTCATACTTAACGCAGGCACCAAATAACAATTTTTAGGTTCAAAACTAATCCCAAAGGTAAATGCAGAGGGAGCATGCCCACGGCGATCACATCAACCTTGGAACCATTTCCGACGCGCATCGTCACCTCGTACTTAACTTGTCTCCGTTTATTCCGCAGCTCCTGTTTCGAGTTACAAATATTAGTAATCGAACCAGTATCAAATACCCAGGAGCTATGAGCACTAGTAAGGTACACATCAATAACATGTATATCACATATACCTTTGTTGAAGTTGCCAGCCTTCTTATCTGCCATGTACTTGGGGCAGTTCTACTCCCCGTGACCATTCCCCTTGCAATAGAAGCACTCAGTCTCAGTTTTGGGTCCAGCCTTGGGTTTCTTCACGGGAGCGGCAACTGGCTTGCCATTCTTCTTGAAGTTCCCCTATTTTCCCTTGCCTTTCTTCTTTAAACTGGTGGCCTTGTTGAGCATCAACACTTGATGCTCTTTCTTCATTTCTACCTCTGCGGCCTTAAGCATCGCGAAGAGCTTGGGGATTGTTTTCTCCATCCATTGCATATTATAGTTCATCAAGAAGCTCTTGTAGCTTGGTGGCAGTGACTGAAGCATCCTCTCAATCGTGACTTCATCCGGAAGATTATCTCCCAACTGATTCAAGAGGTTGAAGTACCCAGACGTTTGAGTACGTGCTCGCTAACATAGCTGTTCTCCTCCATCTTGCAGCTAAAGAACTTGTCAGAGGCGTCATACCTCTCAACCTGGGCATGAGCCTGAAATACCAATTTTCAGCTCCCGGAACATCTCATATGCTCCATGGTGCTCAAAACATCTTTGGAGCCCCGGTTCTAAGCCGTAAAGCATGGCGCACTGAACTATCTAGTAGTCATCAAAACATGCCTGCTAGACGTTCATAACATCCATAGACAACGCTGGAGGGGGTGGCGCACTGAATGCTGGAGGGGGTGGTGTACTCAAATATTGTTGCTTCCGCTGACTCCTGTGGTTTTGAGCAGATGTATTCGAGCCCTCCGAGGCCCTTGGCTTGTAATATAAAGCTTGTACTACTTTACTTGTGTCTAGAGTTGTGTTGTGATATCTTCCCGTGAGTCCTTGATCTTGATTGTATACATATGCGTGTATGATTAGTGAATCGTGGGCGTCGCAATCATCTTTTCGATGCGTAGTCATCTCGCCAACTATTCCTTCTACAACTATTGCTAATGCATAGCAATAAATTAAAGCAGTTACATGGCATTATTTTTTGACTCGGATGTCATACAATAAATTAAAGACAACCCTATGGTTCCTGCCGGTTGCCGTACACATCAACATGCAAGTCATCAACCTATTACAAAACATGATGATCTCATACATCAACATATATCACATCACGTTTTGGCCGTACCACATTACAACATGCCCTGCAAAAACAAGTTAGACATCCTCTACTTTGTTATTGCAATTTTTACATGGCTGCTAGGGCAAACTATAAGAACCGTTCTTATCTACACAAAACCACAACGGTGATATAAAAGTTGCCTTTTAGCCTTCTACAAGGACCGCCCTCGTCAAATTAGATTCAACTAAAGTAGGAGAAACAGACACCCGCAAAGCCACTTTTATGCAATACAAGTTGCATGCCAAACAGTGCAACCGGTCTCATGTGGATGGACATGTACGGTTGGTCCGATCCGCTTCATCCCACAATACCGCTAATGAGGACATCCCTAGTATTTTACCATCCTTTTCCATTGATGATGTTGTTGCACATGACAAGTCCAATGAAATCAGAATTGGACCAATTACAAGAGCATGTGCAAAACTATTAGAACAACAGGTGAATTCACTATTAGTTGAATTGACATTTGTGTTAATGAGAATTTTTACTGCCTAAGTCTTTACATGTTTATATGATCAAATTTGAAGAGAAGACAAGCTTGGCACACGAAGATGAAGAATTGCAGCAAAGGAGGCCTATCGTTGTCTAGTATTAGCAAGTGCATGAGGGAGGAGAGGGAGACATGTGCACAACATAAAAAGATGGAAAATCAGAACCAGACTCGGATTGACTGTCAGGAGGTCCATAATTGATATATGTGCAGAATCCATGTCCGTGCTCCAAATAAGGCGTGTAAATACACTTTACAAAGCTTGAGTCATGTGCTTTTCAAACTATATAACCGCATGCCGTGATTCGTGGTGTACGAGTCACAATTGTCAAAACAATACAGTGGTTGTTTCTGCCAGTTTTCCAAATAAAGTCATTTAAGTTAGGAAAGTTAGAGATATGGTTTATTTTGACCCCCGTTCCAACTCCTTGGCCAAAGTTGAGTCTAGTCATTGGAAACCTTTTAATAACATGGCTGTGTGGCTTACAGGCCCACGTCGCCATTGGGTGGTATTAGGATCTTTTACTCTTCGTCTATACTCTGGGATTCTGATCTCTCTTCTATTTGGGTTAAATGATTTTACTAATTATAACTCTAGGTTCTCGTTACCACTTCCTGTCAGAGTGTCGTTCATTCCAGATAGACTGCTTCTCCAGAAGGTTCCGAAGATGATATTCGATGTTTTCTAGAGACGTTTGTGCCCACCGCCTTTGCAAATTCCCTACCACTGTTACATCCTTATGGATAACTGCATACACATTCCATTTCTACATTCAACCCCATTGATCTTGTTATCACAAGATGCCCCGAACTACTCTTCGTTGTTCCGAGAAATGTTTCAGCTTAATGCCTTGCAGTTCTTGCCTCATGAATACCCCCTACGGTAATTCGTCACACTTACCGAGTATCCGTTCTTCTCCTGTTGTACATATGATTCACAAGATACATTGAAATACTATCTGATCCTCCGGTAATCCCTTGCCCGCTATTGCTCTAGAAATACTTATCTGCTTGCATTATGGTTGTTTTCCATATGACTAGCAATATTTGTCCGTGCACCAAACCCTGGGTCCGTTGCCCAGACTATGCACAAGCCTAAGGACAAGTTTGCAGCGCCCAAGATCAAACCAACCACGAAGGGATCGGCTCTTTGAAGAATCAGAGAGCTGGTCGAGAAGAGAAAGTCAAGCCAGAGAGACAAGATCTCACTAAGGGAAAAACCTTCCTTGCCGGTCAGGCGAGCCTGGCGGAGTTGGGATTACCTTGGAAGCAAGCCTCCAAATCGTCCCGGCAGGCCTGCCGGGGCTTGCGGAGGCAAACCACTCCATCACGCCACCTCACAGCGACACAAGTCATCGATCGGTGCGGTGTCAAGCCCCTAATTGACTAAGTGGTTGCTTCCTACCACATGGCAACCACTTCCTATAGAAAACACCTCCACATGGCACGCGTCCTAAGACGTGTCAAGCAAGCACGAGCAAAGCTGGCAAAACAGCCTGGCAGGGGTTGCCGGGCACGCTGTGATGTGACACTAAGGGGCGCATTTAATGCACTCTGTCCACCTGCAGAGTTAGGTATGATAGCACTATTTGCTATCTAATCAGTATGTAAAGACCAATTTGCCACTGTGGTGACCCCTTCATCTATAAAAGGAGGCCCATGGCAACCGTGGAAAGGATTCGGACCCTCGCATATTCATATGAGCGTAGCCACTCTTTCCCGAGGCTACCCTGCCAGGCAAGAGCGCTGCGTTCTCCACCATTACCACCAAAGAAGGAGTAGGGTTTTAGGCCTAGCGGCGACCCGAACCTGGGTAAAACTGCCCGTGTGATCTCTGTCGTGTTGTGTTACGCTTCTCCGCTCTTCGTGCCCAAGAAGAAGCCCGATGCCGCAGCTCACCCGTCCACCTTAAAGGCCCCGCCGCCCACGACCGCCGACGCCTTGGGGCATGCAGTGACGCATGAGGATGTGGATGCTGCGGGAGACGTGATCGACGCAGGTGGCGTTGTCACCACCTCCCCCGCGGTTGAACCAGGAGCGGGATGCACCGGAGAAGGACATCACCAACAACATCCCGGCGACCATGCTCCACGAGGTACGGGTAGAGTGATTATTCCTTCTGTACCTCCCTGCCTAGTCGAGGGGCATAGCCATGGTGGTGACGATCGCCCTGAGGCGAAACGCAATCCTCCGGCCGCCCCCGACACGGGCGCGGTCACAGGACATGCACCGCCCCTAGAGCAAACTGGCCCAGCCAATGCTCCAAACGGGTTCATTGGTCCACACGCACCACCACCTCATCACCACGCCATCCAAGCGACTGGATCCCAACGGCGGGAGCATGGCGCCGCCACTGCCGGCACAGTCAGGAGCCAGGTGACGTTGCGATCTATGTCCTCACCTATGCCAAGTACCGCCTCAGAGGCCATGGCGCGGGCCCTGCTGTTGCTGAGATTTCCCCCGGCAGTTGATGAGATGGATCAGTGGAGATCCACCATTCAGAGCCTGATTGGCTTTGCTGAGGCTGGAGGCTCACAGCGAGCTGGCCCGCCACGGCGTCCCCAGACAACGATGGCGGCCCACGCTGCTGGCCGTGCGGAAGGGGCCACCCCCATGGTGCAATTCCCACCGCGACAACCAGCACGAGCGACACGCGACCAAGAGCTTGATGATATCTCGATGGCTTCGTCCGATCCTCGAACACGTCAAGGCCGACGACGAGTCCCGGAGGACAGGCAGATGGAGGGCGCGCCTCATCATGTAGCATGTCGCGGCAACCATCACCAGTCCAATGGGCGCGCTGGTCCCAACGACGATGAGCCTGCACTCAGCGGAGGCGGGTACCTGCATTTCGAGGCTGGGTGCCCTTCCTTCACCCGTGAGCTGCAGCAAGTCCGTTGGCCATCCGCTTGCACGTTCAAGCCAGAGATACCAGAGAAGTATGATGGGAGACTGAACCCGGCAGAGTTCTTGAGCATCTACACCATCACTGTTCAAGCTGTCGGGGGAAGAGATGAGAAGGTTTTCGCCAACTACTTCCATTTGGCACTCAAGCCAAACGTGAGGTCTTGGCTGATGCACCTGCCGGAGCACTCCATCTCGACCTGGGCTGACCTGTGCCATGAGTTCGCTGGCGCCTTCACGGGCGGCCACCAAGAACCAGGGTAGCCCAGCGATTTGCAGCTTCTCCCGCAGAAGGAAGGAGAGACTCTGCAGAAGTACATGCGGAGGTTTAGCCGAGTCCACAGGAATATTCCAGATATCCACCCGACATCTATGATTGCTGCGTTCTAGTCCAACATGCGCAAACGTTAGATACATTCCAAGATGAACGTTCAGCTGCCCAAGACTGTGAAGGAGCTTTACACCTTGGTGGACAAGTGTGCTTGGTTGGAGGAGAGCAGGAAACTCCCTAGAGAAGAAGATGGCATCGACATCGACTAAGAGGATGATGATGAGGCCACCAGTCAGAAGAAGAAGAACAAGAAGCGCAACAAGAAGCATAAGGATAAGGCAGTACTGACCATTGAGGGATCGGGCATACCGAGTACCGGTAAGAAGGCTAAGGCCGAAGCTCCCGGCAAGGAAGTTGCCGCGTGCACTGAGTGCCAGGAGGCAATGGCTGCCGAGAAGGCTGGGAAAGGTGATGGGTCGTACTACAAGATTCATCGGACCATGGGCCATGATCTCAGGGAATGTCATCAGGTTGAACAGCTCGTCAAGAAGCAGATGGCTGAGTATGAAAAGCGTGATAACACTACTAGGGAAAAGCCTAGCAGCAGCGCGAGTTCTAGGTATATCAGTAGCGCGGGGACTGGCGCTACTAATAAGGCGCTACAGCTAACCCATAGCGATGGCGGCGTGCACACCCGCCATCGCTATGTAGTGTAGCAGCAGCATGCTTCGTGGAAGCTCGCTACTGCTAATAGCTCTAGCGCGCTTTGCCTGGACGCGCTACTGCTACTGTGATGCTGCTGCTAACTTTTCTCCACTCGCTACTGCTAATTTTAGTAGTTTTTTTTCTGCATATTTGTTTTGTATTTGAACAGGCTTTATACAAGAATCTTTAGCAGAGACAAATGTCATCATGATACACATACAAATGACTGCGAGACCACAAATGTAATCATAGCATATACATATAAATAGTCTCATCATAATCATCATCCAACACAAAGTGGTATCTCGTCATCATCTCGAAAATAGCAATACATGCAAGTCTCGAATACTTGCAACTACAATGTCATCCATCTAAACAATGGTATACGCGAGAAGAGCTATCACTATGAGTGAGAGCGGAACTGTGCAGTACATGAGGCGGCGGTTACGAGTCCTCTCTCGCGCTAGCATGAACCTCAAGTAACTAGCTTCTCCTTCTTGTCTGCTTTTGAAGCCTTTATGGCTGGCGTCCGAGACCCATTCGCTTGCGCCTCACACTCAAGCCACTCGTTGTACACCCCTGGAACCTTCCCTTTGTATATGACATAGCACTTCCATCTCGCCATCAAGAAACTAGGTACCTGTTAGAGATGCATCTTCATCAAGAGGATGTACAATCATATGCAACAAAATATACTAGAGCAACACAAAAAAGAAAGGTTAGCAACTAGATGCAACATACAGTACGCAAACTAATTAACTAGAGGTACGCAGGTCATCACACGCGAACTAACAAAGTAGCGTTACGCAAGTTCGGCAGGGACCGTGGACATCACAAAGTTTCATCGCTACAGAAAGTATACAAGTTCAACCGACACATATCATCATCATCGGCAGCATAAATCACTAGAAGTTCCATCCTTCCATATCATCGAGGATGGACCCTAGCTTCTTGAACGGCGTGAGGTCTTGAGGTTGCATGCCTATGCGAGTTCGGACGCCAGCTCGCGATATAGGGCCGTGGTGGAACATCCCCTTCTCATCGACGACTTCTTTCATGATGATCGTCGCAATGTCCCATTGGATGCGAAACAAGTCATCTCTAAGTTTATAATCCGCTTCTCCATGATATTCTAGCCACTTGTGGATATGATAATCATTTCTGCTTGTCAAGCGAAGCTTTTGGTGATCCGTGCTAAACTCAATCATGAGATGAAGGATGTAGAATCCATCCTTCTTGCTTGGTTTTGGGACATGGATGCAGCAGAAGTTAGTTTTATGTGCGAAACCCATCTTTTTGTTCCTTTGTTTCCTGATCTGCATGTGGCCACCTCTAATGCTGAAGCCTTGGAGAGCATCATCTAGATTATTCATTATGTGGGTGTAGTCCTTTTTCTCGTAGTCTCTGGAAGGGTCGAAATACACGGTGTGGGAGACTCGTGGGTAAAGAACGATAAGGACGGCGCGCCCGTTGCTGTGGGGAAAAGGCACCTCAAATTATTCTCCATATGAGCGAGAAGGAACGATTGAAATGTACGAAAGGGTTGTCCGGAACTGACTTACTTTGGATGATAAGGCAGGAGGACAATTTCCTGGTCCTTATTCTGTACCATGAAGTTTTGGAGGTAGTCCCTAGAAGTTTCATGCTCAAAGTCGCCGAGACTCAAGAAATACTCGTGCATGGAGTACGGATCCGCCACACAGATTTGCGAGACTTCTTCTCTCTTCATGACGGAGCTCATATGTAGCGCAAAAAGGCGGACGATTATAAAATCGAGTCGCCTTGTCAGAGACATCTCAAAGATATGGTCAAACCGCAGGAATAACACCTCCGCGGGCCGTGTGTCAACGTAGCACTTCCCCTCAGGCACACGAGCCACATATGTCAGATATCATGTATCCTTCGAGGCTAGTAGGCTTTTCTCAGTCGACAACACATGGTCGTGCAGTCTCCTGAGATCTCCTGATAGTGCCTCCAGCGGTTTCGGTGGTAGCATCGGTTCGCCCGTGAGATGGAACATGGCCGCACCTTTCACGGGTACACGCTCTTCAGAATCCATCGTCTGGCTGCAATGTGCTCTGGCTTGTTTGGAGGTAGCTATCTTGCCCGATCTCTTCCTCTCCTTTTACTTGGGCACACCTTCCAGACCCTTCCTTAACCCCGGCCCTAGTGTTCCCTGGCTAAGCACTGTACGACCCTCGGCTAGTTGAGCCTGTGTTGAGGCGGCATCTTCAGGCGTGTCCTGTGAGGATTTCATGAAGAGAGACTTTTTGCAATCCCTGCAACGACCTTCCTGCCCGATTCATCATATGGTTGACTCATCATATCTAAGTCACAGTCATACGCGTTTGTATTGAGGAAACCCATTGGGTCGACCTCCATCTCATCCTCCATTCTCTGTTCTATAGGACCAATTACAGCAGACCGTACTATTGCACCCCCTTCATCACGTCGTCCGCCGCTCTCACCCGGCACTACAGGAGCTGGTAATTGCGTAGGCGGGGTGGTGGTCTCCGCACATGCTTGTTGATGTGCTCTCGGCCGGCTCTAGACGAATAAGATTCTTCGGCCATAGCAGCACCCAACCCTTGCAGATTCCAATCCATGGGGTCTCATCGTCCTCTCCCACATCTTTGTCTTGGAGGAGGCAAATCCTCGTGCCCGATTTCACACCGGACAAGTTAACCACAGAAGTGCCCAAAGGATCGGTGGTTGTGGAACGTGGATTGCAAGGGGTTCATTATCATCCCCTTTCCCACGTCCACCTTCTGGCCTTTCATCAAGTAGAGTATGGTGCACGGGGTTTCTTCAGCCTGCAAACACATATGTCTGTTGCGTAAAACATCCCAAAGGCAACTAAAATGGAATATTCTCTCTCTCTCTCTCTCTCTCTCTCTATATATATATATATATATATATATATATATATATATATATATATATATACATCCCAGCTATTCTGCAACCCATTCCTGAATAAGCTATTCAGGAACCGTTCCTAATCAAGACGAGAATGTATAGCTAATCGTGTAACTATACTAGTTAACTGTTGGGCGGACTTTTTCTGGCATCGTTTTTTCGCACTGTTTTTGGGTCGTAATTATTTAACTGCTAATCGGATTGATGCAACTGAAATACCTTTGGATAGCTATTGAGAAGGAGCAAAAAACTCATTTTGGTCATTTTCCCAAAATCGATCCGGTTTTTAAACAAAATTCAAAAAACTGAAAATCCATCAAACGAGTTGTCAATGTTGTTGTGAAAGGAATTTTCAAAGATTTTGTCGGAATGATGCATATGATATGCTGTTAGAAAGGTACCGATTAGCTTGAACTTTGGCATATATGACATGTTTTCGGATTTGCTACGGTTTAAGAGCAGTTTTCAAAAACCAACAACATTTTCGACATTTTTTGCCCGAATCGATACAAGATACCGCTAATCGTCATGTGAATAGCTAATTGACATATGCTTTGACTAGCTAATCGACATATGTTGACAAGCTAATCACGAGGCGAAGAAAATTGTTTTTTCTTCTATACTTTTATCTTCGTGTCAAGTTAACTTCCGGAGTGAAATAGCTAATCGCCAGAATCGCAAATAGCCAGCACCAAGTTAACTATGGGACTGAAAATGTTTTTTCTTTTTGATTGGGTCACACTAATCATGCAGTATGAAATACCTAATCGCACGCTGGCGAGCAAGCTAACTGCAATGGCTGATAATACTCTTTTTGCTTCTTTTGTTTTTAATTATTTTTTTCTATTTTTTCCCTGGTCAAGTTAACCGCCGGGACTAGAATAGCTAACTGTCGAGACTGGGATAGTTAACTGTCAGGATTGAAAATACTTTTTTTTTGTTTTTTGCCCGATTCAAGCTAACGGCCGGGAGTAAAGTAGCTAACTGCGAGGGATTGCAGCAGTTAACACCGTGTTAACTGCCGGGATTAAAAATATTTTTGTACCTCACGCAAGCAGGGGCTTGGCAAAATCATAGTTATGTACATCACTTAATTTTTTTGGATGCAAGATAACTGCAGCCAGTCCTTGAAACTAACTGCTCCATGAAACTGAGCATTGGCAAACTGCACACCGTGATCGCGCCGCTGGCAGCATGGGGGCAAGAGCTAATTGAGCAGTGGTATATGTTTATTTTTTACATAACTATCAGTCAAGCAAACTGCTCCTTGAAACTAAGCTAACTGCCAGGAATCACAACAATTAGCACCAAGTTAACTGTCGGGACTGAAAATGTTTTTCTTTTCTTTTTTGATTGGGTCACACTAACTGCTGGTATCAAATACCTAACTGCCCGGCGATGAGCAAGCTAACTCAAAGGGCTGATAATACTTTTTTTGCTTCTTTTGTTTTTTGTTCTTTTTATCTATTTTTTACCTGGTCAAGTTAACCGCTGGGATTGAAATAGCTATCTGTCGGGGTTGAGATAGTTAACACCAAGTTAACTGCGAGGATTAAAAATATTTTTTTCATGGTTTTTTGCCCGGTTAAAGTTAACCGCCGGGAGTGAAATAGTTAATTGCCGGGAATCGCGACAGTTAGCACCAAGTTAACTGTTGGGTTTAAAGATACATTTTTTATCTTTTTCTTTCTTTTTGCTGGGTCACACCAACTATTGGACTGATAGTGCTAACTGACGGGACTATGGCAGTTAACACCAAGTTAACTACCGGGACTGAAGGTACCAAATTTTTTCTTTTATTCTTTTTTGCCCGGTCAATACCGATTGGGACTAAAATGGGTAACTACCCAAACTGCTATAGTTAACACCGAGTTAACTTCATGGATCAAAGGTACTAAATTTTTTGGCAAACTTTTTGTTTGCTTTTTTTGCTTGAATAGCTGCGACCACCGCGGCTAACTGCTAGGGTAGCCGTAGTTAACTTCCACAATCGGGACGTCGAAATTTTGTTTTTCTTTCATCTTTCATATGATGAACATTTTTTCCATTTGATCCATAGATTGGATCGGGTTCCACTATCATTCAGATAACGGAACACCAACAAAGAAAGCGCCCAGGCTCAAAAAGTAGTAAAAGATCCCTCCCTAAATGGTTTACCTCACTAGTTTATCATTTCACATTATATTTTTATGAGTGGAACGACCATGGCTTCTCCTGAGTAAACTATTATAATAAGAAAAGTTAACTGCTACATCGGGACAAGTTAACTCCTGATGGATCCATACAAAAAGTATACTTCTCGGACTAAAGCTCCACGCAAATTCCTCACATGCATGCACACACAGCTTGTATAAAAAATTCGCTGATGTTTTACTAAAACTGGAAGAAAGACATGAACGCATACAAGCATTCAAAGCGAGAAGGTAATTGAAACCAGGGAAATTAATTACTCTCTTTTTTCAGCTGATTATATCCACGAAAAGTTAGCTCTTCGCGACCTCCAGGAAGTTAACTTCATCTCCTCGAAGAGGAGCGTGCATGACCTTCCCATAGGTGACAACCTCCTCTGCTATGTGTCACTCCACAACTGCTGAAAATAGGAAGCTAACTAAGCAGCAAACTGAATATAATAGGCCAAAATCATGGGGGCGCAGGGGTGCACAATGTCGCTGATTTGGCGCCGGAGTTGGCCGGAGGTGTGGTCCTCACGTGG
Organism: Aegilops bicornis; assembly: GCA_021605145.1. NCBI lineage: Eukaryota > Viridiplantae > Streptophyta > Magnoliopsida > Poales > Poaceae > Aegilops > Aegilops bicornis. The sequence continues at coordinate 306,058,058 of CM038671.1, read as the reverse complement.
TAGCAAGGTTGGGGATGAAGGACGATCTGTACTGCAAGGGTGAGCACCACCACACACACTCCCATGTCGCGCTCGAGCCGTCTTTAATCCCTGTCCTCCTCCTTCCATCGCACTACCATCTGACTACAATACACAGATACACACACATAGCTGCCGCAAAGTTGTAAGAGAGAAACCATCGCCTACTGCACTAAATCAAAAATCAAGCATCAGTTAACTGTGAAATATAAGCGATTAACAACAAAATTATGCTAACTTCAGAGGCCGTGCCGTGGTTGGGTGTGGCGATGCCATGCGGTGGCGCTTGGTTGGGTATGCCTTCCCTCGATTAATCGCAGCAGGAATATGGAGGCGCGGTGAATGCCGAAAGGTACCTCGCTTCTGTGCACCCCCGCCGCGCTAGAAGTAGATGACCTGGTTGTGACGGGTGGGGCTACCTGGCCATTGGAGGTGGGGAAGTAGTGCATTTTGGTGGGATGGTGGCGTCTGGCGGTCGTGATATCATCTGGGCAGTACGCATGGGCGGCGATTACAAGCCAGTCTTGATCGGCTGTGGTGTCGGGATGGAAGCAGAGGAGGGTGCGGAGTTGGGGCAGGGGATGCGTTGACTCGGTTGGAGACGGGGGTGTTCGACGGCGGGTGATGTCAGGGGCCGTGGTTTGTTGAAGAAGCAGGGCAGGAAGGGGGCTAACCGCCTGAGCGTTGGTGGCTAACTGCCAAGCACCTGGGGTGGATCCGTCACTGACGGGGAAGCGGAGACGTCGATGGCTGAGTGTCGGGAGGCTAACCTCCGAGCACCTGGGGTGAATCCGTTGACAATCAGGCCCTTGTGGTCCTCCTCCTCCTCGACGGGAAGCAGGATGACAGTGGTGAGGTTTCGATGGGGTAGCCCATGGGCTAGATCCGTTCATTGTGGAGCAGATAGGAGGTGAGCTCCTAGCAGCAACCACCGCTATCGTTCCAGAGCGCCCCTTTCCTCCAAATTTATGCTTCTCGAGGAGCTTACACTGGAGCACACGGCTAGCATGCAGCGAAGACCTGCTACACGCGACAGCGTGTGGGGATTCCTGGCGGCGGTGGTGGGAACCCGAGAGGCGCATGGCGGATGGAGGTAGATGCCCAAGAGGATTGGGGTAGGGACGCCGGGGTGGATGGGCGACGCGGCGGCGGGGCCCCAAGTGGCGTGCGGCGCGCAGCCGGAGGTAGATGGTTGGGAGGATTGGGGAAGGACACCGAGGTGGAAGGGCGGCTTGGCGGCGGGAGTCCAAGCGGCGTGCATCGGCCAGAGGTAGAAGGTTGGACAGGACATGGGAAGGGATGCTAGGGTGGATGGACGGCGCGGTTCTGAGCCGGACAGGCGCGCAGCGGCCAGAGGTAGAAGGCCGGGAGGGAGCGGGGAGGAGGTTGCAGAATAAGGTATTTAGGAACTCTAGAGGGAGCGGCCACCATATCATGATCCAAGTTAAATTTCTGGCAAAATGTAAGCGGTTTAAGAGCAGTTTTGAAAACTGTTTTTTCTTCATACAAAAACGTGAATCGTATTTTCGATCGCATTTCTAAACCGTTTATCGGAATAAGATAAATAATATAGCGTTGGAAAGCTGCTGCAAAACCGCTCCTTCGACATGTTGAAAGTTATCTCTAATTCCCTATGGATAAAGAGTAATTTTGAAAATCATAAAATTTTGCAAACCAAATAGCCGAGTTCGTATTTTCAATGTAATTTCTAAACGGCTAATCCATTTGAGGCAAATGATATGGAATTGGAAAGCTTGTGAAAATGCGCTACTTTTTCATGTTAACAGGTTTTTCTAATTTGGAATGGTTTAAAAGTAATTTAGAAAACGGTACAAGTTCCACCGAGTTCGTATTTTCGAGCTAATTTTTTAACCGTACATCCGAATGCAACAAAGCATGAGCAAATGTGAAACTTTTTTGTATATATTGTTTCTCCTAATTCCTTACAGTTTTAAGTCAAATTGGAAAATGAATGAAATGGTATTTTTGGCATAATTTCTACATACTTTAACGGAATGGGCCAAATAATATGTCGCTGAAAAGCTACGGAAAATGCGAAACTTTTTCATGTTGATGGTTTTCTCTGATTCCCAGCCGTTTTCAATTAATTGCGAAAATGGCGAGATCATTCGTTTTGCCTTTATCGCGAAACTGATTATTCGAAAATGCTCCGCGTGAAGAACCTGAACTTCTCGTCACGTTTTCTTGAACTTCACTCTGTTTTTCACGTGCTTTTCTTTTCTCGTATATCTCTATCCACGGCTCTAGCTCTCCATCCACTCACCGGAATTGAGCAAGTGATATACCGATAGAACGCTGCTGTAAACACGCAACTGTCGCATGTTGATCATTTTTTCATACTCACAATGATTTTAAAAGTTTTTCATCTGAAATTCATTCAGCCTAGTAATTGAACTTCATGCAATTTTCACGTTGAACTTCTATGACGTATTTTTGTTTGTACACGTGCCTGAACTTCCCTCTGTACGAACCCGACCTTCGGGCTATCTTTGCAACAAACAAAAAACGGGGCTAGATTGAACTTCCGTCAACATTGCCCAAATGGGGCTTGCGATATACCGTTGGAAAGCTATGGACACCAGTATCATGACCCAAGTTAAATTTTTGGCAAAATGTAAGCGGTTTAAGAGCAATTTTGAAAACCATTTTTTCTTCATACAAAAAACGTGGATCGTATTTTCGATCGCGTTTCCACATGTTGAAATTTTTCTCTAATTCTCTATGGTTAAAGACCAATGTGGAAAATCATAAAATTTCGCAAACCAAACAACCGAGTTCGTATTTTTGTTTCCATTTCTAAACGGCTAATCGAATTGAGGCATATGATACGGCATTGGAAAGCTTATGAAAATGCGCTACTCTTTCATTTTTAAAGTTTTTTCTAATTTTGAACGGCTTAAGAGTAATTTAGAAAACGGTACAAGTCCTACGGAGTTCGTATTTTCGAGCTAATTTTTTAACCATGCATCCAAATGCAGCAAAAAATATGGCGTTGGAAAGCATGAACAAATGCGAAACTTTTTGGTATGTATTATTTATCCCAATTCTTTACAGTTTTAAGTCAGTTTCGAAAATGGCGAAAAATGTACTTTCGTCGTATTTTGTACAAACTTCATCGGAATGGCACAAATAATGTACCGTTGAAAAGCTACGGAAAATGTGAAACTTTTTCATGTTGACAGTTTTCTCTGATTCTCAACCGTTTTCAAGTAATTTCAAAAACGGCGAGATCATTCGTTCTGCCTTTATCGCGAAACAGATTCGTCAAAAATGCATCGCGTGAAGTACCTGAACTTCTCGGTATGAAACCTTGAACTTCACTCTGTTTTTCACGTGCTTTTTTTGCCCGTAGCTCTCCATCCATGCACCGGAACACTCACCGGAATTGAGCAAGTGATATACCGATGGAAAGCTTCTGTAGGCACGCAACTTTCCCGTGTTGATCATTTTTTCATACTCGCGATGGTTTTAGAAGTTTTTCATCTGAAATTCATTCAGTGTAGTAGGTGAACTTCTGTGACAGATCTATTTTGAACTTCACACTGTTTTTCACGTGCTTTTTTGGCTCGTAGCTCTCCGTCCACTCACCGGAATTGAGCAAGTGATATACCGATGAAAAGCTGTTGTAAACACGCAACTTTCCCGTGTTGATTATTTTTTGATACTCGCGATGGTTTTAAAAGTTTTTCATCTAAAATTCATTGAGTGTAGTAGTTGAACTTCCTGCTGTTTCATTTTGAACTTCTTTGTTTTATTATTTATTAATGAGAAAACATATAAGTTTTTTTAACCTTCAAACTTATCTCTTTTTTTACTTTGAACTTCTTACAAAAATATGGTTTTAAATAAACAAATAATTTTCTAGGTTTTTAAATTTGAACTTCTAGGTTTTTGACCTTCTCGGTTATTTCAAATTGAACTTCTAGGGTGTTCAATTTGAACTTCTACGGTTTTTTCAATTTTTCTAGTTTTGTTTTTTTTTTGAAAAATCCATTTTTTACAAACATTTTTTGAACTGCTCTGTTATTTTGAGTTGGCCATCTCTCTTATTTTTTAGAAACTAGGAAAATCTAACATTTATAAAATTTGGTTATTTTTTAAAAAACAAGAAAATCCAAACGTTTTAATGAGCATCGAACTGCTCTGTTGTTTTAATTTGACCTTCTAGGTTTTACTTTTTAGAAATAGGGAAAATCTCCACAGCGTTGATACATTTTGGAGATAAACTTGGGGCGAAACCAACCTGTGAAACTGAAACCAGTGGACCAACACACCCGTTTTTTGCACCTGGAGATACAACCAGCTAGTACTCTATATCTGCATCACACACACACACACATACACACACACACACACACACTTTCAGTGTTATCTTCTTATTTTTTGATCTAATTCTGTACATGCCACATAACTCTTTGTTCAAATACTTATTTGTTATAGTTTTCCTGTTTTTTTATCCAGTCTTTTATCTTTGAACTTCAGCTATTTTTGTATCCGACTGTTATCTTTGAACTTCAGTTGTTTTTGTATTCGACCTGCCACACATTCTATTTTATAGGATCTCATCCAAATTCGTATTTTATATCAAAGAAAATGCCCTGTTGAACATACAGTGACATTCTTGCAAAGTGCATCCAAGTTCGCATTTAGAAGAAAAACATTCGTAAGCTCAATATTACTTATTCTCAAGGAAGTGGCAAGTTTTATAGTACCAAGATCACATTACACATACAGATACCAAGCCTAGTGGTTGACATACAAACCGCAGAGCTAATGGCTTTGGGCAGGCCATGATCATGCTTGTGAACATACGCCAAGCGAACACCTCCCTCTCACTTATTTTCTGATCGTACCTCTCCTGCTCGACCCGCTGCTTGAACTTGTCCTTGTCATCGTCGGACTCGCCGAGCACCGCCTCGTTGGTCTCCTGCACCGTCTCCTTTGCGCCCTCGGTGACGTCGTCGGTCTTCTCCATGGCCATCTTCAGGAACTCCTCGGCTGTCGTCCTTGCCTTCTCTCTGATTTTGCACAACGTGTCACTGTCATCGTGTTTCTCGGTCGAATGATACTGGCAATACTAAGGAAAGGTTATAGAGCACACTATCAAATGTACTTCTACTACGTACTTACTAGAGATAATTTCAGCATAGTCTGTGGTATGTAAATTGGACTAGAAAAAATGCATGCATATTCGACCAGCTACCTGAACATTTTGTCTTTTATCATTCGTATCCACTGACCTGCCGACTGTTATGCCTTCTTAAATACAATCTGTTTTCCTAGTTTTCTCTAGAAGGTCCTAAATTTTGAGCAGTCCTTTTCAAATCACATCCCTCCCATATACTATATCTGCAACTCTGTACGCAAGAAGATGCAACCACTTTGACAAATTCACAACACTAGATTGCTCTGCTACATGGTATTCACTTTCACTACTTCTGATGGCTCATGGAGTAACAGATCTCGGCACCGCCAGAGCAATGAAATGCTGAGCAGAGCATGGGATTCAGAAAATTAGGTGCAGTTGTGATCTCCGAACTCACCTCAGGCAAGAGAATGATGTTGCCAAGTGCGGGCAGGATAGAGGGGTCTCCCATCGCGCTCCATGAACGAAAGCAGCCTCTTCATCCCGGCGAGCCAAGGGATGCGTTGGGCCATGGGGGCCGGTGGCAGGAGACCAGTGGCGCTTGGGTCCGGGAGGTGGTCCAGCGGTGGGGGCTCCGGGAGGTCACGCGGGGGGTAGCCGGGAGGTCACGTGGCGGCGGGGAGCTGTGGAGATCGCGTGCGGCGCTGGGAAGATCGGCAATCTGGGCGGGGCAGGAGGCCCGATGGGACGGGTCCGGGAGGTAGCCCGACGGCGGGGTGGGGTGGGGGGTCCGGGAAGGTCGCAGGGTGGCGGGAGCCGAGGAGATGCATGCGTGGGGGGCGTGGGGGGCGATCTGGGGCGGGGCAGGAGGTTGGTGCTGAGGACGTGATGGGATCGAGGTGGGTGTTTTTTTAGTGAGAAGCATACTGATGCGAGCTAGGTAGCAGTTTGGGCGAGTTCAGAAACATCTTCGTCGCCTCTATATAGGGCGCCGTGATCAGAATAACTATTATGATCCTGGGATCAGAATAGTGTTACTCTATATATATATATATATATATATATATATATATATATATATGTTGGTGCGACATGGTATTACCGTGAGGGCGTCGAGCTTAGCCAAAGACGAAGGCCCACCTAGCGTGCCAAAGACTGAGGACGGGTTGCTATGAGGGGGAGCGACTGTGAGAGGAGGCCCGGTTACGTGAGCAAGTGACGGTGTGGTGGTGTTGTTGTTCATGGAGTTGATCCCGACGAAATTGGACAACGGGAAACCATGTGCCGTATTGTCTGGATTTTCCTTCGTCCAGTTGATGATAGCTGGAACCAAGTTAGTAGCGAAATCATTTCTGCAGGCAGTTACAGCTGCATTCAGTGCCTGTTGTAGCAACTCATTTTTCTCCTCGACTAATTTTTCGCGTCCTCAGTTGCTTTTTTCTCGACGGCAAGCTTCACCTTCTCGTTGATGTCCGCCTGACTAAACTTCTTTTTCTGGTTCTTGGCCTCCGGGCCCTTGATGTAAAACACCTTCCACGTGGCGCCGTCTCAAGCGTCGTGCACACGACCATATTGCGGCCGCTAGCCCAAAGGGAGTCCCTTAAGTTCGTTCAAGGCCCACTTGGGCCTCATCGGAGAAGTAGGGCTTTCGGCTGCAAGCTGGTGTTGCTTCTCCTACAGAAGGAGCATGAACCGTTTAGGAATGTGTAGTCGACTAGATATGGAGCTAAATGTAATGTGGTAAAAGAATAGTTACCAGTAGTCTAATCAATTTCCTCGTGATCAGGTTTGTGTAAAAAACCTTCTTTTCCTTGTCCCACTTGTAGCGAGCCCTGATGAAGTCACACTCCAAGGGGTTGGTGAACTTCGCGAAGGGGTCTGGGATACCCGCGGCTTCACGTTCCGGGTCCACCTTATCCCATATGGGCCTTTTACCGAGTTAGCCATGGCTTCTGAGGCGATGATTCCCCGTGTTCCTTTGCTGAAGGCTCTTGAATTTCGTAGCCTTAGCCTTGGCTGCCTCGTAGTGCAAGTGTCCTTGAACTTTTGGAACTCCTCTTCCGTAAGTGTCTGATTTTCCTCCAGAATCTTGGACAGGGGTTCCTCAGCCTCAATAGCTCGTTTCACCCTCCCTTTCCAGGAGGCCAAATAATTGCTGAACATGCCCATGGCGCGATTGTTAATCTTTTTCATCTTCGGATCATTCCATGGTTGTTCTATGTTATCATCCCGGTCGGGGAACTTGAATCTCCTGTGCAACTTCATCAGGAGCAGCTGCGTCAAATGTTCTTTACTCCTTAAGTCATCGTCGTTGATGCTCGCACATTCCCGTAGGATGCATCCTACTTGGTTCCCATAGCACTTGCGAGGTTCTTCCGTCTCTAATGGCTCAAATTTGCCAGGTGGCATATTTGTGATCACCAGTCTTCCAATCCCTAGTTTGTTAGGTTTTTGTATCCTCTGCTTCTTCAGCTACTTCCTTCCGGTAGCGGCATCGGCCAGTACCTTCCCCGCCCGTATCTTCCCTGCTAGTACCTTCCCCACCAGTCTCGGCGCCGCCATCGGTCTCGGCGCCACCATCGGTGTCGATGTCGGTGTCAGTACCATCATAGACGCCGACCTGCAAACCTTGAATTTGGAATTGCTTAGCAGTCAAATAGTCGAGGTACTCTTGTTCACCCTCATAATCCATCTCGTCTGCATCTTGGTTAGAAGGCCTAGTTTCTTCGTTGTTCGACATGTTTCCTATGATTAAGTCTCCTCATTAAATTCTAAAACTATGAAAAAAATGAGAAATGACATAAAAAAGAAATCTATGTTTGCCGGAATGTCGTTTCCAAGAAACTTGCAGCACTCGATATGCCTACTGTCTAGCACAAATCATGCCAAAATTCACGAAAAATTTCGGCATGACCTTTGCTAAAAAAATGGACATATCGAGTGCCTGAAATTCACCGGAACAGAAATGAATCAACATTCCAGCGTAACATAGTCCACTCGGATCATTTACCCTACACATAATCATCATGTCCAAATGACATGTCCAAATTCCAAATATGACATGGACAAAACATCACATGTCCACTTCAAATTTGCATATAAAAGGAAGAAAAATATAGAAGTTGAAGAAAAAACCTAGCTAAATTCATAACTAAACCTAATTAACCATCTGCCCTAACAAAAATCTAAGTAAATTAACCAAAAAACTAGCTACCAGAGAGAGGAGGAGCGGTGGGGGGCTTACAGAGGGTGCATGCCCGATGACGGCCGAGGATGGGAGGGGTCGGGGTCGGGGTCGAGCGCCGGGGCCTGAGCCGGGGTCGGGGTCGGGACTGGGGCCGTGGGCAAGCGCCGGGGCCGGTTGGGGTTAGGGTAGGAGCCGACGCCGGGGTCGGTCGGGGTCGGGGTCGGGGGCGAGCGCAGAGGCCCGGTGAGGGCAGGGCTCCGGCGCGCGGCGCGACGGGGGATTTGGGGGAAAAGAGGCGGGATGAAGAGAGGAGTGGGGATCAATTTTGGGGGTTAAGTGGGCATAGCAGTAGTGCATTTAGGGAAAACACGCTATAGCTACTCCAGGTAGCTATAGCGGTTTCGTGTAGAAACCGCTACAGGTATCTCGACTAGCTATAGCTCTTTTCTCACAAAAGCGTTGCTGCTATAACACCTATATAACAGTTTTCCTGTTTGTTTCCTTCTATTTTCTTTTCCTTTATTTTCTCTCACTTTTTTTTTCCGAGAGTAGTGAAGGAAGGGAACGCGATATGTATTGCATCATTTGACGGTTAAATATGTATACAAACTAGGAACATATATATTACATTATTGGACCCATACATATATATCGCATCATTTGACCGATAACATATATGTGGTTCCTCAACATTGAGGTTTAGTTTTTCAGTCAGCTTCTTTCCGTTCTTGTTCGTTGAAGAATAATTGAGCCCCTCATTGTGACTTTGCCTTTTCCATGGAGTATGATTTTTCTTAGGTAATGTAGTATTGATTCTTCTTTTGACGTATACTTCATCATCATCGTCATCTTCCCTCATTGGGTTGCCATACTGATCGTAGTCTTCCTCATTGGCGACTCCATCCATTCCAATGATCTTCCTTTTGCCTCTCCTCACGACAACACGACTGGGATTGCGCGGGTCGGTTATGAAGAAGGATTGTGTCACGTGCTTAGCGTGTACCCATGGCTCGTTTTTTGCGATAGCGTTCACGGTAGCGCTCTTGGCGTTGGGTATAGTCATGGTAGTGAAATTCCGGTTTTCTCTTTCGACATTCTTAGCCCATCTGACATGGAACATCATCGTGTTGTTCAGTCCAGAGTAGTCAAGCTCCCAGAACTCCTCGATACTTCAGTAAAATCTTTCGATTCTTGCCGTTATGTCGCTGCCGGTCATGCATTCCATCGTCACCCCTGAGTTTCGATCATCACTGTCCATATCTTTGGCCTCCATGTAGAACGTGTATCCGTTGATATCATATGCCTGATAGGTTACGAGGTTGGGCGAGGGGCCATGTGCTAAGGCGTATATGAGTAATCCGTCCTTACAGCCCTCCTCCGGGGGATTAGCAATAATATACTCTTTGAACCAATGCAGGAAAGTGGAGTTGTGCTCTCTAGTAACTTTGGCACCCGTCCAGCATACCCTCCGGTCACGATACTTCTTTGCGATAATTTCTTTATGCAGTGCCACGAAAGGATGTACCTCGTCTAGGTGTTTTAGCACTACCAAGTTTGCTATGTCAATGTCACTACGTCGATCTGAGTATGCCATGTGCAGTTCCCTGTGACCGTTGGAGTGACCTTCTCCTTCGAGCCTCCCATCGTGCTTGTTAACGGGCAAACCAACACTAACACCAGGCGGTTGGTCTGCGCCATATAGAAAATTCTCGCAGAAAGAGATGCACTCTTGTGTCAGATAGCCCTGGATGATGCTTCCATCCGGATGGGACATGTTACGAACAAATCCTTTGATGATCCCATTCATCATCTAAAACGGCATCATGTTGTGCAGAAATGACGGCCCCAGGTCTATTATGTCATCCACAATATGGACACACAAATGCACCATCACGTCAAAAAACGCGGGAGGGAAGTACATCTCAAGCTCATTCAGTATCACAACGATCTCTTCCTGTAGCCTTCGGAGCTGCTTCAGACTGATCGACTTTCGAGAGATGACGTCGAAAAAGTTGCAGAGACCAATAAGCGTGTCACGGACGTGCTTGTCCATTATCCCTCTAAGGGAAATAGGTAGTATCTACGTCACCATCACATCACAGTCATGGGACTTCATCCCTCTGAACATTTTCTTGTCCGTGTCTAGATATCTGCTTATCTTTCCACAGTAACCGGAACTAACTTTGACTCCGGTAAGGCACTTAAAGAATTGACCGATCTCAACCTGACTTAATGTGAAGCAAGAATGGGGGCAATAATCCTCTTTCTTTATTTTCTTGCCCTTCTTCTCCCGCGCCTCTTTCTCCGTCTCTTTCTCGTCTGACTTTTTACAGGGCGGCATGTGCAGATCTTCCCTGATTTTCAAATCTTGCTAGTCTTTTCTTGCCTTCGGCCCATCCTTGGTCTTATCCGACATGTTCATCAGTGTCGCAAGCAAGCTCTTAAGGACATTCTTACAGATATGCATTTGATCAAGGCAATGAGGTGTATCGAGTTTGTGTCAGTACTCCAAGTCCCAGAACACATACCTCGTCTTACATACCTTCAGTAGCGGCTCCGACGCGTTTTTCATCGTCTTTCCTGGCGCGATGCACTCCTTCCAGTTTTTCAACAGCTCATCGATTTCGGCACCGCTCCTCTTACGTGGAGGTCCTCGATGCTCATTGTGACCATTGAATAGATCTCCACAGTTTCTCCACGGGTCGTCCTGTTCGAGCCATCTTCATTGCCCCATGTACACGATTTTCCCAGAACCGCCATCTTACCTTGACTTTAGCTGCTGAGACGTCGTATCATCCATGCACCGCGTGCATCCGCAATATCCATGGCACACCTGTCCTGCGACATATCCGTAACCGAGATAGTCGTGCACCATCGTGATCAGCGCGGCTCTCATGTAGAAATACTCGCCTTTGCTGGCGTCCCATGTCTTGGCCGGTGTTTTCCATAACGTGTCTAACTCCTCTTGAAGTAGCCCCAGATACAAATTAATATTATTTCCTGGTTGTTTCGGCCCTTGAATAACCAGGGGGAGGTTGTACATCCATACAAACATGGGCCATGTGCTATGGTTGGTGTTCTGGTTGCCAAACGGATTCATGCAATCGGTACACGCGCCGAGCACGATGTTCCTTGCATCACATTCTAAATACCGATAGAAGCTGTTCAACGCTCTCCACTGGCTTCCATCCTCGATGTGTCTCAGCTTCAGATCATCTCCATCGTCGGGCTTCTTCCTCTCCGCGTGCCAGCGCATGAGCCTTGCTTCCTTCGGATCTACAAATACCGCTGGAGACGGGGAGTGATCGGTAAGTACCTTACAACTTTATGGGGAGATTTCTTCCCGGCCTTCTTGTATCGAGAAGCATTGCACACCGAACAACTTCTTTTGTCTGCGTGCTCCTTCTGATAAATTATGCAATCGTTGATGCATGCATGGTATCTAATGCGCGACAGATCAAGAGGGCACACGATCTTCTTGGCCTCATCAACACTAGTAGGACATAGATTCCCTGCAGAAAGAACATCCTTTAGGTACTTGAGATGCTCATCAAGGCTAGTGTCAGTCCATTTGTTTTTACCCTTCGCCTTCGTGGAGTTGGAGTGTGAAACTCAAGCGGGTCACCTCAGATTGCAACCATCATACAATGGAGTGTTCGAGTCTACCACCGGTTGCTCCAGCTTAGCCTCCTCTCTAGAAGCAGCTCTCTCAAGATTGCCTCCTCATGCGCAGTGCTTGAACATGAGGGTCTCGCATGATTGAACATAGTACCGACGAACTCTGCTACGTGGAGTCCATGTCGTTCTCTCCGCTGCCATGTCTGGCCCCTTCTCCTCCGCCATGTCCAGCCCCTTCTCCGCCACCATGTTCGGCCTCTTCCCCGCCGCCACTATCGATCATCTTTTCATCTTGCCCCGTGTCGTCATTGCCTGACCCGTCGGCGTCCTCAACATCTTCATCCTCATCTTCAATTATCCACCGAGTATAGCCATCCATGAAACCAGTCATGAGCAAAAAGCGCTCGACACGACCATCGCCATAGGGTCGAGCCAAACTATTCCTTTGCCTTTTCGACACGGACATAAAACCTCTGTCCGTTATTTTCTTTCATTTCTTGCACCGCCGACCACAACCACCTGTCCACCATCGCTCCAATCGACCATCATGAACGTCCCGCACGGTAATAATAAACAAATTGATTATAAAAATGCGTGCATGCATCAAAGTCATACAAAAATTCGCATGACCTTCCCTAAAAATAGGACATATATATATCTAGAGTTTGCACGTAATTCGCCGAAACGGAAATAAATCGACATTTCGGCAAAACATAGGCAACTCAAAAGCACAATTTGGCATCAACTCATGCCACACACACAATTTCCATCATATTGCACACACATACACATATTTCCATTTTGCAAAAGCATGAAATTTTAATCACCTCTATCTCGAGATCGAGCACACGGTGGAGATGATGATGTAGGGAGATCAAAAGTGCACAAAGCTCTTCTTGACAAAGATAGATCTAGTTAGGGGGCAAATAGGTCACTTGAATAAATGCTACATCTACCTAGCTAGCTAATTTGGGAGGAGACAACTTCAACTAGTTGAGGGGGAAGGAAAAAAGAGAAAGGAGATGCATTAATGGAGGTGGTGTTAGTTAGCTAGGAGTAATGAAGAGAGAGAAAGGTAGGTAGAAGAGGGAGAGTAATGGGGGGAGAAGTATTGAGGAAGAAGAAGAGTGAGAGAGGGAGGATGTGGGAGGTAGGGGAAAGGGAGGAGAGGAGATGGGTGAGGGGAGGACGTATGGGTGGGAAAATGTGGTGGGGTGCTGCGTCTTAGCAGTAGCGCTGGAGGAAAAACGTGCTACTGCTAGGAGCGTAGCAGTATTGCCCTTTCGTCACACGCGCTACTGCTAAACGGGCCAACCGTGTGGACAATTTCAAAATTAGCAGTAGCGACGTGACTAAAAAGCGCGCTACTACTATTGCATTAGCAGTAGTGCGCATCATGACACCGCGCTGCCGGTAAACTTAGGTTGTTGGGTACTGTCGGTAGATTTTGGTAGCAGCGTGGTTTAGACATCACGCGCTACTGCTAAATTTACATCAGTAGCGTGCTTTTTCTTAACATCGCTACTGCTAATTAGCAGTAGCGCCTCTTTTTGTGCCGCGCTGCTGCTAAGATTCTGTGCATAAGGTTTTCCATGGTAGTGTAAGGAAAAAGGTTAGAATGGCGCTGGCGGGAAGGGCCGAGGCGGTGAAGCAAATCGCCCCGGCAAGGTTCCTTGGAACCAAGGCAAACCCGCCAGGGGCCGAGAGAAGGAGGATTGCAATGATAAAAGGGATGGAGGGGATGAAGAGGAAACTAGCGAGCAGGAATTCGAGAAGGCCGCTGACGACCTGTGTATTCACGGGGGTGCATCTCTGCATTCCTCTCACCGCCAACTTAAATAGTGGGTGCATGAGTTCAATGCCGTGGAGCCAACGACAGATTCTCGGAAGCCGCTCAAGTGGTCACGCACGCCCATCGTCTTTGACGAAGGGGACCACCCTGACCGCACCATCGCGGTAGGGTGCTTGCCGTTGTTGGTCTCACCAATGATCCGCATCCTCGAAGTCACAGAGATGTTGGTTGACGGAGGTGCCGAGTTGAATCTCGTTGCCCCAAAGGTCATCCACAAACTTCGGATAGCAGAGGAAGAGCTCAAGGTCACGAGCACATTTCAAGGAATCAACCCCGGCAGGAGTCGTCCTAAGGGAAAGATCATGTTGCCAGTGACATTCGGGGGAGAGTTGAATTACCAGCTGAGAAGATTGTGTTTCATGTGATTGACATCCCCCTGCCGTACAACGGAACCCTTGGACGCCCAGCTCTGGAAAAATTCGTGGTGGCATCCCACTATGCCTACAACACCTTGAAGATACCAGGGTTGGTGGGCGTCATTTCCATTTTGTCAGATGAGAAGGACACAATTATTTGCGTGGATAAGATGTACCGGGATGCAGTCACGATAGAGGCCGCTGACTCCGTGGTTCCCGCCAAGGAAAGCAAAGGAAAGAAGAAGGCTAGTAGGGATGCCGACAATGAATCCTGGAAATGTTCCTCTTCGGAGTATGTTGCGGCTGTTGAAGACTTGCCGGAGAGTTCCAATTGCAAGAGATCCAAGGCTGCTACCCCCATGTGAAAAATGCCCGGCAAGGCTTGCTGGCGCTGATGGTACTTTCACTATCAGTACCACCCTTGATGACAAATAGTAAAGTGCACTCATTGACTTTCTGCGGGTGAATATCGATGTGTTTGCTTGGCAACCATCTGATATCCCTGGTGTTCCTAGGGAGGTAATCGAGCACCACCTTGCTGTTTGCCCACATGCCTGACCCGTCAAGCAGAAGGTCCGAAACCAAGCCTTGGAGCGGCACTAGTTCATTGCCGAGGATATCAAGAAACTTGAGGCAAGCAAACCCAGTTGTCGTGCGCAAAGCTAATGGGAAATGCAGGTTTGGCATAGATTTCACGGATCTAAACAAGGCATGCCCGAAAGACCCATTTCCTTTGCGGCGCATTGATCAGAATGTGGATTCCACTTCCGGATGTGATTTTCTCTCCTTTCTGGATGCATGCTCTGGATATCATCAAATCTTTATGTCCGAGGAAGACGAAGAGAAGACCTCATTCATCACCCCATGTGGCACATGCTACTTCGTGCGAATGCCTTTCGGATTGAAGAGTGCCGGATCCACTTTTGCGAGAGCAGCCCAGATTGGTTTTGAATCACAGTTGCACAGTGAAGCTTACATGGATGATATTGTGGTCAAGACCAAGGACAGCTCAACCCTGATCTAGGACTTAGAAGAAACGTTTGCTAATCTGCGCAAGATCAACTTGAAGCTGGACCTGGAGAAGTGTGTGTTTGGCGTTCCCTCCGGTAAGCTACTTGGTTTCTCTGTATCCCATCACGGGATAGAGGCCAACCCCAATAATATCAAGGCTATCGAGTAGATTTAGGCACCCAAGACAGTTAAGGATGTGAGGCGTTTGACAGGATGCGTTGCTGCGCTTAGAAGGTTCATCTCCAAGTCTGTCGAGTGCGCCTTGTCGTTCTTCAAAATTTTGAAGAAGGCAAGACCCATGAAGTGGACTCCGGAAGCAGACGCAACACTGCAAGATTTGAAGACCTACTTGTCTTCTATGCCCACTTTGGTTGTGTCAGATTTCGGGTTCCGGCAGACCCTCTAGGTTCGAACTCTGGGGTGCACGCGGAGATCGCACCTTCAACCTACCTACGCCTCGTCGCCTCGCAAGAATCTAAACTACACAAAGAACAACACAAGGGACACGAGGTTTATACTGGTTCAGGCCACCATTGTGGTGTAATACCCTACTCCAGTGTGTGGTGTGGTGGATTGCCTCTGGGGCTGATGATGAACAATACAAGGAAGAACAGCCTCGCGAGGGTCTGTTCTTAGCTGGTGCGATGAACTGCTAGGGGAGTTCAGTCGCCTCTCTTTCTATCAGGTGTCTATCCTCTAGCTCTGGTCTCGATCTCTCTCTCTATCCTTCTCCCTCCTTCCTTTCTATCCGGGCCCCCCCTTGCCTCGGTGGTGGCTAGTCCTATTTATAGTGGGAAGCCCTGGGCCTCTCCCCAAATATTGAGCGGGAAGGGCGCCAACAATTGGCCATTTTGAAGGGGAACATCTAGTGTACACTTATCCTGACTAAAGTCGGTCCTCGCCTGCCAAAGACTCTGACGGTGACGCCGGCTTGGGCTCCACAATGACCTCCTTCCTACCGTTCTGCTGGTCTTGGTCTTGTTGCACCGAAATGGTTGCCTTTGCCTGCTGCCTTGGCCTACGTTTGCCTCCTTTGCACCAAAGGGGAAATGAGGACACTGCACGGGCTGGCGCCTGCCTGGCGCCCTCGGTCGTCATGGCTTGCGTCATGGGCACCTCGCGAGGTACCCCGCCTTGATCTCCGCCTCCTCGCGAGCCAGCCTGAGGCGGCCGTGCCTGAGGAAGCTTCCTGTTGTCTGCCCCGCGAGGCTTGGCCCCTCGCGAGGGTGTTGAGCTTGTGTTGATGAAGATGGGCCGTACTGGGCCGCCCCTTGAGCCACGCCATGGGCGCAGCGAGCAAGTCTGGTACCCTCTCGTTCCCGAGCGCCCCAGTTGCTCCCAAACCACAAGAGCCGTTGCTGCTATACCTGGAGGCAATTAATCAAGTGGTTAGTGCAGCACTAGTGGCATAGCAGGAAGTGGAAGAGGGAGCAGCCTCAGCCAGTGTCCCTTCTGGGGGAGAGAGTGAGCACAACCCGGCAAGGCCAGATATGGATCAAGACAAAGAAGAGCATGATAGCGGAGGCAACCCCAAGGACGCGACAACGAAGAAAGTGGTGCAGCGCCCAGTGTACTTCGTCAGCTCCCTATTGCAGGGGGCTAGGTATAGGTACTCTGGTGTGCAAATGTTGATTTTGGCCTTGACATGGCTTCAAGGAAACTGCTCCACTACTTCCAAGCCCACAAGATTATGATTGTCACCCGCTTCCCTTTGCAAAGGATACTCTGAAACCCTGAGGCTACCGACAGAATAGTGGAGTGGGCATTGGAGTTATCCAGCTTTGGCTGATGTTTGAAAGCACATCAACAATTTATAGCAGGGAATTGGCAGAGTTTATTGCAGAATGGATGCCAACCCCTGATGAAGAGGTACTAGAGACAGTTATTCCCGGTAAGGTAGCACCCCAATAATGGATCATGTACTTCAATGGTGCCTTCTCCCTACAAGGTGTAGGGGCTGGCGTGCTTCTCGTTACTCACTCGAGAGAACCTGAAGTACGTCGTCCAGATGCATTTTCCTCGGGAGGAGGCGACCGACAATACTGCAGAGTATGAAGGGCTGCTTGTCGGGCTCAGGATTGCCACCGAATTGGGGATCGATAAGCTGATCATAAGAGGAGATTCACAACTTATGGTGAGACAAGTCAACACGGATTACCAAAGTCCATTGATGGAGGCATACGTTGAGGAAGTGAGAAGCCTGGAGTAGCGCTTTGACGGATTGCAAACACAGCACGTACCCTGTGCGGAAAATAGCATTGCTGATCATCTATAAAAGTGAGCTACGCAGAAGCTTCCTGTGGAACCAGGAACTTTTGTTCTCCATCTTACTCAGCCCGGAAGAGGAGGAAACTGGACTCCGGCAAGCCTCTCCCAGTAGAGCCTCCCGGGTCTCCTGGCAGAGAGCTTGACGGGAACAACTCCCATTTAGCTGTTGAGCTACCCCCTCCCACCAGACCACCGGTCCTCATGGTCGAGGGGTGCGCTCCCACAAAGGAGGAGGTGCCTCTAGTCCTCGTTGCCGAGCCCCAGGCTCCAACTTGGGCACAACACATAGTTCATTTCCTCCAAATCGAAGAACTTCTCGAAGAGCAAGAAGAATCTGAAAGAGTAGCCTGGAGGGCCAGCATGTATCAGTTTGTCGATGAAACACTGTACATAAGAAGGTCCAATGGTGTGAAATTGAAGTGCATTTGCCGGGTAGAAGGAAAGGAACTGCTGGAGGAAATACACAAAGGCGTGCGGCTCCCACATTGGATCAAGGAATTTTGTTGGGAAAGCACTCTGGCAAGGATTTTATTGGCCCACAGCCCTCCAAGATGTGGTCCATCTGGTCATCAAGTGTGAAGCCTGCCAGTTCCATTCCAAGAATATCCATCTGCCTGCCCAAGCTCTTCAGACAATCCATTTGTCATGGCCGTTTTCGGTTCGGCGGCTCGATATCCTTGGCCTTTTCCCACGTGCTGCCGGGGGCTTTGAATTCTTGTTTGTTGCAATCAACAAGTTTACAAAGTGTCCGGAAGTAGAAGTCGTGAGGAAGGTGACTGTCGGTGTCAAAACCGGCGAATCTCGGGTAGGGGGTCCCGAACTGTGCATCTAGGATCGATGGTAATAGGAGACGGGGGACACGATGTTTACCCAGGTTCGGGCCCTCTCTATGGAGGTAATACCCTACTCCCTGCTTGATTGATCTTGATGAATATGAGTGTTACAAGAGATGATCTACCACGAGATCGTAATGGCTGAACCCTATCAGCCTAGCCTATGTGTATATGGTAATGAATGTCCCTTATCCAGACTATGCGCTCCGGTTTATATAGACACCGGAGAGATCTAGGGTTACATGGAGTCGGTTACATAAGAAGGAATCTTCACAGCTGGTCGCCTAGCTTGCCTTCCACGCCAAGGAGAGTCCAATCCGGACACGAGTATGGTCTTCGGTCTTCATGTCTTCACAGCCCATCAATCCGGCCCATGGATAACAGGCTGGACGCCCAAGGACCCCTTAGTCCAGGACTCCCTCAGTAGCCCCTGAACCTGGCTTCAATGACGAGGAGTCCGGCGCGCAGATTGTCTTCGGCATTGCAAGGTGGGATCCCCTTTCTCCGAACTCCAAGATAGTCTTCGGATGCGATGATAGTTTCCGGACCTGGTATAACCGCAGAGATAATATAATATTTGCACGAATCTAGTATGTTGATCGCTTATTTACAACACGACATCGTGTTTGTCCGGTCATAATTTCGAACCGTTTTTCATCTGCCATCCCATGTTTCGAGACGCGGTTGCTATTGGCACGTCTTATCGAAGCAGAGATCGTGTCCCCTTATTGCGGGATTCTCATCAATGCGGGCATGGGTAACTCAACCGTTCCGTTTATACAGCCCTTGGGAATAGGCGAGTCTTTAGAACGAGTGGGGAGGCGCTTGACATTCGCGACCTTTATAAGGGGATGAGGACACTCTCCCTTTTCCCACACCCTTCTTCATCTCCAGTTCTTCCGTCCTCGAGCTCCAGCGCCCAAGCTTTAGTTTTTCCTCGTTCGAGAAGGCACTCCAATCATGCCCGGATCTGGAGCTAGAGGCAAGTGGATGGCCTCTTCCGTCAAGAAGAAGGACATCACGGGGCTCCGGGAGGCCGGCTGTTTAGCCAAGGAGATTGCTCACCAACTCCCTGCGAGAGGGAAAATCGTCCCTACCCCCGAGCCCCATGAGAGGGTTGTGTTTCTCACACATTTTGTCCGCGGGCTGGGATTCCCCCTTCATCCATTTGTCCGTGGATTGATGTTTTACTATGGGTTGGACTTCCACGATCTGGCCCCCAACTTTATACTCAATATCTCAGCATTTATCATTGTGTGCGAGGCCTTTCTTTGCATCCCACCTCACTTCGGCCTATGGCTAAAGACCTTCAATGTGAAACCGAAGGTGGTGAGCGGTCAACAAGCAGAGTGCGGAGGTGCCATGGTGGGCAAAATGCCCAACGTCACATGGCCCGAAGGCTCCTTCGCGGAGACGGTGAAGGGATGGCAGTCGGGGTGGTTTTACATCACCGAGCCGCGTGACGCCAATTGGGTAGCAGCCCCCGAATTCTGATCTGGAGTTCTGATGCGGCTCATTTCCTGGCAAGAGAATGGCCTGACCTGGGGATCCCTGGACGAGATAACTGGGCTCTAGACATGCATCCAGAACATGATAACCAAGAAGATCAAGCTTGTGAATGTGATCCAGGTCATGCTCATTCGCCGGATCCTTCCGTGTCAACACCAGACTTGCTATTTGTGGGAGTACGACCCCGCCGAGCACCATACGCTGCGAGGGCTCTTAGGCACAACACACGAACATCTGGAAATCGCTCTTCAAGGCGGGCGAGACGCCCCCGCCCACGACTGAAAATCGCGGGCTTAGCTCAAAGTGCTAGGCCAATTTGGTAAGTCTTTTAATGCTTTCGAGGCATACCCTTCACCAGCATATTTTGAGGATGGATACTGAGCTCCTCCATCTACTTTACCAGGCCTAGATCAAGGTGGCGGAGCAGATTAGCTGTCCGGCTCCGCTTCCTGAGGAGGAAGATTTCACACTTCTGATGAAGATGTTGTTTCCGGCGCCGTATGACGTGCCGGAGAAGACGGCCAAGAAAGCCGCCAAAGGGGCCAAGAAAGGCCCTTGACAAAAAGGCGCGCCGGACATGTCATCCGAGGAGGAGACTTCCTCTTCATCCGATGACTACGACGAAGAGGAAGAAGAAGAAAACGATTCCCCACCTGAGGTGGGGAGGAAGAGAAGGGCGGTTCCCCCGGATCCGGAGGCGAAAGCGCCCAAGAAGGTTAAAGGCTCCCAAATGGATAACTCCGTGTGGGATATTGATAGCAGTCCGGAACGACCTCGCCTGACCAAGCCTCGGGCCGCTTCGTAAGTACCAGAATCCGCAAACGTATGGCCTTCCTGTTTTATAGTATTGACATATTCTAAGCCTTGTTAGTGCAGTCCGGCACGTGATGGCTCCCCGCAGTCCTCGACTGAAGATTCGTTGGGCTCGAAGGAGAGGGCTAGCACATCTCCGCCACCTGCTCATTCCGTCTCACCCAAGGGTGATGTCGAGGTGGTGTCCAAAAAGACTTTCCCAGGCCAAGGGGAGATTCCGGAGATCGTCAGGGTGACGTCCCAGGATGATTTTTTGGCCGCCGGACATGTGGGGGAAAAAGTCCCCATGGGAACTGGTGACGGGGCCCGAGTTCCCTTTGGACCTCAGCCGGATACCATCCCGGAGATCTACACAGCTCCAGGGTCCAGCGAACGGTTTTCCCTTCAAGGAGGGAATGTGCCTGTTCCACCGGTGACCTCTGTCCAACCAGAGGCGCCGAATAATCTGCTGGAGGCGCTATGAGGCGCCTCTATTGTGGATGAACATCGTGTCCTTATGGACACGGTGATAGAGAAGGTTCAGTTTGTCAAAAGTGGACTGACTAACGCCTGCACTAGCCTTCTAACGGGCTTTGAGGTAAGTGATTGTAAAAAATATCACAGTATAGACAGTAGCCCCTGATGCTCTGTTTGGTGTTCGTGAAGAAAAGCCGAACAGAGATCGAGAAGAAATATCGCAGGAGTCTAACATGAGTTGTCTATGTGAATAAGCAGGTATCACTTAAGGCAGCCACTGCTCATGCTGCGGAGGTCTCCGGACTAAAGCAGAAACTGGAGCGGGCCGAGGAGGAGCTCGGCCTCGGGAAGAAGCAGATGGAGGAGAGCCAAGGTATGCAGTAACCTATAGGTATATTTCTAGAAAATGAATAGTCCAAATGCACTAAATTGTCACAAAATTTATTAGGTGCCGCGACCGTGGTGGAAACCCTTAAGAAGGCGCTAGCCGAGGCCGAGGACAAAGCGGCCAAGGAACGCGCCTCGCGCGAGAAGCAAGAGGCCCGGGTTGGCGAGGCGGAGCAACAACTCCAGGGCGCGATGGAGAGATTCGAGTCCCTGGAGCGCGATTGTAAGGCGCAAGAGTCCGAATTGGCGAAGGTCCGCGAGAGCGCATAGGATGCACGAGCCGAGGCCCAGAGCGCCCTCCAGGACATTCAGGCGGCCAAGATGATTACGGCGGGTAAGTCTTTCACCATGCATAGCAAGTGTATAGAAGAAACGTTCCTTGTACTTATCCTGAATTTGGATTTTCCAGGCGCATTTGCGGATCTGCCGCACAGTGTATCGGATGCTGCCGAGTATTACAGAGCCGAGGAAGGGATGTCTACGGAGAAGCTATTATGGTCCCAACATCTGGGATCCAAACATCTGGTACCCTTCAGCGACCAGCTAAAGCAGTTAGTCGAGCTGCATAGGTTGGCAGAGCTAGCCATGAAGGACCTGATAGTCCGGCTATCGCCTGCTGATCCTATACCTAGCAGCTACTTCAGACTTGTGCAACGGCTTGTGAGTGCCTGTCCGCAGCTCGAAGCCGTGAAGCGGTCGGTCTGCATTGAATGTGCGCATATGGCCTTTGCCCGCGTCAAGACGCATTGGGCGAAGCTGGATGCCAAGAAGCTGATGACTGAGGGACCGCCGGAGGGCAAGGAGCATGGTCGACCCGAGCACTATTTTGACGATGTTCTGGAGGGGTCACGCCTTGTGGCGGAGGAATGTTTGAAGGATGTTATATTCCCATGAGAACATGTGTATTACCTTGTTCTGTAATATGGAACAATGATATTATGTAGTATAATGTTTATGATTTAAATTATACCTTCTGTGCGGCCGTTTATTAAATCTGACGGTTGACTAGTCGTTGGCTTCGGCCCCCACGTAGATAGTACGGGGGTGTTCGGGATAAATCTAAACACTCTTTACTCCACATTTTGGTCCTTAAAGGAGGTGTTTAGCACAACGAACAAGGCAATCGGACTATGCGGCCTTTACTGCCCTCACTTAGCCATAGGAGTTTGACAATTAATAAAGTTGGCGAAGCCCCTAGTGTTCGGCAGGACGAATTAGGGGCATTATACACGCCTAATCGGAAGAACTGAATCTTCGCAAGAAGCGGAAAAAATCTCCAACGATTTGGAACGTCTCGAATAGCTGACCGGCTCTCGCCGCATCATGACAGTCAGTTTTCGGCTTTCTCTACTGAGGTGCTCATCCGGAAGAACCGGGACACAATCGCAGTAGTTCTCCCTTTACTTCCCTAGCCTATGTAGGTAAGGTAGTAAGCACAGGAGCCGGGCAACCCAACTATTGACCAAAGACATGATTCAGAGCCGATGCATATAATGCTATAAGTTTGGGGTGCCGAACTATACTGTAAAAGTGTTCGGACTTTTATTGCCGTGATGCAGGGTGTAATGAAGCCCCTGGCGTAGTAATACATACCATGGTGTACGTGTGCAATGAGTAATAGGTGAGGAAACGGGAAAATGAAGTAATAAGCTGACGCAACCGTGTATTCACAATTGTGGTGTAACTAGTACGTCGAGGCGTACTTTGTACCAGTAATGCGATAAGCAAGTAAATCTATTTAACACGCCGCCACCAAGGGCGAGCTACATGCAAGTATGAAAAGCAATTATGGTGTTAGTTTAGTAGAGACCACCTGGGGATTCCCTTGTAAGCCAGAGCTCCCTGCGTCCTTGGTGTGTTCTGCTGGCGGATTGTCCGTGTATGTCAGGACCCCGATTCTAAGTCACACCGATCTAGCCTGTAACACCTCATATCACTTTGCGACCTCACGCACGGTATTCCCACGGGTGTCGCCTTACCATGGCCCGGGACCGTTTGCGCCTTTTGGCTCACCTATATGATAGTGTCGCTAGCATCCATATGAAAGAGAACCCGGGCCGACATGACTAGTCGTGAACCCAAAGTGGCACTAACTTATGGGGACAGGAGCATGTCGGTCGGCCAGCGTCTTGAATCATGGCTGTAACCTTTGAGCTAACAGGACTCCGGGAACCCCGGCTGTAGCAGGCTAGGCAGGACTCGGATGTCACAGCGTGACATTTCCCGAAGGGACAGAATCTGAGAAAAAAGTGAATCACATGCCGGCCAGTCAAGTGTTCCGGAGCAGTAGTGCTGGGCTAGCAGGACTCCGGTAAACTGGGCTGTAGCGGACTACCATGGCTCGGTGGAAGCACTAGACTACATTTCCCCATAAGAGAGGCTACCAAGGATATACAACTAGGTTTTCAGATCCCACACATAGCAATATACATTACACGTACGCATAACATGCAAGTATGTGTTGTACAACATGGCATCACAACATAACGCAAACTCATATAGATAAAGGCCCAGAAGAGCCACATAGCATTGAATACAAACAGTGGTCACATGACCCATCATTCAAAGCATACAAGCAACGGAAGCATTACATGTCTGAATACAGACAACTACAAAAGAAAAAGGCTGAGAAGCCTGACTATTTACAAGACCCTCCCAAGGGTACAAGATCGTAGCTGAGGTAACAAGCTACTCGTCGAAGTCCAAGCGGAACTACTAGTAAGACCGAAATCTCCGCTGCAAAAACATAAATAAAGCAACGTGAGTACAAAGGTACTCAAGAAGACTCACATCAGATCCTATCATACATGCATTTGTATCAAGAAGGTAATGTGGGGTTTAGTTCCAAAGCAAGCCAGCTTTGACTCGGTGGCTATCCCGTTTCTACGACTACAAGAACATCTTTGAGGTGATATATGCACACGAGTCCACTAGTCACCACACAATACACTACTATGGATTCATCTCGTCTCCCTACGAGAAGGCCATCCATAGCACTCACACTTGTCTTGAGCATTTTAGAGTATCCACTTCAAGTTGTCTATGTACCACGTAAGCATCCAAGAAGTCCATAACCGCGGACCCGGCTATTCGAATAGATCATGTTAAGCCTGGCGAGGGTGTCGTCCACGACCTGACTAACCACACAAGACTCTAGTCCAGGTTTGTCGCCTATTCGGGTTCCATCCGCAAGGAGATCCGGTCGGGGTGTCGCTCACGGCCCCAAACGATGTGTGCACGGTTCCCAAGCCCACCTCGCCGGAGGGATCTACGCTTGGTACACCGTGCTACTTGTGCCTAGTCTGTCCCAAGCCCACCTGGCCGGGTGCCACTTGGTAGACTACTAACACTACCTACAAACACCAGAAACTAGTTGCGACTCCTGGACAGAGACCAAGTTGGTTAATAAGACGAGAGGGCTTGGAGCGCTCGGAGCCCAATGTGTGGTACTATGGAGTCATTGGACAACATACATAGAACTCAGTGCTTAATGACGGTTCCAGTGAGACAACCCACCATGTACTCCTACATGGCCTCTCACCGCTACCTTTACCAAATCGTATTCACACACTTAACTCCCGGATCGTAATCGTAGCACTGCACTCCAATTCATTCCCAATGAATTAGACCTGACACAACTCTAAGCAATAGCAGGCATGGCATGGTAGGAACACAACATGGCTCAATCAACTCCTACACATGCTAGTGGGTTTCAACTATTTACTGTAGCAATGACAGGTCATGCAGAGGAATGGGTTCAACTACCGCATCACAAAGTAGCAGATGAATCATTGTTGTCCTAATGCAATAAATGAGAGTAGGAGCAAGAGAGTAGGATTGTATCGGAATGAACAAGGGGGTTTGCTTGCAGACACGGAGAGAAGGCGAGGGGAAGGCGGTGGCTGCGGCTACGGTGAATGGCGGCGACGGCAGCGCTCGGGCGTTTGCGGGGGAGGGCGAGAGAGAGGAGGGGAGGCCACTGGAGAGAGGGAGAGAGGTGCGGGGCGGCGCGTGGCGTCGCGCGGGGCATCCAGGCGACGAGGAGGAGGACAGGCAGGCAGGTGCCGTGGCGCGCGGAGCGCGCGCGCGCGCCGGGCACACGCCTCGCCTACTGGCACGAGGTGGAGGACGGTGCGGTGGCCAGTGGGCTGGGCTGGCCAACTGGGCCGGCCAGGCCGCACAGGCACGGGCTGTGCAGGGAGGTAAGCGCCAGGTAAGTCTCTTCTCCCTTTTATTTTTCTTTTCTATTTTTCTGACATTTGTTTGGTTTAATAAAAATACTAAACCATTTTATTTTCTTATGCCAATTTTTGTAGGGGCTAGTGGCATTATTCCAGAGCTCCTCCATAACTAGCATAATTTTTGGACATATATTATATATATATAAGTATATATCCAAAGCAATTAATTATTGGATTAATTCCAAATGCCCAAAATAAATCCTTATGAGCTCCTAAAAATATTGGTTTGATTTTTATCTCTGTCAAATATTTTCAGAGAGCAACATGAGCATTTTCTTGGACCCTTTTGGAGCAATTTTTATTTGGGTCATTTCCAGAAATGATTCTGAGGGTTTCACAAATCCCCAATTCAAATTTAACTAGAATTTAAACATGATGCACACATGACTAGCTAGTCTAGGTCATACCAGAACTAGGGATGTGACAACTCGCCCCCACTTGAAAAAATCTCGTCCCGAGATTCAGGGGTCGACGGAAAGAAAGCGGGGTACTCCAGTCGAAGACGATCTTCTCGCTCCCAAGTAGCTTCTCTCTCGGAATGATGAGACCACTGAACCTTGAGAAACTTGATGTTCTGACGTCGGGTAACACGCTCTGCTTGATCAAGAATGCGAACCGGGTACTCTCGATATGTGAGGTTATCTTGGAGATCAAGCATTTCGTGGTCCACTCCACGGATGGGATCCGAGAAGCAACGCCTGAGTTGAGAGACTTGGAAGACATCATGGACTCGAGAAAGATGTGGGGGTAGTTCCAACTGGTAGGCAACCTCTCCTCATTTTGCGAGAATGCGAAAAGGACCAATGTAACGAGGAGCCAACTTGCCCTTGATACCGAAACGATAGGTACCCTTCAAAGGAGTAACCCGAAGGTAAGCTTTGTCGCCAACTTCATAAGTCATATCCTTATGATGACGATCATCTTGGCTCTTTTGACGAGATCGGGCTGTTTTCAAATTCTCACGAATGATGCGAACTTGCTCTTACGCCTCCTGGATCATGTCCGGTCCAAAGAATTGTGTTTCACCGGTTTCTGACCAGTTCAAGGGTGTTTGACATCTTCGTCCATAGAGAATCTCAAAAGGAGCTTTCTTGAGACTGGATTGATAGCTATTGTTATAAGCAAACTCGGCGAAAGGAAGACATTCCTCCCAATCCATACCGAATTAGATAACGCAAGCTCTAAGCATGTCTTCGAGAATTTGGTTGACCCTTTCCATCTGACCACTCGACTGAGGGTGGAAAGCGGTACTGAAGGAGAGATGGGTTCCCATGGCAGTTTGGAAACTCTCCGTAAATGAGAAGTGAAAAGACTGCCACGGTCTGAATTGATCTCTAGTGGAACACCATGAAGGGATACTATTCGAGAAATATATAAGTCAGCGAGCTGACTAGCAGTGATACTCTCTCGAACAGGTAGGAAGTGCGCCACTTTGGAGAGACGATCAATGACTACGAAGATAGCATTATTCCCTTTCTTGGTCCTGGGAAAGCCGGCGATGAAGTCCATACCAACTTTATCCCATTTCAACTCAGGAATGGCTAAAGGCTGAAGGGTGCCAGTAGGTCTCTGATGCTCTGCCTTAACGTGACGACAAACGTCACAGTTAGCAATAAATTGAGCAATTTCTCTCTTCATCCTAGTCCACCAGAACCTCTGGCGTAGGTCCTGATACATCTTAGTACTACCAGGATGAATCGTGAGAGAAGTTTCATGCGCCTCCTTAAGGATCAATTGTCACGGATGTTGATTCTTGGGAACCACCAAGCGATTCTCAAAGAAAACAACACCACGATCATCCATAGAGAAACATCCACCAACTCCCTTCTTAATGTTTCTGTTGATCCGGGAAATTCCCGTGTCCTGCTTTTGAGCTGCGACAATCCGATCCTCAAGATCAGGTTTCGCCACTTAGGTAGAAAGGAATTCGTGAGGAGCAATGTGAAGGTTAAGCTTACAAAATTCCTCATGGAGAAGTGGTTGGCCCTGCTGCAACATGAGGTTGTTGCAATAGGATTTACCGCTTAGCGCATCAGCCATGACATTAGCTTTGCATGGAGTGTAAGTAATCCCTAGATCATAATCCGAGATCAACTCCATCCAACTTCTTTGCCTAAGGTTCAAATCTGGTTGGGTGAAGATATACTTGAGACTCTGGTGATCGGTGTAGATCTCGCAACGTTTACCAAAAAGGTAATGTCGCCAGGTCTTGAGTGCATAGACTACGGCTGCAAGCTCTAGATCATGTGTATGATAATTCTCCTCATGTGGATGCAACTGTCGAGATGCATAGGCAATCACATGACAATCCTACATAAGAATGCAACCTAGTCCCTGTCGTGAGGCCTTAGTAGATAACAAAGTCTTTAGTGAAATCCGGTGGCACAAGTATGGGAGCAGAAGTCAGGCGTCTTTTCAGTTCCTGAAAACTGTACTCACACTGTGGGGACCACTCAAACTTTTTATCTATCTTGAGAAGTTCCGGGAGGGGTTTGGCTACTTTGGACAAGTTTTCAACAAAGCGGCGACAATAGCTGGCTAGACCAAGGAAACTCCTAACTTGTTTAACAGTTTTAGGTGGAGTCCAAACAAGAACGGCCTTAACTCTCTCGGGATTGATTGCAATGACCTTACCAGAGATTATGTGGCCTAGGTAGGTCACTTCTGGCAACCAAAATGCACACTTGGAGAACTTGGCATAAAGGCAGTGCTCTCTGAGTTTTTCTAGCACAAGTCTAAGATGTTCGGTATGCTCTTCCTCGTTCTTCGAGTAAATAAGAATATCATCGAGGTAAACCACGACGAACTTATCTAAGTACTCCATGAAGATCGAGTTCATCAAGCGGGAGAACGTTGCTGGAGCGTTGGTTAGACCGAAGGACATGACGGTGTACTCGTACTGACCATAACGAGTGACAAAAGCCGTTTTGGGAATGTCCCCATTTCTGATTTTGATTTGGTGGTTGCCTAACCTCAAATCCATCTTGGAGAAGACTGAGGATCCAGCGAGCTGATCATACAGGTCGTTGATCCTGGGGAGTGGATATTTGTTCTTTATCGTGACCAAATTAATGGGTCGATAATCTACAACCATGCGGTCTGTACCATCCTTCTTTTTGACGAAGAGGACGGGGCAAGCCCAGGGAGAAGAGCTAGGACGGATGAAACCCTTTTGCAAGGACTCATCGAGTTGTTTATTAAGCTCGGCTAGTTCTAAGGGTGCCATGTTGTAAGGTCTCCTAGAAATTGGGGTGGTTCCTGGGATAAGATCTATGACGAACTCTACATCTTTGTCAGGTGGAACACCTGGCAGTTCCTCTGGAAAGACATCCGGAATGTCACGGACTACCGGGATATCTTTAAGGTCTGGAAGAGGGCTGGCATTAAGAGAATAGAGCTGACGCCTTGCAACTCTAGTGGAGGCAGTGACTATCTTGCCAGATGGGTGTGTAAGCTGAACAGACCAGGTGAAACAATCAATCTTGGCATGATGAGCTGTCATCCAGTCCATACCCAAGATGATGTTAATATCCGAAGACTTGAGAGATATCAAGGAAGCAAGGAATACAAGTCTGTCAACATGGATTTCATTGCCATAACTTATCCTAGAGGTTTGCCATTTGGATCCGTGGAGTATGAATAAGTAGCGGGAGGGCATATCACAAAATGACATGTCGTGCAAGCGGGCATAGCTTTCGAAATGAAGGAATGAGGCGGCTCCGATGCTCGAACATAACCGATGTTGGATGATAGTTGACAAGGAGTGTACCAAGAACGACATCTGGATCATCATGAGCATCTTTAGCTGAGACGTGATGCACACGTCCATGTTCAGTGGGAGCTGACTTGGCACTGATCATCTTGCGTGATGGCTTACTACCACGGCCAACAGAATTCTCGGGCTGGGGTGGAGCAACACTGGTCTGAGTGCAAATACGGGCAATGTGGCCTGGCTCTCCACACTTGCAACAAATCTTGGAGGTAGGACGTGGACTCGCATTGGCAGGTGGTCCACCAATAGGCCTGGGTGGTGCATATAAGTGAACCGGGTGAGGCGCCACATAAGATGGCGTCGGTGTGTAGCCAGGTGGAAGAGCAGAGTTCGGAATTCAAATCCGGCGCTTCTGAGAACTAAAACCGAAGGAAGATACCAAATAACGGGTGTGCTTACTAGACTCCTCGTAAGTGAGCTGAGCTGTCTCTGCATTAATGGCCTTGTTCACAAGAGCTTGGAATGTATCACAATGATGCAGGTGGAGATCACGACGCAACTTGGGGTTGAGACCCTTCCGGAACCTAGCCCGCTTCTTGGCGTCTGTGGACACCTCTTCTGAAGCATCGCGGGCAAGGTTCTCAAACTCTATGTTGTAACCATCAACAGCCATCTTACTCTGGGTGAAACTACAGAACTCTTCTCTCTTGCGATCGATGAGGGCTTCAGGAATGTCATGCTCGCGAAAAGCCTTAGTGAAATCTCTCCAGGTAGAAATCTGACCAGCTGGAAGCATAGCCTCATAGTTCTGTCACCAAAGACTAGCATGACCTTCCAAGTGGTATGTGGCATAGGTGACCTTGTCATCTTCAGCTACGTTCGTGGAACACAACTTATGAGTGATGCTACGGAGCCAGTCATCTGCATCGAGTGGCTCAATGGAATGATGAAAGGTGGGTGGGTGCAAGCGGATGAAGTCATGAATGGTCACAGATCCTTTGAACTGATGTGCGGTGTTCTCCTCGATACGTGCCAACAAGCGGTTAGACTCACACTTGTTTCTCTCCATCTCTAACATGAACTCTGCCAACGAAGGTTGGTCGGGAGGATACTCATCCCTACCATCTCCGTGGTTACGGCTACGAGCAGCAATGAACTTCGTTTAACTGATGACATCCTGAGAAACGAAACCAAGGATGGATCAGCATCAACTATAGACTATAGAATGTAGGACAAGGAAAATAGTAACTCTCAAACTCCTAGGGCAATTCCGGCAGCATAACGGCAGTAAAATGCCCAGAATGAGACATCATGCTAAAATGGGGTAGTAACATACTCAACATCATCACTCAAGGTTCTGAGATCATACTAAACAGACTAAACCGGAAGTACTCGAAAACTGGGTATGAGTGATCAACCAATCCTATGGGACTACGGAGTAGTAACACGTGATCCTGATAGACGGAAGAGAAAGCCTAGTTCCTTAACCCCGTAGGAAAGGTAGGATGACTCAGATCAGAAGGCCATGAGGTATAAGGAGTAAAAAGAGCCTTACGTTCCTTCCCACAATCAATTGCATTACATAACTAAAGAATTTCTAGACTCAACTTCGACCAGTTTGGCTTGGTAATCCCACAGGCAGTCAGGCTCTGATACCAAAGCTGTCAGGACCCCGATTCTAAGTCACACCGATCTAGCCTGTAACACCTCATATCATGGCCCGGGTGTCGCCTTACCATGGCCCGGGACCGTTTGCGCCTTTTGGCTCACGTATATGATGGTGTCGCTAGCATCCATATGACAGAGAACCCGGGCCAACATGACTAGTCGTGAACCCAAAGTGGCACTAACTTATGGGGACAGGCATACATGAATCAACATCGAGCATGTCGGTGCCAGCGTGCGAATCCGGGCTGTAGCACCAGCTAACAGGACTCGGGAACCCGGCTGTAGCAGGCTAGGCAGGACTCCGGATGTCACCGCGTGACATTTCCCGAAGGACAGAACCACGAGAACGAAGTGAATCACATGCCGCCACCAATTGTTCCAGAGCAGTAGTCTTTGGGCTAGCAGGACTCGATGAACCGGGTCAGAAGCGGACTACCATGGCTCGGTGGAAGCACTAGACTACATTTCCCCATAAGAGAGGCTACCAATGATAGAAAACAATGTTGTCGGATCCCACACATAGTAATACACGTTACACGTACGCATAACATGCAAGTATGTGTTGTACAACATGGCATCACAACATAACGCAAACTCATATAGATAAAGGCCCAGAAGAGCCACATAACATTAAATACAAACAGGGGTCACATGACCCATCATTCAGAGCATACAAGCAACGGAAGCATTACATGTCTGAGTACAGACAACTACAAAAGAAAAAGGCTGAGAAGCCTGACTATCTACAAGACCCTCCCAAGGGTACAAGATCGTAGCTGAGGTAACAAGCTACTCGTCGAAGTCCAAGCGGAACTACTAGTAAGACCGAAATCTCCGCTGCAAAAACATAAATAAAGCAACGTGAGTACAAAGGTACTCAGCAAGACTCACATCAGATCCTATCGTACATGCATTTGTATCAAGAAGGTAATGTGGGGTTTAGTTGCAGCAAGCAAGCTTTGACTCAATGGCTATCCTGTTCTATGACTACAAGAACTTCTTTGAGGTGATATAGGCGCTGCGAGGTCCACTAGTCACCACACAATACACTATATGGATTCATCCCCGTCTCCCTACGAGAAGGCCAGCCATAGCACTCACACTTGTCTTGAGCATTTTAGAGTATCCACTTCAAGTTGTCTATGTACCACGTAAGCATCCAAGAAGTCCATAACCGCGGACCCGGCTATTCGAATAGATCATGTTAACCCTGCAGGGGTGTACTTCTTCACACACGCTCTCGCCACTTACCGCCATGTACACGTCATGTACCTTGGCAACCTTCAAGCGGAAGCCTGGCGAGGGTGTCATTCACGACCTGACTAATCACACAAGACTCTAGTCCAGGTTTATCACCTATTCGGGTTCCATCTGCAAGGAGATCCGGTCGGGGTGTCGCTCATGGCCCCAAACGATGTGTGCAGGATTCCCAAGCCCACCTCGCTGGATGGATCTACGCTTGGTACACCGTGCTACTTGTGCCTAGTCTGTCCCAAGCCCACCTGGCCGGGTGCCACTTGGTAGACTACTAACACTACCTACAAAAACAAGAAACTAGTTGCGACTCCTGGACAGAGACCAAGTTGGTTAATAAGTCGAGAGGGCTTGGAGCGCTCGGAGCCCAATGTGTGGTACTATCGAGTCATTGGACAACATACATAGAACTCAGTGCTTAATGACGGTTCCAGTGAGACAACCCACCATGTACTCCTACATGGCCTCTCACCGCTACCTTTACCAAATCGTATTCACACACTTAACTCCCAGCATCAGAACGTAGCACTGCACTCCAATTCATTCCCAATGAATCAGACCTGACACAACTCTAAGCAATAGCAGGCATGGCATGGTAGGAACATAACATGGCTCAGTCAACTCCTACACATGCTAGTGGGTTTCAACTATTTACTGTGGCAATGAAAGGTCATGCAGAGGAATGGGTTCAACTACTGCATCACAAAGTAGCAGATGAATCGTTGTTGTCCTAATGCAATAACTGAGGGTAGGAGCGAGAGAGTAGGATTGTATCGGAATGAACAAGGGGGTTTGCTTTCCTGGTAAATCAACAAGGGAGGCACTGCTTCACAAACAGGTACTATCGAGCACTCTCCGGAGCTGGACCTATCGAGAAGGAACGGTGCCAACAATCAATACACAAGCATATGCAACAATATGATGCATGAACATGGCATGAAGATGTGATGTTGTTTGAGCTAATGCAACTAGTGTTCAAATTGAATGAAGTCCATTTGAATCGAGGGTTCAAATGCAACTCCAGATTAAGCTCTTATATATGCCATTTTAGTGTTTCACTTATACAGTAGGTATAATTTGGTTTGTCATGCAAGAAACTAGTACAGATGGAAAGATTGCATTTTACTGATAATTTTTCATATATAAATTATTTCAATCTGACCTACGGTTGAATTTCTATGATTTTTTGAAGTTTTGCTAATTTTCTGGAATTTCCTGAGTTAAAATAACTCCAGAAATCATTATTGCGTCAGCTTGAGGTCAAGATCGCGTGATGCTCAAGCGCCAAAGAGGTCAACGGAGTTTACCAGGTCAAACCTGATTTGTGGGGTCCACACGTCAGTGACCGGTTAGTTAACAGGGGGTTATATACTAATCTAATTAAAGGATTAGGGCGCCTGGGCCCACTGTCAGCGTCAGGGATTAGTTAATCGGTGATTAGCCTTAGGCTATTCACCTGGCAGGCCGGGCCCGCACATCAGGCCGGCTAGGGCCATCGGCGACAACCTCTGGACGCGGCGGCGTCCACGTTACAGGCCACGGGGGCGGCGGCTAAAGGCACCGAGGAGCTGGGGAGGCCGGAGCTCGCCGGAGCGAGGCTCACGGCGGCGGCCGGAGCTCGGCTCGAGCGGGCGCAAGGCTACAGAGCGCGGGGAGGCAGGGGAGAAGGAGGAATCGACGGCAGGGCTCACAGCGAATACAACGGCGGGGTCGGCGAGCTCGAGGAACGCTTGGTGCAGCCGGAATGGCGCCGGCGATCTCGGGCGACCGGAGGTGAAGAAGACGGTGGTGACGGCTCCACGGGGCGTCCCCGGTTGCTTGGCTCGTCGAGGATGTAGAGTATGTCATGGCGGAGCTTGCAGACACGGAGAGAGGGCGAGGGGAAGGCGGTGGCTGCGGCTACGGTGAACAGCGGCGGCGACGGGCAGCGCAAGCGTTATGGGAGGGCGAGAGAGAGGAGGGGAGGCCACTGGAGAGAGCGAGGGAGGTGCGGGGCGGCGCGTGGCATCGCGCGGGGCATCCAGGCGACGAGGAGGAGGACAGGCGGAGTGTCGTGGCAGCAGCAGTGCAGGCCGGGCACACGCCTCGCCTCTCGGGTGCGAGGTGGAGGGCAGTGCGGTGGCGATGGGCTGGGCTGGCCAATTGGGCCAGGCCGGGCCGCCTGAGGCAGAGCTCTTGAGGGAGGTAAGCGCCAGGTAAGTGTCTTCTCCCTTTTATTTTTCTTTTCTATTTTTCTGACATTTGTTTGGTTTAATAAAAATACTAAACCATTTTATTTTCTTATGCCAATTTTTGTAGGGGCTAGTGGCATTATTCCAGAGCTCCTCAATAACTGGCATAATTTTTGGACATATATTATATATATACATAAGTATATATCCAAAGCAATTAATTATTGGATTAATTCCAAATGCCCAAAATAAATACTTATGAGCTCCTAAAAATATTGGTTTGATTTTTATCTCTGTCCAATATTTTCAGAGAGCAACATGAGCATTTCTTGGACCCTTTTGGAGCAATTTTTATTTGGGTCATTTCCAGAAATGATTCTCAGGGTTTCACAAATCGCCAATTCAAATTTAACTGGAATTTAAACATTATGCACACATGACTAGTTAGTCTAGGTCATATCAGAACTAGGGATGTGACAGTGTAGTCCTCGAAAAGAGAAGAAAAACCCGTAAAAAAGGTGAAAGCATGTGAATCCCAGGGTCGATCAAGCCATACCGTGGAGTGTGAACGGGGTATGCCTCCGTCAATACCCATGGGGTTTCGAGTGCGTAATTGTGTACACATGGTACGAATGCCACTACCTCATTGAGACTGGGAAGGAGGCCGAATTGCTAGTCAAGCTCTTGACGAGCCTCGCCGCCCTGTTGCAGCGTAGTCCGGAACCTCTTAATGATGTCCGAGGGCTCGACAGCCATACTAAGGTGCTGCTTGAGAAGGCCGCTCTGTGCTGCTACTTCTAGGGCAGCGGTGTGCTCCTTTGTTCGGAGGGAGCGTTCCGTATTGCCATTGACTGTTATGACGCCGCGTGGACCGGGCATCTTGAGCTTGAGATAAGCATAGTGTGGAACTGCGTTGAATCTAGCAAACGCGGATCATCCAAGCAGCGCGTGATAGCCGCTGCAGAAGGGGACGATATCGAAGATTAACTCTTTGCTTCGGAAGTTGTCCGGAGAACCGAAGACCACCTCCAGCGTGATTGAGCCTGTACAGCAGGCCTCTACGCCTGGTATGACTCCTTTAAATGTAGTATTTGTTGGCTTGATTCGTGAGGGGTCAATGCCCATCTTCCGCACTGTGTCTTGATAGAGCAGGTTGAGGCTGCTACCACCGTCCATCAGGACTCGTGTTAGGTGAAACCCGTCAATAATGTGGTCGAGGACTAGTGCGGCTGAACCCTCGTGGCGGATAATAGTTGGGTGATCTCGACGATCGAAGGTGATCGTGAATGATGACCACGGATTGAATTTTGGGGTGACTGGCTCTACCGCGTTGACGTCCCTAAGTGCTCGCTTACGCCCCCTTTTGGGGATGTGCGTAGCATATATCATGTTCACCGTTTTGACTTGAGGGGGAAATTTCTTCTTCCCTCCGGTGTTCGGCTGCTGGGGCTCTTCGTCATCGTCCTTGCTCTGTGATTCCCTTCCGTGTTTCTGGTGTTTATCTTGCTAGCTTGTTTGAATAACCGGCAATCTCTGTTAGTATTGCTGGCCGGTTTGTCTAGGGTGCTGTGTATCTGGCAAGGACGATCGAGTATGCGGTCCAAGCTGGATGGTCCTCTGTTGCTCCTTTTATAGGGTTTCTTTTGCTGGCCGGACTTGGAGCCACTGAATCCGGTGTGAACTGTAGTGTCATCGGTGTTATCGCCTTTGCTTTGGCGTTTGTGTCTGTTGCGCCGGAGCTTGCCGGTGCTGCTTCTGGCCTCGGAGGGGCCTATTTTGTTGGTCGTGTTTATACTGCGAGCCAGCCAACTATCCTCTCACGCGCAGAAGCGGGTCATAAGTGTCGTGAGGGCTGCCATGGACCTCGGCTTCTCTTGGCCGAGGTGGCAGGCGAGCCATTCATCCTGGATGCTATGCTTAAAGGCCGCTAGGGCTTCGGCATCCGGACAGTCAACAATCTGGTTCTTTTTAGTTAGGAACCTAGTCTATAATTTTCTGGTTGATTCTCCGGGTTGTTCAACTATGTGGTTTAAGTCATCGGCGTCTGGTGGCCGGACATATGTTCCCTGGAAGTTGTCTAGGAAGGCTTCCTCCAGGTCCTCCCAGCTACCGATAGAATTTTCAGGCAGGCTGTTAAGCCAGTGCCGAGCTGGCCCTTTGAGCTTTAGTGGGAGGTGTTTAATGGCGTGGAGGTCATCTCCTCGAGCCATATGGATATGGAGAATAAAATCCTCGATCCATACTGCAGGATTGGTTGTGTCGTCGTATGATTCAATGTTGACAGGCTTGAACCCCTCGGGGAATTCATGATCTAGTACTTCATCTGTGAAGCAGAGAGGGTGTGCGGCGCCTCTATATCAGGCCGCGTCATGGCGTAGCACTGATGGAGTTCGTCTGCGGTATTTGGCCCGGGCGTGGTTAGGTTTATCACATCCGAATAGGTAGCCGTCATCGTGCCTTGAGGCACGCCCCCGCGATCCGTAGATTGATCTTGTATGTCCTACTCTATCGTCTAGGATCTGCCAGAGGTCGTACGTGTGACCCCGAACTCTTTCGTCTCTTTTTTTACGAGGCGGTGGGGCAGGCTTCTGTTCGGCCTGAGTTACCGCTTTATCCCGGCCGGTGAGTGGCCGATCGGCCGCCCTGTCTTGACCACGTGGTGGTCGTTCCGCGTTACGCGAGGGAGGTGTGTGCTCCGGTGCTTCCTCATCGAATTGAGGTAGCAGTCTGCGTTTCGGGTAGCTCTTGGATGTTTCTTTTTCAGGCTCCTTGCAGTGGCTATGAGTTGAAGCTTAAAACGCTCCTGCTCCAGAGGATCCTCAGGCACGATGAAGTCTTCGTTGCCGAGGCTTGTCTCCTCCTCGGAAGGTGGACGGTAACTATCGTCCTCCGAGTCATCTTCTACGGCCTGTTCATCGGGATTATCTTGCCCGTTCGGATTCTTATTGGGTAGTATGAGTCAAAGTGGGAAGGCCCTTATTGGGTAGTATGAGTCACCAGACCTGGCGCAGTCCCTTTGGAGATGGGAGATGGCATTCAATTGCAATTCTCATGGAATATTGAGCATCTCCGCAAATTCTACCCGTAAGGCGTGGCTGTCGGGCCCTGCCCGACAACCACCCTTTTGTACAGGCCTTCCCTTAGTTGCATGTAACCCCTTCTACAAAGCTAGGCGCAGACCCCGAGCAACAGAGAAATAAATGAAGCGTTGGGGGCCCCTCGACAAGTTGCATGCGTGCCTAAGCATATCATGAGCATCGCATGTTCATGTAGATAAGATCGCATCTGGCATCATTCTCCCCTTCATAAACTGCAACCTCCTGCCGTGGAGTGGGTCCCCAAGAGGAGATGAGAAGACGAGCCTACATTGCGATCTCTGGAAAGCCAAACAAATAAATTCTTTCTCTTATCCATACGTGTTCTGTAAGTAAGGACTTGTGCAGGAGAAAACCTCGCTGCCATTCAAAACTTAGGTGCTCCCATCCTTTGACTCGAACGTTGCTTCGGTGAGGATGGTCGTAGTGGCCTTTGACAAAAAAGGACTGGCAGGGGGCTGGCCCCTCTTCATGATTTGTACCTGGTAGGCCTAACTCTGCGGCAACAAGACTAAGGGGGCCAACAGGATAGCTTGCCGGGGGAACTTGTTTACTTAAAAGTATAGAGGTATCCTACCTCTCCATGGACATATTACATGCACGAGTCCCCGGCAATGTTTATCTTTTTCATTAATATGCTGAACAAACAAGTATAGACCTTAAAGCACACACACATGGATTAAAGAGATTACATAGTTTGAACTAAAATTTGGCAAGTGCCTACAGATTTAATATTGAGTTAATATAAGTGCCCTGTAATATCCTCTTTTCGCCCTTCCTCCGCCAGGTATTGCGGTGGGAAGAGAAGAGGACTAAAGGAACGCCCAAGCAGGATCCCACCCCGGTCCCGCCATGGCCTGTCGGGCGCAGCCTGGCAAGATCGGGAGTGGTGAGGCTATGAAGGAGGGGCACGGGGAGTAGCTCGGCGGTGCCCTGGTCACCACCTCCAGCACCAGCAAGAAGCCCAGCTCAAGCACCGGTGGGAGAAACCAACAAAGCTCAGCTGGAAGATTGCTGGAGGGGGCGAAGGCACCAAGGGAATATCCCTCCCCGGCTAACACACTGTCGGTGCAACAAACCTTGGGTCTATTGCCCAGACTGTGCACACGCACGAGAACAAGACTGAAGCACCAGCACAAGTCAGAGTACAAGAACCCAAGAGATTCGAAGGACCAACATGCAGATCAGAGGGACCAAGAACGAGCCAAGGAAGCAGGATATCATCAATAGAAAAGCCTCCCTTGCCGGGCACACGAGCCCGGCAAGCGGTGAGGCCACGTCCAGAAGCAGACAACCAAGGCGTCCCGGCAGGGCCTGCCGGGGCTCACGGAGGCATAACCACCTCACCAACCACCCCACCATGACCCATGTCATCGATTAGTGCGATTTCAAGCCGCAAAGTGATTAAGTGGCAGCCATTCGCCACATGGCAGCCATTTCCTACAGGAGAAACTCATAGATGACATCCGTCCTGCGAGGTGTGAAGAGAACAGGCACGGAGCTTGCAAGATAGCCCGGCAAGCCTTGCCGGGCAACCGACGATGTGACGTTAAGCGGTGCATTTAATATGCCCTGTCATCCCGCAGAATTAGGTATGATAGCACTGTTTGCTAGCTAATCAGTGCGTAATGACTACTTTCCCACTGTGGTTACCCCTTGATCTATAATAGGAGGCCCATGGAAACCATAGAAAGGGTTAGAAGCTTGGATAACTCACACCCTCATACGCACGTAGTCGCTGCTGCCCCAAGGCAACCCCTGTCGGGCAAGTGTACCACGCTCCGCCACCACCTTTCCACCATCAATCCACCAAAGCAGGAGTAGCGTTTTACGCGTCACGGCAGCCCGAACTAGGGTAAAATTGCGTGTGTGATCTCTGCCGTGCTGCCCCACGCTCGTGTACTCTTTGTGCAACGCGTCGCCCCCCTGGCAAACTAGCAAGGGACCTCCTGGTCCCATAGGTGGCCGTGGTTTCCCGCGACATCTTTGGCGCGCCAGGTTGGGGGCTCGCTTGCACGAACATGAAGGTGTGTGCATCTTCATCACCATCTTCATCTTTGACGATGTTGTTGGCGTCCTGGGAATGGGGGTACCCAGACTTGCCTACCTGCTGCACATGGCGTGGATCGGTCAACGGCCCGGTACGGCCTAGCTTTAGCAACAACAACCCAAGACCCTCGCAAGGGGCCAAGCCTTGCGAGGCGGACAACATCAAGACCTCCCTGGGGGGCGGCCTCATTAGGTTGGCTCCCTAGGAGCAGAGATATCTATGCAAGGTGCACCTCGCGAGGTTCACATGACGTGAGCGACGACGACCAAGGCCAGGCGGGCGCTAGTGGGCGCAGTGTACACAGTATCCTCTTTGGTGCTAAGGAGGCAAGCGCATGCACGGGGTCCCGAGGAATCAAGCAAAGGTTTCCACATCAGTGCAACAAAACCAAGACCGACAGGACAGCAGGACGGAGGTCATCATGGAGCCCACCGCAGCGTCATCACCAGAGCCTTTTGCAGGCGAAGACTACTTTTGTCAGGATGGCTTGTACTACTTGTCCCCCTTCAAATTTGGCCATTGTGGGATCCCTTCCCGCCTACATCTGGGAAGATGACCAAAGCCACTATAAATAGGACTTAGCCAGCACCTTAGTAGGGAGGGATTGATTCCACCCTGATCACCTCACCAGCTCTTCAAGCTCAACAACACCTCACCTCCTGAGGCTGTTCTACAACTGTATTATTTCATCCTCAGCCCTTTGAGGAAATCTACCACAAAGCTGGAGTAGGGTATTACACCGCAAGGTGGCCCGAACCAGGATAAACTATCGTGTCTCTTGTCCCTTGGGTTCGTCGAGCTAGGCCTTGGAATCGTTGAGCAGGTAGATTGGGAGGGAGAGTTCTTCGCACGCACCCCAAAGTTCGAAATTCTCATGGGTCTGCGGAAACCTGAATCCGACATTTGGCGCGCCAGGTAGGGGTGATCGGAGCCTCTCTTCCGCTGGTCGACTCACAACCACTCCACTGCTTCCATGGCTGACGCCCGTCGAGCCCGTGCTGAGTGTCAGGCTACCCTCGCCACTCGCGTCGCCCAGACGGCCCCGTCGGCGGGCCTCCCCGTCGTTCTCCATCGCCTGCCGCCAACGCTGCCACCGGCCCGGCAGGGCACGGGCAGCAAGCTTCATCGTAGCACCCCTCCGTGCGGCGTGATGGGCGCACCACCACCCCATCGCTGACTCCGGGTGGCTCATCGTCTCACGCTCGTCGCGGGCCGGCGGACGCGCAGGCTGCGCTGCTCATGGCGCACGAGCTCCTGCGCTACCACCCCGTCGACGACCTCAACGAAGACTGGCTGGACCACATCGCTGATCTTGTCAGCGCCGCTGGGGCCTCTCCTGCACCATCCCTCACGCTACCTCGCCCGCCTCCTGCCGCGGGCGACGTAGCCCATGGAGCGCCTCCGCCACCTTCCCAATAAGGCATCATCCCCGGACCGAGGCGCGCGGCCGCACGGCGTGACCCGCTGCGCTGGGCGCCCGTGCGCGAAGAAGAAAGCTGCCAGGAGGTCCAGCGACCGCAAGAAGATGCTCCTGCACTCTCAGCATCACCACGTCAAGACGGGCTCCAGTGACCACCGCGGGCTGCCGTGCCTTCACTACCAAGCTATGCAGCATCGTCTGGCCGGGGAAGTTCAAGCTCGACCTGCATCCGTGCTATGACAGCAGCCCCAACCCTGCCGAGTTCCTGTAGCTCTATGAGCTGAGCATCGAGGTGGCCAGCGGCGACGAGAAGGTAATGGCGAACTCGTTCCCCATTGCTCTCAAGGATGGTGCGCCCTCGTGGCTCCTGAACCTGCCGCCAGGATCGATCTCCTCCTGGGGCGAGATGCGCGAGCATTTCGTCGCCAACTTCCAGGGCACTCGTGACTACCCTCCTGCCGCAGGTGACCTGCGGCGCATCAAGAAGAAGCCAGGGGAAACCCTAGAGAAGTACATCCACCACTTCAACAACGTTCGCCTCAAGATCCCCAAGGTGTCGGATGAGGCCATCATCTCAGCATCCTCTGATGGCATCCGTGATGTCAAGATGAAGGAGGAGCTCACCATACACGAGGACCTGTGCACGGCTCTGGAGATGCTCAACATGGCGACCAAGTGCGCGAGAGCTGAGGAAGGACGTCTGTCCCTCCTCGAGCTCCCGGCGGCCGACCCAGCAAACTAGAAGGCCAAGACCAAGGACGTGAAACGCAAGGGGGGCGGCCATGTTCGCGGTCGAACCAGAGATGAAGCATGGCTGTGACCACCCAGAGTCATCCAAGGGCAGCCGTCTGTTCTGCGTCTTCCACAACATACACAGCCACAACACCAATGACTGTGAAGAGCTCCGGGCCATCCGTGACGGGCGCCTCGGTCGACGCCCCGAGCGCAGCGACCGAGGCTACGGCCGGGGAGGATGATGAAGTGGGGGACGCTGGGACGACCACGGCCCCGCCAGGATGCCGGCCTCCCTCCACTGCCACCATCGCCAAGAAGGAATGGCCTCTGGCCAAGTTCATGGTGGTGACTCATCATGGCTACAATGTCCTCAAGATGCCAGGGAACCGCGACATCATCACTCGAGCGCACCTACCAGGCTGCGGCGGTCGAGGACCCAGACAACGAAGAAACCATCTACCCACCTAAGGCTGTCCCAAAGAAGAAGAAGTAGCTGACCCACCAAGAGCCTCAGGAGAACGGTGTCTCCAGCGGCACCACCTCAGGACCTGCTCCCGCGGATAGGGCGCCTCCCTCTCTCGCATAGGAAGGCATGCCCGGCGCCCTCCTCAGGCTAGTCTCAGGGGCTCTCTTCTGGAGGGCCTCTGACTTGGCCAATGTCACAAGGGAGGCGCTCGGGCACCACATGGAGGCATGCTTCATCGCACGCTTCCCTCACGAGGGCACAAGGCACGGGGTGTCAGGTACTCAGGAGTTCATCACCAAGATGACCGAGGAGCTTCAAGAGGCGAGAGCCATGCGCGGCGACCGCCGCCCACCACCAGCCGCAGCTCCTTGTCCTGGCAAGGACGACGAGCTGCGCATCTGTGTCAATATCCCAGGGCTCAACAGGACCGCAACTCACAAGCACTTCTGGCCATCGCATGCTTTTGGCTTCCCGAACGCGGCTATTACCTTCCAGCATCGCTGGTGGAGCATCCTGGCGGCTCAGGAGGCCAGGCACCAGGCGGTCCTGGCGGAGATGGCGACGGTTCTTCACGAGCCCCCTGAGCCTCCAGAGCCTCCAGAGGTTTGGGACCCAGTCTATTCGTGAGGAGCAACTTCTTCAACACACATCTTTAGGTACTTCAACATCTCTTCAACAACGGCGCCAGGTGACATTTTCCAGTTCATTCAGTTGGGGGCGCCCCTCGGGCTGTATTATCCCCAGGTCGCATGGGCCTGTCCCTGCGACATGTATCCTTTCGTGTCATTGATTTACCTTGTTAGGGGTGCCCCTCCGGCTGCATCATCCCCAGGCCGCATGGGTCCATCCCTGCGGCATGTATCATTTTGCATCTGTCAGAACTAGCTTTACCTCCTCCCATGAGTTTCTTTATGATTATTATCTTCTTGACCGGTACTTCGATACCATGAATGTCGTGTGCCCTTGCAAACCCACCCACGACCACCTCATGATTAAGGACTGGCGCGGCGTCTGTGCTCGGGTCCTTCCCTGCAGCGTCGCTAAATCCAAGAGGCTGAGCTCTGGCTAGCGGGGCAGCTCCCATGTACGTCACCTCCCATGGCCCTTAGTGCATTGTTCTTGCATGAGCTAGTCGAGGGCGGACGAGCTAGGGCGCGTGACACGGTGCCTCGTCACCACGGGAGCCGCGCGCCGGTTGTCTTTATTCAGGATTTTTTGCATGAGAAGACTGGGCACGACATCTGCGCTCGGGTCCGTCCCTGCAGCGTCAATAAACCCAACGACTGAGCTCTGTCTGGAGGCCCGGACCCGTTCACGTCACCTCCTGGGGTCATTGGTGTTTAGCCTTCTCATGTGATAACCTTTGGAGATTCATTCGGCGCAGGTTGTTTGACCATCTCGCAGGACCATCACAAGTGTCA
The DNA here is from genome assembly GCA_021605145.1 of Aegilops bicornis. Taxonomy (NCBI): domain Eukaryota; kingdom Viridiplantae; phylum Streptophyta; class Magnoliopsida; order Poales; family Poaceae; genus Aegilops; species Aegilops bicornis. The sequence goes on along the minus strand of CM038671.1, from coordinate 306,014,410 downwards.
AGTATCAAATTCAGGCGCAACCCGCCTTGAGGTAGGGCCTCGTGAGTCCCGTGCTGGCTCACGAGTGCCCAGACACACCTCCTCTAGCCCTGCCGTGCAAGCCACATGTCAGGGCGGGGCTGTACATGCCCCGGGGGCTCCACTCAGAGGGCGCCCCCACCCACGCACCAGTGGAAGCACCATGCTCCATGCTGGCTGTCGACATGGTCGAGGAGCGGCTATGCCCATGCAATTGCGGAAGCGCCATGCTCCGCGCTGGTGATAAACAACTGGGGGGCGGCCCCATGGCTGCATTAACCCCAGGGAGCCGTCAGGCTCTGTGTCCGGCCTGATCGCAGCGCTTTCCCTTCGGAAGAGTCACACGAGGGGGCTGTGCACATGGGCTACGCTCAGGTCACGCCTAGCGTATGCTTCCCTGCCAGGTCCCTCGGACCTGGTCGTCGCGCGCCCCTCCCGAGTGGGACCTCGGCGAGGAAAGGTATGGAGGTCTATTCGTACGTCAAGGGGGACTGCTGAGCATCGCGACTCAGGAGCCTAACTGGTCACGTAGCCCCCACCCCTTTGTCTCGTCCTGGTGATCCGGATGCCCCAATGGCGGCTGGGGTATGCGCGGGGCCGGGCCCTGCTGACGCAGAATGCTAAGGCTTACTCTTGCATCTCCTTCCCGAGGGCTGTTTGAACGTCAAGGGGGACTCCTGAGCATCGTGACTCAGGAGCCTAACTGTTCACGTAGCCCCTCGCCCCTTGGTCTCGTCCTGGTGATCCGGACGACCCAACGGCGGCTAAGGTATGCGCGGGGCCGGGCCCTGCCGAAGCAGGACATTAAAGCAAACGGGAAGGAAATCAGAAAATCTTAGCAAATTATTACAAGAAATTATGTCTCTTAAAGGGTGCAGAGCACATAAGTTTTCAAGCCTCCACGAGGCACAGTGCATGTTGCTGGAAATAAAATGGAGGGAAGCGCTGCCAGCGAGCCTCTCCTTCAGCCTTGGGTGGTGCCATCGCCCGCAAGGAGTGCCCCGTCGTCAACAACGTCGCCGTCACCCGTACCATCAGCCGTGGGCGTACGGTCGGCGACACCATCAGCCGGGGTCGCAGGGTCGATGGCGAGGTACTTCTACAGCAGGGCCTCCACCTGGTCCTTCACAGCTTCCGCAACGGTGGTGAAGTGCTCCTCGTCCACATGCTCAAGCAGGGCTCCGAAGTCGATGCTGGGGTCGCGAAGATGGTGGTGGCTGAAGACACGCATCATAGCCGAAGCGGAGAGCGTGCGGGCTTCCCCCTCCACCATGGGGCCAACTCCAACAACAACGCCCTCGAGCACCATGACAAGCTGGGGGAGCAGCTCGGCGGGGCCTTCCTTAGCAGTCACCAATGGATCCTTCAACCCCCTCCCGTAGAGTTCCTGCAGTGCCTTGCGGGACCTCTGTTGACGAGAATTGAAGGCGGCACGATCTTTGGCAAGAACCTTCGCCTTGGCCTCCAGCTAGGCCTTCTCCGCCTCCACCTCCTCCTTCAGCTTCTCCAGGCGGCCGCGCTCCGCGGCCTGCTCCCGCACCGATTGCTCCAGCTCGGGGTCTGTACGAGCGACCGTGTGTTCTCGAGCCTTCTGCTTCTCCTCCCGGGCCTCGCGCTGACGAGCCTCGGCTGCCCGCTCGTTGCAGGCTCTCCAGCTCGGCCTCCGACACCCGGCGGTGCTACTCGGCAGCCTCGCCATCGTTAAATGCTACGTCACGAGCGACCGCGGCTAGGCCGGCATCTCATTTACCCTCCTCGGAGGCCGCTACGGCCTGGCTCCATGCCGCCCTGACGGACGCTTCGGATCGCACCCATCCTGAGATGAACTCCAGGCACCCCAACGCCAGCCGGCTGTCGGCGCATTGAAGGTCGTCGCGAAGCTGAGTCAGCGCGGAAAGATCATCCTCCAGAGCACTAGGCGAAGCAGGAGAATCATGGCCTAGCAGCGTGATGGAAGGGGGAGGAGACGGTGCCGGTGCAATGGTCAGCAAGTTAGCAGCAGCAGAGGAGGTCGGGGGCTCCGGAACCTTCGGGACCTCAGCAGGCGAGCAAAGGGCGAGCACCTCTGGAGCCGGCCTGGCTACAGAGATCACCTTCTCCTGAGGCCGGGCCTTCGAGTCTGGCGAGGATGTCCTAGCCGCAGAAGCACGCGAGCCATCACCATCCTTCTGTGCCAGAGGTGGCACGGCCGCGGCAGGCTGCCGGGTCTCGGGGATCGCGTCCGTCTCCTTCTTCTTCTTCACCACCGGCATTGGCCTAACCGTACAAGAGGAAGGCATCCAGATACTACAACAAGAACAGGGAACAAAAGATCAAGGCGGACACTACTAGGGAAAAGCCTATACACAGAATCTTACCAGCAGCGCTCCTCAAAATACAACGCTACTGCTATTTAGCAGCAGCGCGTGATAGCAAAAGCAGCTGCCGAAAGGAAAAATAGCGATGGCGCTTCAATGCCAAACTGCTCTACTGCTCTAATTGCCATGACCTCGCAACCCAGCTAGTTATAGCAGTAGCGCCCTATACTGAACCGAGCTACTGCTGTAGAAGTTAGCAGCAGCGCGCTTCTAAGAAAATCGCTACTGCTACGATCAGCCCACAAGTTTAGTCCCACCTCGCTCATGAGCAGGTGTTTACCACCTTAAATATGTTACTTCGAAACTATCACCACCAGTTGGTCTTCACTGAACTCTATGTGTAGAAATTGTGGTGCAATATGAGTCCTCTCCAGTTCCTACCGGAGTGGACTCATATTGACAATTCAGATTGTACACAAAAAGATCATTGATGGCCAATGTATTTTTTGATGCGTGCTTAGACTTAGCAGTATCATTTTTCTGTAAAATGCGCTATAGCTAATTTAGCTATAGCGCGGTTCCTAAAGTGTGCTACTGCTAGTTCGACTTAACCCCGCTCAAATTTTCAGTAAGTCCTCCTCCCCCTGTTCCCCTACTCCTCTATCGCCGCCGCCCGAGCCCGAGCCTACCCTCACCGCCGCCGCCCGATGCCGCCCTCAACCTCACCGCTGCCGCCCGCCGCCGCTCTCAACCTCACCGTCGCCGCCGCCTCCCCCACCCCCTCCGCTCTCAACCTCACCGCGCCGCTCTCGACCTCACCATCGTCCGACACCGCCGCCGCCGTCCTCCATCCGCCACCGAGGTACTCCCTCCTTTCGTGCCTCCTCCTCCCACCGCGCCCTCCTCCCTCCTCCTCCCATCGTGCTCTCCTCCCTCCGCCTGCGGCCGCCCACTCCTCCCTCCTTCGCTGGAAGCCCTCCTCGCACCGCCCCTCCCTCCTCCTCCTCCGGCCGCCCGCTCCCCCTCCTCTCTCCTCCCTCCCTCCCTTGTCTCTGTTCTTGCAAATTGTAGGTGTTTTGAATAAAATAGAAGTAAGAAAATTTAGGGTAGAACTAGGGTAGTAGAATTTTAGCAAGTGTTTAATACAAAATAGTTTATTTAGTAAGTGATTAATATAACTAGTTTATTTATATGAGGTAGTTAATAGAACTAGTTTATTTGGTAAGTGCTTAATAGAACTAGTTTATTTATAGTAAGTCCTTAATAGCACTAGTTTATTTAGTAAGTAGTTAATAAAACTAGTTTATTTAGTGTTAGGATTATATATAAGATATTTTCAAATGTTTTTTTTTCATATTACTAGTAGTGATGGTACTAGTTAAATAGGGCAGTATGATTAATAGTAGTTGTAGTTGAACTACTTTAGTTGTAGTTGAACTAGTTTATTAAGTAAATTAATAAACTAGTTGAACTAGTTGAATTAATAGAACTAATGTATTTTTAGTAAGATAATTAATATAACTAGTTGAACTACTTTATTTTTCGAAAGAACTAGTTTTTTAGTAAGATAATTAATATAACTAGTTAAACCACATATTCTATTTATAGTAAGTTTATATTTAGTAAGAACTAGTTGAATTAACAAAACTAGTTGAACATGTCATATTTGTTGTTATTTTTTAGTTTAAGCAATTATTCGGGATGTATTAGTGATAACTTATACGGTTTTTGCTTTTGCAGAAATCAAGGAGCCCCTCCATCATCCCCGCCGTCGTCCCCGTCACCGACCCCCTTCGACATCGAGGTGAGACCAGCCAAATATCCATGTATATCTTTTGTTGCTCAAATAGGATATGTGGTTACCCAAGTGGCCGTTCATGTTCAGTTTACACCTCCGAGTGGCCTATGTTTTGCCTGAGTGTTGATTAATTTCCGTTCCGGCAAATTTCAGGCGCTCGATATGTCCTTTTTTAGAAAAGGTCATGCCGGATTTTTTCGTGAATTCTGGCATGACTTGTGCTAGAATATGTAGGAAATATTGACAGGCCTGGATTTTCTCGAAAAATAATGATCTAATTTAGGTTTTTGTACATATATTAATTGTAAAAGTTTAATCTTTGAATTATGAACGTAGGAAATGTCGTACTCGGACGATTTAGCAGGTCTCCCGGGGGAGTGCAGCTAGTGCCACGACGATCGAGGTATGTGCGACAGGTTCGTTGAGCTGGACGAAGATTGGCGCTTCAGCATTAAGCTCGAGGAGACCTTCGATGTTGAAACGGTACGCAACAACGACAAGAGTTTTTTTTCGTAATTAAGCATGACTTCAACTATTCCAACGTCTAATTTCATGTTTTACAATTTTACTAGCTTATCCCATGCCATGCAAGATGGTATGTCTTGGAGAGGATGGGTTTTGAAGACCATGAAAATTTTGAAACAAAGAAAATACACCTAAGGACCCATCATGATATGGATTTTGAAGTAAATATGTACAATGCTCAGAGCGTAACCCATTTTGGTTGCCAAAATTGGGAAGCACTTTGCAAAATGTATGGTTTTTATGAGGGTATGATTGTCACCATGGATCTTGGTGATCCTGACATCGAGCAAGACAATATGGACATTTGGGTCCTTGTTGATACGCTTACAATTCTACCGCAATGTGAGTTTCTCAAACATAGTTATTAACTAATTTATATTGTTTATTTCAAAATAGTTGACAACTTATTTTCATTGACAGCTTATTTTGAATCTTCAAAGAATGTGCAGAAGATGGTAGACAAAACCCACTACAATCGATGGTCTCGAATTAACTTATATGGAGAAAAGTCATCTGATTGCTTATTATACTTTCTTTGAGAATTACAATACCTATTATCGAACTCCTCCAAATTATGGTGAATACGTGCCACTAGTGCACGTGTTGAACCACGATAACTTCTATGGAGATACCCTGGTAAGATTTTTTACTATTACGACATCCGTGCATCTTTTGCATACTTCCAAAACTAGTACATCATTGCTAACTACGAAGTTATTACTATGTTTTTAACAGAAAATCCCGATGGATTGTGTGCCTCATCTGATGTATTACAATGGTCGCGTTGAAGTTTTGAACATACAGCCAGGTCATCCTACGGATCTCACCTGTGCATATCGGATTTCTAAAACCGGTGAACACATGCTAATCAAAGAATGGAAAAAATGTTTGGACATTCGCAAGGAGGTTCTTGGAAGTAACATTAAGCGAAAGGCAAGAATTGGAGACAGGATAATCTCCATTCTCCATAATGGAGAGTCTGGGGCTATCTTGTTTTTTTGCTATTTTACCTTAGAGAATATAGTAGGTCCTAAGAGAATGTAGTAGGTCCTATGAGGTACAATATGTTTATTATGTGATACAATGTGTTAGAGTTGATGATGAGGAGTACTTGTGATTACGATTAGTGACCAATTTGCTATGTGATGTCTAATTGATGAAAACGATGATCTTGAGGAGGTGTTATATGACAATGATGTATTATGATGATAAGTTGTTAATGATATGATATGATATTTATTATATCATTGGGTGAAAGAAGCTATGATTAGTTTCAAGTGGATGTCCATCCACTTGAAACTAGTCCACGTTGTTTCACCTACTCATTATGATGTAAAAACAGTCTCTAAAGTCCTGTTATATGAAAAATTGTGTAAAGGTGTATGAAATACAACATGAAATAAAAAAGAAATAAAATACTAAATAATAGTAGTAGCGCAGGCAAGGAGGAGCGCTAGTACTAATTACTAGCAGCGCTGCTCAGGAGAAGCGCTACTACTAGATCATTTTAGCAGCAGCGCGGGTCCAGGCGCGCTCCTGCTAAGCTTTAGCTATAGCGCCTTATCAGTAGTGCTCCTGCCCGCGCTATTGATAGGCCTAAAACCCGCGCTGCTGCTAGGATTTTCCCTAGTAGTGGGAGCACTTACTGGTCCAGGGCGGCATAATCCCTCACCCTCTTCTGAAGTAGCTTGCCCACAGGCTTTGCGGGCTGGGGCACCAGCGCGCGAGCCCCAGGGGCAGACAAGGGCACGGCGCCCGGATCTACAACGACGCCGGCCAGCGATGAAGCGAAGGCATCGCCTCGAGAGATTAGTGACAATCTGCTCTTCTTCAGGACCCCTGCCTTCGGCTTCTTCGGGGGGGGGGGGGGTGCCCTTGGACCTCGTGGTGACCCCGGCAGAGTGCGGCGACTCCCTCACTGGGTGCTCGCCGGTGTCGTTCTCATCGGGGAGGGTGCGGAGGAGATCGTTTTGGCGCGGAGGAGAAGTCTCCCCACCCCCTCCCGAGTCGCCTCCAAGTCTGACCTCTTCTCCTGGTCGGACTCGCCGGAGGACAACGTCACCGGGGAGCCCGGGGGCCCGGTGGGCGCTAGTGGTATGAGCCCGCGCTCGTTGAAGATAGGCATGGCGGAGGCGATCTTTTCCCCATCCGGGCGGCCGTATAGCAAAAGATGAGTATCTGGCAGGCAACCTTGGTCCTTCCCGACCAGGAGGCGCAGGACCTTGTTCAGCTCCTCTTCGGGCAAGTCGTCCGAGCGCAGCCCGAGGTCGCCTCCCTCGCCCATGAGCTTCCACAAGGGGCACGAGCGCACCTGGAGCGGAGCTAGGCGTTGTGTCAGTAACTCCTTGACAATCATGGCCCCCATCATCTTCTCCACCTTTGGGTCGTACGGCTTCAGTTCAGCCACCATCTTCTCCATCAACTGCTCCACCCGGGGATCGTTGAGCTTCTCGGGAGACCATCCCCCGTGAGGCGCTGGCATCCCAGTCGGCAACGCCAGCCAAGGGTAGGAGCGCTTTGCGTACATGAAGATCCACTTGTTCCTGAAGTCCTCCACCTTCTTCCCGGCTCACGAGATCGCGTTGCTGCTATTGGATGCGAAGAAGTTGGCACACCCCGAACACTGGCCCTCCTTGACCCGGAGGTAGAAGAAATGGCAGAGCAGCGCAACGGACGGCATCACCCCAACGAATGCCTCGCAGTAAAACACAAACATCAAAAGGAGGAGGATGGAGTTGGGATGAAGATGAAGGGCGTGGAGATTGTAATGGCGAAGGACGGCTTAGAAGAAGCCGTAGAAAGGGGGACCAGCCACGCGAAGACGCTGTGCAAGAACAAGGGATACGAGGTATTGCCCAAGGTTTCCCGCTTGACGGAGCCAGCCCGGAGTGCTGTCTCTCCCCCTCATTACTGCTGCCCGCGGTCACCGGGAGCGCAGCGTCGAGGTTCTTCTCCGTGACTATAGACGCACTCAGGGCAGGCTCGAACAAGGCAAGCGAGCGCGCGGCCTTCACCTTGTCGGTCGCCATTGGCTGCGGTCTTGGGGGAGAGTTTTGGATCTGGAGTCTCTCTGGGGGAGAAGGAGAAGGGGATCTGGAGCAAGATGAAGGAGGGGCAATGAAAGCTCTGTAGCGGGCACCAGCCTTTTTGTTAGGCAAGGACGATTATCGAGGCAGCATGGGGAAGCGGAGGCGCCCACGTCCCATCAATCACCATGCGTCAACTGAGGCCGCAGGCGGTTGGGGCCCGTGGCGCTCCACACTTGCCCTTTGGCTTCGCCCCGAAGCCAAGTTCGAGCGCGCCTTAGCCTTGGGGGCTACAGTCGGCGTCCTGGGAACGAGGGTAACCAGACTTGCCTGCCTGCGGCCCACGGAGTGGCTCGGTCAGTGGCCGGGTACGGCCCATCTTCAGCAACAACAACCCAAGACCCTCGCGAGGCAGACGACACCAAGACCTCCCTAGGGGCGGCCTCATTATGCTGGCTCTCGAGGAGCACATATCTATGCAAGGTGCACCTCGCGAGGTTTACATGATGTGAGCCATGACGACCAAGGCCAGGTGGGCGCCAGTTTCGTATTTGGTGCTAAGGCGTCAAGCGCTGGCGCGGGGTGCCAAGGAATCTAGCAAAGGTTTCCATATCAGTGCAACAAGATCAAGACCACCAGGACGGCAGGACGGAGGTCATCACGGAGCCCACTGCAGCGTCACCACCACAGCCTTTTGCAGGTGAAGACTACTTTGTCAGGATAGCTTGTACTAGTTGTCCCCCTTCAAATTTTGTCGTTGTGGGATCCCTTCCCGCCTACATTTGGGAAGAGGACCAGGGCCACTATAAATAGGACTTAGCCACCACCATAGAAGGGAGGGATCGATTCCACCCTGACCACCTCACCAGCTCTTCGAGCTCAAGAACATCTCACCTCCGGAGGCTGTTCTACCACTGTATTAGTTCATTCTTCAGCCCTTCGTGGCAATCAACCACAAAGCTTGAGTAGGGTTTTACACCGCAAGGTGGCCCAAGCCAGGATAAACTGCCGTGTCTCTTGTCCCTTGGGTTCGTCGAGCTATGCCTTGGAATCGTTGAGCAGGCAGACTGGGGAGGGAGATTTCTTCACACGCACCACAGAGTTCGAACCTCTCAAGGGTCTGCCAAACCCTGAATCCGAGAGACGTCATCGACCATGGCGCCTAAGAAGAAGCCCGGTCCTCCAGATCACCCATCCACCTCGAAGGCTCCACCACCCACGGCCTCTATGGCTGCAGGGGATGCGGAGGCGCACGAGGGCGCGAACGCTATTGGGGAAGTGGTCGGAGCAGACGGCGCCATCACCACTTCCCCCACGGGTTATGCATGAGCAGGAGGTGCCAGAGGAGAGCAGCGTCAGCAGCACCCCGATGGCCGCGCTCCCCAAGGTACGGGTGAGGGGGTCACTCCATCTGCTCCCCTCTCCCCCACCGTCGGGCACATCCACAAAGAATTACACTCGGATGGGGCAAACCGCCTCGCCTCCCGCTTTCACCACTTGATCGCAGTGTGTGCACCTCCCCCAGGACAGGCCGACCAAGTTGCTGCGCCCGACGTAGCCACTGGCCCTCGAGCGCCTTTGCCACACCACATCTAGGTGTTAGCCCCACAGCGACAGCAGGGCCACAGCGCTACCGCCGCTGGCACCGTCAGGAGCCGAGCGACGGTATGATCGACTTCACCAATATCCATGCCAAGTATGGTTTTGGAGGCCATGGCGCGAGCTCAGCTGCTACTGAGGTTTCCGTCGACGGCTGAGCACATGGCCGAATGGCATACCACCATCCAAAGCCTGCTCGGTTTTGCCAAAGCTGGTGGCTCACGGCGGGCTTGCCCGCCACAACCTCCCCAAGTGACAGCAACAACCCATGTTGCTGACCGTACGGAAGGGGCCATCCCCACAGTGCAGTCTCCACCGCGGCAGCCAGCGCGGGCGCAACCAAATCAAGACCCCGACAACTCCTCGATGGCCTCTTCTGACCCTCGAGTACGCCCAGGCCAACGTCGAGCCCCGGAGGATAGGCGGAGAGGAGATGCGTGCGTCTTCGTCGAGCAACACTGCGACGACCTCTCCGGACCGACAGGTGCGACGGCCTCAACATCGACGAGCCTATGCTCGGTGTTGGCGGGTGCGTACCTTTCGAGGTTGGTTGCCCTGCCTTTACACGAGAGCTGCGGCAAGTCTGTTGGTCGTCCGTTCGCATGTTCAAGCCAGAGATACCTGAGAAGTATGACGGGAAGCTGAACCCGGCAGAGTTCCTAAGCATCTACACCGTTGTTGTTCAGACTGCCGGGGGAAGAGATGGGAAGGTGTTCGCCAACTACTTCCCTTGGCCCTCAAGTCCAATGTGAGGTCTTGGCTGATGCACCTACCGGAGAACTCCATTTCATCATGGGCTGACCTATGCCACGAGTTCATTGGCGCCTTGACTGGCGGTCATCAGGAACCCGGCAGGCCCTGCGATTTGCAGCTTATCCAACAGAAGGAAGGAGAAACCCTCCATAAGTATTTACAGAGATGCAACAAAGTTCATAGAAATATCCCAAATATCCATCCGACAGCTGTAATAGCTGCCTTCCAGTCCAATGTGCGCAACCGTCGTATCCATTCCAAGATGAACATGCGGTTTCCCAAGACTGTGAAGGAGGTTTACACACTGGTGGATAATTGTGCTCGGATGGATGAGGGGAGAAAGTTGCCCGGAGAGGAACATTGTGCCAATGTTGATTCAGAAGATGATGATGAATCAACCAGTCAGAAAAAGAGCAAGAAGCGCAGTAAGAAGCGTAGGGATAAGGCAGTGATGACTGTTGAAGGATCGGGCACGCCTAGTACCAGCAAGAAGGCCAAAGCTGAGGCCCCGGCAAGGAAGCTGCCATGTGCACTGACTACCGGGAAGCTGTTGCTGCCGAGAAAGCTAGGAAGGGCGATGGGCCATACTGCAAGATTCATCGGACCAAGGGCCACGACCTTCAATAGTATTACCAAGTTGAGCAACTTGTCAAGAAGCAGATAGAGGTCTATGAGAAGCGTGATAAGGAAAAAGGTCAGAATGTTGTCAAGTGTAAGGGCCGAGGTGGTGAAGCAAATCGCCCCGACAAACCCTTTCGGAACCAAGGAAAGCCCGCCATAGGTCGAGAGAAGGAAACCTGTGATCATGAGAGTGATGGAGGGGATGAAGAGGAAACCAGTGAGTAGGAGTTTCAGAAGGCCATGAACGCCCTGTGCATTGACGGAGGTGCGTCTCTGCACACTTGTCACCATCAGCTCAAGCGGTGGGCGCGAGAAGTCAATGTCGTGGAACCAGCGCCAGAGGCTCGGAAGCTACTCAAATGTTCCCGTACGCCCATCATCTTCGACAAAGAGGACCATCCTAGCCGTACCACTACGGTAGGATGTTTGCCGTTGTTGGTCTCTCCAACAATCCGCAACCTCAAGATCACAAAGATGTTGGTGGACGGTGGGGACGGGTTGAAACTGAGTTCCCTGGCAGTCATCAGCAAGCTTCAGATAGGAGAAGAAGAGCTAGAGGTTACCGACGCATTTCAAGGACTTAATTCTGGTAGGAGCCATCCTAAGGGAATATCACGTTGCCGGTAACGTTCGGGGGAGAACTGAAATACCGGACTAAGAGGATTGTGTTTGATGTGCTCGATCTCCCCCTGCCGTACAATGGGATTCTTGGACACCTGGCCCTGGCTAAGTTGATGGCGGCATCACACTATGCCTACAACACATTGAAGATGCATGGGCCACTGGGAGTCATCACCATCCCATCAGATGAGAAAGAAGCAATCATTTTCATGGATAAGATGTACCGGGACGCAGTCGCGGCAGAGGGAGCAGCAGCGGCAGCTCCCGCCAATGGAAGTTAAGGAAAGAAGAGAGATTGTAGAGACTCCAGCAAAGAGTCCTGGAAGCGTGCCCCTACCGAGTGCATGGCACCCATTGATGACGTGCCAGAGTGTTCTAACAACAAGAAATCCAAGGTCGTTGCACCCCAAGTGAAGCAGGTCCCAGCAGGGCTGGCTGGCGCTCATGGTACTTTTACTATCAGCGCCATCCTCGATGACAAACAGGAAAGCGCGCTTGTTTCCTTCCTGTGGGCGAATGTCGATGTGTTTTCCTGGAAACCATGTGATATCCCCGGTTTTCCCAGGGAGGTAATCGGGCACTACCTTGTTGTCTGCCCACATGCCTGACTTGTCAAGCAGAAAGTCCCGAAGCAGGCTTTGGAGAGGCAACAGTTCATTGCAGAAGAGATCAAGAAACTTGAGGTAGCTGGTTTGGTCAGAGGAGTATTGCACCCCACGTGGTTGGCAAATCCAGTGGAAGTCCGGAAGGCTAACCGGAAGTGGAGGCTTTGCATAGATTTCACAGATCTCAACAGGGCTTGCTCGAAAGACCCATTTCCCTTACCGCACATCGACTAGATTGTGGATTCCACTTCAGGTTGTGATTTTCTCTCCTTTCTGGACGCATACTCTAGGTATCACCAAATCTTCATGACCAAGGAAGATGAAGAGAAGACGTCGTTTATCACTCCATGTGGTACATATTGCTTTGTCCACATGCCATTAGGATTGAAGAGTGTTGGGTCCACTTTTGCAAGGGCAATCCAGATTCGTTTTGAGCCACAGTTGCACAGAAACATAGAACCTTATATGGATGATATTGGGGTCAAGACCAAGGATAAGGCCACCCTTATTCAGGATTTGGAGGAGACATTTGGTGATCTGTGCAAGATCAATTTGAATCTCACCCCGGAGAAGTGTGTTTTTGGTGTTCCCTCCGGCAAGTTGCTTGGTTTCTTTATATCCCATCGCGGGATTGAAGCCAACCCCGAGAAGATCAAGGCCATCGAGCAGATCCAAGCGCCAAGGACAATTAAGAATGTGAGGCGTCTGACAGGATGTGTTGCCGCGCTAAGCAGATTCATTTCCAAGTCTGTGGAGCGCGCCCTGCCGTTCTTCAAAATTTTGAAGAAGGTCGGCCATATGAAGTGGACCCCAGAAGCAGATGCAGCTGTGCAAGAGTTGGAGGCATACTTGTCCTCTGTGCCTACCTTGGTTGCTCCCAAACCCCAGGAGCCGTTGTTGCTATACTTGGTGGCAACCAACCAAGTCGTCAGTTTGGCCGTGGTAGCGCAGCGGGACGTGCATGAAGCAGAAAGTGAACTGAGACTGGCAGAATCAGAGAAGGATCAGGACAACAATGAGCACGACAATGAGAGCAACCCCAAGGACGCGGCAAGGAAGAAAACGATACAACGCCTAGTGTACTTCGTCAGCTCCTTGTTACAGGGGGCTAGGTCGATGTACTCTGGCATGCAGAAGTTGATCTGTTGTCTCATCATGGCCTCGACGAAACTTCACCACTACTTCCAAGCCCATGAGATCACGGTTGTTACTCATTTTCCATTGCAAAGGATACTCCGAAACCCTGAGGCTACTGGCAGAATAGTGGAGTGGGCTTTGGAGTTATCCAGCTTTTGTTTGAAGTTTGAGAGCACATCAACTATTTGGAGAAGGGCGTTGGCAGAGTTTATTGTAGAATGGACGCCAACCCCTGATGAGGAAGTGACAGAGACAGTTATCCCCAGCAAGGAATAGCCCCAAGAATGGATTATGTATTTTGATGGTGCTTTTTTCCTACAAGGTGCAGGAGCTGGCGTGCTTCTTGTCGCCCCCTCTAGGGAGCACTTAAAGGACGTCGTCCAAATGCATTTTGCCTGGGAAGAAGCAACCAACAATACAACTGAGTATGAAGGGCTCCTTGCCGGGCTTAGGATTGTAGCTAAATTGGGAATTAAGAAGCTGATCATTCGAGGAGATTCACAGCTTGTGTTGAGACAAGTCAAGAAGGATTATCAAAGTCCATTGATGGAGGCATATGTCAAGGAAGTGAGGAGATTAGAGGAGCGCTTTGACAGATTGCAAATAGAGCACGTACCCCATAAGGAAAACATCATAGTTGATCATCTGACAAAGTGTGCTGCGCAGAAGCTCCCTATGGAACTAGGGACTTTTGTTCTCCATCTCACTTAGCCCTACATATGCCCAGCGACAATGGACCGGAAGAGGAGAAAGTTGGACTACGGTAAGCCTCTCCCGGTAGAGCCGTCCGCTCCCGGCAGAGACCCTACCGAAAACAACTCCTTACAGCCTGCCGGACCACACCCTCAAGTTGGGCCTATGGACCCCGCAAACGAGGCTAGTGCTCCCGCAGCAGAGGAGGTGTCGCTAGCCCTCGTTGCCGAGCTCCAGGCTCCACCTTTGGCAAGGCACATTGTCCACTTCCTCCAAACCGGAGAGCTTCCCGGCGACCTAGATGAATCTGAAAAAGTAGCCCGAAGGTCCAGTATGTATCAGTTTGTCATTGACACTCTGTAGAGAAGGAGGCCCAACGATGTGAAATTGAAGTGTGTCTGCCGGGAAGAAGGAAAGAAACTGCTGGCTGAGATTCACAGAGGAATGTGCGGCTCCCACACTGGATCAAGGGCATTAGTTGGGAAAGCATTCTAGCAAGGATTCTATTGGCCCACAGCCCTCCAAGATGCGGTCGAGCTAGCCACAAAATGTGAAGCCTGCCAGTTCCATTCCAAGAAAACACACCTGCCGGCTCAAGCTCTTCAAACAACCCCTTTATCATGGCCATTTTTGGTCTGGGGGCTTGATATCCTCGGCCCCTTCCCCCGAGCAATCGGGGGCTTTGAATTCTTGTTCGTTGCCTCGACAAGTTTACAAAGTGGCCGGAAGTGACTGCAGTGAGAAAGGTGACTGCTCAGTCAGCTATCAAGTTCTTGAAAGAATTGGTCTGTCATTTTGGAGTTCTAGCAAGGATCATCACCAAGAACGGCACCCAGTTCATGAGTCGCGCCTTCATGCAATATGTTCATGCCCTCAGATGCAAGATATCATTTGCCTCTGTGGCACACCCCCGAGCAATGGACAAGCTGAGAGGGCGAACGCTGAAGTGTTGCGAGGACTCAAGGCGAGAACTTTTGATATGCTGTAGAAGAACGACATGCGGTGGATCGAGGACCTCCCAGTAGTTCTCTTGTCCCTCAGAACAACACCAAACTGAGCTATTAGGCAGACACCCTTCTCCCTGGTCTACGGGGCAGAAGCAGTTATCCCCATGTAACTCATTTAAAGGTCACCTCGAGTGCTTGCCTACGATGAAGTAGCAAAAGATCAACACCGACATGACAATGCTGTGCTACTCGAGGAGAACCGTCTCCGGGCTGCTACGCATGCTGCACGCTACTAGCAGGCCCTGCACCGCTATCATAGCCGTAGGGTTCGCGCCCGGTGTTTTGTGGAAGGTGACATTGTCCTTAGACGTGTTAAGTCCGCCAAGGGTACAAGCAAGTTGTTACCGAAGTGGGAAAGCCCTTATCGGGTAGTACGAGTCACCAGACCTGGCGCAGTCCGTCTGGAGACCGGAGATGGAACTCAGTTGCAAAACTCATGGAATATTGAGCATCTCTGCAAGTTCTACCCGTAAGGCGCGGCTGTCGGGCCCTGCCCGGCAGCCACCCTTTTGTACAGGCCTTGCCTCAGCTGCATGTAACCCCTTGTACAAAGCCGGGGCGATGACCCTATGTAAGAGAAAATAAAGAAGCGCTGTGGGGGCCCCCGATCAAGATTGCATGTATGCATGAGCATTCCCAAGATCACTTCATAACCATTTCATGAGCATTTGCATATGCATATAGATAGGATCGCATCCCACATTCATTCTCATCTGCATGAAGTCGCAGGGTCCTATCGTGGACTTGGCTTCAACAAGGATTCGAGAAGAATGCTTGGCACAGCGATCCCCGGCAAGCCAAATAGATAAGGTGTACCTCCTGTCCATTAGTGTTCTGTAAGGCTATGACTTTGCATGAGAAAGCCTTGCCTCTCTTTTGAGACTTAGGTGCTCCCATCCATGACTCGAACGTTGCTTCGGTCCGGATGGTCGCAGTGGCCTTTGGTAAAAAGGAGTTGGCGGGGGGCTGGTCCCTCTATCTGTTCCCAGGCAGACATGCTCTGCAGTAGACAAGAAGGGTATCGACAGGATAGCCTGCCGGGGACAAATTCATTTATTTGTATTAAAGAGGCATCTCACCTCTGCATGGACATACACATGGACATACACATGGACATACAAGTACAAGCATTACAGGACACAAACACGGGCTGGAGAGATTACATTATTTGAATCAAAATTTGGCGATTGCCTACAGATTTAAGATTGAAAAAAGATAAGTGCCCCTTAATCCCTTCTTTTCGTTTTCCCTCCTTCAGGCACTGCGGTGGAAGGAGGAAAAGATGAGAAAAGGAGCACCCAAGTAGGACCCAACCCCGGTCCCGTCAGGACCCGCTTGATGCGGCCTGACAAGACCAGGAGTGGCGATGCTGCGAAGGAGGAATACGGAGGATGGGGGGGCGCCCACTGGTCGCCACCTCCAGAGCCAACAAGAAGCTCCGGCTTAAGCGCCGATGGAGTCATCCGTTAAAGCTCAGCCAGAAGACTGCTGGAGGCGAGGCGATGGCCCCAAGAGAACATCCCTCCCCGGTTATCACCCTAGGAGTCTGGTGATGATCATGCCGGGGAGGGAGGGGAAGAGCGGAAAGATGAGGTGGCAGGTCGCCAGTCGGAGGCGAAGGCATCCATGCCATCATACTCCGACCTGACCCCGTGCCACCCGCCTTCTCCGTCTTCCCTTGTTTTTTCCACACAACCGCTGCTCCCGAGAAGCGCCAAGACTCCATTCCGGCACCTTTCTAGGGGAAACAGCAAACGACCAAGATGGCCAAGGGCTGGAGGCGCACTGCTCCCCTCCTTGGCAGGCAGGAAGGCGCGCCTCTCGTCGACATCAGCCCCAAGGCCTCTGGTTGGGGCATTGCTAGGGTTACCAACAATCTCCAGCCCCGCCTCGCGGCCAAGCCTCGAAGGAACCAAGAGATTCATCACACCAAGGACCAGGCTCACTCCCCGAGCATCAACACCAGCAGGCAGCGACATTAGCCCCAACCAAGAGCCCGGTGGCTGGCCCCAGACTCTTCCCTTCGACATAACTTGTGCAACCAGGAGAAAGAAGATGAGAAATGCGAAGATGAATGACTCCTCCCTCCTCCGCCCCTCCCTTTTATAGGCAGGGCAGGGAGGGGGGGCTGCTCCATCAACTAGCGGGCACCGTCCTTCTCACCAATTCAAGACGACCAGGCCCTCACCTTAACGCTCCTCCTCGCCACGCGCCTCCGTTACCTTCCTCGCGTGATGCATGCAGCATACTTTGCCAAGGATAAGGGCGTGGTGGGAAGATTGAATTGGCCGTTTCCACCCCATGCCTTAAAGTCATTTACGGGCCATTACTGGAGCGGCCCCACCACTATTGGATTTACACGACACGCGGGATACTGGAAACCGGCCCAGAATCAAGGCTAATGAAGAAGCAAAGAAGACCACAAGAGAGCAGCCTCTTCAGCAACCCTCGCCTGTGCACTTATTAGGCCCCACCCCGATGACGCTCGGCAGCGCGTTCGGGCAGGCCTGGGGGCTTCTATCGGTGCAACAAACCTTGGGTCTGTTGCCCAGACAGTGCGTAGGCATGAGAACAAGATAGAAGCACCAGCCCAAGTCAGAGTACAAGGACCCAAGAGATACGAAGGACCAACATGCAGATCAGAGGGTCCAAGAACAAGCCAAGGAAGCAGGATATGACACTCATCCTGAGACGTGTCAAGCCCCTAAGTGACTAAGTGGTTGCTTCGTGCCACATGGCAGCCACTTCCTACAGAAAACACCTCCATATGACACTCATCCTGAGACGTGTCAAGCTAGCAGGTGCGAAGCTGGCAAAACAACTCGGCAGGGGTTACCGGGCACACTATGATGTGACACTAAGCGATGCAGTTAATGCGCTCTGTCCACCTGCAGAGTTAGGTTTGATAGCACTATTTGCTATCTAATCAGTATGTAAAGACTGATTTGCCACTGTGATGACCCCTTCATCTATAAAAGGAGACCCATGGCAACCGAAGATAGTATTCAGACCCTCAAATATTCATACGTGCGTAGCCACTCTCACCCCGAGGCTACCTCCCAGGCAAGAGAACCGCGTTCTCCACCATTATCAACCATCAATCCACCAAAGCAGGAGTAGGGTTTTACGCCTCGCGGCAGCCCGAAACTGGGTAAAACTTCCCGTGTGATCTCTGCCATGCTGTGTAATGCTTCTCCGCTCTTTGTGCAACGTGCCCATCCCCTCGCCGAACCAAAAGGGGCTCATGGCCCCATAGGTGGTCGTGGTTTCCCACGATTATATTCATAGTATCCTTTGTTATTATCATTTCGAGTCCCTTGATTCAATATGTTGCGAATGCTCGTAATCCTCAATCTGATCCTAGAATTCATCCTTCCGGCTCAGATGTCATTTTAAACATGAGCTAGATGCCATCCATTGTACCCCTAAGCCTACTCAACTTATTTGTCCATAATCAGAGTGTTTGCTTCTTATCCCTTGATTTGAAAATCATAATTCCTTCACATTTGAGCTTTGAATTAGTCAGTTGTTTCTACAATCCAATGCCTTTGCATTGTAATTCCTCTAGTAGTGTGCTGATGCTCACATTAGCTCCGTTGAGGATTGCCAGATCCATTGTTGGATTATTATCTGACAATGTCCTTCATATTCAATAACCTTGTGAACCTTTCGTCGCATACATAATTGAAGGAAATATGCCCTAGAGGAAATAATAAAGTTATTATTTTATTTCCTTATATCATGATAAATGTTTATTATTCATGCTAGAATTGTATTAAACAAAAACTTGGTACATGTGTGAATACATAGATAAACAGAGTGTCCCTAGTATGCCTCTACTTGACTAGCTCATTAATCAAAGATGGTTATGTTTCCTAGCCATAGACATGTGTTGTCATTTGATGAACGAGATCACATCATTAGAGAATGATGTGATGGACAATACCCATCTGTTAGCTTAGCATAATGATTGTTAAGTTTTATTGCTATTGCTTTCTTCGTGACTTATACATATTCCTCTGACTATGAGATAATGCAACTCTCGAATATCGGAGGAACACCTTGTGTGCTATCAAATGTCACAACATAATTGGGTGATTATAAAGATGCTCTACAGGTGTCTCCAAAGGTGTTTGTTGGGTTGGCATAGATCGAGATTAGGATTTGTCACTCTGTGTATCGGAGACGTATCTCTGGGCCCTCTCGGTAATGCTCATCACTATAAGCCTTGCAAGCAATGTGACTAATGAGTTAGTTGCGGGATGATGCATTACAGAACGAGTAAAGAGACTTTCCAGTAACGAGATTTAACTAGGTATGATGATACCGATGATCGAATCTCGGGCAAATAACATATCGATGACAAAGGGAATGATGTATGTTGTTATGCGGTTTGACCGATAAAAATGTTCGTAGAATATGTAGGAGCCAATATGAGCATCCAGGTTCCGCTATTGGTTATTGACCGGAGATGTGTCTCGGCCATGTCTACATAGTTCTCGGACCCGTAGGGTCCGCACGCTTAATGTTTGATGATGATTTGTATTTTGTGTTATGTGATTTGATGACCAAAGTTTGTTCACAGTCCTAGATGAGATCACATACATGAAGAGGAGTCTCAAAACGGTCGATAGCCGTGTGCGGTGCCCCCCTCCACAGTTACACACCTCGGTCATATTGTCGCAGTGCTTAGGCGAAGCCCTGCGCCGGTAACATCATCATCACCGTCGCCACGCCATCGTGCTGAAGGAACTCTCCCTCGTCCTCAACTGGATCAACAGCTTGAGGGATGTCATGGTGCTGAACGTGTGCTAAACACGGAGGTGCCGTACATTCGGTACTTGGATCGCTTCGATCATGAGGACGATCGACTACATCAACCGTGTTACTAAACGCTTCCGCTTTCGGTCTACAAGGTATGTGGACACACTCTTCTCGCTCGTTGCTATTCTTATCCAAGATAGATCTTGCGTGATTTTAGGATTTTTTTTGAAATACTATGTTCCCCAACAATAATGTCTTTGGTAAATTTTATCCTTTGCTTTGACAACCATCCCCTGCTTCCGAGGTTGCATTATTTACCCCTGAAGTTTTGGTATATGTTCCTAGGATGCCCCGATGGGTTGAACCAATGCCTTCCCAAATCTGTGTGGACACGAAAGATTTCACGGGTCATACTCATCTGTATTTCACTAGGTAAAACTTTCAATACTAATGCCATTTCGAAATGGGAAGTGAACGTAAGGTTGTGCTTTGGAGAAGCGGGAGTCGACCTTGAACTTTGTGTTCATGCCCATGAACCCGATGTGGAACTTATCATGGAAGCTTCTTGTAATAATAATAATCCCCTTGTTATAAGTTCATCTTGTATCTATGCTTGGTCCTTTGCAACCGTTGTTCCGACCATGATTGTATTTCTTGATCCCATTTCTCGGACAAGTTAAAGCACTTGTCTTCTGCAAATGAATGCATCTTCGCAGCCTCTATTTTGATCTTCCTTCGAGTATTACCCTCTGGTATCTCGAGAATAACAAAGAACTGTGTTGCTTCCTATGAGTCTTCATCTAGTATTTCTTCTCACCGATTTCAGATTTCCCCGGGTTCTAAGTTATTAGTCACTCAAGAAAGCTGATAAGTAAATCGATTACGCACTCCGATTCTATAACTCTAAGTAATTTTTGTTGTTTACAAGTTTAATAATCCTTCAAGTCATTCCTAGCCTAATCGGCTATATCATTATCGTGCTAAATTTTAACTCTGCTACATGGTCCTTCTTCCCAGAGCACAATTTTCGACGATGAGCTAAGCCTACGTCGATCTTCCTTGTCATATCATTTCGCCTTGAACAACAAGCTTGATTTCGAGTTTGTGACGTACCCATGGTTCCAATAACCTTTCGCTTTATCATTCCTTTGACTTGATGTCATCATCGGTCGATTACATCTTCGTGGAACCTCTCAACAAATATGTCATGATCATCATCCACATTCTGAGCTCTTCCAGGTTATCAATCGAATTCATGATGAGAAATACCATCCTTGCCCCCTCGATGAATTATTGTTGCGCCCTTCAACCACAACATCATCTTTTTCTTGCTAAAATTATATGACTTATTTTATGAGTTGTTTCTGATGGATCCTTTGTCTATCCAAAGTCTGACCTTTACCTGATGACCATGTCAATGCTATCCCGAAGCATGCACTACAAAAAAAAGACACATCCATGACATTTTGGGCCGAACGATTTTTTTTATGTCATACATATGACACTTCTATGACAATAATTGTGACAAAACCCGGTATCATCAAAGATGTGGTGGGCTCCAACTTCTATGACAGAAAATGGGCTTTTCGTCTTGGGTGGGCCGGAGACGCAGCTGCATGACTTTCTTTGGGCCGTCCATGATGGAAAAAACCATGGTAGAAGCGAGGGGGAGGAAAATTTGAGGAGTTCCCGATTCACGGTGGGAGGTCGGGGCGAAGCGATGCAGCGTTTCTCTCTCGTACGTATGCACGTGTGTGCGGCGTTAGCTCTAACTAAACTGGCGAGGCGTTGGGCTCTAATCGAACCCGGCGATTGCAGAAGTGCAGCGTTCTTGAACCCGAGCGATCGATCGCTGCTAACTAATACCGATCGAGCGATTCCTTCGCTACTGCTGCTAACTTAAGCCGATCGATGCTGCCTCAGGATGAGCAGTGGCGTTATGCGGGGGGTTGGATGAGCAGTGGCGGTGCTTGCCTTTGGATAAATAGGACCCCGTGGTGTGGTGGAGGGTTGGATGAACAGTAGACGGTGGAGGGGTGCCCGTGGAGTGGTGGATGAATAGGACCCCATGGTGTGGAGGGTTGGATGAACAGTAGACGGTGGAGGGGTGCCCGTGGAGGGGTGGTTGAACAGGACCCCGTGGTGTGGAGGGCTGGATGAACAGTAGACGGTGGAGGGGTGCCCGTGGAGCGGTGGTTGAACAGGTCCCCGTGGTGTGGAGGGCTGGATGAACCGTAGACGGTGGAGGGGTGGTTGAACAGTAGCCGGTGAAGTAGCGCGCAGTGGAGGCTGGATGAACAGGAGCCCGTGGAGGCTGGAGGAGGTCGACGGTGGAGATGAACAGTATCCCGTGGAGTCCCATTTTGCGGTACGCCACATCCCTCCCGATGAACAGGACCCCCGTTTCGACCGTAGTAGGTCCGTTTCGTCCGTTTTGCAGTACACCACACCCTTCCCGATCAACAGGACCCCCGTTTCGACTGTAGGAGGTCCGTTTCCTCCATTTTGCGGTACGCCAGACCCCTCCCGATGAACAGGATCCCGTTTCGAACGTGGCCGGTCATACACAAGGCCATTTCCTCCGTTCTGTGCTACGCCAGGCCTTGTTTCCATCGCTTGTTCCGTCCAAGCCCTCCTGATGAACACGACCACGCATTTCGTTCCGACCCAGCCGGTTGGCTCCCACGCGTTCTGTTGCCTCCCCATGAACACGACGCATTCCATTGCCACCCCATGAACACGAAGACGATGATGTTTTTCCGTTCCAACCCAGCCATGTACACGAGCCATGGCCGTACGTATGCGCGAGTAGGCATTCGAGACCCCGCCCATATGTACACATACGTAGCCGTATTTTCTTTCTTGCACCCTGGCCACTGTACGTACGTGTACATGCTACGTGCGCACCTCTACTACGACACGTGCGCGCCTCAACATCGACAAGTATATATGTACGTACACGTTTGCGACCAGAATGACAATGCTACGTACGCTTCGACCAGTTGGGTCCCGACTGTCAGGCACTTCCTTGCGTGCGAAGATGTAGCTCGTGGGTCCCAGCAGTCAGGGGGAAACGTTTTTTCGGGAAATATGGTGGCCCGTCCGGTGGGTCCCCGCTGTTAGGTGGAGGAATAATTATTTTGCACGTAATAAGGAGGCACTTCCTTGCTGCGGCCATGGACCCAGCTGTCAGCCTCTCCACGTCTGATCCACGTCCGATGGAAGTCGTTCCTTGACCACTTTGACCACGCCACGCCGAGAGCACCAGGCGGTGGGACGGCAGCGAGGCCTAGGAAGGGGACGACGCGGAGCCAGGGAAGACGCGGCAGTTGATGCCCACATGTAGAGGAGTACGAGGGTTCACCGGTTCGCTGCGGTGTGAGGCTGCCGTCGCTGCAGAATAACAGGGGGGTGTGGGTGAGTAGAGGGATGGCCTGGCCAGCGGTGGGAGTACTAGGGGGCGGTGAGGCCTCCGCCGCATCGCAGCCTGCCATGGGAAGCAGGAGCGCGCGGCACGACAGACGCTGGTTTGGGCGGCTGGAGCAAGAAGACCAGAGGTTGAAGAAGCACTACGGCCATTGGATGGACATCGTACTGTCACTAGAGCTAGAATCGTGCATATTGACTAAGTTGACAAAGTCCTCCGTCCCCGTCAACTTAGTAGGCCCACAGGTCAGCCTGCCACTATACTGGGTCCCAGCTAACAGGGGGAGTATTCATTTTTTTGTGCGTAATAAGAAGGCACTTCCTTACGTGCGAAGATATAGCTGGTCGGTCTGAGCTGTCAGCGGTGGTAACGTTTTTTTGCGAAATACAGAGGCCCTTTCGGTGGGTCCCTGATGTCAGGTGGAGGAATCATTTTTTTGCGTGTAATAAGTAGTCATTTCCTTACGTGCGGCCGTGGACCCAGCTATCGGCCTCTCCACGTACAGTCCACTTCAGATGCATGTCGGTCATTGACCACGTTGACTAGGCCGCACAGATAGCACCAGGGCGGTGGACGACGGCGAGGCCTAGGAAGGGAACGACACGGAGGCAGGGAAGACTCGGCAGTTGTTTCCCACGTGGAGGGGAGTATGACTGTACGAGGATTTACTGGTTTGTCTGTCGTCACCGGAGAATAACAGCAGGTGTGGGTGAGTAGAGGGATGGCTAGGCTAGTGATGGGAGTACGGTGGGGCGGTGAGGCCTGCGCAGCAGCAGAGCCAACCGCGGGGAGGAGGGAGTAGGCAGTCCCGCCGACGCTTGTTCGAGCGGCTGGAGCAGGAAGAGCAGAGATTGAAGAAGCACGACGGCTGTTGGATGGCCATCCAACAATCACTGCTTGTGCGTCAACCTTTTTTTTAGGAAAGCCTAAAATATGTGGAAAACAGCATACAACCCATCTGCCATTATTTCTAACAATTTACATCCCATTTGCTAATTATTAAGGTTTTTTTTGGAGCCCATGTTCTTTTTGTTAGCATTACAGCCCATATTGTGGCCACGGTTAAAAAATTATACGAAATTTTGCATATTTCGGTGCGGTCCGAACTGTTTTTAATCCCAAAATTTTGACTCACATTAAAACTAATTTTAAAAATAAATCCGCCTTCCGCCGCCCTGCTCTTCGCCGCCCTTCGCATCCATGTCAGACGCTCATCGAGCCCGCGCCAGCACCGGGCCGCTCTCGGCGCTCGCGTCGCCCAGACGGCCCCCGTCGGCGGCCGCCCCCGCCGTTCCTCGTTGCCCGCCGTTAATGCTGCCACCGGCTCGGCGGGGAACGAGCAGCGGGCGTCGTCTCTACATCCTTTGAGGAGGCGGGAAGGACGCACTGCCACCCCGTCGCTGGCTCCAACCGGTTCTTCATCCCATGCCCGTCGTGCTCCTGCGGACGCACACGCCGCGTTGCTCCTGGCGCGGGAACTCCTGCACTACCGTCCCGCCGACGACCTCTACGACGAGTGGCTCGACCGCATCACCGAGCTCGTCAGCGCCGCTGGGGGCTCCCCTGCGCCGTCCCTCTTGCTGCACCGCGCCCCGCCTTGCGCGGGCGATGAAGCTCCGGGGGCGCCTCAGCCGTCTCCCCTTCAAGAAGGCGCCTTGGCCCCAAGGCGCGTGGCCCCTGGGCGGAACCCACTCTGTCCAGCACCAGCACAACAAGAGAAGAGCTGCCAAGAGATCCCTCGTCCCCAAGAAGCTGCCCAAGTGCTCCCCGCACCGGCCCGGCACGAACGCGCTCCTTCTCCAGCGCGCCAAGACCCCGCGCTGCTCCTGGCGACAGCGCACGGGGACCCCCAAGATCAAGCCCTCTGTCACCAAAGGCCTCCTGTGGCCACTGCAGGCTGCCGCGCCTTCACCACCGAGCGGCGCAGCATGGCCTGGCCGGGCAAGTTCAAGCCAGACCTGCCCCCACGCTATGATGGCACGGCCGACCCTGTGGAGTTCCTCCAGCTCTATGAGCAGGCCATCGAAGCCGCCAACGGGGACGAGAAGGTCATGGCAAACTGGTTTCCCATGGCGCTCAAGGACGGTGCCCGCACCTGGCTCCGGAACCTGGCTCCTGGCACGATTTCCTCCTGGAACGAGATGCGTACCCGCTTCATCGCCAACTTCCAAGGCACCTGCGATCGGCCCCCGGCCATGAGTGACTTGCGCCGCATCAAGCAGCAGTCAGGGGAGACCCTGCAGAAGTTCATTCAACGCTCGCCTCAAGATCCCCAGGGTGTTTGAGGAGGCCATCATCTCAGCCTTCTCCTACGATGTGCGTGACGTCAAGATGAAGGAAGAGCTCGCGATCCATGAAGACCTGTGCACATCCCTAGAGCTGTTCAACTTGGCGACCAAGTACGCCAGGGCTGAGGAAGGACGCCTTTCCCTTCCTGAGCTGCCGGCTGCCGACCCACAAGAGAAGAAGCCCAAGGTCAAGGACGTGAAGCGCAAGGGGGCTGCCGTGCTTGCAGCAGAGCCGGACACCAAGCGAGGAAGGGAACATCCTGAGTCATCCAAGGGCAGTCGGTACTGCGTGTACCATGACCTCCACACCCACAACACCAACGAATGCCAAGAGCTCAGAGTCGTGTGGGACATGCGTGCCGACCGACGCCCCGAGCGCAGCGACCGGGACTATGGCCGAGGAGGAGGAAGAGGTGGAGGACGATGGGAAGACCGTGGCCCTCGCCAAGGGTGGCGTGGCCGACCTCGCGAGGACCGCTGGCAGGATCAGCCTCGCGAGGGAGGTTGGAGGGACCCGCCTCGCGAGGGAGGCTGGAGGGATCAGCCTCGTGAGGATCGCCCGCAAGGCAACGCAGGCCTCCCTCCTCTGCCACCGCAGCCAAGGAGAAATGAAGACCATCATCAGGACGAGGGGGCTGGGGGCTTCCTGGAGCCGCGTGCAATCGCTTGCATCCTGGGCGGATCCCAAGCCCCAGCCTCTCAGCGCATCTTCAAGCAGTTCGCCCGCGAAGTGAATGCAGTCCTCCCCAGGCTCGAAGCCACACGCCCCCTCAGGTGGTCAACGTGCGCCATCAAATTCAGCTCAACGGATCAGCTCAAGTGCGCAGCCACAGCGGGAGTCCTCCCGATGCTTTGTTCCCCAATCATCGGCAATGTGCAAGTCACCAGGACCCTCATCGATGGCGGAGCAGGGCTCAATGTCCTGTCCGTCGAGACATTCAACAACCTCCAAGTGCCATACAATCAGCTTCAGCCAACAAAGCCTTTCTCCGGAGTCACCGATGGTTCCACAGTGCCGATAGGGCAGGTCCGCCTTCCTGTCACCTTCGGGATGCGCGACAACTACCGCACCGAGATCATTGATTTCAACGCCGTGCACATTTGCCTGCCATACAATGCCACCCTCGGGTACCCAGCTCTGGCCAAATTCATGGCCGTGACTCATCATGGCTACAATGTCCTCAAGATGCCAGGAAGCGGTGGAGTCATCACGGTACCTTGTGAAGACAGAGACGCAGTGTGTTCCCTGGAGCGTGCTTTTCAAGCCGCGTCAATTGAAGATCCAGATCGCTGGAGCGGAGGGCTTCCTGAGGTGGTCCCTAAGAAGAAGAAGACATCCCCTGGTCATAGCCCTCGGGAGGCAGGCCCCTGAGAGTCCGCGCCCATTCCAGGGGCGCCTCCTTCTGTCGCAAAGGAAGGCGCGCCCGGCGCCCTCCTCGAGCAAGGCTCGGGGGCTCTCTCCTGGAGGGCCACCGACTTTGCTAAGATCACGAGGAAGGCGCTCGGGCACCACTTGGAGGCGTGTTTCAAAGCACGTTTCCCTCAAGCAGGAGCAAGGCAAGGAGGGCCAAACCCTCAGGAGTTCGTCAGCAAGATCATTCAGGAGCTGCAGGAGTCAAGAGTGATGAGTGGCAGCCGCCACTTACTCGCCGTAGCTCCCCATCCAGGCGAGGATGGTGGGCTACGCGTCTGCATCGACATACCAGGGCTCAACTGAGCCACCTCTCAGGAGCGCCTCTATCCCTCACGCGTGGGACGCTGCGAAGGTCCACCTCACAGCTATGTTCGCATGCCTTACGGCTTGCCGAACGCGGCTGTCGTGCGCCAGCGCCTCATGAGGAGCATCCTGGAGGCTCAAGTGGCCAGGCGTTCCGCAGTCCTGGCGGAGATGGAGATGGTCTGCGAGGAGTCACTAGCGCCTCCGAAGCCTCCCGACGCTCCTGGTCCTGGGGGCTCGTGAAGATCGGTTTCCACTGCGCACGACGTCCGCTACTTCAGCATCCCTTCATCTCCAGCATCACCAGCGGGTTCTATTGGCCCACGGCACTCAATGATGCCGTGGAACTGGTGAAAGCTTGCGAGGCGTGCCAATTCCATGCCAAGCAGATCCATCAGCCGGCGGGAGGTCTGCAAACTATACCCCTCTCGTGGCCATTCGCAGTCTGGGGGCTGGATATCTTGGGCCCGTTCCCTCGGGCGCCGAGATGCTATCGCTACCTCTACGTCGCCATACACAAATTCACCAAGTGGGCTAAAGTGGAAGCTGTCTAGACCGTCCCCGCAGGTTCCGCTGTCAAGTTCATCAAGGGCATCGTGAGCCGGTTCGGGGTGCCGAACCGCATCATCACCGAGAACGGTTCGCAGTTCACCAGTAACCTCTTCAAAACATACTGTGCTAACCTTGGAACGCAGATATGCTACGCTTCAGTTGCGCACCCGCGGAGCAATGGTCAGGCCGAGCAAGCCAACGCAGAGGTCCTAAGGGGCCTCAAAACCAGGACCTTCAAGAAGAAGCTGGAAGCCTGCGGCAGGGGCTGGTACGATGAGCTTCAGTCTGTGCTGTGGTCCATCCGCACGACCGCGACCAAGCCGACTGGCGAGACCCCGTTCTTCCTGGTTTATGGAGCTGAAGCAGTTCTCCCTCACAAGGTCAGACATCGTTCCGCATGGGTCCTGGCGTTCGACGAGGCGCAGCAGGACGTCATGCCGGGGACGGACCTCGTGCTGGGGGAGGAGCATCGTCGAGAAGCCGCGCTACGAGCAACAAGGTACCAACAGGCGTTGCGGTGATGCCACTACCGCAGCATTCGCCCCAGGACTCTTGAGGTAGGGGACCTCGTGCTCAGACGGGTTCTCTCCCGGGAGGGACTACATAAGCTCTCTCCCATGTGGGAGGGCCCGTTCAAGGTTGTTCATGTTTCCAGGCCCGGCTCCATGTGCTTGGAGACTCAGGAGGGGGTGCCCGTCCAGAACGCGTGGAACATCCAGCATCTCCGAAGGTTTTACCCCTAAAAAGACCCGGTGCCTGTGAAGAAGGCGAATGCCTGTGAAGTTGTCACACTTTGGAAAAGGCCCGGTGCCTATGAAGAAGGCAAACACCTGTGAAGCTTGTTTTTATGAGAAAGGCCCGGTGCCTGTGAAGAAGACAAACACCTGTGAAGCTTGTTTTTATGAGAAAGGCCCAGTGCCTGTGAAGAAGGCAAACGCCTGTGAAGCTTGTTTTTATGAGAAAGGCCCAGAGCCTGTGAAGAAGGCCAACGCCTGTGAAGCTCATTTCTCCCAACAAAGGCCCGGAGCCTGTGAAGAAGGCCAATGCCTGTGAAGCTCACCACCCGTGACACTCTCACGTAATAATGAGTTGGGGATGTACATGCCCCGGAGTCTCAGGAGCGCCAGCCTCAGGCCCTGGGGCTCCCTCCCACGCCAGTGGCAGCACAAAGCTCCGCGTTGGTGAGAAGACGTCGAAGACTAGATTAGGTGCCGGACGCGGCTTTTTCATTTGATTTCTGCAGTTGGCTTGTTCATTCCCATTTGAAGTTTCATTGAAGTTGTTGCCGTCTTTTGCTTGTGACTCTTTCCCTTTTTCGCTCTCCTGCCTCGATTTCTCTCGCACAAGTCTCGCGAGGGAGCGGTGAGGGCACCCTCGCGAGTGTTTTCTGTTCCTACCGTTTGAGGCTTCCCAAGACGGTTCCGCTACGGGAACACCCCTCCCAGTCCGTGCCCCACGGGCACCGCGACGCGAACACACAGCCCCTGGTTTGTAGCCTCCAAAACTGAGGCTGGAAGCTACCCCTCCTGACTAATCTTTGCAGGACATGAAGAGAGGCCTCGGCCTCGGGAAGCGAGTACCGCGACAGCCCCCCCCCCCCGAGCTAAGTAATTTCTACGCACAGGCGTGTGGCACAAAAGCATAATACAGAAATACCGGAAACAGCTCGATAATTAACAGCAACAGTCCAAGCACGCACCCGTGGGGCCCTACAATACAGTCTCTTTGCGCAGGAAAAGGAGAAGAACAAAATAAGCGCGACTCGCTTAGCACCAGCTCACGGCGAAGGCTCGTACTGCCTCCGGAGCTCAGGCGGACTCCCTCTCGCGCTTCACCGGGGCGCGACGGCGGGAAGGTCTGCTACCTCCATCCAGGAGGGCGCGACGGTGCGGAGGCTGGTCGCGGCCACCGCTGGAGGAGCTGCTATCCGAAGGAGAGCCGCCGAAGCTCGACGAGCCCCGAGCGCCGCTGACCACGCGCGCGTGCTGTCATCCTCATCCCGATCGTCGCCGGGGCTAGGCCCACGGCCGTGATCGTCATCCTCGGGGCAGCACCCAGCGCGGCGACCGTCTTCCCCAAACACCCTCACGTAGAGGGTGGCATCGCCGTCGAACTTGATGTGCGGGGTGCACCGCCGGCTTAGACCACGCGCGCGGGCAAATGTTTGCCAGCCGCGGGTCAGGGCCACACTCCCGGCGGCGGAGACCTCCAGCGAAGCCGAGGAGGCTCGGCTGCAGCAATCGTCCGCCTGGAGCCAGAGGCCGCCCGGGGCGCCAGCCGGAAGTTCACCTAAAAGGAAGCGGGGAAGCTGGAGCCAGGTGTTGGTCGGCTCCACCGACCACACAACGAACTCCGGCAGCACCTTTGCCGAGTGGAAGCGCGGCCTAGGAGGTCGCGTGGTCGTAGCGCGCTCCTCATCAATGGCCTGGCGCCCATCGCCGCGCAGGAGATCGCCTCCACGGCCGCGGGAAGCCGTTGCAGGAGCCACCGGGTGCTTGCGAGGACGGCCTCGACCGCGCTTGGCGGGAGGAGAGTCAGGCTCCACTTGGCGGGCCTTTCCCTTCTCCGCGGCTGAGAACCTCTTCGACGGAGCCATGGAGAAGAGGAAGAAGCAAGATGAGATCGGCCGGAAGAGCTCGCGCCGTTCCGTACTTATAGCCGGAGGAGGCCAATCGTCGGCCTCCACGATCGCAGGTAATCATGACCCGTTTCTGCATGCAGGGACTTGTCAAGTCATGCGGTTGCCAAGGCATCATGGGGAAGTGGAGACGCCCACGACCAACCAATCGCCACGCGGCGCACAAGGCCGCACGCTCTTGGGGCCCGCGGCGCTTCGCACTTGCCCTTTCGCTTCTCTGCCAAGCCATGTCCAGGCGCGCCTTGGGCCCGGGGGCTACTGTCGGCGTTCTGGGAACGGGGGTACCCAGACTTGCCTTCCTGCGGCCTGCGGCGTGGCTCAAGGAGTGGCCCAGTACGGCCCTTTTTCATCAACACAAGCTCAAGACCCTCGCGAGGGGCCAAGCCTCGCGGGGCGGACGACGGAAAGCTTCCTCAGGCACGGCCTCGTCAGGCTGGCTCGCGAGGAGGTGGAGAGATCAAGGCGGGGTACCTCACAAGGTTCCCATGATGCAAGCCATGATGACCAAGGGCGCCAGGCGGGCTCCAGCCTGCGCAGTGTCCTCATTTCCCCTTTGGTGCAAAGGGGGCAAGCGCAGGCAAGGGTATCAAGCAAAGGCAACCATTTCGGTGCAACAAGACCAAGACCAGCAGGGCGGCAGGAAGGAGGTCATTGTGGAGCCCAAGCTAGCGTCACCGTCAGAGTCTTTGGCAGGCGAGGACCGACTTTGGTAAGGATAAGTGTACTAGATGTTCCCCTTCAAAATGGCCAATTCTTGGCGCCCTTCCCGCTCAATATTTGGGAAGAGGCCCAGGGCCTCCCTCTATAAATAGAGCTAGCCACCACAGAGTATAGGCATCTGGGAGATCGAGACCAGAAGGACAGGGAGCTGAATCGTCATCTAGAGAGAGAGAGAGAGAGAGAGGCGACTGAACTCCCCTAGCAGTTCATCGCACCAGCTCAAGAACAGACCCTCGCCAGGCTGTTCTTCCCTTGTACTGTTCATCATCAGCCCCAGAGGCAATCCACCACACCACACACTGGAGTAGGGTATTACACCACAATGGTGGCCCGAACCGGTATAAACCTCGTGTTCCTTGTGTTGTTCCTTGTGTAGTTTAGATCCTTGCGAGGCGATGATACGTAGGTAGGTTGGATGTGTAATCTCCACGCGCACCCTAGAGATCGAACCTAGAGGGTCTGCTGGAACCCGAAATCGGACAGCATCAAACTAAATAAAGATCCTACTACACCAAGTGTACGCATCTAACTAACTGGCTCAGTTAGACGTTACTATTTATTAAGCTGTGGAGATTGGCTGACGGCTTGAACCAGATGGGTGCTCGACGGGGAAACTCCAGCCAGCGGTCAAGTCCGACACTTGGCGACCCTCTCTCCTACTTTGGGCTGCAGAGCGTGGCGGCACATATCATGGTATGGTGCATGCAGAGACGCATGGTACGCTGTGTACACACAGTTTTGCCTGATGAACGAAACCGCGCTGCCATCATGATCCTTGCCGTCGGTTATCTCCTGGTTAATCGGATAATTCAGTCCGACAAACAGAGAGCGTGTACCAAGGCTACTTACCAGCCTCCAGTAAAAAATTCCTGAAGGCCCAGAGAAGCTGGGATCCTGCTCAAAGATTTTGAAGTGACTGTGATTGTATTCCGCGAAACAACATGTCCGGTACGTGCAATCGATCATCAATCTTTCGCCGTCGTCTGATCGAGCCAGGAACCACCTGCAACTGTCATGCTGGTTTTCTTTGAAAGGTTTTGGGATTAGGAAGGGTAGGGACACCAGGCGGCCTACAACATCATATCAAGTTGGATTCAAATAAAAAGGGCTCTTGGTTTAGTCAATCTTAAGAACAGCATGTTATGAGCACGAATATTTTTTCAGCAAATGTTGACAGTAATATAAGCAAGCCATCATGATATCATAGGAAAGTAACATACTGCTGTAACAGCCGTTTGTAGCAATGACTGGAGTAGGCCAGCAATACATCCAACCATAGAAGGAGTCGACAGCGTAAATGAAGCCCTTGTGTTCAATGGCATCAGAGAACCATGGAGGATGTATGATCCTGCAATGGACGTGCAGATTTATCCACTTACCGCAGTCACCTGTCAGATAGGCGAGACCGCGGTTGAAGAACGCAATTAGCCTGAAGTCTTTATAATTCGCAGATCTTGTGGGCACTTGGCAGATTACAACCTTGAGCAAATCAAACTTGGTATCATGTTGGCTACTATAAGATTCCGAGTATTCTATGTCATGTGCCAAAGCAAAGACAATGTTAATCGAAGGAAGGGGATCAATCTCCGTGTAGACCTCCACGAGCATCCAGCCGCGACAAAGGATTGAGCACCATCCAAGAAGTGTTCATGCCGACTCAAAGACATACCGTTAATGTAGTTGAGGCTGACGGGATCGGATCGCAGTCAAGGGGTTGATGCTCGCCACCCTCGATCGTTATGCTGCGTGACACGCCGTTTCTGAAGATCAGGCGGCATCAGCAAGCAAGGAGCTGGCTTAAAAAGCTCCGTCCTGAGGGCTTTGAGTAAACGGTACAGTCCCGACGAGCACGCGGCGAGCGGCATGGTACTGAGATTGTCCACACGCGAAACAATGAGCTTCATTACCTCTGTGGGGAGCGAATTCCAGCCACTCTTTCGGTGAACGCTGCTCGGTTCTACCATTGTTAGTGCTTGGGTTTTTGGACGAGGGGAGGCGCCTTAGCGGGGATGGAAGATTGGACGAGATTATGTGCGGACAAAGATGGAGAAGCGAATATGTGCTGCGGGAAGTGGACAGTTGATGATGACTACAACATGCCGCTTGACTTACGAGACACATACCAGCAGCGTAGGGTCATGTCGATGCCAGACAACTTGCTTGAGAGATCACAGTACTGGTACCCCCTACAGTGCTATCCCCTAACTTGCTTGAGTAGAGTAGTAGAGTAGGACTCTGCTCTACTACTTGCTGCGGAGGAGTAGTATGTTCTAATCTAAAATAGTTACAAACTTCAATGCCCGAGCGTGGAACGACTACGAACCATGCTCAAAGACCGTGTCTACGTGGTGTTTGGACATGGGAGACAACCTCAACGCCAACGGTGCTACTCCCGTTGCACCGTATGTGTTTCTGTCCTTCCTATTCGAAATCGTGGTAGAATTCATGTTTCTACTCTGTATCCTACTTTTTACAGAGGGAGAATCATACACGCAATTAACTCAAATGGATTGGACGTGACTCTATTATTCTCCAACGGCAACCGGCAAATTTCCTCCCGTGGGCCGGAGTAGGTTTATCAGTTTGCATACGGGTTTAACGGAGGGGTTTGATGGACGCGAGGAGGCGTGTTCAGCCGGGCGTCCAGTGGAGGGTGCAGTACTATTTGATTTGACAACTACAACCATTATATTATAAAAAACAAAGGAGAGTAGTAGAGATAGAGATAAGAATAGAGACTAGGGAGGAGCACCATCTACTGCTTCGTGGGCTACTCTTGCGCTCCATTCGGCGGCCGCAATGTCCCCTACAGCCAGTCCCTCCTGCGCTCCATTCGGCGGGCGAAAATTTGGGGAGCGCACACTCGTGACAGCTAGCAGCGACGACTTCACCGACGATGACTTGTTCCCCGACCTCGGCAACCTCTTCCTCAACGACATGGGCGACAACCTCAACGCCAATGGTGCTGCTCCCGTTGCACCGTATGTGTTTCTATCCTTCCTGTTTGAAATCATGGTAGAATTCATGTTTCTAGTCTGTGTCCTAGATTCGATCTGTTCATCTACTATGCTAGTCCGCATGATTAGTTTAATCTCTGTTATAGCCATCATGATTTATTTTGTAGTAAATCTCGTAGTAACTTGCTCATATATTCAACTGCGGAACGTCCCCTACAGCCACTCCCATTTCATGGACAGCCTAGTCGATGCCTCCAAGGAGCCCTTCGTCTACTGCTATGAGTACTCGGTGCCGTTTTGGGGCTCACCGGCGGACATCGTGCATCACCGACGCAGCGCGGCGGCAATCACTACCGCCCTTGGCGAAGAACATCAAGTACGAGACGTGCTAGCCGTTCACCGTGCGAGTCAGCTGGAGGATCAGCCCAGCGTGCTAGTCTCGGAGGAGGACGACAGCGTCTTCCTCTTGATCGTAGCCACCGGGCGAGGCCCGCACAAAGCCGCCGCCACATCTTCTGTAGTTTGCGCTGTGGGCGACGCCGCTGACGCTGACACGAGGCCGATGTACGGGTGCGTGCTCACTATTACTACCCCTCGGAGGTACGTGGGCGGCGACACTGGCTACGCCAAGCATACTTGGACTCTGCCGAGCTGGGACTTTCCCGCCGATGTGGACATGGAAAGGGCACGGTGTTATTTGAACCCCAACGATGTGCACGGGGACTCCAAGGAGGTTCACCTGGACATCTGCATTATCAAGTTAAATGTTGACCATTAGTCTTCGCTCAATGTAATCCGCTGTCTAAGCATGTGGAGACTTCCATGCATGATCTTGCTCTATTGGAGTATCGCGCATGAATAAAAGTGTATCCATTTATGGTTTAGTCTAGAATCTTCCATGTATGAATTTTCACTACAAGATCGGTGAAAGACTTATGATGAAACATTTCTTGCATATCCTCTGCCCCTCCCAAGTCATCCTGATTTAATCCCTCCGTCTAGGTGTATAAGGGCATGGTTAATACTTAAATAGTATAGCCAACTGTTGGCTATAAGAAAGTGCCATGTCATCTGTAGCCAACATGTATACCAATGGATACTCAAAAACTAATTCTTGAAGATCATTTCCTGCAAAGCACAATAAGAGTTATTTCTTCATAAGTTTTGGATGCAGGTTGAACAGTTGAACGCTTTTGTTTGCAAAAGATACTTTTTATCTATTTCACCCGGATGTTTGTGAGCTCTAGAGATGAAACAATATCCGAAAAAACCTATCCAAATGAACTAACCGAGGCATCTCCATCTTAATTTTCTCTTGCAAGTCGTGCGTGGTCCCTTCATCGTGAAAATGCTCTGGTCGTCGCATTGATTTGCATGCATGGATAGCACCACCATATTTTCAAAGGAGGAGCGAGCTCTATATTTTAGCCAATGCATGCATGATTTGAGGAATTATGGTTGGGCATGCATGTAGAAAAGGGAGGAGAGTAATTTGCATGCGAGGGATTAAAGGAAGGGAGGCCAGCGGCTAGGCATTCAAAGTAGGCTGCATGCAAGATTACACGGGATCCAGATACTAGTCCCAAAATCAGTTCCTCTTTTTGCGGACATGCCTTGGTACGAGAGATTGACAAGTTAGGCCCTGTAAAAATGGTTGGAGGGAGTAGTAGTACTAGTGTAGAGGGTGGTGCTGCACGGGAGTCTCACCTCTCACCCCGCTCGTGGCGCGACAGTAAAGCCGTCATATCACAAAACCCAACCACTCCCAGTAATAAGTGGCCTGGTAAAATAAATGTACAAGCAACCATCACATTCCTCCGCCTTTTTTGCATTTCATCTCTCTGCATTTACTTTCTCCGATTCATCTCAAGACACTCGATCCCTAGCTACTACTCCTAGGGCCAGTTCTTTTGGCGGCTTCCCCATCTTTTCCCACAAGACTAGTCAAAGTGGAGAGTAACAATAAGGCGCCTCACTCATTTATTTAGGCTTCTAAAGTACTATTCCGTCCTGGTTTATTCCTCACCATTGTAATTTGTGCTAAATTTTGACCAAAGATTTAACTGGTTTATTCCTCATGATTGTAATCCCTCCGTCTAGGTGTGTAAGTCATCTTACGAAAACCAAATAATCCCAAAACACTTAGGCGCGGTGCATTAACTTCTACCTCGTTTCTTGTTTCTTGACATATCAACCAATAAGAGATAAAGAGTGTGCATGCTTTTAATGACTTGAGATATCAAACACGACATGCAGTGGTTAGTTCATTGCATGCAATACTATTAATTATCAAATACTAGCACATATGCCCGTGCGTTGCAACGGAAGAGATATTTTTTTTGCGAGAAGCAACAGAAAAAATAATTGATGTGTCATCCAAACACAGGGTGTCCACAATAGTAGGCGACAGAGGAAGTAGTTATGGTCTTCTCGCTGGACAAGTTTGACACGCGAAATCTTGATAGTCGTTGGCTTCGTCGGCGTGGTGGCGAGCACCCAACTCATGCCTTTTTACCTCCGGGTCCACCTCCATATCGGGTTTGTACCTACCTCCTCGTTTGTTGGCTGCGCGGCGACCTTCAGGACACGGTTGCTTCGACCACTCTATTATACGACGGTGTAACTGGGTGGATTGTTAATTGCAGCGCATAAATCCCGTTTCATTGGCATAATCAGGCATGAATGTCCTTTCTTTATGAGGGTTTATTCTCTTTGATTATTTTAGTGCTCAAGTGCCCATATTTTCGCTCTAATTAAAGCCAAAGAACATATTCTTTTTTACTGGCACGTGCCCACGATTTCTTTCATTTATAGTCAACCAGCATAGAACGAACGCGCGCCGCTATCCAATGGCCAGCGTGAATATTTAAGAAAATACTATAGTGTCACATCAGAAATATTTTTTGATTTTTTTTGAACATTCAACAAATATGAATTGGCGAATATTTTTGGAAACATGAACAATTTTTTAAATCCCGAAATTTTCTTTAAAAATGCGAACATTTTTTTATTCCTATATTTTTGGAAAAACACGAACAAAATTAGAAACATGAATATTTTTTGAAATTCACAAATAATATTTTGAAAACAGGTAAATTTTACAAAAAGACAAATATTTATTATTTTTTAAAGGGAGCATTCAAAAAACAATTAGGAAATGTTTTAGATGCAAATATTTTTTTTGGATTTGTGAACATTTCACCAGAACAAGAATGTTTTAAAATATGGAATATTTCATAAAATGAAATTTTTATAAAAGAAATCTCGAAGAAATTTTGAAAAACACAAACATTTTTTAAAAAATGAGACCGTTTTTTGAATGTTGAGAAAATTTTGAAACATGATTTTTTTAAAAGTTTCGAATATTTTTAAAAACAGGAACTTAATTTTGGAATTATGACTATTTTTTAATATTTAAACAAAAATTAAAATTCAGAATATTTTTGTAAATTTTTACTTCACAAAAAAAGAAAATATGTAAGGAAAAAAGGAAAAAGGATTATAAAAGAGAAAGAGAAAGGAACAGAAAAATACAAATACAAATAGAACAACGAAAAAGGGGAAACGGCCAGGCCCAGTCCTAGGCGCCCTGTGGGAAGATTCAACTATTTATCGCTCCTTGCGAGAAATAAGGTCTTCCCAACTGCGTATGCAATAATAAGTGGGCTAGCCTCGTTGGGCCGGAACGCGCAAGGCCCAATTACGGAATTCCGGACAAACCTGTTTCCTTTTCTCGCGGATAGGCGCTAAAAAAATTAATACCACCTCGGATAGGAAAAAAATCTTTTCGATGGTGAACGGGTGAAAAATTTTAAGAAACACACCTTTCTTTATTAATAGTTATAGAAACACTAACATTTCTCGTTTTCTCCTCCTCCTTGGTCACGGTGCACAACCTAAGATGGCTTACTCACCTGGACGGATGGAGTAGTGCATGTGACATGCACTAACATTTCATTAGTTAAATTTATGATCAAAATTTGACACAGATTACAATGGGGACCAATAAACCAGGACGGAGGTAGTAGTTAAGGGATTACTAATCTAGAAGCCTAAAAGAACTGGCCCCTGTTACTCCTACTAGTAGTAGTACTCAAGTTGGAATTCCAATTGCACGGCACAACTTGTTAGGCAAAAAATTTGATACAGGGTGTAGGAAGCGGTTTGGGAATTTGCATGCCTTTCCAACCAGTGAGATACTCCGTACAAAGTACGACAGAGAAATAACCACAGAGAAGGAAGCTAAAAATAAACAATCAAACGAGAATTTTTGCATTTGTTTTGCATTGAACCGTTTCACAAGCTTGACCAGTGCTGTTTTTCTACTTTTACAAAAACCACATCGTAATGTTAAAACGTGCATTTGCACGTACATAAGTAATAGTAGTACTCCCTCCATCTAGGTGTATAAGTCTTCCCTCCTTCTTGGTCACGGTGCACAACCAAATATGACTTATTGACCTGGACGGAGGGAGTAGCACAGTCTGCAAGCATATATCGAGAGGCGTGTAGTGCGATAGTATATAGTAAAGTTTGTGCTATATGCACGTACTTGCAAAATGCGCATTTAATACACAAGGTTTCCTAACTTTCCCTTTTACATACTTAATTAAGGACACTAAAAATTCCTGAACGTTCGGGATTTATCATTTGCGTCCCAAAACTAATGAGATCGCCTTATGAAACAAAAATTATACTCCTCCTAAAAGCCACAGCGC
Source organism: Aegilops bicornis (assembly GCA_021605145.1). NCBI lineage: Eukaryota > Viridiplantae > Streptophyta > Magnoliopsida > Poales > Poaceae > Aegilops > Aegilops bicornis. The sequence continues at coordinate 305,975,929 of CM038671.1, read as the reverse complement.
TTGCGCCGCGCCACGAGTGCCCTGGTACGAGGCCGTTTCCCAGCGCGCCGACACAACGCCTCTTCCTCAGCCTCACAACTCGCGAGGTGCTGATTGGCGGCTTGCCGGCGGGCGAGCGCGATCTCACCGGTGTGTTGATCCGGCGCCAACAGGTACTCCTCCTCGCTGGAAGTGTGCACCCAGTCCATGTACCGCGAAGCGTAGATGAGGCGCTTGGGCCCGACTGCACTCAGGGCGACGGCACAGGCGTCCTCCACCACCCTCACGGCCCTCGCACGAGCCTCCTGCCAAAGAGCCAATTGCCTGACACTCTCGGACGCGACATAGGCCTCCAAGGCAGCTTGTTCCATGGTGCGCTTCTCTTCCTCGGTGTCAGTGTACTAGAGTAGGGGTACCCTAGTATCCCGAACTTGTGCACGGGCAGTTGCAGCCCTCCGCGGCAAGGCTTACCGGGTGACCGCCAAGGTCCTCCGTGGTTCCTTTGGAGCCATTCAAGAACAAAGTATTCAAGCCAGGGAGACAAGGCCCCGGCAAGAGGAGCTTGCCGGGAAGGCCACCCAAGGCACCTAGGAGACAAGGCCCCGGCAAGAGGAGCTTGCCGGGAAGGCCCGGTGAGCGACAAGCTTCCGGACGCGACAAGACAACAACCGCGGCAAGGCGCTTGTCGCGGCACACCACCACTCTGTACCTGCGCTCCAGCACATCCACTAACGTGTCGCCTCGACCTTTCCAGCGAAGCGTGGCAAGAGGTCCGTGCGGCCGGAGCGCTGTGGCAAGCGGCGCCGACAAGATTGCCATCGTGGCAAGCGGTGGCGCTCGATGGTCCCTTTCGTGACCGTTAGGGCGACGTGAAGACGGGCATTTAATGCCTTTGTCCCCTGCCGCCGTGGTTAGGTATGATACACTGCATAAGTAGCTGTACCAACCACTCCTTCTCCATTTTTACCTTGTCTACGCTGCCACCTGCCGGAGACCCCTTTAGCATATAAAAGGAGGCCCATGCGCAACGTAGGGAGAGGTTCGAAGCCAGAGAACACTCACGCCGGGTCTCGTTAGCAGCTTCTGTGTATCGTAGCACTCAGTGGCTCTGACCAAGAACTCAATACACTCAGACATCCAGAAAGAGGAGTGTTATCTCTCGAGAGCTCCGAAGCTGGGTAAACTGCTCGTGCTTCGCCTCGATCTGCTTCTTCAGTCGACCTCCGCCCCGCCGAACCGAAAGGGGCTCGGTCCGCCGGTCCCATAGGTGTTCGTGGGCCAGATCAGCTTCCCCGACATCTTTGGCGCGCCAGGGAGGGGGCGTCGAGATTGTGTGAACCTGATCCGGCGTCCACACGAGCTACATCTTCATCATCTTCATCGACATGCCACCGAAGAAGAAGGCTTCGGCGGCAGATGTTCCGTCCGCGTCGAACCCGCCACCACCGGAGCAAACGGGTGGTGGGGTAGACGCCGGCGGAAGAATGGACATCGATGGGGGAGCCCATGGTGCTGCCAAGTCCAAGGACAAGGCTGCGCAGACCTCGGCGTCCGTACATGCACCGCGCCCGTCTCAGGAGGCGCGTGACCGACAGCGTCATGGTATTCACAATGCCATACGCTCGTTGGACCAAGATCGAGCTGGTGGATCTCGGGATGCTCAAGACCAGCATGCACGCCAACATGTCGGCGCGAAGCGAGGCATCGGTCGCCGACGGGATATCGCTCCTTCTAACGTAGTTAGAAGTCCGGCATATCCCGCTCCTCGCACCGCTCGCCACTACCACCCACCACTCCAGCAGAAGCTTTGGCGAGAGCTCAATCGCTTCCTCGGATTACCCTCCAACAGCCGACAAGGTCGATGAATGGAGGGCCACCATTCAGAGTCTCTTCGGCTTTGCCAACGGCGATGCTCCGCGGCAGCCGAGTGCATCGCTGCCGCCGCAGGACTGCCAAAGACGAGCCGGTTGCGACGAAACCGGTAAGGGTGCAACCACCATGCACTCTCCGCCCCGAAGGCCAAGATCGCCGACTCGCCGGATCCACCTCGACAGCGACTCCACCGCATCATCGGATCCACGAGCTCGTCGCGATCAGCGCCAAGTTCTTCACGAACGACAGCAAGAAGACGCTCGAACTCGCATCGAGCGCCGAAGAGAAGCGCGGCGTCAATCCGACCAGCGCGCTGGGCCCTCTTTCGACATGCATGCGCCAGGGGAACCAGGCGACTTGCCGTACGCGGTAGGTTGCCCTGTGTTCACTCGTGAGCTGCGGCAAGTCCAAAGGGCCCAAAGAAGAAGAATTTCAAGCCGACGTACTAGAGAAGTACGATCGCCGGACGATCCGTCGGAGTTCCTCAAGATCTACACCATCGCGGTGCAAGCTGCCGGGGCGAGACGACAAGATCCCGCCAACTACTTCACCGGTGCTCAAGCCCAATGTCGATCCTCGCTCTTGCACTTGCCGGACAACTCCATATCCTCTTGGGCAGATCTATGCCATCAGTTTGTCGGCGCTTTACGGCGCCACAAGCCCCATGGCTAAGAAAGCGACCTTCATCTGCTCGCCCGGAAGGAAGGAGAGCCCATGCGCAAGTACATTCGAGAGATTCAGCGCTGCAGACAAAGACAACATCCCAGATGTCTACCTCGCCTTAATCAGCGCGTTCCATCAGAACGTGCGAAACCGCAGGATGCGGGAGGAGATGGCGATGTGCAAGATCAGGGACGTCAGTGAGCTATATCCCCTGGCCGACAAGTGTGCATGTGCTGAGGAAGGGAGGAGACTCCCCGGAGAGAATACTGAAGCATGAGGATCTGATAGTGAGGAGACCGCCCCGGCAAAGAAAAACCGGCGGTGGAACAACAGGAAGAAGAAAGGCAAAGATGTGCTAGTTGTTGAGCAGTCCGGCAACAGAGGTGGCGCCAAGAAAGCCAAAGCTGGTAGCTCCGGCAAGGAGGTTGCCGCTGGCACCAACTGCCAGGCTGTGGCGGTCGCCGACAAGCAGGACGGCTTCAACAAACAGTACTGCAAGATCCACCGCACCAAGGGCCATGACCTCCAGAGCTGCAAAAAGGTCGAGCAGCTTGTCGAGCAGCAGAAGGCTGAATACGAACGACGCGACAAGGAGAAGGCCCAGGAAGGTGCTGGAGGAGCTAGCAAGAAACGTCCCGGCCGAGGAGGACGCCGTGGCAAGGCCAAGCAGCGGCAAGGAGACAGACCGCCCCGCGGCCGCGGCAAGGATGAAGACGACGACGATGATGAAGACATGGATGATGACGAGACGGATGAGCAGGAGTTCCAGAAAGCCACAGAGGTCCTGTGCGTTGACGGCGGTGCTTCTCTGCATACTTCACACCGCCAGCTCAAGCAGTGGATGCGGGAAGTCAATGCGGCAGAACAATCCGTCGAGTCACGCAAACCTCTCGAATGGTCCAAAGACACCTATCATCTTTGATATTGAGGACCACCCGATCACAGAATCGGCGGTCGGGTGCTTGCCGATGTTGGTTTAACCAACTATCCGCAACCTCAAGGTCACTAAGATGCTAGTTGACGGCGGGCCGGCTTGAACTCGATCTCCTCCGCGGTGCTCCGTAAACTCCGGATCCTCGATGGCGAAGCTCAAGAGACCGCACATTCCAAGGAATCAATCCGGGAAGGAGCAAGCCGAAGGGAAAGATCACGTTGCCGGTGACATTTGGCAGCGAGTTGAACTTCAGGACTGAGAGGGTCAAATTTTGATGTTGCTGACTTTCCATTGCCTTACAATGGGATACTTGGCCGTCTAGCACTCGCCAAATTCATGGCAGCCTCTCACTATGCATACAACATGCTGAAGATGCCAGGCCCGATAAGTGTCATCTCTGTCCCTGGCGACAAGAAGGATGCTCTTATCTGCGCCGACAAGATCTACCGAGAAGCAGCAGCTGCAGCAGATTGCAAGCCACTTGCCGCTGAAGCTCCCGGGGCGAAGAAGAAGACCAAGTCCGGCAAGAGCTCTGATGCCCACTCCGGCAAGCGCACCTCTTCGGAGTGCTGCGCTACCGTCGAGGACGCACCATCGAGCTCCACCGCAAGTGTAAGAAGACGATGGCAGCTCCACCAGAGACCAAGAAGGTGTCCGCCAAGGAGGACGGCATCGGTGGTACCTTCACCATCGCTGCCACTCTCGACCCTAAATAGGAAGGCGCGCTCGTTGCTTTCTCAAGGGCGAACGCCGACGTGTTTGCGTGGCAACCGTCGACATCCCGGTGTTCCTGTGAAAGTAATTGATCACCATCTTGCCATTTGTCCTCATGCGCGGCTGTCAAGCGTAAAGTCGAGGAAGCGGCGTGGAGCGCCAAGAATTCATCGCAGAAGAAATCAAGAAATTGGAAGCAGCAGTCCTTGTCAGAGGAGTGCTCCATCCTACGTGGTTGGCTAAACCTGTAGTTGTACGCAAGGCAAACGGGAAAGGAAGGCTATGTATCGACTTTACCGATGTCAATAAAGCTTGTCCCAAAGACCCATTTCCCTTGCCGCGCATCGACCAGATTGTTGACTCCACGGCCGGATGTGATTTGCTTTCATTTCTGGATGCATACTCAGGATATCATCAGATTTTCATGGCAGAAGAGGATGAGGAGAAGACCACATTCATCACCCCATGTGGCACATACTGTTTCGTATGGATGCCTTTTGGATTAAAGAATGCTGGTTCAACATTTGCAAGAGTAGTCCATGACGCTTTTAAGCCGCAAATGCACAGAAATGTGGAAGCCTACATGGATGACATAGTGGTCAAAAGCAAGGACAAGGCGACTCTGATTCAAGATTTAGACGAAACCTTTGCAAATCTGTGCAAGATCAACCTCAAGCTCAACCACGAGAAGTGTGTGTTTGGAGTCCCTTCCGCAAGCTTCTCGGGTTCTTCGTGGTCTCGATGGGGAATTGAAGCCAATCCCGACAAGATCAAGGCCATTGAGCAAATTGAACCACCAAAGCGCGTCAAGGATGTACGAAGACTTGCCGGTTGCGTAGCTGCTCTCAGCAGGTTTATCTCTAGGTCTGCTGAGCGCGCCTTGCCATTTTTCAAAATTATGAAAAAGGCAGGTCCGATGAAATGGACTCCGGAAGCGGAGGCTGCGCTGCAGACTTGAAGAGATACTCGTCCTCCACTCCAACACTTGTCGCACCTAAGCCACAAGATAAGTTGCTGCTATATATAGCGGCAACCAATCAAGTGGTTAGTTCTGCGTTAGTAGCGGAGAGGGAGGCGGATGATGAGCTAGCAACCATGGCAGATGCATCCAGCGACGAGCAGGGGGCTTCACCGGCAAGCTCGTCCCGACAAGGATGGATCTACGCAGACGCATGAGAAGATGCGTAAAAGAATGGTGCAGCGCCCAGATTTACTTTGTCGGTTCCCTTCTGCAGGGGCTAGGTCAAGGTACTGCGGTGTGCGTAAATTGCTTTTCGGCCTCCTCATGGCCTCGAGAAAGCTGCGCCCATTACTTCCGTGCACATGAGATCACAACACACTCGTTTTCCGCTGAAGAGGATACTGCAAAATCCAGAGGCAACAGGCAGGATTGTCAAGTGGGCACTGGAACTGTCAAGCTTTGGCCTCAAGTTTGAGAGCACTTCAACTATCCAAAGCAGAGCATTGGCGGAGTTCATAGCAGAATGGACGCCATCACAAGATGAAGAAATTCCGTAAACGAGCATCCCGTCAAGGAAGCAAGCAAAGAGTGGCTGATGTACTTTGATGGTGCCTTCTCGCTGCAAGGCGCCGGTGCGGGCATGCTACTTGGTGCACCCACCGGAGAGCACCTCAAGTACGTAGTCCAGATGCACTTTCCTAAGGAGCAAGCAACAAACAATACTGCAGAGTATGAAGGTTTGCTTGCCGGTCTCAGGATCGCAGTAGACCTTGGGATCAAGAAGCTCATTGTCGTGGTGACTCACAGCTTGTCATCCGCCAAGTGAACAAGAGTTATCAGAGTCCGTTGATGGAAGCTTATGTTGATGAAGTGAGAAAGCTAGAAGAGAACTTTGACGGCCTACAAATGGAACATGTTCCAAGAACTCAGAACGACATTGCCGATGGCCTGTCGAAGTGTGCTGCACTTAAGTTACCTGTGGAACCAGGGATTTTTGTGCTCAAGCTGACTCAACCGTCTGTAACGCCATCAACCGGACAGAGCAAGAAGAGGAAGTTGATCTCTGGTGACTATTTTCCGGCATAGCTTCCCGAAGTCGCCACAAGAAGGTCCTCAAGATCAACACCAAGGGTCTTTGAGGAGCAGTCTGCTCCGGCAAGCCCTAGGGTTTGTTCCGTTGAAGCAGACGCTCCCGACAAGTTTTGCTCCGGCAAGATTGCCGGGGAACGTCAAGCTCCGGCTTTGCCGCAGGTTCTCGCCGCAAGTAGCCCGGCAGTCAAGTATGTACCAGTTTGTCGACAACACACTGTACAGAAGAAGACTCAATGGTGTGAAATTGAAGTGTATTCACCGGGAAGACGGACAAAAGCTGTTGGCAGAGATACATGGAGGCATATGTGGTCACCACATTGGCGCCAGAGCACTTGCCGGCAAAGCATTCCGGCAAGGTTTCTTTTGGTTCGGCAGCCCTCCAGGATGCAACTGCACAAGTAACCAAGTGTGAAGCGTGCCAGTTCCATTCCAAGCAGATACACCAGCCAGCTCAAGCTCTCCAGACGATCCCTTTATCCTGGCCATTTTCGGTCTGGGGCTCGACATCCTCGGCCCCTTTTCCCCGAGCTGTCGGGGGCTTTGAGTACTTGTACATTGCAATCGACAAGTTCACAAAGTGGCCGGAATTGGAAGCAGTGAGGAAGGTGACAGCACAGTCAGCAGTCAAGTTCTTTAGGTCGATTGTTTGCCATTTCCGAATCCCTAACAGGATCATCACCGACAACGGCACGCAATTCACGAGCCGCACCTTCATGTAGTACGTCCAAGATCTTGGCGCCAAGGTCTGCTTCGCTTCTGTTGCTCATCCGAGAAGTAACGGTCAAGCGGAGAGGGCGAATGCTGAAGTGCTGCGCGGACTCAAGACCAGAACTTTCGACAGGCTGCACAAGTGCGGAAAGAACTGGATTGAGGAGCTACCGGTGGTTCTTTGGTTGATCAGGACGACGCCAAATCGAGCCACTGGCCAGACACCTTTCGCTCTAGTCTATGGAGCAGAGGCAGTTCTCCCCACGGAACTCGTATACGGATCACCTCGAGTGCTCGCTTATGATGAGCTTGAGCAAGAGCGATTGCGACAAGATGACGCTGCTCCTTGAGGAGGATCGTCTTCAGCCTTTGTCTGAGCTGCTCGATACCAGCAAGCTTTGGCGCCGCTACCATAGCCGCAAAGTTAATGATGAAGTCTCGAGGAAAGGCGACCTTGTTCTTGGCGCGTTCAGTCCGCCAAGAATTCCAACAAGTTGACGCCAAAGTGGGAAGGCCCTTATCGGGTGAAACGAGTCACTAGGCTCTGGCGCTGTCCGCTTTGAGACCGAAGATGGCATTCGGTGAGCAACTCCTGGAACATTGAGCATCTTCGTAAGTTTTACTCAGAGGCGCGGTTGCCAGAACCTGTTCCGGCAACCACCTTTTGTACAAGTCTTGCCGATGTTGCATGTAATCCTTTGTACAAAGCCGGGCGCAGACCCCGTGCATAAGTAAAGCTAATGTGCTTCGCACATCTTGTCAATTTCATGCTTTCTACTTCTATTTTTGCATGCATTATCTAACACTTTGTGCAGCACCTACCCCCGGTAAGCAATAACGAGCCATAAGGCTCCATATCTTTATTTTCTCTTCTTTCTCTTTCTCAAAGAAAGGAAGGTTCCCTCGCCCACAAGTTTGCCGGGGGGAAAGGAGAAGATAATGGTGTGGACCAAGCGTCGCTCAAGGAAGTCTAGCCTTACCGAGAAGGAAACGACAGAAAAGCTAAGTTGCTAAAGTTTGAGCAATCATTTTTAAAAATTTTAAGTTATCTTCCTCGAACGACCGTACTTTGTATGGAAAACCTGTGCGCGGAGGAACCAACTCGTAGCTAGTTGCGCCCTTACTTTGTTTCGAGTCCGCTCAACAACTTAAGTGAGTTGCGACTAGTTGCGACAAGGTTTCTTGTCGGTAGCAGCACCGCCAGCAGGCTGCTGACGTCCCGCACTCAATGTCGCGCCAGTGCCTCATACCGACAAGTTCCCCGAAAAGCGTGAGGGCAAAAACATACAAAGGAAGGAACCAAGTAAAGGAAATAACATAGCAATTGCTACCGAAATAGAGTTATATTACAAGATAGCTTGTCGCAGCTCTAATAGATTGTTCTCATAACATGACCAGCAGCGGCAAGAAAAAGAAAGCGGGCGGCCTAATCTACGCGACGCCTCAACTGCCTTTGATCCCGCTCACCCTGTCCACGATGGGTGCGACAAGGGTCTTGAGCGCTTCCACATCAGCATCCGGCGGCAAGGACTTGAGGACGTTGGTGAGGTTGAGGCCTAGGTTGCGCAGATCTTTTGAAGAGCTCCCGCGCAGATCTGGCGCGACTCCTCGGCCAGCTGCTTTGGGATTTCTTCCCGGAGTCGCTGGAGGGCCGTCACCACGCCCTTGAAGAACAAGCTGAGCTTGGCGCTGGGTCGGAGGTGCTCATCGGAGGAATATCCAAGATCCTCCATCCCCAGCTGCGCCAGCTCCCTGTCGATGGCTGCAGCAACATCCACGAGACCCTCGGTCCAGTGCTCCACATTCTCCCTAAAGGTATTCTGGGCGGCAGCAGCACTCGCCAGCAGCGCCTCGTCGGCCTTGATCTTCTCCTTCAAGGCCACCTCCTGCTCCATGGCGCCGTCCAGCGCCTGAGTCAAGGTGGTCAGCTTCAACTCAAGATCTGCGTTGGAGTCCTTGGCGGCGCTGAGCTCCTTGCTCCTCTCGGCGAGACAGCCCTGCAGCTCGCCAAGAGTGTAGGCGTCCTTCTCGCGCTCATGCTTGAGTGCAGCAAGCTCCTCGCCGCTCTCCTTGAGATTGGCCTCCAGCTGCATCACCTTCGTCTCCAGCTCCTTCTTGGCGGCCTCGGCAGCTTCGGCAGCATCCTTTGCTTCCTTGAGAGCCCTGCCAAATGTTTGCTCACAAGTGGCTAGATCCTCCTCATGGCTGTCAAGATTAACCTTCCTCTCGCGCCAACTCGCCTTCCCTACGCAGATAGCTTCTCGGCGGCAAGCCATTGTCGCTCCTCGGCTTCGCCTTCTCGAGGAGGAAGGCTTTGCGCTCCTCGGCGAGTCGCTCCCGCTCCTCTGCCAAGGACCGGAGAGCTTCCTGGTTGAGGCCCCGGAGCTCCTCCGCGCGCTTCTCGATGTCTGCTCCCGCCTTCATGACAAGCGCTTCCCGGGATTCCAGCTTGGCTTGTCGGGCGCGGTAGAGCAACAGCAGCTTCCGCAGCAGCTCCTCCTCCTTAGACTCGCCGCTGCTGCTGTTTGGTGCGTCGACCAGCGTCAGTCCAGCGAAGGCGAGCAGCTCTTCATCAAAAGTTTTTCCTTCGGCCGGCGCCCTGGAGCTCGACGCCCATGGGAGCTTGATGAAGACGCCATCGCCGACCTTCAAATAGGCGCCGGGCTGGGGCTCTTCGAGCCCGACATCGCCAGCGGCGGAGGGATCGGCGGTCGGCGTGGCGCCTGGCGCTCCTCAAGGCCTCGGGGCCGTCGGTCGATCGCGGACCCCTCGCCCGGCTTCTGGCGGCAGCTTTGGCGGCCTCTTCGCCGGGCGGGCTCGTCGGCACCAGCTTCTTCTCCGATGGCAGCGGCGTCGCCAGATGTGCAGCTGCGTCCTCCTCGCCGGGCGGCCTCGGTCTCCATTGGCTCATGGCGGATGGATCTGACGACCGGAAAATGAAGAAAAGTCAAGCAAATATTCAAAAAGAAAATCGAAGAAGAAGAACACAAGGAAAGTTTTCAAGCAAGAGGATTACATGCTAGGGTCTGCAGTCATGGTCTCCGCCACTGGGGATCGCTGGTGATGTCCCTTGCCGAGAGTTGTCCTCACGGAGAACTGCCTTGCCGGAGAACGCTCCCTTGCCGGGAATCCTCCCTTGGCGGTGTAGTCGGCGAAGGCATGTCAGAGCGGCTTCAAAGCACTCTGGTAAGGCTGCTCTGCTCCTACACAAATCAGCAGTCAGATATCAGCAAAGAAAGGGCACCCATGCACGCCTAACAGCAGGAAGAAAAACATATACTTACGCTGGGGGCTGCTTTGAGGAAGAGTTGCCGTGTCCGGCAAGGTGGTCTCGGACGCACCTCCTGCTGTCGCGGTGGGTTCGTCCTCGATGACAATCACCGGGGCCTTGGCTCTCTTCGACGCTCTCGCGGCGTCACGAAAAGGAATGGGTTCAGAGTGAAGCAAATCAGATACAAGACAAAGCAACAAGTCAAGAACTACAAATGCTGCAAAGAATCTTACTCTTCTTCTTCCTCGCCGGAGCTGAGCGGAGAGATCAATTCTGGCTCGCCTCCAAGACGACGAGGCAGTAGGGAGTAGGTTCCCTTGGCCGCTTGGCGGGAGCAGCGGTGGTTCTGCGAGGGCCCCGCTCCAGCTGTCAGAAGGGCGTGAGGTGCTCCCGCTGACAACAGTGCTTGCCGCGGTGGAGCGCGCTGCCGCGCCGCGCGGCTGCTGACCCGCCTTCCGCCCGCCACGTCTCCGCCTTGCGGAGACGCCTTCTTGGTGGAGCTGGGGGCTCCGCTCGCGGCAAGTCAGTCTCAAGGAGGGGAGGAGGCGCCCTCGGCGGGCTCGCCGACTCAGCTTCAGTTCGACAAGCTCTTCCTCGCCCGGCAAACTCCCTCGCTCGACAAGGCTTGCCGCCTCTGCTGCCTCTGCCTCCTCCACGGTGAATCCGAACTGCCCACGGCAGCGGCTGCTGCCGCCTCTTCCAGCCTGGTGGCGATGCGCTGCATCTCATCATCAGTGGTGTCGCGGGTGAGGCTCTTCTGTTCATCGGGGCGGACCGGCACTTCTACCAGGCTGTCAAAGAACACTAGCATGACTTCATCTGCAGGCTCTTGCCAGGTTGGAACGATTCCATGCGAGTCGCACAACGGCATCATTGCACGGATGCGGTCGAGCGAGGAATTGTTGCACAGTGGGACGACATTCTCCAGCAACCTGAACGCTCCGGGATGCTCAGGATCGTGCTTGAACAGCTCCAAGAGCATCGCATCCAGTTCTAGGACAGTGAAATTGAAGTTGAGGCCCGGGCGCAGCCTCATGATATCCGCCGCGTTCTGGAACTCCCAGGCTGTCTCCTCCTCTCCTGCAGGGGGGCGATGCGGCGACGAAGGAAATCTGCGCCAACGGCGCCTACAGTGAGTCCGGCAAGCCTCAGCGAGGGATCCGGATGACGGCAATCTTCAGCCTAAGCGCCTTCGGGGCCAACTGCTCCAATCGCTGCCACGCACTACCGAGGTTTGGCTGGGCGGTAAACGGCCGCGGTTCTCCACGACAATCCAGCGCCCGATCTGCTCTCCACTCATCCCATTTGCTGCGGAGCTCTCCCTCCAGATAAGCTTCCTTCTTGCCGGTCCTCGAGATCCAGCGATCCCACCGGAAAGAGGCTCCCTCTCTCAACTCGGGGCATAAAGAAGTGGCGGAAAAGGGCTGCGTTTGGATGGACTCCGACAAAGTTTTCGCAGAGATGTGCGAAACTGCCATGGTCGTAACAACATTGGGGGTGAAGTCAAGGAGGCGGAACCCGTAGGTGTTCATGATATCGCAGGAAAAATTCAGAGAAAGGCGGGCAGAGCCCGCAGAGAAGAACAGCGAAGAAAGGGTACCCATTCGAGCCGCCCGGGCAGCAGCTGGGAGTACCTTCGGCGCGGATGCGCTCGCGTCTCCGTCGACCAGAAGAGGTAGTAGTACTCCCTCAGCTCCCTCGCGGCGAGCTGGGGGGGAAAGATTGCCCGCTCCTTCCGCAGCGCCGCAAGCCGCTGTGCCTCGGCCGACTTCACGGCCTTCCCCTTGTCGGCTTTCGGAGCCATGGCGGAGGTGGTGAGGGAGATCGACGGCGTTGGTGATGCTGGTGGCGATGGGGGGCGGAGCGCTGCTCTCTCTTCAGCCTTGGGAAGAAGGGGAAGCGGCGGGGTTTCGAGATTGGACAAAGAATCGGCGAGATGGGCGAACTGCCCGTGTTTCCCCTGCTTATAAAGAGGGAGGGGGCGGACGTTCCGTCCTTCCGAATAAAGAAACCACCCACGATCTCACCTACGATCTCTCACACGACACCGCATTCGACGCGTGCCGTTCGTGGAGGGCGTGGTGGGTCCGGGGTGAGTTACGGCGTAACCCAGGCCGCGCGTGCCCGTGCCCTGTTTTGGGCCTGGCCCAACAGCGCTCGGCACCGTGTGTGGCCCAGGCCCGGGGGCTCCTGTCGGTGTACTAGAGTAGGGGTACCCTAGTATCCCGAACTTGTGCACGGGCAGTTGCAGCCCTCCGCGGCAAGGCTTACCGGGTGACCGCCAAGGTCCTCCATGGTTCCTTTGGAGCCATTCAAGAACAAAGTATTCAAGCCAAGGAGACAAGGCCCCGGCAAGAGGAGCTTGCCGGGAAGGCCACCCAAGGCACCTAGGAGACAAGTCCCCGCCAAGAGGAGCTTGCCGGGAAGGCCCGGTGAGCGACAAGCTTACGGACGCGACAAGACGACAACCGCGGCAAGGCGCTTGCCGCGGCAGACCACCACTCTCGTTAGCAGCTTGTGTGTACTGTAGCACTCAGCGCTCCTGAGCAAGAACTCAATACACTCAAACATGCAGCAGTAGGAGTGTTATCTCTCCGGAGAGCTCCGAAGCTGGGTAAACTGCTCGTGTGCTTCGCCTCGATCTGCTCTTTGTGCGACCTCCGCCCCCCGCCGAACCGAAAGGGGCTCGGTCCTCCGGTCCCATAGGTGTTCGTGGGCCAGATCAGCTTCCCCGACACTCGGCCTTCTTCTCAGCCTCTATTTTGGCGCGCTCTGCTGGAGGCAAAGCCTCCCAAAAGGCGACATCCATTTCTTTCCAAAAGCTCCTCAAGTCTAGGGGGCTCGGCGGGCGGCGCGGCGTTCTCCTCGTAGCGGGGATCCAACGTGTCCTCCGGCGCGCGTGGTGGCGAGATTGTGAACGCCGACGTGTCCACCTCGACGCGTCACGACGAGGAGCGGAACACCGACGCGTCCTCCTCGACTAGTGGCGGTGAGGAACGGAACGGCGACAAGTCGCGTCGCGGCGAGGAGCGGAACACCGACGCGTCCTCCTCTACTAGTGGTGGCGAGGAACGGAACGACGACGCATCGCGTAGCGGCGAGGAGCGGAACACCGATGCGTCCTCCCCGACTAGTGGCGGCGGAACGGAACGACGACACGTGACCGTCCGCGTGGTACAACGAGGGGCTCCTAGGGCTTGGGAGGGGCGATGACATGGTGGTCAACATGAGAGGGAGGGGGAGGAGATAGCGATGAACGTGAACGTGAGGGGGAGAAGATAGTGATGTCGTGGGAGGCGCAGTATTTATAGAGAGAAATGGCACACCTACGTAAGATATGGATTGAGCTGCACTGACTTGACTGCAGGTCCAGTTGCGTCACTGACATATGGGCGAGACCCCTGTTGGGACCATATGTCAGTGACCCAATGCACCCGCAGTTAAGTAACAGCTACGTGGGCATATTTGTTGGTGTCGGATTTCGGGTTCCGGCAGGCCCTCTAGGTTCGAACACTGGGGTGCGCGCGGTGATTTCACCCTCTACCTACCTGCACCTCGCCGCCTCGCTAAGATCTAAGCTATGAAAGGAACAACACAAGAGACACAGGGTTTATACTAGTTCGGGCCACCATTGTCGTGTAATACCCTACTCTAGTTTGTGGTGTGGTGGATTGCCTCTTGGGTTGATGATGAACAATACAAGGAAGAACAGCCTCGCGAGGGTCTGTTCTTGGCTTGTGCGATGAACTGCTAGGGGAGTTCCTTCACTCTCCCTCTGCTGATCCCAGATGCTAGATCCTTTCTCTCTAGATGCCTCTATCGTGTGGGTGGCTAGTCCTATTTATAGGCAAAGGCCCTGGGCCTCTTCCCAAATATCGAGCAGGAAGGGCGCCAACAATTGGCCGTTTTGAAGTTGAACATCTAGTACACTTATCCTGACTAAAGTTGGTCCTCGCGTGTCAAAGGCTCTGGTGGTGACGCCGGCTTGGGCTCCACAATGACTTCCTTCCTGCCGTTGCGACGGTCTTGGTCTTGTTGCACCGAAACGGATGCCTTTGCTTGATACTCTTGCCTGCGCTTGCTCCCTTTGCACCAAAGAGGAAAGGAGGACAATACGCGGGCTGGCGCCCGCCTGGCGTCCTCGGTCGCATGGCTTGCGTCATGGGCACCTCGTGAGGTACCCCGCCTTGATCTCTCCGCCTCCTCGCGAGCCAGCCTGACGAGGCCGTGCCTGAGGAAGCTCTGTCGCCGTCCGCCTCATGAGGCTTGGCCCTCGCGAGGGTCTTGAGCTTGTGCCGATGAAGATGGGCCTTGCTGGGCCACCCTTGAGCCACATGCACAGCGCAGGTAGGCAAGTCTGGGTACCCCCGTTCCCAGAACGCCGACAGTAGCCCCCGGGCCCAAGGCGCGCCTGGACTTGGCTGAGCAGAGAAGCGAAGGGGCAAGTGCGAAGCGCCGCAGGCCCTAACAGTATGCGGCCTTGAGCGCCGCGTGGCGGTTGGTTGGACGTGGGCGGCCTTGCTTCCCCATGATGCCTCAGCAACTGCACGAATTGACAAGTCCCTGCATGCAAAGCGGGTCATGATTACCTGTGATCGTGGAAGTCGGCGGTTGGCCTTCCCTGGCTATAAGTACGGAACGGCGCGTGCCCCTCCAGTCCATCTCTCTTTGCTTCTCCTTCTTCTCCGTGCTTGCTCCACCTTGCCGTAATGGCTCCGATCCGCCGGTTCTCCGCGGAGGAGAAGGGAAAGGCTCCCCGAGAGGGACCCGACCCGCTTCTGCGGAAGAAACGGCTAGCCCTATGCTGTCTAGATGAGGGCACCCGGCAGGAGGTGTCGAGGCCTTGGTGCGAGCGGCCGCCGCTAGGGTTCCCGCTGCCCTTGTACGCCCACCTTGAGGGCCCTGCAGGAGTGGATGCCGAGCGCCATGGACGACGCCGCCGTCGGCGTCGACGAGTCACGGCGGTGCGTGTTGTCCCTCCTGGAGTACATGCCGAGGGCTCCTCCCGAGAGTTTGTGCTCCATGCCACCATGCCTCCTCAGTCTTGGATTCGCCTTCCTCCCTCCTTCACCTTCATGATGCCGCAGGGGGGATACTTGGAGCTCTGGTTGCAGCACGCCGGCTGGAACACCCTCGCGACCGAAGCGGAGGTCGCTGTCGTCGCCCCGAGTAAGGTCTTCATGACTCGAGGCTGGGGCCAGATCGCCCAGGTCTGCAGGACGAGGGGCGCCCTCGCGATCTACCTGGAGTATGACGGCGCTTCCATGATGCTCTTCAAGGCCTTCGACGCGGACGGACGCCGGCTGGAGTGCTGCCCTGAGAGAGGCGGTCGGGGCCCTGCCGCGGCGAGGACCAGGCTCGCCGATGGCTCCCTCAGTGGCTCCTCAGGCGGCCGAGGCGTCGGAGGGTCCAACGACTCCGCCGAGCTCTTCGCGACTCCGAGACGAAGCGGCAGCGACAGCCTGAGCCCCGAGCCCGCGCCGCTCTCGGAGCAGGACGGGCTCGTCAGGCCGCCGCCGCCTCTGATCTGGATGAGGTTGGCGCCTGTGCCCGGCGGCCCACTATTGATGATGGCGTCTATTGCGGAGGCACGTGTAGTTAGCATTCTTTAGGATCTGTTCCCTGTGAGGAATCAGAAAAGCGCGCCCCGTGGGGGCTTGTAAGGTGCCTGTGGTTCTGTTTGTTAATATAGTCCTTGCCATGAAGTAGTGCGAGATGCTCATTCCGTCTTAGCTTAGTTCTTCCTTTCGAACCTCATGAGGGCTTGGTGCTCTGCACCGATAGGTCCCGGTCCCAAGGCAGGCTTCAGTCGTCACTGGTATGCCAGGTCGCGATGCTGTGGTCAAGGCCAGGAGGTGAGCGGCCCGGGGTCCAGTAAGAGCCCCTGAGTCGCGATGCTCAGGAGGTCCCCTTTAGCGCTCAAGCAGCCATCGTTCGGTGAGAAAGGAGCGCGACGTTGCTAACACGGGATTGCATTGGGTGCGGGGACGGTGCTGCGATAGCTAGTGTTTCCGGAGGGTGACTTATCTCGAGAGTCAGGAACCGCTTCCTGGTGAGACTCTAGGTCCGCGCATCGGCAGGCGAGGTGTTGCCTGGCGAGGTCCCCGTGTACCTCTTCCCTCTCGCCTATGCTCCCCTTTCTGCTCTACGTCCTCGGGTCCCGGCCCTAGAGCGGATCTCAGCCGTCGCTGGTATGCCAGGTCGCGATGCCGTGGACAAGGCCAGAGGGTGAGGGCTGGAGAGCCAGTAGGAGCCCATGAGTCGCGATGCTCAGGTACCCCCCTTTTAACGTGCAAGCGGTTTGCGCGGGCGAGAGTGAAGAAGACGCCGTGAGGGCCTCGCCCGGCGCTTCTCCTTGAAGTGATCCTGCAGGCCCACCACAAGAAGAACAAGAGTCTGTTATGACAACCGACGGTCAGCTGTTGGTTGCTTTGGAGAGGTGACGAGGCACTGAAGGCCTGACGAGGTGGCACTGTGTGGGGCTGCCGCGGCCACAACTCAGCCATTCAGGTTTGTCGGCGTTGCAGGGACGGACCCATGCGCAAGCGCCGTGCCGTTGGGGGAGCAGCTCCATCAGTTGGTGTCAGTTGAGCGGGCAACTTGGTCAAGCACGTTAGTCACGAAGAAGCAAGTTCATTTAGATAGATGCAGGGAAGGCAGACATCGCTGGGTCTGGCCCGAGCGACTTGGGGATGATGCAGCCCGAGGGGCGCCCCCAACAAAGTAAGCTAGGAACATGAAGCAAAAGGGATACACGCCGCAGGGACGGACCCATGCGGCCTGGGAATAATGCAGCCCTGGGGGGCGCTCCCAGCTGGAAATGAAACTTGAAGGATGTCACCTGATAACGTTGAAGACGAAAGGATGTTGAAGTAGCGGACGTCGTGGGCTGCGGAAGCCGATCTTCATGAGCCCCCAGGCCCAGGAGCCTCGGGAGGCTCGGAGGCGCTGGTGGCTCTCATGACCATCTCCATCTCCATCTCCGCCAAGATCATGCGGGCGCGACCTCTTGAGCCTCCAAAGCATGCTCCCCATGAGGCGCTGGTATGCGTGGCGGCAGCGTTCGCATGCTTTGTAGGGCATGCGAACGTAGCTGTGGGTGGGCCTTCGCGCGCCCCCACGCGTTAGGGCCAGAAGCGCCTGAGGCGGCTCGGTTGAGCCTCGATGTCGATGCAGATGCGCAGCTCACCATCCTCGCCTGGATGGGGAACTACGGCGGGTAAGCGGCGGCTGCCACTCATGACTCTTGACTCCTGCAACTCCTGTGTGATCTGACTGACGATCTCCTGAGGGTTTGGCCCTCCTTGCCTTGCTCCTTACTGGGGGAAACGTGCTTTGAAACACGCCTCCAAGTGGTGCCCAAGCGCCTCCCTCGTGACCTTAGCAAGGTGGTGGCCCTCCAGGAGAGAGCCCCCGAGCTTTGCTTGAGGAGGGCGCCGGGCGCGCCTTCCTATGCAACAGAAGGAGGTGCCCCCTGAACATGCGCGGACCGTGAGGGGCCTGCCTCCCGAGGGGTCGGGCCTGGCGATGTCTTCTTCTTCTTGGGAGCGGTCTCAGGGAGCCTCACGCTCCTGCGATCTGGGTCTTCAAGTGATGCGGCTTGAAAGGCTCGCTCCAGGGAGCACACTGCGTCTCGTTCTTCACAAGGCACCGTGATGACTTCGCCGCTTCCTGGCATCTTGAGGATGTTGTAGCCGTGATGAGTCAAGGCCATGAAATTGGACAGAGCTGGGTACCCGAGGATGACATTGTATGGCAGGCGAATGTGGGCAACATCGAATTCGATGAGCTCGGTGCGGTAGTTGTCGCGTGCCCCAAAGGTGACAGGGAGGCGGACCTGCCCAATCGGAACCGTGGAGCCATCGGTGACTCCGGAGAAAGGCTTGGTCTGCTGAAGCTGATTGTAAGGCACTTGGAGATTGTTGAATGTCTCTACAGACAGGACATTGAGCCCTGCTCCACCGTCGATGAGGGTCCTGGTGACTTGCACGCTGTTCGCGATGATTGGGGAACAAAGCATCCGGGGACTCCCGCTTATGGCTGGCAAGACTTGAGCTGATCCGCTGAGCTGAACGTGATGGCGCATGCCGACCACCGAGAGGGTGCGTGGCTTCGGCTTGGGGAGGACTGCATTCACTTCATGGGCGAACTGCTTGAAGATGCGTTGGGAGGCTGGGGCTTGAGCTCCGCCCAGATGCAAACGATCGCTGTGGCTCCTGGAAGCCCCCAGCCCCCCTCGTCCTGATGATGGTCCTCGTTTCTCCTTGGCTGCGGCGGCAGAGGAGGGAGGCCTGCGTTTCCTTGCGGGCGATCCTCGCGAGGCTGATCCCTCCAGTCTCCCTCGCGAGGCTAATCCTGCCAGCGATCCTCGCGAGGTCGGTCGCGACAACCCTTGGCGAGGGCCACGGTCTTCCCAGCGTCCTGTGTTCCTTCCTCCTCCTCGGCCGTAGCCTCGATCGTTACGGTCGGGGCGCCGGCCGATCCTCCCTTCTCGCACGGCCCGGAGCTCATGACATTCGTTGGTGTTGTGGCTGTGGAGGTCGTGGTACACACAGTACCGGCTGCCCTTGGAAGACTCGGGCTGATCTCTGCCCCGCTTATGTCTGTTTCGCCATGAGCACGGCAGCCCCCTTGCGCTTCACGTCCTTGGCCTTGGATTTCTTCTCTTCTGGGTCTGCGGCTGGCAGCTCGAGGAGGGAAAGGTGCCCTTCCTCAGCCCTGGCGCACTTGGTCGCCAAGTTGAACAGCTCCAAGGAAGTGCACAAATCTTCATGCATCGCCAGCTCCTCCTTCATCTTGACGTCACGCACACCGTCGGAGAAGGCAGAGATGATGGCCTCCTCACTCACCTTGGGAATCTTGAGGTGTGCGCTGTTGAAGCGTTGGATGTACTTCAGGTCTCCCCGGTTGTCGCTGATGCAGCGCATGTCGCCACGGCGGGGGCCGGTCGCGAGTACCTTGGAAGTTGGCGATGAAGCGGGTGCGCATCTCGTCCCTGTGGAGGAGATTGTGCCAGAGCCGAGTTCAGGAGCCAAAAGTGGCTCCGTCCTTGAGTGCCATGGGAAACCAGTTCGCCATGACCTTCTCGTCCCGTTGGCGGCTTGATGCCCAGCTCGTGAGCTGGAGGAACTCCGCAGGTCGGCCGTGCTGTCAGTAGCAAGGAGGCAGGTCTGCTTGAACTTGCGGGCCACGCGATGCTGCCATGCAAGGCTCGGTGGTGAAGGCGCGGCAGCCTGCTGTGGCCACGGGAGGCCTTTGGTGACGAAGAGCCTGGTCTTGCGGGTCTCCATGAGCTGCAGCTAGGAGCAGCGCGGGGTCTTGGCATGCTGGAGCAGGAGCCTGGTCGCGACGAGCCGGTGCAGGGAGCACTCGGGCAGGATCTTGGGGGCGAGGGACCTCTTGACAGCTCTGCTCTTGCTGTGCTGGCGCCGGAAGGAGCGGGTTCCGCCCAGGGGCCACGCGCCTTGGGGCCAAGGCGCCTTCTTGAGGTGGAGGCGGCTGAGCCGCCCCCGGATCTTCATCGCCCGCACAGGGCGGGGCGGGGTGCAGCGAGAAGGACGGCGCTGGGAGCCCCTCTTCGCGCGGACGAAGCTCGGCGACGCGGTCGAGCCACTCTTCAGAGACGCTGCCGACAGGCGGTAGCGCAGGAGCTCATTTGCCGCTGGCGAGTGCAGCTCGAGTTTTCCATGGCGCTGGAGCGCCGCGAGACGAAGAACCAGCTGGGGTGAGTGAGGGAGTAGCAGTGCGGCCGTCTCGCCTCATGGACGAATGCTGGGACGATGCTTGCTGCTTGTTCCCTGCCGGGCCGGTGGCGGCGTTGACGACAGGCGACGGGGAATGGCGGGGGCAGCCACCGACGGGGGCCGTCTAGGCGATGTGAGAAGCGAGGGCGGCTCGGCGCTCGGCGCGGGCCCGATGAGCGTCTGACATGGATGCGATGGTCGACGAAGAACAGGGCGGCGGAAGACGAATTCCGGCGCGCCAAATGTCGGATTTCGGGTTCCAGCAGACCCTCTAGGTTCGAACACTGGGGTGCGCACGGAGATTTCGCCCTCTACCTACCTGCACCTCGCCGCCTCGCTAAGATCTAAGCTATGAAAGGAACAACACAAGAGACACAAGGTTTATACTAGTTCGGGCCACCATTGTGGTTTAATACCCTACTCTAGTTTGTGGTGTGGTGGATTGCCTCTTGGGCTGATGATGAACAATACAAGGAAGAACAGCCTCGCGAGGGTCTGTTCTTGGCTGGTGCGATGAACTTCTAGGGGAGTTTCGTCGCTCTCCCTCTACTGATCCCAGATGCTGGATCCTTTCTCTCTAGATGCCTCTATCCTGTGGGTGGCTAGTCGTATTTATAGGCAAAGGCCCTGGGCCTCTTCCCAAATATCGAGCGGGAAGGGCGCCAACAATTGGCCATTTTGAAGGGGAACATCTAGTACACTTATCCTGACTAAACTTGGTCCTCGCCTATCAAAGGCTCTGGTGGTGACGCCGGCTTGGCCTCCACAATGACTTCCTTCCCGCCGTTGCGACGGTCTTGGTCTTGTTGCACCGGAATGGATGCCTTTGCTTGATACTCTTGCCTGCACTTGCTACCTTTGCACCAAAGAGGGAAGGAGGACACTGCGCGGGCTAGCGCCCGCCTGGCGCCCTTGGTCATCATGGCTTGCGTCATGGGCACCTCGTGAGGTACCCCGCCTTGATCTCTCCGCCTCCTCGTGATCCAGCCTGACGAGGCCATGCCTGAGGAAGCTCCTTGTCGTCCGCCCCGCGAGGCTTGGCCCCTCGCGAGGGTCTTGAGCTTGTGCTGATGAAGATGGGCCTTGCTGGGCCACCCCTTGAGAAACGTCGCAGGCCGCATGCAGGCAAGTCTGGGTACCCCCGTTCCTAGAACGCCGACAGTTGGAGTAAATTACGGGGGAGCGAAGGGGTGGAAATATTCCTGGTCACAGCGGATTGGACGAGCGTGGGGGGAGGAGAGTCATGCATGCAGATTTTTTCACACGGGGAGGAGTGGTGGGACCGCCGGAGGGAGAAGGAGAGTTTGGCAGGCATATTGTTTCCACACATGGAGAGGATAAGATTTGGAGACGAACGGGCTTCCTGCAGGTATGGGGAACGGCGCATAATAAGTCATCTTGCATGCCAGGCTAGGTATGGTCTCAAGTCATTAAAAACATACATGCCCCACACATGTTCATATTTCAAGGTGCACTAAATTATTGCAGGCGATGATTAAGGCTGGCCATAATGGTGGTATCTTAGCTGGTATCATGCACACGGGAATAGCAAACATGCTGATGTGGCAAAGAATTAAAGAAGAGAGGGCGGTTAGAGTAACTAGTGTTCATGCATGCATTGGTAAACACATATTTTTGTGAAGAACGACGGCACTAGTTGAGTACTTTTGCAGACTTCAAAAACTATTCCACAATGTGTCAACATTCACAATTTCAAATAATATTTTTACACTCATTATAAAATGTTGTTCTTATACTCATTATAATCAGTACTCCCTCTGTCTAGGTGAGTAAGTCATCTCAGATTGTGCACTGTGACCAAGGAGGAGAGGAAAACGAGATACCTTAATGTTTATTTGCTAATTAATAGCATTGCATGCAATGAACTAACCACTGCATGTCGTGTTTGGTAGTCTCAAGTCATTAAAAGCATGCACACCCACATCTCCTATTGGTTGATATGTCAAGAAACAAGAAACAAGGTTGAAGTTAATGCACCGCGCCTAAGTGTTTTGGGATTATTTGGTTTTCGTAAGATGACTTAGGCTGGTCATAGTGGGGAGTAACTTAATTCATGTTACTATAATGAGTATCATAAATTAGTATCATAAGTGGTCTCATTTATTGCCATGCATGACACATAGTAGCATCACATTTATTATGTTACTAAAGATTCACCTATGTTACTCTAACCATCTCTCTCTTCTTTAATTCCCTGCCACATAAGCATGTTTGCGAGTCCCAAGTGCATGATACTACTTATGTTACCCCCACTATGCCCAGCCTTACACACCTAGACGGAGGGAATATTGTAGATACTCCCTCCATTCCCTTATACAAGGCCACAAACTCATATTACAGGTACCAAGATAAAACTTAATGACTCCTTTCCAAGTCAACTTTTCTTTTCGTTATTCGGGATCATTAATACACCACAAGCATGCAAGAATGAATGAGAAGGAAGTGGCTAAGTGCCATTATGACTACATGCATGTAAGTATTAATAAGTTGCTAGTACGAGGAAACATCATTAATTTTTGCCTCGATTACTGTTGGTGGCCTTGTATTGATGCAAAATGTATTTTTGATAGTGGCCTTGTATAAGGGAATGGAGGGAGTATTGATATTTTTAGTATAAATTTGGTCGTGGGATTTCATTGTTGCCTGTCAAAGCGTGGAGGAAGCGGAGCTTAGGGCTTGCATTGCCGGTCTCTACATAGGTATTTCTCTTCATAATCCTGTAATTTTAGAGACTGATTGCGCTTTTGTGGTAGGGTCTCTTGCATCGGGGACTATGACAGTCTGCTATGCGTGACCTGAAGATGAAAGTGTTGAGCATCTCAAAGTTGATCAACAATCTTCAATTGTCAAAGATTAGCTGTTCGGCCAATAAGGTGGCACACTTAATCGCTAAGTATAGCTTTGACAATAGATTAGATGGTATTCTTGTAAATAACGTACCGCCTTGTGTGGTGAATATTGTATCGAATAAGTGTACTAGTGTGGCTGGTTAATTAATATAAGGTGGTGTTCAAAAAAAGTATAAATTTGGTCAAACACTTTGCAAACGGTTGACGGGAGTAAAAAGGACCAGAGGGAGTATCATGCATGCGGAGTAGGCAAAAAAAATTGCTTGTCTAAAAAAGGCAAAAAAAATTGCTCATTTATAGCCGGTCGAAGTCTCAAAGGGCGCGACCGCGCGAGGGAGGCGAAGGTCGTGGGAGGCGTGACGGTTGACGGAATTAAGTGAAGTTACATCCACGCACCGGCATGGCGTGCGAACAGGCAGAAGCTATACCGTCAGGCCTACGATATGGGTCTAGTAGACATGACATCTAGTGGGTCCCGCATAGTTCTCGAGAACTCTTTGGGGCTTGCAGCCGTTTATCCACCGGGCAAGCCAGCAACCCCACGCCGTCGCAGACGCCCTACTCGTCCCGTCTTCTACCTTACAACAGTTTGCTCCCGTCGTCCGTCCTTTAACATTAGTTCGCTCCCGCTTTTTTGTGGGGTACAACAGTTCAACTTCTCCTAACCCTCCTCCAAAATCCATGGCCTCCCAAATCTCCATGGTCGCCGCTGAGTACCAGGTTAGAGCCATCACCGGCGATCAATTCATCGTCATCTACATACGTGGATCCGAGACGGTGAAAGCATGGCTTGCTCGCTTCCTACGCATGTTCAACAGTTCAACGGATGAGTGGGTCATTGGGCTAGATGTTGAGTACACCACACGCCCTGGACGAGAGTAGGTTCTAAAGGACGAAGAGAGGAAGAAGCCCGCCATGATCCAGGTTTGCGTACATAAACGTTTTCTTGGTCTACCACGTATGCCATGCCGACGTTGAGTGCCAGGATTTTAAGAACTTCCTCAAGGACAAAAGAGTGAAATTCGTTACTGTAGGCTTTAAGAACGACAAAGGACGCCCCGCCGGATAGGTCTCATTGTAGGCCAGCCCTTCGATCTCCGTAAGGCAAGCCTGGTGTCCTCCTCTCCACCTTCAATGCTGACCTCGGCAGCAGCCATGATTGATCCTTCAGACGCTTAAACCAAGAAACGCTATCACGAAGTTACATCATGCATGGGAGTCGAAGACATTAGATGAAGATCACATCCTTTACGCAGCAATGGATGCCTACCTTTATTTAAATATCTACAAGGGTTGGATAAGAAGCAGAGCCCAGTGTCCGGTTAATGCAAAGAAGCGTCGGCCAAGAGCAAGAGGAAGAGGGACGAGGACGAAGTCGAGGACGTGGACTCGGACTCCGAGTAGGTGGCAGTGCCGTCGCTCATGCTGGTTCTACTGCAGTGTCAAGCGGACTAGTTGCTTAGTTTATTTTCAAGGGTGTGTTGTGCTGAGGCCCTAGCAGAACTATGTTTATGTTCTTTCTCGTTATTTGAACTCTTTAGTACGTACAGTAGTACTAGTACTATGTCTTACTACTGTTCTTCTTGCAGTTCGTACTACTGCTCGTATCATCGTGTTCCTACTGTACTTAATATGTTCGTACTAGTAGTATAATCTGGGTTAGTCGATTTGTGAAATAAGTTCGACGGAGCGAAGGAAGAAGACGATAGTAGAGGTGGAAGAAGCCCTTCTAGCCATCCATGTTGCATCAAACGGCTCACATGAGTCGACTGACCCAAATTGCTCCTTCAAATTGTAGGATCCATGTGGCATTCAAGGTCTCGAAGGTAGATTCCGCGTCTGCACCCGGTTTGTGGGCTCGACGCGTGCGCGACCGGCTTCCGCCGCGATAGCCACCATGCGCGCCTCCTCCCCGCGGGCGGAGACGACAATGACATGCTAGTTACTCCTCGCCGGCGTGCTGGAGCACGCGCTCGTCCTCCTCTTTGTACGCTGCATGCATAGACGCGGCTCCACCAGCTGCTCGCGTGCTTGGTAGTGCGGCGGCATCGCGAGGAGGAACTGCAGAAGACGTGAGCAGGCGAGCCTTCGGCTTCATGCATGTGGATGGATGGCGACACGGGCGGTGATGGGCGAGAAATTGTTGGTCGGAGCAGGCGCTGACGGCAAGATGCGCAACGGCGGTGGCGACATATTGATGAGTGCGCGTGTGGGAGCTTACTTTAGTTTTATATATAAGGTTGGTCAAACTTAAAAGAAAACCGTACTAGTACACATAAACATTAGACTTAGGCAACACTTTTATTAGTTAGTACCGCAGCCACGACACGGAATCCTATGCAAGCGCGTGAACCGCGGCCACGCGGTCAATCGAACGGTGCGTCACCGTGTCGCGCTCGAAGGACATCCACCGTACCTTTTCGTGTGTGTGAAAACAATCCTCGAATATTACTCAACTTTTTTTCCTGTGAAAGTTCTTGACGCTGCAATATTTCCATATATTTGAATTTAGCTCCAGTTCGTGTTTATTGGATTTGGACGTTTTAGGTGCGCCCTAGTTTTTTTAATACTGATTTTGTGTATGTGACTGAGAGAGAACGTGTGTATGTGTCCATCTGTGTGTTGTGGCGGAAGGGAAATGTGGAGACGGTGTGCATGTGATACAGACATAGAGAGGTGTGAATGTGCAAATGATCATGCATGAGTGAGACATAGACAGATGCCGATACGTTGTGTATACATGAGAGAACGGTCTTCTAGTTTACTTGTGTGTGTGTGAGAGAGAGAGGGAGAGGGAGAAAGAGATACAGAGAGAGGAGCATCCGTAACACAACAACCATATCTCTCGATTCGTCCGTCCCTCGCACGATCGCATGCAACACATGCATCAACGCGCACATTTTGACATCCTCACCCGGCCCCTGCCCACCTCAAGGCCCGCATAATCTCTTCGTGAATACCCATTTCTCTCCTTAGGTTTGTTTTCTCTCAATATCTGACACACACACACACACACACACACACACACACACACACAGAGAGACACACGCAGCACAACACACATACACACACACTCCCCCGAGCACACAATTCATCCCCATCCAAGGTTATAGGGCGACCACTCTCGCTTGTGCTTCTTTGCACCCCAACATGCTCAACACCTCAATCTTCAAAATGGGCAACAAGCAGATCGAAGACAGCGACCACACCGCGCTAGAGAATGCGGGGTCATTTGGAAGCAGGGTGATGTGACGACGGCTGACTGACTCCTCCCCCACCCTCTCTCTCTTGCACAAAATTACCAATCCCTCTCTCCCCCGCACATAATTGTCAATCCCTCAACCCACGAGATCCTTCCCCTCTCGTACATGTTTTTCCAGCTCTCTCATCAAACATGTTGTCTCTTCTCCTTCCACGTATACAGAATCCAGATGCACACGCATCTCATGTATATTACATGTATCCATCTTTCTCACAGACGTAACTTCTTCCTCTCTCTTTCTCTCTATCTCTATCTCTCTGTCTCATTAGGTTTGTCTCCTACTCTCTCGTCCACATACATACAATCTTTCCCGCCCTATCTGCTCCATCTTCAAAAGCTCTCTCTGCACGTTTCATTCACACATTGGGATATGTCAAAATGTTGCTTCTATAATGGCTGATGTAGAGTTATGGTTGTTTTTGTTACATCCTACAAAGTAATAACTATGAAATGCATTTAGATTCTCATTTGACTGGGATTATGTGAGTTTGAGCAAGTTGTGAAGTACTATAGATCTTGTATACATCTTGGGATTCGACAATGATTGTAACTATTGAATTGTATAGACCCCTGTTCAAGAATTCGTCCGATTAACCAGTTAACTTGCCGATTAATCCCTACTCGTAGGGTCACCGAGTAGCCGATAAACTGATAAATCGTCCGATTAATTGATTAAATGGCTGATTAGCCTATTAATCCCCTACTCGCCAGCCAACCGAGTAGCTATCAGTTAACGATTTCATCAACAATGGTATAGACCATTACATTCAAAGTCAATAGCATAATATATTTATTTCACAATTTCAACAAATGATTAGTTCACTACAAACTAAGAAAACAAATGTGTACTCCCTCCGTTTTTATTTAAGTCCGCATATTAGCTTCGGTCAAAGTCAAGTTTTGTAAACTCTCAGAAAGCTTATAACAAAAAATATTAACATATACAATAACAAATAAATACCATTAGATTCATTATTGAATGTACTTTCACATCATAAATATTTGTTATGGTAAATGTTTATATTTTTCTATAAACTTGGTCAAACCTAATATGCAGAGTTTACTACTACTACTCGCTAGTTCCTTAGCCGAATCACTCAACACGTCACACCGGGAGTCCAGTGTCACAAAATTTTGAGGTCGGCGGGAAAATCTCCCGCGACCCTGATTCAAGCTGTGGGAAGTTACCATCATAGCCTTCGGAATAGGCCTACGGATGACGCTTAGTAGGGGGCTGTTTTCGTAACTTCAGGTTCACCCTACCAGCCAACCCACCCCGGCACCTAGAGTAGTACACCTGAATACTCCCCAATTTCTATCCCCACCGCAAAATAGACTTCTCCATGGCACCGTAGCCTTCGTGCTCCTCCCCTTTACATCGGCGCACTCGTCCCCCACTGTGCATCTGCCTCATCGACGACCTCGTACGCCGTACTGGAGCCGGTCCACCGTCATCGTCGTGCACGGAGCCTCTTCCCCAGCATCGTCTTCCACGGTCTCGGATCTGCTTCCCGGAATCCGATGCCAAGCGCAGAAGTACCACCGTCGTGGACAATGAACTGACTCCCGTTGCCGACCATGACTCACAGAGGCCGCCGCGACAATCGTTCTCCTCCTCGATTGGTAATGTGTGTATTGAATCACTTAGCAGTACATGTGCAGTTCCAATTTTGTTCATACCTACCCTTCAAATTTCCTGGGTGCTATTGTTCCCATAAAAGTAATTGGTTATAGCCTCCATTGTCCAACAGAATATCAGCTTGTAATTGTGCGTTGCTCTGTATCGCTATTTGTGCTTGGGTAGGTTTTTCATCTGCAACCAGTAGTGTGGCAAATGATGGAAAGGTTTTTAGAACTAGCAAGATACCCATGCGTTGCACGCATCAAGATGCATTTGTATGAGTAGTTTATCTTGTTGGAGATGCTCTAACATGGCGTATTTAGTGCTTTAATGTTGCCCACAAGATGCGCGAGTATTACTAGTAGTATATTTTCTTTCCATGGTGAGATTTTAAAACCACGAGTGCGAACATGCAGAGGAGCAATGAAGACCAAACACGAGATATTTGGGACATCTTCAAGGAGCGTGGAAAGTTAAAGAGGAGCCGCACCGAACCTGTAATACGAGCTTTGGTAAGTAACACCCTTTCAATTACTTTCGTGTAGCCTCGTGTTCTTCGATGTGTATATGTTGTAGTTTCTGTTTCTCTTAAGCGTGGTGTTCTTCGATGTGTAATAAGAAGAGTCTTAATCGTCCTAATGCTTTCGTTTTAGCTTGATGTAGGAAGTGGGTGTTCTCACCTTGTAGTCTGTTTTTATTTTATTTTATTTCCTTTTGAATTCACTTCTCCGAGTTACATTTATCCGGCTTCTACTAAATGGATCTAGGTTTCTCTCAGTATTGATCTAAAAAGAAGTAACTTCATGTCGATGCAGTTCCTGCGAGGAGGGAAGTATGGTCAACCTCGAGATCATGTTTCCAAAATGAGTCTGGATTACACACAAGGTGCCAGTTCCCTAATGATGCTGGATTAGACACAAGGTGCAAATTCCCAGATGATGCTGGACTACGCATAAGCTAGGTGGAGTCGTCAGCTGTTCGTGTCCTCGTGGCATTAGTAAAGGATGAAAGAAAGCGTGCAACAACCCTTGAGAATGTCGCTGAGTTCCTGAAGAAGCAAAAAGAGCAATCAGATGCTCTCTTCACCCAAGCCAAAGAAGAGATGGAAGAAGCCGCAAATAAGCTAGCAGAGGCAGAGCAGGCTAGACGTCTCCTGCTATCTAAATCTGTTGTCAATACAAAATTTCCTTCATAATAGCTAGGTTCAAATGTTTATCCAGTCAGCATGCCTGTTGTGATGTCCGTGCATCTACTGATGTGGCACAAAATGTTTTTTTTCGGGTCATGTAATAACAACAATTACTCTCCAAACAATAACAGATGAAGCATTGGACATGGTATAGTTCACGCGCAAGCCCGACATTCTAAGTTCAACTTCCACATCAAACTCATGTTCACAAATATCTGCACATTCATACATAATGACCACAACCATGATTCACTTCAAAGCCAAAAAAAATGTGAGGAGAGTTATAGATAAAGAAAATCCTCTACTAGTTCCTGCTACCAGTGCGAGCACAACAAGTCAAGACCATGCGTAAATTAATTATATTTTAGTCATTTTTTGTGTTCTAAAATGCCTGCCGGCTCGCGGAAGGACGTGTTGCCGGCACACGCGCGGATTCAATGAAGGCAGGTGGGGCAGTCTTAAGCTGGTTGCACGCGGCGAGGAGGCGTGCTCAGCCGGGCCTGCAGCGAGTGCGGCCCTCTTGGCGTGGCCAGTTCAATGCGTATGCTTATGAGAGGTCACGTCCGTGTCAGAGCAATCACTCCCTCCAGTCCTTTTTTGTTTGGGTATAACAAAATCTCGTTTTCCATTGACATTTTACAAGTAAAATTTGTGGACAAACTTTGACCCAAAGTACGATGGGGACTAGTAAACCATAGTGGAGTTAGTAGTTTTTTTTAATCAAAGAATGGTTTCCTTCCGATTTTCATTACTGAAAACCAGCATCTAAATCTAAACCATGGTATTTGCACTAGAACTACCAGGTTCAACATCTCGCAACATAAACCCATACAACCTCCATCGCAAAAAAAAACAAACCATACAACCATACGCCAAGGAGGTACGTAGTACTATGAATTCCATTTTCGCTCCATACCAATCGTTCTAAAAACTACTTACTACTTATAACGCGCCATTGAAAATCGGAACTCTTAACCCCGCTAAAAAAATGATATTTTAAACGTGGCTACTCGATCTGTGGCAACTGGCGAGCCAGTGTGCTCCAAGTTGTTCACCTGTGGTCCCAACCATCAACTCCTACGGATCAAATTATCACGCGAGCTGACTATTCCTACAAAGGTGCTCCACCATGTACCCAGTACCTGCGAATGCAGCAATCGTGCATCTAGGGTTTTAGGGTTTATTTGTTAACATCGCCTTTACGTAACACTCATGTGTGCGAGACAGCGAGAGGTCGACGGCGTGCGTGCGCCTCTTCTCTTCGTATATGTACTCCACTGTTTGTCTGGTGTCCAAAAAATTATAATAACTACTAGCAATGAGCCAATGCGTTGCCACACGATCAAAGTAGATTAATACAGTGGCGGAGCTAGATGCAGATTACGCCTGGGTTTGTGCTATGTTGAGTGAAAAACTTCTATGATTTTCTATGTTTTGCATGAAGAAATTACAAAGGAAGTTGTTTCTAGGCCTGGGGCTATAGCCCTAGCTGCTCCAGGCCTGTCTCCTCCACTGGATTAATACATATTCACCGATTTGATAGGGAAAAAAAGTCTAGCTTTGAAATACGTATGTCACTAAAAATATGTTATGTTTCACTGAAAATATATTCCTTTGGCGGTTTTGATGAGATAAGGGAGGAATGTTGTTGGCTTCAAGATTCGAGAAGTGGTATATGTCTAATTTCTACTCTTACTAGCAAGATGCCCGTGCGTTGCACGGAACATCAAGATCTTGTGGGAGAAAAGGATGAACGAGGGAAGGCCTTATCTACAAATGTGGTGAAGAGTGCGGGTAAATTGCCATATTTTCCTTCCTATCCGTCAGATATAAATCAGACGACCTACATTGCAGGATGGAATGCCCACCATCATCACCAACTCTATTTTTTATCCCTACTCTTATAATAAGCACTGTCGGTGATGATCGTGTGCCTGCCATCCTGCAATATAGGCCGTCTGATCTATATCTACGGATAGGAAGGAAACTATGGCAATTTTGCAAAAAGATACCCACACCCCTCTTCACATTTGCAAATAAGGCCTTCCCTCGTTCATCCTTTTCCCCCACAAGATAAACTACTCATACAAATGCATCTTGATGTTCCAGGTACAGCATGGGCATCTTGCTAGTTGTTGCAAAAAGCCCATGTGTGTGTGAGAGAGAGGGAAAGTGGAGGAGGACGGAGTGCATGTGTGACAAAGACACAAGGAGTGTGTGCGCGATAGGTATCAGCTTAAAATGAGGCGATAGTGTGTGTGTGTGCACGATCAAGAGGGCGTGTCTCAAGAAGGGAAGAAAAATCTACATAGATACAAGGAGCAGGAGAGAGACATGTATGCGATGGTGGAAGAACGAGCGTGCGGGTGTATAAACATATCTAGAGGCTAGCTAGTCGATAAATGTTTGTGAGAGAAATATGAGTCGGGGTGCGAGAGCAAGAGTTTTGTGTGTGTGAGTGAGAGATGGTAGTCGGGAAGGGGAGTGGAAGCAGGAGTTGTGTGTGTGTGTCTGTGAGAGAGAGAGAGGAGACGGTAGTCGGGGTTGTCTGATCGGTAAACAAAGGAATAATGTCAGTCTGGGATGGACACGAAAAGGAGACCACAACAAATGTTGTGTCTACAACAGAGATAGAGAGAGTAATTTTAGTGGTATGAGTCATATGTAGAGACATATAGGGTGTGTGAGAGAGTCCCATGGAGAGAAAGACAAAGTGAAAGACGAGTGGACACTGTGTGTTTGGCGGTGAAAAAGAAAGCTTAGGTACCGAGTGATACCAGAGAAGAATAGAGACGTGAGAGATAATGAAAACCGTGTACTATGTAATGATAGGGAGAGTGTGACACTTCTCAAGGGAGACGTCGAGAGACCATGTTTGCGAGGATAGGAGCAACATGAAGTGAGTGTGCGGGTGAGCTGGAGAAAAGAGAGTGATAGCTACCTGAAGGAGCATGCATGCGAGAGAGATGGGCGTGAAAGGAGTGAACAAAAAAGGGATTCAAATATTTCAATTCGAGATGATGATACATGTAATCCATACTCGAACCAAAATTGATCTATCAAACATGCATACTCATATGAATTCACGCACATCTATGTTATTTAATATGTAGATATTACTGATCCATACATTTTAGTAGAACATAATTTGGTTAAATTTTTTCGAATTCAACCTTAAGATTTCGAATTCATTGTATTTGTAAATCATATTATACATATAAAGGAGCAGAATGCTTTGTTGTGCTTTTGAAAGTATATATAAAAAATGATGTATATAGAATGTAATTCCAATTGAAAATGGATCCCGCCCGAAAAAAATAGAATACAAACGGGATTCAAATTGAGTTGGCACGGTAAACGTGCACTCCGCAAAAATTGAAGGAAGCGGGGAAAGTCGCAGTAACCGCCTGAAACAAAAGTATGCGAGATGGAAATCACTACTGCCTATCCCTGCCACACAAAGCCTATCTGCTGGATTTCTATAGGTTTCGATAGGGGTAGGTTTGTAATTTCACCCAAATGCGCCTCTCACCCAGATTCATACATGGTGGGCGCCAAAATACAGTGTGTCCTCGGCCAAAATTGACTCCCTCCCCGATTCATATTCATACACGGTGGGCGCCAAAAACAAACTCTCGTCGGCAAATATTCGGTGTATGCGAGATTACCGTCTTATCCCCAACTGACTAGTGTTGCTGTGATGTAGTAGAAATTTGAAACGGGGGCTAAGTTTGTAAATTTCCTCGCATTTGAGACAAGCGCATACTGAATACATGGTTCCCCTTCCTTTCTACCTCCCTTTTCCCCATTCGTACTCTGCAGGCGCCAAAACACCCTCTCCACCCCACCCTCCTCATCCGTCGCCGTCGTCCGCCACCCCATCCACATGATCCTCCTCCACAATGCCGGAGCTGATACCCCGACGCCGTCGTTCATTACAAGAGATCGACCTCTCTCATCCACGGCTGCGGACCGGGATCCTTGCATCCCGTCCTCTCGCTTCATCTCCGCCGTCGTCCACCTTGCCGGTGCCGCTCCTACGACCGTCTCGTCCACCGCGCCCCGCCGCCTCTGTCTACCCTCCTAGATCTGCTTCCACGCTGCCGACAGCCATCGCTACCGCAGCACCATCAAATTCTCAGCAGATGCATACACGGCGCCGCACCAGAGGCGATACTCTTTCGTATCTGCTCAACTTATTTATTGCAGCAAGAAAATAGATCGTCACTGCTTTACACTGATTTCTTGTCTTGGTCGCGAAGTTGCCTTTGTCCGGTTTGCACTTTCAGATCCGCCATGGCACGCTCAACACCATACTCGCAATGCTTATGGTTTTCCCCTTTTATATTTCACATTAGTCAAATCACAGTAGACTAAATTTCAAAATTGGGTCAGTCGATTTTTCAGAGCTCGCCGGAGTTCGCGGGTGTGGTCGAAGGGGCTCGGGGGGGGGGGGGGACGGTGGTTGTGGGGGGCAGTGGTGGGGCCTCTTCGAATGAACAAAACTCAACGCGGGTGGGGGCGGGGGTGGAGGTGGCGGAGGAACACAGGCGGTGGGGCCGGTGGTTCGGCCGGCGGCCCGTGCGGTGTTTTCTATGGGAAGCACAGTATGTTCCTTGTCAGGAAGGGGAGCAGGGACATCTGCAGTCAACAGCTGATAGAGCTGGCCTGTACGTGATCGATAGGCTTTCAATTACTAGCGGCAATACAACACCGTAATTTCCAGCCAGTTCCACTTTCCCGATTTATATATCCTGGTTATGGTGTACCCCTGTTATGTACACTATGATCTGCCTAGTTGTTGTGTGCTCTTGTTATCATGGTTTGGCAATAAACTCTCTATACAGTATATTATGAACCTATCATCTGCCAGCTATCCTTACTTCTGGAGCCTATTTTTTGTGTACTTGTGCCAGATTATATAAATGCACGCACCATATTACAACACACATGAGCTCTCTCATCAGAATCGAGTGATAGCACACAAGTGTTTACAGGGGCGCCCCTATATTAGAATATCATGTTCATTACAAAGATAATCTCACAGCTACTTATGTTTTCATGGTTCTCAGATATTATACGCAATTACAGTGAATATTAGAATCCGCGCATCAGAAGAATATTGTGGAAAACTGCAATGACTTACAAAATTGGTAGCAAGGCATTGAGTGCCATTCTGGAAGCAATGAAACTCGTACGCTCCCCACCTGTTGATTCTTGTTCAGAATATCATCCTAATGACTATTCTACCTCGAGGAGTCAAAGGCAGATGGCCTGTCCTGTTCACCCATCAAGGTGCCTGTTCTAATTTGGCAAGGTATTATTGATTGAGCGTATCTTGCATATGTTGTCTTGCATTTCTTCTACTTTGTTGCACCGCCATCTGCTTAGTTTACTCATCATATAACTCGAGATGCCATGCCCATCCATTATCAATACATATTCCATCTGTCATCATACCATGTTTTTCCACTCAAATGCTGTTCTTGTGCATCAGACATCAAAAAGGAAGAGGGTGATTGCCGAACCTGAAGGAGCACCAGCAAAGTCCTTGAAAAACGTGGTGGTGCCGGAGAAATCAGACAGCGCCCCACTTATATTGGCTGTACAACCAGTGACACAAAACGTAGGACCGACTCCAGCAGACTGTACCCATACTTCACTGGCCACACCACTAGCCCCACCACACAGGACCTGCACTCCAGCAAAAGGTATTCCGATTTCATTTGCCATAGCACCAGCTGTACCACAGAAAAATCCCACTCCAGCAAAAAGTACAGCAAGTCCACCGGCCGAAGACCTATCCCAACTGCAGAGACGGCCAGTTCCTGCAGATTGGAACCCTATTCCATTTATCCCCAGTTTAAAAGACAATGCTTTCAATGTTGTTAGGGACTACGTGCATATATTCCCATCATGGGAAGATTATTGTGAAGACAAACACCATTTTCACATCTTCCTGTCCAACTTATAGTGCTATTATTCATGGTTATTATTTTCTTGTTTTCTACTGATTGAACACATCAATGATTTACATTACATTGTTGTAACTAGGCGAGGGTCAATCTGGATAGTCATGACGAGCAAATCTTTCTTGTGCTTTTCAAGGAAGCATTGCAGCAGTATCGGTGTTACTTGAGGAAATCACACTTTGATGGCAAGTCTATAAACGAATTTCCGGTGAAGTCTCCTGTGCTAAATTTAGAAGACATTGAATGGAAAAACCTTGTTATGCACTGGTCTCGTTCCCGGGATGAGGTACTGTCTATGAAATCACATGACAATTTGAACTTCTACTTTTCCGCATGTGCCTTACAGATCTTTTTTGCAAGAAATCTGCTCGAAGAAGAATTCCGGTTTGACAAGAACGATAGGATATCGCAAATATGCAGCCCGCTACCTTGCTCTTGTTAGTACATGTTGTCCTGTAGCACTGTACTTGCATACATACCTGGTTCATTATGTGACAGTAGTATGCATGATAGCTTGCTTATCAATTGTTCGCTCCAAATTATCTGATCTGTATGAATGGTTACATTAGTGTAGAATATATCCAATGCCAATGTTTTTTTAGCTCTGCATTGTTCTTGTAAGTACATGCTGTCCTTTATCAGTGTACTTATAATGACAGGTAGTTGTTCATGTACCATCACTCTTCAGCTTATTTTCCTTTGCCCTCCATTTTCTACACATTAGATCTATATTTACTCTTACCATAAGGTTGGTACTAAAGAATTTTAGCCGTGCATTGCTCTTGGCTGTACCTTTAGCCTGTATCGCTGCACATGCATTTATAGCTACTTGGTTATGTAGCATCACTCTTCATCTTATCATAAATATTCCCATTTTTTCGTATATTATCACATCTATATTTGCTCTTAACAAAATGTAGAATAAAGGCAATGCTTTTGAATAAGATTCTGTGGTAAACTTCTTGAATTGCCCCCCCATCAGTATGGACAAGGCCTTTATAGAGCCTGTCTTCACCAATAATGTAAGTTTGTCCATCTCAAGCCTTCAAACTTTGTTGTATATATTTGGTTAGGCATGACTGCAACGGCTGTTTATTTTTGGTGTTTGCATCAAATTGCTTGTTTAAAGTTTATTATATGTAGTTCATAAACAAAAGTTTGTCCTTTCTCAATTTCAGTTTTCAGTTGTACAACCAAGTTCCTTATTCATACCATGTAAATTAAACTATACAGAGCAAGTGATCTTCTTTTGCACTACATGTATGCTTCATTCTTCATCCGTAATCCAGTGGTGTGGTGAACCTACCCACTACAGCACAATGTCATATTCTACAATGTCTTAACTATGAACAATGTCATATCATTCTACTATTGTTTAAACCGTCACTTTATTTGCCAATCTGAAATGGTATAAATTGACGGCACACTAACCATTGATACTTATGAGTTCTTGATCTGTAATCCAGTGGTGTCGTGAAGCTACCAACTACTTCACAATGTCATTTCCTTCCATGTCTTGACCTGAACAATACCATATTGTGTTAATGCAAATTTAAAGTGTGTCACTTTATTCGTCAGTAAGAAATGTGATGAATTGTCAGCACTGATACTTTTATGTGCAAAACATGTCATATGTCTGTTTGTTTATCTTTCAGAGTGAGGAAGATATAAGTGTTGAACAAGCCTTGATCTCATCATCTTGCTCATTTGCTTGCCATACCGACTCCCGATGGGGCTAACCTTTCTTGAACTCTATTGAAGTGCTTGTTGGTTTTGAATATTATTTTGTCAAGATGTTTATTTGCACTTTGTTGGCGATCTTTGATGCCCAAAGTGTATGTAATCTGTTATGCCTTCTTCTTTATTATCATAGTGGCAAACTTTGATGCCCAGTGGATGTAATATGCCATAATTTATTTATTATATAGTCTAGGTTTTTTCTTATTCACGATGCTGAAGTTATTTTACTGTATATATATCCTGTCTTCGCAGTAAACCAGCCAAACCGTAAAATTACGGTACATAATCGAGCCGTCATGCAATCACGATGTAGGTTGGGCCTGAAACGTGCCGAACAGCTCACGGGCCGGCAGCAGCCCGAAATGAACCCCGGTCCATGATTGTGGGAATCAAATCACGGGCTTTTAACAGGCCAAAAAATTGTCTCGATCCTTGTTTGGCCCAATCCGATATCGGCTGCGAGTAGGCCGGATGCAAACCTGGTCGTAGTTAGGCCCAACTATATGATGGGCTTTTAACAGGCTGAAATTAATATAGGACCGAAATGTTAAACGGGCCCTTAATAGGCCAAAACTAATATCAAGCCGAATTACTAAGTGGGCCTTTAGCAAGTGGGCCCAAAAGCATAGTGTCAAGTTGACGGGCCGAATCTGATATGGGCCATAATTAGGCCCAAAACCTCTTAAAGGGCGGACTGATCTGGGCCGTAATTTGGCCCGTAACGTGGTAGGCTTTTAACGGGCCGGATCTCATATGGGCCGTATGTTGGTGCAGGCGTGGCGAGCCATTAATGGACCGGATCAAATATGGGCCGACATTTGGCCCAAAACATGGCAGCCAGTTAATGGGACGGCCTACTAGGGTCCTCAAAATCTTGTGGGCCTACAGCTGGGCCGGCCCATTAATGTCGGCAAAATCTTGTGGGCCTTTAGCTGGGCCGGCCCATTGTCATCCGCAAGAATTTTGTGGGCCTTTACCTGGGCCGGCCAATTATGGCACACAAAAATCTTGTGGGCCTTTACCTGGGCCGGCCCATTATGGCCCACGAAATCTTGTGGGCCTTTAGCTGGGCCAGCCCATTATGGTCCGTAAAATCTCGTGGGCCTTTAGCTGGGCCAGCCCATTATGGTCTGCAAAATCTTGTCGGCCTTTAGTTGGGCCGGCCCATTTAAACTTGTTGGGCCATGCCATGTGTTGACGTATCATAGGCGCCTTCTGTCCAGTGAGTGGATGACATCTGTCCCGATGATGAGCCGACACGTGTTTCATCTAGCCAATGATGATTTTACACATGGAAAATCCCCATTGGTCGGGGCTGTTAACGGGTTATCGGATCCAAAACCCGACCCGATAGCTTAACGGCGTTCCGTTACGGTGGATGCCACGTGTTGGTCACCCTTGACGAAAGCACTTCGGTGACGCGCGATTTATCGTCATGGAAGTGGACACTTCCGTGATGATAATTTTGGTAATGTCATGGAGCACTTCTACGACGCAAGTATGACTATCTTGATTCTATCATAAATTTGTCATGGATGTACATGCATGACAAAAAACGCGACCTACTGTGACAAACACGTATCATCACGGAAGTGTATTTTTTTGTAGTGATGTCTGTGGTACTCCGATCATCAACAAGAACATTGGAAGTGATCAATTATCCAAACACTGCTGTATGGGTAAACCTCATAAATTTCTTGCCGCTTTGTCTAAATAGTTTCATACTTGGAGCCCTATCATGTGTATCATGCTCCGCCTTTCCTTTGGAAAGTTATACTCTAATACTTGGGTATAAACACCTTTCCTTTCGGTTGGTCCGATTATCAGAATAATCACATTTTCCTTTCCATTGTTTTGTTTAACTTTTCCTATAATCTAACTTGTCTGAGCAGAGATAAATCCCTGCTTAAGTAAACACCTCGGGGTACAACTCTGTCAGTAAGACCCTGTTACTATTGTTGATGACATTCTGGTAACCACCGATGGACGAGAACTTTTCCTATTGGTCCGCCTTGTTTCAATGAGCAGGAAAATGGTTCTGTTGGTCTCTCGTCCTTGGTACCGACATTGCTGCCAACATAACTGGCAGGTTATGCTCTGACCTGCCTAGCTATCATGACCGTGCAAGATGTCACCACTCTTTCTACTTTTAATCCACATGGTGGGCCCATGACCCACAGTTCCACAGGATTGAAACCTAACTCTCCTGTACACCGCAGTTCCTAAAGTTATTCCTCACGCTTGGCTTCGTATGTAATTCATGAGCCACATTCCTGATGATCTATTCTGGTATCAAACGCAATACTTATTCTCGTAGCTCTGAACCCCTTTCACACTTTGTTTCAGTCATCGAATGATTGTCTATCCGGTTGAAACTTCTTATTATATCCTATTACTTTGTCCTCAATGTGTTTCATTTGTTCAACTCAAGAGATACTCATGCGTTCATTCATGGGATAACCCCCAAATAATTACCCCTTATAGCATTCTATCATTGTCAAGCTGCCCCTTACCTATTCGTAAGTACGATGGAATTACCGAAGAAAGGACGACGACTTCATCATGATGACCTAAAGTAGAGAAATGACGACATCAATGAGAGGATCAACTTCTTAGAGAAAAGCAAGCAAGGACGAGAAGATCCGTTGAAATTTTGTAACCAGAACTTCCCCCCTACTCCACATCTTAAATCTCGGGACGAGATTTCTTGTAGTGAAGGAGATTTGTAATGCCCAGATAATCAAGCTACCGTATTCCCTACTAATGATGCCAAGGCCTCACTGTTACTATTGCTAATCTCACTTTGATTCAAATCCACTCCATATTTCAAATTCAAATTAAAGTAAAAATTAAAACTTCTCAATCATACAAACTAAAATGTTCAACATGTTGCAAATACTCCATAACTAATTATGGTGGTGAACCAACATTTTTGCGAAGTGTTTAGATGCCCTGAATTAATGAAAACAGTGGTTAAAAATTTATTTAAATGCTATCTAAATTATAAGAATGCTAAACTATGTTATTTAAATGCTAGACTAATTGTGGCAGTGGTCTAAATTATAGCACTAAATAAATGTGCTAGTGTTGTTTTTTATAAAGCCAAAATGTTTTGAAAAGAATTAGAAAACAGAAAGTTTTATAAACAAATGTAAAAAGAAAAGGAGAAAAGCCCCCTGCCCCTGGGCCTAGCGCACTAGAGCTGGCCCCTCTAGCCCACTCCCCCACCGGTCACCCTCTCCTTCCGCTCCTCCGACCGCGCCGCGATAGTGCCGCGTCCCGCCGCACCACCTCGCTGTCGATGACGAAGAGGATAAGGACGCCCCAACCAACCCTAACCCTAGACGCCCCCTAGATCCCCCCTCACCGACTCGCTCGCTCTCCTCCCTCTCTTCCCTCCTCCAGATTTGCCCCTCACCCGACGCGGTGGACACCATTCACCGTGCCCCACCGTGGCCACTGACGCCCCCGCGTCCATCCGTCATGCCCACGAGTGATACGTCTCCAACGTATCTATAATTTTTGATTGCTCCATGCTATTATATATTCTGTTTTGGATGTTTAATAGACTTTATTATACACTTTTATATATTTTTTGGGACTAACCTACTAATCCAAGGCCCAATGCTAAATTGTTGTTTTTTGCCTATTTCAGTGTTTCGCAGAAAAGGAATACCAAACGGAGTATAAACGGAATGAAACCTTCGTGTCAGATTTCGGGTTCCAGAAAAACCCTTGACGTTCGAACACTGGGGTGCGCACAAAGATCTCTCCTCTCCCAAGCCCTCACATCTCCCAAGCTCTCACACTCCACGATCTCACGGACTGGCTCGCCGAACCCAAAGAACATAAGGACACAAGATTTATACTAGTTCTGGCCACCGTTGTGGTGTAATACCCTACTCCAGTGTGGCGGTGGTGGATTGCCTCTCGGGCTGAGGATGAACAGTACAAGGGAAGAACAGCCTCCTGAGGAGAGGTGATCTTGTGCTTCGTGGGTGTGAGGATGAACTGAATGAGTGCGAGACGAGTTGAGGCTCAGTTGTCTCCTACTATGGTGGCTAGCCCTATTTATAGAGTCCCTGGTCCTATATCCAAATATTGAGTGGGAAGGTATTCTACAACGGCCAATTTGAAAGGAGACAGCTAGTACAAGCTATCCTGACTAAAGGTGGTCTTCGCCTGCCAAAGGCTATGGTGGTGACGCCGGCTTGGGCTCCACGATGACCTCCGTCTTGCAGTCCTACTGGTCTTGGTCTCGTCGCACCGATATGGAAACCTTTGCTTGACGCCTCGGTACTCCTTGCCTGCGCTTGCCCCCTTAGAACCAAAGAGGTAGCAAGGACACTGCGCGCGCTGGCGCCCGCCTGGCGCCCACCTGGCCTTGGTCATCATGGCTTCCGACACGGGAAACCTCGCGAGGTACCCCCTTGCCTTGATCTCTCCGCCCCTCACGAGCCAGCCTGGTGTGGCCGCTCCAAAGGAGGTATTGTGCCGTCCGCCTCGCGAGGCTTGGCCCCTCGCGAGGGTCTTGAGTGCTTGCTGGTGAAGATGGGCCGTACGGTCCCGCTCGTAGAGCCATGCCGTGTGCCGCAGGCAGGCAAGTGTGGGGACCCCCATTCCCAGAACTCCGACAGTAGCCCCGGGCCCAAGGCATGCTCAGACTTGGATTCGAGGCGAAGCCAAAGGGCAAGTGCGGAGCGCCGCGGGCCCCAACAGCCTGTGGCCTTGGTCGACGTGTGGTGGTTGATTGGATGTGGGCGGCTCCGCTTCCCCATGCTGCCTCGGCTACTGCCCGACTGACGAAAGGCTGGCATGGGCAACACTTGCCTTCATTGCTTCCTTCCGCCTTGCTCCAGATCCCCTTTCTCGCCCCTTGCTTCCGAAATCTCTAGATCTCCTCCCATCTCCTTCCGAATTAGCGACCAATGGCGCCCCGGGAGGTCAAGGCTTCTTCGTCGCCCGCCTGGTATGAGCCGGCTCTGGATGCGCCCAATGTCTCGGAGAAGAACTTCGCCGTCATGCGCCTACTGACAGCGTGAGAGAGCAACGAGAGGGGGAAGCTCGAGCTCCGGGCTGGCTCTACCGTGCCGGAGCCCGAGGGAAGCACCTTCTTCCCCTTCTTCATGAGCAGCATCGTCGCGGGGCTGGTTCCCCCCTTCTCCAACTTTTTATATGATGTCCTTGGCCATTACGGGCTGCAGGCACTGCATCTCCATCCCAACTCTATTCTCCTTCTGTCGATCTTCGCCTTCCACTGTGAGGCTTACCTCAGAGTGATGCCATATGTGGCTCTGCTGCGCCACTTCTTCTTCCTCCGCATCAACGATGGTCGTACCTCCAGGTGCGCCAACTTCATCGCAGCCGGCAAGGCCAACTCGATCTCCAAGGCCGGGAAGAAGGCCGATGGCTTCAGGGGCAAATGGGTCATGATGGACGCCAAGTGCGTCCACCCATGCTTGGTGCTGCCAATGGAGATGCCCCAGTCTGATGCGGGGTGGTCTTGTGCGAAGCTCAGTGACGACCGGGCGGCGCCGGTGTTGGAGAAGATGAATGCCGACCTGAAGCCGGGCAACGCGAGGGGCGGCGAAGGTGATAGTGTCCATGCTTCTGAGGGAATTCCTGATGCTGCGTGTGGCCCCGCTTCAGGCGCGTATGCACCCCTTGTGGAGGCTTGGGGGTGAAGAGGACAAGCTTCGCCTGAGCCCTGCCTGCCGAAGAGTTGACCATGGCTCTCCACCTCCTGGTCGGGGACGACCAGGAATACCCGCCGAGCGCCTTCGTTCCCTTGTTACTGTGTCTTGTCCTGTAATACGAGCGATAAGCTCAGGGCACTGTATGCCTTTCCACCTCCTATGTGTCACTGTGGCAGCCCCTTTCAACTATAAAAGGAGGCCCATGGCATATTGGAGAAGGATTCGGCTCTTTCGAACCAGGCGCTGACGACAACTAGTTTGAGAGCTCAAGAACTCTCAGAAATACACCCAGCAAAGCAGGACTACGGTTTTACGCATACTCGTGGCCCGAACCTGGGTAAACGATCCTTGTGTTGTCTACTAGCCCTGCTCTCCTGGCAACCCTACGCCCCGGCAGCCATAGTAGGGATTCTTGTGATCCGAGAGGTGTCGTTCCACACCGACATCTTTGGCGCGCCAGATAGGGGGCGCAATTGTGAGAATCTGGTCTAGGAGTCTGCCTAGCAGTTCTTCATCGCCATGGCCCCTAAGAAGAAGACGACCTCGGCGGTCGACTCGCTGTGAGCCGAACGACACGTCGTGCGGTGCGGGCCAGGCGGCGGACCGCATAAGCAGGACCCGAGGCGCGGCCCTTGAGCACCAAAGATCGCCCGAGCGGTCGGAGCTCAGTCGGTGACATCGTTCGCGCGCCAGACAACCGGCTACACGTCGCCGGATCCAAAGACGGAGCTGGGCCCCACGCAGGCGGCGCAGGGCCCTCCAGGGGCATCGTTCTGCCGACTCCGGGCGGCGCGGCGACCTCCAGGACACCTACACCGGCGACCACCACGCATTCTTCCCATGGTGTGCGCGCCGAGCTGCGTCACCACGTTGGTGACCCTGGGCACCGCCGTGGGAAGAGCCCTGTGCGTCATTGGCAAGATGATGGGGT
Source organism: Aegilops bicornis (assembly GCA_021605145.1). Classification (NCBI taxonomy): domain Eukaryota; kingdom Viridiplantae; phylum Streptophyta; class Magnoliopsida; order Poales; family Poaceae; genus Aegilops; species Aegilops bicornis. The sequence continues at coordinate 305,932,711 of CM038671.1, read as the reverse complement.
TCAGCACGCTCGCTGAAGCGCTGGTGAAAATGGCACGCAGCCGCTGTGTCGTGACAGAGTTCCTTCTAACATAGTTAGAAGTCGAAGCGCGCTGTGATCCACGCAGCTGTCGCTGCCGCCCATGCCAGCGGAAGCTTTGGCGCGCGCACAGCTGCTCCTCGACTTCCCTCCTGCTGCGGAGAAGCTCGACGAGTGGAGGGCCACCATCCGGAGCCTTGTCGCCATCGCAAACAAAGACGATCCGCAAACGACGGGGCCCTCGGGTCGGCGCTCCACCAAGCCACCACATGCTGGCGATGGGAGGACCGGGGGAGCTGCGGCCACGGTGCACTCTCCTCCTCCTCGCCAGCCGCCGCGGGCGTCGGCCCGTCGCGACGACACTTGTGATAACATCTCCATAGTGTCGTCCGACCCGCGGACCCTCCGCGACCAGCGCCAGGTCCTTTGGGAGCGAGCTCACCAAGACGCTCGAACCACCGTCGTGCGTCGGCGCGAAACGCACCGCCAGTCGGACAAGCGAGCAGGACCCGCTATGGACCAGCCGACATTGGGGGGCTCCGGCGGCCTACCTTACAAGGTGGGCTGCCCGGCCTTTACCCGTGAGTTGCGGCAGTTCCAGTGGTCGTCCCACCGTATGTTCAAGCCCGACATCAGCGAGAAGTACACTGGCAAAACCCATCCGTTCGAGTTCCTCAGCATCTACACCATCGCTATGCAGGCTGCTGGGGCTCGTGACGACAAGGTGCTTGCCAACTATTTCCCACTGGCGCTCAAGCCCAATGTGATGTCTTGGTTGATTTACTTGCTGGTGGATTCCATTTCTTCTTGGTCGGATCTGTGCCATGAGTTCGTTGGTGCCTTTGCAGGAGGCCACCAAGCTCATGGCGAGGCCAGTGATCTACACATCATTCCCCAGAAGGAAGGGGAGACCCTACGCAAGTACATCCGGAGATTGAGCCGCGTGCAATACAACATCCCCGACGTTCATCCCGCCGCTGTGATTAGCGCGTTCCACCAGAACGTCTTAATGGCAAGATGCTTGTGAGCCTGGCGACGACCAAGGTTAAGGATGTGGCCGAGCTATACATTCTGGGCGATAGGTGCGCCCGGGCTGAAGAGGGAAGGAAGTACCCCGGCGAGAAGGTCAAGGCAAACACCCCCGGCAAGGAGATTGCCGGGTGCGCCACTTGCCTAGCCCTGGCAGCTACCGACAAGCCAGGAAGCTCCGGCAAGCAATACTGCAAGATCCACCGCACCAAGGGCCACGACCTCCAGAACTGCCGACAAGTCGAGCTGCTTGCTGAGAAGCAAAAGGCTGAGTATGAAAGGCGGGACAAGGAGAAGGACCCGGACCGTGCTGAGGGATCCGGCAAGAAGCATGGCGGCCAAGGGGGCCGCCCCTGCAAGGACAACCAGCAAGAGAGGCCCGCCCGAGGCCGCAACAAGAAACAAGAAGACGATGATTATGACGAGGACGACGAGTCTGGTGAGCAAGGGTTCCAGAAGGCTACGGAGGCCATGTGCGTCGATGGCGGCGCCTCGCTGCATACCTCTCACCGCCAGCTCAAGCAGTGGGCGCGTGAGATTACAGCAGCAGAGCCGTCGTTCGACGCTCAGAAGCCGCTGAAGTGGTCCAGCACGCCCCTCATCTTTGACGCCGAGGACCACCCTGACCGCACTACCGCGGTCGGGTGTTTGCCATTGTTGGTCTCGCCAACGATACGCAACCTCAGGGTGAACAAGATGTTGGTTGACGGCGGGGCCGGCCTGAACCTGATCTCGCCTGTCGTGATCAAAAGGTTGCAAATCCCTGATGGAGACCTCAAGGAAACAGGCACGTTTCAAGGGGTCAATCTGGGGAGGAGCCAGCCGAAGGGAAAGGTCACACTGCCCGTGACATTTGGAGGAGAGTTGAACTACAGGACGAAGAGCATCGTCTTCGACGTGGCCGAGATCCCCTTGCCCTACAAAGGTATCCTCGGCCGCTCGGCACTAGCCAAGTTCATGGCCGCGTCACACTACGCCTACAACATGCTAAAGATGCCCGGGCTGTCGACCATCATCTCCGTCCCCTCCGACAAGAAGTACGCACTGATCTGCGCCGACCAACTCTACCGGGAAGCAGTTGCAGCAGCTGTCGTCAAGGCACCTGCTCCTGCTGCTGAAGGCCTGGGAGGGAAGAAGGAGCCCGGCAAGACCTCTCACACCCACTCCGGCAAACGCACCTCCTCGGAGTGTTGTGCTACCGTTGAGGACGTGCCAGAGAGCTCTACCAACAAGAGCAAGAGATCCAGAGCCGAGCCGCCGCGGACCAAGAAGGTGCCCGTCGGGGAGAATCTCCTCCGAGGGGCCTTCATCATAGGCTCCACCCTCGAGAGCAAATAGGAAGGTGCGCTCGTCACCTTCCTGCAGGCAAATGTCGACGTGTTTGCATGGCAAGCGTCCGACATCCCCGGTGTTCACAGGGAGGTGATTGAGCACCACCTAGCTGTCTGCCCCCACGCCCGTCAGCGAAGGTCGAAGCAGGATCTGGAAAGGCAGGAGTTCATCATGAGGAGATCGAAGTTGGAAGAAGCAAGTTTGGTGAGAGGGTGCTCCACCCGGCGTGGTTGGCCAATCCGGTAGTGGTGCGCCCAGGCGAATGGGAAGTGGAGGCTGTGTATTGATTACGAGATATTAATAAGGCTTGTCCTAAGGACCCCTTCCGTTCTTTGCGCGCCGACCAGATTGTTGACTCCACAGCCGGGTGTGATCTGTTATCATTCCTCGACGCCTTCTCAGGCTACCACCAAATCTTCATGACAAGAGAGGATGAAGAGAAGACATCATTCATAACCCCATGTGGTACGTATTGCTTTTTACGGATGCCTTTCGGGTTGAAGAGTGCTGTCTCAATGTTTGCAAGAGCAGTCCAAATTGGTTTTGAACCTAAGCTCCATAGAAATATGGAGGCCTACATGGATGACATTGTGGTCAAGAACAAGAACGGGCCAACTCTTGTGCAAGATCTGGAAGAGACATTTGCTAACCTGCGCAAAATCAACCTCAAGCTGAACCCTGAGAAGTGTGTCTTCGGCGTTCCGTCCGGCAAGCTTCTCGGGTTCCTTGTGACGCAGTGCAGGATCGAGGCAAACCGAGACAAGATCAAGGCTATTGAGCAGATCGAGGCGCCCAAGCGGATCAAGGATGTGCGTCGGCTCACCGGCTGTGTTGCCGCCATGAGCCGATTCATCTCCAAGTCCACCGAGCGCGCCCTTCCCTTCTTCAAAATCTTGAAGAAGGCAGGACCAATAGAGTGGACCCCAGAAGCCGAGGCAGCACTACAGGATCTGAAGAAATACCTTTCCTCCATGCCAATACTGGTTGCGCCTAAACCACAAGAGCCGTTGCTGCTGTATCTGGCGGTGTGAATCAAGTGGTCAGCCGCCTTGAGTGGCACAAAGGGAGGTCGACAAGGAGGCAGCAATGGCGGCAGAACCAGCGGATGGCAAGCCAAAGATTCCCCCGACAGGGCCTGGTGCTGACAAGGCGTGGCCCCCGGCAGAGTCTGGTGCCACCAAGGCAATGCCCGCGCAGTCGAGTGAAGTGGTGCCAAAGAAGAAGAAGATGCAGCACCCGGTTTAGTTTGTCAGCTCCCTCTTGCAGGGGGCTAGGTCAAGGTATTCCGGCATTCAAAAATTGCTCTTTGGCCTCCTTATGGCCTCGAGGAAGCTGCGTCACTACTTCCAGGCCCACGAGATCACTGTCGTCACCCGCTTCCCATTGCAACGGATACTGCACAACCCGGACACAACCGGAAGGATTGTGGAATGGGCCTTGGAGCTGTCAAGCTTTGGTTTAAAGTTTGAAAGTACCTCGACAATTCAGAGCAGAGTCTTGGCGGAATTGTCACAGAATGGACCTCGACGCCTGACGAAGAAATACAGGAGACCACTCTCCCCGGCAAGGAAGAAGACCGCGACTGGATCATGTACTTTGATGGGGCTTTCTCGCTGCAAGGCGCCGGTGCCGGTGTGCTACTCGTCGCACCCACTGGAGAGCACCTCAAATACGTGATCCAGATGCACTTCCCCAGGGAGATGTCCACCAACAACACCGCTGAGTACGAGGGATTGCTTGCCGGTCTCAGGATCGCGGCAGACCTCGGGGTTAAGAAGCTCATCGTCAGGGGTGACTCGCAGCTCGTTGTCAGGCAGGTCAACAAGGATTATGAGAGCCCATTGATGGAAGCTTATGTAGATGAGGTGAGGAAGCTGGAGGAACGCTTTGACGATATCCAGGCGGAGCACATCCCCCGAGCGGAGAACGACATCGCTGATTACCTGTCAAAGCATGCTGCATTCAAGCTACCTGTGGAACCAGGTACCTTTTTCCTCCGGTTAACTCAACCATCTGTCAAACCATCAGCGGGGCAGAACAAGCGGAGGAAATCAGGTCCTGACAATTACTTTCCTACCGAGCCACTGGGGCTGCCGGCAAAGTCTTTGCCAGCGGATCTTGAGCCTGCCAAGAGCAGCCCGGCTTCGACAGGCGTCAAGCCACAGCCGTAGAGACAACCGCTCCCATGGCGTAAGAAATGCCTTTGGTCCTTGCTGCCGAGCCCAGCTCGGCATGGGTGCAACATACCGTCCACTTCCTCCAAGCAGGGAGCTTCACGAGGAGCGGGAAGAAGCGAGAAAGTAGCCCGTCGGTCCGTCTGTACCGGTTAAATCGATTCGTCACATGTCTGGGAGGAGGCCAAACGGTGTGAAACTCAAGTGCATCCCCTAGGAGGAAGGACTGGAGCTGTTGGCGGAGATACATGGAGGCATATCTAGCTCCCACATAGGGTCAAGGGCCCTTGCCGGGAAGGCGTTCCGACAAGGTTTCTTCTGGCCCAGCTCCCTCCAGGATGCGACGCCACTAGTAACCAAGTGTGAAGCGTGCCAGTTCCATTCAAAGAAGCTTCATGAGCCGGTTCAAGCCCTTCAACCAATCCCTCTCTCCTGGCCATTCTCGGTCTAGGGGCTCGATATACTGGACCCTTTCCCCTGCGCTGTCGGGGGCTTTGAGTACTTGTAAAGTGGCCGGAAGTGGAAGCAGTGAGGAAGATGACTGCTCAGTCAACCGTCAAGTTCTTCAAAGGACTGGTCTGCCGTTTTGGTGTGCCAAACAGAGTCATCACCGACAACGCACGCAATTCACAAGACACACCTTCATGCAGTACATCCAAGACCTCGGCAGCAAGGTCTGTTTTGCTTCCATGGCACATCCACGGAGCAACGGCCAAGTGGAGAGGGCAAACGCTGAAGTGTTGCGAGGCCTGAGAACGAAGACCTTTGACAAGCTGCACAAGAGTGGAAGGCGTCGGATTGATGAGTTGCCGGCGGTTCTTTGGTCGATCAGGACGACCCCAAATTGAGCCACCGGCCAGACACCTTTTGCCCTGGTATACGGGGCAGAAGCAGTTCTCCCCACGGACCTCATATACGGGTCACCTCGAGTGCTCGCTTATGATGAGCTTGAGCAAGAGCCGTTGCGCCAAGATGACGCGACGCTCCTTGAGGAAGATCGTCTTTTGGCGAATGTGAGAGCGGCACGCTACCAGCAAGCCTTGCGCCGCTATTATAGCCGCAAGGTTCATGCCCGAAGCTTTGAGGAAGGCAACCTTGTTCTTCGGCGCGTTCAGTCGGCCAAGAATTCCAACAAGTTGACGCAGAAGTGGGAAGGCCCTTATCGGGTAATATGAGTCACCAGGCCTGGCGCAATCTGCCTGGAGACCGAAGATGTCGTCCAAGTGAGCAACTCCTGGAACATCGAGCATCTTTGCAAGTTTTACCCATAAGGCGCGGCTTGCCGGTCCTCCCGGCAAGCCACCTTTCGTACAAGCTTTGCCGACAAGGCATGTGACCCTTTGTACAGAGCGGTAGCAGACCCTGAGCATAAATAAATGAAGCGCTGGCGCCCTAAGTTATAGCATGCATGCTAGGTCGAGTCTCTTCCTTGGTTAGGGTTGATAGTGCTTAGCGGCGACTAACCCCTAGCCTAGAGGTCGAGTGCACGTCTATCTATTCCTTATCTGTCCTCCTTTGGTTTGCAGGGCACATGAGCACTTCTGCTGAGCTACTCGGAAAGAAGGAAACAGATCGGCGCCCCGACCCCGGCAAACCAGAGTTGCCGGGGGCTGCATGCACAAGGATCCAACCGCAGTAAGATGAGATTGCCGGGGGCTGTAGATCCAAATAAGTATTTTATCCTCTGTCATGCATTTCGGAACCGGACTGGGGTATGTGAAACCTCGTTTTTATCTCTAGGCTATCGTGCTCCCCTTTTTCCTATACCTAAGGATTATTTCCTGGGTCTAGATTTGGTCGTAGCCGCGGCAGCAAGGAGGTGGTACGAGGAGCCTGAAGCCCACTTCATCCCTGCCTCCGCCAAGAGCGCGAGAATGGTCGAGTGGAGTGGGGGGACGGCAAGGCCTGTTGCCGGGCAAAAAACGTTTATCTTAAACAATAACAAGGATTTGCTACTTGTCGCGGGATTTACCCGCGAACGAAAAACCCGGCAAGCATCCCTTTTTCATTAAAAACATCCCATACAAATACAGTTCATGCGAGATGAAAAACATGAGCAAGGGGATTACAAGTTTTAAATTTAACAAAGGCCCGCAGGCTTACGAACTAAAAAAGAGATAAGATTCCCGTAATCCCTTTCTTGCCCCTCTCCTCAGGATGCAAGTCAAGGAGGCGAAAGGGTAAAAGGGGCGCCTAGGCGAGCTACGAGCAGCAGAAAGTACCAAGAGAACACCTCGGTGGCCAACCACGGGCGGGCCGGTGATGACGGTGCCGGGAAAGGAGCTGGAAGACGAGGCGGCAGGACCGGCAATACGCGATGAAGGCGTTGGTGTCCGCGTACTCCGAGTTGACGACCTTGACGCCCGCCCTCTTCCTCTTCCGCAGCCTCCCGACGCCAGCTGCCCAAGGAGACGGCCCCGAGATGTTCAAGGAGCTGGCCCCGCCCCAGCAAACCTCTGCCGGACGAGCGGCCAGGTGCAGATGCTGCTGCTGCCGCACTCGCCCAGGCGCGGAGCGTCCAACGCCTAGTCGGACTCGTCCCCGCTATCCGCCTCGCTGTCCTCCTCGTCACTTTCGCTTGAGGACGAGCTTCCATCGTCAGAATCTCCATCCGAGGAGCTCTCCACGCAGCATTTCAGACGAGTACCAAACTCTCCGAAGATCTTGACGGAAAGTAGGACGTCGTCCATTAACTTGAAGTAGAGAACGAGCCCCGTCGTCAGGCTGTGGATGCGGGCGAACGTCTTCCATCCATGGCGGAGATACATAACTCGAGGAGCCGGGAAGTCGACGTCGACCCGCGTGACCCCGTTCCCGCAGCCCCTCATGTGCAACCTGAGGGTCTGGGGCTGGGCACGCTCCATCACCCGAGCGAACGGGGTGGGGAGACGAAGATGACGACGTGGGGGGCCAGCGGAGCCTGATGAAGAACTCGCAAGGCTGGTCTTCAACGTGGCCCTCCATTGGGAAGGGCATCATTGGCAGGGGAAAGGCGGGCGTGCCGCCCCGTCCTCCTATTCCCAGAGCGCTATGGCCTCTGCCCCGGCCTCGTCCATGGACTCGCCCCTTCCCCCTTCCTCTCGCGGTCGCTTCCACCACCACGGGTTCAGGAGGAGGAGGGACGCGCTGTCGAGCGGCGACCCTCGCCGCCACCGTCGAGGGACCAGGATTCCCCTTCTCCATGGCGGGTGAGAGGAAGAAGCAGAAGCAGGGGAGATAGAAGATGGAAGAATGCAGGATGCCTTCCCCCCTTCCTCCTATTTATAAAAGGAATGGGTTTGAGGCTCGGCCGCCCCGCTCGGCCAATCCAGACACCGGAGGCGCAGGGAGTCAGTACCGACCCGCTGCCCCAACCAGCGACGACCCAGTTTCCCGCCTCCACTGTTTGCCACCCCAAGTGCATGGAAGATGCGTGGCAGACATGCAGAACTGAGGGGATGGGTAAGGCGACCTCTCCCCACCCCGTGATCGTGGGGAGTGGATGCCTTGAAGACCGCACCCCGGGCCCGCTCAGTAAATGAGCCGCGCCTCCATGCCTCCCACTTTTTACGGGGAAGGTGCAAGCCGCCCCTTTACTGCGATGTGACGCATGCGTGTGAAAAGCGCCGCACGCATGCCACCCACGTCACGCACACCCCTCCACGCCGCACCATGCGCACGGGTCGTGGGAAGCGAAGCGTGCAAAAAGTCTTACCGCGGCAAAAATCGCCCCGCCTGCCCGCGCACCATTTTGGGCCTGACCCAACAACATGTCGCGCATATGTGTCCTAGGCCCGGGGGCTTCTGTCGGTGTACAAAAATAGGGGCACGTTTTTGTACCCCTTTACCTGTGCAGGTGCAGTCAGAGCCGCGCCCACGACAACACCAAGCAGAACAAGGGAGGTGAGCCAAGGTAAGACCAAAGCCCAAGACGATCAAAGCAACGCCAAGGCCAAGATCACGAGAAAGAGCGAGGGATTTGACAGTTCCCCGGCAAGACCCTTGCCGGGCGGCCTCAGCGGCCCCGGCAAGACCCTTGTCGGGACGGCTCGCCCCACACCAACAGAGCGAGCCACCCTTAAGCCCACGGCTCCCAGCGCCATCATCCACGTGGGGCTAGGGCTCGGGAGGCACCTCCGTAGTGGCATGCAGATCTTTGTGAAGACATATTCAAGATCAGAGGAGGATTAGAGGACGATGATCCTCAGCAAGATCCTTGCCGAGGAAGGCTACGGACCCGGCAAGACCTTGTCGGGACGACAGCAAGGCCACGGCAGACCCCTTGCCGGGCCACCCGGCAAGGCCCTCGCCAAACACGCCGGGCGAGGCCACGCCAAGCCCACATCACCCACGCTTCCACCGCCATTCACATGCAGCTGCCAGCCCAACCAGCTGGGCGGGCACCTGCGTGGCAACATGCAGCTCCCAGGCCAACTCATCGAGCGCCTGCGTGGCTGCATGCAGATCTTCGTGAAGGCTCCATCACCGCGCCAACTCATCTGCATGCCTGCCTACATGGCACCACACGCATCCCTGGCCGAGGCGCATGTCGAAGCGAGGAGGAGCGGCGACGGATGGGACGGGCCTCGCCCCCGTCCCCGATAAAGCAAGGGGACACCTACGCTACTCATTAAATGCGTCTTGTCCTGTAATACGAGCAATAAGCTCAGGGCACTGTACGCCTTTCCACCTCCTGTGTGTCACTATGGCAGCCCCTTTCAACTATAAAAGGAGGCCCATGGCATAATGGAGAAGGATTCGGCTCTTTCGAACCAGGCGCTGACCCCTGCTAGTTCGAGAGCTCAAGAACTCTCAGAAATACACCCACCAAAGCGGGATTAGGGTTTTACGCATCCTCGCGGCCCTAACCTGGGTAAACGATCCTTGTGCTGTCTACTATCCCTGCTCTCCTTGCAACTCTGCACCCCGGCAACCGTAGTAGGGATTCTTGTGATCCCATAGGTGTCGTTCCACACCGACAGCCGGAGGGGGAATCGATCACGGAGGGCTTCTACGTCAACACCATAGCCTCTCCGATGATGTGTGAGTAGTTTACCATAGACCTTCAGGTCCATAGTTATTAGCTAGATGGCTTCTTCTCTCTCTTTGGATCTCAATACAAAGTTCTCCTCGATCTTCTTGGTGATCTATTCGATGTAACTCTTTTTGCGGTGTGTTTGTCGAGATCCGATGAATTGTGGGTTTATGATCAAGATTATCTATGAACAATATTTGAATCTTCTCTGAATTCTTATATGTATGATTGGTTATCTTTGCAAGTCTCTTCGAATTATCAGTTTGGTTTGGCCTACTAGATTGATCTTTCTTGCAATGGGATAAGTGCTTAGCTTTAGGTCCAATCTTGCGTTGCTCGATCCCAGTGACAGAAAGGGAAATGACACGTATTGTATTGTTGCCATCGAGGATAAAAAGATGGTGTTTATATCATATTTCTTGATTTTATCCCTCTACATTATTTCATCTTGCCTAATGCGTTACTCTGTTCTTATGAACTTAATACTCTAGATGCATGCTGGATAGCGGTCGATGTGTGGAGTAATAGTAGTAGATGCAGGCAGGAGTCGGTCGTGATGCCTATATACATGATCATGCCTAGATATTCTCATAATTATGCACTTTTCTATCAATTTCTCGACAGTAATTTGTTCACCCACCGTAATACTTATTCTATCTTGAGAGAAGCCACTAGTGGAACCTATGGCCCCCGGGTCTATTTTCCATCATATTAATCTTCCGACAACTAGCTATTTCTGTTGCCGTTTATTTTGCAATCTTTACTTTTAATCTTTCTCATAAAAATACCAAAAATAGTATCTTATCGTCTCTATCAGATCTCACTTTTGCAAGTGGTCGTGAAGGGATTGACAACCCCTTTATCGCGTTGGTTGCAAGGTTCTTATTTCTTTGTGTAGGTACGAGGGATTTGCGTGTGGCCTCCTATTGGATTGATACCTTGGTTCTCAAAAACTGAGGGAAATACTTGTGCTACTTTGCTGCATCACCCTTTCCTATTCAAGGGAAAACCAACGCATGCTCAAGAGGTAGCAACGAGCTCCAACTGCGTTCGCAACCCCAACTCTGACCACGCACGCGGTCCGGAATCGACCGGAGCACCCGCATCACCGTCTTCTTCCTCCTCTGCCTCGCATGACCTCATCGACCACTCTGGCTCCGGCAGGCCTCCCCGAGCCCCCTGCCCTCCACGACCGGCTCCTTGGTGAGCATGTGCTCCTCCTCCTTGCCCTTAGCTCACTCGCACCCTATAGCTAACCCCACTGCCATAGCTGTAGCTCGCCGCCGCCCCACTCCATCGTCGAAGTGGCCACCGCTGCCGTAGGCCATGACCGAGCCCACCGTCGTGCTCCTGGTTATCCCAGGAGCACCATGCACACACACACGCCCATGCCCATGCCCCCTAGCACCAACCCCGTCGAGGCCCGAGCGCTAGCGTCTGCCATGGTGATTGTCGACGTCACTCCCTCAGCCCCAGCTCCGCCCAGTACCCCCAAGCGACGCGACGGGCTCTCCCCGTCCGAAAGCGCCTGCCCGTGCACGTCTTGGCCACTGTAGACATATCCCAACAGTCTCCAGCGTCGTGCCGTTGCGGGAGAGGTTGCCGGAGCCTTCTCTGGCACCCTGCTGGTGTGGCCGGCCAGGGTGACCGCAGTCACTGACTGGTGGCCCCCAGTGGACCCGCTGTCCCCCGTTGATTGGTTTGACCAGTCAACGGTGCTGACTGGGCAAGCCCCAGTCGCCGACATGTGGGTCCCCCATGTTTAATTAAACTAATTTAATTTAAACTATTCTGCTAATTAGTTTAGTCACTGATAGTTGGGGCCCACCTGCTAATTAACCTAATTAGTTGAATTTAACTCTCTGGTTAACCCACTGTGTATGACATGTGGGACCCAGCTGTCAGTTTGACCTGAGTCAGCTGGGTTAACTTCTGACTCGTGCTGATGTCATGCTGATGCAATAAACCCCTTTTTTGAATTAGTTTAAACTTGTTAATTTTTAAAAATGATTAAATCTTCGAAAAAACATATAAAATAATCAATAACTCGGATGAAAAAGATTTATATATGTAAGGTGCTTAGAAAAATCCTACGAATTCAAATGCGCAATCCGTTCATGTGTCACATGCCTCTAACATGGTGAACATGGAACCGTCTCCCTCTGTTTCATCTGTCCGAAAATGCCTAACAGTGGGAATACTTTCTTGGATGGTCTCCCCCTTCGCCAGTAGCACCTAATAGTGTGTTAGGTCACCCCTAGCACTGCATATTGCCATGCTATGCTTTGTGATGCTATGTTTGCTTTATATTTATTGTTTCTTCCCCCTCCTTCTCACCAGAGCAACCAGGCAAGGAAACCCCCTTGATCATTCTGATATCGCCCATTCCATTCTCTCTCATGCTTGCATTAGATTGTGCTATTGTACTTGATTGCTCCTATTCTAATGCATAACCTGCTCTTGTAACTTACCTGCTTATCCTAAACTGCTTAGGATAGGTTGGTTAGTGATCCATCAGTGGCCCCTCACCCTGTCTTTGTTGCCCCCGCTGGTTACCAGGTGACTCGATCAACGTGATCGACATCCAGGGCCTGACACATCACATGACACCCCCTTTAGTTGTATTTCTCTGCAGGGTTACTATCGAGTGCCAAGGGTGATACCTCGTATAGCACTTCTGATGTTAACTCTGTAGTGTAGCTAATCGGTCTTGGTCATCGAGGGTGATTCCTCGTTCACCACTCCCGATAAGACTCTATCATGCAACACCTCAAGTGCGAAACTCGAGGGTAATTCCTCCTAGTTCACCTTGACGATTACATCAGGTGGATTCTATTGGGGGTGATTCCTCGGATTCCCCCTTGGTGTTTTGGACACACGGTTACTTTGACTTTACCACAGAACCATGTTACTGAAGTCAGGTCGGCCCTGAGGGGTACCCATGAGTTGATGTGTAGTCGGGTTGACCTAGAGGGTACCCGCGAGATTTCTACGTGGCACGGCCGGGCAATCTTGGCCCTTGTCGTAAGTCCACGAGACGGGGCGACGGGATCACATATCGTGAGTCTCTGCTCGTTACCGCGCACTCCCAAGACACTAACGAGATTGGGTATTTGATTTGAGTTGGCCACTGGCCTATACGCACTAACCACCACACGTGAACAGTTATGGGCACTCGACGCCGTAGTATCAGCTGAAGCTTTCCAAACATCGACAACTAACCAGCGCGCACCAGGTCGGACCGCGTAAAGCACCCTCCTTTGGAATAGAGGCTCCCAGGTCTGCTCATAGGTTGTGTACGAAACGTGCAGGTGTGCAACGGGCGATGGGCCCAAGACCCCTGCGCGCATAGGATTTAGACCGACTTGCTGACCTCTCTGTTAGGCCTAGGTAGGGCTGCGATGTGTTGATCTTCCTACGCTGGGCATGACCTAGGAAAGTGTGTCTGGCCAGAGTGATCGAGCATGTTGGGTAATGTGGTGCACACCTGCAGGGAAGTTAATCTATTTGAATAGACGTGTCCACGGTAACAAGACGACTTGGAGTTGTATTCCGATCTTTATAACTAGAATTGGATAGTAAGTGATGAGGACATCAATACCATTGTTACACCCAGAGCCCCTGCTGCTATACATACTGGACAAATTACTAGAGCTTGCGCACACCAATTAAATTACTAGGTACTTTTGTTTCTTGGTAATGATTCTAATGTTCATGAGAATATGATGCTGCCTAAATTGGATACATTTCTCTTGCTTACAAATAAAGGGCCTGGCTTGGATAAGAAGGATGAAATTTGAAGCAAGATCAAGCATGGAGATGATGGCATGCGCAAGGGGAACAAGAACTGTCGGATTTCGGGTTCCGGCAGACCCTCTAGATTCGAACTCTGGGGTGCACGCGGAGATCTCACTGTCGGCGTTCTGGGAACGGGGGTCCCCAGACTTGCCTGCCTGCGGCCTGTGGCGTGGCTCAAAGGAGGCCCAGGACAGCCCATCTTCATCAACGCAAGCTCAAGACCCTCGCGAGGGGCCAAGCCTCATGAGGCGGATGACAAGGAGCTTCCTCGAGCCTGCAGCCTCGTCGAGGCTGGCTCATGAGGAGGCGGAGAGTTCAAGGCAGGGTACCTCGCGAGGTGCCCATGACGCATAGCCATGATCGCCAAGGGCGCCCGATCGGGCGCCCGGCCATGCAGTGTCCTCCTTTCCTCTTTGGTGCAAAGGGAGCAAGCGCAGCGAGAGCATCAAGCAAAGGCATCCGTTTGATTGCAACAAGACCAAGACCAGCCCCAACGGTTGGAAGGGAGTCATCGTGGAGCCCAAGCAGGCGTCATCACCAGAGCCTTTGGCAGGCGAGGACCAACTTTAGTCAGGATAAGTGTACCCACTGTTCCCCTTCAAAATGGCCAATTGTTGGCGCCCTTCCCGCTTAATATTTGGGAAGAGGCCCAGGGCCTTAGCCTATATAAGTAGAGCTAGCCACCATAGTAGAGGGATTTGGCATTTTGGAATCCAGAAAGAGAGATAGAGACCCGATCTTTAAGCTAGAGCGACGGAACACCACCTAGCAGTACATCACACCCACCAAGAATAGACCCTCGCGAGGTTGTTCTTCCCTATACTGTTCCTCATCAGCCCAAGAGGAAATCCACCACACCACAAACTAGATTAGGGTATTACACCACAACGGTGGCCTGAACTAGTACAAATCTTGTGTCTCTTGTGCTGTTCCGTTTAGTAGTTTAGGTCCCTGCGATTCGGCGAAGGGCGAGATGGTGGAGGGTTGGATCACCGCGCGCAGCCCAGTGTTCGAACCTCAAGGGTCTGCCGGAACCCGAAATCCGACATTTGGTGCGCCAGGTAGGGGTGCGCCGGAATCTTCCTTCCGTCACCTCGCTCTTCCCCGACCACCGCAACCATGCCTGACGCTCGTCGGGCTCGCGCCGAGCGCCGAGCCGTCCTCGCCTCCCATGTCGCCCGGACGGCGGGTTCCCTCGCCGTTCCTCACCGCCCGCCGTCAACACCGCCACCGGCCCGGCGGGGGACGGGAAGCAAGCATTGTCCCTGCGCTCCTCGGCGACCTCAGGGGAGGGGCCGCGCGGCTTCCTCATCACCCGCCCCGTCGCGCCGGTTCCTCCGCTGTCAGCAGCCCTCTGGGCGGCTCATGGCGCCGCCTTCCGGCCGCCATGTCAAGACATTCGTCCGTCCGGTCGGCGCCGCCTCCCGCAGCGAGGGCTCCCTCAGGCGGACAGAGTCGTCGGCCGGGCTGACCTTCGACTCTCAAGACCACCCCACCAACTCGGCCGGCTCGGGTGCGCTCCCCATGCTCTGCACACCCACCATCTGCCAGGTTGCCGTCACCAGGACCCTCATCGACGGTGGCGCCGGCCTCAACGTACTCTTAGTCGAGGACTTCAACCTCCTCTGCATACCCAGGGAGCGGCTGCAGCCCAGCCGGCCTTTTTCGGGCGTAGGAGGAGGGTCATCCAGCTCCTTGGGGCAAATCCGGCTTCCCGTGACCTTCGGCACCTATGATAACTTCCGCACGGAAATGGTCGACTTCGGCATCGCCCCCATCGACCTCCCCTACAATGCCATCCTTGGCTATCCAGCATTAGCCAAATTCATGGCCGCAACCCACACGGGGTACAACCTCATGAAGATGCCTGGGAGCAGTGGCGTCCTCACCGTGCCCGGGGATACTGAAGGTGCGCTACGAGCGCTCAGCCTCACCCTCAAGACGGAGGCCATGGCGCAGCCCAGCCGATCGGAAGCCCCAAGCCCAAGGGGCTGCGCCGACCAAGAAGAAGCAGCTTGTTCACTCTAGACAAAGGCGGAGACCAAGCAGATACACAGCCGATGAGGACGGGTCCACAAACGCCACCTTCACCATAGGCGCCAACCTCGAGCCCGAGCAGGAGGAAGCCCTTGTCAAGTTCCTGCGTGCGAACAAGAAGGTGTTCGCACGGGAGCCCGATCGGTGGCGGGGATTCCATGGGCGTAATCAAGCACCACCTCAAAGTGTGCCCCAACGTGCGTCCAGTGAAGCAGAAAGCGAGAAGGCAATCCACTGAAAAGCAGGCCTTCATCGTCCAAGTGACCCGCAAGCTAGAAGCCGCGGGAGTTATTCGCGAGGTCCGATACCCAGATTGGCTGGCCAACCCCGTGGTGGTGCCAAAGAAGGGAGGAAAGGAGCGTAATGTGTCGACTTCACCAACCTCAACAAAGCATGCCCGCGGGATCCGTTTCCTTCGCTTTCGCGCATCGACCAGATCGTCGATTCCACCGCCGAGTGTGACCTGTTATGCTTCTTGTATGCCTTTTCTGGGTATCACCAAATCAAGATGGCGGTGGAAGACGTGGAAAAGACGGCCTTCCTAACCCCGTGTGGAGTGTACTGCTATACATGCATGCCATTCGGGCTGCGCAACGCGGGGGCAACCTTCCAGCGGCTCATGCACATCACCTTGGGCCCACAGCTCGGGAAGAATGTGGAGGCATACGTCGACGACATCGTGGTGAAGTCTCGCGAAGCCAAGACCTTGACACAAGACCTGGAAGAAACCTTCGCGAGCCTCAACGCAGTGAGCCTGGCAATCAACCCGGAGAAGTGTGTGTTTGGAGTTCCCTCAGGCAAGCTCCTGGGTTTCCTCGTGTCCCATGGAGGCATCGAGGCCAACCCAGAAAAGGTCAAGGCAGTGGAAGACATGAGCCCACCAAAGACCCTCAGGGAAATGCAGAAGCTCACGGGGCGCGTAGCTTGGCTGGGCGTTTCATCTCCCGATTGGGGAGCGGAAGCTGCCTTTCTTCCAGATGATGAAGAAAAAGGGCCCTTCGAAAGTGGGATCAAGAGGCCGACAAAGCGTTTCAAGACCTCAAGAGGTACCTAACCAGCCCTCCAGTGATGGTGGCCCCGCGCCCTCAGGAGCTCTTGGTACTCTACCTCGCCGCCACTCCCTACTCCGCTAGCGCTGCTCTGGTGACAGTTAGGGAGGAGCGTCATGCCAAGACCACGACGGCCACCCGAGCTAAGGCAAGACCGAATCAGAAGGGACTAGCAGAAGCCAGCACCGCAATGGAAGAAGATCAGCCGTCACAGCAGAGCGCACCAAGGGCGGGGGAGGCCTCCCATCCAAGCACCCAGCTTCCGGAGGCGCCATCGCCTCGGGAGGCACCACAGCTTCCGGAAGACGCCACCAGCACCGACGCCCCTAACCTCGTCGAGCACCCGGTGTACTTCGTCAGCACCGTGTTACGGGATGCGAGGGCACGGTACCCCATGCCGCAGAAGGTCCTCGCGCTGTTGGTGGCTTCTCGCAAGTTGCGACACTACTTCCAGGGTCATCCAATCAAGGTTGTCTCGGCATACCCCCTGGAGAGGGTGCTCAGGAGCCCCAACTCGGCCGGAAGGGTCGCCGAGTGGAACATTGAGCTGCAAGCATTCCAGCTCGAGTTCAGCACAACAAGAGTCATCAAGGGGCCGCGGCAGATTTCGTGGCGAATGGGCCGAAGCACCGGGCCCGAGGGCGGCGAGGATCGGTCCCTCTCCCGAGGCGAAGCGCCCGGAAAGGTTGGGTCATGTACTTGACGGAGCGTTCTCCAGACAGGCGCTGGGCTGGGGCAAGTGCTCATATCTCCCTTTCGAGACAAGCTTTACTATGTTGTGCAGCTCTGTTTCCAAAGATGGCGAGAAGGTCTCCAACAATATAGCAGAATCTGAGGGCTGATAAGCGGGTGCAGAAGGCTGCCGCTGCCCTGGGGTGAAGCGCCTTACCATCAAGGGCGATTCGCAGCTCCCGTCAATTTCTCCAACAAGGTGTACGAGCCAAGAGATGAACACATGGAGGCCTACCTTGCGGAGGTCCGCAGGATGGAGAAACAGTTCTGGGGGTTGGAGCTGCAGCACGTGCCCCGCGGCACCAATCAAGAGGCCGACGACATCGCCAAACGAGCCTCCAGGAGGTTACCCCAGGAGCCGGGCATCTTTGAGGAACGGCTCTTCAAGCCCTCAGCCCTGCCGCCGTTATCAAGCACAGCACAGCCTCGGGAGGAGCTCCCTCAGCCACCTGCCTCGGGAGCACCAGCCTGTGGCCCGGCCTCAGGAGCACGCCTGCTCCTAACGATGGAACCTCAAGAGGAGCACTGGATCACGGAGCTCAAGAGTTACTTAACGCGTGGGACTTTGCCGGAGAAGGAGGAGGAGGCAGAGCGTGTGGCGCGGCAAGCCACGGCATACAGCATCATGGATGGAGAGCTCTACCGGGAACGACCAAACAACGTATCCCTGCGCTGCATCACCAAGGAATAGGGGAAGGAATTGCTGGCAGATATACATGGCGGAGATTGTGGGCACCATTCATCGTCACGGACCCTTGTCGGCAAGGCGTTCCGCAGCGGTTTCTATCGGCCCACCGTGCTCAATGACGCGATCGAACTCGTGAAGGCTTGTGAAGCTTGCCAATTCCATGCCAAGCAGATCCACCAGCCAACAGGAGGTCTGCAAACCATCCCCCTCACTTGGCCATTCGCGATCCGGGGGCTGGACATTCTGGGCCCTTTTCCTCGGGCGCCAGGGGGCTATCGCTACCTCTACGTCGCCGTGGAAAAATTCACCAAGCGGGCCGAAGTCAAGGCCGTCCGCGCCATCCCCACTGGTTCTGCGGTCAAATTCATCAAGGGCATCGTGAGCCGGTTCGGAGTGCCGAACCGCATCATCACCGACAAATGTTCGCAGTTCACCAGTAACCTTTTTAAAACGTACTGCGCTAACCTCGGGACGCAGATATGATACGCTTCGGTGGTGCACCCCCGCAGCAATGGACAGGCCGAGCGGGCCAATGAAGAGGTCCTGAGAGGCCTCAAGACCAGGACGTTCAAGAAGAAACTGGAAGCCTGCAGCAGAGGCTGGTATGACGAGCTTCCATCCGTGTTGTGGTCCATCCGCACAACCGCAACCAAGCCAACTGGAGAGACCCCCTTCTTCCTGGTCTACGGAGCCGAAGCGGTCCTCCTCACGAGGTCAAGCGTCCAATCCGCTGCTGGTCCCGCGTTCGATGAAACGCTGCAGGACGCCATGCGGGGGCAGCCCCTTGTCTTTGGGGAGGAGCGCCGAGAAGCTGCCATGAGCGGCAAGGTACCAGCAGGCACTCCGGCGATACCACTGCCGCAACATCCGCTCCAGAACTCTCGAGGAAGGGGACCTCGTGCTCCGACGGGTCCTCTCCAGGGAGGGACTGCATAAGCTCTCTCCCATGTGGGAGGGCCCATTCAAGGTTGTTCATGTTTCCAGGCCTGGCTCCGTGCGATTGGAGACTCAAGAGGGAATACCTATATAGAACGCGTGGAACATCCAGCACCTCCGGAGGTTTTACCCCTAAAAAGCCTAGAGCCTATGAAGAAGGCGAATGCCTGTGAAGTTCATCGATTTGGAAAAGGCCCAGAGCCTGTGAAGAAGGCAAATGCCTGTGAAGTTCATCTTTTTGGAAAAGGCCCAAAGCCTGTGAAGAAGGCGAATGCCTGTGGAGCTCACCTTCTGGGAAAAAGGCCCAGAGCCTGTGAAGAAGGCGAACGCCTATGAAGCTGTCGCGTTCTAGAAAGGCCCGGAGCCTGTGAAGAGGGCAAACGCCCGTGGAGCTTGCTTCCCAGAAGAAAGGCCCGGAGAATGTGAAGAAGGCGAACGCCTGTGAAGCTCGCCGCCCGTGACATTCTCACGTAATAATGAGTTGGGGCTGTACACGCCCCGGAGTCTTAGGAGTGCCGGCCTCAGGCCCTGGGGCTCCCTCCCACGCCCAAAGGGCAGCACTTAGCTCCGCTGTTGGTGAGAAGACGTCAAGACTAGACTAGGTGCCGGACACGGCTCTTTCATTTGCTTTCAGAGTTGACTTGTTATTCCCATTTGGTGTGTTTATCGAAACTTTTGCCGCTTTTTAGTCCGTGGTTCTTCGATGTTTTTCACTCTCCTGCCTCGATTTCTCTTGCGCGGGGACTCGCGAGGCGGAAGCCTCGGGAGCCCCAGCGAGCTGCCTTCCCTATCGCTCAAGTTTTCACGGCCCCTGGTCCACAGCTGGAGCACCCCTCCTGACCATGCCTCACGGGCAGCACAACGCGAACACGGGGCCTGGATCGGTCGCCCCCGCGGCCACGGCTGGGGTTCACTTGCAAATGGGCGCACGGCAGAAGGGAACAATATCAGAATAACAAAATAAGTACAATAATTAACGGCGTTGACCTAAACGCGCCCCCACGGGGCCACACATTGTTCCCTTTTTACGCAGGAGAAAAGAAAGGAAAATGACAGAAGCAGGTGAAGCACGCCTCGTGCCGGCTCTCTTGGAAGGCTCGAGCCGCCTCCGGAGCTCAGGCGGACTCCCTCTCGCGCTTCACAGGGGCGTGGCGGCAAGCGGACCCGCTTCCACCCCCCAAGCAGGCGCGGCGGCGTGGGGGCTGGCCGCGGCCGCTGCTGGAAGAATCACCACCCGAAGAAGAGCTGGTGAAGCGTGAGGAGTCGCGGGCATCGCCGGCCGCCCGCGTGCTGCCCTCTCCGCCACGCCGGGGCTGAGTCCTCGGCCGCGTCGCCGCCTTCGTGGCAGCACCCCATGTGGCGACCGTCTTCCCGAACACCCTCACGTAGAGGGTGGCGTCGCCATCGCATTTGAAGTGCAGGGAGCACCGCGGCGGAGACCACGCTACAGCGAGCGAACGTCTGCCACCATGAGGCAGTAATGTGTTCCTTGTAGCAGAGATCTCCAGAGAAACCCACGAAGCCCGGCTGCAGCAGCCATCTGCCTGGAGCCAGAGGCCACTCAGGGCGCCATCTGGGAGCTCACCCAGGAGGAAGCACGAGAGCTGAAGCCGGAGGACGGACGGCTCCTCCGCCCTCACCATGAACTCCGGCAGCGCTTCAGCAGCATGGAGGCGCGGCCTCAGGGGACGCGCGGCTGGGGCACGCCCTCCGACCATGGACAGCCGCTCGTCGCCACGCTGAGAGCCTCCCCCACGACCGCGGGGGACCTCCGTGGAGGCCACGGGGTGCTTGCGAGGGCGACCTCGTCCATGCTTAGGCGGAGGAGAGGAAGACTCAACCTGACGGCCCTTCCCCTTCTCTGCGGCCGAGAACTTCCTTGGTGGAGCCATGGAGAAGAAGGAGAGACAAGAAAGGATGGACTGGAAGGGCGCGCGCTGTTCCGTACTTATTGCCGGCGAAGGCCAACCGTCGGCCTCCACGATCACCGGTAATCATGACCAACTCTGCATGCAGGGACTTGTCGAATCCGGGTGGTTACCGAGGCATCATGGGGAAGCAGTGCGCACACGTCCAATCAACCACCACGCGTCGCCCAAGGCCGCAGGCTGTTAGGGCCTGCGACGCTTCGCACTTGTCCTTTCGCCTCTCTGCTCGGCCAAGTTCGGGTGCGCCGCGGGCCCGGGCTCTTGTCGGCGTTACAGGGAACGGGGTCCCAGACTTGCACTGCCTGCGCCAAGGGCATGGCTCAAAGGAGGCCCAGGACAGCCCATCTTCATCAACGCATAAGCTCAAGACCCTCGCGAGGGGCCAGCAAGCCTCATGAGGCGGGACGACAAGGAGCTTCCTCGTGCCGCGGCCTCGTCGGGCTGGCTCATGAGGAGGCGGAGAGTTCAAGGCAGGGTACCTCATGAGGTGCCCATGACGCATAAGCCATGACGGCCAAGGGCGCCCGGTCGAGGCGCCAGCCGAGCCGCGTCCTCCTTTACTCTTAGGTGCACAGGGAGCACGCGCAGGCGAGAGCATCAGGCAAAGGCATCCGTTTCGGTGCAACACGACCAAGACCAGCCCCACCGGCTGGAATGCAGTCATCGTGGAGCCCAAGCAGGCCATCACCGAGCCTTTGGCGGCGAGGACCAACTTTAGTGCGGATAAGTGTACCCGATGTTCCCCTTCAAAATGGCCAATTGTTGGCGCCCTTCCCGCTCAATATTTGGGAAGAGGCCCAGGGCCTTAGCCTATATAAGTAGAGCTAGCCACCATAGTAGAGGGATCTGGCATTTTGGAATCCAGAAAGAGAGATAGAGACCCGATCCTCAAGCTAGAGCGACGGAACACCACCTAGCAGTTCATCACACCCACCAAGAACAGACCCTCGCGAGGTTGTTCTTCCCTGTACTGTTCCTCATCAGCCCAAGAGGCAATCCACCACACCACAAACTAGAGTAGGGTATTACACCAAAACGGCGGCCCGAACTAGTATAAATCTTGTGTCTCTTGTGCTGTTCCGTTTAGTAGTTTAGGTCCCTGCGATTTGGTGAAGGGCGAGATGGTGGAGGGTTGGATCACCGCGCGCACCCCAGTGTTCGAACCTCAAGGGTCTGCCGGAACCCGAAATCCGACACTCACCTCCTACCTACCTACACCTCGCTGCCTCGAAAGGATCTAAACTACACAAAGAGCAACACAAGGGACACAAGGTTTATACTGGTTCGGGCCACCATTGTGGTGTAATACCCTACTCTAGTGTGTGGTGTGGTGGATTGCCTCAGGGGCTGATGATAACGGTGCAACAAACTGCTAGGGGGAGTTCGGTCGGTCTCTCTCTCTCTAGATTGCTTGATCTCTAGCTCTGTTCTCCATTCCGGATCCCTCTACCCTGTGGGTGGCTAGTCCTATTTATAGGCAAAGGCCCTGGGCCTCTTCCCAAATATTGAGCGGGAAGGGCGCCAACAATTGGCCATTTTGAAGGGGAACATCTAGTACACTTATCCTGACTAAAGTTGGTCCTTGCCTGCCAAAGGCTCTGACGATGACGCCGGCTTGGGCTCCACGACGACCTCCTTCCTGCCGTTGTGTTGGTCTTGGTCTTGTTGCACCGAAATGGTTGCCTTTGCTTGATACTCTCGCCTGTGCTTGCCTCCTTTGCACCAAAGAGGAAATGAGGACACTGCGCGGGCTGGCGCCTGCCTGGCGCCCTTGGTCATCATTGCTTGCGTCATGGGAACCTCGTGAGGTACCCCGCCTTGATCTCTCTTCCTCCTCGCGAGCCAGCCTGACGAGGCCGTGCTCGAGGAAGCTTCCTGTCGTCCGCCCCGCGAGGCTTGGCCCCTCGCGAGGGTCTTGAGCTTGTGATGATGAAGATGGACCATACTGGGCCACCCCTTGAGCCACGCCGCAGGCCGTAGGGAGGCAAGTCTAGGTACCCCCGTTCCCAGAACGCCGACAGTAGCCCCCGGGCCCAAGGCACGCTTGGACTTGGCTTAGCGGAGAAGTGAAGGGCAAGTCTGGCGCCTGGGACCTAACAGCCCTGCGGCCTTGGGCGCTGCGTGGCGTGTTGATTGGACGTGGCGCCCTGCTTCCCATGACGCCTTGACAATCAAGGCGAATTGACAAGTCCCTGCATGCAAAGCGGGTCATGATTACCTTTGATCGTGGAGGTCGACGGTTGGCCTTCCCCGGCTATAAGTACGGAACGGCGCGTGCCCTTCCAGTCCATCTCTTATTTCTTCTCCTTCTTGCCCTTGCTCCACATCGCAGCAATGGCTCCGATCCGCCGGTTCTCTGCAGGAGAGAAAGGAAAGGCCCCCCAAGAGGGTCCCGACCCGCTTCCGCCGAAGAAATGGCCAACCCTCTGCTGTTGAGATGAGGGCGCCCGGCAGGAGGTGTCGAGGCCCTGGTACGAGCGGCCACCGCCAGGGTTCTCGCTACCCTTGTACGCCCGTATTGAGGTCCCTGAAGGAGTCCATGCCGAGCGTCATGGACGACGCCGCCGTCGGCGCCGGCGGGTCACGGCGGTGCGCGTTGTTCTCCCTGGAGTCCATGCCGAGGGCTCCTCCCGAGAGTTTGTGCTCCACGCTGCCATGCCTCCTCAGTCTTGGATTCGCCTTCCTCCCTTCTTCGCCTTCGCGATTCCGCAGAGGGGATCTCTAGAGCTCTGGCTGCAGCACACCGGCTGCAGCGCCCTTGCGACCGGAGCGGAGGTCGCAGTCGTCGCTCCAGGCAAGGTCTTCATGACTCGACGCCCGGGTCTGCAGGACGAGGGGCGCCCTCGTGATCCAGCTGGAGTACGACGGCGCTTCCGAGATGTTCTTCAAGGTCTTCGACGCGGAAGGACGCCGACTGGAGTGCTGCCCTGGGAGAGGTGGTCGGGGCCTTGCCGCGGCGAGGACCAGGCTCGCCGATCGCTCCCCCAGTAGCTCCTCAGGCGGCGGAGGTGGCGGGGGATCCAGCGACTCCGCCGAGCTCTTCGCGACTCCGTAGACGAGCGACAACAGCTACGAGCCCCCGAGCTTGCATCGCTCTCGGAGCAGGGCGGGCTCGTCAGGCCGCCGCCACCTCTGATTTGAATGAGGTTGGCGCGGTGCACAACGCCCATCGCTGATGATGGCGTCTCTTGCGGAGGCGCGTGTGGTTAGCGTTCTTTAGGATTTGCTTCCTTTGTTCCCTGCGAGGAGTCGAATAACGCGCCCCGTGGGGGCTTGTAAGGTGCATGTGGTTCTGTTTTTTAATATGATCCTTGTCGTGAAGTAGTGCGAGATGATCAACCCATCTTAGCTTAGTTCCTCCCTTCGAACCTCACGAGGGCTTGATGCTCTGCGCCGACAGGTCCCGGTCCCAAGGCAGGCTTCAGTCGTCGCAAGTAAGCCAGGTCGCGATGTCGTGGTCAAGGCCAGGAGGTGAGCGGCCCGGGGTCCAGTAAGAGCCCCTGAGTCGCGATGCTCAGGAGGTCCACTTTAGTGCTCAAGCAGCCATCGTTCAGTGAGAAAGGAGCGCGACGTTGCTAACACGGGATCGCCTTAGGTGCGAGGTCGATGCTGTGATGGCTAGTGTTTCCGGAGGATGACTTATCTCGGGAGTCAGGAACCGCTCCTCGGTGCGGCGCTAGGTCCACGCATCGGCAGATGAGGATTTGTCTGGCGAGGTCCCCGCGTGCCTCTTCCCTCTCGCCTTTACTCCCCTTTCTGCTCTACGTCCTTGGGTCCCGGCTCTTGAGTAGGGCTCAGCCGTCGCTGGTATGCCAGGTCGCGATGCCATGGACAAGGCCAGAGGGTGAGGGCTGGAGAGCCAGTAGTTGCCCATGAGTCGTGATGCTCAGGTACCCCCCCCCCTTTAACATGCAAGCGGTTCGCGCGGACGAGAGTGAAGAAGACGTCGTGAGGGCCTCGCCTGACGCTGCTCCTTGAAGATATCCTGCAGGCTCATCACAAGAAGAACAAGAGTTCGCCACGACAATCGACAGTCAGCCGTTGGTTGCTCTGGAGGGGTGACGAGGCACTAAAGGCTTGACGAGATGGCGCCATGCGGGGCTGCCGCAACCAGAGCTCAGCCATTCAGGTTTTTTGGCGTTGCAGGGACGGACCCATGCGTTAGGGAGCAGCTCCATCAGTTGGTGTCAATCGAGCAGGCGGCTAGGTCAAACACGTTAATCACAAAGGAGCAAGTTCATTTAGATAGGTGCAGGGAAGGCAAACATCGCTGGGTCTGGCCCGAGCGACTTGGGGATGATGCAGCACGAGGGGCGCCCCCAATAAGGTAAACTAGACACATGAAGCAAAAGGGATACACGCCGCAGGGACGGATCCACGCGGCCTGGGAATGATGCAGCCCTGGGGGCGCTCCCAGCTGAAAATGAAACTCGAAGGATGTCACCTGACAATGTTGAAGATGAGCGGACGTCGTGCGCTCCGGAAGCCGATGTTCACGAGCCCCTAGGCCCAGGAGCCTCGGGAGGCTCCGGAGGCGCTGGTGGCTCCTCGCGGACCATCTCCATCTCCGCCAGGACTGCGAACGCCTTTGGCCACTTGAGCCTCGGGATGCTCCACATGAGGCATCAAGGCGTGGCAGCCAAGCGCCGGCAAACCGTAAGGCATGCGAACGTGGCTGTGGGGTGGACCTTCACAGCCGCCCCACGCGTGAGGGCTAGAGGCGCCTCGAGAGGCGGCTCGGTTGAGCCTCGGTATGTCGATGCACGCCGCAGCCCTCCATCCTCGCCTGAATGGGGAGCTACGGCGGGTAAGCGGCGGCTGCCACTCATGACTCTTGGCTCCTGCAGCTCCTGAATGATCTTGCTGACGAACTCCTGAGGGTTTGGCCCTCCTTGCCTCGCTCCTTCCTAAGGGAAACGTGCTTTGAAACACGCCTCCAAGTGGTGCCCAAGCGCCTCCCTCGTGATCTTAGCAAAGTCGGTGGCCCTCCAGGAGAGAGCCCCCGAGCCTTGCTCGAGGAGGGCGCCGGGCGCGCCTTCCTATGCGACAGAAGGAGGTGCCCCCTGAACGGGCGCGGACCCTGAGGAGCCTGCCTCCCGAGGGGTCGGGCCAGGCGATGTCTTCTTCTTCTTAGGAGCAGAATCGGTGAGCCTCCCGCTCCTGTGATCTGGGTCTTCAATTGATGCGTCTTGAAAAGCACACTCCAGGGAACACACTGCGTCTCTCTCTTCTCAAGGCACCGTGATGACTCCGCCGCTTCCTGGCATCTTCAGGACATTGTAGCCGTGATGGGTCACGGCCATGAACTTGGCCAGAGCTGGGTACCCGAGGATGGCATTGTACGGTAGGCGAATGTGGGCGACGTCGAAGTCGATGAGCTTGGTGCGGTAGTTGTCGCGCGCCCCGAAGGTGACAGGAAGGCGGACCTGCCCAATCGGAACCATGGAGCCATCAGTGACTCCGGAGAAAGGCTTGGTTGGCAGAAGCTGATTGTACGGCACTTGGAGATTGTTGAATGTCTTGACGGACAGGACATTGAGCCCTGCTCCGCCATCGATGAGGGTCCTGGTGATTTGCACGTTGCTGATGATTGGGGAACAAATCATCGGGAGGACTCCGGCTGTAGCTGCACACTTGAGCTGATCCGCCGAGCTGAACGTGATGGCGCATGCTGACCACCTGAGAAGGCGCGTGGCTTCAAGCTTGGGGAGGATTGCGTTCACTTCGCGGGCGAACTGCTTGAAGATGCGCTGAGAGGCTGGGGCTTGAGCTCTGCCCAGGATGCAAGCGATTGCCTTGCGCTGCCTCTGAAGCCCCCAGCCCCTCGGCCCCGATGATGGTCCTCATTTCTCCTTGGCTGCGGTAGTAGAGGAGGGAGGCCTACGTTGCCTTGCAGGCGATCCTCGCGAGGCTGATCCCTCCAGCCTCCTTCACGAGGCGGGTCCCTCCAACCTCCCTCGCGAGGCTGATCCTGCCAGCGGTCCTCGCGAGGTCGGTCACGCCACCCTTGGCGAGGGCCACGGTCTTCCCAACGTCCTGCGTTTCTTCCTCCTCCTCTGCCATAGCCTCGATCATTGCAGTCGGGGCGTCGACCGATTCTCCCGTCTCGCACGGCTCTGAGCTCTTGGCATTCGTTGGTGTTGTGGGTGTGGAGGTCGTGGTACACGCAGTACCGGCTACCCTTGGAAGACTCGGGATGATCCCTGCCTCGATTGGTATCTGGTTCTGCCGCGAGAACGGCAGCCCCCTTGCGCCTCACGTCCTTGACCTTGGGCTTCTTATCTTCTGGGTCGGCAGCCGGTAGCTCGAGAAGGGAGAGGCGTCCTTCCTCAGCCCTGGCGCACTTGGTCGCCAAGTTGAACAGCTCCAGGGATGTGCACAGGTCTTCATGCATCGCCAGCTCCTCCTTCATCTTGGCATCACGCACACCGTCGGAGAAGGCTGAGATGATGGCCTCCTCGGTCACCTTGGGAATCTTGAGGCGTGCGTTGTTGAAGCGCTGGATGTACTTCTGCAGGGTCCCTCCTAGCTGCTGCTTGATGCGGCGCAAGTCGCTCACGTCAGGAGGCCGATCATGAAAGTGCCTTGGAAGTTGGCGATGAAGCGGGTGCGCATCTCGTCCCAGGAGGAGATCGTGCCAGGAGCCAGGTTTAGGAGCCAAGTGCGGGCACCGTCTTTGAGCGCCATGGGAAACCAGTTCGCCATGACCTTCTCATCCCCGTTGGCGGCTTCGATGCCCAGCTCGTAGAGCTGGAGGAACTCCGCGGGGTCGTTCGTGCCGTCGTAGCAAGGAGGCAGGTCTAGCTTGAACTTGACGGGCCACGCGACGCCGCGTAGCTCGGTGGTGAAGGCGCGGCAGCCTGCGGTGGCCACAGGAGGCCTTTGGTGACGAAGGGCTTGATCTTGCGGATCCCCGTGCGCCACCGCTGGGAGTAGCGTGGGGTCTTGGCATGCCGGAACAGGAGTACGGTCATCACGGGACGGTGCAGGGAGCACTTGGGCAGCTTCTTGGGGGCGAGGGACCTCTTGGCAGCTCTGCTCTTGCTGCGCTGGTGCCGGATGGAGCGGGTTCCGCCCAGGGGCCGCGCGCCTTGGGGCCAAGGCGCCTTCTTGAGGGGGAGGTGGCTGAGGCGCCCAGAGCTTCATCGCCAGCAAAG
Source organism: Aegilops bicornis (assembly GCA_021605145.1). Lineage (NCBI taxonomy): Eukaryota > Viridiplantae > Streptophyta > Magnoliopsida > Poales > Poaceae > Aegilops > Aegilops bicornis. Next base: position 305,904,819 of record CM038671.1, on the reverse strand, counting down.
GCTGGCGCTGCAGTCGAGAAGGACGGCGTGGGGAGCCTTTCGCGCGCCGGATTTGAAAGCTTCGGTGACGCGGGCGAGCCACTCCTCGTGTCGCTGCCGACGGGCGGTAGCGCAGGAGCTCGTTGCCGCGATGAGCGCGGCTCAAGCCTCCATGGGCGCGCGGAGCGCGCTCGACGAAGAACCAGCTGGGGCGAGCGAAGGAGTAGCGGTGCGGCCGTCTCGCCTCATGGATAGATACTGGGACGAAGCTTGCTGCTCGTTCCCCGCTGGGCCGATGGTGGCGTTGACGGTAGGCGACGGGGAACGGCGTGGGCGGCCGCCGACAGGGGCCGTCTGGGCGACGCGAATGGCGGGAGCTGCCAGGCGCTCGGCGCGGGCCTGACGAGCGTCCGACATGGATGCGATGGGCGGTGAAGAACAGGGCGGCGGAAGACGGATTCCGGTGCACCCCTACCTGGCGCGCCAAATGTCGGATTTCGGGTTCCGGCAGACCCTCTAGGTTCAAACTCTGGGGTGCACGCGGAGATCTCACCTCCTACCTACCAACACCTCATCACCTCGCAAGGATCTAAACTACACAAAGAGCAACACAAGGGACACAAGTTTTATACTGGTTCGGGCCACCATTGTGGTGTAATACCTTACTCCAGTGTGTGGTGTGGTGGATTGCCTCAGGGGCTGATGATGAACAGTACAAGGAAGAACAACCTCGCGAGGGTCTGTTCTTGGCCGGAGCGACGAACTGCTAGGGGGAGTTCGGTCGCTCTCTCTCTCTCACTCTAGATTACTTGATCTCTAGCTCTGTTCTCCATTCCGGATCCCTCTACCCCGTGGGTGGCTAGTCCTATTTATAGGCAAAGGCCCTGGGCCTCTTCCCAAATATTGAGCGGGAAGGGCGCCAATAATTGGCCATTTTAAAGGGGAACATCTAGTACACTTATCCTGACTAAATTTGGTCATTGCCTGCCAAAGGCTCTGACGATGACGCTGGCTTGGGCTCCACGATGACCTCCTTCCTGCCGTTGTGTTGGTCTTGATCTTGTTGCACCGAAATGGTTGCCTTTGCTTGATACTCTCGCGTGCGCTTGCCTCCTTTGCACCAAAGAGGAAATGAGGACACTGCTTGGGTGGCGCCTTCACCGGGCGCCTCTTGGTCGTCATGGCTTACGTCATGGCCACCTCGTGAGGTACCCCGCCTTGATCTCTCCGCCTCCTCGCGAGCCAGCCTGACGAGGCCGTGCCCGACGAAGCTTCCTGTCGTCCGCCTCGTGAGGCTTGGCCCCTCGCGAGGGTCTTGAGCTTGTAGTGATGAAGATGGGCCGTACTGGGCCACCCCTTGAGCCACGCCGCAGGCCGCAGGCAGGCAAGTCTGGGTACCCCCGTTCCCAGAACGCCGACAAGAACAGAGTTACAAGTGATGATTTAAGGAGTTTGAAGCCACCATAATAAGTGCAAGAAGCCTTGGACGAAATATACAACATGCCACTTCATAAATTTCGTCCAGAGGCCATTATATGTGCTGCGTCACCTTATTATTGGGCTAGGCCAATGTAATTTTGAAATACTTGAGTACAGGCTATTTTTAGAGTCCGTATGTGTGGGGAAACAAGATATAAGGTTGGTTCCGGACCCCTCCTCCAAAGGCCACGAATTCCCCCCTCTTCCTCCATATATATAGCCCTTAGGGCACCGTTTAGACTTTGTGGTTTTGTTTAGATTAAAAGTTCTCCATAGCTGCAACTTCGCGTACTTCGTTTGTGTTCGACAACCACACAAAGACGTCACAGAACCCCACCTTGATCAATAAAGCTTTCATCTTATATTCGCAATATCCATATTGCAATCTTAGTTTCTTGCTTGTTCTTCGTTTGCTTGCAGGAAATAGACCTTCGTGGTCAGGTTGATCGTGCTCCGGCGTGGTCAATAACCTCTTGGAGTTGGTTTAGCGCTTGCTAAGGCGCGACATCCTCGCACGTTCATAGTCGGATCGTCAAAGTCTACTCCTCTGAAATGATAACCATCGTCTCATTGAAATATCGGGACACCCCACCTCTATCACTGAGTTGTGGAATGGACATGATGACTCTGGGATTGCTTTCTCGTAGGGACTCGAGAAAGGATCTATGGGTGTTAATGCTATAATTCCTATTTATAAAAAGCTGTTATGTACTATTTTAAATACTGGAAGATGATGGCTTCGAGAAGATGCTAGTCTTATATAGGCTAGGCTTTCTGTTGGATCTTGGGTTCCGGCAAAGACCTTAAGGTTCGAACACTGGGGTGCGCGTGAAGTTCTTCCTCCTACCGATCCACGTCCTAGCTTTGCTAAGATATCAAGGGCTAACTCGACGAACCCGCAACACAAAGAACACAAAATTTATACTAGTTAGGGCCACCGTTGTGGTGTAATACCCTACTCCAGTGTGTGGTGGTGGATTGCCTCTCGGGCTGAGGATGAACAGTTACAAGGGGAAGAACAGCCTCCTGAGGTTGAGGTGTTCTTGTGCTCTGTGTGTGGGTGAGGATTGGCTCAAGATCAGATGCCTGAGGCTTCGTTCCTCCTACTATGGTGGCTAGTCCTATTTATAGAGGCCATGGTCCTCTCCCCAAATATTGAGCGGGAAGGGAGCCAACAACGGCCAATTTGAAAGGGGACAGCTAGTACAGCTTATCCTAACAAAAGTAGTCTTCGCCTGCGAAAGGCTCTGGTGGTGACGCCACCTTGGGCTCCATGGTGACCTCCGTCCTGCCGTCCTGCTGGTCTTGGTCTCGTTGCATTGATATGGAAACCTTTGCTTGACGCCTCGGTACTCCGCGCCTGTGCTTGCCCCTTTAGCACCAAAGAGGAAACAAGGACACTACGGGCGCTGGCGCCTGCCTGGTCTTGGTCGTCATGGCTCATGTCACGAGAACCTCGCGAGGTTTGCCTTGCCTTGATCTCTCTGCCCCTCGTGAGCCAACCTGGTGAGGCCGCTCCTGAGGAGGTCTTGTGTCGTCCGCCTCGCGAGGCTTGGCCCCTCACGAGGGTCTTGAATGCTTGTTGGTGAAGATGGGCCGTACGGGCCCGCTTGCAGAGCCACGCCGTGGGCCGCAGGTAGGCAAGTCTGGGGACCCTGCTCCTGCACACCAGCCAGTAGCCCCCCCAGCCCAAGGCACGCTTCGGGCTTGGCTTCGAGGCAAAGCCAAAGGTCAAGTGCGGAGCGCCACGGGCCCCAATAGCCTGCGGCCTTGGTCGACGCGTGGCGGTTGATTGGACGTGGGCGTCTCTGCTTCCCCATGCTGCCTCGACAACTGCCCAACTTGACAAGTCCCTGCGACATGCAAGGGAAAACCATCATTACCTGTGATCGTGGGGGGCGCTGGTCAGCCTTCTCTTTCTATAAATGGGAGGGGGGCAGAGCCCCCGTCGCCCATCTCTTCCCGTTCCACTTGCTTCTTCCTCCTTGCTCCACTGCTAGTAGCAATTCCAATGGCGCCGATCCGAAGATTCTCTGCCGAGGAGAAAGGAAAGGTACCCCGCGATGAGCTAGGGCCGCTTCCGCCGAAGAAGAGGCCACACCACCGCCACGACATTGTCGTGTGGGCGGAGGTGAAGAGGCCCTGGTGCGAATGGCCGCCTCCAGGGTATCCGTTGCCCTTGTACGCCCAAGCCGGGGGCTCAGGAGGAAGGAACGACGAGCGGCACCGCCCACACCGCGACCACGGCCGCCGTGCCATGGCGACACGCGCCGTCACCCCTCGAATCCACGCTGCGGACTCCTCTCGTGAACTCGTGTTGTGGGCAGCGATGCCTCCAAGCACTTGGTTCCACTTCCCACGGTTCTTCTCCGACGTGATGCCAACAAGGGGATCCCTCAAGCTCTGGTTGCAGCATACTGACTGCGACGCTTCGGCGGCCGAAGCAGAGGTTGAAGTGGTCTCCTCCGGCAAGATCTTCATGACCCACGGCTGGGGTGAGGTCGCCGGAGTTTGCCGCGCGGAGGGCGCTCTTGCGAGCCACTTCGATTATGGCAGCGCCTCCATGCTGTGCTTGAAGGTATTCGATGCAGAGGGCCACCTCTTGGAGTGCTTCCCTGGAGGGGAGCGCCAGGACGATGCTCTCGCCGCGCCCGGAGCCCGGCCCACGGCTCCTCCAGTAGCAGCGACTCTTGGGAGTCCAGCGGTTCTCCTGAGCTCTATGAGACACCAGAGACGAGCGACGACAACTATGTGCCCCCGAGCTCTCGCCGCGCCCGGAGCAAAGCTGCAGCGTCCAGCCTCCAACGTCGCTGATTTGGATGGGGTTGGCGCCGGCCTCACGTGGCCCACTGTTGATGATGGCGTCGGCCATGGGAGCGTGTAGTTAGGATTCCCAAAGTTCTTGTCTTTTATTCCCTGCGAGGAATCAAGGAGTACCCCGTGGGGGCATGTAAAGGGTCTGTAATATCTTTTGTTGATATCATCTTTGTTATGAAAATTTGCGAGCACAAGTCCTGCTTCAGCTTGGTCTCCCCTTTAAGACCTCGCAACAACTTGGTGCTATACGCTGACAGGTCCCGGTCCCCAGGCAGGCTTCAACCGTCGCTGGTATGCCAGGTCGCGTGCCGTGGTCAAGGCATGTAGGTGAGTGGCACGAGGTCCAATAAGAGCTCATGAGGCACGATGCTCAGGAGGTCCCCTTTAGCGCTCAAGCAGCCATAGTAAGGTAAGAAAAGGAGGCGACGTTGCCGCAACACGGCTGCGGCGAGCATGACCCCTTGGCTCCAACGATTAGCGGATCTGAGCGCGAGACTTATTGTCGGATTTCGGGTTGCGGCAGACCCTCTAGGTTCGAACTCTGGGGTGCACGCGGAGATCGCACCTTCAACCTACCTACGCCTCGTTGCCTCGCAAGGATCTAAACTACACAAAGAACAACACAAGGGACACGAGGTTTATACTGGTTCAGGCCACCTCAGGAGACATTCGAGACCATCGCGAGGGGCCAAGCCTCGCGAGGCAGAGGATGCAAGACCTCCTCAGGAGCGGCCTCACCATACTGCCTTGCGAGGAGCGGAGAAATCAAGGCGGGGCAAATCTCGCGAGGCTCTCGTGACATGAGCCATGATGATCAAGAGCAGGCGGGCGCCAGCGCATGCAACGTCCTTGTTTCCTCTCTGGTGCTAAGGAGGCAAGCGCAGGCGTGGAGTACCGAGGCATCAAGCAAAGGTTTCCGTATCAGTGCAACGAGACCAAGACCAGCAGGACGGCAGGACGGAGGTCACCATGGAGCCCAAAATGGCGTCACCACCAGAGCCTTTCGCACGCGAAGAACACTTTTGTCAGGATAAGTTGTACTAGTTGTCCCCTTTCAAATTGGCCGTTGTTCGCTTCCTTCCTGCTCAATATTTGGGAAGTGGACCAGGGCCTATATAAGTAGGGCTAGCCACCACAGTAGGAGAGAGATTGGATCCTCAGCCAATCCTTAGCCACACATTGAGCATAAGAACACCTCAACCTCAGGAGGCTCCTCTTCCCTTTGTACTATTCATCATCAGCCCTAGAGGCAATCCACCACCACCACACTGGAGTAGGGTATTACACCACAATGGTGGCCCGAACCAGTATAAATCTTGTTTCTTTGTGTTGTGAGTTCGTCGAGTTCATCCGTGAGATCCTAGCGAGCTAGGGCATAGATCGGTAGGGAGGAAATCTCCGCGTGCACCCCAGAGTTGTAACCATGATGGGTCACCGCCATGAACTTGGCCAGGGCTGGATACCCGATGATGGCATTGTACGACAGACGGATGTGCGCGACGTCGAAGTCGATGAGCTTGGTGCGGTAGTTGTTGCGTTCTCCGAAGGTGACAAGGAGGCGGACCTGCCCAATCGGGGTAGTGGAGCCGTCGGTCACTCCTGAGAAAGGCTTGGTGGGCTGAAGCTGGTCATACGACACTTGAAGATTGTCGAACGTATCGATGGACAGGATGTTGCGCCTTGCACCGCCGTCGATGAGGGTCTTGGTGACTTGCATGTTGCTGATGAGTGGTGAACAAAGCATCGGGAGGGCGCCAGCGGTAGCCGCACACTTGAGCTGATCTGCCAAGTTGAACGTGATGGCGCACTTGGACCATCTGAGCGGGCGCGTGGCTTCGAGCTTGGGGAGGACTGCATTCACTTCACGAGCAAACTATTTGAAGATACGCTGTGAGGCTGGGGCCTGAGCTCCGCCCAATATGCAGGCGATAGCACGCGGCTTCTGGAAGCCCCCAGCTCCCTTGTCTTGATGGTGGTCGTCATTCATTCTTGGTGGTGGTGGTAGTGGAGGAAAACCGGCATTTCCCTGAGGACAATCCTCACGAGGATGATCCCTCCAGGCACCCTCGCGAGGCTGATCCTGCCAGCAGTCCTCACGAGGCTAGACGCGCCACTCCTGGCATGGGCCATAGTCATCCCAGCGTCCACCACCACGTCCTCCTCCTCGGCCGTAACCCCGGTCATTGCGCTCGGGGCGTCGACTGAAGCGTCTTTCTCGAATGGCTCTGAGCTCTTGATAGTCGCTGGTGTTGTGGCTATGCAGGTTATGGAAGGCGCAGAACGGTCGGCTGCTCTTGGATGACTCAGGTTGGTCTCTGCCGCGCTTGGTGTCTGGCTCCGCCACGAGCACGGCTGCTCCCTTGCGCTTCATGCCCTTGGCCTTGGCTTTCTTCTCCTCCGGGTCCGCAGCTGGGAGCTCGAGGAGGGAGAGGCACCCCTCCTCAGCTCTTGCGCACTTGGTCGCCAGGTTGAACAGCTCTAAGGACGTGCATAGCTCCTCGTGGATGGCGAGCTCCTCCTTCATCTTGACGTCATTTACGCCATCAAAGAACGCGGAGATGATGGCCTCGTCCGTCACCTTGGGGATCTTGAGGGGAACGTTGTTGAAGCGCTGGATGTACTTCTGGAGGGTCTCTCCTGGCTATTGCTTGACGCGGCGATGGTCACCCGCGGCCGGAGGGCGGTTGCGAGTGCCCTGGAAGTTGGCGACAAAGCGGTCGCACATCTCGTCCCAGGAGGAGATCGAGCTCGGAGGCAGGTTCAGGAGCCAGGAGCGGGCACCATCTTTGAGAGCCATGGGGAACCAGTTCGCCATGACTTTCTCGTCGCCGTTGGCCGCCTTAATGCTCAGCTCATAGAGCTGCAGGAACTCCGCGGGGTCGGGGGTGCCGTCGTATTGCGGAGGCAGGTCCGGCTTGAACTTGCCCGGCAAGGCGATGCTACGCAGCTCGGGGGTGAAGGCGCAGCAGCCGGTCGTGGTCACCGGTGCCTGTCTTGGAGGTGGAGCTTGGTCTTGGCGCCTGCGCGCCGCCACGGGAAGCAGCGCGGGGCCGTGCCATAGCTTGCGATCCTGGCGCGGTGGTGCGGGAAGCGGTGGAGCGTTCTCTTGCGGTCGAGGGACTTCTTGGCAGCTTCTCTCTTCTTGCGCTGGCACTGGACGCGGCAGGTTGGGATGTGGGGCCGCGCTCCTTGGCGCCAGGGCGCCGTCTTGGGGCAGAGGTGGAGGAAGCACTCCATGGGCCACGCCACCCGTAGTTGGTGGAGGGCGAGGCAGCGAGAGGGACGGCGCTAACAAACTCGGCGATGCGGTCGAGCCAGTCCTCGTATAGGTCGTCGACGGGGCGGTAGCACAGGAGCTCGCGTGCCATGCGCAGAGCGGCCTGCGCGTCCATGGGACTGCGACAAGTGTGAGACGACGAACCAGCGGGGGTCAGCGATGGAGTGGCGGTGCGGCCGTCACGCCGCATCAAGGGGTGCTGCGAGGATGCTTGCTGCTTGTTCCCTGTCGGGTCGGTGGCGGCGTTGGCGGCAGGCGACGGAGAACGATGGGATGGCCCACCGATGGGAGCCGTCTGAGCGACACGGGCGGCGAGGGCAGCCCGACGCTCAGCGCGAGCTTGGCGTGCATCCACCATGGAAATGATGAAGTGACCGGACGCGGAGCGACGGAATGAAAGCTTCGGCGGACCCCTACCCGGCGAGCCAAATGTCGGATCTCAGGTTCCGGCAAAACCCTTAAGGTTCGAACACTGGGGTGCACGCGAAGTTCTTCCTCCTACCGATCCACGTCCTAGCTTTGCTAAGATCTCAAGGTCAAACTCAATGAACCCCCAACACAAAGAACACAAGATTTATACTGGTTCGGGCCACCGTTGTGGTGTAATACCATACTCTAGTGTGTGGTGGTGGATTGCCTCTCGGGCTGAGGATGAACAGTTACAAGGGGAAGAACATCCTCCTGAGGTTGAGGTATTCTTGTGCTCTGTGTGTGGGTGAGGATTGGCTCAAGATCATATGCCCGAGGCTTCGTTCCTCCTACTATGGTGGCTAGTCCTATTTATAGAGGCCCTGGTCCTCTCTCCAAATATTGAGCGGAAGGGAGCCAACAACGGCCAATTTGAAAGGAGACAGCTAGTACAACTTGTCCTGACAAAAGTAGTCTTCGCCGGCAAAAGGCTCTGGTGGTGATGCCGCCTTGGGCTCCATGGTGACCTCCATCCTGCCGTCCTGCTGGTCTTGGTCTTGTTGCACTGATATGAAAACCTTTGCTTGATGCCTGGGTACTCCGCGCATGCGCTTGCCCCTTTAGCACCAAAGAGGAAACAAGGACACTGCGCGCGCTGGCGCCCGCCTGGTCTTGGTCGTCATGGCTCACATCACGAGAACCTTGCGAGGTTTTCCTTGCCTTGATCTCTCCGCCCCTCGTGAGCCAACCTGGTGAGACCGCTCCTGAGGAGGTCTTGTGTCATCTGCCTCGCGAGGCTTGGCCCCTCGCGAGGGTCTTGAATGCTTGTTGGTGAAGATGGGCCGTATGGGCCCGCTTGCAGAGCCACGCCATGGGCCGCAGGTAGGCAAGTGTGGGGACCCCCATTCCCAGAACACCGACACTTTCCCCTCTATTCTGGCATTCTGTAGTATAGTCCACATATACAGCCCCTTCCCTTTAATGCATGTACATATGTAGTGTAGATCCTTGCTTGCGAGTACTTTGGATGAGTACTCACGGTTGATTTGCTCCCATTTTTCCACCTCTTTCCATTCTTCTCGGATGTTCCAACCAGATGGTGGAGCCTAGGAGCCAGATGCTATGGCCGACGACTGCTACTAACCCAACAGAGCCTACTACTACGTGGAGACCATCCACGACCAGGAGTAGTTAGGAGGCTCCCAGGCAGGAGGCCTTGCCTTTTCGGTCATCGTTGATGTTTGTGCTAGCCTTCTTAAGGCAGTCTTGTTTAACTTTATGTCTGTACTTAGATATTGTTGCTTCCACTGACTCTTGTGTTTTCTAGCTGATGCATTCGAGCCCTCTGAGGCCCCTGGCTTGTAATATAAAGCTTGTATTACTTTATTTGGGTCTAGAGTTGTGTTGTGATATCTTCCCGTGAGTCCTTGATCTTGATCATATAAATTTGCGTGTATGATTGAATCGAGGGCGTTGCAATCATCTTGTCGATGCATAGTTGTCTCGCCAACTATTGCTTCTACAACTATTGCTAATGCATAGCGATAAAGTGAAGCAGTTACATGGCCTTATTTGTTGACTCCCATGTCATACAATAAATTAAAGACAACCCTATGGCTCTTGCCGGTTGTCGTACACATCGACATGCAAGTCATGAACCTATTACAAAACATGATCATCTCATATATCAACATATATCACATCATGTTTTGGACATAACACATCACAACATGCACTGCAAAAAAAGATAGATGTCCTCTACTTTCTTGTTGCAATTTTTACGTGGCTGCTAGGGCAAACTGTAAGAACCGTTATTATCTATGCAAAACCATAACAGTGGTTTACATGTTGCCTTATAACCTTCTACAAGGACCGCCTTTGCCAAATTAGATTCAACTAAAGTAGGAGAGACAGACATCCGCAAAGCCACTTTTATGCAATACAAGTTGCATGCCAAACAGTGGAACCGTTCTCATGTGCGTGGACATGTAAGGTTGGTCCGAGGCGCTTCATCCCACAATACAACTAATGAGGACATCCCGAGTCTTTTACCATCCTTTTCCATTGATGATGTTGCTGCACATGACAAGTCCAATGAAATCAGAATTGGACCAATTACCAGAGCACGTGCAAAACAATTAGAACAACAGGTGAATTCACTCTTAGTTGAATCTGACATTTGTGTTAATTAGAATTTTATACTTCCTAAGTCTTTACATGTTTGTAAGATAATATTTTAAGAGAAGACAAGCTTGCCACGCGAAGATGAAGAATTGCAGCAAGAAGGAGGCCTACCGTTGTCTAGTATCAGCAACTGCACGAGGGAACACATTTTGATTAAACTCATACCCGACTGAATTGCTTTAAGCATTCCTCTATACTCCTATTCCTCTTTGCATTGGCCGGGAATATTTACCTACACCAAATTTGTTTCAATAGGGTGTATTTGCTACTGAGAGTCAAGTGCTCCCTATCATTCCATTGGGACTAGGGAGATTGCAGAACCTCTTCGTGGTCGGCGGCTATGTGCACAAGTGTGTGGTGTTGCGAATATCCATAGGGTTGAAGATCTGTTGCATTGGCAATGGGGAAACAACCGGAGAGTTCGAGAGCATCTCACAAGTTATCCAACAAGTTCATCATCGACATCTTCCGCTCACTGAGAAGATTGGGCCACCCCTTATCATCTTGGTATCAGATTTCCAGCGTTTACTGAGTGAGCACCCACCAATCCCTTAGATTTGTTTTCTTTTCATCCTATAAAGAAACATCCATATAAAAATATTAGGGTTTAGAGTTTTTTCCATAGGCTAGATAGCATCGGTTCCAACTTCTAAGTTTTAGTTGTTGACCATAGTCTTTTATTTGGGTACCTTACATTCCAATATGAGTCGTTGTAGATTGTCTAGGATTTCCTTTTCTCACGTTGGAGTCGTTTGGTTGTTTTCAGAGTTCGTTTGGTTAGATTAACTACCTGAATCAGATTGTGTTTCCTTTGATAACCATAGCCAGCCTTTCTTCTTTTGCGTAGAACTTCCCTATTGAGACTAGCAGATCCTTTGCTCTATGGGCTGCTCATATTGGAATTTGGAGAGTGCATTATTTGTTTTGGCAAAATAAGATTGGTTACTAATAGCTTAGGTTTCTATTGAAAAAAAAGAAGAACAAAGAGAAAGTAAAAACAAGAAAGGAGAAAAGAAGAAACTACACGTGAAAGTTGCATATAAGTTTGGAGATTTTGTTCAGTTTTTTTGCCACGTTCATTGCACTAGCTGATTGAGCAATCTTGTGCCTGTATAAATTGAGCGTTTTGCTAGCGTCTCTCCTGTGCATTTGCAACAAGAGCATTACTCCGACATTCCAGAATTTTGATCTCGGTTTCAGAGTTGCATTTGCCCCATTTATCTCCATTGTGTGTGTTTTCGTGGGTCTTTTTTTCATACACCAGCACTAGGATTTGTGAATTGGTGTTGTTAGGTATACTAGCCAAGCTCCTCCATAGACCCTAGTTTGTTGTGTGATTGTTTTCACGCTCGATATTCGCTACATCACATCCGTGCACGTTCTGCCCATACAAGTTGGTAAGCTTTTCTAATTCACTTCGGAACGGTAAGATACCTTGTTTCTTTCAGTTTTGAGTGAGTTGAAAGTTTTCCACATACACTATATTTTCTGTGAGTACTAATCACCTAATCATGTTCGATGAGTCTTTCGATGTACAACAGAAAAAGGATCCTAAATCCGCGCTGCATTGGAATGAATGTGAAGCTATATTGGAGGTGTGTTGATGCAAGAGGGTAAACCGATTGCATAATTTTCTGAAAAGCTGAATGGTGCACAACAATCCTGTTTCTGCTAAACAATTGTGTACTCTAGTTCGTGTGCTTGAGGTTTGGCAACATTATTTGTGGGAAAAATAATTTATCATACATTCTGATCATGAGGCTCCGAAATATTTTAAAAGCCAATCCAATCTGAATAAACGACATGCCAAATGGGTTGAATTTATTGAATCTTTTCCATACATCATTCAATATAAAAAGGGTAAAGATAATGTTGTTGTTGATGCTCTTTCTAGAAAAAATGTTGTTGACACAATTTGTCCGTGTAACAAACCCTAGGTCCCTTGCCCAGACTAAGCACATGCACAAGAACGAGATCATATCACCAAGATCAGACTGAAGCACAAGGGACCAGTCCTTTGAAGGATCAGTGTACAGATCAAGAAGACCGAGAAGAGCCAGAAGAGCAAGTTGACGCTAAGGAAAGAACCTCCTTCGCCGTGCAGGCGAGCATAGCAAGGATGGGGTTACCCCCGGAAGCAAGCCTTCGAGTCGTCCCGGTAGTTCTGTCGGGGCTTTCGGAGGTAGAACCACTATACCGCACCACCTCATCACGACGCACGTCGTCGATCAGTGCGGTGTCAAGCTCCAAAGTGACTAAGTGTATGCTACTTGCCGCATGGCAGCCACTTCATACAGAAAATACCTCCAACCGATACCCATCTTGAGACGTGTCAAGCAAGCAGGCGTGAAGTTGGCAAAACAGCCTGGCAGGGCCTGCTGGGCGAGTTGTGACGTGACGTTGAGTGGTGCATTTAATGCGCTCTGTCAGCGTATAGAGTTATGTATGATAGCATTGTTTGCTATCTAATCAGTGCATAATCTCTTATTTGCCACAGTGGTGACACCTTAATCTACAAAAGGAGGCCCAAGGCAACCGTAGAAGGGGTTGGCTAATCCACACCCTCACGCACTCATACGCGCGTTGTCGTTCTCGCCCCAAGGCAAACCTGCCGGGCAAGCGTGTTGCGCTCACCATGATTTTTCCACCATCAATCCACCAAAGCAGGAGTACGGTGTTACGCCTCATGGCGGCCCGAACCTGGGTAAAGACTCCTGCATGATCTCTGTCATGCTGTTCTACGCTCTTTCGCTCTTTGTGGAATGTGCCATCCCCCGGCGAACCAAATATGGACTCTTGATCCCATAGGTGGCCGTGGTTTCCCACGACATCTTTGCCACGCCAAGTAGGGGGATCACTTGCACGAACCTGAAAGCATGAGCAGCTCGTCATCTTCATCACCAGTTTCATCATTGATGTCTCCATCAACTATGGTGCCCAAGAAGAATCCCGGTGCCTCAGCTCACCAGTCCACCTCGAAGGCTCCGCCGCCCGCGGCCCCCAACATCGTAGGGAATGCGGAGGCACACGAGGATGTGGGTGCTGCGGGGGATGCAGTCGAATCAGACGGTGTTGTCACCACCTCCCCCGCGGCCGAAGCAGGAGCGGGAGGCACCACAGGAGAGCAGCATCAGAAGCATCCCAGTGGTCATGCTCCATGAGGTACGAATGATGGGGTTATTCCGTCTGTACCTCTTCCCATTGCCGAAGGGCACAACCACAGTGGTGGCACCCGGTCTGGGGCGAATCGGCACCCTCCGGCCGCCCCCACCACGGGTGCGGCTGCAGGGCGGGCGCCTCCCCCGAAGCGGGTTGACCCAGCCACTATGCCCAATAGAGCCACTGGCCCTCAAGCGCCTTCACCGTGTCGCCATACCATCCAAGTGGATGGTTCGCAACAGCGAAGGCGCGAAGTAGTCGCCACTGGCACCGTTAGATGCCGGGCAACGATACGATCTACATCATCATCACCAATAGCAAGCACCGCTAAGGAGGCCATGGCGCGGGCCCAGCTGTTGTTGAGGTTCCCACCGGCGGCCGATCAGATGGATGAATGGAGAGCCACAATTCAGAGTCTGATTGGCTTCACCAAGGCTGGGGGCTCACATCTTGCTTTGTGTAGGTACGAGGGACTCGCGCTGCTGGCCCCCATCCAGTAGGAGGCTACGCGCGAGTCCCTCGTACCTACACAAAGCAAATAACTCCTCGCAACCAACGTGAATAGGGGTTGTCAATCCCTTCACGGTCACTTACGAGAGTGAGATCTGATAGAGATGATAGATAATATTTTTGGTATTTTTGATATAAAGATGCAAGGTAAAATAAAAGGCAAAGTAAAAAAGAAAAGCAATAATAAAGTGATGGAAGATTGATATGATGAGAATAGACCCAGGGGCCATAGGTTTCACTAGTGGCTTCTCTCAAGAGCATAAGTATTCTACGGTGGGTGAACAAATTACTGTTGAGCAATTGACAGAATTGAGCATAGTTATGAGAATATCTAGGTATGATCATGTATATAGGCATCACGTCCGAGACAAGTAGCCCGACTCCTGCCTGCATCTACTACTATTACTCCACTCACCGACCTCTATCTAGCATGCATCTAGAGTATTAAGTTAATGAAAACAGAGTAACGCCTTAAGCAAGATGACATGATGTAGAGGGATAAATTCATGAAATATGATAAAAACCCCATCTTGTTATCCTTGATGTCAACAATACAATACGTGCCTTTCTTCCCCTACTGTCACTGGGAAAGGACACCGCAAGATAGAACCCAAAGCTAAGCACTTCTCTCATTGCAAGAAAAACCAATCTAGTAGGGCAAACCAAACTGATAATTCGAAGAGACTTGCAAAGATAACCAATCATACATAAAAGAATTCAGAGAAGATTCAAATATCGTTTATAGATAATCTTGATCATAAACCCACAATTCATTGGTCTCAACAAGCACACCGCAAAAAGAAGATTACATCGAATTGATCTCCACGGGAGAGGGGGAGAACATTGTATTGAGATCCAAAAAGAGAGAAGAAGCCATCTAGCTACTAACTATGGACCCGAAGGTCTGAGGTAAACTACTCACACTTCATCGGAGGGGCTATGGTGATGATGTAGAAGCCCTCTGTGGTGGATTCCACTTCTGGTGGAGCTCCGGAACAGGCCCCAAGATGGGATCTCGTAGGTACAGAAGGTTGCGGCAGTGGAATTAGGTTTTTGGCTCCGTATCTGATCGTTTGGGGGTACGTAGGTAAATATAGGAGGAAGGAGTACGTCGGTGGAGCAAAGGGGGCCCACGAGGCGGGGGCGCCTCCACCCTCGTGGGCCGCCTCCCTCCTTTCTTGACGGAGGGTCCAAGTCTACTGGATCATATTTTTTTGAGAAAATCACGTTCCCGAAGGTTTCATTCCGTTTGGACTCCGTTTGATATTCCGTTTCTTCGAAACACTGAAATAGGCAAAAAACAGCAAATCTGGGCTAGGCCTCCGGTTAATAGGTTAGTCCCAAAAGTAATATAAAAGTGGAAAATAAAGCCCAATATGGTCCAAAACAGTAGATAATATAGCATGGAGCAATCAAAAATTATAGATACGTTGGAGACGTATCAACCGCCGTCGGACCAATGGGTGTGATGGCCCCGACGTCGACGAGCCTGCGCTCGAGGATGGCGGGGGCCTGCCTTTCAAGGTTGGGTGCCCTGGCTTTACTATACGGCAAGTCCGTTGGCCATCCACTCGCACATTCAAGCTAGAGATACCCGAGAAGTATGATGGGAGGCTGAACCCAGCAGAGTTCTTGAGCATCTACACCATCGTGGTTCAAGCTGCCGGGGGAAGAGATGAGAAGGTGTTCTCCAACTACTTCCGTTTGGCACTCAAGTCCAATGTGAGGTCTTGGCTGATGCACCTGTCAGAGAACTACATTTTGTCATGGGCTGACCTGTGCCATGAGTTCATTGGCACCTTCACGGACGTCCATCAAGAACCAGGACGGCCCAGCGACTTGCAGCTTCTCCAACAGAAAGAAGGAGAGACTCTACAGGAATATCCCAAATATCCACCCGACGGCTGTGATAGCTGCCTTCCAATCCAATGTGCGCAACCGCAGGATACGTTCCAAGATGAATGTGCGGTTGCCCCAGACTGTGAAGGAGCTTTACACCTTTGGACAAATGTGCTCGGGTGGAGGAGGGAAGGAAACTCCTTGGAGAGGAAGGTTGCATCGACATCGACTCAGAGGATGACGATGAAACCACCGGTCAAAAGAAGAAGAACAAGAAGCGCAACTAGAGGCGCAAGTATAAGGCAGTGATGACCGTCAAAAGATCGGGCATGCTTAGTACCAGCAAGAAGGCTAAGGCCGAATCCCCCGGCAAGGAAGTTGATGCGTGCACTGATTGCCGGGAGGCTGCGGCTGCCTAGAGGGCTACAAAAGGTGATGGGTTGTACTGCAAGATTCATCGGACCGAACGCCACGATCTCCAAGAGTGTCATCAACTTGAGCAGTTAGTCAAGAGGCAGAGGTTTGAATATGAAAAGCGTGATAAGGAAAGAGGCAAGGAAAGAGGCAGAGGTAGAGTTGAGCAGTTAGCGGGAAGTGTTGGTGTCAAAACCAGCGTATCTCGGGTAGGGGGTTCCAAACTATGCGTCTAAGGTTGATGGTAACAGGAGACGCGGGAAACAATGTTTACCCAGGTTCATGCCCTCTCTATGGAGGTAATACCCTACTTCCTGCTTGATTGATCTTGATGAAAATGAGTATTACAAGAGTTGATCTACCACGAGATTGTAATGGCTAGAACCCTAGAAGTCTAGCCTGTATGACTGTATATGTTTCTGGACTAAGCCCTCCGGTTTATATAGACACCGGAGGGAACTAGGGTTGTACAAAGTCAGTTACAGAGAAAGGAATCTTCATATTTGGTCGCCAAGCTTGCCTTCCACGCCAAGGAGAGTCCTACCCTGACACGGGAGAAAGTCTTTGGTCTTGTATCTTCACAGCCCACTAGTCTGGCCCATGTCCAACAGGCCGGACGCCCGAGGACCCCTTAGTCCAGGACTCCCTCAGTAGCCCCTGAACCAGGCTTCAATGACGAGGTGTCTGGCGCGCAAATTGTCTTCGGTGTTGCAAGGCGGGTCTTCCTTTCCGAATACTCCAGGATAGTCTTTGGACGCAACGAACGTGTCTGGATCTGCAACACAAGTACCACACAGACAATCGTAGAGAGTATAATATTTCACGAGTCCAATCTGCAGACAAGTTTTCGTAACGTGACATTACGCTTGCCCAGTCATTATTTTGAACCGTTTATGTCCTGCCGTTCCTTGTTTCGAGTCGAGGTTTTTATTGGCACGTCTTGTCGAGGCAGAGATCATGTTCCCTTAGCGCGGGATTCTCATTAATACGAGCATGGGTAACCCAACCGTTCCATTGGAAAAATCCCTTAGGAATAGGCAGATTTTCAAGCTTAGGAGGAGGCGCTCGATACACGTTGCCTTTATCAAGGAGCCAAGGGTCGTCTTTATTTATGCCAAACTTCTCCTCAGCCTCCCCAACCTCGAGTTCTAGCACCCAAGGTTCGACTCCATTGCTTTAAGCTTCCCAGTCATGTCCGGACCCAGCCCTCAGGGCCGATGGGCGGCTTCCTCTGTCACAGAGGAGGACATTGCGAAGCTTCCGGTAGCCAGATACCTAACCGCGGAAATCCCCCAAAGGCTTTCTGCTCAGGGACAGGTTATTCCGACTCCCAGATCCGGCGAGAGGATCGTATTCATCTCTCACTTCCTCTGTAGGTTAGGGTTTGCTCTCAACCCCTTCGTCCGGGGGCTCATGTTTTTATTACGGAATAGATTTTCACGATCTAGCCCCAGATTCTTTCCTTCACGGTTCGGTGTTCATCATTACGTGTGAGGCCTTTCTCCGAATTCCCCTACACCGCGGCCTATGGCTTAAGACCTTTAGTGTGAGGCCAAAGGTGGTTGACGGGAAACAGGCAGAGTGCGGCGGCGCCGTAGTGAGGAAGCTTACCAATGCTCTTTGGCCAAAAGGTTCTTTCACCAGAACTTCCAACCAATGGCAGTGGGAGTGGTTTTACATCACAGAACCCCATGGTACCAAGTGGGCAGCTATACCTGCGTTCCATTTGGGCCCTCCGTTACAGATTGTATCATGGATTAATAAGGGGCTGGACTGGGGATCAGTTGATGAAGTACAGACTCTGCAGAGCCGCATCCGAACCCTCCTTGAGAGGGACATCGATCTTGTCAACGTGATTCATGTAATGCTAGTCCGACGAGTCATGTCATGCTAGTGTAGGCCTCTTCGCATGTGGGAGTTCAATCCAGAAGGACCACGAACCCTCCAACACTTCTTTGGCACCACACACAAAGGGATGTGGAAGTTGTTTTTCAGGAAACGAAAATAATGGCCGGACACCACCGAGGACGTCGGCCTTGACAGCAACCATCCAGATACCTCGGTAAGCGCTCAACTCCTGAAAACTTTATAGTTATGTATGCCGCAATGCAATACTGAGTAAAACTTATCGTTTTACAGGGCTGGATAGAGAAAGCGGAGCGAATCAGGTGTTCGCCCCCCTCCCTGAAGACTCGGCAGATCCCGTATTAACAAGGATGCTGGCCCCGGCACCATATCAGACGCCTATGAAGGAGGACAAGGCGGAGAGGGGGAGGGACAGAGGTGGCCTCCATTCCGAAGGTATATCAGACATTATGTTCGGGGGAATCAAAATTCCATCATCCGAAGACAAGGGAGAAGTCAACATCTCTTCTCCCCATGGTAAGAAAAGGGCCGCCTCCGAAGATTGGGAGGAAAAGGCTCCTAAGCGAGGCAAGAGGCCCCTGTCAGGCGGCTCGGGCTTGGAGGACGACATCATCGCGTAGTGCCACAGTGAGGTCAAGCCTTTAGCCAAATCGTAAGTGAACAAGGGTATTTTAAACATATCCCGTTCCCTTCCTGTGACTGAGGTAACATCTAGAATATTTTTTTTACAGCTCATCACACAATCTTCAACAATCCTCTTCCTCGGGGGACCTTCTCCCAGAGATGATGGAGAGCGATACGCCTCCACCGGTCTCCTCGCCCAATAGGGCGGACGACTTTGAGGTGTCATCGCGGAGGGTCTCTCCTGATCAACAAATGGTGCGAGGGGTGGTGAAGACACAACCCGAAGGTAATACTTCGGTAGCCCAGAGCCCGGGGGCCAATGATAAAGGCCCCGGACTGTCCAGCTTTCAGCCGGAGATGACTCTAGGGGCGGATAAACGAATCCCTTCCAAGGGAGGCCATAATCGTACCGAAGCTTCCGGAGGTCCAGAAGCACCGGATATATTGACGAGCATGTTGCGACAGGCGTCCGTCTCGGGGAAGCATCGTACCTTGATGGGTACGGTGGTTGAAAAGGTTCTGTCCGCGAGAAGCGTATTAAATGAAGCCTGCACAAGCCTCCTAAGAGGCTTCAAGGTTTGTACTGTAAAATATCCGATTGTGTTTTATTCACAAACTGCACCTGTGTATACGTAGTAGCCCCTGAGACTCGGATTGGCTTCCCGAGGGAGGCGATTAGAGGATCAAAAAGATATGTCCAGGAAATAATATGATAAATTGAAATGCAGGCTTTCACTTCCCTGGCGTCCGCCCAGACTACAGAAGTTGCCGATCTGCAACGGAAGCTTGATGTGGTGGAAGATGACCTTACGCTTATCAACAGGCGTCTTGATGAGTCGCAAGGTATGTGTTTGGGGCAGTCCTTACAAGCACATGCTTTGTAATATAAGCATAATGCAAAATATTGTATATTGAAATATGCATGACTGCATATGGTGCCGCTGCGGTTGAGATCCTTCGGGCTGAGCTGGCCCGGGCAAAGGAGCAGGTCCGGATTGGTAATGCGGCTGCCGAGGAGGCCTCTGCCGAGTTAAAGGTCGAGCAGGCTACTCGACGCCAATGCGAGGAGAGAATATCCACGATGACGCGTGAGCTAAACAACGCTGCTAGCCGCTGTGAAATCCTCGAGAAGGATAATAATGCCAAAACGGCTGGTCTTGATAAGGCCTTACGAGAGGTAAAAGAGGCGCGGTCGGAATCTAGAGCGGCCCGGAAGGAGATCCGATAGGCTGGGGAGGTCGCGGCTGGTAAGCCCTTTTTATTGCAAACTAAGTTCGGCGATCCGAATTATGCTCCACTTAATCAGGTGTGGAGTTCTCCAGACGCGTTATTGGACCTGCCGAAGAGTGCTTCCGAGGCGGCGCAGTTTTACCAAGCGCAAGAAGGGTATGCAACGGAGAAACTTTTCTGGTCGCAGTTCGGTGCGTCAAAACGCCCACTGCTGCTGAATGAACAGATGACCCAATGGGCCGAGCTCCATAGACTATCCAGTTCTGCCATGAAGGACACCGTGACCGGGCTGTGGTTGAACGAGCCAATTCCGGATAGTTATTTCTGTTTGGTGCGGCGACTTGCTGATGCGGTGCCGCGTATCGACGTCGTTAAGCGGTCGGCGTGCATTGAAGGTGCACAGATGGCTTTTGCCCGTGTCAAGACATACTGGGCGAAGATGAAGGCCATAGATGTTGCCGAGAAGGGTCCACCCAAGGGCAAGGACCATCACGCACCAGAGCATTATTTCGAGGATGTTCTGGAGGGTGCCCGCTTGATAGAGGGTCAATGCTCGAAAAATATGATATTCGAGTGAAATATATGGAAATTTTGTAAAAGAAAATATTTGTAATAAGGCTATTCTTTATAGTTTCGTTTGAAACTTTTGTTCCTCCTGTGCGGCCGTTTTTGTATTAATCTGAAAGTTTTCCAGTCGTCGGCTTCAGCCCCCTCGCATAAAGTGTGGGGGTGTTCGGAAAAGCATTTGATCACTCTTAACCCAATGTCCTGGTCCTTTAAGGAGGTGTCAATGCGGTGAACTAGGCAATCAGACTATAGGGCGTTAACACTTTCACTTAGCCATAGGAGTTTTATGGGGGGGGGGGACTATGATATAGCCCCTGGTATGTATACCGCTTATTCCAATATGGTGTGTTACATGTATGACCTGAAGAAAAAGGTCCTTCGTATAACACGGAGGGAATCGCGAAAGATTCCGATAAGTCATCGAGTGGTTGACCAGCTCTCGTCACATCATGATAGTCAGTTTTCGGCTTTCTCTACTGAGGTGCTTGACCAGATGAACCGGAAGCACAATCACAGTAGTTCTCCCTTTACTACCCTAGCCGATAGAGCGGAATGTAAGGTAGCAAGCACAGGACCTGGGCAATTGACCCAAGACATGATTCGGAGCTGATGCCTACAAGGCCAAACTCGCGACGCCGAAGTACGCTATAAAGCAGTTCGGACTTGTCGGCAACTCATTTGTTCCCATACCGATCCCCTGGCAAGTTATGCCGAGGTATATGTGAAACAACCGCAGGAGCCGAATTCAGTTTTTTTTGAAAAAAAAAACAAATATTGGATGCGGATTATGTTTACTCGGACCTGAGTGATATGCCAATATTTATATTATAGATAACAAAGCCGCAACACCAGCTATTTGACATGCTCGGGGTCGAAGGTGGAGAAGAAAGGCACATTACAGGCTCGAAATAAAGAGTGCGGTCTACAAAAAGTTACTTTGGACCTCCTATCGCACGTCTGTGCTGCCTGTCCTCGGAGAGGGGATTACTTGAATGAAATAGCCCTTAGGTGAGTGTATGAATCCGAACTCCTATGGAGTCCATTGAGATGATTAGCCTTTTGCGTCACCTGTGGTAAAGGATAATGAAAAATAAAGGGTAATTAAAAAAGAAAAAAGGTTATGGGAGTTCTTGCAGGCTCGTCCGTATTGTGCTTCCGTTGATGCCCAGGGTATCTTAAGTGCATAGTTATGTATCCGCGATACAGGTTTCACAGGTATATGAAGTGGGCGGCGGAAGCCGAACTGCTATGTCCGCTCCGGAATTGGCCGGTCCTGTTGAATGGAGACCGGTGGCTTAATGTCCAGCAAGGTGTGTGGTTTAATGAGACAACGTTCTACTTCGGCTAAGATCGTCATAGTATGATCTTCAGTCCGGGGGGAGTGCTTCTCCTGCTCCCTTTTAGTGTTGCGTGTCACGTATAACATGTTCACAGTTTTTACTTCGGGGGGAAATTGCTTTTGACCCCTGGTATTTGGCTGGTGAGTCTCTGCGTCGTTGCTATCCTCGGGTGGCCTCCTCCCCTTGCGTTCGGTGTTGAGCTTGCCGGCCTGCTTGAAGACCCAACAGCTTCTGTTGGTATGATTAGCTGGCTTATCGGGGTGGCCATGAATCTGGCAGGGTCGGTCCAATATCTTGTCTAAATTAGATGGTTCGTCTCTGTTTGCCTTGAATTGCTTTTTTCCATTGACCAGGTTTGGGACCGCTGAATCCAGCGTTGACCAATGTGTCGCGCGCTCTGTCATTATCATTGCAACGTTCGTGCTTGCTGCTCCATGGCTTGCCGTTGCCGTCTCGGACTTCAGAAGTGCCCGGATCGCTGGTGCTGTTACTTTTACGAGCGAGCCAGGTGTCTTCTCCCGCGCAAAAGGACATTAGAGCGGTAAGGGCTGACATGGATTTTTGTTTTTGTTGACCGAGGTGGTGGACAAGGCACTCGTCCCAGACACTGTGTTTGAAGGCCGCTAGGGCTTCCGCGTCCGGACAGTCGATGATTTGGTTCTTTTTAACTAAGAACCTAGTCCAGAGCTTCCTGGCTGACTCTCCGGGCTGCTGGACAATGCGACTTAAGTCATCGGCATCTGGTGGCTGGACATACATAACTTGGAAGTTATCGCGTAAGGCGTCTTCCAAGTCCTTTTAGCTGCATAGAGTTTTCTGGCAGACTGTTTAACCAGTACCGAACTGGTCCTTTGAGTTTTAATGGCAGGTATTTGATGGCGTGAAGATCATCTCTGCGGGCCATGTGGATATGGAGGAGGAAATCCTTGATCCATACCGCGGGATCGATTGTTCCATCGTATGATTCAATATTCATGGATTTAAACCCATCTGGGAATTCGTGCTCCATTACCTCGTCTGTGAAGCAAAGAGGATGTGTGGCCCCTCTATATTGGGCCACACTACGACGTAGCTCCGATCGAGTCCGTCTGCGGTTTTCGGCCTGGGCGTGACTAGGCTTGTCGCGACCGAGTAGATAGTCGTCGATGTGCGTCGGGGCACGTCCTCGTGATCCATAGATCGATCTAGTATGTCTTGCTCTGCTGTCCAGGCCCTGTCGGAGGTCATATGTATAACCCTGAGCTGTTTTATCTCTGCCTTTACGGTGAGGTGGGGTGGGCTGGTGTTTGGCTTGAGTTGCCATTCTGTTGTGACCGCGTTGTGGTCGATTAGCTGCATTGTGTCATGATGGTATGGGCGTCGGCACCTGCTACCTCTTGAGCTTGCGTTGGATTTCCCCGAAGAGGAAAGGATGATGCAGCAGAGTAGCGTAAGTATTTCCCTCGGTTTCTGAGAACCAAGGTATCAATCCAGTAGGAGGCCACGCGCAAGTCCCTCGTACCTACACAACACAAAGAGCTCAACGCAACCAACGCG
Source organism: Aegilops bicornis (assembly GCA_021605145.1). Lineage (NCBI taxonomy): Eukaryota > Viridiplantae > Streptophyta > Magnoliopsida > Poales > Poaceae > Aegilops > Aegilops bicornis. Next base: position 305,881,590 of record CM038671.1, on the reverse strand, counting down.
ATTAGGGGTTGTCAATCCCTTCACTGTCACTTACGAGAGTGAGATCTGGTAGAGATGATAGATAATATTTTTGGTATTTTTGATATAGAGATGCAAAGTGAAAAATAAAAGGCAAAATAAAAAAGCAAAGTAAAAATAAATTGATGGAGATTGATATGATGAGAATAGACCCGGGGGCCATAGGTTTCACTAGTGGCTTCTCTCGAGAGCATAAGTATTCTATGGTGGGTGAACAAATTACTGTTGAGCAATTGACAAAATTGAGCATAGTTATGAGAATATCTAGGTATGATCATGTATATAGGCATCACGTCCGAGACAATTAGACCAAAACGATTCTGCATCTACTACTATTACTCCACTCATCGACCGCTATCCAGCATGCATCTAGAGTATTAAGTTAAAAACAGAGTAACGCCTTAAGCAAGATGACATGATGTAGAGAGATAAATTCATGCAATATGAAATAAAACCCATCTTGTTATCCTCGATGGCAACGATACAATACTTGCCTTGATGCCCCTTCTATTACTGGGAAAGGACACCGCTAGATCGAACCCAAAGCTAAGCACGTCTCCCATGGCAAGAAAAAACAATCTAGTAGGCCAAACCAAACTGATAATTCGAAGAGACTTGCAAAGATAACCAATCATACATAAAAGAATTCAGAGAATATTCAAATATTATTCATAGATAGACTTGATCATAAATCCACAATAAATCGGTCTCAACAAACACACCGCAAAAAGAAGACTACATCGAATAGATCTCCACGAGAGAGGGGGAGAACATTGTATTGAGATCCAAAAAGAGAGTAGAAGCCATCTAGCTACTAACTATGGACCCGAAGGTCTGAGGTAAACTACTCACACTTCATCGGAGGTGCTAGGATGATGTAGAAGCCCTCCGTGATGACGGCCTTCTCGTGGAGCTCCTAACAGGCCCCAAGATGGGATCTCGTGGATCTGAGAAAGTTGCGGCGGTGGAATTAGGTTTTGGCTCCATATCTAGTCGTTTGGGGTGCATGAGGTATATATAGGAGGAAGGAGTACGTCGGTGGAGCAACCAGAGGCCCACGAGGCAGGGGGCGCGCCCTAGGGGGGTGGGCGCGCCCCCCACCCTCGTGACTGCCTATTTTGTTCCTTAGAGCACGGTCCAAGTCTCCTGGATCACGTTCGGTGAGAAAATCACGTTCCCGAAGGTTTCATTCCATTTGGACTCCGTTTGATATTCTGTTTCTTCGAAACACTGAAATAGGCAAAAAACAGCAATTCTGGGTTGGGCCTCCGGTTAATAGGTTAGTCCCAAAAATAATATAGAAGTGGAAATTAAAGCCCAATATAGTCCAAAACAGTAGATAATATAGTATGGAGCAATCAAAAATTATAGATATGTTGGAGACGTATCAACACCTCATCACCGAACTGAGGTAGCAATTGGCGCTTCAGATAGTTATTAGCTGGGCCACTAAGGTCATATCCCTTGGCGGCTAGGACTTCAGTCCATCTATCATTGAGCAGATCATGGTCAGCTTGAAGCTGCTGCTGCTTCTTTTTCAGGCTCCTTGCAGTGGCTCTTAGCCGGCATTTAAAGCGCTCCTGTTCGAGGGGTTCCTCAGGCATGATGAAAAACTCATTGTCAAGGCTCTCCTCATCCTCGGAGAGCGGAAGATAGTTAATGTCCTCCGAGTCTTCATGTATGGCCTGTTCCTCAGGGCTAGCATGCCCGTCTTCCCGGTCGTCCTGTTCGTTGGGATCTTCTCTGTCTTCGGCACCGTCCGGAGCGTGATCGTCTCATGTATCGGTGTTGTTGTCCTTGCTGCGGCGGGATTTTGAGCGGCGCCGCTGACGCATGCGCTTTGGTTGTGTCTTGGGAGGCTTGTACTCGACTGGCTGTTCCTTGTCCTCGCTGCTATTTTCTTTGGGGTGCATCCACCATGTATACGTCGTACGACGAAGTGGCCGTCCAGTGTCCGGTAAATGGCGGGTTTTGGCCATGCTCCTTATCTGCATCGTCGTCCATACCGTCGATGTCTTCGGAGCCATAATCGAGCATGTCGGTTAAATCCTCGACAGTGGCTATGTAGTGGGTGGTGGGTGGGAAGCGAAATTCCCCGTCACCAGCCTCTAGTTTGAACCGGATATAGTTTGGCTGTGAGTCCCCCGCTAAGGACAGATTTCATAATGAGTTTAACACATCGCTTAAAGGTGAGTGCCAGATGACGTCTGCGGCGCTGAACTCGAAGATCGATAACTGATCAAGTTCAGTGTTCGCTGACGCACATGGTTCGGAACTTATAGCCGGAGACGAGTCCGGAGTTCCGGTGACACATATATCACATGAGGTTAAGTCTGTGTGCGGCTCCAATGCCGCGGAATCTGTGGCCTCTGTGGCGGGTTTGAGATTCCCGTCCTCGAATGGCTCGGTCTGCTCTGGATCTATGGCCGGAGCGGTTACAGGTGCAATTTCCTGAGTATGGTTCGATGACAGATTTAAGTGATGTTCATCGTAGGGATAGGGAGAGGCTGCCGTGGTCTCAAATCCGTCGAAAATCAAGTCTCCGCGGATGTCCGCGACATAGTTCAAGCTCCGAAATCTGACACGATGGCTAGGGGCGAAGCTGTCGATTTGCTCCAGATGGCCAAGCGAGTTGGCCCGCAGTGCGTAGCCGCCGAACACGAAGATCTGTCTGGGGAGGAAGGCTTCCCCTTGGACAACATCGTTGTGGACGATTTAAGGAGCCATCGAACCTTTTGGGGACGGCACAGTGGAACTCTCAATGAAAGCACCAATGTCGGTGTCAAAACCGGCGGATCTCGGGTAGGGGGTTCCGAACTGTGCGTCTAAGGACGATGGTAACAGGGGACGGGGGAAAAATGTTTACCCAGGTTCGGGCCCTCTTTATGGAGGTAATACTCTACTTCCTGCTTGATTGATCTTGATGAATATGAGTATTACAAGTGTTGATCTACCAGGAGATCGTAATGGCTAGAACCATAGAAGTATAGCCTGTATGACTGTATATGTTTCTGGACTAAGCCCTCCGGTTTATATAGACACCGGAGGGAACTAGGGTTGTAAAAAGTCGGTTACAGATAAAGGAATCTTCATATTTGGTCGCCAAGCTTGCGTTCCACGCCAAGGAGAGTCCTATCCGTACACGAGAGAAAGTCTTCGGTCTTGTATCTTCACAGCCCATTAGTCCGGCCCATGTCCAACAGGCCGGACGCCCGAGGACCCCTTAGTCCAAGACTCCCTCAAGAGGGGCCGAGGCGGTGAAGCAAATCGCCCCGGCATGGCTTTTCGGAACCAAGGAAAACCTGCAAGGGGCCGAGAGAAGGGAGGTTGCAATGATGAGAGTGATGATGGAGGGGATGAAGAGCAAACCAGTGTGTAGGAATTCCAGAAGGCCACTGACGCCCTATGCATTGACGGGGGTGCATCTTTGCACTCCTCTCACCGCCAACTTAAATGGTGGGCGCGTGAGGTCAATGCCGTGGAGCCAGCGGTAGAGTCTCGGAAGCCGCTCAAATGGTCACGCACGCCCATCATCTTTGACGAAGAGGACTATTCTGACCGCACCACCGCGGTAGGGTGTTAGCCGTTGTTGAACTCTCCAACAATTCGCAATCTCAAAGTCACAAAGATGTTGGTTGACGGCAGGGCAGGCTTGAATGTGATTTCCCCAAAGGTTATCAGCAGGCTTTAGATAGCGGAGGAAGAGCTAAAGGTCTCGGGCATGTTTCAAGCAGTCAATGCCGGCAGGAGTCATCCTAAGGGAAAGATCACGTTGCCAGTGACATTTGGGGGGGGGGGGGGTTGAACTACCGGACTGAGAAGGTTGTGTTTGATGTGGTCGATCTCCCCCTACTGTACAATGGGATCCTTGGACACCCAGCTCTGGCAAAATTCATGGCGGCATCCCACTATGCCTACAACACTTTGAAGATGCCAGGGCCTCTAGGAGTCATTTCCATTCCGTCAGATGAGAAAGACGCAATCATTTGCGTGGAAAAGATGTACCGGGATGCAGTCGCGGTAGAGGTCGCGGCAGCTGCAGGCCCCACCAAGGAGAGCAAAGGGAAGTAGAAGGATAGCAGGGACACCAGCAAGGAATCCTGGAAGCGTACCTCATCGGAGTGTGCTACGCCTGTTGATGACTAGCCGGAGAGTTCCAATAGCAAGAGATCGAAGGTTGCTGCACCACATGTGAAAAAGGTCCCGGAAGGGCTGGCTGGCGTTGATGGTACCTTCACTATCAGCGCCGCCATTGATGACAAATAGGAAAGCGCGCTCGTTGCCTTCCTGCGGGCGAATATCAATGTGTTTGCCTGGCAACCATCTGATATCCCCGGTGTTCCCAGGGGGTAATCGAGCACCACCTTGCTGTCTGCCCACATGCCCGACCCGTCAAGCAGAAGGTTAGAAAGCAGGCCTTGGAGAGGCAGCAGTTCATTGCCGAAGAGATTAAGAAGCTTGAGGTAGCTGGTCTAGTTAGAGGAGTATTGTATCCAACATGGTTAGCAAATCCAGTAGTCGTACGCAAGGCTAACGGAAAATGGAGGCTTTGCATAGATTTCACATATCTCAACAAGGCTTGCCCGAATGACCCATTTCCCTTGCAGCGCATCGACTAGATTCTGGACTTCACTTCAGCTTGTGATTTGCTCTCCTTTCTGGATGCATACTCTGGGTATCATCAGATCTTCATGTCCAAGGAAGACAAAGAGAAGACCTCATTCATCACCCCATGTGGTACGTACTGCTTTCTGCGCATGCCTTTCGGGTTAAAGAGTGTCAGGTCCACTTTTGTGAGGGCAGTCCCGATTCGTTTTGAACCGCAGTTGCACATAAACATTGAGCCTTATATGGATAACATTGTGGTCACGATTTAGAGGAGACGTTTGCGAACCTGCGCAAGATCAACTTGAAGCTAAATCCGGAGAAGTGTGTGTTTGGCGTTCCCTCCGCCAAGCTACTTGGGTTCTTCGTGTCCCATCGTGGGATCGAAGGCAACCCCGACAAGATCAAGGCTATCGACCAAATCCAGGCACCCGGGACAGTCAACGTTGTGAGGCGTCTGACAGGGTGCGTTGCCGCACTTAGCATGTTCATCTCCAAATCTGCCGAGTGCGCCCTACCGTTCTTCAAAATTTTGAAGAAGGCAGGGCCAATGAAGTGGAACCCAGAAGCAGACGCATAATTACAGGATTTGAAGACCTACTTGTCCTTTGTGCCCACTTTGGTTGCCCCCAAACGACAAGAGCCGTTGCTGCTATACTTAGCGGCAACTAATCAAGTGGTTAGTGCAGCCCTAGTGGCACGGCAGGAAGTAGAGGAAAGAAGAGCACGGAAGCAGGGGCAAACCCAAGGACGCGGCAAGGAAGAAAGTGGTGCGGCGCCAGTATAGTTCATCAGTTCCCTATTATAGGGGGCTAGATCGAGGTACTGTGGTGTGCAAATTTGATTTTTGGCCTCATCATGGCCTTAAGGAAACTGCGCCACTACTTCCAAGCCCATGAGATTACGGTTGTCACCCGCATTCTGCTGTAAAGGATACTCCTAAACCCTCAGGCTACCAGTAGTATAGTGGAGTGGGATTTGGAGTTATTCAGCTTTGACCCAGCAATTCAGAGCAGACCATTGGCAGAGTTTATTGCAGAATGGACGCCAACCCCTGATGAAGAAGTGCTGGAAACAGTTACCCCCGGCAAGGAAGCACCCCAATTATGAATTATGTATTTCGATGGTGCATCTTGATAACCCAGAAGTATAGGGGATCAATTGTAGCTGTCGGCATTCTAGGAACGGGGGTCCCCAGACTTGCCTGCCTGCGGCCTGCGGCGTGGCTCAAAGGAGGCCCGGGACAGCCCATCTTCATCAACACAAGATCAAGACCCTCGCGAGGGGCCAAGCCTCGCGGGGCGGACGACCAGGAGCTTCCTCAGCACGGCCTCGTCGGGCTGGCTCATGAGAAGGCAGAGAGTTCAAGGCAGGGTACCTCGCGAGGTGCCCATGACGCAAGCCATGACGACCAAGGGCGCCAGTCGGGCGCCAGCCACAAGGCGCGTCCTCCTTTCCTCTTTGGTGCAAAGGGAGCAAGCGCAGCAAGAGCATCAAGCAAAGGCATCCGTTTGGTGCAACAAGACCGAGACCAGCCCCAACGGCTGGAAGGGAGTCACCGTGGAGCCCAAGCAAAGGCGTCATCACGTAGCCTTTGGCAGGCGAGGACCAACTTTAGTCAGGATAAGTGTACCCGCTGTTCCCCTTCAAAATGGCCAATCGTTGGCGCCCTTCCCGCTCAATATTTGGAAAGAGGCCCAGGGCCTTCGTCTATATAAGTAGAGCTAGCCACCATAGTAGAGAGGGTGGGCATTTGGAATCCAGAGAGAGAGATAGAGACCCGATCCTCAAGCTAGAGCGACGGAACACCACCTAGCAGTTCATCACACCCACCAAGAACAGACCCTCGCGAGGTTGTTCTTCCCTGTACTGTTCCTCATCAGCCCAAGAGGCAATCCACCACACCACAAACTAGAGTAGGGTATTACACCACAACGGTGGCCCGAACTAATATAAATCTCGTGTCTCCTGTGCTGTTATGTTTAGTAGTTTAGGTCCCTGCGATTCGGCGAGGTACGAGACGGTGGAGGGTTCGATCTCCGCGCGCACCCCAGAGTTCGAACCTTAAGGGTCTGCCGGAACCCGAAATCCGACATTTGGCGCGCCAGGTAAGGGTGCGCCGGAATCTGCCTTTCGTCGCCTCGTTCTTCCCCGACCACCGCAACCATGTTCGACGCTTCGTTGGCCCGCGCCAGCGCCGAGCCGCTTCGCCTCCCGTGGTCGCCCAGACGGCTCCCGTCGGTGGGCGTCTCGTCGTTCCCGTCACCTGCCGTCAACGCCGCCATCGGCCCGGCGGGAACGAGCATCAAGCGCCGCCCCAGCACTCCGTCCATGAGGCGGGACGGCCGCACCGCCACGCCGCTCGCCACCCCCCTGGTTCTTCGTCACGCTTGCCCAGCGGCTCATGGAGGCCCGAGCTGCACTCATCGCGCTAACGAAGCTCCTGCGCTACCGCCCGTCGACAACGTCTCGAAGAATGGCTCGACCGAAGTCGCCGAGCTCGTCATCGCTGCAGAGGAGACCCAGCGCCCGTCCGTCTCGCTGCACCCGCCTTGCTGCTGGCGATAAACTCCCGGGCGCCTCAGCCGCCTCCTCCTCAAGACGGCGCCCTGGCCCCAAGGCACACGGTACCTGGGCGGACCCGTTCCGCCAGGCGCCGACACGGCAAGAACAGAGCTGCCAAGAAGTTCCTCGCCCGCAAGAAGCTGCCCGAGCGCTCCCCGCTCCAGCACGTCAAGACCCTGCGCTGCCCCCAGCCGCGGCGCAAGGAGGCCCACAAGACCAAGCCCTCTGTCGTCCGAGGCCCCTCATGCCACGGCGGGCTGCCGCGCCTTCACCTCCGAGTTGCGCAGCGTCGCGTGGCCCGCCAAGTTCAAGCCAGACCTGCCTCCACGCTACGACGGCACGGCTGACCCTACGGAGTTCCTCCAGCTCTACGAGCTGGGCATCGAGGCTACCAACGGGGATGAAAAGGCCATGGCGAACTGGTTTCCCATGGCGCTCAAGGACGGGGCCCGCACCTAGCTCCTGAACCTGGCCCCAGGCATGATCTTTTCCTGGGCCGAGATGCGTACCCACTTCATCGCCAACTTCTAGGGTACTCGCGACCGGCCACCCGCCGTGAGCGACATGCGCCGAATCAAGCAGCAGCCAGGGGAAACCCTACAAAAGTACATCCAGCGCTTCAACAACGCGCGCCTCAAGATCCCTCAACATGTGAGAGGAGGCCATCATCTCTGCCTTCTCCGACGGCGCGTCTTGGACGTCAAGATGAAGGAGGAGCTGGCAATGCATGAAGATCTGTGCACCTCCACAGAGTTGTTCAACTTGGCGACCAAGTGCGCCAGGCTGAGGAGGGCGCTCTCCTCCTCGAGCTGCCCGCCTGCGGATCCCAAGAGAAGAAGTCCAAGGCCAAGGATGTGAAGCGCAAGGGGCTGCCGTGCTCGCAGCCGAGCTGCATACCAAGCGGGTCAGAGATCAGCCCGAGTCTTCCAAGGGCAGCCGGTACTGCGTGTACCACGACCTCCACACCCACAACACCAATGAATGTCAAGAGCTCCGGGCCGTGCGCGAAGGAAGGGTCGGCAGACGCCCGAGCGCAGCGACCGGGGCTACGGCCGAGGAGGAGGAAGGAATGCAGGACGCTGGGAAGACCGCGGCCCGCGCCAAGGGTGGCGCGACCAACCTCGCGAGGACCGCTGGCAAGACCCACCTCGCGAGGGGGGCTGGAGGGATCAGCCTCGCGAGGATCGCCCGCAGGGGAACGCAGGCCTCCCTCCGCTGCCGCCGCCGCCAAGGAGAATTGAAGACCGTCACAAGGACGAGGGGGTTGGGGGCTTCCAGGAAGCGCGTGCGATCGCCTGCATCCTGGGCGGAGCTCAAGACCAAGCCTCTCAGCGCATCTTCAAGCAGTTCACCCGCGAATTTAATGCAGTCCTCCCCAAGCTCGAGGCCACACGCCCTCTTAGGTGGTCGGCGTGCGCCATCACGTTCAGATCAGCGGATCAGCTCAAGTGTGCAGCCACAGCCGGAGTTCTCCCGATGCTTTGCTCCCCAATCATTAGCAATGTGCTGGTCACCAAGACCGTCATCCACGGCGGAGCAGGGCTCAACGTCCTGTCCGTGGAGACATTCAACAATCTTCAAGTGCCTTCTGATCCAGCTTCAGCCAACCAAGCCTTTCTCCGGAGTCACCGACGGCTCCACGGTCCCGATCGGGTAGGTCCGTCTTCCTGTCACCTTCGGGGCCCGCGACAACTACCACACCGAGCTCATCGACTTCGACGTCGCCCACATTCTCCTGCCGTACAATGCCATCCTCGGGTACCCAGCATTGGCCAAATTCATGGCCGTAACCCACCATGGCTACAACGTCCTCAAGATGCCAGGAAGCGGCGGGGTCATCACGGTGCCCTGTGAAGAAAGAGACGCAGTGTGCTCCCTGGAGCGAGCCTTTCAGGCCGCATCACTGGAAGACCTGCACCACGCAGCAGGAGGCCTCCCGAAGCCGCACCCAAGAAGAAGAAGACATCGACCGTCCCGGCTCCTCAAGAGACAGGCCCCTCAGGGCCCGCATCGGGCCAGGGGGAGCCTCCTTCCATCGCATAGGAAAGCGCGCCGGGCGCCCTCCTCAGGCAGGGCTCGGGGGCTCTCCCCTGGAGGGCCGCCGACCTCGCCAAGGTCTCAAGGGAGGCGCTTGGGCACCACATGGAGGCGTGTTTTGCAGCACGTTTCCCGCAAGCAGGAGCAAAACCAGAAGGCAGAACCCTCAAGAGTTCGTCAGCAAGGCTATCCAAGAGCTACAGGAGTCAAGGGTCATGAGGGGCAGCCGCCGCCATGCTGTGGCCCCCATCCAGCGAGGATGGTGGGCTGCGCGCCTGCATCGGCATACTAGGGCTCAACCGAGCCGCATCTCAAGAGCGCCTCTGACCCTCGCAACGTCCCACAGCTACGTACGCATGCCTTATGGCCTGCCAAACGCGGCTGCTGCGCACCAGCGTCTCATGAGGACCATCCCGAGGCTCAAAAGGTCAAGCACGCCGCAGCCCCGGGCGGAGATGGAGATGGCCCCGAGGAGCCGCTTAACGCCTCTGGAGCCTCCCGAGGCCCCTGGGCCTGGGGGCTCGTGAGGATCGGCTCCCGCAGCCCACCGAGTCTGCTGCACCAACACCCCTTCATCCCCAACATCACCAGTGACATCTTTAAGTTTTATTTCCGGCTGGGAGCGCCTTCAGGGCTGCATTATTCCCGAGTCAGCGTGGGTCCATCCTGCGGCATGTATCCCTTTTACTTCATGTCATTAGCTTATCCTGCTGGGCGCCCTCGGCTGCATCATCCCCAAGCCGCTCGGGCCACCCCAGCTGCATGTATCCTTCCTGCTTCTTCCTTAGGATTATGCTCTCGCTCCACCATGCTTGTTATTTGGTGCCTTTTCACAGGTGGCGGAATCTTGCGCGTTAAAGGGGGTGCCCGAGCATCGCGACTCAGGGCTCCTACCGGCTTTCCGCCCTCACCCTCTGGTCTTGTCCATGGCATCGCGACACAGCTTGCTGCCACACGGCTGAGACCAGCCCGAGAGCCGGGACCTGAGGACGTAGAGTTTCGCCATCCAACCCAACTTGCGCGTTAAAGGGGGGGGTGCCTGAGCATCGCGACTCAGGGCTCCTACCGGCTCTCCAGCCCTCACCCTCTTGTCTTGTCCATGGCATCGCGACCTGGCTTGCCAGCGACGGCTGAGACCAGCTCGAGAGCCGGGACCCGAGGACGTAGAGTTGCTGCGTCTGACCCAGCTTGCGCGTTAAAGGGGTGCACGAGCATCGCGACTCGGGCTCCTACCGGCTCTCCGCCCTCACCCTCTGGTCTTGTCCATGGCATCGCGACTGGCTTGCCACCGACGGCTGAGACCAGCCCGAGAGCCGGGACCCGAGGACGAGAGTTGCGTCATCTAATCCAGCTTATGCAGCGTTAAAGGGGTGCCCGAGCATCGCGACTCAGGCTCCTACCGCTCTCCGACCCTCACCCTCTGGTCTTGTCCATGGCATCGCGACCTGGCTTGCCGGTAAGGTCGAGACCAGCCCGAGAGCCGGGACCAAGACGTGAAGCACCGCATCCGCCAAATTTGCAGGAACACACTCGAAGATAAGGCCAGAGCCAGCGCAACCCGCCTTTGAGGTAGGGCCTCGTGAGTCCAGCTGGCTCACGGGTGCCCCAACACACCTCGCGAGGCCTCTCGTGCCCCTCCCAAGCAACTAACGGCAGGACTAACGATCGCCACAGTGAGCTTTTTGTTCCTTTTGTGGTGAACCTGCAGGGTCTCCAAGGAGCACGAAACGACCTCGCCACACGCAATCTCTCATCGGCCAAGGCACGGACCTGGCACCGCACTGTGAAGCATTGTCCTAACCCTCGAGATAAGTCACCCTCTGGACACACTAGTTATCACAACACCACCCCCACACTCAATGCAATCCCGTGTTAGCAACGTCGCTCTCCTTTCTCACCGAATGATGGCCGCTTGAGCGCCAAGGGGGACCCCTTGAGCATCGCGACTCAGAGGCTCTTACCGGACCTCGGGCCGTTCACCTCCTAGCCTTTACCACGGCATCGCGACCTGGCATACCAGCGACGGCTGAAGCCGCCTTGGGACTGGGACCTGTCAGCGCAGAGCACCAAGCCCTCACGAGGTCTGAAAGGAAGAAACTGAGCTAGAACGGAATGAGCACCTCGCACTGCCTCATGAAAAGGGTTATATTGACAAACGAAGCTACAAACATCTTACAAGCCCCCGCGGGGTACACTCTTGGCTCCTCGCAGGAACAAAAGACGCGAATCCTCAGGAGTCCTATCTACAGGGACCACCACGGCAGACGCCATCATCCAGATCAGGGGCGGCGACGGCCTGACGAGCCCGCCCTGCTCCGGGAGCGGCGCAGGCTCGGGGGCTCGTAGCTGCCGTCGCTCGTCTCCGGCGTCACGAAGAGCTCAGCGGAGTCGCTGGATCCTCCGGCGCCTTCGTCGCCTGAGAAGCTGCCAAGGGAGTGGTCGGTCGGCCTCCGTCTCACTGCAGCAGGGCCCCGACCGCCTCTCTCGGGGCATCACTCCAGCCGACGACCCTCCACGTCGAAGAGCTTGAAGGACATCACCGAAGCACCGTCGTACTCCAAGTGGATCGTGAGGGCGCCTCGTCCCCGCAGACCGGGCGACCTCGCTCCAGCCTCGTGTCATGAAGACCTCGCCGGGCAACTCTGCGACCTCTGCCTTGTCGCGAGGGTGCCGCAGCCGGCGTGCTGCAGCCAGAGTCCCAGGGGATCCCCCTGCCGGACGACGGAGGCGAAGAAAGAAGGAAGACGAATCCAAGACTTGGGAGGCGCGGCAACGCGGAGCACGAACTCCCGGCTGGAGCCCTCGGCGTGGACTCCAGGGGGGAAGACGCACACCTTTGTGACACGCCGGCGTCGGCGGCGGCACCGCTCATGGTGCCCGGCGTCGCCTCCTTCAGGGCCACCAATTCGCGCGTACAAGGGAAGAGGAAACCCTGGTGGCGGCCGCACGCACGAGGGCATGGGCGCCTCCTTGCGCGCGCTCCTGCCCTGACACCAGAGAGCAAGCCGCTTCTTTGGGGGGAGCGGGTCAGGATCCTCTTGAGGAGGCTTTCCCTTCTCTTCCTTGGAGAACCGGCGGATCGGATCCATGGCAACCAGACGAGACGAGGAAGAGGAGAAGTAGAAGGATAGACTGGAAGGCGCCGCCGTTCGTGCCTTATAGCCGGGCGAAGGCCAACCGCCGGCCTCCACGATCACCAGTAATCATGACTGACCATGCATGCAGGGACTTGTCGAGTCCGGGCGGTTACCGAGGCATCATGGGGATGCAGTGCGCACGCATCCAATCAATCGCCACGCGGCGCCCAAGGCTGTAGGCTGTTAGGGCCTGCGGCACTTCGCACTTGCCCTTTCGCCTTTCTGCTAAGCCAAGTTCGGGCGTGCCGTGGGCCCGGGGGCTACTGTCGGTGTTCTGGGAACAGGGGTCCCCAGAATTGCCTGCCTACGGCCTGCGGCGTGGCTCAAAGGAGGCCCCGGACAGCCCATCTTCATCAACACAAGCTCAAGACCCTCGCGAGGCCAAGCCTCATGAGGCGGACGACCAGGAGCTTCCTCAGCACGGCCTCGTCGGGCTGGCTCATGAGAAGGCAGAGAGTTCAAGGCAGGGTACCTCGCGAGGTGCCCATGACGCAAGCCATGACGACCAAGGGCGCCAGTCGGGCGCCAGCCCGCGCGGCGTCCTCCTTTCCTCTTTGGTGCAAAGGGAGAAAGTGCAGGCAAGAGCATCAAGCAAAGGCATCCGTTTCGGTGCAACAAGACCGAGACCAGCCCCAACGGCTGGAAGGGAGTCACCGTGGAGACTAAGCAGGCGTCATCACCAGAGCCTTTGGCAGGCGAGGACCAACTTTAGTCAGGATAAGTGTACCCGCTGTTCCCCTTCAAAATGGCGAATTGTTGGCGCCCTTCCCGCTCAATATTTGGGAAGAGGCCCAGGGCCTTCGTCTATATAAGTAGAGCTAGGCACCATAGTAGAGAGGGTGGGCATTTGGAATCCAGAGAGAGAGATAGAGACCCGATCCTCAAGCTAGAGCGACGGAACACCACCTAGCAGTTCATCACACCCACCAAGAACAGACCCTCGCGAGGCTGTTCTTCCCTGTACTGTTCCTCATCAGCCCAAGAGGCAATCCACCACACCACAAACTAGAGTAGGGTATTACACCACAACAGTGGCCCGAACTAGTATAAATCTCGTGTCTCCTGTGCTGTTCTGTTTAGTAGTTTATGTCCCTGCGATTCGGCGAGGTACGATACGGTGGAGGGTTGGATCTTCGCGCGCACCCCAGAGTTCGAACCTTAAGGGTCTGCCGGAACACGAAATCCGACAGTAGCCTCTTTCGATAAGTAAGAGTGTCGAACCCAACGAGGAGCTAAAGGTAGAACAAATATTCCCTCAAGTTCTATCGACCACCGATACAACTCTACGCACGCTTGACGTTCGCTTTACCTAGAACAAGTACGAAACTAGAAGTACTTTGTAGGTTTTGTTGGATAGGTTTGCAATAATTTAAAGAGCACGTAAATAAAAAGTAGGGGCTCTTTAGGTAAAGACACAGTAAAGTGAATATAGCGAGTGTGGAAAAGTGGTGGTAGGAGTTGCAAAATTGTCCCTAAGCAATTGACTACTTTACTAGACTGATAGAAAGTTTTATGTGGGAGAGGCCACTGCTAGCATGTCATCCCTGACTTGGAATTCTATGCACTTATGATTGGAACTATTAGCAAGCATCCGCAACTACTAACGTTCATTAAGGTAAAACCCAACCATAGCATTAAGTTATATTGGTCCCCCTTCAATCCCGTATGCATCAATTTCTATGCTAGGTAGAAGCTTCTGTCACTCTTGCCCTCCAATACATAGTCATATTAACATACAACTAACCCTATGGTGTGATCCACGCGCGCGCTCCCTGCTGTAGATAGAGAGGGGAAGGTGATGGAGATGTTGGTGAAGATGGCATAGGTGTTGGTGAAGATCGCGGTGATGATGATGGCCCCGGCGGCGTTTCGGCGCCACCGGAAGCGAGGGGGAGAGAGAGCCCCTCCTTCTTCTTCTTCTTCCTTGACCTTCTCCCTAGATGGGAGAAGGGTTTCCCCTCTGGTCCATGGCCTCCATGGCATGGGAGGGGCGAGAGCCCCTCCAAGATTGGATCTGTCTCTCTCTGTTTCTCTCTGTTTCTGGGCTCCGGTACTCTGCCCTTTTAACGTTTTGTATATATATGGAGATCCATAACTCCGATTGGACTGAAAGCTTCGCCGAGATTTTTCTCCAAATATTAGCTTTGTTGCGGTCAAAGAAGAGAAGCAACCGCCTTACGGGGGGCCCACGAGGGTCAGGGGCGTGCCTAGGGGGGTGGGGCGCGCCCCCTGCCTCGTGCCCCCCTCGGGCACCGTCTCGCGTTGATTCTTCCACCCATATTTTCCAAACATTCCAAAAATATTCTCCGTCTGTTTTTGTCCTGTTTGGATTCCATTTGATATGGGGTTGCTGTGAAACATAAAACATGCAACAAACAAGAACTGGCACTGGGCACTGGATCAATATGTTAGTCCCAAAAATAGTATAAAAAGTTGCCAAAAGTATATGGAAGTTGTATAATATTGGCATGGAACAATCAAAAATTATATATACGATGGAGACGTATCAGCATCCCCAAGCTTAATTCCTGCTTGTCCTCGAGTAGGTAAATGATAAAAAAGATAACTTTTGATGTGGAATGCTACCTAGAATAATCTTGATCATGTATCTAATCATGGCATGAATATTAAGACACGAGTGATTCAAAGCAATAGTCTATCATTTGACATAAAAACAATAATACTTCAAGCCTACTAATGAAGCAATCATGTCTTTTCAAAATAACAAGTCGAAAGAAAGTTATCCCTACAAAATCATATAGTTTGGCTATGCTCCATATTCACCACACAAAATATTCATATCATGCACAACCCCGATTACAATCCAAGAAAAATTTTCATACTTTTGATGTTCTCAAACCTTTCCAACTTTCATGCAATACATGAGCATGAGCCATGGACATAACACTATAGGTGGAATAGAATATGATTGTGGAGGTTGTGTGGAGAAGACAAAAAGGAGAAAGTCTCACATCGATGCGGCTAATCAACGGGCTATGGAGATGCCCATCAATTGATGTCAATGTGAGGAGTAGGGATTGCCATGCAATGGATGCACTAGAGCTATAAGTATATGAAAGCTCAAACTGAAACTAAGTGGGTGTGCATCCAACTTGCTTACTCATGAAGACCTCGGGCATTTGATGAAGCCCATCATCGGAATATACAAGCCAAGTTCTATAATGAACATTCCCACTAGTATATGACAGTGATAACTCAAGAGACTCTCTATACGAAGAACATGGTGCTACTCTAAAGCACAAGAGTGGTAAAAGGATAGTAACATTGCCCCTTCTCTATTTTTCTCTCATTTTTTCCATTTTTTCATTTTTTTGGTGGGCTTCTTTGGCCTTTTTTTTATTTGGGCTTCTTTGGCCTCTTTTATTTTGATAACATCACATGGGACAATGTTCTAATAATGATGATCATCACACTTTTATTTACTTACAACTCAATATTACAACTCGATATCTAGAACAAAGATATGACTCTATATGAATGCCTCTGGCGATGTACCGGGATGTGCAATGATCTAGCGTAGCAATGACATAAAAAAACTGACAAGCCATGAAAACATCATGCTAGCTATCTTAGGATCATGCAAAGGAATATGACAATAAATGCTCAAGTCATGTATATGATGATGATGGAAGTTGCATGGAAATATATCTCGGAATGGCTATCAAAATGCCATGATAGGTAAGTATGGTGGCTGTTTTGAGGAAGATATAATGAGGCTTATGTGTGATAGAGCGTATCGTATCACGGGGTTTGGATGCACCGGCGAAGTTTGCACCAACTCTCGAGGTGAGAAAGGGAAATGCACGGTACCGAAGAGGCTAGCAATGATGGAAGGTGAGAGTGTGTATATTCCATGGACTCACATTAGACATAAAGAAATCATATACTTATTGCAAAAGTTTATTAGCCCTCGAAGCAATGTACTACTACGCATGCCCCTAGGGGGATAGATTGGTAGGAAAAGACCATCGCTCGTCCCCGGTCGCCACTCATAAGGAAGACAATCAATAAATAAATCATGCTCCGACTTCGTTACATAACGGTTCACCATACGTGCATGCTACGGGAATCACAACCCTCAACACAAGTATTTATACTAGTCCACAACTACCCACTAGCATGACTCTAATATCACCATCTTTATATCTCAAAAATATTGCAAGGAATCAAACATATCATATTCAGTGATCTGCAAGTTCTATGTAGGATTTTATGACTAACCATGTGAATGACCAGTTCCTGTCATCTCTCTAAATACATATAAGTGAAGCAAGAGAGTTTAGTTCTTTCTACAAAAGATATACCCACGCTCTAACAAATATAAGTGAATCAAAATAGCATTCTACAAATTGTGGTTTTCTATGTGAAGAGAAACAGGCAATCCAAACTTCAAATGATATAAGTGAAGCACATGAAGCATTCTATAAAGCCATACTCAAAAGATTTAAGTGAAGTGCAATGAGAATTATATAAATCAACCAAGGACTATATCATACCAGCATGGTGCATGAAACAAAAGTGAAAACTAGATGCAAAAGACGCTCCAAGATTTGCACATATCGCATGAACGAAACGTATCCGAAAACATACCGATACTTGTTGAAGAAAGAGAGGATGCCTTCCGGGGCATCCCCAAGCTTAGATGCTTGAGTCTCCTTGAATATTTACTTTGGTGCCTTGGGCATCCCCAATCTTGAGCCCTTGCCTCTCTTCCTTCTTCTCACATCGAGACCTCCTCGATCCTCGAACACTTCATCCACACAAAACTTCAACAGAAAACTCGGTAAGATCCGTTAGTATAATAAAGCAAATCACTACTCTAAGTACTGTTGCAAACCAATTCATATTTTGTTTTTGAATTATAGCTACTGTAATATAACTTTTCGATGGCTTAATCCACTGATATAAATTGATAGTTTCATCAAAACAAGCAAACTATGCATCAAAAACAGAATCTGTTTTAAACAGGACAGTCTGTAATAATCTGAACATTCACCATACTTATGATACTTGAACAATTCTACCAAAATTATGAAAATTAAAAAATTTGTATAGAAAGACAGTGAAAAAATTTTCAGAACCGTTTGACGTTTCAGTAAGAAATGTAAAATCACGCACTACAGCCAAAGTTTCTGTCCTGCACCGTACAAACCAACAAGCATTGTAAACATTCTAAAGGCAAACCTTGGCACATTATTTTTATTATACAATGGAATTGTACAAGGGAATAATTATTTTTGTTGAAAATTATCTGTAGTTAAGATTCACAAAGTTTCCATGGGCATGAACAAAGTTCAAGGACGTCCCCCACTTTCACAATGCTCGTCTATCTCACTTTCACTTTTCTTTTTGAAAAGTTTTGTGTTCCCCTCTTTTTTTTGTTTTTGTTTTTAAACTTTATAAAATCACACAACAGAAATGAATGACTCTCTAAAACTTCCGGGTTGTCTCCCTGACAGCGCTTTCTTTAAAGCCATTAAGCTAGGCATATAGTGCTCAAGTAATGGATCCACCCGGATCCCAAGGTATATCAAAGCCAATTTTAATTAGCAATGATTTCGCAATTAGTAGTGAGTACAAGGAAACATATATCAAGCAATGAAGAAGTCTAACTCTGTTCCTATGCATCGGCATGTCATAAAAGAACAATTCATGCACACATAGTAAAGGCCAATGCATAGTGTAAACAGTTTCTTGCAATTTTTTCGTGTTGGAAACATGGAGAGGTGGAGATGTACTTCCTCTCTCATAGTAATTGCAAGTAGGAGCAGCAAGCACATGCATATTATGTTCATCAAAATCATCATGTGCAACGGTAAAAGGCAACCCATCAATATAATCCTTAATAAGTGCAAACTTCTCCGATATAGTGTAGTCTGGAGAATTCAAAAATATAATAGGACTATCATGTGTGGGTGTAATAGCAACAATTTAATTCATAACATAAGGAACTATAGCAAGTTCATCTCAATAAGCATAATTCATATTGGCATCTTGGCCACAAGCATAGCAAGCATCATCAAAAAGGGATATTTCAAAATAATCAATGGGATCATAACAATCATCGTAGCATTCATCCTTCGGTAAGCACGAACGGAAATTAAACAATGTATGAGTTGAAGAGTTACTCTCATTAGAAGGTGGGCATGGGTAGCTAATCCGCTCTTCCTCCTTTTGTTCTTCGCTCTCCTCCTCATCTTTTTCATCCAATGAGCTCACAGTTTCATCAATTTCTTCTTCCATAGACTCCTGCAAATTGTAAGTCTCTTCTTGGACAGCGGAGGAGTCCTCATGGTTTAACATAGGCATTAGAAGCATAATTATCATAACAATATCCAAGTATGGCAAAATTTTCGGATTTGTAAAGAGTAGCATCATACGTTTCAATCAAAGAAGAAATTTCATAAGCACCCTTAAAAGCAACAAATTCTTCAATTTGTTGAAAATCATAGTAATTATAAACACCCTTACCATATGAAGACACGATTCCATTATCGATAAACTCACATTGGTAGGGAAGGTGTTTCTTAGGGTTTTCAGAACAACAAGTAACATCGTATATTTCACATAAATTCCAAGCATAACATTGCAAACTATGAATTTGATCCATTAAACGTTTCCCTTTTTCAGATATACGGTGTCGCACATAATAAGCATGCTCATCTAAGGATTTGCCCTCAACTAAGCTAGTTGGGGTTTCAGCACGAGCACAAAGGGATCGAAGATGATCCAAGTAAAAAGCTTCAGGAGTATGATAGATTTTGAGTGGTTCTTCAACCATTGGTTAAGTAGGTACAACTAAATTTTTTGGTATTTTGCGTTTCCTAACCATAACTAAAGATAGAAAACAACTAAGAATAGCAAATAAAAATTACTTAGTGATAAAGCAAACAAGCACACACGAGAATATTAACCCCACGCTATGACTTCCGGCAACGGCGCCAGAAAAAGGTCTTGATAACCCACAAGTATAGGGGATCAATTGTAGCCTCTTTCGATAAGTAAGAGTGTCGAACCCAACGAGGAGCTAAAGGTAGAACAAATATTCCCTCAAGTTCTATCGACCACTGATACAACTCTACACACGCTTGACGTTCGCTTTACCTAGAACAAGTACGAAAATAGAAGTACTTTGTAGGTGTTGTTGGATACGTTTGCAAGAATTTAAAGAGCACGTAAATAAAAAGTAGGGGCTATTTACGTAAACACACAATAAAGTAAATATAGCAAGTGTGGAAAAGTGGTGGTAGGAGTTGCAAAATTGTCCCTAAGCAATTGACTACTTTACTAGACCGATAGCAAGTTTTATGTGGGAGAGGCCACTACTAGCATGTCATCCCTGACTTGGAATTCTTTGCACTTATGATTGGAACTATTAGCAAGCATCCACAACTACTAACATTCATTAAGGTAAAACCCAACCATAGCATTAAGTTATATTGGTCCCCCTTCAATCCTGTATGCATCAATTTCTATGCTAGGTAGAAGCTTCTTGTCACTCTTGCCCTCCAATACATAGTCCAATCAACATACAACTAACCCTATGGTGTGATCCACGCGCGTGCTCATATGATGGGCACCAAAGGACAGCAACATAACCACAAGCAAATTAAATCAATCATAACAATTCATCAACCACTGATAGGACAAGAAAAATCTACTCAGACATCATAGGATGGCAACACATCATTGGATAATAATATGAAGCATAAAGCACCATGTTCAAGTAGAGGGTACAACGGGTTGTGTGAGAGTGGACCGCTATAGATAGAGGGGGGAAGGTGATGGAGATGTTGGTGAACAT
Organism: Aegilops bicornis; assembly: GCA_021605145.1. Taxonomy (NCBI): domain Eukaryota; kingdom Viridiplantae; phylum Streptophyta; class Magnoliopsida; order Poales; family Poaceae; genus Aegilops; species Aegilops bicornis. The sequence continues at coordinate 305,861,403 of CM038671.1, read as the reverse complement.
GGCGTAGGTTTTGGTGAAGATCGCGGTGATGATGATGGCCCCGGCGGCGATTTGGCGCCACCGGAAGCGAGGGGGAGAGAGAGCCCCTCCTTCTTCTTCTTCCTTGACCTTCTCCCTAGATGGGAGAAGGGTTTCCCCTCTGGTCCATGGCCTCCATGGCATGGGAGGGGCGAGAGCTGTCGGATTGCGGGCTCCGGCAGACCCTTGAGGTTCGAACACTGGGGTGCGCGCGGAATCTCACCCTCTACCTACCTGCACCCAGCCGCCTCGCTAGGATCTAAACTACGAAAGGAACAGCACAAGAGACACAGGGTTTATACTAGTTCGGGCCACCATTGTGGTGTAATACCCTACTCTAGTTTGTGGTGTGGTGGATTGCCTCTTGGGCTGATGGTGATGAACAATACAAGGAAGAACAGCCTCGCGAGGGTCTGTTCTTGGCCGGGGCGATGAACTGCTAGGAGGAGTTCAGTCGCCTTCTCTCTCTTTGATTCCATATTGCCTCTAGCTACTCATTCCGATCCCTCTACCCTGTGGGCGGCTAGTCCTATTTATATGCAAAGGCCCTGGGCCTCTTCCCAAATATTGAGCGGGAAGGGCGCCAACAATTGGCCATTTTGAAGGGGAACATCTGGTACACTTATCCTGACTAAAGTTGGTCCTCGCCTGTCAAAGGCTCTGGTGGTGACGCCGGCTTGGGCTCCACAATGACTTCCTTCCTGCCGTTGGGCTGGTCTTGGTCTTGTTGCACTGAAATGGACGCCTTTGCTTGATGCTCTCGCCTGCGCTTGCTCCCTTTGCACCAAAGAGGAAAGGAGGACACTGCGCGGGCTGGCGCCCGCCTGGCACCCTTGGTCGTCATGGCTTGCGTCATGGGCACCTCGTGAGGTACCCCGCCTTGATCTCTCTGCCTCCTCGCGAGCCAGCCTGACGAGGCCGTGCCTGAGGAAGCTCCCTGTCGTCCGCCCTGCGAGGCTTGGCCCCTCGCGAGGGTCTTGATCTCGTGTTGATGAAGATGGGCCGTGACGGGCCCCCCTTTGAGCCACGCTGCAGGCCGCAGGCAGGCAAGTCTGGGGACCCCCGTTCCCAGAACGTCGACAGTAGCCCCCGGGCCCAAGGCGCGCCCGGAATTGGCCGAGCAGAGAGGCAAAGGGGCAAGTGTGAAGCGCTGCGGTCCCTAACAGCATGTGGCCTTGGGTGCCGTGTGGTGGTTGATTGGACGTGGGCACCTCAGTAACCGCGGGAGTCGATAAAGGAGCAGCGTCTGCCTAGGCTTTGCTCCCCTTGCTTTCTCTGGTTACTGCTCAGATCCCCTTTCTTGCGCCTCTCCTTCCTGCCTCCGAAATCTTCAGAGCTTGGTACGCGCCTACCCTGGACTCGCTGAACGTGTCGGAGGCGAGCCTTGCCCAGGTGCGCCAGATGGCGGCGGCGCAGGTCATCGACGGGGCGAAGGTGTTCAGGGCCGGCTCCGCCCTCCCTGAGGGCCAAGGGAGCGCCTTCTATCCACTCTTTGTAAGTGCCATTGTTGTCGGTCTGATGCCTCCCTTTTGCGAGTTCTTCTTCTCTGTCCTCCGCCATTACAAGCTACAAGCTCTGCATCTCCACCCCAACTCTGTTCTCCTCCTGGCGATCTTCGCCTACTATTGTGAGGCTCACGTCGGCGTGCAGCCCTCAGTGGCCCTGCTGCGCCACTATTTCTCCCTCCGGATCTCTGGTGGTTCCTTCTCTGCGTGTGTGAGCTTCGTCGCGTACGGTAGCTCCATCGCCATTTCGAACCCCGGGAAGAGGATTGAGGGCTTCAGGAGCAAGTGGGTCTTGGTAGATGTTGGGCGCATCCACCCTCGGCTAATCTTGCCCACGGAGCACCCCATACACTCCGACGACTGGTCTCGAGTGGAGCTCGTGGATCCCCGTGCGAGGCTGGTGTTGGAGAGGATGGAAATGGATCTGAGGCCGGCCAGCATGGCGGAGGCGAAGCTGACCGGCGCGTCGCTGCTGAGGGAATTCCTGGAGCACCAGCTGGCTCCGCTTCGTCAGTACCCACTTCCGATGTGGAGGCCCCACCCGAGCCCTGCGGTCTTGACCGACGAAGACCTGGCTGCGGTTCTCCAATCTTTGGTCGGGGGCGACGTGGCGAGGTTGGAGGGCGCCTCACGCCTGTTCCTCCGCGACGACTGGGAGCAGGTAGTGGAGTCCATGCTCGTCTTCAAGGGGAGCGGGCCCGTGCCCGCGGAGGCTCCCGAGGACCCGGTGGACGTGTCCTCCGGCGACTCCAGCGAAGAGAAGGGAGAAGGGGAGCGGGAAGGAGCGCTTGACTCCGAGGCGGCCGACGGAGAGTGGAGGGCTCCCCTCCCTCGGCGCAAGTCCCGTGTTCTCCGCCTCTCACCGAGCGATGACGACGACGAGGATGATGACGAGCGGGGCGGCGGAAGCTTGCCCCCGATCCCAAAGAAGGACAGGACCGGGCTGGTCCCCCGCGGGTCTGCCCCGGCATCGAGGCGATCCGCAGGCGCGCCTCCTGCTCCCGAGCTCCTTGAGGCTGATCCTTGTAGCCGGCTCTCGGGCTTCAAGTATGGCCGGAGGTTGCTCGAGCTCGCGAGCGACGACCAGTAAGTGCTCGATTCCTATCTTATTTCTTGTTTTGTCGCTGAGGCTTGACGTCTGTATCTCTTGGCTAGGCTCGCGCCCGCGGTAAAGAAGCTGAAGGGATCTCCCAAGGTTCCGTCTGGGGCAGCGCCTCCGCCCCTGAAAGAAGGTGATCGTGATGCACGGGCCTCCCCTGCCCGGTCATCCTCGCGAGGCCTGGTGGAGCTGGCTGGGGCGAGCTCAGCCCCCATGGCCCAAGCGACTCCTGAGGTGTCCTTGCCTGATGCCGCCGCCACAGCTGTTGGGGCGCAGCAGGTCCCGCCTCAGGACACCGTGGTCACACTGCCGTCCTCTCCTCCTACTCCACCAACTGCTGTCTCTCCGACTCCTCCTACCGTTTTGGATCGTGCTGCTGCCGAACTGGAGCGGTTGCGGCAAGATCTTCTGGGCGCCGACCCTCGCTTGGTGGCCGGGCGCTTGGAGCTGGCTTTTGGCTGGATTTGCTCCGACGCTTCAATCCGGGCGGCGCTGGTCCAGGCCTCGACGACTTGCGACAAGGAGAAGCAGGCCGTCCTTGGGGCGAAAGCTGCTCGCGACGCCGCCTTGGGGGAGGTAGCCGATGTCCGAGGTCGCTGCAAGGCGCTGGAGAGCGAGCTGCAGGGCCTGCGGGACCAGCTCGCCAAGGAGGCCCGCCTTCGCCAAGAGCAGGAGGAAGGCATGAAAGCTCGCGAGGTGGCTGTCAAGGATCGGGATGCCAAGCTCAAGAAGTGCCGTGAACGCCTAGGCGTGCTGGAGCAAGAGTTGGAGGCGAGGAAGGTCGAGCTGGACGGCAAGGCACGGGTCCTTGCCGAGGATCGTGTGGCCTTCACAGATATGGAGGTGAAGGCTCGCACCTTGCTGACGGAGCTTTACGATAGCGGCCTGGAGAGCCCGCTGGCCGGTGCAGAAGACGGCCCCGCCAAGCTACTTCCCTTCCTGGTTCGCGCTCTTGAAGATGTCGCCCTTGGCCTTGGCCCTACGGCTGAGGCCGAGGCGCATGTCTTGTCTTCTGCGGCGCTGACGCGGATCCTCACCCACGTCTACCTTCGCGATCCCAACGTCGACCTCGACAGCCTGCTGGAGCCAGCGAGCGGCGAGCTTGCCGCTGCCGCTGCTGAGGCCGTGAAGGGTCGTGCGGAGGCTCTGCTGGGGAAGTTCCGGGCCTTCAGCACCAAGCCGAAGCGGGGCGCTGCCAACCCTGCGGCTCCACAAGGCGAACCCGCTCCGCGCAGCTCCACCGCCGACAAGTGACTCCATTGTGGCTCCTGTTCTGCTTTTAATTCCTGCACATGTATCATGCCTCGTGGAGGCGTTTAAACTTGCATTGGGCGTTGTGATAACAGTTATGGACTGTAATATTTGCTTTTGAACTCCTTGAAATTTGCGCTTTTCCTTCCTACTTGCTTGTGTTCTATGCCGGCAGAGCCTGGCCCCGCGCATACCTCAGCCGCCGTTAGCCCCGACCGGAAACCGGGACGGGACCAAAGAGTGAGGGGCTACATGACAAGTTAGGCTCCTGAGTCGCGATGCTCAGGAGTCCCCCTTGGCGCACGAACAACAAGTAGGGAGGTGAGATGTGGGTGGATCTACCGTTCTACATCTACAGAGCCCGGCCCCGGGCATACCTCAACCGCCGTTAGCCTTTCGGAACTAAGGAGTGAGGGGCTACATGACCAGTTAGGCTCCTGAGTCATGATGCTCAGGAGTCCCCGTTGATGCTCAAACGGCCTTCGTACCTTGGCTCCGCTCGGGGAGGGACGCGCGACGAACCAGGCCCGAGGGGCCTGGCTGGGTGGCGTGCGTCTGGGCGTGACCCAGGCGCAGCCCCCGTGCCCAGCCCCCTCGCGCGGCACTCCCGAGGGGAGGCGTTGCGATGAGGCTAGACACTGAGCTCTGGGCTCCCTGAGGTTGATGCAGCCCGGGGGCCACCCTTAGTTGTTTATCACCAGCGCGGAGCATAGCGCTTCCGTATGTGTACGTGCATAGCCGCTCCTCGGCAGTGTCGTCAGCCAGCGCGGAGCATGGTGCTTCCACTAGTGCGTGGGAGGGGGCTCCACTCCGGGAGGAGCCCCCGGGGCGTGTACAGCCCCGCCCTGACACGTGGCTGGCACGGTAGGGCCTGGCGAGGTGTATCTGGGCACCCGTGAGCCAGCGCGGGACTCACGGGGCCCTACCTCAAGGCGGGTTGCGCCTGGCACTGGGCCTTATCTTGTGATGTGTTCCTGCAGATTTGGTTAGATGCCGGCGCTCTACGTCCTCGGGTCCCGGCCCTCGAGCTGGTCTCAGCCGTCGCTGGTATGCCAGGTCGCGATGCCGTGGACAAGGCCAGAGGGTGAGGGCTGGAGAGCCAGTAGGAGCCCTGAGTCGCGATGCTCAGGTACCCCCCTTTAACGTGCAAGCGGTCGACATGAACGAAGAAAAGGTGCCATGGATTGGCGTCAAATAACAAGCATGATGGGTCGAACGCATGACCCGAAATAAACGCAAGAGGGATACATGCCGCCGGGCCTGGCCCGAGCGACTTGGGGATGATGCAGCCCGAGGGGCGCCCCCAACAAGATAAGCTAGGAACATGAAGTAAAAGGATTACACGCCGCAGGGACGGACCCATGCGGCCTGGGAATAATGCAGCCCTGGGGGCGCTCCCAGCTGGAAATGAAACTTGAAAGACGTCACCTGATAGCGTTGAAGACGAAAGGGTGTTGGCGCAGCAGACTCGGTGGGCTGCGGGAGCCGATCCTCACGAGCCCCCAGGCTCAGGGGCCTCGGGAGGCTCCGGAGGTGCTGGTGGCTCCTCGTGGACCATCTCCATCTCTGCCAGGGCTGCGGAATGCCTGGCCTCTTGAGCCTCCAGGATGTCCCTCATGAGGCGCTGGTACGTGGCAGCTGCGTTCGGCAGGCCGTAAGGCATGCGAACATAGCTGTGGGGTGGACCTTCACAACGCCCCACGCGAGAGGGCCAGAGGCGCTGCTGAGAGGCGGCTCGGTTGAGCCCTGGTATGTTGATGTAGACGCGTAGCCCACCATCCTCGCCTGGATGGGGTGCTACGGCAGGTAAGCGGCGGCTGCCACTCATGACTCTTGACTCCTGCAGCTCCTGAATGGCCTTGCTGACAAACTCCTGAGGGTTTGGCCCTCCTTGCCTTGCTCCTTCTTGAGGGAAACGTGCTTCAAACACGCCTCCAAGTGGTTCCCAAAGCGCCTCCTCGTGACCTTAGCAAGGTCGGTGGCCCTCCGTGAGTAGCCCCAAGCCCTGCTGAGGAGGGCGCCGGCGCGCTTTCCTATGCGATAGAAGGAGGTTCCCCACAGGCGCGCGGACCCTGAGGGGCCTGCCTCTTGAGGGGCCGGGCTGGACGATGTCTTCTTCTTCTTAGGGGCGGTCTCGGGAAGCCTCCTGCTTCCGCGATCCGGGTCTTCCAGTGATTCGCCTGAAAGGCTCGCTCCAAGGAGCACACTACTTCTTTCTCTTCGCAGGGCACCGTGATGACTCCTCCACTTCCTGGCATCTTGAGGACGTTGTAGCCGTGGTGGGTTACGGCCATGAACTTGGCCAGCACTGGGTACCCGACGATGGCATTGTATGGCAGGTGAATGTGGGCGACGTCGAAGTCGATGAGCTCGGTGCGGTAGTTGTCGCGTGCGCCGAAGGTGACACGGAGGGGAACCTGCCCGATCGGGACTGTGGAGCCGTCGGTGAACCCAGAGAAAGGCTTGGTTGGCTGAAGCTGATTGTAAGGCACTTGGAGATTGTTGAACGTTTCCACGGACAGGACGTTGAGCCCTGCCCCGCCATCGATGAGGGTCTTGGTGACTAGCACGTTGCTGATGATTGGGGAACAGAGAATCGGGAGGACTCTGGCTGTGGCCGCACACTTGAGCTGATTCGCTGAGTTGAACGTGATGGTGCACGCCCGACCACCGAGGCGTGTGGCTTCGAGCTTGGGAGGACTGCATTCACTTCATGGGCGAACTGCTTGAAGATGCGTTGAGAGGCTGGGGCTTGAGCTCCGCCCGGGATGCATGCGATCGCCGAGGCTCACGGAAGCCCCAGCCCCTCGTCCTGATGATGGTCTTCGTTTCTCCTTGGCTGCGGCGGCAGAGGAGGGAGGCCTGCATTGCCTTGCGGGCGATCCTCGCGAGGCTGATCCCTCTAGCCTCCCTCGCGAGGCGGGTCTTGCCAGCGATCCTCGCGAGGTTGGTCGCGCCATCCTTTGCGAGGGCCGCGGTCTTCCCAACGTCCTGCGTTCCTTCCTCCTCCTCGGCCGTAGCCCGGTCGCTGCGGTCGGGACGCCGGCCGATCCTCCCTTCTCGCACGGCTCGGAGCTCTTGACATTCGCTGGTGTTGTGGGTGTGGAGGTCGTGGTACACGCAGTACCGGCTGCCCTTGGAAGACTCGGGCTGATCTCTGCCCCGCTTGGTGTCCGGTTCTGCCGCGAGCACGGCAGCCCCCTTGCGCTTCACGTCCTTGGCCTTGGATTTCTTCTCTTCTGGGTCTGCGGCAGGCAACTCGAGGAGGAAGAGACGCCCTTCCTCGGCCCTGGCGCACTTGGTCGCCAAGTTGAACAGCTCCAAGGACGTGCACAGATCTTCATGCATCGCCAACTCCTCCTTCATTTTGACGTCGCGCACACCGTCAGAGAAGGCGGAGATGATGGCCTCCTAGGTCACCTTGGGAATCTTGAGGCGTGCGTTGTTGAAGCGCTGGATGTACTTCTGCAGGTCTCTCTGGTTGCTGCTTGATGCGGCGCGTATGTCGCTCACGGCGGGTGGCCATCCACGAGTACCTTGGAAGTTGGCGATGAAGCGGGTACGCATCTCATCCCGGAGGAGATCGTGCACAGGGCCAAAGTCTTGAGCCCGTCCTTGAGCGCCATGGGAAACCAGTTCGCCATGACCTTCTCGTCTTCGTTGGCGGCTTGATGCCCAGCTCGTGAGAGCTGGAGGAACTTCGCGAGGCGGCTGTACCGTCAGAGCGAGGAGGCAGGTCCAGCTTGAACTTGCCGAGCCACGCGACAGCTGCAGCTTCGGGGTGAAGGCACGGCAGCTGTTGTAGCCACAGGGGCCTTGGGTGACGAAGAGCTTGGTCTTGTGGGTCCCCATGCGCTGCAGCTGGGAGCAGCGCGGGGTCTTGACGTGCCGGAGCATGAGCGTGGTCACGACGAGCTGGAGCAGGGAGCACTCGGGCAGCTTCTTGCGGGCGAGGGACCTCCTGGCAGCTCTGCTCTTGCCGCGCTGGCGCTGGACGGAGTGGATTCCGTCCAGGGACCACGCTCCTTGGGGCCAGGGCGCCTTCTTGAGGGGGAGGCGGCCGAGGCGCCCCCGGAGTTTCGTCACCCATGCAGGACGGGGTGCGGTGCAGCAGATGCAGCGCAGGGGAGCCCCTGCGGCGGACGAGCTTCAGCGGCGGCAGCGGTGAGCCACTCTTCGTGAGACGTCGTCAGCCGACGGGACGGTAGCGCAGAGCTTCGTTTGCGCGATGAGCGAGCTCGAGCCTCCATGGGCGCGTGGAATGCACGAGACGAAGAACCAGCCGGGGCGAGCGAGGGGGTAGCAGTGCGGCCGTCTTGCCTCACGGAGGGATGCTGGGACGATGCTTGCTGCTCATTCCCCGCCGGGCCAGTGGCGGCGTTGACGGCAGGCGACGGGGAACGACGAGGGCGCCCGCCGACGGGAGCCGTCTGGGCGACGCGGGAAGCGAGAGCGGCTCGGTGCTCGGCGCGGGCCCGACGAGCGTCAGACATGGATGCGGGGGTCGACGAAGAACAGGGCAGCGGAAGACGAATTCCGGCGCACCCCTACCTGGTGCGCCAAATGTCGGATTGCAGGTTCCGGCAGACCCTTGAGGTACGAACACTGGGGTGTGCGCGGAATCTCACACTCTACCTACCTGCACCCCGCCGCCTCGCTAGGATCTAAACTACGAAAGGAACAGCACAAGAGACACAGGGTTTATACTAGTTCGGGCCACCATTGTGGTGTAATACCCTACTCTAGTTTGTGGTGTGGTGGATTGCCCCTTGGTCTGATGGTGATGAACAATACAAGGAAGAACAGCCTCGCGAGGGTCTGTTCTTGGCCGGGGCGATGAACTGCTAGGAGGAGTTCAGTCGTCTTCTCTCTCTCTAATTCCAGATTGCCTCTAGCTACTCATTCCAATCCCTCTACCCTGTGGGAGGCTAGTCCTATTTATATGCAAAGGCCCAGGGCCTCTTCCCAAATATTGAGCGGGAAGGGCGCCAAAAATTGGCCATTTTGAAGGGGAACATCTGGTACACTTATCCTGACTAAAGTTGGTCCTCGCCTGTCAAAGGCTCTGGTGGTGACGCCGGCTTGGGCTCCACAATGACTTCCTTCCTGCCGTTGAGGTTGTCTTGGTCTTGTTGCACCGAAATGGACGCCTTTGCTTGATGCTCTCGCCAGCGCTTGCTCCCTTTGCACCAAAGAGGAAAGGAGGACACTGCGCGGGCTGGCGCCCGCCTGTCGCCCTTGGTCGTCATGGCTTGCGTCATGGGCACCTCGTGAGGTACCCCGCCTTGATCTCTCCGCCTCCTCGCGAGCCAGCCTGACGAGGCCGTGCCTGAGGAAGCTCCCTGTCGTCCGCCCCGCGAGGCTTGGCCCCTCGCGAGGGTCTTGAGCTTGTGTTGATGAAGATGGGCCGTGACGGGCCCCCCTTTGAGCCACGCTGCAGGCCGCAGGCAGGCAAGTCTGGGGACCCCCGTTCCCAGAACGCCGACAAGAGCCACTCCGAGATTGGATCTGTTTCTCTCTGTTTCTGCGCTCCGGTACTCTGCCCTTTCACCATTTCGTATATACATGGAAATCCGTAACTCCGATTGGATTGAAACCTTCGCCCAGATTTTTCTCCAAAAATTAGCTTTCTTGCGGCCAAAGAAGAGCAGTGACCGCCTTACGGGGGCCCCACGAGGGTCAGGGGCGCGCCCCCTGCCTTGTGCCCCCCTCGGGCACCCTCTCGCGTTGATTCTGCCGCCCATATTTTCCAAATATTCCAAAAATATTCTTCGTCCGTTTTTGTCCCGTTTGGATTCCGTTTGATATGGGGTTTCTGCAAAACATAAAACATGCAACAAACAGGAGCTGGCACTGGGCACTGGATCAATATGTTAGTCCCAAAAATAGTATAAAAATTGCCAAAAGTATATGGAAATTGTATAATATTGGCATGGAACAATAAAAAATTATAGATACTACGGAGACGTATCAGTGCATTCTCCCTGCAAGGTGCAAAGGCTGATGTGCTTCTTGTTGCTCCCACTGGGAAGCACTTGAAGTACGTCGTCCAGATGCATTTTCCCCAGGAGGAGGCAACCAACAATATAACAGAGTATGAAGGGCTCCTTGCCGGGCTTAGGATTGCCACAGAATTGGGAATCAAGAAGCTGATCATTCGAGGAGATTTCACAACTAGTGGTGAGACAAGTCAAAAAGGATTACCAAAGTCCATTGATGGAGGCATACATTGAGGAATTGAGAAGAATGGAGGAGCGCTTTGACGGATTGCAAATAGAACACGTCCCCCGTGCGGAAAACAGCATAGCTGATCATCTGTCGAAGTGTGTTGTGCAAAAACTTCCTGTGGAACCAGGAACATTTGTTCGCCATCTAACTCAGCCCTCCGTATCCCCGGCAAAAATGGCCCGAAAGAGGAGGAAGTTGGGCCCGGTAAGCCTCTCCCGTTAGAGCCTCCCGGGGCTCCTGGTAGGTACCCTGCCGGAAACAACTCCCCATCGATTGCCGGGCTACGCCCTCCTGCCGGGCCACTGGTCCCCACAGTCAAGGAACGCACTCTCGCAGATGAGGACGTGCCACTAGTCCTTGTTGCCGAGCCCCAGACTCCAACTTGCACAAGGCAAATAGTCCAATTCCTTCAAACTGGAGAACTTCCCTATGAGCAAGAGGAGGCTGAAAGAGTAGCCCGAAGGGCCAGTATGTATCAGTTGGTCGATGAAACTCTATACAGAAGGAGGCCCAATGGTGTGAAATTAAAGTGCATCTGCCAGGAAGAAGGAAAGGAACTGCTGGTAGAAATACACAAAAGCATGTGTGGCTCCCACATTGGATCAATTGCATTAGTTGGGAAAGCATTCTGGCAAGGATTCTAATTGCCCACAGCCCTCCCAGATGCGATCGAGCTAGTCACCAAGTGAGAAGCCTGCCAGTTCCATTCCAAGAACATCCATCTGCCTGCACAAGCTCTTCAGACAATCCCTTTGTCATGGTTGTTTTCGTTCTGGGGCTCGATATCCTCGGCCCTATCCCCCGAGCTGTCCGGGGCTTGGAATTCTTGTTCATTGCCATCGACAAGTTTGCAAAGTGGCCGGATGTAGATGCCATGAGAAAGGTGAGTGCTTAGACAGATATAAAGTTCTTGAAATGATTGGTGTGCCGCTTCGGGGTCCCTGCCCGGATCATCACCGACAACGGCACCCAGTTCGAGCCGCGCCTTCATGCAATACGTTCATGCCTTCGGAAGCAAGATCTCGTTTGCCTCTGTTGCACATCCCAAAAGCAATGGACAAGCTGAGAGGGTGAATGCTGAAGTGTTGCAAGGACTCGAGACAAGAACATTTGATACGCTGTAGAAGTGCGGCAGGCAATGGATCGATGAGCTGCCGGTAGTTCTCTGGTCCCTCAGAACGACACCAAATCGAGCTACCGAGTTGACTCCCTTCTCCCTAGTTTATGGGGCAGCAACAATTATCCCGACAGAACTCATTTATAGGCCAGCTCGAGTGCTTGCCTACGATGAAGTAGAGCAGGATCAGCACCGGCGTGACGACGGTGTGCTTCTCGAGGAGAATCGTCTCCGGGCTGCTACGTGTGCTGCATGCTATCAGCAAGCCCCGCGTCGTTATCACAGCCGCAGGGTTCATGCCCGGTGTTTTGAGGAAGGTGACCTTGTCCTTAGGCGCGTTTAGTCCGCCAAGCATGCAAACAAGTTGACGCCAAAGTGGGAAAGCCCTTACCGGGTTGTTCGAGTCATCAGACCTGGTGCAGTCCGTCTGGAGACTGGAGATGGTATTCAATTGGAAAACTCTTGGAATATTTAACATCTCCACAAGTTCTACATGTAAGGCACGGCTGTCAGGCCCTACCTGACAGCCACCCTTTTGTACAGGCCTTGCCTTAGTTGCATGTAACCCCTTGTGCAAAGCCACGCGTAGACTCTGAGCAACAGAGAAATAAATGAAGCGCTAGGGGCCCGACAAGTTGCTACATGCATACACATTTATGAGCACCGTGTCTTTATGTAGATAAGATCGCATCTGGCATCATTTCCATCTGCATAAAACTACAAGTTCCTGCCGAGAACTTGGCCTCTAAGGGAAGCTGGAAAGATGAACCAACAGTGCAATCTCCGGCAAGCCAAACATATAAGTTATATCTCTTGTCCATACGTGTTCTGTAAGCAAAAACTTCTGCATAAGATAACCTCTCCGCTTTTTGAAACTTAGGTGCTCCCATCGCAATGGCCTTTGATGGAAAAAAGGTTGGCGGGTGGCTGGTCCCTCGTCACAATTTGTGCCCGGTAGGCTTAACTCCCAGGCAACAAAATAGAAGGTACCGGCAGGATAGCCTGCCGGGGGAAACTCATTTATTTAAAAATATAGAGGCACTCCACCTCTCCATGGACATATACATGCACGAGTCCCCGACAAAGTTCATCCTTTTCATTAATATGCTGATCAAACAAGTACAGACCTTACAGGACACAGACATGGATTCAAGAGATTACATTGTTTGAACTAAAATTTGGCAAGCGCCTACAGATTTAAGATTGAAAAAAGATAAGTACCCCATAATGCCATTTGTTGTCCCTCTCATCCTTGGCACAGCGGCAGGAGGTGAAGAGGGCAAAAGGGGTGCATGGGCAGAAGTCTAGCCTGACCGTGTCGGGCTCCAGGAGAGGTAGACTGGCGGGGGTGGGAGGGCATCGGCGAAGGCGTCTATGGAGAGCATGGCGGAGACGACCCGTCAACCGCCACCACCAGGGCCAGCAGGAAGCGGCAGGGCTAACGGAGCTGCAGCCCACGAGGAAGCCTCCTAGGGTCCAGCTGGAAGGCTGTTGGAGGAGTCGGAGGCACCAACCCCACCTCTGCTCCCAACTCCCCGGCAAATCACCTTGCCGGAGAGGAGGTGCAGAACCAGATGGTGCTGCCGCCGTCTCACGGTGACAGTCTGGCTGATGCTCAGCCGGAGTCAGAGGCGTCATCCTCCCAATCGTTGTCGTCATCATCATCGTCAGTGTCCTCCTCGTCGCTATCGCTCGAGGAGGCACCCTTAGTGAGCACCCGAGCTCCCAAAAACTTTGACGGAAAGGAAACCGTCCTCCATTAACTTGAAATGGAGGATGTGCCCTCCCGACAAGCTATGGGCAATATCAAAGGTCTTCCAGCCTCGGCAGAAGTACATGACATGAGGGGCAGGGAAATCTACATCCACTCGTATGCTACCATTCCCGCAACCCCTCATGTGCAATCTCAGAGCGCGCGGCTGTTTGAACTCCATCGCCATGGCGAATGGAGTAGGGAGGGATGGACGACCATGAATAGGCTTGTACATCCTGATGACGAACTCAAGTGGCTGATCTCCGACATGGCCTTCCAACGGAGGAGGAGCGTTCGACGGGGGCGCAATCAGAGCACTGTCCCGTCCTCCTCCTCCTTGAGCGCCACAACGACCACGACCTTGCCCCCTCCCTCCTCCTCTCACGGTGGGTTCCACCGCCGCGTTGTCCGTAGGAGGGGGGATACGCTATCGAGAAGACGCTCTCACCGCCACCATTGGGGCACCACTGTGTCCATGCCCTCTCGCCCTGGCAAGCAGGGAAAGATGGAAAGGGGAGAAGGGAAGTGTGTGAGCAAAAACACCGTTCCTGCCCCCTTTTTATAGTGGGACGATGCAAGGGGCTGGCCTCTCACCCAGGAGGCAACTTCCCAGCTCCTCCAATAGGCCCTCCCTGTGCCTTCAACGACTCAGGGAATCAGAGCCGACCCTCTACGCCAACCAACGACGCCTATTTTTTTTGCCATGGCGTCCGTGCCCACGTACTCCGCATCCGCAGCCTACCATACCCAACGCATGGGGCACACGTGGCGGATGCACCTGGGGCGGGAGGCGAGTGGAATGGCAGTTTCCACCCCGTGATCATAGGGCAGGGACAATCCACGGGCCACGATCTGGTTTTTTCCATAACGCTCAGCACGACGCGCGGGAAACCGGAAACTGGCCCAGACTCAAGTTAATGAAGAAGCAAAGAAGATCTCAAGGGGCCAGCCACTTCCACGCCCCTGCCTGTGCACAGGTTAGGGCCTACCCTGACGAAGCCCGGCTGCGCGTTCAGGCTAGGCCTGGGGGCTTCTGTCGGTGCAACAAACCCTGGTTCCGTTGCCCAGACTGTGCATAGGAACAAGAATGAGATCACATCACTAAGATCAGACTGAAGCACAAGGGACTAGTCCTTTGAAGCATCCAAGTACAGATCAGGAAGACCGAGAAGAGCCAGAAGAGCCGGTAGAGCAAGTTGTCGCTAAGGAAAGAACCTCCCTTGCCGGGCCAAAAGAGAAAGTTGGTGAGCCTGGCAAGGATGTGGTTACCCCCGGAAGCAAGCCTTCGGGTCATCCTGGCAGGCCCGCCGGGGCTTACGGAGGCAGAACCACTCCACCGCACCACCTCATCACGATGCACGTTGTCAATCACTGCGGTGTCAAGTTACAAAGTGACTAAGTGGCTCCACATGGCAGCCACTTCCTACAGAAAATACCTCCAAGCGACACCCGTCCTGAGACGTGTCAAGCAAGCAGCCGCGAACCTAGCAAACTAGCCCGACAAGGCCTGCTGGGCGAGGTGTGATGTGACGTGTCAACCTTTCTATTCTTCATTCCGAAGTTCCTCAACAATTCATGGTGGTGTTTCTTGTCGTCATTCTAGGATTTGAAGACCGCAGAAGAGTTTCTCTTCAATCCTTACCCATTCTTCCAAAGATGCATATGTCGGCGTTCTGGGAACGGGGGTACCTAGACTTGCCTACCTGTGGCCTGCGGCGTGGCTCAAGGGGTGGCCCAACACGACCCATCTTCATCAGCACAAGCTGAAGACCCTCGCAAGGGGCCAAGCCTCACGGGGCGGACGACAGGAAGCCTCCTCAAGCACGGCCTCGTCAGGCTGGCTCGCAAGGAGGCGGAGAGATCAAGGCGGGGTACCTCACGAGGTGCCCATGATGCAAGCCATGACGACCGAGGGCGCCAGGCGGGCGCCAGCCCACGCAGTGTCCTCGTTTCCTCTTTGGTGCAAAGGAGGCAAGCGCAAGCGAGAGCATCAAGCAAAGGCAGCCGTTTCGGTGCAACAAGACAAAGACCATCACAACGGTAGGAAGGAGGTCATCGTAGAGCCCAAGCCGGCGTCACCGTCAGAGCCTTTGACAGGCGAGGACCAACTTTAGTCAGGATAAGTGTACTAGATGTTCCCCTTCCAAATGGCTAATTGTTGGCGCCCTTCCCACTCAATATTTGGGAAGAGGCCCAGGGCCTCTGCCTATAAATAGGACTAGCCACCCACAGGGTAGAGGCATCTTGGATCCGAAATCCAGAACAGAGCTAGAGGTCAAGCAATCTAGAGAGAGAGAGAGAGAGAGAGAGAGAGCGACCGAACTCCCCCTAGCAGTTCGTCGCACCGGCCAAGAACAGACCCTCGCGACGTTGTTCTTCCTTGTATTGTTCATCATCAGCCCCTGAGGCAATCCACCACACCACACACTGGAGTAGGGTATTACACCACAATGGTGGCCCGAACCAGTATAAACCTTGTATCTCTTGTGTTGCTCTTTTTGTAGTTAAAATCCCTGCAAGGCGACGAGGTGCAGGTAGGTAGGGGGCGAGATCTCCGCGTGCACCCCAGAGTTCGAACCTAGAGGGTCTGCCGGAACCCGAAATCCGACAACATAGTTCAAGCTTGCTGCCATCTCTCATAATTGTTTTCGATTGTGAGAATTCTTTTCATTCATCCGAAGCATTTCAGGAGTATTGTTCAGTTTGATTCTTTGGAGCCCATCATCTCAGACTTATTCATTCCAGCTTTGAGCTCTCGTTCTGCAAATCTTACCAGCGCATCATTCAAGTATTCTCTAATCAATTCGTGATCTATTCGTTCTCATGTATCTAAATTCTCTCAAGTATCTTTGTTCTTTTTATAATTCTACTCGGTGTTTCTTTATCTTTTCTTTGTTCATTTTCAATTCTTACGGTGGTTCGTTCAAGATTTCTCTTCATTCATTATCATATCAATTCATTCATTTTTTCCAAATCCCATCGGTGCGCTATGTCTATCCTTAATCCTTCAAGAAGAATAAGTAGTATGCCAAATCCGTTGCTTGTCATCAGTTTAAATTGGTGAAGGATACGCATAACATAATTCTTATGTTTGTTTCATCCAAGTGATCTAGTTTCTTCTTTCTAGAGTTGTTCATCATGTCATTTTTCTTGGTTCGAGATGCTTCATCTTTTCTTTTCCGTAGTTCCAAGTTTTCTGCATTATCTCATCGTGAAGCTCCATCTAAATCTCGCAAGGTTTCACTTTGTGTTTTCAACTTCTCTTTCTTTTTATCATCCTTTTATTACCGGAGTTCTTCATGGAGGCTCTACATGGTGGGTCATCAAGGATTCTTTTAATGCTTCATTTTTTCTTCAAAATTTCTCTCGAAGTCATGATCTGCAAAGCTATTTTCAAAATTTAATAGGGTGTTCAACACATGTCTTATTTTGAGGAGTTCAAGAATTCTTCATCTTGCATTCCGAAATGCAATTCTTTCTACCTTATCTTTTGAGATGGCGTTATATCATTCTTGACAATTTCCATTCATGTTTCGCGATTCACATGTTGTCAAGAATGATGTATTTTAAATCCATTAATCTCTTCGTTGGAGTTATCTTGTGTCACATTTCACCTAAAGCCTTCCCTAAGGAATGTTGCTATTGTGGTGCTTATCAATGATCCAAGTTTTCTCCTATCCTCTCGGCGAGAGAAGTTTTTATCTCTTTGTTGATGCCAAGCAAGCAATTGTTTTCGTTAGTGGCAGAATTTCACCTCAAGTTTTGAGATGTTTTCATAAGCCCACAATCAGCTTATTGTTTTCGTTGTTGATTTTTTCAACAACTCCATTCAAGCCTTTTTCGTAAGGATGTGTTTTTCATATTCATTTGTGGAAGGAGTTGAAATTTTCTTCTCCGTTCTTTTCTTTCCATCAATCCATCTTCTATTCGTTTGTTCCGGAGGCATTGTGATGTTGCTCTCTTCAACCATCACCTCGTTTTGCCAAGACCATGTTCTTTTCATGCTTATCCATTTTACCGGAGTGTTGCGTCCTATTTTCAAGCTCTTTCCATGTTATCAAGTTCCTTCTCTTTCTACTGGAGTGCAGCCCAAATTCTCTCATATACCTTGCTTCACTTTACAACCGGAGTGGTTTTAAATTCTTTCTTGCCCTTCAGCTCTTGTTCCATGTTTCAACCTACAAGGTTTTCATCATGTTCCTTGTTCCTCTTTTCTAACAGAGTGTTTTCAACTTCGTTCATCTCCGTTGTATTCTTTCCATAAAATTGTTTAACCTCTCAAGGTTCATTGGTTTCACTCGTTTGTACAAGAAGCAACTTAGTTTACCTCTCCTCTTCCTCTTCCGCTTCCACTCGGTGCCATCCTTAGATCTCGGGACGAGATCTCTTGTAAGTTGAGGAGAGTTGTGACGCCCCAAGACCGATGCTCCAGAAGCCTTTCATGTTCTTCGTTGTCGCCGTGTGTTTTATTTTGTTGTTGTTGCATTTCATCATGTCATCTTGCATATTGCATCCGCATGTTTTCATAAAACTCGTACTCGTTCATAGTTGCCGCTTCTCTCCTTGTCTCTGTGGCATGTCGTCAGACCATTTGTCTTCCTTAACCATTCACAGTACAACCGCACACTTGACCTCATTCGCCTAACCCCTCTTTGCACAATGCATCGACCCCTTGCGTGCGCGTCCGAAACTCCCCTGAACCCGACCCGGGCAGTCGTCACCGATGGGTCCGGATGATCCCCAAACATTCCTAAAATATCTTCGGTTCTTTGTCAGACCATCCTGCCTATTTATCCCGGGCTGCCCGATTATGATCGGAGGGACCGTATAGCCCCTAAGCTAACCCCTTCCTATAAATAGACCCCTAAGCCTAAATTTTAGGAGCAATGTCCCATCCTCCCTATCACCGCCGCCACTCCACCTCCCACATCAGGATCCCCTCGCCCGATCTCCCTCGATCCCCTCGCCCAGCCAACCATCGGAGCCTGCAGCCTTCTCCCACCTTGGGATCATCTCCCGGCCAACCCGAGCCCCTCCTGCGCTCGAGCCCTCCGGCCTCAAGCTCCACCATGCCTCCTGCTACGCCGAGCACACGCGGAACTCCTCGCTCCCGTCATCAGCCATGAGCCCCGTCCCCGAGCTTCTACAGCCCCATGGCGCCCCAACCTCCAGATCGAGATGGTCTCGATCCCGAGTCGCCAGGCCGGGCTCCCTCGACCTCTCCCCTGCTCTCCTTCCTTTTCTTCACCATCTCTCTCCTGTGTTTCACCCTCTCTCTCTCTGTCTCGTTGAAACAGAGAACTCCCATAGGTTCCCGTCGCCACCGGCCGCCATGGATGCCTCCCAAGCTCCACACCGCGCCGTCCCTTTCCTCCGGCCCGAGCAGAGCTCCGCCTCTGCTCTTTCTGCTACCTCACCGCCGCGCCGGCGAGCGCGACACCGGAGGACCACAGGTCGCCGTGCCTCTGCCCATCCTTCCCCTCTTCTCTTTCTCTCCTGCTTACTCCTCCTTCTCTCTCTCTCAGTCATCTGCCTCTCTCTGTACAGGACGAACAGGAGCTCCATGGCCGCCGCCGCCGTCTTGGCTACCCTCGCCGCATAGCACGCCGCCGCTGCTGTCTCTGCTTCGCTTGAACCGCGGGGTCCTCTTTTTGCTTCACCGCAGCGCCAAGTCCTTGCGCCCGTTGACCCGAGCCTCGCCAGCCCTGCCTAACGCGTGGGCCACTTCCAGGCGCGTGGCCTAGCGCTGCGGCATCCGCCGCGCCAGCCCAAGATCCGCGCCGCCCCTGCTTCGGCCTCCTCCACCGACCGGCCCATGAGGCCTGGTGAGCAGCCCCCGCCCCCTGTGCACTATTGGGCCAGCTCAAGTTTCAGCCCGTGGACGTTTTTTTTACTGCATGAATTTTGCTAAATATCCTGTGCATGCATAATTACAGAAAAATGCCCCTGTTTTAAATTGTTAAGAACTAATTAACCATGCATCGGTTTTAAACATGTCATATATGTAAAATGCTTAGAATTTCATCTAGTTTCATAATATGCTACTCTCATCCATGTTTAAAATGCTTAAACTTGCTGTTTGTTCAATTTTGCATAAATTCCATGTTAAAATGATTTATTTCATAACTAATTAACCATAGCTCCGAATTTAATAAACTTTATATGTAAATGTGGTGGAATAATGCATAGTTTAACATGGTGACATTACTTTGCATGTTAACAACTCTAAAATATGGTTGAGGGCAGAACAGTACCAAGTCTAAAATGTGCATATGGGGATTTACCGAACTTGTTGTTATTTCCGACCTCATCTAAATTTGCCTAAATAGTTAGTTTACTTATGCCTCACCTCTTGCCATGTTAATCAATAATTAATATTGTTGGATACATAACCGAGAGAGAACTAAATAATAGAATGCGATGGTTCGTCGATATGCATCTCGTTGCATATTGAGCTCCACTTAACTTGTAGTATTGTTGGTGCATTTTGCCATGCCATGCATATTTAAACCGGACATGCATCACACTTGTCTGTGCATCATGCCATGTTTATGCTTGTGTGTTTACCATGTTGTTTGCTTCTTTCCGGTTGCGCTACTCAATTGATAGTTCCGGTTACGTTGCGATTGTGAGGATTCGTTCGACTACGTTGGTTCGTCTACTTCATGGATTCGATCTTCTTCCTAGCGGGATTTCAGGCAAGATGACCATTACCCTCGATATCACTTCTATCTTTGCTTGCTAGTTGTTCGCTCTATCGCTATGTTGCGCTACCTACCACTTGTTTATCATGCCTCCCATATTGCCATTTCAAGCCTCTAACCCACCTTCCTAGCAAACCGTTGTTTGGCTATGTTACCGCTTTTGCTCAGCCCCTCTTATAGCGTTGCTAGTTGCAGGTGAAGTTGAAGATTGCTCCATGTTGGAGCATGATTATGTTGGGATAGCACAATATCTCTTATTTAGTTAATGCACCTATATACTTGGTAAAGGGTGGAAGGCTCGGCCTTATGCCTGGTGTTTTGTTCCACTCTTGCCGCCCTAGTTTCCGCCATACCGGTCTTATGTTCCTTGATTTTGCGTTCCTTACGCGGTTGGAGTTTTTATGGGACCCCTTGATAGTTCGCTTTGAATAAAACTCCTACAGCAAGGCCCAACATTGGTTTTACCATTTGCCTACCTACCACCTATACCTTTCCCTTGGGTTCTGCAGACTCAAGGGTCATCTTTATTTTAAACCCCCCGGGCCATTGCTCCTCTGAGTGTTGGTCCGAAATGGGTAGCCTGCGGGGCTACCTTGGGGCAACTTGAGGGCTGGTTTTACTCATAGCTTGACCTATCCGGTGTGCCCTGAGAACGAGATACGTGCGACTCATATTGAGATTTGTCGGCACATCGAGCGGCTTTGCTGGTCTTGTTTTACCATTGTCGAAAAGTCTTGTAACCGGCATTCCGAGCCTGATCGGGTCTTCCTGGGAGAAGGAATATCCTTTGTTGACCGTGAGAGCTTGTGATGGGCTAAGTTGGGACACCCCTCCATGGTATAAACTTTAAAAAGCCGTGCCCGCGGTTATGTGGTAGATGGGAATTTGTTAATGCCCGGTTGTAGAGAAATTGACACTTGACTTGATTAAAATGCGTCAAACGCGTGTGTAGCCGTGATGGTCTCTTTTCGGCGGAGTCCGGGAAGTGAACAAGGTTTTTGTGTTATGCATGAACGTAAGTAGTTTCAGGATCACTTCTTGATCACTTCTTGCTTCTCGACCGTTGCGTTGCTTCTCTTCTCGCTCTTATTTGCGTATGTTAGCCACCATTTTGCTTACCGCTTGCTACAGCTCCGCCTCACTACCTTATCCTACCCATAAGCTTAAATAGTCTTGATCTCACGAGTGTGAGATTGCTGAGTCCGCGTTACTCACAGATACTACCAAAACAGTTGCAGGTGCCGATGATACCAGTGCAGGTGATGCTACCGAACTCAAGTGGGAGTTTGGCAAGAACTTGGTCGTTACTATGTTCCGTTTCCAGATGATCAGTAGTGATGCCCAGTTGGGACGATCGGCGATCTAGCATTTGGGGTTATCTTCTTTTCTTTTGTTTTGACCGTAGTCGGTCTATGTGTCTACTCTGAATGATGTATGTTTAATTTATGTATTGCGTGAAGTGGCGATTGTAAGCCAACTCTTTATCCCTTTCTTGTTCATTACATGTGATTGTGTGAAGATAACCCTTCTTGCGACAAAACCACAATGCGGTTATGCCTCTAAGTCGTGCCTCGGCACGTGAGAGATATAGCGGCATCATGGGTGTTACAGTATGATAGCATTGTTTGCTATCTAATCAGTGCATAATGATCGATTTGCCACTATGGTGACCCTTTGATCTATGAAAGGAGTCCCAAGGCAACTGTAGAAGGGGTTGGCTAATCCACACCCTCACGCACTCATACGCACGTAGCCATTCTCGCCCCGAGGCAACCCTGCTGGGCAAGCGTGTTGCGCTCACCACCATGTTTCCACCATCAATCCACCAAAGCAGGAGTAGGGTTTTACGCCTTGTGGCGGCCCGAACCTGGGTAAAGACTGCCCGCGTGATCTCTGTCGTGCTGTTCTACACTCTTCCTCTCTTTGTGCAACGTGCCATCCCCCCACCGAACCAGAAAGGGACTATTGGTCCCGTAGGTGGCCGTGGTTTCCCATGACACAATTGGATGTTAAAGTTCCCGGTTTAGAGAGTTTTCATGATTTATATGCTACTGATCCTGATTTTTTAGCACCATATAAATTGGGTTCTAATGTAAAAGCATGGGACAAATATCACATACATAATGGCTATTTGTGTAGAGCTAACAAACTATGTGTTCCAGAATCGCCCGTGCGTTTGCTATTGTTGCAGGAATCGCATGTTGGTGGTGTGACAGGTCACTTTGGATGTGAGAAGACTTTAGCTTATGCGTGCTGATCATTTTTATTCGCCTAAGATGAGGCGTGATGTGGATAGATTTGTGAAGTGTTGCATTACTTGTCATAAGGAGAAGTCCAAGCTGAAACCTCACGGTTTGTACACTCCTCTCCCAAATCCTACTACACCATGGGAAGACATAAGCATGGATTTTGTGTTAGGATTGCCTTGGACCAGGAGAGGACATGATTCAATTTTTGTGGTAGTTGATCGTTTTTCTAAGATGGTACATTTTATTGCCTGCCACAAAAGCAATGATGTGTCACACATTGCTAATCTATTTTTTTGGGACATTGTGCGCTTACAAGGAGTACCAAAGACGATTCTTTCTGATCGTGACATGAAGTTTATGAGATATTTTTGGAAGACACTTTGGGGAAAGCTAGGGACAAAGTTACTATTCAACACTACTTGTCATCCCAAACAGATGGTCAAACGGAGGTGGTAAATCGCACACTCTCTACATTATTAGGATCCATGATAAAGAAGAACTTGCCTATATGGGAGGAGTGTTTGCCTCATGTGGATTTTGCATATAACAGGGCGGTACATTCCACAACTCAGTTCTGTCCATTTGAGGTGGTATATGGTTTTAAGCCCATTACACCACTTGATTTGCCACCCCTTCCAATTCAAGAGAGAGTGAGCATGGAGGCATCCAAGAGGGTAGATTTTGTGAGGAAGATACACGAGAAGACTAAAGAAGCAATTGAAAAGAAGGGTGTGTACACAGTTCAACGTGTTAATAAGAATAGAAAGGAGGTGTTGTTTCAGTCGGGCGACATGGTGTGGGTACACTTTCACAAAGATAGATTTCTTGCACAGCGCAAGTCCAAGTTGAAGCTAAGAGGTGATGGATCATATAAAGTGCTTGCTAAGATTAATGATAATGCAATCCAAATGTATCTTCCCACTAAAGAGTTCGGCGTAGGTAATAAATTCAATGTTCCTGATTTGTCGCCGTATAATGGAGATGACCTTGGTACGTCGGGATCAACACCTTTTCAACAGGAGGAGGATGATGAGGACATACCTAGTCGTTTACCATTATTCTCTGACTTAAATGAATAACCGTCTCGCAATAAACAAGATCCAGATATAATTTTCATGCTTAACGCAGGCGCCAAATATAATTATTTAGGTTTAAAACTAACCCTGAAGGTAAATGCAGAGGGAGCGTGCCGACGATGATCATATCAACCTTGGAACCATTTCCGACGCGCATCGTCACCTTGTCCTTAGCTAGTCTCCTTTATTCCACAGCTCCTGTTTCATGTTACAAATATTAGCAATCGAACCAGTATCAAATTCCCAGGCGCTACTACGGGCACTAGTAAGGTACACATCAATAACATGTATATCACATATACCTTTGCTGCCGTTGACAGCCTTCTTATCTGCCAAGTACTTGGGGCAGTTCCACTTCCATTGACCATTCCATTTGCAATAGAAGCACCCAGACTCAGGTTTAGGTCCAGCCTTGGGTTTCTTCATGGGAGCGGCAACTGGCTTGCCATTCTTCTTGAAGTTCCCCATTCTTTCCCTTGCCTTTCTTCTTGAAACTGGTGGTCTTGTTGACCATCAACACTTGATGCTCTTTCTTGATTTCTATCTCTGCGCCTTAAGCATAGCGAAGAGCTCGGGGATTGTTTTCTCCATCCTTTGCATATTGTAGTTCATCACGAAGCACTTGTAGCTTGGTGGCAGTGACTGAAGAACCTTGTCAATCGCGACTTCATCAAGAAGATTAACTCCCAACTGATTCAAGCGGTTGAAGTACCCAGACATTTTGAGTACGTGCTCGCTAATGGAACTGTTCTCTTCCATCTTGCAGCTAAAGAACTTGTCGGAGGCGTCATACCTCTCAACCCAGGCGTGAGCCTGAACTATCGAGTAGTCATAAGAATGTGCCTGCCAGACATTCACAACATCCACAGACGACACTGGAGGGGGTGGCGCACTGAGCAGTGCATCAAGGACATAAGCCTTTTGTGTAGCTATGAGGATAATCCTCAAATTATGGTACCAATCCGCATAGTTGCTTCCATCATCTTTCAACTTAGCTTTCTCTAGGAACGCATCAAAATTCAGGGGAGCTACAACGCGAGCCATTTATCTACAACATTAATTTGCGAAGAAAATTAAACTATGTTCATGATAATTGGTTCTGTTAATCAAATTACTAAAGAACTCCCACTTAAATCAACATCCCTCAAGTTGTCTAAGTGTTCGCATGATCCATATCAACCAACCCATGTCCGGTCATCATGTGAGATGGGGTGGTCATCAACGGTGAACATCTCTATGTTGATCATATCTACTATATGACTCATGCTCGACCTTTCAGTCCTCCGTGTTCCGAGGCCATGTCTGTACATGCTAGGCTCGTCAAGTTTAACCCAAGTATTCCGCATGTGTAAAACAGGCTTACAGCCGTTCTATGCGAACGTAGAGTCTATCACACCCGATCATCATGAGGTGCTTCAAAACGATGAGCTTTCGCAATGATGCATACTTAGGGACAACACATTTATCTTGAAATTAAGTTAAGGGATCATCTTATAATGCTACCGTCGTTCTAAGCAAAATAAGATGCATAAAAGATAAACATCACATCCAATCAAAATATGTGACATGATATGGCCATTATCATCTTGTACTTTTGATCTCCATCTCCAAAGCACCAGCACGATCTCCATCATCATCGACATGACACCATGATATTCATCATCGTGTCGATGCATAGTTGTCTCGCCAACTATTATTTCTACAACTATTGCTAACGCATAGCGATAAAGTAAAGCAGTTACATGGCATTATTTGTTGACTCGCATGTCATACAATAAATTAAAGACAACCCTACGGCTCCTGCCGGTTGCCATACTCATCGACATGCAAGTCATGAACCTATTACAAAACATGATCATCTGATAGATCAACATATATCACATCACGTTTTGGCCATACCACATCACAACATGCCCTGCAGAAACAAGTTAGACGTCCTTCTACTTTGTTGTTGAAATTTTTACGTGGCTGCTAGGGCAAACTATAAGAACCGTTCTCATCTACACAAAGCCACAACAGTGTTATACAAGTTGCATTTTAACCTTCTACAAGGACCGCCCTCGTCAAATCAGATTCAACTAAAGTAGGAGAGGCAGACACCTGCAAAGCCAATTTTATGCAATACAAGTTGCATGTCAAACACTGGAACCGGTCCTATGTGCGTGGACATGTAAGGTTAGTCCGAGCCACATCATCCCACAATACCGATGAATCCAAATAAGACAAGGGAAGTAAGCAATATGAAC
This sequence comes from Aegilops bicornis, assembly GCA_021605145.1. NCBI lineage: Eukaryota > Viridiplantae > Streptophyta > Magnoliopsida > Poales > Poaceae > Aegilops > Aegilops bicornis. The sequence goes on along the minus strand of CM038671.1, from coordinate 305,836,157 downwards.
ATTAAAGCCCACAACAACTTTATGTTCTACTCATGCCTATACATCTACGCATAGACCTAGCTCATCATGCCACAGATGGGGAACGAAGCATGAAAACAAAATCCTACGAAACACCCGAGATCTAAACTAGGACATGCATAGCTATGAGAGGGGAGTGTGTCTACATACCCTTGTAGACCAAAACGCAGTTAATGTAGTCGTACTCTTCGTGATCCGATGACGATCCAGTCTGATACTTTCACTAGTGCAAGTTCTCTCAAAAATGATAACATAATTAAATCATATGGACATCCCTCAACGTGCGACAAAGAGTCACTCCAAAGTTCCTATCGCGAATATCATAACATGAAATTGCTTGTAGGGTACGAAACCACCTCAAAATTATTCTTTCCGATCAATCCATTGAGCTATTCCTATAAGTGTCACAAATAGCCCTAGAGTTCGTAGGATAATAACACCATTTGATACACATCAATCAACCCTAATGTCATCTAGATACTCCAATGTCACCACAATTATCCGTGGGTCAATTATACAATATGCATCAAACAACTTCAGATTCATAATATTCAATCCAACACAAAGAAGCTCAAAGAGTGCCCCAAGATTACTACCGGAGAAACAAGGATAAAACATGCATCAACCCCTATGCATAGATTACGCCAATGTCACCTCGGGAATCCACGAGTTGAGTGTGAAAACATACATCAAGTGAATCAATAGAAAATCCCATTGTCACCACGGATATCCCACGCAAGACATCTATACTACTACATAGTGTACCAGTTTTGAAATTTTGAATCTCATGACTAGGAAGCAACCTGAACCATTGATAGAGTCCATCCAATGGTTGGAAATGCTGGGATTCGCTGCTCTGATTCTATCTACAGATGCAGTGAAGCTCTTGTTGTTCTCTGGAATCATCCACAGTGTAATCGCATCAGCCAACGTCGTTGTTCTCTAGAACTATGTCAATCTGGAAAAATTCACATGCTTGTTGCTGTTATCGTCCCTCCGCGGCGTAGCTAGCTGTCTCAGCCGCCTTGGCAGCCGGTCCATAAGCATCGGTAGCGCATACTAATAGCGTCATCTCAGAGGGATTTGGGACGGAGTTTTGAGCTGGCTGTTGTGCAATGCACCAATCGATGGGACGAGGGAAGTCAATGCGTGCATTTGCACGTACATGTATACTAGTATATCAAGTGTTCTCAAATCCATAATAGTATTCAATCCGATAATAGTGAAACCTCGAAGGTAAAACTCTATTCATCAGAAGAAGATAGAGGAGGAGAAACACCATATGATCCAACTATAGTAACAAAGCTCGCGGTACATCAAGATTGTGCCAAATCAAGAACACGAGAGAGAGAGAGAGAGAGAGAGAGAGATCAAACACATAGCTACTGGTACATACCCTCAGCCCCGAGGGTGAACTACTCCCTCCTCATCATGGAGACCGTCGGGATGATGAAGATGGCCTCCGGTGATGGTTTCTCCCTCCGGTAGGGTGCCGGAACAGGCTCCCGATTGGTTTTTTGCGGCTACAGAGGCTTGCGGCGGCGGAACTTTCGATTTAGGTTTCTTTTCAGAGCTTTCCATATTAATAGGAATTTTTGGTATCGGAAACAAGCCAGGGGGTTCCAGAGGAGCCCACGAGCCAGGGGCACGCCCTAGGGGGCGCCCCTAGGCTTGTGGTCGCCTCAAGACTCTTCTGGCTCAACTCCAATGCTCCGTGGGTCTCTTCTGGTCCCTAAAAATCACCGTAAATTTTCAGCTTGTTCGGACTCTGTTTGAATCCTTTTCTGTAGAACTCAAAAATTAAGGAAAAACAGAAATTGGCACTAGGCTCTACGTTAATATGTTAGTCCCAAAAATAATATAAATTAGCATATTAACACATATAAAACATCCAAAATAGATAATATAGTAGCATGGAACAATAACAAATTATAGATACATTGTAGACGTATCACAAGCAAAGGTTGGAGAAGTAGATGGGATCTCAACCAGCACCACGGCGTGGTGGAGATGGAGGTGGTGTAGTGCCGGCAAGGCTTCGCCAAACGCTGCGGGAAGAAACCTGAGGAGAAAATGGAGTAGCGGGACAGGTATGGTTGCCGCCGGGGAATGGGCATTGGTGTGTTAAGACCCTCACTCTCCCCCACTATATATAGGAGGCAAGTGGAGGGCTGGGTCACAACCCAAGCCCATCCTCCAAGGAGGGGCGTGGGCCTAGGGAGGTCTCCTTCCTCACCAAGGCATCTAGGGGGGTGCCTTCCCCCCTTAGGACTCTTCCTCCTCCACCTCTCCTTGGCACATGGGCCTCTTGGGGCTGGTGCCCTTGGCCCATGTAGGCTAGGACGTCCTCCCTATAGCCCATGTGGGCCCCGGGGGTAGGTGGACCCCCGGACCCCTTTCGGCACTCCCGATACAATACCAATAATGTCTGAAACTTTTCCGGCAACCAAAATAGGACTTCCTATATATGAATCTCTAGCTCCGAACCATTCCGGAGCTCCTAGTGATGTCCGAGATCTCATCCGGGACTCCGAACAACATTTGGATACCAATGCACATATCCCAATACTACTCTAGCGTCATCGAATGTTAAGCGTGCGGACCCTATGGGTTCGAGAATCATGTAGACATGTGATGAACCATAAGTATAGGGGGTCAATTGTAATCCTTTCGATAAGTAAGAGTGTCGAACCCAACAAGGAGTAGAAGGAAATGACAAGTGGTTTCTAGCAAGGTATTTTCTGCAAGCACTGAAATAAGCGATAACAGATAGTTTGATAGCAAGATGATTCGTAACGGACAAGTAACGGTAACGGTAAATAAAGTGCAACAAGGTAGCCCAATCCTTTTGTGGCAAAGGACAGGCCAAAGCGGTCTCTTATAATAAGCAAAGCGTTCTTGAGGGTACACGGGAATTTAATCTAGTCAGTTTCATCATGTTGGTTTGGTTCATGTTCGCTACTTTGATAATTTGATATGTGGGTGGACTGGTCCTTGGGTGTTGTTCTTACTTGAACAAGCCTCCTACTTATGATTAACCCCCTCACAAGCATCCGCAACTACGAGAAAAGTATTAAGATAAAATCTAACCATAGCATTAAACATTTGGATCCAAATCGGTCCCTTACGAAGTAGCGCATAAACTAGTGTTTAAGCTTGTGTCACTCTAGCAACCCATCATCTAATAACTACTCCAAAATCTATTCCCTCAGGACCAAATATGGTGAAGTGCCATGTAGTCGACGTTCACATGACACCACTATGGGAATCACAACATACATATCATCAAAATGTTGAAACATATCAAGTTCACATGATTACTTGCAACAAGATTTCTCCCATGACCTCAAGAACAAAAGTACCTACTCACAAATGATAACCATGCACAAGATCAGAGGGGTATTAAATAGCATAATGGATCTGAGCAGATAATCTTCCACCAAATAAAGCATATAGTGATCAACTACAAGATGCAATCAACACTACTAGTCACCCACAGGTACCATTCTGAGGTTCTGGTACAAAGAGTCAACGCAAGAGATGAACTAGGGTTTGAGAGGAGATGGTGCTGTTGAAGATATCGATGGAGATTGGCCTCCCAAAGATGAGAGGGTTGTTGGTGATGACGATGGCTTCAATTTCCCCCCGGAGGGATGTTCCGCCGGAGGGCAAAAGTGCTTCTGCCAAGTTCCGCGCCTAGACAGTGGCAGTCCGTCCCGAAAGTCCTCTCCTTATTTTTTTTCTAGGTCAAAATGAGCTATATACCAGAAGATGGGCACCGGAGGTGGGCTCGGCTGAGCACGACCCACCAGGGCGCGCCTGGGGACCCTGGCGCGCCCTTGTGTCTTGTGCTCACCAGGTGCCCCCCCCCCCCACGGTAGTTATTTTCTCTAGTATTTTTTATATATTCCAACATAATTCTCTGTAAATTTTCAGCTCATTTGGAGATGTGCAGAATAGGTAACTCTGACGTAGCTTTTTCAGGTCCAGAAATCCAACTGCCTGCATTCTCCCTCCGTGTGTGTACCTTGCATATTATGAGAGAAAAGGCATTAAAGTTACTCCATAATGCTTTATCATGTATAAAAACATTGTAAATATTAGTAGGAAAACATGATGCAAAATGGATGTATCAACATGACCGAGACACCTCTCTGGTCAGTAACCAATAGCGGGACCTAGATGCCCATATTAGTTCCTACATATTCCACAAAGATCTTTATCGGTTGAACCACAATGTTAAGGATTCAGTAAATCCTGTATGCAATTCCCTTTTCTCGGCGATATGTTACTTGCCTGAGAATCGATCATCGGTATCTCCATACCTAGTTCAATCTTGTTACCGACAAGTCTCTTTACTCGTTCGATAATACAAGATCCTGTGACTAAACTCATTAGTCACATGAAGCTTATGTTGTATTACCAAGAGGGCCCAAAGATATATCTCCGTCACACGGAGTGACAAATCCCAATCTCAATCCATGCAACCGAACATACACCTTCAGAGATACCTGTAGAGCACCTTTATGATCATCCAGTTACGAAGCAACGTTTGATAGCACAAAAAGCATTGCTCCAGTATCTGTCAGGACCGGATTCTCAGGATATTAATTTCCAGAAAATGGCCATTGTGCTCACCAGCCCCAGGATTACTATTAGCTGATGAGGCACCAACTTGATACAGAAATTCCAAGCAAAAGGCAAAATATGTAGTACAAGACCATTCTGGCCTATGAGTACAACAATTGGTTTCTAGTGGTTGATGGCGGAAGCGGTTTGCGGATCATCAGCGTCTATGGGGCAACATTTCCCACAGGAATAGCTGACCAGGTTAACTCCTATCTTCGTGGGGCTGCTATCACCATGGCTTAGGTTCCGGGGCTGTCTTCGCAACGCTCCTCTCCATGCCAGGGATCTGGCCAAGACAATAGTCAGGGACAAGCCAGTGAGTACTTTGAATGTACTCGCAAACATTATGAACACAGGTATAATATAACAAATGATCAATACGCTCTGAAATATTCTATGATCACAACGTCAGTCATCAAATAAAATCTCTGATACATGCAAGCAGTTTATTTATATACATGAATATGCAATAACAGAGTAGTTATAAAATGCACCGATCGGGTGTCTGAAGCGACGCCTCGAAAGGTTAGCAAATAACGAGCATGCCTCGATCGAGGCGTCTGGCGACACCACATAAAGGGCTTATAAGGTAAATATATAACAAGCATGCCACAGTCGGGCGTCTCAGCGACACCACATAAAGGGCTTATTAAGTAAATATATAACAAGCATGCCACAGTCGGGCGTCTGAGCGACACCACATAAAAGGCTTATAAGGTAAATAAATAACAAGCATGCCAGCGACACCACATAAAGGGCTTATAAGGTAAATAAATAACGAGCATGCCACAGTCGGGCGTCTCAGCGAAACCACATAAAGGGCTTATAAAGAATCACAGTGAATATCCAGGAGGTAGAACCATCCCAAGGATACTCGATAATTCAAATAATATAACGAGTTAGTCCATAACAAATAATAATCCTGATCATCACAAGTCACTAGTCATGATCGAAGTTCTGGTTTAACAGTTTCTCCTCCGAAGACCGACACTAAGACCGACAATTGACCCATCCCAGACTATAGTCCTTAACCATGGAGACAGCTATTCGAATAGATTTGACCTCTGCAGAGGGTGTACTCTTTACCCACGAGTAACGGATTCACTTAGTCCATCGGGACCAATTCCGGCTATGGCCTTTTAATTGAAAACACACCTATCCGCACACACCAGCCTAACTTACCGGTGTCTGGAATCACCCACGACACCCGTTAAGAGAAACTCTAAGTGGGGAGGCTACAACCTAGACTTAGCATGGGATCACAAAATTTATACCACGTGCAAACTAGGGGAGCTACCCCTTGGCTACAACCGAAAACACCCATGCCCCCGGGCCAGGTGGCATGCCTACCGGATGCCTCCGGTATCTTCCACCATGGCCTCTCTGTACGGTATGTGCTAGGAAAGGGGTTGCCAACTTACTGAACCGTACCCTACCTCCGGCAGGGACAAGTGGTAGTCTGAAACAAGTATGGGGTTACCGGAACAAGACTCGATCTATGGTCGACTCAGAGGCTTAAATATTCCCTGCATGAATTAGTATAACAATATATATCTCAGCAGACAGAATCACCACTCGACATACCTCACCATGCCGTGGGACACAACCGTCTCGACGGAGGACTAGGGACGAACCCGTGTCTCACGCAAGATGTAGGCTTCCCCGGATCCCTTCCGGTATGCATGAAAGGCATTCGATGGTGATTATTATCACAAACATATCTAACTCCAATAGCATGCACTCATCAACATGCACTCATGAGTAGAAAGGTTTTATCACATGAAATAACGGATACTCCGTGTCGAGGTGGTGTTGTAACCGTGTAAATAACACACACAATATTATGCCAGGGTTCAGAATGCTTGCCTTCAAGTTGTGGGGAGGCAGGGTGTGTTCCAAAACTTTGAAAGTTTTCTTCTCTCTCCGACAATCCTATTTTTGAAAATACTCAAATTAACACATAGTTTAAAAGTGGTACAAAAAGTGTGTCTGAATTTTTTTCAAATAAATCTGAAAATAAATTAGACAATATTTGAGAGAGGTAAGAAAAAGAACCAACTCATTTGTAGTTATATTTAAAAAGTTATAGTCAGTCAAAGTTTTGGTCAAATCCTGTTTTTAAAAATAAATAGAGAAAAAGAAAAAACGCTTTGAACTAACCACGTCGAAGGCGTATCCCGGTGTTTACGCCTCCACTTATCCAGCGTGGATGGCGCATGGGTTGCTGACAGTGGGTCCAGGGGACCCACTGGTCAGGTTTGACCATTTGTTCTTCCCTCCTCTTCCTCTGCCCAAGCGGGGGCGGGACTCCGGTGATCGCCGCCGGCGATTGGCGGCTCCTCACGGGGTTCCGAGGGCGGGGATGGATCTGCCAGACTGGGGCGGTCCTCCCGGTGGTTGTTGGGTTGTCGGGGGTGGAGTGGGTCGCCGTCGACGAGCTTTGCGGCGGCCGGTGGCTTCGGGAGCAAAGTGAATTTGGGGCTACGGTGGCTCAACGTCGCAGCCGTGGGTTTGGGTGGCTTCGCAAGACGAAGGGGAGTCGGTTGGTGGTGTTGGGAGGGCCGGGGAGGCTTTGATTGTGATGAACGGGGCCGGGAGACGGCGGTGGCCGAGCTGGCCAGAGACGGGGAAGGTGGCCTTCCCGGGTCGATTGCTGGCTACGGGAGCTCTAATGGGTTGGCTTGAGGTTGCCTGAGGGCTCGGAGAGGTGCGGGGCTCCTTAAATAGGCGGCCGAGGTCGGTTCCCGCGGCGGTGCATAAGGTCGCCGGCGAACCGCCTCTCTGTAGTGGACAGGGCAACGTGGAGTTGGCCGGCGCACCCCGACGAGCTCCATACTATTCAAGGGGTGAGCTGGCGCGCGCGTATGGCTTGGGCGGCGCCGTCCGTGGCAGAGCCCTCTGTGGCCGGCCGCTAGCGCCGTGGCCGACCCGACGCAGTCTTTGTAGGGTGCCAGGCGGCTCTGCGAGGAGGAGGCGGTCGTGCAGGCTGCGAGAGGCCAAGGGCGAGCAGGCGCCAGGTGGGCGGCGGCGAGGCGCTGACTCGGTGCCTGCAGCGTGCAAAACGTGCACTCTGGGCACGCCCAGAGGATGCATGCAACATGCTCGGCGAATTGCCATGTCAGGCCAGGGAGCTCCAATCCACGAGGGGTTTGGCAGGGTGGGGTTATAGGCTACGGCAGAGCTATGAGACAAGCTGATTCGGCCAAGCATGGAAGTCCAAAGTGCAAACTAAAAACCATGCCCAAACTGGCCATGCACAGAAGGTGTTTGACAAAATGATAAGGGCATCTAAGCAACTCTTGGAGGGTCCAAAAACTCCAGATCAGGGTCTCTTTAGATACAGGTCAGGATGGTAAGGTTAGTTGGCCAAATCTAGAAACTTGCTAGTGCAAAACTTTGAGAAAACCAAATCTGGTCAGAAAGAAAAGGATATGGTTTCATGGACTAAAACTACTCCAATGGGTTCACTCTCTTGGACTAAGGGGTTTTGCAGGATGGACTATAAGCATGAGGAAGAATCATGGGCAACAGAGCAACATAAAATGTGGTTGCTGTACAAATCAACAAGTTGGGCCAGAATGGAAATGAGGTTGATTCACTCAAATTTTTCAAAGAACCTAACTGGACTTTTGCATAAAGTTGAATAATATACTCCTGTTAACATCCCATAATTTTTGTGGAAGTTTTGAAGGAATATTTAATTAGGTTGTAGTGCAAAATTGCCGACTGGACCAGATTTGAGAATTTGGTGTAGAGCTCAACATATCCAAAGAATGAAATATATTTTTGCATAAAAGTGATTTAAAAACATCACATAACATCCCCAAATTTTGGTGGAATTTTTGATTGAATTTACAAAAGGGTTGCAGTGCAAATGGGACCCTAAACTTATGAAAAACCCTTTTGGAGAAATAGAGCTCAGGGAAAAATAATTATATAAATAATCCCACTGATAAAAGAATTGTTTTATTTGAGAGGGTAAATAAGTCCAATAATGATTGAAAATTTTTCACTTGGGGTAAAAACTCCATAATAATTAAGAAAAGAATGGTTCTAAAAATCAAAAGGAAATCCAGAAAATAAAAGTAAAAGCTCCTGGCAAAATTTTAATTAATAAAACAAGGTTGAAAATTTTGGGGTGTCACAATACTACCCCCCTTAAGAAAAATCTCGTCATCGAGATTTGCTAAGAGCCGTTTTGAAAAACATCACTCCTACCGTTTACAGCAATAACCACTTTACTTAAGCGGTAAAATGCGGCTACAGTGAGAGAGCAATAAGTGGTGTAAAACTACGGTGTGGGGACACTAGCGTTGCATGGAAAAATCTACGGTTGAGAGATTTCTACGCTGGTTACCATAAATTTAGAACAAATTCTAAATTTCTAAAATACGCTGGTCGTACCCGAGAGCACAGTGCTCCCTCTGGCTGACAGGTGGACCCAGGGCCCACTGTCAGCCTCTTCTTCTTCCTCTGGCTCTCTCTTCTTCCTCTCTCCCGTCCGCTTTCCCGTGCTTTCTCCACCGGCGACGTCTAGCGCGTAGGGTATCTAGGTCGTACTGCGGTAGTGCGCGGCGTGCTAGCTGTGCGGCACAGCATGCACTCACCTCGCGGGCCAGTGCGCTGTCGGCACTGCTCGCGGATTCACCTTCGAACACCGGCGATCGGGCGACGAGCGACGCTGGTGGACCTCGCCCACCGTACACCGATCTCGAGCTATAAAATGGCCGAGGTGCTCCTCTCTTCTCCTTCACACATGGCCTCGCTTCTCTTTCTCCTTCCGTCTCCTCCATTTCTGCTTACAGAAGCTCCAGACGAGGCTCTAATGGCGGAGGCGGTGCCGGACTAGTACGTGATCCTGGTATGCGGAGGGCCGGCGGCAGTGCTGGGGCTCTCCGTGCTCCTGTGCGCGATGATCCTCGATGATCATCGCGATGCCGCCGCCTGGGTGTTGGCTCTCTGCGGTGGCGGTGATCACGAGGATTAGGTGTGACGTCGTGTGCCAACTGTTGTTGGTGTGCGGGAGGTAACTTGTACCCGGATGATTATCCACTAATCTCTCCTTCAGAGACTGCGGTGCGTTTAGGGAGGTTGTCGGTGAGATGCAACACGGTTACAAAGTTTTGCAAGCAGTGTATGTGTTAGAGTGGTTGTGAGTCTGCTGTCATGGTGCTGCGTGAATAGAAACTCCATGTCGTGAGAAGGTATACGATGCAGCAACTCAAGGAAAAGAAATCTCACTCCAGGATTTTTCACGAGAGAAATAAGTAAATTTAAGAGTTAAACCGCAACAAAAACTATTCATATTAATAGAAACCAAATAATTTACTCGCCGCACAAACTCGGGGTACCACACATAAGTTACAATATATAAGTAAATGTTGCAAAAATAAACACAGCGGTGACGTCTATAATGCAAACGGTAACTGGACGGGGTCCCGAGAAAACGTCTCTGGTACTGGGACACACTCCTCTTCTATTGGGGGAAGTGGATTGACCAGCCGATGAATGTGTCTCTCCTGGTCAGGCCTCAGTGGTCTGCCGATGGCGATCTAAGGATTTGAATCCGCGAGACTCTGGAGATAACCCATTACTCGCTGGGTCAAACGTTCCTGAGTGATGACGTACTGGACCAGGTTGGCCAGTACTGGGTCTCTCTCAACTCGTCCACCGGGGAAAGATGTTACTTCTCCGGGTGCTGCACGGCTCAGAAAGTAATAATACCCTCTTTCACTAGCATAGGGTACCGCGAATCGAAGTCGGACAAGCGCTTCGTGTGCAGCCGCTTCTATGGCCATTTGTGGAGCTGGCATGGATTTCCCCATGAAGCAGACTTCCATTGGGTCTTGGTTTGAGTTTACTGGAGGGATGTGTACTACTGCCCAATATTTCGAGGTGGATGAGGTGATTCTCGATTTGAGCAGCTCAGATCTTTGGGGTTCTTTGGGTAGAACCCATGGTACTGCAGGTAAAGTCCCACAATATTTTGACAAAGCTACCCGGGGTTGCATCTAGGGTTCTCAGATAAATACTAGGGCTCGGCATGGCAAGAAATAGTTGTGAGGGTGGTGCACAAGGTGAGGGGTGCTTGGCAAGGTCACGAGGTGGCCTTTTTATATAGCATCCGGGCTGGGTTATTTACCGGGTGAGGGGCACTAGTTTCTCAGTTCTGCTCTCATGGGGTCGGGGTCAAAGCCACAGATACACATATCTCACAAAACTGACGTGTTACTGTGGGTGTCTTCGGGGTTGGTTTTGGTAGCTGCGCCCGGAAAAATATACAGCCGCATGCTGACATATTTATGCAAGGTTACTATTTAAAACAGAGGCACAACAACAGGCTGCGTTTATTTACAAGGTCGCACGATTATAAGATGTGGATACACTGAGAGTCGACACTACTCGATTGACTTAGTCTACCTCATTTATATCCAAGTGGGCGTGCCTTGTGGACGTCGAGGCTTCTCCACGGGTTTCACCGTCGGGGTTAGCTGGAGGTGGTTGAGGAACTGCAGGGTCGGGGTAGCGATGATGACCATCTCGGGGATTGTTGGCCACAATCCTGTTGGAGCGTGTTCCCAAAAGGCGACGAAGCACTTCCGGAGTCATCAAAGCACCTTGGTCAATGGCTGGGGCAGACCTCAGCGACTCGATCGGGTGTCCGAACAACACGACTGGGTTGTCGGCGTCGGGCTCGTCCTCTCCTCTTGCCGGGGCTCGCAGAACCAGCTCTCCACGAGTTGCGATCATATCAAGAGTGATTTGATCGAACATTTCCTCTAGTGCACCTACATAGCGCACTAGGTGCAACAATGCAGGATCCGTCTCGTGATCTCCGTTGGCAACTTGTGGTGGTCTACCATACCCTTCATGTATGGGGTAGTAGTAGAACGAGCGACAGTTAACTCTGGGCAACAAGTGCCGGAGTTGAACTATAGCCTCTCGAGCAGCTAGTTGGATGGCTTGTGGCTCAAAGGAAGTTGTCCTTCCGGTGAACCTGTAGGGGTGTTCTGGCGATAGACCCCTACTGTAGATGTGCACAGTGGCCCAGAATTGACGGCTCTCACCGCTCATGGGTCCTTGGTACAAAACATATTCTGGGGGCTCTTCTAATGCATAGGCACGACGGGTGAGGTTTGCGAGTATGGTAAAAAACCCTCCAAGGTTGTTTGCTGTGGTCTCATTGTGCACGACGGGGCCAGGCATTATGGCTCGGTTTGGGGTAGGGGCTGTGATGTGCTGGGTTGTGGCTAGCGTGCCCTTTTTATAGAAAAAGGGGACGGAGTCTTCCTTCGCATGCTTGCGAATGGGACAATATAGGTGTCGGTCACTAGCGCGTGATCGACAGGCTAGATTGATAGGTTGGGCACCGACTGTCAAAAGGTGTCAGGCTCACTATGTGGCTATCTTACACGGGAAGCTTGGCCGGGGTTAGGTTAAGGCCTGGTGGGTTGGTTAACCTAGGTTTTTTGACCTGGCTAAGATAGGATTAGCCAATGGTCATCCTGGCTCTGATACCAAGTTTGTCAGGACCGGATTTTTGGGATATTAATTTCCAAAAAATGTCCCTTGTGCTCACCAGCCCCAGGATTACTGTTAGCTGATGAGGCACCAACTTGATACAGAGATTCCAAACAAAAGGCAAAATATGTAGTACAAGACCATTCTGGCCAATGAGTACAACAATTGGTTTCTAGTGGTTGACGGCGGAAGCGGTTTGCGGATCATCAGCGTCTATGGGGCTCCATTTCCCACAGGAACAGCTGACCAGGTTAACTCCTATCTTCACAGGGCTGCTATCACTATGGCTTAGGTAACGGGGCTGTCTTCGCAACGCTTCTCTCCACGCCAGGGATCTAGCCAAGACAATAGCCAGGGACAAGCCAGTGAGTACTTTGAATGTACTCGCAAACATTATGAACACGGGTATAATATAACAAATGATCAATACGCTCTGAAATATTCTATGATCACAATGTCAGTCATCAAATAAAATCTCTGATGCATGCAAGCAGGTTATTTATATACATGAATATGCAATAACAGAGTAGTAATAAAATGCACCGATCGGGTGTATGAAGCGACGCCTCGAAAGGTTAGCAAATAACGAGCATGCCTCAGTCGGGCGTCTGAGCGACACCACATAAAGGGCTTATAAGGTAAATATATAACAAGCATGCCACAGTCGGGCGTCTCATCGACACCACATAAAGGGCTTATAAAGTAAATATATAACAAGCGTGCCACAGTCGGGCGTCTGAGCGACACCACATAAAGGGCTTATAAGGTAAATAAATAACAAGCATGCCACAGTCGGGTGTCTTAGCGACACCACATAAAGGGCTTACAAGGTAAATAAATAACGAGCATGCCACAGTCTTGCGTCTCAGCGACACCACATAAAGAGCTTATAAAGAATCACAGTGAATATCCAGGAGGTAGAACCATCCCAAGGATACTCGATAATTCAAATAATATAACGAGTTAGTCCATAACAAATAATAATCCTGATCATCACAAGTCACAAGTCATGATCGAAGTTCTGGTTTAACAGTTTCTCCTCCGAAGACCGACACTAAGACCGACACTTGACCCATCCTGCATGTAGTCCTTAACCATGGACACGGCTATTGAATAGATTTGACCTCTGCAGAGGGTGTACTCTTTACCCACAGTACCGAATTCCCTTAGTCCATCGGGACTAATTCGCCACTGACCTTTTAATTGAAAACACACCTATCCGCACACCAGCCTAACTTACCGGTGTCTGGAATCACCCACGACACCCGTTAAGCGAAACTCTAAGTGGGAGGCTACAACCTCGACTTAGCATGGGATCACAAAATTTATACCGCGCGCAAACTAGGGGAGCTACCCCTTCGGCTACAACCGAAAACACCCATGCCCCCGGGCCAGGTGGCATGCCTACCGGATGCCTCTGATATCTTCCACCATGGCCTCTCTATATGGTGTGTGCTAGGAAAGGGGATGACAACTTACTGAACCGTACCCTACCTACGGCAGGGACAAGTGGTAGTACGAAACAAGTATGGGGGTTACCGGAACAAGACTTGATCTATGGTCGACTCAGGAGGCTAAAATATTCCCTGCATGAATTAGCATAACAATATATATCTCAACAGATAGAATCACCACTCGACATACCTCACCATGCCGTACCGGACACAACCGTGTCGACGGAGGACTAGGGATGAACCCATGTCTACCCAAGACAGAGGCTTCCCTGGATCCCTTCCGGTATGCATGAAAGGCATTCGATGGTGATTATTATCACAAACATATCTAACTCCAATAGCATGCACTCATCAACAGCACTCATGAGTAGAAAAGTTTTATCACATGAAATAACGGATACTCCATGTCGAGGTGGTGTTGTAACCGTGTAAATAACACACACAATATTATGCCAGGGTTCAGAATGCTTGCCTTCAAGTTGTGGGGAGGCAGGGTGTGTTCCAAAACTTTGAAAGTTTTCTTCTCTCTCCGACAATCCTATTTTTGAAAATACTCAAACTAACACATAGTTTAAAAGTAGTACAAAAAGTGTGTCTCAATTTTTTTCAAATAACTCTGAAAATAAACTAGACAATATTTGAGAGAGGTAGGAAAAAGAATCAACTCATTTGGAGTTATATTTAAAAAGTTATAGTCAGTCAAAGTTTTGGTCAAATCCTGTTTTTAAAAATAAAACAGAGAAAAAGAAAAAACGCTTTGAACTAACCACGTCAAAGGCGTATCCAGGTGTTTACGCCTCCACTTATCCAGCATGGACGGCCCGTGGGTCGGTGACAGTGGGTCCAGGGGACCCAATGGTTAGGTTTGACCAGTCATTCTTCCCTCCTCTTCCTCTGCCCGAGCGGGGGCGGGACTCCGATGATCGCCGCCGGCGATTGGCGGCTCCTCGCGGGGTTCCGAGGGCGGGGATGGATCCGCCAGACCGGGGCAGTCCTCCTGGTGGTTGTTGGGTTGTCAGGGGTGGAGGGGGTCGCCGTCGACGAGCTTCGCGGCGGCCGGTGGGTTCAGGAGCAAAGTGAATTTGGGGCTACGGTGGCTCTCCGTCGCAGTCGGGGGTTTGGGTGGCTTCGCAAGACGAAGGGGAGTCGGTTGGTGGTGTTGGGAGGGCCGGGGAGGCTCTGGTTGTGATGAACGGGGCTGGGAGACGGCGGTGGCCGAGCTGGCCAGAGACGGGGAAGGTGGCCTTCCCGGGTCGATTGCTGGCCGGAGACAAGATGATTCGGTAAAGCATGCAAGTCCAAAGTGCAAACTAAAAACCATGCCCAAACTGGCCATGCACAGAAGGTGTTTGAAAAAATGATAAGGGCATCTAAGCAACTCTTGGAGGGTCCAAAAACTCCAGATCAGGGTCTCTTTAGATGCAGGTCAGGATGGTAAGGTTAGTTGGCCAAATCTAGAAACTTGCTAGTGCAAAACTTTGAGAAAACAAATCTGGTCAAAATGAAAAGGATATGGTTTCATGGACTAAAACTACTCCAATGGGTTCACTCTCTTGGACAAAGGGGTTTTGCAGGATGGACTATAAGCATGAGGAAGAATCATTGGCAACAGAGCAACATAAAATATGGTTGCTGTACAAATCAACAAGTTGGGCCAGAATGGAAATGAGGTTGATTCACTCAAATTTTTCAATGAACCTAACTGGGTTTTTGCATAAAGCTGAATAATATACTCCTGTTCACATCCCATAATTTTGGTGGAAGTTTTGAAGGAGTATTTAATTAGGTTGTAGTGCAAAATTGCCCACTGGACCAGATTTGAGAATTTGGTGTAGAGCTCAACATATCCAAAGAATGAAATATATTTTTGCATAAAAGTGATTTAAAAACATCACATAACATCCCCAAATTTTGGTGGAATTTTTGAATGAATTTATAAAAGGGTTGCAGTGCAAATGGGACCCTAAACTTATGAAAAACCCTTTTGGAGAAATAGAGCTCAGGGAAAAATAATTATATAAATAATCCCACTGATAAAAGAATTGTTTTATTTGAGAGGGTAAATAAGTCCAATAATGAATGAATAGTTTTCACTTGGGGTAAAAACTCCATAATAATTAAGAAAAGAATGGTTCTAAAAATCAAAAGGAAATCCAGAAAATAAAAGTTTAAGCTCCTGGCAAAATTTTAATTAATAAAACAAGGTTAATTTTTTTGGGGTGTCACAGTATCTGGGATTGGGATGATCTCATGGTCTAAGGAACTGATACATGACATGAAGAAAGTTATATCCAATAAACTAAGCGATACAATCTGTTGCTAAGCTTTTGGTTGTGTCTTGTCCATCACATCATTCCCCTAATGATGTGATCCTGTTATCAAATAACAACTCATGTCTATGGTTAGGAAACCATAACCATCTTTGATCAAGGAGCTAGTCTAGTAGAGGCTTACTATGGACATTGTGTAGTTTATGTATTCACACATGTATTTAAGTTTCCGATCAATACAATTCTAGCATGAATAATAAAAACTTGTCATGAACGGGAAATATGATAATAACCATTTTATTATTGCCTCTAGGACATATTTCCAAAATTCTCCCACTTGCACTAGAGTCAGTAATCTAGTTACATATTAATTAATCTCACACCCATAGATTTCTGGTGCTGATCATGTTTTGCTCGTGGAAGAGGTTTAGTCAACGAGTCTGCCACATTCAGATTCGTGTGTACTTTGCAAATGTCTATGTCTCCATCCTTAATGTTATTACGAATGGTGTTGAAGCGGCGCTTGATGTGCTTTGTCTTCTTGTGAAACCTAGGCTCCTTGGCTATTGCAATGGCGCCGATGTTGTCAAAATAAAGAGTCATCAGATCCGGTGCACTGGGCACAACTCCTAGATTGGATGTGAACTCATTCATTCGCCGCTTCCAAAGCAACTATGTATTCCGCTTCACATGTAGATCCCGCTATGACACTTTGCTTGGAACTGCACCAACTGATGATGGAAATATGCCCTAGAGGAAATAATAAAATGGTTATTATTATATTTCCTAAATCATGATAAAGGTTTATTATTCATGGTAGAATTGTATTGATCAAAAACTTAAATACATGTGTGAATACATAAACAAATATCGTGTCCCTAGTAAGCCTCTACTAGACTAACTCATTGATCAAAGATGGTTAAGGTTTCCTAACCATAGACATGTGTTGTCATTTGATAATGGGATCACATCATTAGGAGAATGATGTGATGGACAAGAACCATCCGTTTGCTTACCATATTGATCGTTCAGTTTATTGCTATTGCTTCCTTCATGTCAGATACATATTCCTTCGACTATGAGATTATGCAACTCCTGAATACCGGAGGAATACCTTGTGTGCTATCAAATGTCACAACATAACAGGGTGATCATAAAGATGCTCTACAGGTATCTCTGAAGGTATTTGTTGAGTTGGCATAGATCGAGATTAGGATTTGTCACTCCGATTATCAGAGAGGTATCTCTGGGCCCTCTCGGTAATACACATCATAAGCTTGCAAGCAAATGACTAAGGATTTTAGTCACGAGGTGATGTATTATAGAACGATTAAAGAGACTCGCCAGTAACGATACTGAACTACGTATTAAGATACCGACGATCGAATCTCGGGCAAGTAACATATCGATGGACAAAGGGAATTACGTATGTTGTCATAACGGTTTGACCGATAAAGATCTTCCTAGAATATGTAGGAGCCAATATGGGCATCCAGGTTCATCTATTGGTTATTGACCAGAGAGGTGTCTCGGTCATGTCAACATAGTTCTCGAACCCGTAGGGTCCGCACACTTAACATTCCATGACGATATAGTGTTATATGCGTTATGTGATTTGCTGACCAAATGTTGTTTGGAGTCCCGGATGAGATCCCAGACATGACGAGGAGTCTCGAAATGGTCGAGATGTAAAGATTGATATATATAGGACGATAGTATTGGGACACTAGAAGTGTTTCAGAGGGTATCGGGTCACCGGAAAGGAGTTTCGGGCACCACCCCAATGCAAAAAAATACACATCCATGAAATTTTGGGCTGAACATTTTTTTTTCTGTGATGCTTATGACACTTCTATGATGATAATGGTGAAAAAACCCGGTATCATCATAGATGTGGTGGGCTCCTACTTCTATGACAAAAAATCATGACAGAAAATGGGCTTTTTGTCCTGGGCGGGCTGGAGACGCACCTGCATGACATTCTTTGCGCCGTCCATGACGGAAAAAATCATGGTAGAAGCAAGGGCGAGGAAAATTTCAGGGAGTTCCCGAATACAGTAGGTGGTCGGGGCCGAGCGATGCATGGAGGTTTGCGTGTTTTCTCTCGTATACTTACGTGCGTGTGTGCGAGGTATTCGCTTTCTGAACCCGAGCGATTACACTAGCTACTTTACTGAACCTGAGCGATAGATCGATCTCTGGCTGTTAACTGAACCTGGTCGAGGAATTCCTTTGCTACTGCTGCTAACTGAAGCCGATCGAAGCAGCTGCCTCTTGATGAAAAGTGAACGTGGGGGTTGGTTAAACGAGGCGAGACGTACGTGGTTGGGGTTGGACGAATGGTTCTTGATGGGGGTTGGATGAACAGGACCCCGTTGTAGTAGTAGTAGGCCGTTGCCGCTGGATGAACATGACCCCGAGAGTTGGGCCGCCATAGCCGAGCTGGTTGGGGGTAGATGAACAGGACCCCATGGAGGGCTGGTTGAACAGTAGCCGGTGGAGGGCTGGATGAATGGTAGTCCGTGGATGAACAGTAGCTAGTGGAGGCAGGAGGAAGACGCGGTGGATGAACAATGCAGCTGGAGGCTGAAGGAAGTCGACGGTGGGTGAACAGTAACCCGTGGAGTCCTGTTTTGCGCTACGCCACACCCCTCCGATGAACAGGAACCCCGTTTCGACCATAGGTTTCCAACACAAGTCTATTTCCTCCGTTTTGTGGTACGCCACAGCCCTCCTGATGAACAGGACCCCTGTTTCGACTGTAGCCAGTCGAACATAAGGCTGTTTCCTCCATACTGCGGTATGACAGATCACGTTTTGGCTGCTCCATCCAAGCCGGTTGGCTCCCATTGAATATGACACATTCTGACCCAGTCTTTTGCCTCCCGATGAATAGGACGTTATTTCTCCATTCTGACCCAGAAGGTTGGCTGCCCGACGACCAGGACGTCGTTGCTGTCGTTTGTTGACTCTCCATGTACACGATCCCTGGCCGTACGTTTGCGCGAATATGCGTTCAAGACCCCGCCCATATATACGTACATGGCCATATTTTTTTGCTTGTGGCTATACGTACGTGTACACGGTTTAGAAGGGACTGCATGAACTGCTACATTGGGGGCTCTACTACTACACATGCCGCTGCTTGCTCGGCCATGGTTCATCGTTGCAGAGAGACCGATCAACTACTATGTACGTACACGTTTGCGACAACGCTATGTACGCTTCAACTAGGTGGGTCCCGGCTGTCAGGGAGGATAAGGAGGCACTTCCTTGCGTGCGAAGTTATTGATGGTGGGTCTGAGCTGTCAGGTGGAGGATTAATTTTTTTTGGCCTAATATGGAGGCACTTTCCTTGCGTCCGAAGATATAGCTGGTGGGTCCCAACTGTCAGGAGGGAAAATGGTTTTTTCCACATAATACAGCTAGGCTAAAATATAGAGGCCCTTTCGGTAGGTCCCTACTGTCAGGTGGAGGAATCATTATTTTGTGCGTAATAAGGAGGCACTTCCTTGTTGCGGTCATGGACCCACCTGTTAGCCACTCCACGTACAGTCCTCTTCCGATGTAAGTCGTTCCTTGACCATGTTGAACACGTCGTGCCAAGAGCACCAAGGCGATGGCCGACGATGAGGTCTAGGAAGGGAATGACCCAGAGCCGGGGAGGACTCGACAGTTGATACCCACGCGAAGGGGTGTACGAGGGTTTATTGGTTGGGCTGCAGTGTGAGGTTGCCGTCGCCGAAGAATAACAGCAGGTCTGGGTGAGTACAGGATGGCAAGTCCAGCGATGGGAGTAGGGTGGGGCTTTGGGGACTACGTGGCAGCAGAGCCAACCAGAGGAGGCAGGAGTAGGCGGCACGACCGACGCAGGTTTGGGCGGCTGGAGCAAGAAGGCCAGAGGTTGAAGAAGCACTATGGACTTTGGATGGACATCGTACGATCACTGGAGCTAGAATCGTTCATATTGACTAAGTTGACAAAGCCCTGCAACCGCGTCAACTTAGTCAGATCACAAGTCAGCCTCCAACTATGGTGGGTCCCAGATAGCAGGGGGAGTATTCATTTTTTTGTGCATAATAAGGAGGCACTTCCTTCCGTGCAAAGATATAGCTGGTGGTTCCGAGCTGTCAATGGGAGGAACGTTTTTTTCATGAAATACAGAGGCTCTTCCGATGGGTCCCTGCTGTCAGGTGGAGGAATCATAACACTGCGCATAATAAGGAGGCACTTCCTTGCATGCAGCCATGGACCTAGCAGTCAGCCTCTCCACGTAGAGTCCTCTTCTGATGGATTTCGTTCATTGACCATGTTGACCATGCCGCACCGAGATCACCAGGGCGATGGACAAAGGCAAGTCCTAGGAAGGGAACAACCCATAGCCGGGGAAGAATCTACAGTTGTTGCCCAGGCGGTGGGGAGTATGAGGGTTTACTGGTTCGGCTGCCGTCGCTGGATAATAGGAGGTGCGGGTGACTAGAGGAATGGCCTGGCTAGCGATGGAGTAGGGTGGGGCGTTTCGGCCTGCGCGGCTGCATAGCCGGCCACAGGAGGAGGGAGCAGGCAGTCCCGTCGGCGCTGATTTGAGCGGTTGGAGCAAGGAGAGCAGAGATTGAAGAAGCACGACGGCCGTTGGATGGACATCCAACAGTCACTGATCTCGTGTGTTGACTAAGTTGACACAGCCTTGTGTGCGTGTCAATTTTTTTTAGGAAAGCGTACGTGTCAACCTATAGTAGGCGCACAAGTCAGCCTCAAATAAGTGGAATACATCATACAACCTATCTGCCATTATTTCTAATAATTTACAGCCCATTAACTAATTCTTAAGGATTTTACGGAGCCCATATTCTTTTTGTTAGCATTACAGCCCATATTGTGGCCACGGTTAAAAATTTCTATGAAATTTTGCATATTTCGATGCGGTTCGAACTGTTTTTAATCTCGAAATTTCGAGTCACGTTCAAACTAATTTAAAATAATAAATTTATATTAATTTAAAATCTAACATAATTTTCCCCGCAAAAAAACAATTAAATTCGAATTGTCAAAATCTTAAAAAGCGATATTTGAAACTAATTGTCGGTTTGCTGTGTTTATAAATTTACATCCCATTTCTTACTACTTCATTTTTTGGGCAAGTGAATACATCGCTCTCGTCTTGAAAGATTTGCAGCCCAGCAGGGGTGAGAAAGCAAGTAGGCATTTTCAGCAAGAAAAAAACACAACTGGGCTCATGATGTGATAAATATAAAATAAAACCCTGGCTAGATGGGCCATAGCCCCCACACAGCCCCATTGTTACCTTGATCCGTCTCTAAACTAGTAAATAACAACTGCTTCTTCTAACAAAAGTAAATAACAACTGCGTGACCTGCTGGGTCCCTGGTGTCAGCCGCTCATTGTGTAATTCTATCATTTATTGACTACCTTGACAATGGTGTCGGACCCAGTGTCCAACCATTAGGAGGAACCATTTTTTGGGCTTGTAATAATGAGGCACTTGCTTGCGTATTGCCATGACCCTGGTGGGTCCATACTGTCATCCTCACCACGTACATTCATCTCCTTATTCCTCTCAGTTGTTGACCACGGTGAGTGAACCAAAGGAGGAGGACGACAGCGAGGCCTCAGATGGAACGAACATGAGCCGTGGAAGGTGCGCCAGTCTAGTCGCAGGCGGAGGGGAGTACGACGATTGGCTGGTTCAGGTGCAGGTGCGTGTTGGGGCTGACGTCGCCGGAGAATAACTGGACGTGTGGGGGAAGAGAGGGATGGACTGGCCAATGTTTGAGGATACGGTATCGTGGTGGAGGCGCAACCAACCATGGGAGGCGGGAGCAGGCGGAACCGACGGGGTTGTTTGGTTTGGGCAGCTGGAGGAAGAAGACAAGAGATAGAAAATACACGACAGATGTTGGATGTCAATCCAACAACTGGTAGGCCGAATCGTTTGTTAACTAGTAAGTCAACACCAGCTTGGATAGGCTTTTTCCTCATGGGTCCCAAATGTCAGATTCCAAATCTTTCACGGCCAAGCAGCCTTTCTTATGAAAATTTACAGTCCATTTGGTGTGTTAGTTCAAAATAGGTTTGTGGGTGCCGGTGGGGGCTAATCACTTGGGTTCTGTAATACACAGTGAGCTCAAGCAGCCAGCGAGAGTAATCTTTTTTCCCTTGGTTGGGATTTGTTACGATATTTCTCTCTTAATTAAACAAATGCTAAGCTATTTGCCTTGTTTCAAACAAAATATGACAGTCACAGTCGAGTTGAAACCCAGATTACAAACTGTACAAAAGAACGAGGGTTAATTGTTCATCAGGTTTAGACAAAACCCACACTAAACATGTATGGCAATAACATCTAACCCAACCACTGTTTTTGGTAGTCACAAACAAATGGGTCAGTCTGATCCATAAAATCAACATCCCGTGCCAAAAAGTTTACTGGCATATGATGACAAGTTGTTGTAAATAGAAGCCGAGAATGTTCAGAAGCCCATTTGTCGACTTGAAACTTCTTTTTTTGCTGTTCAACATATCCATCCGTCAAAAATTTCTTGTTGAAAAACTTAAGCCTCATGGACAATACTAACCTCGCATTCAACATGAAGAATGTGATGAAGTTTCCGTGTGCCTGATTGGATGCATAAACATCCACCGTTATTGTCCTCAAACGAATGTCATGATAACTGAGAAAATCCTGGTGCTTATTATGCCACCTATGTAGACATGAAGATTGAAAACAAGTTAGGTCTAAAAAAGGGTATGTCGATAGAGCGATAACTGAAACGTAATTCTAGTACAATATATATGCGCTTTCATTGTCCATGAAATAATCACCTCTATATGCAAATTCTCTAGACATGGAAAGCATCGCAGCAATCCAATAATTGTGTTCAGATCAATACTAAACATTCCAATATATAAGGTCTTGACAGAATCCAACACCATTGATAGGCTATCGATGGACGAACTCTTCTTTGAGCATATAACATAATATTAGTATCCAAAGTGTAATCCAAGATGATATAGAACTTATGCACACAAATGAAAAATGCAGCTTATGATTACAAAAGTGTAGATGATGATACACAATACCTAAATAAGTGTGGAGCCAAACACTGTGTTGTGATGTATAAATGGATCACGAATTACACCCAAGGCATCAAGTTATTTGCGAATGTTTATAACAATAATCAAGGAGCAACCTTTGAAGTGAAGGGGCATCTTTGATGATGAGCTGTTATCCTTCAAAATAAATTCCAATGCTTTTAAGGTTAGGCAACTTTATTTGAAGACAATTGATATGGATTTCTATTTCCAAAACAATCAACAAGAGCTCCAGGGAAGGGCAACTAGAGTGGATGATGCTGTGCAGTGAGGCCTATGACAGATCAACCACCACAAGTGAAAGTCTTTTTTGCGATGGGAGTCCAATCATTAGTACCAGATTGTCTGGTAGATGGCATCGGGCTCTGGTGAGGGTGTGGAGAGAGGAGGAAAAACATGAGATGGACAACGATGGTGTGGGCACAAATACATGGAGTTGGGATCGCGACATATATTTTTCAAAGTAATGGTAGAACTCAAGCTACTGGAGTTTTTCGAATTCAGTGGTTTTCAGCTAGGCTTTCACTGTACGGGGTATGGAGAGCAGGTAGCGTGTCGGGATGCAGAGGCGTTGAATGGGGCCACGGTGGGAGGAGATGATGGCTCCAAGGAGATAAAATTCTGGAAGGACAGATATCTAATGACAGTCGAGATGGCACACCGAGAAGTGGATGAAGCAGCAGCCACAGCCATTGTCCCCTCTGGGGAGGAAAGTGAAGACACCCCGACAAGGTCAGATGCAGTTCAAAACAGAGAAGAGCAAAGCAGTGGAGGCAGTCTCAAGGTTGCGGCAAGGAAGAAGGAGGTGCAGCGCCCAGTGTACTTCGTCAGCTCCCTATTGCAGGGGGCTAGATCCAGGTTCTCTGGCGTGCAAAAGTTGATTTTTGGCGTCATCATGGCCTCAAGGAAAGTGCATCACCACTTCCAAGCCCACGAGATCATGGTTGTCACCCGTTTTCCCTTGCAAACGGATACTCCGAAACCCTGAGGCCACCAGCAGGATAGTGGAGTGGGCCTTGGAGTTATCCAGCTTTTGTTTGAAATTTGGAAGTACATCAACTATTTAGAGCAGAGCATTGGCAGAGTTTATTACAGAATGGACGCCAACTCCTGATGAAGAAGTGTTGGACTGTCACAGCCCTAGAAATCTTCTTGTAATTATTGGCATTGCATCGATGCATCTTTTTCAATTTTAATTAATCTTGAAATGGGGATTGCCTAAACCCCTAGAATTAAAGGAATTCACTAGGTTCACCTGAAACATTTTCAGTAAATCCAAATGGCTTTCAAAAATGTTCATCATTCATGGAAAATGTTGTAAACAGTAACCAGAGGTGATGCACATTTTTCCATGACATATTTGGGCTCTGAATTAAATCATACTCTATTTGCATTTGGGCATTTAAATGCTATAAAATATTTTAAATGCTCAAATAATCATAAACTAAAATGTTTGCTGTTGGTTATGTTCCGAACAGTGGCATTGAGCAGTTTCATGATTTTTGGATCTGTTGAAGTATTTTTAATAAAGCCCTAAAGACTACAGAATAATAGAAAAGAGAAATAAATGGTAAGAACAGGAACTTACCAGGGCCACCTCACCTGTGCACCCACCTGGCAGCCCAAGTGGCCGGCCCAGCCACCTGGCCCCCTCCCCTGTCGTCTTCCTCCTCTTCCAGGAGGACGAGCGTGTGCTCGACGCGCGCGCACCATCGTGCGGCGACCTCCTGCTTGCCGCTTCGCCCAAGCCTCTTCGGGTGACGCCATGCAGCCCCCCGACCTCTCTCTCACTCTCCCCGAGCTTTCCCCCTCCTGCTCTCTTTCCTCCGTGCCCGAACATCGTCGTCATGGTAAGCTTCTTTGTTGCCGTGGCCACAGCCACCGCCTCACCTCGCCGAAGCGCTCAAAAGCTCCGCCTTGACCCCCTCTTCCTCCCCACCGAGCCACGCCCTACCGGAAGCCCTGCAACGCCGTCCTAGAGGCCATCTTTGTCCTCTGCACCGACGGCCGCCGTTGCTCGATTCACCGCCCACAAGCATCCCTGGCCTCGCCCTCGCGCTCGTTGGACTCGTGATGAGCTGCTGACCCGTTCCCCTCTTCTTCCCATGCCGTTTGGCCACTCTAGCCGCTGTTTCCGCCGGACCCGAGAGCTCACCGCCGCCCATCCATGTCGCCGCCGTGGCCACCGTCACCTATAGCCACAACCGAGCGCACCACCGTGCTCAGCGTGTCTTCGCGCACCCGTAGCCACCACCAGCTCCTCCTCCCGAACACCCTAGCGAGGAACTCGAGCACGGCCGAACCACGGCCGCCGCAAACCTCGTCGCCGGCGTTGATTCCGGCGACCATCTGGTCCAGCTCCACCACCCACAGACGCGGCTCAGCCCCAGCTCTCCATAGAACCCAACCAAGCCCCAAACCGTGGCCTCTAGCGCAAACCCGACGCGGGCACCACCGCGGTCTGTCGTCGCTGGCGGTTAAACACCGGTGGCTGACGTGGCACCATTAGTTTAGGTGCTAATCGTGTTTAGTTACTACCTGTGTCAATGACATGTGGGTCCTCAAGCATAATTAGGTTAGTCTAATTTTCTGTTAAGATTAGTACTAATACGTGTGGACCCCACATGTCAGATTTGACTTTGGTCAACTCAACGTTGACCGGTCCCACCTGTCATCGACCCAAACCAGCCTGAGACACTGACGTATGGGTCCCACAGATCAGGTTTGACCTGGCCGACCCAGTTGACCTGTTGACATCACATCTATGTCATGCTGACGCAGTAAAGCATTTTCTGGATTTAAGTTTATCGAGGAAATTCCTGAAAATAGTGCTAACTTTAAAAATTCATAGAAATTCAACCGTAGCTCAGAATGAAATAAGTTATATATGAAAAATGATCAGAAAAATCCAATCTATCCATCTGTACTGGTTTCATGCATGCTTAAACAAGTTAACCTGCTGTTTAGTGCAAAACAAGATAAATCACTATTTAAGTACACAAATGAGTTTGCACTTTGAATTTTTGGTTCAAAATAGCTCAAACCCATCTGGTTGTAGTTGCATTAGCCAAACACACTCATTTTACCATGTCCTGATCATGCATCATATTGTGCATTGCATTGATTGTGTTTCTTTCTCTGTTGCCGGTGTTGTTCCCCCTCGGTAGACGTTGTTCCGACGTTGTGATCGTTGACAATGATGAAGACTCAATGCTATCTTCAGAAGTGCCAGGCAAGAAAAACCCCCTTGTTCATTTCGATACAATCCCACTCTCTCGCTCCTACTCTCTTTTACTGCATTAGGACAACAACGATTCAACTGTTCCATGTTGCGGTAGTTGAACCCCTTATCCTCTGCACGACCTGTCATTGCCATAGTAAATAGATGAAACCCACTAGCAGGAGTAGGGGTTGTTTGAGCCCTGATGTGCCCACTCATTCATGTTTGTTTGTCATGCCAGCTACTGCTTAGAGTTGAGTCAGGTCTGATTCATCGGGGATGAATTATAAAGTGGTGAACATGTCCTACTGTAGAGAGCTAAGTGTGTGAATATGATTTGGTAAAGGTAGCGGTGAGAGGCCATGTAGGAGTACATGGTGGGTTGTCTCATTAAGCCGTCCTCAGGAACTGAGAGATCATGCATTGGGCCCTGAAATATGACCCCGCTCGACTTCTTAACCACACTAGTCCTTTGTCCAGGAGTTGCAAGTAGTTTCTGGTGTTTGTAGTATACTGGAGGTCGTGGGCAGCGCTGACCCGCGGGGTGGGCTGTGGTGCGGTAGGTAAGTGGCATGGTGTACTGGACGCCCGTTTGGTGTCTCGGGAACCCTGCACACATCGTTCGGGGCCGTAAGTGGAAACCTCGGCCGGACTACCTGCGGATGGAACCTGGATAGGCGATAAACCTGGACTAGGGACTTGAGTGTTTAGGTAGGTCGTGGTCTACACCCACGTCGGCTTTCGCTTGAAGTCTGCCGAGCACATGTCGTGTGCAGACGCTAAGTGGTGGAAACTTGTATGGAGAAGTACACCCCTGCGGGGTTAACATCATCTATTCGAATAGCCATGTCCGTGGTAAAGGACTTCTGGGTTGCCTATTACCGTTCTTAGAAAATTGAAAGTGGATACTCTAAAACTCACAAGATAAGCGTGAGTGCTATGGATGGCCTTCTCGTAGGGATACGGGACCGGATCCATAGTGTTGTATCGATATGGTGAATATGTGGACTCGTGTGCGCCACCTCAAAGGAGTTACTTGCAGTCGTAGTTCAGGATACCCACCGAGTCAAAGCTGGCTTGCTGCTGTCAAACTCCACCACCCCCTTTCTTGATACCGATGCATATGTAGATAGTTCTGATGTAAGTCTTGCTGGGTACATTTGTACTCAAGTTTGCTTAATTTTTGTTTTTGCAGAGAGACTTCAGTCTCGCTAGTAGTTCCGCGTGGACTTCGACGTTTAGCTTGTTACCTCAGCTATGATATTGTGCCCTCGGCAGGATCTGGTAGATAGTCAGGCTTCTCAGCCTTTTTCAATTGTAGATGTCTGTACTCAGACATGTTAAGCTTCCGCATGTGCTTTGACTTGTATGCTCTGAATGTTGGGTCATGAGACCCATGTTTGTAATATCTTGGCTCCTTGGAGCCTAATGAATAAATACTTGAGTCATAGAGTTATGTTGTGATGCCATGTTGTATTTACACATATTGAGCATATTGTGTGTATGATTGAAATGCTTGGTATGTGTGGGATCCGACAACCTAGTTGTTTATCCTTGGTAGCCTCTCTTATGGGGTAATGTAGTTTTGTGCTTCCATGAGCTATAGTAGTCCGCTACAGCCCAGTTCACCGGAGTCCTGCTAGCCCAGCACCACTGCTCCTGAACACTTGACTGGCCGGCATGTGATTCACTTCGTTCCTGTGTCTGTCCCTTCGTGGAAATGTCACGCGGTGACATCCGGAGTCCTACCTAGCCTGCTACAGCCCGGGTTCCCGGAGTCCTGTTAGCCCAGTGCTACAGCCCAGATACGCAGCTGGCGACCGACATGCTCGAAGTTGATTCATGTATGCATGTCCCCATGGGTTAGTGCCGCTTTGGGTTCCACGACTAGCCATGTCGGCCGGGTTCTCTTTCATATGGATGCTAGCGACACTATCATATACATGAGCCAAAAGCGCGAGCGGTCATGGCCGTGGTAAGGCGACACCCGTGGGAATACCGTGCGTGAGGCCGCAAAGTGATATGAGGTGTTACCGGCTAGATCGATGTGACTTGGAATCGGGGTCCTGACAGCGTTGGTATCAGAGCCTGACTGCCTGTAGGATTACCAAGCCAAACTGGTCGAAGTTGAGTCTAGAAATGCTTTAGTTATATAAGGGAATTGATTGTGGAAGGGAACGTAAGGCTCTTTTTACTCCTTTACCTTATGCCCTTCTGATCTGAGTCATCCTCTTCTCTTCTACGGGGATTAAGAACTAGGCCTTCTCATCTATCTATTAGGATGATGAGTTACTATGATAGAGACTTATAGGATTGATGGATTCGAGTCTCAGTTCAGCTTCTATTACTTCCGTATGTTCATAGCTGGCCTCAGAACCTTGATATGGTGATGTTGAGCGGTCATGCCACTATTTTGCAGGATGTCTCAAATTTTTTTGAGCATTTACAGCCGTTATGCTGTCCGAGTCATCCCAGGTTTCTAACTAGTCTGATGCATTTGCAAATTCCTTCCTCCCGTTACCGACGTTCCTTTGAGCCAGTTTAACCACACTAATCGGTGAGTTGAGGTACTATGTTGCCTCGACATATACGTTGGAGCTATTCTTATGACCCTAGGTGTTTTAGGGAGTCACCTGGTAATCTAGCCATGTTTTGTGTTTCCGGTGTGATGATTCTGGCCACCATTCTCGAAAGCATCCCGTGATGCCATTTAGTAGTAGGCATTCTATTTCTGGGTTCTTGAACCCAAGGTTCACTCTACTTAATTTGTGTAGATAGTGTTGCTCGTTCCTTTAGGATATTAGTAACCTTGCGACAGTCCTCGAGGTCCGTGGTATTTCCTTCTTCCAAATACCATGAACCATTAAGGCAGATGTTCTTTGAACCAAAATATCACAATCAGAGTACTCTTGAGGAGTTCTCCATTCATAATTGTGATTCTGCCGGTTCTACCTTTTTGCATGGGTTATCTGGAAGAAACCTGTAGAACTTGGTTCGACATATTAATCTATGCATCCACAACTCAGAAAGATATATGTCCCCTTGATTTGTCCCTCTTCATTTGTATTCCGACCATCGTCTATCAATTGATAGCCAGGAGTAATTGTGCATCCGTGATATCAATGCTTATTATTCTTATGGTTCGTCAAGCCATTCTATTCCGGAATGACTAGGAGAAACAAACTCCAATACCTCGTCCATTTCTAGGATTGGGTCAAAGTAGTTGTATCCCGCAGATCAAAATGCCAATCCAGCTTTTGTTCTATTCTACCTCGGAGTATCACCCTCTTTCATAACAAGAGTATTGTGGGAACTGCACACACCCTCAAATGAATTCTTGACGCGGTGATACTTCTTGCCATCATGTTTCATTCCTCGGTTTCGTGTTGTTGCAACCGGAATACCGATAAGTGAACCATGATGTGTGAAGTCAATACTCCTAGCAACCGTGTTGCTTGGTAGTAAATGGACAGTATTCTCATTCTTAGCGTGATGGTTATTAAATCATCATCCTAAGATTGATCGTGCTACATAGTCCTTATTTCCGGTGCGCTCTTCGATCAATGAGTTAGGGCTGTGTCAATCCCTCACTCTTCTGATCATGTCGTCTTGCCTTGAAAAGCAAGATTGTTCTCGAGCTTAGAGACATATCGGTGGTTCGTGATTTTATGGATATTTTTATGGAAGTATCACCAGGTTGTCCCCTGACCGATATGTTGAGTTCGTGATCAAGTTGGTTTTCCAACAAACCACTCTTTCTCCAAGAATCGATGTTAGATACCTCTGAACTAATTGGTTAAACTAAAACAACAACTTGGAGAGTTGGAAGATAAAAGCTTAATCCACTTAGTTCACTCCAAAGGGGATATCTTGTGTGTGTGTGTGTGTGTGTGTGTGTTGACGAGAGATGATATCTTCATCGATTGTTCCTCGTGATCGGTTTTTGAATCTATCATCTTGTCCAAACTTTGACTTGAGTATGGGCTATCATCAAGTCAAATCAGAACCAACGATGTTCATAATGTTGTCTTACTCATGGTTGATCCATAGAGCATACACATTACATCTTTTGGTCTGACCAATGCTATCGCCATGTTCACATGATGGTGGAAGTCTAGTGATATGGAAATCCCTGTGAGTTGCTTTCAGCCCATCAGCAGCATTCTGTCTCCCCCATGAATCATGTTGAACATAAACCTAGTGTTGGAAACTTTGTAAGCAATGCATTCGTGTTTCATTCATGAATCTTATGCTTGGATGCAAGAAGTGACTTTCTCCAAGTTCACGTGCATTAGGTGTAAGTTGCCGCCATGAATTTGAGAAGGGTTTGTTTTGTTTCCCTTGGAATCATCCCAAATCAGTCATGCATACGTGCGAAGTATTCTATGGTTTGGTAGATTAATTACCTCCACTCCATATGTGTTCCTAGCACACCAAGCCACTGATTGATTTGTTCAAGGAGAAGAAGTTCCTTCTTAGGATCCGGACTTATGCAAGGGCTTTGATATCCTCAATGGTGGTTCCCAACCAGAACTCGGTAGTGTTTTTATTATAAGACTACTATGTGGGCATTCTTGTCTAGGACAACATGCTCACATGTATGTACCAGAACCAGATCATGTTTTGGAGCTTGCTATCATAGTTCATATCCCGAGAATCTCGCAACGTCATCTCGTTGATTTGTGTTGCAAACTTTCTTTTCGGTAAACAGTAACCAGAGGTGATGCACATTTTTCCATGACATATTTGGGCTCTGAATTAAATCATACTCTATTTGCATTTGGGCATTTAAATGCTATACAATATTGTAAATGCTCAAATAATCATAAACTAAAATGTTTGCTGTTGGTTATGTTCCAAACAGTGGCATTGAGCAGTTTCATGATTTTTGGATCTGTTGAAGTATTTTAGTAAAGCCCTAAAGACTACAAAATAATAGAAAAGAGAAATAAATGGTAAGAACATGAACTTACCTGGGCCAACTCACCTGTGCAGCCACCCGGTAGCCCAAGTGGCTGGCCCAGCCACCTGGCCCCCTCCCCTATCGTCTTCCTCCTCTGCCAGGAGGACGAGTGTGTGCTCGACGCGCGCGCACCGTCATGCGGCCACCTCCTGCTTTCCGCTTCGCCCAGGCCTCTTCGGGTGACGCCACGCAGCCCCCCGACCTCTCTCTCACTCTCCCCGAGCTTTCCCCCTCCTATGCTCTCTTTCCTTCTGTGCCCGAGCATTGTCGCCGCCGCCGCTTGCTGTTGCCGTGGCCACAGCCACCGCCTCGCCTCGCCGAAGCGCTCAGAAGCTCCGCCTCGACCCTCTCTTCCTCCCCACCGAGCCACGCCCTGCAACGCCGTCCTCGACGCCATCTTCATCCTCTGCACCGACGGCCGCCGTTGCTCGATTTGCCGCCCACAGAGCGTCCCCGGCCTCGCCCTCGCGCTCGTTGGACTCGCGGTGAGCCACTGACCCGTTCCCCTCTTCTTTCCATGCCGTTTGGCTGCTCTAGCTGCTATTTCCGCCGGACCCAAGAGCTCACCGCCGCCCAGCCATGTCGCTGCCGTGGCCACCGTCACCTATAGCCGCAACCGAGTGCACCACCGTGCTTAGCGTGTCTTCGCGCACCCGTAGCCACCACCAGCTCCTCCTCCCGAACACCCTAGCGAGGAACTCGAGCACGGCCGAAGCACAGCCGCCGCAAACCTCATCGCCGGCGTTGATTCCGGCGACCATCTGGTCCAGCTCCACCACCCACAGACGCGGCTCAGCCCCAGCTCTCCATAGAACCCAACCACGCGCCAAACCATGGCATGTAGCACAAACCCGACGCGGGCACCGCCGCGGTCTGTCGTCGCCGGCGGTTAAATGCCGGTGGCTGACATGGCACCAGTAGTTTAGGTGCTAATCGTGTTTATTTACTGCCTGTGTCAATGACATGTGGGTCCCCGAGCATAATTAGGTTAGTCTAATTTTCTGTTAAGATTAGTACTAATACGTGTGGACCCTACGTGTCAGCTTTGACTTTGGTCAAGTCTACATTAACCGGTCCCACCCGTCATCCACCCAAACTAGCCTGAGACACTGACATATGGGACCCACAGGTCAGGTTTGACCTGGCCGACCCAGTTGACCTACTGACGTCACACCTATGTCATGCTGACGTAGTAAAGCATTTTCTGGTTTAAGTTTATCCAGGAAATTCCAGAAAATAGTGCTAACTTCAAAATTCATATAAATTCAACCGTAGCTCAGAATGAAATAAGTTATATATGAAAAATGATCAGAAAAATCCAATCTATCCATTTGTATAGGTTTCATGCATGTTTAAACCAGATAACTTGCTGTTTAGTGCAAGACAAGGTAAAGCACTATTTAAGTTCACAAATGAGTTTGAACTTTGAATTTTTGGTTCAAAATAGCCCAAACCCATCTGGTTGTAGTTGCATTAGCCAAACACACTCATTTTACCATGTCCTGATCATGCATCATATTGTGAATTGCATTGATTGTGTTTCTTTCTCTGTTGCCGGTGTTGTTACCCCTCGGTAGACGTTGTTCCAATGTTGTGATCATTGACACTGATGAAGACTCAATGCTATCTTCAGAAGTGTCAGGCAAGCAAAACCCCGTTGTTCATTCCGATACAATTCCACTCTCTCGCTCCTGCTCTCTTTTACTGCATTAGGACAACAATGATTCAGCTGTTACATGTTGCGGTAGTTGAACCCCATATCCTCTGCATGACCTGTCATTGCCACAGTAAATAGATGAAACCCACTAGCATGAGTAGGAGTTGTTTGAGCCCTGATGTGCCTACTCATTCATGTTTGTTTGTCATGCACCTCTTTGCTTAGAGTTGAGTCAGGTCTGATTCATCGGGGATGAATTGGAAAGTGGTGAACATGACCTACTGTTGAGAGCTAAGTGTGTGAATACGATTTGGTAAAGGTAGCGGTGAGGGGCCATGTAGGAGTACATGGTGGGTTGTCTCATTGAAGCCGTCCTCAGGAACCAAGTTCTGTGTTTGTGATCCATGAACAGCTACTACCATGCATTGGGCCCTAAAATATGACCCCGCTCGACTTCTTAACCACACTAGTCCTCTATCCAGGAGTTGCAAGTAGTTTCTGGTGTCTGTAGTATACTGGAGGCTGTGGGCAGTGCTGACCCGCGGGGTGGGCTGTGATGCGGTAGGTGCATTGCACGGTGTACTGGGGCCTTCGTTGGTGTCTCGGGAACCCTGCACACATCGCTCGGGGACGTATGTGGAAACCTCGGCCGGACTCCCTGCGGATGGAACCTGGATAGGCGATAAACCTGGACTAGGGACTTGAGTGTTTAGGTAGGTCGTGATCTACACCCACATCGGCTTTCGCTTGAAGTCTGCCGAGCATATGTCGTGTGCAGACGCTAAGTGGTGGAAACATGTATGAAGAAGTACACCCCTGCAGGGTTAACATCATCTATTCGAATAGCCGTGTCCGCGGTAAAGGACTTCTGGATTGCCTATAACAGTTCATAGAAAAGTGAAAGTGGATACTCTAAAACTCGCAAGATAAGCGTGAGTGCTATGGATGGCCTTCTCGTAGGTAGAGGGGAGCGGATCCATAGTGGTGTTTTGATATGGTGAATATGTGCGCTCGTGTGCGCCACCTCAAAAGAGTTACTTGCAGTCGTAGTTCAGGATAGCCACCGAGTCAAAGCTGGCTTGTTGCAGTCAAACTCCACCACCCCCTTTGTTGATACCGATGCATATGTAGATAGTTCAGATGTAAGTCTTGCTGGGTGCATTTGTACTCACGTTTGCTTAATTTATGTTTTTGCAGAGAGACTTCAGTCTCGCTAGTAGTTCCGCGTGGACTTCGACGTTTAGCTTGTTACCTCAGCCACGATCTTGTGCCCTCGGCAGGATCTGGTAGATAGTCAGGATTCTCAGCCTTTTTCATTTGTAGATGTCTGTACTCAGACATGTTAAGCTTCCACATGTGCTTTGACTTGCATGCTCTGAATGTTCGTTCATGAGACCCATGTTTGTAATATCTTGGCTCCTCGGAGCCTAATGAATAAATACTTGAGTCGTAGAGTTATGTTGTGATGCCATGTTGTATTTACACATATCGAGCATATTGTGTGTATGATTGAAATGCTTGGTATGTGTGCGATCCGACAACCTAGTTGTTTATCCTTGGTAGCCTCTCTTACGGGGAAATGTAGTCTTGTGCTTCCATGAGCAATAGTAGTCCGCTACAGACCGGTTCACCAGAGTCCTGCTAGCCCAGCACTACTGCTCCGGAACACTTGACTGGCCGGCATGTGATTCCCTTCGTTCTTGTGTCTGTCCCTTCGGGGAAATGTCACGCGGTGACATCCGGAGTCCTGCCTAGCCTGCTACAGCCCGGGTTCCCGGAGTCCTGTTAGCCCAGAGCTACAGCCCGGATTCACACGCTGCTGACCGACATGCTCAAAGTTGATTCATGTATGCCTGTCCCCATGGCTTAGTGCCGCTTTGGGTTCACGACTAGCCATGTCGGCCTGGGTTCTCTGTCATATGGATGCTAGCAAAACTATCATATACGTGAGCCAAAAGGCGCAAATGGTCCCGGGCCATGGTAAGGCGACACCCGTGGGAATACCGTGCGTGAGGCCGCAAAGTGATATGAGGTGTTACCGGCTAGATCGATGTGACTTGGAATCGGGGTCCTGACATGGAGACATTTATTCCCGGCAAGGAAGTGCCCCAAGAATGGATTATTTATTTCGATGGTGCCTTCTCCCTACAAGGTGTCGGGGCTGTCATGCTTATCGTTGCTCCCGCTACGGAACACCTTAAGTACGTCGTCCAGATGCATTTCCCCGGGACAAGGCTACCAACAATACTACAGAGTATGAAGGGCTCCTTGCCGAGCTCAGGATTGCAACAAAACTGGGGATCAGGAAGCTGATCATCCGTGGAGACTCGCAACTTGTGGTGAGACAAGTCAACAAGGATTACCAAAGTCCATTGATGGAGGCATACGTTGAGGAAGTGAGAAAGTTGGAGGAGCGCTTTGACGGATTGCAAACAGAGCACGTACCCCATGCGGAAAATAGCATTACTGATCATCTGTCAAAGTGCGCTGCGCAAAAACTCCTAGTGGAACCAGGGACTTTCGGTCTCCATCTGACTTAGCCCTCCGTATCCCTGGCAACAATGGCAAGAAAAGACGAGGAAACTGGACTCCGGCAATCCTCTCCCTGTAGAACCTTCTGAGGCTCCCGGCAGAGAGCTTGGCGGGAACAACTCCCCTTCAGTCGCTGAGCTGCACTCTCCCGCCAGAGCATCGGTCCCCGCGGTTGATGAATGCGCTCCCGCGAATGAGGAAGTGCCGCTAGTCCTCGTTGCCGAGCCTCAGGCTACAACTTGGGTGGGGCACATAGTCCATTTCCTCCAAACTGGAGAACTTGCCGAAGATCAATAAGAAGCTGAAAGAGTAGCCCGGAGCTCCATTATGTATCGGTTCATTTGCCGGGAAGAAGGAAAGGAACTATTGGTAGAGATACACAAGGTTATGTGTGGCTCACACACTAGATCGAGGGCTCTTGTTGAAAAGCCTTCCGGCAAGGATTTTACTGGCCCAGAACCCTCCAAGATGTAGTTGAGTTGGTCACCTAATGTGAAGTCTACCAGTTCTATTCCAAGAATATCTATCTGCCTGCCCAAGCTCTTTAGAGAATCCCTTTGTCATGGCCATTTTCGGTCTGGGGGCTCGACATCAGGGGCCCATTCCCCCGTGATACCAGGGGCTTTGAATTCTTGTTCGTAGCAATCGACAAGTTTACAAAGTGGCCGTAAGTAGAGCCCATGAGAAAGGTGACTGCTTAGTCAGCTATCAAGTTCTTGAAAGGATTGGTTTTTCGTTTCGGGGTCCCTGCTCGAATCATCACCGACAATGGTACCCGATTCATGAGCCACGCCTTCATGCAATACGTTCATGCCCACGGAACCAAGATCTCATTCGCCTCTGTTGCTCATCCAAGGAGCAACGGGCAAGCTGAGAGGGCAAATGCTGAAGTGTTGTGAGGACTCAAGACAAGAACATTTGATAAGCTACAGAAGTGTGGCGGGAGATGGATCGATGAGCTGCCGGTGGTTCTTTGGTCCTCAGAACGACACCAAATCGAGCTACCAGGCAGACTCCCTTCTCCCTAGTCTATGGGGCAGAAGCAGTTATCCCCACGGAACTCATTTATGACTCACCTCGAGTGGTTTCCTACGATGAAGTAGCACAGGAACATCACCGCATGACGACGCTGTGCTACTCGAGGAGAACCGTCTATGGGCTGCTACGCGTGCTGCACGCTACCAGCAAGCCCTGCGTTGCTAGCACGGCCGCAAGCTCATGCCCGGAGTTTTGAGGAAGGTGACCTTGTCCTTAGGTGGGTTCAGTCTGCCAAGGGTACAAACAAGTTCACGCTGAAGTGGGAAGGCCCTTGCCAGGTAGTATGAGTCACCAGACCTGGCGCAGTCCGTATGGAGACCGGAGATGGCATTCTGTTGCAAAACTCATGGAACATTGAGCATATCCGTATGTTCTACCCGTAAGGCGCGGTTGTCGGGCCCTACCTGGCAACCACTCTTTCCTACAGGGCTTGCCGATGTTGCATGTAAACCCTTGTACAAAGCTAGGCGCAGACCCTGAGCAACAGAGAAATAAATGAAGCACCGGGGGCCCCCCGACAAATTGCATGCATGCATAAGCCTATCATGAGCATAGCATGTTCATGTAGATAAGATCGCATGTGGCATCATTTTCATCTCCATTCGATTGCAGGATCTTACCATGGACTTGGTCCCGAAGAATATAAGACAAGAAGAGCCTACATTGCAATCCCCGGTGTAACGCCCCGAATTCGATGCGCCAGGTGTCCGCCAGTTATTTGTCGTCCTTGCCATGTCATGTGCTTGCGTGTTGCACTTTGCCATGTCATCATCTGCATTTCATATCATGTCGTCATGTGCATCGCATTTCCATACATGTTCGTCTCATGCATCCGAGCATTTTCCCCGTTGTCCGTTTTGCAATCCGACACTCCTATGTTCCCCGGCGTCCCCTTTTTCTCTCTCGTTGTGAGTGGGTGTTAAAATTTCTCGGAATGGCCCGCGGTTTGCCAAGCGGCCTTGGTATACCACCGGTAGGCCGCCTGTCAATTTTCGTGTCATTCGGAGGTCGTTTGATACTCCAACGGTTAACCGAGTTAGCCCAAAGCCCCTTCTCTTTGCAGCCCAACACCCCTCCAAAGTGGCCCAAAACCCATCTAACTCCCCTCCATGCTCTCGGTCGTTCGATCACGATCGTGTGGGCGAAAACCGCACCTCATTTGGACTTTCCTAGCTCCCTCTACCTACAAATAGCCCCCTCCCCCGAAATTCGCGGATGATTTCCCCCTAACCCTAGCCTCTTCCTCCTCCTGCCGCCGGACGTGTCCACCCCGCGCCGGACACGTCCAGCGCCGCCACCCGCGCCCAATCCGGAGCCGCCATGTGGCGCCTCCGCCCGCCCGCCGCCCGCTTGAGCCGATCCGCGCGCCGCCGCCTTGCGCCTCGGTGGCCGCCTCCGCCACGCCTCCCCTCGTCCGGTGCCGCGCCTCCGCCCGTCGCCGCCCTTGCGCGACCGTGCCCCGCCGCCTCCTGCTTTCGCTGCAGCGCTTCGCCCCAACCGCCCCGGCCCTCGCCGCCCATGACGGTCTTCCCAAACCCGGCCAGCGAGCTCCTCCCGAGCACCTCCGCAGCCCCGTGCCTCGCCCCCCCTTGCTGGCCCCCCTCTTCGGCCTCCTTCCTCATCGCCGGCGCCGCCCAGCTCCGGCGAGAGCCCGGCCCGCCTCGGTTCGGGCGCCGCCCCGATCCAGATCTGAGAAACGAAGGTTGACCCCGAAATTTCATGAAGTCCTCGTAGTTTTCAGCATTCTGTTGCCAAGTTCATCACATCATAACATGTTTCATACTGCTTCATTTTGTGCGTGTAATATGTCAAAATGTTCGCCATGAGATGCTCTACATTTCGTTTCATTGTGCCATGTTTGTTTGAGTCCATCTTGATGCCTGAATCAGCGTTGCAAGAGTGCTATATGATTTTGTCTGCTGTCTGTTAACAGAACTTGTTCATTTGTCATTTTTGCCATGTTCGATGTGTGCATCCTATGAGGTTGATGCCTACATGAGTTTTGATCTATGTCATGCCATCTTTACATGCGTGCTATCCATGTATTTTTGTGATTCCTGTACTGAGTGCATCAAGCTTGTTAAGTAGGGTACTTTTGCTGTTTTGCATGTCTGATTTTGTTATATTATGATGCTATATAAACCTGCTGCTACATATCATTCTATGCATAATCTGGAGATGTTCACTAAGGATGTTTTGTTATACACGTCTTGCTCTATCCATCCATGCCCTTTGTTGCAATTATAGTCTTCTGTAATTGTTGTTATCTTGCTCCAAACTTGCTAAACAATGTTGCTGTCAGCCTGTTAACATTAAGTTCAGTTTGTGCCATGTGTTTTTCTAGTGATACATGCACCCTATTAACTTTCTCTTGCCATGCTTAGCTTCATAAACATGTCTTCTTACTGTTGGCTGCCTTGCCATGCCATTTATTGCTCTGTGGTGAGTGGTTCAAGCTCACCAACATGCCTACTTATCGTTGTTCCTGCCATGTTTGGAATCTGTTAACGGAACTTGCTATGTTTACATGGGTGTCATCATATTATCTGTGCCTTTTTGGCTCATGGTCAGTAAGGTACATTTCTGCTATGAAGTTATTATATTCATTCCATGCCTTTGTTTTCCATGATAGGTTCTTGTAGCATGTTGTTTGATAGCTCTAAACTTTGCAACCTGATGTTATTTCTGCTAAGTCTGTAAACTGTTATTATTTGCAATCTTGTCATGTCCTTTTGAGCATGTTCTAGTGATTTCTGGAGATATCTCAGTGTTCATGTTTTGTCGTGCTTTGCCTGTACATCACGTCCATGCCTTTTGTTACCATGTTAAGGTGCTGTAGCTTGTTGTTTAGGTGCTTGCAATATGCCTAGTTGCTGTTTTGGACAGTTTGTCCTTTAAACTTGTATATAGTGTATGTGTTGAACCGTTGCTCCGTTTTGAGTGTGCTCTATATGAAACTTGCTTGATTTTGCACGTAGTTTCATATTGTCATGTTGCATCCTTGTTTTGAGGTGTTTGTTTGAGGTTTGTATGCATATAGCATCAATGCCATGTTCAACTTGTTTTGCTCATATCTTCTAGGCCGTAGCTCTGAATTAAATGAACTTTGTATGTAACTTGACTAGAATTTCGTGTAGATCATCTTGGTGCATCTTAACTTGATGTTTAACAACTTGAACTTAAGGTTTATTCAGATCTGGAACAATTTCGAAATATGCATATGAGGACTTACCGGAATTGTTCTATGTTGTTTTCGGTCTCATTTAAACTTGCTTTGATGTGTTGTTCTTGTTTGCATCATCCCTTGCCATGAGTAGCTTCATGTAGCCTTGTCAGGCATCATACTTGGGTGTGCATCATGCCTTGTTCATGTGTGGTGTGTTTACTATGTTGTGTGCTTCTTTTCGGTAGTTCCCGTTTCGTTGCGATCATGAGGATCCGTTCGCCTACGCTTGGTTCGTCTTCGTGGCTTCATCTTCTTCATGGACTCGTTCTTCTTCCTTGCGGGATTTCAGGCAAGATGACCGTCACCTTGGATCCCATTACTATCATTGCTATGCTAGTTGCTTTGTTCTATCGCTATCTTTGCGTTACCTACCACTTGCTGCTCAAGCCTCCCAAATTGCATGAACCTCTAACCTTTGTTACCCTTCCTAGCAAACCGTTGTTTGGCTATGTTACCGCTTTTGCTCAGCCCCTCTTATAGCGTTGCTAGTTGCAGGTGAAGATGAAGATTGCTCCATGTTGGATTATGTTTATTGTTGGGATATCACAATATCTCTTATATTATTAATGCATCTATATACTTGGTAAAGGGTGGAAGGCTCGGCCTTATGCCTGGTGTTTTGTTCCACTCTTGCCGCCCTAGTTTCCATCATATCGGTATTATGTTCCCGGATTTTGTGTCCCTAACGCGGTTGGGTGATTTATGGGGCCCCCTGGACAGTTCGCTTTGAATAAGACTCCTCCAGCAAGGCCCAACCTTGGTCTTACCATTTGCCTCACCACCACCTATTTTTCCCTTGGGTCGGCCAGCCCAAGGGTCATCTTTATTCAGCCCCCCCGGGCCAATGCTTGTCTAAGTGTTGGTCCAAACTAGAGCACCGTGCGGGACCATCCCTTGGCAACTTGGGTTACGTCGGTACCTGTACGCTTCGCTTATCCGGTGTTGCCCTGAGAACGAGATATGTGCAGGTCCTATCAGGATTGTCGGCGCATCGGGCGGTCTTGCTGGTCTTGTTTTATTACTGTCGAAATGTCTTGTAGCCGGGATTTCGAGACTGATCGAGTCTTCCCGGGGAGAAGGAATATCCTTCATTGATCGCGAGAGCTTATCATGGGCTAAGTTGGGACACCCTTGTAGGGTTTGAACTTTCGAAAGCCGTGCCCGCGGTTATGTGGCAGATGGGAATTTGTTAATATCCGGTTGTAGTAAACTTGAAGTAAACTCTTCTAAAATACACCAACCGTGTGCGTAACCACGAGTGTCTCTTTTCGGGGTTGATGGAGAGGAGAACACGGTTTCTGGGTTATGTCTGACGTAAGTAGGAGTTCAGGATCACTTCTTGATCATTGCTAGCTTCACGACCGTTCCGTTTGCTCTCTTCTCGCTCTTATTTGCGTTGGTTAGCCACCATATATGCTTAGTCGCTGCTGCAACCTCACCACTTTACCCCTTCCTTTCCCATTAAGCTTTGTTAGTCTTGATACCCATGGTAGTGGGATTGCTGAGTCGTCGTGGCTCACAGATTACTACACCAACAGTTGCAGGTACAGGTTGTGCGATGATCATGACGCGAGAGCGATGCCTGGGTTAGCAGGGTGGATATTGTTTGAGTTTCTGTTTATGTTTCATCCGTAGACGGATGTTGATCTTGTATATGATGTGATGTTGTATTCGTGTGGCATTGTATGCCTTATGTATGTATCCCCATCTATTGTGTAATGTTGATGTAATGATATCCACCTTGCAAAAGTGTTTCAATATGCGGGTCTATCCTTGGTGGGACCTTCGAGTTCCTTTTGGATAGGGTCGCATATTAGGCGTGACACCCGGCAAGCCAAACAGAAAAGTTCTTTTCTCATCCATACGTGTTATGTAAGTAGAGACTTGTGCATATGAAAACCTCGCCACCTTCGAAAACTTAGGTGCTCCCATCCCTTGACTCAAACATTGCTTCGGTCAGGATGGTTGCAGTGGCCTTTGGTGAGAAGGTTTGGCAGGGGGCTGGTCCCTCTTTATGGATTATACCCGGCAAGCCTAGCTCCGCAGCAACAAACTGAGGGTACCGGCAGGATAGCCTGCCGGGGGAAACTTTTTTGCTTAAATGTATAGAGGCATTTCACCTCTGCACGGACATGTTACATGCACAAGTACCCGGCAAGATTTGTCTTTTTCATTAATATGCTAATCAACAAGTACAGATCTTACATAACACAAACATGTGTAGAGAAGAGTAGATAGTTTAAACTAAATTTTGGCAGGTGCCTATACATTTTAGATTGAAAAAAGAAAAGTGCGCCATGAAGCCCTTTCTTGTCCATCTCCTCCCAGGCATTGCAGCAGGAGGCGAAGGGGGCAAAAGGGCGACTAGACAGAAGCCCAGCCTGACCCTATCGGGCTCCAGGAAAGGTAGCCCAACAAGACAAGGAAGGCGCGGGCGAAGGTGATGGTGAAGAGATAAGTGGAGATGACCAATCAGCCGCCACCACCAGGGCCACCAGGACGCAGCAGGGCGAACAAAGATGCAGCCCGCGTGGAAGCCTGCCGGGGCCCTGCTGGAAGGTTGCTGGAGGAGCCGGAGGCACCATCTCCGCCCCCACACCCAACTCCATGGCA
Source organism: Aegilops bicornis (assembly GCA_021605145.1). Classification (NCBI taxonomy): domain Eukaryota; kingdom Viridiplantae; phylum Streptophyta; class Magnoliopsida; order Poales; family Poaceae; genus Aegilops; species Aegilops bicornis. Next base: position 305,793,903 of record CM038671.1, on the reverse strand, counting down.
AATCACCTTGCCAGAGAGGATATGTGACACCCCAAGTCTGATGCGCCAGGTGTCTGCAGGTTATTCGCCGTCGTTACCATGTCATTTGCTTGCGTGTTGCACTTTGCCATGTCATCATGTGCATTGCAACCGCATGTTTTGAAAACATGCACATGTTCAGGTCTCCCAGTTCTCTCTGTTGTCCGTTCTGAGCCCAACCACACTCGCCAACTCCCGCCGCACCTCCGAAATATTATTTTTGTAAGTGGCATAAAAATGTTATCGGAATGGGGGTGAAAGTTGGTGTGTGGTCTTGTTATAGAGTAGGTAGACTGCCTGCAAATTCCATCGCATTCGGAGTCTGTTTGATAGCCCAGCCGTCATCCGTAGCGGCACCGTTGCCGGTTTATTCGTCGGACGTTTTCGGTCTCCGAAAACCCGTGCCAGGCTGCATTTCTCCTCTCTCCTCAAAGCCCAACCCTCCTACACAACCCATCTATACCTGCCTAACCTCCCCCTAGATTGGATCCATCGGATCGCGATCGGAGGGCTCCGAAAGCCCCTCAAACCCCCTAAACCAAATCCCTGCCTATTTAAACCCCTCCCCTTGCCATTTTTGGGCATTCCCTAGCCTCCACCTACCCCTATCCTTCCCCTACCTCCCAGCCGCCGCCCTGCCTCGTTTTTCGTGCTGGTCGAAACCACCTCAGCGACATGTTGCCGCCCCACTCGCCAGCCGGTGCCGGCGCTGGTGCCCACAGCCTATGGCCTCGTGCCACGCCGCCCCGCAACCCCCGTGTCCACCGCGCCACCTTGCCCGGGCAGGCCCGCCCTAAGCCCATCGGGGCCCGGGCAGCCAGCAGCGCCCATGATCGCCCGCCCACTGGCTCCCGCCGCCTGCTCCTCCCGAGATCCTCTACACCATCCGCCTCGACCCAGCTCCGGCCGCCAGACGTCGCCGGCGACCTCCTCCACCGCCCACGCCGTGCCGTCCCTGCCGTCCGCCTCCTCCTCTCTTCCTTCTCCTCCTCCACTTCTTCCTCTCACTCCACTGGCCCCGTCCTCCCGCAGGTACCCTCCGCCGCCGCCATGGGAGTTCGCTATCGCTGGAGCTTCCTCGGCACCGCCCATAGTCTTCCGCCGATGGATCCGGCCGGAAGGGACCCCCGGCGACCAGATCCGCCTCCTCCACACTTCAACACCACCCCAAACTCACCGGAGATCGGTGGAGCCGCGCCTCCATCGTCCTACTCCGGCCACCATCCACCTTTGCCCCGATCTGGACGCCCCCGTCCCGCATACCCCGGCGACCGCCGATCCAAACGCTGCCCCGACCTGCACCGCTCCATCCCGCTGCACAGCCTCGTTCCGTTTTCGCGCTGGTACATTCCACCAAGTCCTTGAGATTTCATATGATATGTGCATGTTTGTGAGGCCGTAACTTTATGCATGTGACTCCGATTTGCGTGTTCGACATGTCAAAAAGTTCATCTCTGAATGCTCTACATGCTAGTGTCATTTGCATGCATGTTACGGTTCATCTTGATGCCCTAATCTTTGCTGCAAAAGTGCTATGTGCTGTTAACTGCTGAAAGCAGCTGTTACTTGCTGATTTGTCTTTTTCATAGCTTTTTCTGTGATTTTCTTTTGAGCATCATGTCATCATGTTTTAGGAGCACATTCATGCCATATTTATAGTGGTATAATCCATGTATTTTGATATGCCCTGTGGTGAGTACAACAAGCATGCATAGGGTACTTGTTGTCTGAATCTGCTACATTATGTTCCCATGCTAACTTGATGCTACTAGTGAATCCATACATAATATGTAGATGCTTAGTCAGGATGTTTTGTAGATCTTGTTATTCTCTATCAATCCATGCCCTTGCTTAAAATTATGGCGAACTGTAGCTTGTCATTAACATGCTCTAAAGTTGCTAAATAATGTTTCTGTCAGCCTGTTATTAGTAAGTTTAGTTTTGCCATGTGAATAGCTAGTGTTCTATGCATCCTATGACCATGTTCTTGCTATGAGTAGCTGCATAAATATGCCTTCTTGCTGTTGTTACATTCACTTGTCATGATATGCTTTATGTTGAGTTAACCAAGTCTGTGAATCTGTTATCATTTGCATTCTTGCCACGATGTTTTAAACATATTGTATTTTTTAGCAGTAGGTCAGTGTTCATGTTTTGTAGTGCTTGACATGTACATGCTTTCCATGCCCTTTGATGCTATGAAGTGTTCTTGTAGCTGTCGGCGTTCTGGGAACGAAGGTCCCCAGACTTGCCTGCCTGCGGCCCACGGCGTGGCTGTGCTAGTAGGCCTGTACGGCCCATCTTTATCAACAAGGCATTCAAGACCCTCGCGAGGGGCCAAGCCTCGCGACGCGGACGACATAAGACCTCCTCAGGAGCGGCCTCACCAGGTTGCCTCGTGAGGAGCGGAGAGATCAAGGCAGGGCAAACCTCGCGAGGTTCTCATGACGTAAGCCATGACGATCTAGATCAGGCGGGCGCCAGGCGGGCGCCAACGCGCATAGGTATACTTATTTCCCCTTTGGTGCTAAGGGAGCAAGCGCAGGCAGAGTACCGAGGCATCAAGCAAAGATTTCCATATCGGTGCAATGAGACCAAAACCAGCAGGACGGCAAGATGGAGGTCACCATGGAGTCCAAGCCAGCGTCACCACCAGAGCCTTTTGCAGGCGAAGACTACTTTTGTCAGGATAAGCTGTACTAGTTGTCCCCTTGCAAATTGGCCGTTGTTGGCTCCCTTCCCGGTCAATATTTGGGAAGAGGACCAGGGCCTATATAAGTAGAACTAGACACCACAATAGGGGGATCGATTCCATCTTCCATCCTCTCACCCACAAGCTCACAGAGCTCAAGAACACCTCAACCTCAGGAAGTTGTTCTTCCCTTTGTACTATTCATCATCAGCCCAAGAGGCAATCCACCACCACCACACTAGAGTAGGGTATTAGATCACAATGGTGGCCCGAACCAGTATAAATCTTGTGTCTTTTGTGTTGTGAGTTCGTTGTGTTCATCCGCGAGATCTTAGCAAATCTAGAGCGTGGATCGGTAGGGAGGAAAGGACTTCACACGCACCCCAGAGATTGAACCTTAAGGGTTTCTCCGGTACCCGTGATCCGACATTTCACGCACCAGGTAGGGGTGCGCTGTAGCCTTCCCTCCGCCAATCTACGCTCCGCCACCACCGCGCTCTGCCCTCATGGCAGGCGCCCCGCTACCGACTCCAACGGCCGGCGCTGACGGCGGGGCCAGGGGGCTCCGAGCCCTGGCCCCCACTCTGCGGCAGGTGCGGTGGCCACCCAAGTTCAAGTCGGAGATGCCGCCGCGCTAGGACGGCGCGGCGGACCCAGTAGCTTTCCTGTTGGCGTATGAGGAGGCCATCCTCGAGGCCGGGGGCAACGACAAGGTCATGGCCAACTGGTTTCCCATGGCCCTCACCGGCGCGCCGCGCGCCTGGCTGCTCAACCTTCCCGGGTCCACGGTGGCATCTTGGGAGGAACTGCGCGACCTCTTCACTGCGTTCTACACGGCACGGGCGCACCATGTGGTCGCGGCCCTGCTAGGCAGCTCTCAAGCGCCGCCTTCAGATTGCCATGTCAATCCATTCCTCCGACAGATCGGCGCCACCTCCAAGCGCTCGGGGGCCCCGCCGGGCTGGGCTGCACCCGAAGCCGACCTCACCTTCGGCTCAGAAGACCACCCCATCTCCACCGCCGGCTCGGGCATGCTTCTGATGCTCTGCACACCCACCATCTGCAACATGGCCATCAGCAAGACCCTCAGCAATGGCGGCGCCGGCCTCAACTTGCTCTTTGTGGAGGCCTTCAGCCTTCTTCACGTGCCGCTCGAGCGGCTCAGCCTCAGCAAGCCTTTCTCAGGAGTTGGTGGCGGCACTTCTCGCTCCCTGGCGTAGATCTGCCTCCCCGTCACCTTCGGCACGCGCGACAACTACCGCACTGAGCTGGTCGACTTCGACATCGCCCGCATCGGCCTTCCGTACAATGCCATCCTCGGGTACCCAGCTCTAGCCCAGTTGATGGCAGCGACTCATCCGACCTACAACCTCATGAAGATACCTGGAAGAAAAGGCGTCCTCACCATCAAGGGGGATGCCAAGGAGGCCCTGGTGGCGCTCAAGCTCGCCCTCAAGACCACCGCGGCGGTGCAGCCCGCCGATGCGGGCACCCTCGAGGCCAAGGGAGCCAAACCAACCAAGAAGAAGTAGTTGTTCACCCAAGACAAGGAGGAAACCAAGCAGGTGCCGGTCAACAAGGATGGGTCCTCAGGAGCCACCTTTACCATAGGAGCCGGCCTCAACCCGAGCCAAGAGGAAGCGTTGGTGAAGTTCTTGCACGCAAACAAAGATATATTCTTATGGGAGCCCAACCAACTGGTGGGGGTCCCGAGGGAGGTGATTCCGCATCACTTAAGGGTATGTCCCAATGTGCACCCCGTGAAGCAGCGGGCGAGATGGCAGTCCACGGAGAAGTAGGCCTTCATCGTCCAAGAGACCCGCAAGTTGGAGGCAGCTGGTACCTTTCGCGAGGTTCGGTAACCCGAATGGCTGGCGAACCCCGTCGTAATGCCGAAAAAAGGCGGGAAGGAGCGAATGTGCGTCGACTTCACCAACCTCAACAAGGCCTGCCCCCAAGATCCATTCCCGCTTCCACGCATCGACCAGATCATTGACTCCATCGCTGGGTGCGACCTGCAGTGATTCCTGGATGCGTTCTCATGGTATCACCAGATCAAGATGGCGGTACAAGATGTAGAGAAGACAGCCTTCCTAACCCCGTGTGGGGTGTATTGCTACACCTGCACGCCCTTCGGACTACGCAACGCGGGCGTGACCTTTCAGCGGCTGATGCACATCGCCTTGGGGCGGCAGCTCGGGAGAAACACGGAGGCCTATGTCGACGACATTGTGGTGAAGTCTCGGGAGGCAAGGACCTTGATCCAAGACCTGGAGGAGACCTTCGCGAGCCTGCGCCAGGTGAACTTGCGGCTTAACATGGAGAAGTGCGTGTTTGCTGTCCCTTCCGGTAAGCTGTTGGGATTCCTCGTGTCCCACAGAGGGATCGAGGCGAACCAAGAGAAGATCAAGGCCATTGAGGACATGAGCCCACCGCAGACCCTCAAGGAAATGCAGAAACTGGATGGTCGGGTAACTGCGTTGGGACGCTTCATATCCAAGCTAGGAGAGCGTGCCCTATGCTTCTTCAAGCTGATGAACAAGAAGGGCCCATTTGAGTGAACCCCGGAGGCCGACCGAGCTTTTCAGGACCTCAAGAGATACCTGACCAGCCCTCCGGGGATGGTGGCGCCGCGACCTCTCGAGCCCCTAGTACTCTACCTTGCCGCCACCCCATACTCCGCCAGCGCGGTGCTGGTGGCGGTTCGGGAAGAGCACCAGGCCAAGGGCGCATCGCTCAAAGCTATGATGCCAGCCGAAATGAAGCAAGATCAGGAAGGCACCGCAAGAGCCTTAGCAGCATCAACAAAAGATCAAGCTCGGCAGGATGACGTCACCGAGATTCCTGCAAGAGGTCAGGCTTCAGGAGTCCCACCACCTCAGGAGACGCCCCAACTTCGGCAAGACACGTGCCTCACCAAGGCGCCAGCCCTCGTCAAGCACGGTGTTGCGGGACGCGAGAGCGCGATATCCCATCCCTCAAAAGCTCCTGCTTGCGCTCTTGGTGGCCTCGCGCAAGTTGCGACACTACTTCCAGGGCCACCCCATCAAGGTCGTCTCAGCCTACGCATTGGAGAGGGTGCTCAGGAGCCCCAACTCTGCTCGAAGGGTCGCTGAGTGGAACATCGAGCTGCAGGCATTCCAGTTGGAGTTCAGCACTACCAGGGTCATCAAGGGGGCCGCGCTCGCTGATTTTGTGGCGGAACGGACGGATGCCCCGACACTTGAAGTAGGCGAAGACCGGTCCACCTCACCAGGAAGCGGGGTGCCAGACGGATGGGTCATGTATTTCGATGGCGCCTTCGTGCATCAGGGCGCGGGGGCTGGAGCAGTACTCATCTCGCCCACTCAGGACAAGCTCTACTACGCTGTGCAGCTCTGCTTTCAGCAGGGCGAGAAGGTCTCCAACAACATCGCAGAATATGAAGGCCTCATATCTGGCCTAAAGGTTGCGGCAACTCTGGGGGTGAAGCGCCTTACCGTTAAGGGCGACTGGCAGCTCCTCGTCAACTTCTCTAACATGGTATACGAGCCAAAGGACGAGCATATGGAGGCATACCTCCCGGAGGTGCGCAAGATGGAGAAGCAGTTCTTGGGCTTGGAGTTGCAGCAAGTGCCCCGGGGCACCAACAAGGAAGCTGACGACATTGCCAAGAGAGCATCCAAGCGGCAGCTCCAAGAGCCCGGCGTCTTTGAGGAACGACTCTTCAAGCCATAAGCAACACCACCACTTTCAAGCACAGCTCAGCCTCGGGAGGAGCTCCCACAGCCGCCTGCCACAGGAGCCCCAACTTGTGGCCCGACCTCAGGAGCTCGCCTGCTGTTGGCGCTCAAGCCCCAGGAGGGATGCTGGACCAAGGAATTCAAGGAATATCTGATGCAAGGGGCACTGCCGGAGAAGGAGGAGGATGCAGAGCGCGTGGCCCGGCAAGCCATGGCATACTGCATCCAGGACGGTGAGTTGTACAGGAAGCGACCAAATAATGTTTCACTGCGTCGCATTTCTAGAGACCAGGGGAAGGAGTTGCTAATTGACATACACGGCGGGGACTGCGGGCACCACTCGTCATCACAGACCCTCATCGGCAAGGTATTCTACAGTGGATTACTGGCCCACGACGCCTAACGACATAACTGAGGTGGTGAAGTACTGTGAAGCCTGCCAGTTCCACGCCAAGCAGATCCATCAACCGGCTCAAGGCCTCCAGACCATCCCACTCACATGTCCGTTCGTGGTCTGGGGGCTGGATATCTTGGGCCCGTTCCCTCGAGCGCCTGGGGGCTACCGCTACCTCTATGACGCCATCGACAAATTCACCAAGTGGGCGGAAGTGGAAGCCGTCCGCGCCATCCCAGCTGGTTCCGCGGTCAAATTCATCAAGGGTATCATGAGCCGCTTCGGGGTCCCCAACCGCATCATCACCGACAATGGCTCGCAGTTCACTAGTAACCTCTTCAAAACATATACTGTGCTAACCTTGGAACGCAGATCTGCTACGCTTTGGTGGTGTACCCCAGGAGCAATGGTCAAGTCGAACGCGCCAACGCAGAGGTCCTGAGGGGCCTCAAGACCAAGACCTTCAAGAAGAAGCTCGAGGCTTGCAGCATGGGATGGCATGCGAACTCCAGTCTGTGCTGTGGTACATCCGCACCACCACCACCAAGCCGACGAGTGAGACCCCGTTCTTCCTCGTCTATGGAGCCGAAGTGGTCCTCCTCGCGAGGTCAAGCATCGCTCTGCACGGGTCCTCGCATTTGATGAAACGCAGACGGACACCACGCGGGAGACGGATCTCGTGCTGGGGGAGGAACACTGCTGCGAGGCTACACTGAGGGCGGCAAGGTACCAGCAGGCGCTGCGGCGGTACCACTGCCGCAACATCCGTTCCAGGACGCTCGAGGCGGGTGACCTCGTCCTGACGCGGGTTGTTGTAGGGTGGAACCCTAAGTGAAGATCTTTCACGAATTGGAGGGGGAATCCCCAAGAACAAGATGAACACAAGAGAGAAAACAAGAGGAACACTCAAGAACAAGTCCAATCACACATCCACTAGACCAACAAACACACAAGATCCACAAGGTACATGAACAATCAAAGGGAAACAAGATACATGGTAGAGTTCATCCCAGATCCTATGAAGGAGATGAGGGCTTGATGATCTAGGTAGATCCTTCCCTCAAGGGGGCTTGAATCCCTAGGGATCATCTCCAATGGAGGTCTTGTAATCCAATGGAGTCTTATCTCTCAAGAGGAATCCCACAAGGGGAGGTACATGAGCTAAGCTCTATGATTTTTGTCTATTCTTAGCTAACCTCTAAATGAGCAAGGTGGGGGGTACTTATAGTCTAGGGGCGAAATAAGAGGTGGAGGTGGGTACATGGGCAAAAGCCCAACAAGGCACGCAGGCCCTCGGAGTGGTCCGGGCACCCGGGGTCCTAGGCCCGGGCACCCGGGGTAGACGCGGGGGCTGGGCGGTCGAGGCCGGGCACCCGGGAGGCGCTGGAGGTTGGCGCGGGAGGCGGGCACCCGGGCCGGGCTGGGTTGGCTCGGGGAGGAGGCCCGGGCACCCGAGCCAAGGGGCCGGGCACCCGGGCGAGGCTGGGCCGGCGCTATGGGGTTGCCCGGGTGCCCGGTGGGCCGGCAGTCAGGAGGGGCCGGGCACCCGTGGCTAAACAGGCCGGGCACCCGGGGCCGGCTGGAGGTGGCGCCCCGTCTGAGGCCGGGCACCCGGGGCCGAAGAGGCCGGGCACCCAGAGCGTCGAGAGCTCATCCTCTCTCGTCCTTCTCGTTCCTCTCCTCCTCCTCAGTTGGTCTCCGGTGAACTTGGTGATCCCTCCGTGCTTTCTCGTGACGATCTTCGTAGTACCTAAGAATGCACAATGTTTCCATATGAGGTAGAATCCGACTCTCATGTGAACCCGAATGAAACTCGAAGAGGAAAGAGTCCACCTTGGTTTTGATGGCGCGTGCGTGAGCTCTCGTCGCAGGTCCTCTCCGTGCTTGCGGTGGCGGTGTAACGTCCATGGTGATGGTCGAAGGATGCTCCACATCATCGCCCTCCCTTGGGAGAGATCCGTCCAATGATCATGATCTTCATCACCATAGTAACGAGATGGCATCGCCGTGTAGAAGTGGACAACCACCAAGCACTTGTCATGTGGAAGCTCAAAATGGGCACTCTCCAATGTCGCACCGTCTTGTAGTTCCTTCAAAAGGAGCAAAGATAAGAAGCACTTGGAAAAACAAATGTGATTGGCATTAAAGCAAAACCAAGCATTCAAGAGGTGATTCACCCAACAAGTGTTGTTATCAAGCATAGCATATGGTTTGACAAAGAAGTGTAAAATGGAATTTAAGCATCTAACTTGAGAACAATCAAGGACATCATGGGTACAAGCATCCAAATGTGAGGTAGCGATGCAAATATGTTTGACAAGATAGCAAGCATCGACCTCAAGATCATAGCAAACATGCATAAAACGCTCGAAAATGGTCTATGGTAGGCATAAGAGTCATTCATAACACCAAAAGAAATGAAATGTCTAAACACATGGGGCAAGTGCAAGACAATCCAAGCATAATGTGCATATGGTGTGGTGAAGAAAGTGAGGCACTCAACACAAATGATATAGATATTTTGCAACATGTGCGAGGCAATCAAGTCATGAGAGCAAAAAATAGGCATAGTCAATGCACATGGCGTATCACAAGCACGATGACAAAGCAAGATATCATCATAGGAATGTGGCTTAAATGGAACATGGCCATAACAAGCAATATCTCCACCAAGCTTGCAAATACACATACAAGTAGTAGAATCAATCATCATGTGTAATGCAAAGCATGGGTCACAAATGTATGGCAAAGGCATAGGAATGAACATATCATGCAAAGTGAACATGGCAAGATGGGCACATAATATGTAATGGACAATAACCCATAACCATGTGAGAGCCATGTAGAAGAAATACACGAAGTCTTTGCGCGAAGAGAGCGGTGGGAAAGGAAATCCATGGGATCCCAAGTCATCATTTCTCTCTAGAGCTCGTTTTGTCAACTCGTGGGATTGCGAGGTTGACAAGTATTCATGGGTACCTACACAAAAGAGACACAAACCAAAGAAAGTGTGTGCGTGGTAAATGTACACATCATCCATCATGATGTGTATGTGCTCATGAGAGTTAGGACAAGATAAGCATCGCTCAAAGAAATTTGATGCATGGTATAAGAACATGTCATCCATCATGAAAGAATAGTTATTATGTATGACATGATGAGGACACAAATTGAGAATGCAAGTATATGTCACATCAACATCATTGTCATTCACGGGGAGCATATGGTGCACACAAGTAGTGGGATCATGCAAAGTATGGAATGCATCAAAATATCCTGATATGTATGAGGAAACTATGGGGATCTTCTCATGAGCAATAGTGGAAACATCATATGGAGAATATGAACTACATCCAAAACAATGCATATCGGAAGCTAGGTGGTCATGGCATGTCATATGAGATAAATGATGCAATGGGAGCATATCCATATCATCACAAGAAAAACAAATGCCAATAACCATGGGCTTGTCTTCTATGCCATATGTGCAAATTGGGTTTAATGGCATATGCATAGTCACTACGATGAGATTGCAAATATGACATATTGTTGATCTCATGCATAGCATATGACAAGTCAAGCGGATTGTCAAACATGATGCGACCGAGAGAATTATCACAAGAAATCCTATGTAACATGGCATCACGACTAATAGACTCCACATGGCAATCATCAAACTCATCATAAATGGGTAAATCATCGCATGGTAAGTTGAACTAGCAATAAGCATGACAATAGGTGGATCAACAACATGCAAGCAATCAATGTCGAGAGGAGCATCACCTTCACCTATATTTCCTTGTTCATTCCAATCAAGTGGTGTAGGTGAGGTGGCAAAGACCAAATGGTGGTCATCATCTTCATCTTGATGGAACCATGTGGGGGTGCATCATATTCCACCATGGCCATCGTCTTGTCCATAGGAAGGACGAAATCATCATGAATCGACGCGTCATCATATATGGGACCTAGCACAAAATGAGAAGACACAATAGAGGTAGAGGTTAATTTGTTAGAAATCGAAATGGCCTCGCGTGCCCTATCAACTTCCTCACTCTCTCTATGTGGCGGTGGCTCACTCACTCCCTCAAGGTAGGTGCACTCAATGTCACATATGGTGGAGTCACTCATCTCACTCAAGTGGTGGGGGTTGTGGCTCTCCTCACATGGGAATTGGGGCATCTCATCATATATGGGGCTAGTGGTGAAGTCACTCTCACTCTCAATATGGTGGCACAAGTCACTCAACTCATTATACGTCGCCGTGGTCGAAGGGAAAACCCCATGCTCAATCATCTCGTAGTCATCGTCATGGATGAAGGCCGAAGATGGCACATCATCACTGTCGTCGTGGATGAAGGCCGAAGATGGCGCATCATAACTCTCCGCATGGATGAAGGCCGCAGATGGCACAACATCACTCTCCTCCATGACCGAAGGGAAAATCCCATGCTCGATCATCTTCCTTCAGGGGGCTTCCGAAGATGGAAGTGTCGCCCTCGCTCGTAGGTGATCGCCTTGTACTTAATGATGTCGAAGTAGGCGTACTCATGGGAAGTAGGCGAAGATGTCGTACGTCCGAAGGCGAAGATGCCTTGATAACACTTGGCAGAGATGTTGTACTAGGTGTGGTAGCCAGAGCTTCGTCTTGGTGGTGCTTGTCTCGCGGTCTTCTCTTGTGCTCATGAAGTTTGGCCGTAGCTTGATGTAGAGCTTTTTGCGACTTGTAGGTGTACGCATCGCGAGCATCTTCATCTTGATGGTGTTGTAGTGCTTGAGCTCGATGACGTTCCGAAGATTGGCCATTTGAGCGTCGCCGCCTTGAAGATGACGAAGGGTAAGAAGACTTGTAGTTGGCCACCATGTCCCATACTTTAGCCCTTTGTTCGGCCAACTTGGTGTCGAGGTAGTCCCTTATCCTTGCTTCATTTTGGCGAATGTCGATGGCGAGTCGCTCAATGCCTTGCATTGCTCGTTGTAGTCTGAAGATGGACGTTTTGGTGATGTAGTTGTTCGTGTTGTCGTTGTCGTGGAAGACCAGAAATGAAATGCCTTGCCTATCCATCACAAGACTCGAGTAGAGGTGAGTAGGAAATGAGATAAACAATACCAAGTTACATTTTCCCAAAGTTGAGGATGCATCCCGTTTCACTCAATGTGAGATGAAAGAATAGTGGAATTGGTACCAGACTTGTTCACTCACACCTATCAAGTAAAGCTTATGGAGTAGCTTGGTGAGGATAGTGGCACACGGAAACACACAAACGGAAAATTTAATGCAAAATGTTAGCAAGAGTAAATAATGTCGGAAAAGATTCATAAATTCGCAAGTGAAACTAGTAGACCAATAGCAATATGTGGCACACGGAAACACACACACACAGATAGATAAATGGGGTCATGCAACCAAGGAATGAGCACAAAATGTGGAGTCCACGGAAAACGCTCGTGTTGCACAACTCAAGAGAGACGCTAGCACAATTGCTCAATAGGAGGATACGACACTTGTGCACAACCTATAAGATGCAAAACATATGAGGTTACTATTCCAAGTATGCTATGTGTATGATGTTCCCGGTGTTTCGCACACGATGATCCAAGATGATCAATATGGTAGTATGGTATGCAATGTGGCGATGCTATGGCTCTTGCTTACAAGATATTTGCTCTCTTTTCCTTTTTGCTTAAAAGCTTATTCTTTTTTTTATATGGCCACTATGCGAAATGCACAAACCAAGATAGCAATTTTGTATATGCGGGAACAATCTTGTGACAAAAGGGATGATATGAAGATACCAATATGATATGGTATGTATGCAATGGAAGGGTACGGATTACTAATGTGCACAAGTAACGTTGCCGGCAATACTCAGAGGCTAGTCTCGATAGGCAAGTGACGCAAAATGGGCTAAGGGGGTTAACAATGTGAAGTCAAGAATGTACAATGATGTGATACCACGATACCAAGGTGATATGGAGGTTACCGTTCTTGCTTACGGTTAGGGTGTCAAAATGGTCAAGTGGTCGATGTCGAAGATGACCTCGTGGCGATGATGAGTGGCAGTGTTCTTGATGTAGATACCAAGATGATATAGTGTCAGGAGCCCGATTCTATGTCACACCGATCTAGCCTGTAACACCTCATATCACTTTGCGGCCTCACGCACGGTATTCCCATGTGTGACGCCTTACCATGGCCAGGGACCGTTTGCGCCTTTTGGCTCACGTATATGATAGTGTCACTAGCATCCATATGACAGAGAACCCGGGCCGACATGACTAGTCGTGAACCCAAAGTGGCACTAACTTACGGGGACAGGCATACATGAATCAACATCGAGCATGTCGGTCAGCAGCGTGCGAATCCGGGCTGTAGCACTGGGCTAACAGGACTCCGGTGAACTGGGCTATGGCGGACTACTATGGCTCTTGGAAGCACAAGACTACATTTCCCCATAAGAGAGACTACCAAGGATAAACAACTAGGTTGTCGGATCCCATGCATACCAAGCATTTCAATCATACACACTATATGCTCGATATGTGCAAATACAACATGGCATCACAACAAGACTCTACGACTCAGATTATTTATTCATTAGGCTCCGAGGAGCGAGATATTACAAACATGGGTCTCATGACCCCAACATACAGAGCATACAAGCAACAAGCACATGCGGAAGCTTAACATGTCTGAGTACAGACATCTACGAATGAAAAAGGCTGAGAAGCCTGACTATCTACCAGATCTTGCCGAGGGCACAAGATCGTCGCTGAGGTATCAAGCAAAACGTCGAAGTCCACACGGAACTACTAGCGAGACTGAAGTCTCTCTACAAAAACATAAATTAAGCAAGCGTGAGTACAAATGTATCAAGCAAGACTTACATCAGAACTAGCTACATATGCATCGGTATCAACAAAGGGGGTGGTGGAGTTTGACTGCAGCAAGCCAGCTTTGACTCGGTGTCTATCCTGAACTACGACTGCAAGTAACTCTTTTGAGGTGTCACACACGAGTCAATATATTCACCATATCAATACACCACTATGGATCCGTTCCCGTCTCCCTAGGAGAACGGCATCCATAGCACTCACGCTTATCTTGCGCATTTTAGAGTATCCACTTTCACTTGTTTATGAACCGTATGTGCAACCCGAAGTCCTTTACCGTGGACACGGCTATTCGAATAGATAATGTTAACCGTGCAGGGGTGTACTTCTTCACACACGCTCTCGCCACTTACCGCCATGTACACCTCGTGTATCTCGGCAACCTTCAAGCGGAAGCCTGGCGAGGGAGTCGGCCACGACCTGACTAACCACACAAGTCTCTCGTCCAGGTTTATCGCGTATTCGGGTTCCATCCTCAAGGAGATCCGGCCGGGGTGTCGCTCACGGCCCCAAACGATGTGAGCAGGGTTCCCAAGCCCACCATCCGGGTGCCACTTGGTACACCGTGCCACTGTGCCTAGTCTGTCCCAAGCCCACCTGTACCGGGTGCCACTTGGTAGACAACTAGCACTAAGTACAAACACCAGAAACTAGTTGCAACTCCCGGGCAGAGATCAAGTTGATTAATAAGCCGAGAGGGGCCGAGTTACCGGAACCCAATGTGTGTTAGTAACTGTTCATGGATCATAAACACAGAATTCAGTTCCTGAGGACGGCTTCAATGAGACAACACACCATGTACTCCTACATGGCCTCTCACTGCTACCTTTACCAAATCGTGTTCACACATTTAGACCACACACAGTAGGACATGTTCACACACCTCCAATTCATCCCCGATGAATCGGACTGACTCAACTCTAAGCGTAAGCGGGCATGACAAACAAGCATGAATGAGTAGGCACATCAGGGCTCAAACAACTCCTACTCATGCTAGTGGGTTTCATCTATTTACTGTGGCAATGACAGGTCATGTAGAGGAAAGGGGTTCAGCTACCGCAGCAAGTAACAAATGAATCGTTGTTGTCCTAATGCAATAAAAGAGAGCAGGAGCGAGAGAGTGGGATTGTATCGGAATGAACAAGGGGGTTTTGCTTGCCTGGCACTTCTGAAGATAATATACTTTCTTCATCGGTGTCATCGAACTCATCGTCGAAACCACGTCTACCGAGAGGGGACAAACACCGGCAAACAAGGAAGAACACAATCAATGCAATGCACAATATGATGCATGATCGTGACATGGCAATATGCTGTGGTTTGAGCTAATGCAACTAGCAACAAGTTAAAAGGAGTTGGTTTGAATCTAAGATTCAAATTCAAACTCCATATATGACATTTCAAGTGCCATTAATTCAAATTGTTGTATACAACAACTTTAAGTTGTTCAAACATGCATGAAAAAGCCATAAACAGATTCCTCACATTCTTCTGATCATTTTTCATATATAAATTATTTCATTTGGAGTTACGGTTGATTTTATATGATTTTTAGAAGTTTAGAACATTTTCTGGAATTTCCTAATTTATTTCTAAATAAGAATATCCCAGTAAATGTATTTATGACATCAGCAGTGTATCATGCTTGCATCAGCTGGTCAAAGGGCGGGTCTCAAACCTGACGTGTGGGGTCCACACGTCAGTGACATAGTTATATAACAGGATTAATTAAATTTAACTAATCAAATTAGCAGGCACTAGGCCCACTGTTAGTGTCAGCAGGGGGGGTAATTATTTCTAAACGAAACTAGTCAGGGGTGGGGCCAACATGTCAGACGACCTGGGGTGGTCAAACCCCCGGTCAAAACGGTCAACGCCACCGGCGGCTTGATGCCGGCGACGGCAAACGCGGCGAAGCGCTGCGGGGTTGCTCCTCCGGTGGCTAAAAGCGCGGCGGAGGACACCAGGGGGCGCCCTTGCTCACCCGAATCCAGGGGAGCACGCGGCTGGGCGTGGGGTGGCCGGAGCTCACCGGAATGGAGCTCACGGCGGCGCCGGAGTTCGGGCGGTGATGGTTACGGCGATGAAGCATGCGGCAGGAGCAGCGGATGGGTGTGTTAGGATCCTGGGGCATACTGAGCATGATTACGCGCTCAGACAGGAGCTTCAGTGGCTGCAACGACGGCGGCGGCATGGCCGGCGGCGATGAGCTCTCGGGCTCGATGACATACGCAGCTAGGGAGCGCTATCGGGTGCGGTAATAGGGGGAAACGGATCATGAGCTCATAGTGGTCACGTCGAGATGGTCAACGAGCTCGGGGAAGTGACGACGGCGACGAATCGACGATGACGGCCTTCAGTGCCCAAGGCAGAAGAAGATGATGGCGCCGGCATTGCAGGGCGTCCGGTGATGCTTGGCTCGGCTAGGATGAAGCTGGCGACGATACGGATCTCGGGAACGCGGAGAGGGAGCGAGGGAGTGGCTGGCCATGGTGTTTCTCAGCGGAGTGGCCATGGCGGCTTCGGCCATGAGGGGAAAAGAGGAGGGGAGTCAGAGGGAGAGAGAAGGGAGGCAAGGGAGCGGCCGAGGAGGTGTGCTGGCTGTTTCCTAGGCACGAGAACAGGGCGAGGGGGAATCAGGAGGTGGAAGCAGGAGGTGGAGCTCGGGCGCGCACGCGTTGACACGCCTCTGCCTACTGGCAGAGGTTGAAGACGGTGGGGAGTTGGGCTGGGCCACAGCCACGGTGCTGGGCCAGGTGGGGCGCTAGGTGGGCTGCAGGTAAGTCCAGGTAAACCTTTCTCTCTCTCTCTCTCTCTCTCTCTCTCTCTCCTTTTATTAATGTTTTCTATTTTCTATCTTTGTTTTTTTGGATTTAGTAAAATACTAAATCACTTTATAAAATCCTGAAATAAATTGTGGGTACATACTGGATTATTCCCAACAGCCCTCAACCTCTTTCAGAATTATTAGAGCATTTAAAATATTTATAGAATTTAAATGCCCCAATTAAAATACAATATGAGTTAATTCAAAAATCCATAAATTGCCAAGAAATACGCTCATCATTTTTGGCAGAGGTTTTCACCTTCATCAAAAATCATGAACATTTCCGAAGGCATTTTGGGTTCATTGAAGATTATTTTAGGTTGAACCTATTTGATTTGATCTGGTGCTAGGGTTTGAACAATCCCCATTTCAAGTTCAATTGAAAATTTAAACATGATGCACACATAAAGGGCTAGCCTAGTGCATACCAGGACTAGGAATGTGAAAACTCGCCCCCACTAACAATAATCTCGTCCCGAGATTCAAGACGTGAGGTAAGAAAACAGAGGGGACACAAAGCTAATAACACGATCTTCATGATCCAACTGCCCTTCTCGAAGATGTTGATTCACTCCATCATCTTGGTTTTGACATCTTTGCCTTCGAGATCTTCACTCGACACGACAACGGAAAGAGGGGGAAACTCTACTGGATTCTATCTACTCGAAGATCGAGCAACTCAGATTGGAAAGGAAACTATGGTTATGGAACAACTCGGCAAACGGGAGGCACATTCCAGTTGATACCGAGGATATAACCTAGTGACTGAGCATGCTTTCAAGAACTTGAGCATTTCCATAATCATCAGGTTCTTACCAACATCCGTGCCGAGGATCCTGGCAACACATCATACTACCATGATGAATAGTGATGGATGATGGAGATGCAAAGGAACACCTTCTCAGATTTCACCTTAGCGAGGCCAAGGAAACAAAATCTGGATGATCGACCGAGAGACATTTAGCACTCTGCTTCTAATGTTCTCCTTGATGTGCTAGCTACCACAATCATGCTTAAAAGCATCAACATGGCCATCAAGTAAAGGTCGGACTTCGGGAGCACAAAATCCATAAGGAACAACTTCTAGATTAAGTCAAAGAAATCCTCATGGGAAGTGACCAAGCGGCTTAAATAAGATACTACGATAATAGTGCTTCCAACTAGGTGCGTCCACTTCACTGGAACCTATATCATAGTTCTTGGGAGAAGTTCCAACCATCATATCTGCCTGAGATTCAGATCTGGTTGGTAACAGGGTAATTCAGACAACGTGTCTAGAAAAGAAAGTTTGCAACACAAACGGACGAGATGATGTTGCGAGTTTCTCGGGGAGTGAACTACGATACCAAGCTCCAAAACATGAGCTGGTTCTGCTACAACATGTGAATGTGTTGTCCGAGATAAGCATGAACACATAGTAGTCTTATAATAAAACGCTACCGAGTTCAGAAGGGGAACCATCATCGAGGATATCAAGTCCTTGCATAAGTCTTGCTCTTAAGAAGGAACTTCTTCTCCTTGAACAAATCAATCGGTGGCTTGGTGTGCTAGGAAACACATATGGAATGGATGCGGCCAACCTATCAAACCATAGAGTACTTCGCATATAGGCGTGACTAACTTGGGACGATTCCAGAGGAAGCAAAAACAATCTTTCTTGGATCCACTGCGACAACTTACATCAAGTGCACGTGAATCAAAGAAAGTCACTTCTTTCATCCAAACATATCCTTCATGAGATATTATGAAGAAAATGCTTCCAAAAGTTTCCAACACTAGCTTAATGTTAAACAAAATCATGGAGAAGATAAAAATGTTGCTGATGGACTCAACAACAATTCATCCAGGTTTCCATGAAGATGGAATTCCATAATTATGAGATCAAGTGATAGCATTGGTCAGAACCAAAAGACATAACGGTGTATGCTCGAGGAAAATCCACGAGTAAGACAACATTACGAACGTCGTTGGTTCTGATTTGATTAGAGGATAGCCCACACTCAAATCAAAGTTTTGGCAAGACAATAGGTCCAACAACTGGTCACGAGAATCAATCGATGAAGATATCATATTTCTTCAACACACATACAACATATCCCTTAAGATGAACTAAATCGGACAAGCTTCCATCTTCCAACTCTCCAAGTTGTTGTTTAGCTCAACCAACTAGCTCAGGGATACCCAACACAGAATCTTGGAGAATGGGTGGTCTTGATGAAAACCAACATGATCACGAACTCAACATAGCGGTGAGGTGACAACCTGGTGATACTTCCGAGAAGACATTCGGAAAATCACGAACCACCGGTATGTCACTAAGCTCGAGAACAATATTGCTTTTCAGGGCAAGACGATATGATGAAATGAGCAAGGACTTGACAAAATCCTAACTCATCAATCGAAGTGTGCACCAGGAAAATGGACTAGGTGGCACGATCAATCTGAGAATAGTGTTTCGATAACCAACACACTAAGAATGATATTAGTGTCCATTAACTCCCAAGCAACACGATTGCTAGGAGTATTGATTTCACACATCATGGTTCACTTGCCGGCATTCCGGTTGCAACAACACGAGACCGAGGAATGAAAAATAATGGCAAGAAGTATCACTGCGTCAAGAATTCATGAGAGATGGTGCAATTCTCATGACAATCCTGACATAAAGGGGGTAATACTCCAGTGTAGAACAGAGCAAAAGCTGGATTGGCATTTTGATCTGCGAGATACAATTACTTTGAACCAATCCTGGATATGGATGGGGTACTGGAGTTTGTTTCTCCTAGTCATTCTGAAATAGAATGGCTTAACGGACCACAAGAATAATAAGCATTGATAACACGGATGCACCATTACTCCTGACTATCAATTGATAGACGATGGTCGGAATACAAATGAAGAGGGACAACTCAAGAGGACATATATCTTTCTGAGTTGTGGATGCATAGATTAATATGTCGAACCAAGTTCAACAGGTTTCTTCCAGATAACCCATGCGTAAAGGTAGAACCGCGTAATCACAATTATGAATGGAGAACTCCTCAAGAGTACTCTGATTGTGGTATTTTGGTTCAAAGAACTTCTTCCTTAATGGTTCATGGTATTTGGAAGAAGGAAATACCACGGACCTCGAGGACTATTGCAAAGTTACTAATATCCTAAAGGAACTAGCAAACACTATCAACATGTGGTAAGTAGAGTGAATCTCGGGTTCAAGAACCCAGGAATAGAATGCCTACTAACTAAATGGCATCACGGGATGCTTTCAAGAATAACGGCCAGAATCATCAAATTGGGAACGCAAAACATGGTTTGATTACTAGGTGGCACTCTAAGACATCTAGGGTCATAATAATAATTCCAACATATATGTCGAGGTAATAGAATACCTCAACTCACAATTAGTGTGATTAACCTGGCCTAGAGGAACGTCGAAACCAGGGGGAAAGGATTTTCCAAATGCATCAGATTGTTTGGAAACCTAGGACGACTCGGACAGCATAACAGCTGTAAATGCTCGAAAAAGATTTGAGACATCCTGTAAAATGGTGGCATAACCACTCGATCACCTCAATAACAAGATTCTGAGACCAATTATGAACACACAGAAGTAGTAGGAACTGAACTTAGCCTTGAATCCACCAATCTTATGAGTCTATGGATTAGTAACACGTGATACTGATGGAAAGAAGAGAGAGCCTAGTTTCTTAACCCCATAGGAAAGATAAGATGACTCAGATAAGAAGGGCATAAGGTATAAGGAGTAAAAAGAGCCTTACATTCCATCCCACAATCAATTCCCCTACATAACTAAAGCATTTCTAGACACAACTTCGACCAGTTTGGCTTGGTAGTCCTACAGCAACAGCTCGATACCAAAGCTGTCAGGACCCCGATTCTAAGTCACACCGATCTAGCCTGTAATACCTCATATCACTTTGCGGCCTCACGCACGGTATTCCCACGGATGTCGCCTTACCATGGTCCGGGACCGTTTGCGCCTTTTGGGTCACGTATATGATAGTGTCGCTAGCATCCATATGACAGAGAACCCGGGCCGACATGACTAGTCGTGAACCCAAAGTGGCACTTACTTAGGGGGACAGGCATACATGAATCAACATCGAGCATGTCGGTCAGCGACGTCTTGAATCCGGGTCAGTAACCTTTGGGCTAACAGGACTTCGTGAACCGGTCAGAAGGGACTACTATGGCTCATGGAAGCACAAGACTACATTTCCCCATAAGAGAGACTATCAAGGATAAACAACTAGGTTGTCGGATCCCACGCATACCAAGCATTTCAATCATACACACAATATGCTCGATATGTGCAAATACAACATGGCATCACAACAAGACTCTATGACTCAGAGTATTTATTCATTAGGCTCCGAGGAGCGAGATATTGCAAACATGGGTCTCATGACCCCAACATACAGAGCATACAAGCACATGCAGAAGCTTAACATGTCTGAGTACAGACATCTACAAATGAAAAAGGCTGAGAAGCCTGACTATCTACCAGATCTTGCCGAGGGCACAAGATCGTAGCTGAGGTATCAAGCTAAACGTCGAAGTCCACACGGAACTGCTAGCGAGACTGAGGTCTCTCTACAAAAACATAAATTAAGCAAACGTGAGTACAAATGTACCCAGCAAGACTTACGTCAGAATGTCAGGACCCCGATCCTAAGTCACACCGATCTAGCATGTAACACATCATATCACTTTGCGGCCTCACGCACGGTATTCCCACGGGTGTCGCCTTACCTTGGCCCGGGACCGTTTGCGCCTTTTGTCTCACGTATATGATAGTGTCGCTAGCATCCATATGACAAAGAACCCGGGCCGACATGGCTAGTCGTGAACCCAAAGCGGCGCTAACCCATGGGGACAGGCATACATGAATCACATCGAGCATGTCGGTCATCAACGTATAAATTCGGGCTGTAGCACTGGGCTAACAGGACTCGTGTATCCCGGCTGTAGCAAGCTAGGCAGGACTCCGAATAACACCGCGCGACATTTCCCGAAGGACAGACATATAGGAACGAAGTGAAACACATGCTGGCTAGTCAAGTGTCCAAGCGGTAGTGCTTTGGGCTAGCAGGACTCCGTGAACCGGGCAGAAGCGGACTACTATCGCCGTAAGCACGAGACTACATTTCCCCATATGAGAGGCTGTCAAGGATAAACAACTAGTTTGTCGGATCCCACACATACCAAGCATTTCAAACATACACACAATATGCTCAATATGTGTAGATACAACATGGCATCACAACATAACTCTACGACTCAAATATTTATTCATTAGGCTCCGAGGAGCGAGATATTACAAACATGGGTCTCATGACCCAACACTCGTGAGCATACAAGACAAGCACAAGCGGAAGCTAAACATGTCTCGAGTACGTATAACTATAAATGAAGAAGGCTGAGAAGCACGACTATCTACCGATTCTGCCGAGGGCACAAGATCGTAGCCGAGGTAACAAGCTAACCGTCAAGTCCAAGCGGAACTACTAAGCGAGACCAAGTCTCTCGCAAAACATAAAATAAGCAAACGTGAGTACAAACGTACTCAGCAAGACTTACATCGTAACTAGCTACATATGCATCATTATCAAAAGGGGTGGTGGAGATTGACCAAAGAAGCCAGCTTTGACTCGGTGGCTATCCCGAACTACGACCCAAGTAACTCTTTTGAGGTGGCGCACACGAGTCCACATATTCACCATATAAATACACCACTATGGACCCGCCTCCTGCCTCCCCACGAGAGGGCCATCCATAGCACTCACGCTTATCTTGCGCATTTTAGAGTATCCACTTTCACTTGTCTATGAACTGGTATAGGCCACCCAGAAGTCATTCTCCGTGGACACGGCTATTCGAATAGATCATATTAACCCCACTTCTTCACACACGCTCTCACCACTTACCGCCGTTTACACGACATGTACTCGGCAACCTTCAAGTGGAAGCCCAAAGTGGGTGTCGGCCACGGCCTACCTAAACACTCAAGTCCCTAGTCCAAGTTTATCGCCTATTCGGGTTCCATCCGCAGGGAGTCCGGCCGAGGTTTCCCATACAGCCCCGAATGATGTGTACAGGGTTCCCGAGACACCAAACGGGCGAATCGGTACACCGGGCCATGGTGCCTACCGCAACACAACCCACCCCTATGGTCAGCGTTGCGTGCGGCCCCCAGCATGCTACAAACACCAGAAACTACTTGCAACTCCCGGACTGAGGACAAGAGTGGTTAAGAAGCCGAGAGGGTCCATTGGTTTCGGGCCCAATGTGTGGTAGTAACTGTTTCATGGATCACAAACACAGATCTCAGTTCCTGAGGACGGCTGCAATGAGACAACCCACCATGTACTCCTACATGGCCTCTCACCGCTACCTTTACCAAATCGTGTTCACACACTTAGCTCACACACAAGAGGGACATGTTCACACAACCATTCCAATTCATTCCGATGAATCAGACCTGACTCAACTCTAAGCGATGGCAGGCATGACAACAAGCATGAATGAGTAGGCACAACAGGCTCAAACAACTCCCTCATCGATGCTAGTGGGTTTCATCTAATTCTTGTGGAATGACAGGTCATGCAGAGGATAAAGGGGTTCAGCTACCGCAACAAGTAACAGCTTGAATCGTTGTTGTCCTAATACAAAAAATACAGCAGGAGCGAGAGAGTGGGATTATATCGGAATGAACAAGGGGTTTTGCTTGCCCGCACTTCAAGATAATATAGTTCTTCATCGGTGTCATCGAATTCATCGCTTGTATGTCGCTCATCGAGAGGGACAATTACCGGCAAACAAGAGAGAACACAATCAATGCAATGCACATTGACATGAATGACATGTCATGTTAAGGTACTGAATTCACCTAATGCAATGTCTAGCCAAGTTAATTGAAGTGGAATTCGGACAGAGTAAATTCCAACTCCAAATGTTATTTCATAATTTGCCCTAATCATGATTCATCCTATTCAGTGAGGTTAACTTGTTCAATCATGCATGAAAGTGCCACAAACAGATTCTTCATATTTTTCTGATCATTTTTCATATATAAATTATTTAATTTGGAGTTACAGATTAAAAGTTATGAATATTTGAAGTTTGGGGTATTTTCTGAAATTTCCTGAATTAAATTAAATCCGAGAAAAGGGTATTATCGTCGACCGACGTTAGTGTGACGTCAGTGGTCAACGGAACATGGTCCGGGTCAAACCTGACAGTGGGTCCCGCGTGTCAGTATAATTAGCTTAACTAAATTTTAATTAAACTAAACCTATTTAGTTAACAGGGCTTGGCCCCACCTGTCATAGGGTCAACAGGGTCAACCACGGCCCACCATGGTCAAAGTCAACGTCGGCTGCCGGCGTTTAGTCAGCCAGCCGCGACGCTGCGGCGCAAGTGAATTTTGCCATTCCGCCACCAAATGGGTCGTGGAGGCATCTACCAGAATGGAGTCGAGCCGTAGCTCTTGGTGGAGTCGGTTAGTCGGGCGGCGGAATCGGCGCCGGCGACCTAAGGCGGCCGCCGAGCTCGAGCGAGCTCGGGCTCGACGCTGCGGTGCACGAGCAAGCGGGCTGAAGCGCTAGGGGTGGCCTATGTGATGCGGTGAGTGCGATGGGCGCTAGCCCGGGACCAAATGGTCACCGGAGCAGCGCCGGCGACGAGCACGGCGGAGGTGAGCTTCGGCTTCAATGGCGGCGGCAGCTACGAGGCGAAAACGACGCGGGGAAGAGAGGGGAATCGACCGGAGGCTCACATGGGTCGCGTATAGATGGTCAGCGAGCTCGGGGAAGCGACGACGGTCGCGAATTGACGGCGGCGATCCTCGGTGACCGAGGAGGGGAAAAGCGTCGGGGCGGCGCCTCGGGGCTTCCGGCGGGGCGTGGCTCAGTGAGGGGGTCGAGGACGGAGTGGCGGATCCTCTAGGCTGGTCGGGGAAGCGAGGGAGGGCCTATGGCTGCGGTGGTGGCGAGTGGCGGCGACGAGCTCCGCTCGGTGGGAGAGAGAGGGAGCCAGAGGAGGAGAGAGGCCACGGGCGAGGGAGAGAGGGGTCAGGGGGGTGCGTGGCACTCGGGGGAGACGTCCAGAGCGTTGGGGGAGGGGAGCGGCAAGCAGGAGGTGGCGCGGCGAGCGTCGGGCACGCACTGTGCATCCGACTGGCGGGAGGAAGAAGACCTCCCTGCCCCTGGTGGGCTGGGCGGGCCAGATGGGCTGCCAGGTGAGCGCCAGGTAAGTCCAGGTAAGATTCTCTCTCTTTCTCTTTATTTTCTGTTTTCTATTATTCTGTAATTTTGTGGAGTTTTTAAAAGTACCAAAACAGTTTCAAAAATCACCAAACTGCTCCTGGTCCATTGTTGGAATATTTCCAACATGAAACATTTTAGTTTGGCAATATTTGGGCATTTGAAATATTTTATATAATTTTAAATGCCCAAACTCAAATACTTATGATTTAATTCAAAGACCTTAGGATGACCTAGAAAATAGTGCACCATTTTTGGCAGAGGCTCTGGACCAAAGCAAAAGTGATGAGCATTTTTGAAGGGCATTTTAGGTTCATTGAAAATAATGTTAGTAAACCCTAGTTGGATTAAAAGGGGTTCTGGGGTTTCTGTCTTCCCCATTTCAAATTTCATGAAAATTAAATATGATGCATGGATGCAATTCCACTAGTTACAAACAAGCTCTAGGGCTGTGACAACTCACCCCCACTAAACAAGAATCTACTTGAGATTCAAGACGTGAAGTAAGAGGAAAAGGGGAGTCACAGAACTATCACAATCTTCATGATCCATTTGCCCTTCTCGAAGATGTTAATTCATTCCATCATCTTGGTCTTGACGTCTTTGCTTTTGAGATCTTCACTCAACATGACAACAGAAAGAGGGGGGGGGAACCCTACCGGATTTAATCTTCTTGAAGATCGAGCGACTCACGATCAACTCACGGAATGAGAGGGTGAACATCTCGAGTTGAGACATAAAACACATTGAGAGGGATGGAAGAACAAACGACGGTGTTTGATTGGTGGGCAACAATTCCATGCTTAGAAGGATGGTGGATGGTGTCAAGGTGGCGAGGAAAAACATTGCCACGACTCAATAACGGGCACCCGTGGGAGGTGACGCGAGGAACTATTCCCTTAAGTGGCAAAAAGAATTACTTTTGATATAACATCATTGAAACTCTTTATACCAGCCTAAGGCATTCGCAAACGATCGTTTGATGGAGTGCAAAGGAATGGCATACCCAGACTAGAATGGATGATGTGGACTACCTTGTTGAAGACAACACAATGGATGAATTTTGCTTATCACCGGTGATGGATGGGACCCATGGTAAGTCCACTTTTGA
This sequence comes from Aegilops bicornis, assembly GCA_021605145.1. Classification (NCBI taxonomy): domain Eukaryota; kingdom Viridiplantae; phylum Streptophyta; class Magnoliopsida; order Poales; family Poaceae; genus Aegilops; species Aegilops bicornis. The sequence continues at coordinate 305,767,960 of CM038671.1, read as the reverse complement.
AGATGAACCTGGACAACAATTACTGAGAGGGCAGCCCATGGAAGTTGGCGCAATGACGGTGCGAGCTGGGAACAACATGCAACTGTTGGGAATGTTCCAACCATCATATCTGTCTGAGATTCAGATCTGGTTGGTGTTAGGATATTCCAGACTCATCGAGTCTAGAAAGAAAAATGAAAGTTTGCAACACAAATCGACGAGAGGATGTTGCGAGATTCTCGGGAATGAACTACGATAGCAAGCTCCAAAACATGAGCTGGTTCTGCTACTAACATGTGAACATATTTTCCAAGACAAGAATGACCACATAGTAGTCTTATCATGAAACACTACCGAGTTCAGGTGGGGAACCCTCAACGAGGATATCGAAGTCCTTACATAAGTCCGGATTAGCTCTTAGGAAGGAACTTCTTCTCCTGGAACAAATCAATCAGTGGCTTGGTGTGCTATGGAATTCATATGGAATGAAGATGATCAGTCTATCAGACCATAGAATACTTCGCACATGCATGACTGACTTGGGATGATTCCAAAGGAAACAAAACAAACCCTTCTCAAATTCATGGCGGCAACTTACACCTAAAGCACATGAATTCGAGGAAGTCACTCTTTCCATCCAAACATATGCTTCATGAACGAAACACGAAGACATTGCTTATAAAGTTTCCAACACTAGATTGATGTTCAACATGACTCATGGGGGAGACAACATGCTGCTGATGGGCTCAACAAGAACTCATCGAAATTTCCATATCACTGGACTTACACCATCATGTGAACACGGTGATAGCATTGGTCAGACCAAAAGATGTAATGGTATATGCTCGAGGGATCAACCACGAGTAAGACAACATTACGAATATCGTTGGTTCTGATTTGACTTAATAATAGCCCATACTCAAGTCAAACGATTGATAAGACAATAGGTCCAGCAACTGATCACAGGGACCAATCGATGAAGATATCATCTTTCTTCAACACACACTACACAAGAATATCCCTTTGGAACGAACTAAGTCAGGCAAGCTTTTATCTTCCAACTCTCCAAGTTGTTGTCTAGCTCAACCAACTAGTTCAGGGATATCCAACACAGAGTCTTGGAGAATGGGTGGTTTACAGGAAACCAACTTGATCATGAGCTCAACATAACAGTCAGGAGACAACCCGGTAACACTTCCAGGAAGATATTTGGAAAGTCACGAACCACCGGTACGTTACTAAGCTCGAGATCAATCTTGCTTTTGAGGGCAAGACGGTATGATCAAATGAGTGAGGACTTGATATAATCCTAACTCATCAATCGAAGTGTGCACCAGAAATAAGGACTAGGTAGCACGATCAATCTTAGGATGATGATTTAATAACCAACACGCTAAGAATGAGGATATTGTCCATTAGCTGCCAAGCAACGAAGTTGCTCGGAGTATTGATTTCACACATCACAATTCACTTGTCGGCATTCCGGTTTCAACAACTCGGAACCGAGGAATGAATAATGATGGCGAGAAGTATCACCGCATCGAGAATTCATAAGAGAAGGTGCAATTCTCATGACATTCTTGACATAAAGATGGTAACACTCAGGTGGAACAACATCAAAAGCTGAATTGGCATTTTGATCTGCGGGATACAACTACTTTGACCCAATCACGGAAATGGATGAGGCATCGAGTTTGTTTCTCCTAGTCATTCCGAGCAATGTAATGGCTTGACGGACCACAAGGATAATAGACATCGATAAACGAATGCACACATACTCTTGGTTATCAACTGATAGAGGATGGTCGGGATACAACTAAAGAGAGCAACTCAAAGGAACATATAATTTTTCGAGTTGTGGATGCATAGATTAGTATGTCGAGCAAAGCTCAACATTTCTCCCGGATAACCCATGAAGAGTAGGTGAGACCGGCGGAGTCACAAATATGAATGGAGAACTCCTCAAGAGCACTCTTATTGTGATCTTTTGGTTCAAAGAACTTCTGCCATAACTAGTTCATGGTATTTGGAAGAAGGAAATACCACAGACTTCGAGGACTATTGCAAGGTTACTAATATCCTAAGGAAACTAGCAATTACTATCAACATGAAGTAAGTAGGGTGAATCTCGGGTTCAAGAACCCAGGAATAGAATGCCTACTAACTAATAACATCACGGGATGCTTTCAAGAATAATGGTCGAAACATCACACCTGGGATACAAAAGCATTGCTAAATTGCTAGGTGACTTCCTAAACACCTAGGGTCATAATAATAGCTCCAACATCTACGCCGAGGCAACAAAATACCTCAACTTACCGATTAGTGTGCTTATTCGACCAAAAGGACATCGAACGGAAGAAAAGGATTTGCGGATGCATCGGACTATTTAGAGACCAGGATGACTTTGACGGCATAACGGCTGTAAATGCTCAAAATGATTTGAGACATCCTGCAAAAAGGGTGGCATAACCACTCAACATCACAATATCAAGGTTCCGAGATCAACAATTATCTTACAGAAATAGTAGGAACTGAACTGAGGCTTAAAACCAACAATCTCAAGGTCTATGGATTAGTAACACGTCATCCTGATAGATAGATGAGAAGCCTAGTTCTTAACCCCGTAGAAAAGAAGAGGTTGACTCGGATCGAGGAAGGCCATGAGGTATAAGGAGTAAAAAGAGCCTTACGTTCCCTTCCACAATCAATTCCCTTACATAACTAAAGCATTTCTAGACACAACTTGACCGGTTTGGCTTGGTAGTCCCTCTGATGATAAAGCTCACGATACCAACGCCATCGGGACCCCGATCCTAAGTCACACCGATCTAGCATGTAACACATCATATCACTTTGCGGCCTCACGCGACGGTATTCCCATTGTCGCCTTACCTTGGCCCGGACCGTTTAAGCCTTTTGGCTCACGATATGATAGTGTCGCTAGCATCCATATGACAAAGAACCCGGGCCGACATGGCTAGTCGTGAACCCAAAGCGCGCTAACCCATGGGGACAGGCATACATGAATCACATCGAGCATGTCGGTCATCAACGTATAAATTCGGGCTGTAGCAATAGGCTAACAGGACTCCGGTATCCCGCTGTAGCGAGCTAAGCAGACTCCGAATAACACCGCGACATTTCCCCGAAGGACGATGACATAGGAACGGTGAAACACATGCCGCCCGATCAAGTGTCCAAGCGGTAGTCTTTGGGCTAGCAGGACTCCGGTGAACCGGGCTGTAGCGGACTACTATCGCTCAGAAGCACGAGACTACATTTCCCCATATGAGAGGCTGCCAAGGATAAACAACTAGTTTGTCGGATCCCACACATACCAATCATTTCAAACATACACACAATATGGTCAATATGTGTAGATACAACATGGCATCACAACATAACTCTACGACTCAAATATTTATTCATTAGGCTCCGAGGAGCAAGATATTACAAACATGGGTCTCATGACCCAACACTCGAAAGCATACAAGACAAGCACAAGCGGAAGCTAAACATGTCTCGAAAGTACGCATAACTATAAATGAAGAAGGCTGAGAAGCCCGACTATCTACCAGATCTGCCGAGGGCACAAGATCGTAGCTGAGGTAACAAGCTAACCGTCAAGTCCAAGCGGAACTACTAGCGAGACCAAGTCTCTCGCAAAACATAAAATAAGCAAACGTGAGTACAAACGTACTCAGAACTAACTACATATGCATCATTATCAAAAGGGGGTGGTGGAGTTTGACTGCAGCAAGCCAGCTTTGACTCGGTGGCTATCCTGAACTACGACTGCAAGTAACTCTTTTGAGGTGGCGCACACGAGTCCACATATTCATCATATCAATAAAACACTATGGACCCGCTCCCGTCTCCCTACAAGAACGCCATCCACAGCACTCACGCTTATCTTGCGCATTTTAGAGTATCCACTTTCACTTGTCTATGAACTGGTATAGGAAACCCAGAAGTCCTTCTCCGTGGACACGACTATTCGAATAGATCATATTAACCCTGCAGGGGAGTAATTCTTCACACAAGCTCTCACCACTTACCGCCATTACACGACATCAACACGGCAACCTTCAAGCGGATGCCCAAGGTGGGTGTCGGCAAGGGCCTACATAAACACTCAAGTCCCGTGTCATGGTTTATCGCGTTTTCGGGTTCCATCCATGAGGAGTCCGGCCGAGGTTTCCCATACAACCCCGAACGATGTGTACAGGTTCCCGAGACACCAAACGGGCGAATCGGTACATCAGACCCACGGTGCCTACCGCAACACAACCCACCCCTATGGTCAGCGTAGCGTGCGGCCCCCAGCATGCTACAAACACCAGAAACTACTTGCAACTCCCGGACTGAGGACAAGAGTGGTTAAGAAGCCGAGAGGGTCCATTGGTTTCGGGCCCAATGTGTGGTAGTAACTGTTTCATGGATCACAAACACAGATCTCAGTTCACGAGGGCCGGCTGCAATGAGACAACCCACCATGTACTCCTACATGGCCTCTCACCGCTACCTTTACCAAATCGTGTTCACACACTTAGCTCACACACGATGAGGGACATGTTCACACAACCATTCCAATTCATTCCCGATGAATCAGACCTGACTCAACTCTAAGCGATGGCAGGCATGACAACAAGCATGAATGAGTAGGCTGCTTGAGGCTCAAACAACTCCTACTCATGCTAGTGGGTTTCATCTAATTCTTGTGGAATGACAGGTCATGCAGAGGATAAAGGGGTTCAGCTACATGACAAAGTAGCAGATGAATCTTTGTTGTCCTAATGCAGTAAAATAGAGCAGGAGCGAGAGAGTGGGATTATATCGGAATGAACAAGGGGTTTTGCTTGCACAGCACTTCAAGATAATATAGTTCTTCACGGTGTCATCGAATTCATAAATCGGTATGTCGCTCTTGAGAGGGGACAATTACCGCAAACAAGAGAGAACACAATCAATGCAATGCACATTGACATGAATGACATGTCATGTTAAGGTACTGAATTCACCTAATGCAATGTCTAGCCAAGTTAATTGAAGTGGAATTCAGACAAGAGTAAATTCCAACTCCAAATGTTATTTCATAATTTGCCCTAATCATGATTCATCCTATTCAGTGAGGTTAACTTGTTCAATCATGCATGGAAGTGCCATAAACAGATTCTTCATATTTTTCTGATCATTTTTCATATATAAATTATTTAATTTGGAGTTACAGATTAAAAGTTATGAATATTTGAAGTTTGGGGTATTTTCTGAAATTTCCTGAATTAAATTAAATCCAGAAAAGGGTATTACTACGTCAGCCTGACGTCAGTGTGACGTCAGTGGTCAACGAAACATGGTCCGGGTCAAACCTCGACAGGGTCCCAGCGTGTCGAGATAATTAAGCTTAACTAAATTTTAATTAAACTAAACCTATTTAGTTAACGGCTGGGCCCCACCTGTCATAGGGTCAATGGTCAACCAGGCCCACCGTTGTCAAAGTCAACGTCGGCTGCGGCGTTTAGCCACCGGCGAAGCCGACGCTGGCGCAAGTAAATTTTGCCATTCGGCGACCAAATGGGTCGTGGAGGGCATCTACGTAGTAAATGAGTCGAGCCGCAGCTCTTGGTGGAGTCAGTTGGGGTCGGGGCGGCCGGAATCGGCGCCGGCGACGACCTAGGCGGCCGCCGGAGCTCGGGCGAGCTCGGGCTCGACACTGCGGTGCACGAGCAAGCGGGCTGAAGCGCTAGGGGTGGCCTATGTGATGCGGTGAGTGCGATGGGCGCTAGCCCGGGACCAAATGGTCACCGGAGCAGCGCCGGCGACGAGCACGGCGGAGGTGAGCTTCGGCCTCAATGGGTCGCGTAGAGATGGTCAGCGAGCTCGGGGAAGCGACGACGGTGGCGAATTGACGGCGGCGATCCTCGGTGACCGAGGAGGGGAAAAGCGTCGGGGCGGCGCTTCGGGGCTTCCGGCGGGGCGTGGCTCAGTGAGGGGGTCGAGGACGGAGTGGCGGATCCTCTGGGCTGGTCGGGGAAGCGAGGGAGGGCCTGTGGCCGCGGTGGTGGCGAGCGGCGGCGACGAGCTCCGCTCGGTGGGAGAGAGAGGGAGCCAGAGGAGGAGAGAGGCCACGGGCGAGGGAGAGAGGGGTCAGGGGGGTGCGTGGCACTCGGGGGAGACGTCCAGAGCGTCGGGGAGGAGCGGCAAGCGGGAGGTGGCGGCGGCGTCGAACGCCGGGCACTGTGCATCCGACTGGCGGGAGGAAGAAGACCTCCCTGCCCCTGGTGGGCTGGGCGGGCCAGATGGGCTGCCAGGTGAGAGCCAGGTAAGTCCAGGTAAGATTCTCTCTCTTTCTCTTTATTTTCTGTTTTCTATTATTCTGTAATTTTGTGGAGTTTTTAAAAGTACCAAAACAGTTTCAAAAATCACCAAACTGCTCCTGGTCCATTGTTGGAATATTTCCAACATGAAACATTTTGTTTGGCAATATTTGGGCATTTGAAATATTTTATATAATTTTAAATGCCCAAACTCAAATACTTATGATTTAATTCAAAGACCTTAGGATGACCTAGAAAATAGTGCACCATTTTTTGGCGGAGGCTCAACCAAAGCAAAAGTGATGAGCATTTTTGAAGGGCATTTCAGTTCATTGAAAATAATTTTAGTAAACCCTAGTTGGATTAAAAGGGGTTCTGGGGTTTCTGTCTTCCCCATTGCAAATTTCATGAAAATTAAATATGATGCATGGATGCAATGCCACTAGTTACAAGCAAGCTCTAGGGCTGTGACACAGAACTAGCTACATCTGCATCGGTATCAACAAAGGGGGTGGTGGAGTTTGACTGCAGCAAGCCAGCTTTGACTCGGTGGCTATCCTGAACTACGACTGCAAGTAACTCTTTTGAGGTGGCGCACACGAGTCCACATATTCACCATATCAATACACCACTATGGATCCGTTCTCGTCTCCCTACGAGAATGCCATCCATAGCACTCACGCTTATCTTGCGCATTTTAGAGTATCCACTTTCACTTGTCTATGAACTGTACAGGCAACCCAGAAGTCCTTTACCGCGGACACGGCTATTCGAATAGATAATGTTAACCCTGCAGGGGAGTACTTCTTCACACACACTCTCGCCACTTACCGCCATGTACACCTCGTGTATCTCCGCAACCTTCAAGAGGAAGCCTGGCGAGGGAGTCGACCATGACCTGACTAACCACACAAGTCTCTCGTCCAGGTTTATCGCCTATTCGGGTTCCATCCGCAAGGAGATCCGGCCAGGGTGTCGCTCACGGCCCCAAACGATGTGAGCAGGGTTCCCAAGCCCACCATCCGGGTACCACTTGGTACACCGTGCCACCGTGCCTAGTCTGTCCCAAGCCACCTGTACCGGGTGCCACTTGGTAGACTACTAGCACTACATACAAACACCAGAAACTAGTTGCAACTCCCGGGCAGAGATCAAGTTGATTAATAAGCCAAGAGGGGCCGAGTTACCGAAACCCAATGTGTGGTAGTAAATGTTCATGGATCACAAACACAGAACTCAGTTCCCGAGGATGGCTTCAACGAGACAACCCACCATGTACTCCTACATGGCCTCTCACCGCTACCTTTACCAAATCGTGTTCACACATTTAGACCACACACAGTAGGACATGTTCACACAACTTCAATTCATCCCCGATGAATCAGACCTGACTCAACTCTAAGCAGAAGCAGGCATGACAAACAAGCGTGAATGAGTAGGCACATCAGGGCTCAAACAACTCCTACTCATGCTAGTGGGTTTCATCTATTTACTGTGGCAATGACAGGTCATGCAGAGGAAATGGGTTCAGCTACCGCAGCAAGTAACAAACGAATCGTTGTTGTCCTAATGCAATAAAAGAGAGCAAGAGCGAGAGAGTGGGATTGTATCGGAATGAACAAGGGGTTTTGCTTGCACAGCACTTCAAGATAATATACTTTCTTCATCGGTGTCATCGAACTCATCGTCGAAACCACGTCTATCGAGAGGGGACTAACACCGGCAAACAAGGAAGAACACAATCAATGCAATGCACAATATGATGCATGATCGTGACATGGCAATATGATGTGGTTTGTGCTAATGCAACTAGCAACAAGTTAAATGGAGTTGGTTTGAATCTAAGATTCAAATTCAAACTCAATATATGACATTTCAAGTGCCATTAATTCAAATTGTTGTATACAGCAGTTTTAAGTTGTTCAAACATGCATGACAAAGCCATAAACAGATTCCTCACATTCTTCTGATCATTTTTCATATATAAATTATTTCATTTGGAGTTATGGTTGATTTTATATGGTTTTTAGAAGTTTAGAACATTTTCTGGAATTTCCTAATTTATTTCTAAATAAGAATATCCCAGTAAATGTATTTATGAAATCAGCAGTGTATCATGCTTGTGTCAGCTGGTCAAAGGGCGGGTCCAGGTCAAACCTGACGTGTGGGGTCCACACGTCAGTGACATAGTTATATAACAGGATTAATTAAATTTAACTAATCAAATTAGCAGGCACTAGGCCCACTTTTAGTGTCAGCATGGGGGTAATTAGTCCTAAACTAAACTAGTCAGGGGCGGGGCCAACATGTCAGACGACCTGGGGTGGTCAAACGCCCGGTCAAAATGGTCGACGCCACCGGCGGCTTGACGCCGGCGACGGCAAATGCGGCGAAGCGCTACGGGGTTGCTCCTCCGGTGGCTAAAAGCGCGACGGAGGGCACCAGGGGGAGCCCTTGCTCACCCGCATCCAGGGGAGCACGCGCCTGGGCGTGGGGTGGCCAGAGCTCACCGGAATGGAGCTCGCGGCGGTGCCGGAGTTCGGGCGGTGATGGTTACTGCGATGAAGCATGCGGCAGGAGCAGCGGATGGGTGTGTTAGGATTCTCGGGCATACTGAGCACGATTACGCGCTCAGACACGAGCTTCAGCGGCTGCAACGACGGAGGTAGCATGGCCGGCGGCGATGAGCTCTCGGGCTCGTCGACATACGCGGCTAGGGAGCGCTATCGGGTGCGGTAATAGGGGGAAACGGATCATGAGCTCACAGTGGTCACGTTGAGATGGTCAACGAGCTCGGGGAAGCGATGACGGCGACGAATCGACGATGACGGCCTTCGGTGCCCGAGGAAGAAGAAGATGATGGCGCCGACATTGCAAGGCATACGGTGATGCTTGGCTCGGCGAGGATGAAGCTGGCGACGATACGGATCTCAGGAATGCGGAGAGGGAGCGAGGGAGTGGCTGGCCGTGGTGTTTCTCAGCGGAGTGGGCATGGCGGCTTCGGCCATGAGGGGAAAAGAGGAGGGGAGTGAGAGGGAGAGAGCAGGGAGGCAAGGGAGCGGCCGAGGGGGGTGTGCTGGCCGTTTCCCAGGCACGAGAATAGGGCGAGGGGGAGGCAGGAGGTGGAAGCAGGAGGTGGAGCTCGGGCGCGCGCGCGTCGACATGCCTCTGCCTACTGGTAGAGGTTGAAGACGGTGGGGAGTTGGGCTGGGCCTCAGCCACGGTGCTAGGCCAGGTGGGGTGCTAGGTGGGCTGCAGGTAAGTCCAGGTAAACCTTTCTCTCTCTCTCTCTCCTTGTATTAATGTTTTCTATTTTCTGTCTTTGTTTTTTTGGATTTAGTAAAATACTAAATCACTTTATAAAATCCTGAAATAAATTGTGGGTACATACTGGATTATTCCCAACAGCCCTCAACCATTTTCAGAATTATTAGAGCATTTAAAATATTTATAGAATTTAAATGCCCCAATTAAAATACAATTTGAGTTAATTGAAAAATCCATAAATGGCCGAGAAATATGCTCATCATTTTTGGCAGCGGTTTTCACCTTCATCAAAAATCATGAACATTTACAAAGGCATTTTGGGTTCATTGAATATTATTTTAGGTTGAACCTATTTGATTTGATCTGGTGCTAGGGTTTGAATAATCCCCATTTCAAGTTCAATTGAAAATTTAAACATGATGCACACATAAAGGGCTAGCCTAGTGCATACCAGGACTAGGAATGTGACATATAGACCCGTCCCTGAGTAGCCGAAACACCTTAGGCAACAGTAAAGACAGCAAACTCAAAATCTCCAAAGTCAAATGTCAAATGGTGGTAGCGGAATGCGTAGGTGGTTCCGGAGTTAGCAATGCGGAAGTGGTTGTTGTGGTTGATAATTAAGCGACCATCCCTAAGTAGTCGAAACACCTTAGGAGACTCAAGTCACCACTCAAGCAACCACAAATGCTATACGGATCAAAAATTTGTTTAGGTTGCGGAAAGCTATGGCGGTTTGGCAGATGATATGGTGGATGGCCTATGCAAAGATGCCAAAATGCCAAAATTTTTTATGGAGTCAAATGGTAGTAAAAATGACATGAGCAGCTCGGGCACGTCACTAGCTTTTCAACGAGCCAAAGAACACCCAAATCGGAGTTCGGGAGTGAATGTTATGAGCGAAAACGTAAAGTGCGCGCGACTTATTCTGGGGGGTGCGGGTGCCCGGTGTGGCCCGAGGAAAACAGCCCGGGGGTGCGGGTGCCCGGTTTGGGGTGCGGGCACCCGGGGTGGTCAGCGGGGGTGGGCGGGGGGGGGGTCCGGGTGCCCTGGGGTGTCGGATTTGGGTGGAAATTCGTGGGAAGATGCAAGAAATTAGTGGATTTTGTGGAGGGAAAGGTGGAGATGGAAGGGGGAATGCTAGATCCACTTGAAACCAAGCAAATCAATGGATCAAATCCTACAAAACCTCATCAAAACAACAAATCACAAAAAAAATTGGGGCCATTTTTGGTGGGGAATTTTTTGAAATTAGGACGAAATCACACAAATCAAGGCTAGAATATGGTGGGGGGGACTCCAAATTCGTGATAAACGTGGCTCATGATACCAAGATGTTGTAGGGTGGAACCCTAAGTGAAGATCCTTCACGAATTGGAGGGGGAATCCCCAAGAACAAGATGAACACAAGAGAGAAAACAAGAGGAACACTCAAGAATAAGTCCAATCACACACCCACTAGACCAACAAACACACAAGATCCACAAGGTACATGAACAATCAAAGGGAAACAAGATACATGGTCGAGTTCATCCCAAATCCTATGAAGGAGATGAGGGCTTGATGATCTAGGTAGATCCTTCCCTCAAGGGGGCTTGAATCCCGAGGGGTCTTCTCCAATGGAGGTCTTGTAATCCAATGGAGTCTTATCTCTCAAGAGGAATCCCACTAGGGGAGGTACATGAGCTAAGCTCTATGATTTGTGTCTATTCTTAGCTAACCTCTAAATGAGCTAGGTGGGGGGTACTTATAATCTAGGGGCGAAATAAGAGGTCAAGGTGGGTACATGGGCAAAAGCCCAACAAGGCACGCAGGCCCTCGGAGTGGTCCGGGCACCCGGGTCCTAGGCCCGGGCACCCGGGGTAGACGCGGGGGCTGGGCGGTCGAGGCCGGGCACCCGGGGTCCAAAGCCCGGGCACCCAGGAGGCGCTGGAGGTTGGCGCGGGAGGGGGCCGGCACCCGGGGCCGGCTGGGCTGGCTCAGGGAGGAGGCCTGGGCACCCGGAGCCAAAGGGCCAGGCATCGGGGGCGGGGTTGGGCTGGCGCTATGGGGTGGCCCATGCACCCGGGGCCAAGGGACCGGGCACCCGGGCGAGCTGGGCCGGCGGTTAGGAGGGGCCAAACAGGCCGGGCACCCGGAGCCGGCTGGAGGTGGCGCCCCGGCTAATGCCGGGCACCCGGGGCCGAAGAGGCCGGGCACCCGGAGCGTCCAGAGCTCCTCCTCTCTCGTCCTTCTCGTTCCTCTCCTCCTCGTCCGTAGGTCTCTGGTGAACTTGGTGATCCCTCCTTGCTGAGGCCGGGCACAATGTTTCCATATGATGTAGAATCCGACTCTCATGTGAATCCGAATGAAACTCGAAGAGGAAAGAGTTCACCTCAGTTTCGATGGCGCGTGCGTGAGCTCTCATCGCAGGTCCTCTCCGTGCTTGCGGTGGCGGTGTGACATCCATGGTGATGGTCGAAGGATGCTCCACAACATGGGTCCCCTCCAGGGAATGGCTGCACAAGCTCGCACCTATGTGGGAGGGACCGTTCAAGGTCGTCCATGTCTCCAAGCCTGATGTCGCGCGTCTGGAGACGCAGGACAGGGTACCTATCCAGAACGCCTGGGACATCCAGCACCTCCGGACGTTCTACCCATGAAGCAAGGCCCAGTGCCTATGAAGAAAGGCCCAGTGCATGTGAAGAAGGCCCGGTGCCTCTGAAGAATCGCCGCTCGTGAGACTCTCACATAATAATGGATGGGGCTGTACACGCCCCGTAGTCTCAAGAGTGTCGCCCTCGGGCCTTGGGGGACTCCCTCCCACGCCTAGTGCCAGCACTTAGCTCCGCACTGGTGAAAAGACTTGAAGACTAGACTAGGTGCCGGACGCGGCTTTTCATTTGCTTTCCATAGTTGGATCGCCTTCTCTTAATTGAAGTTTGCTTTTGGTGTTCCTTGCTAATTTGGTTCCATCGCCTTTTGCCGCCTTTTCCGACTCTAGTTCACTTGTGTTTTCTCTCTCGCATACCTCACGAGGGGGTTAAGCAGGTGCCCTCGCGAGCGTTTTTCCTTCTCTCTGCCTTCCGTCTGCTTTCTCGTGAGGCACCCTCGTTCAAGCCCACAAGTTGGCGCATCTCCCCTAATCTGTGCCCCTCGGGTACCATGATATGAAGCGCTGGGTCAAGGCTGGGGTGAATGACAAGTATCCTAGCGAGCTTCCTAACGATTTTTTTGCAGTTCCTGAGCGACCACAGACCACTAGGTCAAGACGAGCACGGAGAAACAAATGCCTCGTGAAGAGGAGGCTGCCCCGAATGCACCAAGCTAAGTTATCTCTGCACAAAATAACGTCACAACACGGAAACAACAAGCGTAGCATAATGATTAAGAAATCATGGTTCGATACACGCCCCTCCGGGCCCATACTGGTTTCCTTTTGATGCAGGAAAGAAAAGAAGAACAAAACAAAAGCGGCGCTCGCCCCCGCAGCGGTCCACTGGGGCAGGCCCTTGGCGGCATCTCGAGCATTAGCTGGATCCCTCCTCGCGCTTCACGGAGGCGCGGCAGCGAGACGACCCGCTACCACCTTCGAAGTGAGCGCGGCGGCTGGTCGTAGTTGCCACTGCTGGAGCTGTCGTCGAGAGAAGAGCCACCGTAGCTGGACGAGGCGCGGCCGGCGGGCTCGCACTCGCCCTCCTCGTGGCCGTCGCCGAGGCTGAGCACCTCCTCGCCGACGTTCACCTCGGGATAGCATCCGGCGCGGCGACCATCTTCCCCAAACACCCTCACATAGAGGGTCGCGTCACCGTCATACTTGAAGTGGAGGGTGCACCGCCTGCCTAGGCCGCGCCCGCGGGCGAACGTCTGCCAACCGCGGGCAAGAGCCATGTTGCCCGTGACGGAGACCTCGACCACGACCCAAGAAGCCCGGCTGGAGCAACCGTCCGCCTGCAGCCAGAGCCCACCTGGACCGGAGGCCTGCAGCTCGTCGGCAAAGAAGTGCGGAAGCTGGAGCCAGCTGCCGCCCGGATCCTCCGACCAGACAACGAACTCCGGCAGCACCTCTGCCGAGTGGAAGCACGGCCAGGGAGGCCGCGCAACCACGACGCGTCTCCCTTCGCCGACGGGGCTGCCGCTATCGGAGCGACCCCTGCCACGCGCAGCGGCGCCACCACAGGAACGGGGGCCACGTCGGCGGTCGTGGTATGCTTACGGGGACGGCTGCGTCCACGCTTGGGCGCCGGGGAGCCGGGCCCCTCCCGAGGGGCCTTGCCCTTCTCCACGGCGGAGAACCTCTTCGACGACGCCATTGCTACTAGCAGAGGGGCAAGGAGGAAGAAGCAAGCGAACTGGGAAGAGATGGGCGACGGGGGCTCTGCCCCCCCCCCCCCCGCCCTCCCCATTTATAGAGGAAGAAGGCCAACCGGCCCCTCCCACGATAACAGGTAATGATGGTTTTCCTTGCATGTCGCAGGGACTTGTCAAGTCAGGAAGTTGCCCAGGTAGCGTGGGCAAGGGAGACGCCCACGTCCAATCAACCGCCACGCGTCGAACAAGGCTGCAGGCTTTTGGGGCCCGCGGCGATCCGCACTTGACCTTTGGCATCGCCTCGAAGCCAAGTCCGAGAGCGCCTTGGGCCCAGGGGCTACTGTCGGCGTACTGGGAACGTGGTCCCAAGACTTGCAGGCGAAGACTACTTTTGTCAGGATAAACTGTACAAGCTGTCCCCTTTCAAATTGGCCATTGTTGGCTCCCTTCCCGCTCAATATTTGGGAAGAGGACCACATATAAGTAGAACTAGCCACCACAGTAGGGGGATCGATTCCATCTTCCATCCTCTCACCCACAAGCTCACAGAGCTCAAGAACACCTCAACCTTAAGAGGTTGTTCTTCCCTTTGTACAGTTCATCATCAGCCCAAGAGGCAATCCACCACCACCACACTGGAGTAGGGTATTACACCACAACATTGGCCCGAACCAGTATAAATCTTCTGTCTTTTGTGTTGTGAGTTCGTCGAGTTCGTCCGCGAGATCTTAGCAAATCTTGGGTGTGGATCGATAGGGAGGAAAGGACTTCACGCGCACGCCAGAGTTCGATCCTTAAGGGTTTTGCCGGAACCCGTGGTCTGACAGTAGCGAATTCTTTCGTTGTGTCAAAATATGCGTCATGACTCTGTTTCTGAGAAATCTGCTATGACTTGCAATATTGTCTTGATGAATGCCATTGATATAGAGATTATATGGAGATGCTTAGTAATCATGTTTTTCCGTGTTTAACCCGTACTTTAATGCCATGCTTTTTCTTGTTATGTTCTTGCAATGTAGCATCATTGTTTCATGCCTCCAACATGTCAACATGTTATTCCTGCTCACATGTATGCCCTATTTTTCACTAAGTCATAATATGTGTTCTAAAGTGGCTTGTTGCATTGATCATATTTGTTTAATCTTGATGCCTATGAACCTGAACCTTGATGTTATTTGAAGTATGTAATCTGTACTTGAAGTCCATACCATGTTTGTGCCTATCTTGTTCTTGTAGCATGTTGTTATGATGCTTGTAAGATGCCTAGTTGTTGTTTTCGACAACTTGTCCTGTAAACTTGTTTCGTGTATATGTGTTGAACAGTGGCTCCGTTTGGAGCACGCTCTATATGTAACTTGCTTGGTTTTGCATGTACTTTCATCATGCCATGTTGCATCCATGTTTTGGAGTGTTTGTGATTGTGTTTTGCTTGCTTTTGCATAAATGCCATGTTTAACTTGTTTTACTCATATCTTCTAGGCCGTAGCTCCGAATTAAATGAACCTTATATGTAACTTGACTAGAAATATGCGTAGATCTTCATGGTGCACGTTAACTTGCTGTTTAAAAATTTCAACATGATGTGTTATTCAGACCAGGACCAATTTCGAAATTTGCATATGACGACTTACCGGAATTGTTATATGTTGTTTCCGGCCTCATTTAAACTTGCTTTGATGTGATGTTGTTGTATGCATCATATCTTGCCATGAGGAGCATCATGTAGCCTTTTCATGCACCATACTTGGTTGAGCATCATGCCATGTTATGTGTTGTGTGTTTACCGTGTTGTTTGCTTATTTCCGGTCGTGCTTCTTCATGATAGTTCCTGTTTCGTTACGATCGTGAGGATTCGTTCGGCTACGTTGGCTCGTCTTCTTCATGGACTCGTTTTTCTTCCTAGTGGGATATCAGGCAAGATGACCGGCACCTTGGATCTCACTACTATCTTTGCTATGCTAGTTGTCTCGATGCTATCACTATGTTGTGCTACCTACCACTTTTTTATCAAGCCTCCCAATATGCCATGAAATAGCTTCTAACCTTTTCCACCATCCAAGCAAACCATTGTTTGGCTATGTTACCACTTCGCACTGCTCCTCTTATAGCTTTGCTAGTTGCAGGTGCAGTTGCAGTTT
Source organism: Aegilops bicornis (assembly GCA_021605145.1). Lineage (NCBI taxonomy): Eukaryota > Viridiplantae > Streptophyta > Magnoliopsida > Poales > Poaceae > Aegilops > Aegilops bicornis. Next base: position 305,751,966 of record CM038671.1, on the reverse strand, counting down.
GTTCCATGTTGGGACATGGATATCATGGGGTATCACAATATCTCTTATTTAATTAATGCATCTATATACTTGGTAAAGGGTGGAAGGCTTAGCCTTTTTCTTGGTGTTTTTTTCCACTCTTGCCGCCTTAGTTTCCGTCATACCAGTGTTATGTTCCTTGACTTTGTGTCCCTAACAAGATGAGGGTTTATGGGTCCCTCTTGACTGTTCGCTTTGAATAAAACTCTTCCAGCAAGGCCCAACATAATAACTAAACCTGATATTAAATTTGACGCGTCGGGAGTTAGCGCAACCCGAGGAGTAATTTAACATAATACAGGGGGGCCAATGCTGATGGTGTTGGTCCCAAACAGGTAGACTGTGGGGCCACCACGGGCAACCCGAGATTCTGGTTTTACTCGTAGGATGTACCATCCGGTCGTGGCCTGAGACGAGATACGCGCGGCTACTATTAGGGTGTCGGCACGCCGGGAGGTGTTGCTGGACTTATTTTACCATTGTCGAAATGTCTTGTGCACCAGGATTTCGAGTCTGATCGGAGGGTCCCGAGATGGAGGATTGTCTCCGCGGATCCTGAGCTTGTCATGGGCTAAGTTGGGACACCCCTGCAGGGTTTAAACTTTCGAGATCCATGCCCACAGTTATGTGGTAGATGGGAATTTGTTAATATCCGGTTGTAGAGGACTTGAACCGAACTCAATTAAAATGAACCAACCGCGTGCGTAACCATGACTGTCACTTTTTGGGTGAGTTCAAGAAGAGAACATGGTTGGGTTATCTTTGAACATAAGTAATTCAGGATCACTTCTTGATCATTACTAGTTTGTGACTGTTTGCGTAGTTTCTCATCTTACTCTTGTACTCGTAAGTTAGCCACCATACCATGCTTAGTCGCTGCTACAACCTCACCACTTATCCATTCCATGCCGATTAAGCTTTCCTAGTCTTGATACCCATGGTAATGGGATTGCTGAGTCCTCGTGGCTCAAAGATTTCTACAACAACAGTTGCTGGTACAGGTAATGCGATGATCCGACGTGAGAGCAATGTTTACTTGTTTTGGAGTTCTTCTTCTTCTTCGTTGATCTTGGCAAAGGTTCCTGGTCGGCACCCTGGGCTAGCAGGGTGGATGTCATTTGAGTTTCTGTTTGTGTTTCATCCGTAGTCGGTTGTTGTTCTCATGTATGATGCCTGATGTATTCTTGCAGCATTTGTACGCCCTTTGTATGTATCCCCAATTATTATGTGATGGTACGATGTAATGATATCGACCTTGCAAAAGCGTTTTAATATGCGGCTCTATCCTTGGTGGGACCTTCGAGTTCCTCTCGGATAGGATCGCATATTGGGCGTGACAAGTTGGTATCAGAGCCTCAACCGACCATAGGAGCCCCCTTGATTCTTCGTAGTTGGCTGTTGACGAGTCTAGAAGAAAACTTTTTTTCAGAGTCTAATTATATCGAAGAGTAGGAATTATTTTTACTCCTCGGCCCCTTCGTCACTCTGGTGAGAAATCTTGACGTAGGGATTTTGAATTACTCCTCTTCCCCTTCAATTTTTTTAGGATCACGTAGTTAGTTTTTCCGATCATTGTGTTTTCAGCTCTTTTCATCCGGCGCACTTCTCATCGAGTTGATTCAACCCTCGTTGTATTTTATAAGATCAACCTTCAGTTCTTTATCAATGATGTTGCTCCCTCGTACAAAGTTGTCTTTCTTTTTCCCACCTGCCCACTCTTTTTTCTTCTCGGAGCCGGAGTTCGTAATTGAGTATCCATCCTACTCGTGTGAAGCCTTTGCATTATTTCCTCAATCATTTCAATCGTTGTTTTTCTCTTCAAGTTATTCGTCGGTTCCCCGTTCCAAGTTGCCTTTGTTTTTCCCACCCTCCCACCCCTTTTCTTCCCGGAGTCTAAGCCTCTATTCGAGCATCAATTTCATTCATGCGGAGGCTCTTAAGTCTTTCCTCAATTGTATCAACCGGTGAATTCTCGTCAACATCATCATGGTTCATCTTGTTTTCTTTCCAGTGGATTCAATTCAAGTTTTTCGGGTTGATCATATTCTTTTCTTGGCTCAAAATGTTTCCCCTTGCTCGTTCGTGTCTCGCCATTTGATTGTTTTGGAGTTCCGAAGGCATCTCAGAAGATTCGTGCTTGCGTTCTAATTAATTCGAGGTTGTAGTCCCTTACAAGCCCTTCATTCGTTCGGGTGCATCATCTCTTCTTCATTCTTTTTCAACGGTGTTTTCTTTTCAGTGGGCCCTAACCCACATGTCTTTTCCCAGGATCTTACCTGACTCTTCTTATTTTTCCCAGAGTTATTCCCAAATTCTTTTCAAAATGTGACATAAGAATGGATTCCATTAGTCACATGCCTTCTCCAATATCCCTTTCAAATTCTTTCAACTTTGGTTCAACCTTTCCTCTTTTCATTGTTCCGGAGTGTCTCAACAATTTTGGTCATGTTCCTCATCATCTTCTCAGCATTGAAGAATAAAGAAGTATTGCTCTTAAATCTTGTCCCTTCACGTGAAGATTCATGGTTCTAGCTTCATGTCATCCTCTTAATGGTTTTTGATTATGAGAATGATTTCATACTCATCAACAGCATTTCATGAGTTCTTTCCTTTTTGATTCTCTGGAGGCTGTCACTTCAGAAGAATTCTTCAGTCACGGCATACATTTCACGTTCTCAAATTCTTCCGGTGTTTCGATATTCCCTCAAGTATCTTTGTTCGTGTTATGTCTCTTTCCGGCGATTCATTATCTTTTCATTATCCATTTCAATTTTCACAATGGTTCGGTTAAGATTTTCAGTTCCGTTCTTATCATATCAATTCATTCATTCTTTCCAATCCTAGAGGTGGTTCATGAAGACTTTCTCAATTTTTGCACTACACCTCCCCTTAATCTCCTTCAACGAGAATAAGTAGTATGCAAATCCATTGCTTCTAACCAATTTAATTTGACGAAGGATAAGCATATCATAATTCTTATTCTTATTTCATCGAGGCTATTTAATTCCTTCTTCCGGAGTTCATTCATGATATCAATTCTCGGTTTCGAGTTGTTCATCTTTCTTTTCTAGAGTTCCATTTTTCCTCGGCCGTCTCATTAGAACTTCCATCTAAATCACCACAAGGCTTTAATCTTATTCTTTTCATCCTTCAATTCTATCTCATCATCCTTTTGTTAATGGAGTCATTCATGGTGGTTCATAAAGGATTTAACTCATTCTCGTCATGGATTTAGTACTTCAAGATTCTTGTTGGAGCTCAAGTATCCCTCTTCTTGCATACCAAAGAGCACCTAATTCCTCCTTGTCTTTCAGACATGTGGTTTCACATCTTTTCTTTCGTCTCAAGCAAACAATTTTTTCTGCTTATGGCCGGTATTCACCTCATAGTTTTAAGATGTTTTCCAGAAGTCCATAACAGGCTTATTCTTTTGTTGTTGATATTCTCAACAACTCCGTTCAACCCTTCTTCGGAAGAATGCTTTTCAAATTCATTTGCGGCAGAAGATGTTGTTTTCTTCACCGTTCTGTTCATTCCATTGTTTCTATTGTTTCGGAGGCATTGTGTTATTGCTCTCATCAAGTGTTATTCCATCTTGTGCAGTTCATGTTCTATTCCATTCCATGTTCAACTGGGATGCTATCACAATTCTTTCATTCTTATTTCGTTTCAATCTTGTTCTAACGGGAGTGGTTTCAGAGTCTATCTGTTCCTTGATCGTTCGATTGTCGTCATAACACCATTCCTCTTCTCTACCCAAGTGCTCTCAGTCTTGTTCACCTTCTATTTTGCGCTCTTATTTCTCCTTATCCTCGTACTTTTTTGTCTCGTTCCTAAGATCTCGGGATGAGATCTTCTGTTAGTGGAGGAGAGTTGCGACGCCCCTTGTGCGATGCGCCAGGTGTCTGCCAGTTATTCGCCATCGTTACCATGCCATTCTCTTGCATGTTGCACTTTGCCATGTCATCATGTGCATTGCATCCTCATGTTTTCAAAACTTGTATACCTTCGGGTCTCCCAGTTCTCTGCGTTGTCCGTTCTTAGCCCAATCACACTCGCACGCGCCCGCCGCACCTCCGAAATATTATTTTTATAAATGGCATCAAATGTTCTCAGAATGGGGTGAAAGTTGGCGTGCGGTCTTGTTATAGCATAGATACACTGCCTGCCAAATTTCATCCCATTTGGAGGCCGTTTGATAGCCCAACCGTCATCCGTAGCGGCACCGTTGCCGGTTTATTCGTGGGACGTTTTTGGTCTCCGGAAACCCGTGCCGGGCTGCATTTCTCCTCTTCCTCTCAGCCCAACCCTCCTACACAGCCCATTTAGGCCTGCCTAACCTCCCCTTCGATCGCGTCCATCGGATCGCGATCGGAGGGCTCCGACAGCCCCTCAACCCGCCCCCCTAAACCTAATCCCTGCCTATTTAAACCTCTCCCCTTGCCATTTTTGGGCATTCCCTAGCCTTCACCTACCCTAGCCTTCTCCCACCTTGCAGCCGCCGCCCTCGCATTGTTTTCCGCACTGGCCGAAACCCCCTGCAGCCTATGGCCTCGCGCCACGGCGCCCTGCATCCCCCCTCTCCACCACAGGCGCCCTGGCCCAGGCAAGTCTGGCGGCCAGCCCGCCTTGCTCCCGCTCGCCCCGCTCCTCCCGAGTTCGTCTGCGCCGCCCGCCTCGACCCTGCTCCGGCGACCTTCTCCGCCACCCAGGTCGCGTCGTCCCTGTCGTCCGCCTCCTCCTCTCTTCCTTCTCCTCCTCCACTTCTTCCTCGCACCCCACCGGCCCCGCCTCCCGCAGGTACCCTCCATCGCCGCCATGGGAGTTCACCATCACAGGAGCTCCCTCGGCGTCGCCCTCGTCTTCCGCCGATGGATCCGGCTGGAAGGGATCCCGGGTGACCGGATCCGCCTCCTCCGCGCCTCAACGCCGCCCAAAACTCGCTACAGATCGACGGAGCCGTTCCTCCGTCATCCTACTCAGGCCACCGTCCACCTTTGCCCCGATTTGGACGCCCCCGTCCCAGATACCCAGGCGACCACCGATCCAAACGCTGCCCCGGCCTGCACCGCTCCGTCCTGCTGCACGACCTCATCCCGTTTTCGCGCTGGTATATTTCATATGATGTCTGCATATTTGTGAGGTCGTAAATTTATGCATGTGACTCCTATTTACTTGTTTAATATGTGAAAATGTTCATCTCTGGTAGCTTTACATGCTAGTGTCATTTGCATGCAGGTTACTGTTCATCTTGATGCCTTAATCTTTGTCGCAAAAGTGCTAAGTGTTGTTAACTGCTGAAAACTCCTGTAACTTGCTGATTTGTCTTCTTCATAGCATTTTGTGGGATTTTCTTTTGAGTATCATGTCAACATGTTTTAGGAGAACATTCATGCTATATTTATAGTGGTGCAATCCATGTATTTTGATATGCCCTGTGGTGACTAGCACAAGCATGCAAAGTAGGGTACTTGCTGTCTGAATCAGCTACATTATGTTCCCATGTTAGCTTGATGCTACTAGTGAATCCATGCATAATATGGAGATGCTAAGTAAGGATGTTTTGTAGATCTTGTTATGCTCTATCCATCTGTGTCCTTGTTTGAAATTATGTCTTGTTGTAGCTTGTCATTACCATGCTCTAAATGTGCTAAATAATGTTTCTGTCAGCCTGTTATCAGTAAGTTCAGTTTGCCATGTGAATAGCTAGTGTTCTATGCATCATATGACCATGTTCTCGCCATGAGTGGCTGCATAAATATGCCTTATTGCTGTTGTTTACATTCACTTGCCATGACATGCTTTATGTTGAGTTAACCAAGTCTATGAATCTGTTATCATTTGCATTTTTACCATGATGTTTTAAACATGTTCTATTGTTTTCTAGTAGTAGCTCCATGTTCATGTTTTGTAGTTCTTGACATGTACATGCGTGGCACGCCCTTTGATGCCATGAAATGTTCCTGCAGCATACACTTTTGTTGTCTCAAAGTATGCATCATGACTCTATTTTCAGCCTTGCTCCATTTTTTACCAAGTCCGAGAATCTGTTATGACTTGCAATTGTGTCCTGATGAATGCCATTGATCTAGAGGTTATACAGAGATGCTTAGTAATCATTCTTTTCGGTGTTTAACCTTTACTTTAATTCCATGCTTTTGCTTGTTATGTTCTTGCACTGTAGCATCATTGCTTCCTGCCTCCAACATGTCAACATGTTATTCCTGCTCACATGTACGCCCTGTTTTTCACTGTCATAATCAGTGTTATAAAGTGGCTTGTTGCATTGATCATGTTGGTTTAATATTGATGCCTATGAACCGGAACCTAGATGTTTTTTGAAGTATGTAATCTGTACTTGAATTGCATATCATGTTTGTGTCTATCTTGTTCTTGTAGCATGTTGTTATGATGCTTGTAAGATGCCTAGTTGTTGTTTTGGACAACTTGTCCTTTAAATTTGTTTCGTGTGTATGTGTTGAACCGTGGCTCCGTTTGGAGCATGCTCTATATGTATCTTGCTTGGTTTTGCATGTAGTTTCATCATGCCATGTTGGATCCATGTTTTGGAGTGTTTGTGATTGTGTTTTGCTTACTTTTGCATCAATGCCATATTTAACTTTTTTTCTCATATCTTCTAGGCCGTAGCTCCGAATTAAATGAACCTCATATGTAGCTTGACTAGAAAGATGCGTAGATCATCATGGTGCACTTTAACTTGTTGTTTAACAACTTAAATATAATGTGTTATTCAGATCTGGACCAATTTCAAAATTGGCATATGAGGACTTACCGGTATTGTTATATGTTGTTTCTGGCCTCATTTAAACTCGCTTTGATGTGATGTTCTTGTATGCATCATATCTTGCCATGAGTAGCAGCATGTAGCCTTGTCATGCATCATACTTGGTTGAGCATCATGCCATGTTATTGTCGTGTGTTTACCGTGTTGTTTGCTTCTTTCCGGTTGTGCTTCTTATCGATAATTCTTGTTTCGTTGCGATCGTGAGGATTCGTTCGGCTATGTTGGCTTGTCTTCTTCATGGACTCGTTCTTCTTCCTAGCGGGATTTCAGGCAAGATGACAATCACATTGGATCTCAATACTATCTTTGGAATGCTAGGTTTCTCGATGCTATCGCTATGTCGCGCTACCTACCACTTGTTTATCAAGCCTCCCAATATGCCATGAAACAGCATGTAACTTTTTCCACCATCCAAGCAAACCGTTGTTTGGCTATGTTACTCCTTTGCTCAGCCCCTCTTATAGCGTTTCTAGTTGCGGGTGCAGTTGCAGTTTGTTCCATGTTGGGACATGGATATCATGGGATAGCACAATATCTCTTATTTAATTAATGCACCTATATACATGGTAAAGGGTGGAAGGCTTAGCCATTTGCTTGGTGTTTTGTTCCACTCTTGCCGCCTTACTTTCCGTCATACCGGTGGTATGTTCCTTGATTTTGCGTCCCTAACACGATGAGGATTTATGGGACCCTCTCTACAATTCGCTTTGAATAAAACTCTTCTAGCAAGGCCTAACATTGGTTTTACCATTTTCCCAACATAATTACTAAACCTGATATTAAATTTGACGCATAGGGAGTTAGCGCTACTCGAGGAGTAATTTGACATAATACAGGGGGGCCAGTGCTTATTGTCTTGGTACCAAACGGGCAGACTGCGAGGCCACCACGGGTCAACCCGAGGTTCTGGTTTTACTCGTAGGATGTCCCATCCGGTCGTGGCCTAAGACGATATACGCGCGGCTACTATCAGGGTGTCGGCACGCCCGGAGGTCTTGCTGGACTTGTTTTACCATTGTCAAAATGTCTTGTGCACCGAGATTCTAAGTCTGATTGGTTGGTCCCAAGATGGAGGATTGTCTCCGCGGATTGTGAGCTTGTCATGGGCTAAGTTGGGACACCCCTGAAGAGTTTAAACTTTCGAGAGCCGTGCCAGTGGTTATGTGGCAGATGGGAATTTGTTAATATCCGGTTGTAGAGGACTTGAACCAAACTCAATTAAAATACACCAACCGCGTGTGTAACCATGACTGCCTCTTTTCGTGTGTGTTCCAGAACAGAACATGGTTGGGTTATGTTCGAACATAAGTAATTCAGGATCACTTCTTCATCATCACTTGTTTGCGACCATTTGCGTGGTTTCTCATCTTACTCTTGTACTCGTAAGTTAGCCACCATACCATGCTTAGTCGCTGCTGCAACCTCACCACTTATCCATTGGATAACCATTAAGCTTTGCTAGTCTTGATACCCATGGTAATGGGATTGTTGAGTCCTCGTGGCTCACAGATTACTAAAACAACATTTGCAGGTACAGGTAATGCGATGATCCGACATGAGAGCGATGTTTACTTGTTTTGGAGATCTTCTACTTCATCGATCTTGGGATAGGTTCCTGGTCGGCAGCCTAGGCTAGCAGGCTGGATGTCGTTTGAGTTTCTGTTTGTGTTTCATCCGTAGTCGGATGTTGTTCTCATGTATGATGTTTGATGCATTCTTGCGTCATTTGTATGCTCTTTGTATGTATCCCCAATTTATTATGTAATGGTATGATGTAATGATATCCACCTTGCAAAAGCGTTTCAATATGCGGCTCTATCCTTGGTGGGACCTTCGAGTTCCACTCGGATAGTATCGCATATTGGGCGTGCAGATGATGGTGCCGTCGCCTGATGGTGACGGAGCGGCTGGTGCTCAGCCGAAGTTAGAGTCTTCATCCTCCCAGTAGACATCGTCATTATCGCCGTCATTGTCCTCCTCTTCGCCATCGCTCGAGGAGGAGCTTTTGTCGTTGTTCGATCTCGCCGTGCAGTACCCTAAGCGAGCACCCGAGCACCCAAAGACCTTGACGGAGAGAAAATCGGCCTCCATTAACTTAAAATGGAGGACGTGCCCTTCCGACAAGCTATGGGCGCGATAAAAGGTCTTCTAGCCACGGCGGAAGAACATAACATGAGGAGCGGGGAAGTCCACATCAACCCGCATTCTGTCGGTCCCACAGCCCCTCATGTGTGCAGTTTCAATGCACGCGGCTGTTTGGGCTCCATCGCCCTTGCGAATGGAGAAGGGAGACGGAGGTTGCCGCGCCGAGGTTTGTACAGCCTGATGACAACCTCCAGAGGTTGGTCTCCAACATGGCCTTCCATCGGGGGAGGGGCGGCCGGTGGGGGCGCAATCAGAGCGCCGCCCCGTCCCCCTCGGCCTCGGTTGCCATGACAACCACGACCTCGCCCCCTCCCACCTCCTCTCGTAGCGGGCTCCGCCTCCGCATCCTCGGAGGGAGGAGGGAGACGCTGTCAAGCAGAAGTTCTCGTCGCCACTGTAGCAGTGTCAGACCCTCGACCTCTCACCATGATAGGCAAGGACTACTGCAGGAATGGAGGGAGAAGGAGGTCTGGAGGAATGCCTAGCCCCACGTCCCTTTTATAGGCGAGCGGGGCAGGGGCTAGATTTTCCCATGAAGGTAGCTGCCCCGTTCAACCTGTCCGGCTCCCCATCGCCATTGACGGCTTGAAGAATCAAGGATGACCCCCTGCACCAATCCAAGACGCCTGGCTTTCTGCCATGGCGCTCATTCATGCGCCCTCCGCATCCGCCACTGACGTCTACTATAACTACGTCGGTATTTCCCCAAAGTGGAAGGGATGATGCAGCGTAGCGACGGTAGGTATTTCCCTTAGTGATGAGACCAAGGTTATCAAACCAGTAGGAGAACCAAGAAACAATACGTAAAGAGCACCTGCACACAAATAACGAATACTCGCAACACGACGTGTTAAAGGGGTTGTCAATCCCTTTTGGGTAACGGCGCCAGAAATTGGCAAACGGACATGAGAGAGTTGTAAATATTGATAGATGGAACGCCAAATAAAATAATGTGCAACAATATATTTTTGTATTTTTAGTTTAATAGATCTGAAAATAAAATCAAAGGAAAACAGATTACAAAGGCAAATATATTAAAGAAGAGACCTTGGGGCCCGTAGTTTTCACTAGTTGCTTCTCTCGGGAAAAATAGCAAATGGTGGGTAAACAAATTACTGTGGGAAATTGATATAACTTCAAATAATCATGACGATATCTAGGCAATGATCATTATATAGGCATCACGTCCAAGATTAGTAAACCGACTTCTGCCTACATCTACTACTATTACTCCACACATCGACCGCTATCCAGCATGCATCTAGTGTATTAAGTTCATGGAGAAACGAAGTAATGCAATAAGAACGATGAGATGATGTAGACAAGATCTATTTATGTAGAAATAGACCCCATCTTGTTATGCTTAATGGCAATGATATATATGTGCCAGTTTCCCTTCTTTCACTTGGATCAAGCACTATAAGATCGAATCCTTCACAAAGCACCTCTTCCCATTGCAAGATAAATAGATCAAGTTGGCCAAACAAAAGCCAAATATCGGAGAAGAAATACGAGGCTATAAGGATTCATGCATATAAGAGATCAAAGAAGACTCAAATAACTTTCATGGATAAAAAGATAGATCTAATCATAAACTCAAAGTTCATCTGATCCCAACAAACACACCACAAAAAGAGTTACATCATATGGATCTCCAAGAGACCATTGTATTTAGAATCACACGAGAGAGTGGAAGCCATCTAGCTACTAACTACGGGCCCGTAGGTCTACAAAGAACTACTCACGCATCACCGGACAGGCACCAATGGACATGATGCACCCCTCTGTGATGGTGTCTAGATTGGATATGGTGTTTCTAGAACTTGCGGCAGCTGGAATTGATTTTCGTTGACTCCCCTCGGTTTTCTAGAATATTGGGGTATTTATTGAGTAAAGAGGCAGTCCGGGGGGCACTCGAGGTGGGCACAACTGTCAGGACCCTGATCCTAAGTCACACCGATCTAGCATGTAACACATCATATCAATTTGCGGCCTCACGCACGGTATTCCCATGGGTGCCACCCTACCTGGCCCTAGACCGTTTGTGCCTTTTGGCTCACGTATATGATAGTGTCGCTAGCATCCATATGACAGAGAACACGGGCCGACATGACTAGTCATAAACCTGAAGTGGCATTAACTTACAGGGACATCATACATGACCCAGCAACGACCGTGTCGGTCATCAGCGAGTGAATCCGGGGTGTAGCAGCTGGGCTAACAGGACTCCGGATAATCCGGGTTTTAGCAGGCTAACAGGACTCCGGTAGACACCGTGTGACATTTCCCGGAAAGGACAGACACAAGAACGAAGAAGGACACATGCCGGCTAGCCTAAGTGTTCCGGAGCAGTAGCAAGCTACCATTGCTCAGTGGAAGCACTAGGAGACATTTCCCCATAAGAGAGGCTACCAAGAATAAACAACTAGGTTGTCGGATCTCACACATACCAAGCATTTCAATAACATACACACAATATGCTCGATATGTGCAAATACAACATGGCATCACAACATAACTCTATGTCTCAAAGCATTTATTCATTAGGCTCCGAAGAGCTAGATATTACAAACATGGGTCTGATGACCCAGCATTCAAGTCATACAAGCAACATGCACATGCGGAAGCATAAACATGTCTGAGTACAAACATTTGAAAAAAAAGAAGGCTAGTAAGCCTATCTATCTAGAAGACCCTCCAAAGGGTACAAAATCGTAGCTCAGGTAACAAGCTAAATGTCGAAGTCCACGCGGAACTACTAGCGAGACTGAAGTCTCTCTGCAAAAACATAAATTAAGCAAACGTGAGTACAAATGTACCCAACAAGACTTACATCAGAACTATCTACATATGCATCAGTATCAACAAAGGGGTGGTGGAGTTTAACTGCAGCAAGCCAGCTTTGAATCAGTGCCTATCCTATACTACAACTGCTGGTAACTCTTTTGAGGTGGCGCACACGAGTCCACATATTCACCGTATCAATACACCACTATGGATCCGCTCCCGTCTCCCTACGAGAAGGCCATCCATAGCACTCACGCTTATCTTGCGCATTTTAGAGTATCCAGTTTCACTTGTCTATGAACTGTACAGGCAACCCATAAGTCCTTTACCGCGGACGAGGCTATTCAAATTGATGATGTGCAGGGGTGTACTTCTTCACACACGCTCTCGCCACTTACCACCATGTACACGTCATGTATCTCAGCAACCTTCAAGCGGAAGCCTGGCGAGGGAGTCGGCCACAACATGACTAACCACACAAGTCTCTAGTGCAGGTTTATCGCCTATTTGGGTTCCATCCACAAGGAGATCTGTCTGGGGTGTCGCTCATGGCCCCAAATGATGTGTGCAGGGTTCCCAAGCCTGCCTCGACGGATGGATCTACGCTTGGTACACCGTGCCACGGTGCCTAGTCTGTGCCAAGCCCACCTGTACCGGGTGCCACTTGGTAGACTACTAACACAACCTACAAACACCAGAAACTAGTTGCAACTCCTGGACAGAGATCAGGTTCATTAATAAGTCGAGAGAGCTTGGAGTGCCCGGAGCCCAATGTGTCGTAGTAACTGTTCATGGATCACAAACAGAGAACTCAAATCATGAGGACGGTTTCAATGAGACAACCCACCATGTACTCCTACATGGCCTCTCATCGCTACGTTTACCAAATCATGTTCACACACTTACCTCTCAATAGTAGGACATGTTCACCACATTCCAATTCATTCCCGATGAATCAGACCTGACTCAACTCTAAGCAGTAGCAGGCATGACAACAAGCATGAATGACTAGCCACATCAAGGCTCAAACAACTTCTACTCATGCTAGTGGGTTTCATCTATTTACTATGGCAATGACAGGTCATGCAAAGGAAAGGGGTTCAACTACCGCTGCATGTAACAGTTGAATCATTGTTGTCCTAATGCAGTAAAAGAGAGCAGAAGTGAGAGAGTGGGATTGTATCAGAATGAACAAGGGGGTTTTGCTTGCCTGGCACTTCTGAAGATAGTATAGCTCTTCATCGGTGTCATCGAACTCATCATCAAAACTACGTCCACTGAGAGGGGAGAAATACCGACAAACAAGAGAGAACACAATCAATGCAATGCAACAATATGATGCATGAATCTGACATGGCAATATGTTGTGATTTGAGCTAATGCAAATTGCTACCATGTTATTTGAAGTTCATTTGAATCAAAGATTCAAATTCAAACTTCAAAAGAAGCATTTCTAATGCCCTTTATTAGATTTGACTTCATTAGTAGGTAAAAGTTGCTCAAACATGCATGTAAATGGTACGGATGGATATATTGGATTTTTCTGATAATTTTTCATATATAAATTATTTCATTTGGAGTTATAGATTAATTTCTATAAATTTTTGAAGTTTTGGATATTTCTGAAATTAATAAATCATTTCTGATCTATTTTAAATCCCAGAAAATATTTACTGTGTCAGCCCAGGTCAAACAACATCAGCCCAGGTCAAACCTGACGTTGGGACCCACATGTCATAGGGTCTGTACTAACAGAGAGTTAGTTTTTGTTAAACTAAATTAGCGAGGGGTTATTTTAGTGTGTGGGGCCCTGTGTCAGTGGGTGTGGGTTCAATTAGTGGCGCCATTAGCTGCTAATGACGCTGCCACGTCGGCATGGTCGGAGTTAAGCCACTAGTGACCTTCCCACGCGACGGAATCCACACGGGACGGTGCTACAGGAGGCAGCTGGGTGAGAGAAGGGCACCGGGAGGAGGCCCTCACTCGCGCACATCCAACGGAGCAGGTGGGAGGTCGCGGGGTGTCGGAGCTCGCCGGAGCAGAGCTCGTGGCGGTGTACGGAGTTCGAGCAATGACGGGTTCGTCATTGCGGTGCAGTAGGGGAGGCGCTGGTGTGTGCTACGTGTTCCTGGTGAGGTACGGAGCAAGGTTCCGCGCTAGGAAGTGAGCTGCGGTGGGTGTGGCCACGACCGCGACATGGCCGGAGGAACAAGGCTCTCGGTCGCGACGGCGGAGCTAGCTAGAGGAAGAAATCGACACGGGGAGTAGGGGGAACGACGGTGGGGTCACTGCGAAGTCGGCGAGTAGGTCAGCGGCTCGGGGGAGGCTCTGGAGGCGAGGGAGCGACGGCGCGATCTCAGACGCCCGCGGTTGAAGACGACGGCGGCGAGGTCGAAGAAGTGCTTCCGGAGACGCATGGCTCGGTGGAGAGTACGAAGACGGCGAGGCAGAGAACCTGGGATGGAGAGGGAGCGAGGGAGTGGTTGTTGCCACGGCGGTGCACGGCGGCGCTCTCTGACGCGTTCGGGTCCGGGCGGGAGAGAGAGCAGAGGAGAGGGAAGGCACGGGGAGAGAGTGAGGGGGTACGGAGCTAGCGCGTGGCGTCTTCCAGAGACGTCCGGGCAAGCAGGCAGAGAGGAGGTGGCCGGGTGAGTGCATGCACGCTGCGGGCACACGCCCTCGTGCCTACTGGCACGAGGTTGAAGACAGGGGAGGAGTTAGGCTGGGCTGGCTACAGTGCTGGGCCGCACAGGTGGGCTGCAAGTAAGCCAGGTAAGTCCTTTCTCTCTCTCCTTTATTCTGTTTTTCTATTTATTTGCTCTGTTTTGATTTAGTTTATAAACCAAATCATTTTTATAAATCCTGAAAATATTTGTGGGAAGTAACTGAATTGTTTCAGAGGCCCTCAATAAGTTTCAGAACATTTGGAGCTACCAAATATTTTATAGGCATTAATAGCTCCAATTCAAATACAATATGAGTTAATTCAAAAATCCAGAAATGACCTAGAAAAGTGTGCACCATTTTTGGCAGAGGTTCTAGACCAATTCAAAAATCATGAACTTTTGTGAAGGGCATTTTGGGTTCATTGATAATATTTTTATTTTGATCCTAGTTGCATTTCATTTGGTGCTAGGGTTTGAACATCACAATTTCAAGATTAAGCAAAATTTAAACATGATGCAACAACGAAGACTAGTCCACAAGCAAAGCTAAAGCTAGGGCTGTGACAACTCACCCCCACTAAACAAGAATCTCGTCCCGAGATTCAAGACGTGAGGTAAGAAGACGGAGGGACACCAATCTAACACGCTCTTCATGGTCCAATTGCCATCTCGAAGACATTGATTCATTGCTTCATATTGATCTTTGACGTCTTTGCTTTCGAGATCTTCATCCAACACGATGATGACAGAAATAAGCTCTACAAGAATCGATCTTCTTGAAGATCGAGCAACTCAAGATCAACTCATGGAGTGAGATGTAGGAACATCTCTTGAGTTGAGACATAAAAACACACATCTGGTGGATGGAAAGAAACATATGAAGAAGGTTCAATTTGGTAGGAAAGAATCCCATGCCTAAGTAAGACGGTGCATGGGTTTCAAATTAGCGAGAAGGTAATTGCCATGATTCCATAACGGGACACCTTAGGGAAGGTGACTCGTAGAATTATTCCCTTAAGTGGCAAAAAGAATAACTTTTGATACAAAGATCATTGAAACTCTTTATACCAGCCTAAGGCAATCACAATCGATCATTTGAAGGAGTTCGAAAGAATGACATACTCGGACTAGAATGGATCATGTGGACTACCTTGTTGAAGACAACGCAATGGATGACTTTTGCTTATCATCGGAAATGGATTGGACCCATGGTAGGACCACTTTTGAAGATGATCCTGAACAACAAATGCTGAGAAGGGCGGCCCATGGGAAATTGGCACAATGGCGGTGCTAGCTGGGGACAAGCTGCAAATGTTGGGAATGTTCCAACCATCATATCTGCCTGAGATTCAGATCTGGTTGGTAATAGGATATTCCAGAAAACATCTCCGAAAAGGAAAGGTTGCAGCACAAATCGACGAGATGATGTTGCGAGATTCTCGGGAGATGAACTACGGTAGCAAGCTCCACAACAGGAGCTGGTACTGCTACACACATGTGAACACGCTGTCCCAGACAGACATGACCACATAGTAGTCTTACAACGAAACACTACCGAGTTCTGGTTGGGAACCATCATTGAGGATAACGAAGTCTTTACGCAAGTCCATGGATTAGATGCCAAGCATAGACTTCTATTTCTTGAACAAATCAGTCAGTGGCTTGGTGTGCTAGGGAATACATATGGAATGGAGATGATCAGTCTATCAAACCACAAAATACTTTGCACATGCTTGGCTGACTTGGGATCCTTCCAGCAGGAGCAAAACAAACTTTCTCGAATTCACGGCGGCAACTTGCTTCAAATGCACATGAACTAGAGGAAGTCACTTCTTTTATCCAAACATATACCTCATGAATGGAACACGAAGGCAATGCTTAAAATGTTTCCAACACTATTTAATGTTCAACATGAATCATGGACGAGATAAAATGCTGCTGATGGGCTCAACAACAAGTCATTGGGATTTCCATATAACTGGAATTCCACAATTATGTGAACATGGTGATAGCACTGGGCAGACCCAAGTATATAATGGTGCATGCTTGAGGGGTCAACCACGAGTCAGACAACATTACAAATATCGTTGGTTCTGAGTTGATTTGACGATAGCCCACACTCAAATCAAAGTTTGGACAAGACAGTAGATCCAAAAACTGATCACGGAGATCAATTGATGAATATATCATCTTTCTTCAACATACACTCACACAAGATATCCCTTTGGAGTGAACTAAGTGGATTAAACTTTTATCTTCCAACTCTCCAAGTTGTTGTTTAGCTTAACCAATTAGTTAAGGTTATCCAACACAGATTCTTGGAGAAAAGTGTGGTTTACAAGAATACCAACTGGATCGCGGACTCAACATAATGGTTAGGGGACAACCTGGTAATTCTTCTGGGAAGATATCTGGAAAATCACGAACCACCGATATGTTATTAAGCTTGGGATAATCCTGCTTTTCAAGGAAAGACGATATGATCAAATAAGCGAGGGATTGGCACAATCCTAACTCATTGATCAAAGTGTGCACCAGAAATATGGACTAGGTAGCACGATCAATCTTAGTGGTGATTCAATAACCGACACACTAGGAATGAAATTATTGTCCCTTAACTAAACGAGGTTGCTAGAAGTATTGATTTCACACATCTCGGTTCATCTATCGGCATTCCGGTTATAATAACAAGCGGACCGAGGAATGAATAGTTATGGCGAGAGGTATCACTGCGTCAAGAATTCATAAGAGGTGGTGCAATTCTCATGACATTCTTGACATAAAGATGGTAACACTCCAAGGTAGAACAGAGCAAAGGCTTGATTGGCGTTTTGATCCACGGAATACAACTACTTTGACCCAATCCTCAAAGTGGACAAGGTACTAGAGTTTGTTTCTCCTAGTCATTCCAGAATAGAATGGCTTGACAGACCACAAGAATATGATGTATCGATGAGCATGAATGCATGGCATGCTCTTTACTATCAAATGATAGACGGAGATCAGGATACAACTAAAGAGAGGGACAACTCAAAGGAAGATATATCTTTTTGAGTCGTGGATGCATATATTAGTATGTCGAGCAAAGCTGAATATTTCTTCCGAATAACCCATGCAGAAAGGTAGAACTGGCGGATTCACAATGTAGAATGGAGAACTCATCAAGAGCAGTCTGGTTGTAATCTTTTGGTGCAAAAGAACTTCTGCCATAAGCAGTTCATGGTATCTGGAAGAAGGAAATACCACGGACCTCGAGGACTATCGCAAAGGTTACTAATATCCTAAAGGAACTAGAAAACACTATCAACATGTAGTAAGTAGGGTGAATCTCGGGTTCAAAAACCTAGGAATAGAATGCCTACTAACTAAATGTCATCACGATATGCTTTCCAGAATGGTGGCTAGAATCATCACACTGGGAATATAAGCATTGCTAGATTGCTGGATGGTTCTCTAGGATACCCAGGGTCATAATAATGGCTTGAAAATATACGTCGAGGCAATGGAGTACCTCAACACACCGATTAGTTTGCTTAATCTGGCCCAAGGAACATCGGGAACGGAAAGAAGGGAGTCGCAAATGCATCAGACTATTTAGAAACCTGGGGTGACTCAAACATCATAACGGTTGTAAAATCTCAAAAGATTCAAGACATCCTGCAAACTGGTGGCATAACCACTCAACATCACAATATCAAGGTTCCGGGATCAACTGTCAACACACGGAAATAGTAGGAACTGAACTGAGGCTTGAAACCAACAATCCTATTAGTCTACAGATTAGTAACATGTGAACCTGATATAAAGATGAGAAGCCTAGTTCTTAATCCCCGTAGAAGAGAAGAGGATGACTCAGATCAGAAGGGCATAAGGTAAAGGAGTAAAAAGAGCCTTATGTTCCCTTCACAATCAATTCCCTTACATAACTAAAGAATTTCTAGACTCGACTTCGACCAGTCTGGCTTCGTAATCCTACAGGCAGTCAGGCTCTGATACCAAATCTATCAGGACCCGATCCTAAGTCACACCAATCTAGCATGTAACACATCATATCACGTTGTGGCCTCACGCACGGTATTCCCACAGGTGCCACCTGACCTGGCCCGGGACTGTTTGCGCCTTTTGGCTCACGTATATGCTAGTGTCGCTAGCATCCATATGACAGATAACCCGGGCCGACATGACTAGTTGTAAACCCAAAGTGGCACTAACTTACAGGGACAGGCATACATGACCCAGCACCAAACGTGTCGGTCATCAGCGAGTGAATTTGGGATGTAGCAGCTGGGCTAACAGCACTCTGGAGAATCCAGGTTGTAGCAGGCTAACAGGACTCCGGATGAGACCGCGTGACATTTCCCCGAAGGGATAGACACAGGAACCAAGAAGGACACATGACGGCCAGCATAAGCGTTCCGGAGCAGTAGCAAGCTACCATGGCTCAGTGGAAGCACTAGGAGACATTTCCCGGAGCACTAGGCTCAGTGGAAGCACTAGGCTACAACATGGCATCACAACATAACTCTATGACTCAAAGTTTTTATTCATTAGGCTCCGAAGAGCCAGATATTACAAACATGGATCTGATGACCCAGCATTCAAGTCATACAAGCAACATGCACATGCTGAAGCATAAACATGTCTGAGTATAGACATTTGAAAAAAGAGAAGGCTAGTAAGCCTATCTATCTACAAGACCCTCCAAAAGGTACAAGATTGTAGCTCAGGTAACAAGCTAAATGTCGAACTCCACGCGGAACTACTAGAGAGACTGAAGTCTCTCTGCAAAAACATAAATTAAGCAAACGTGCGTACAAATGTACCTAGCAAGACTTACATCAGAACTATCTACATATGCATCAGTATCAACAAAGGGGTGGTGGAGTTTAACTAAAGCAAGCCAGCTTTGACTCAGTGGCTATCCTATACTACAACTGTTGGTAACTCTTTCGAGGTGGCGCACACGAGTCCACATATTCACCATATCAATACACCACTATGGATCCGCTCCCGTCTCCCTACGAGAAGGCCATCCATAGCACTCACGCTTATCTTGCGCATTTTAGAGTATCCACTTTCTCTTGTCTATGAACTGTACAGGCAACCCATAAGTCATTTACCGCGAACGCGGCTATTCGAATAGATGATGTTAACCCTGCATGGGTGTACTTCTTCACACACGCCCTCGCCACTTACCACCATGTACACGTCGTGTATCTCGGCAACCTTCAAGCGGACGCCTGGCGAGGGAGTCGGCCACGACCTGAGTAACCACACAAGTCTCTAGTCTAGGTTTATCGCCTATTCGGGTTCCATCCACAAGGAGATCCGGGCGGGGTGTCGCTCACGGCCCCAAACGATGTGTGCAGAGTTCCCAAGCCCACCTCGACGGATGGATTTATGCTTGGTACACCTTGCCATGGTGCCTAGGCTGTCCCAAGCCCACCTGTACCGGGTGCCACTTCGTAGACTACTAACACAACCTACAAACACAAGAAACTAGTTGCAACTCTTGGACAGAGATCAGGTTGATTAATAAGACGAGAGAGCTTGGTGTGCCTAGAGCCCAATGTGTGGTAGTAGCTGTTCATGGATCACAAACACAGAACTCAGTTCCTGAAGACGGTTTCAATGAGACAACCCACCATTTACTCCTACATGGCCTCTCACCGCTACCTTTATCAAATTGTGTTCACACCCTTGGCTCTCAATAGTAGGACATGTTCACCACATTCCAATTCATTCCCGATGAATCATACCTGACTCAACTCTAAGAAGTTGCAGGCATGACAACAAGCATGAATGAGTAGGCACATCAGGACTCAAATAACTCCTACTCATGCTAGTTCTTTTCATCTATTTACTGTGGCAATGACAGGTCATGCAAAGGAAAGGGGTTCAACTACTTCGAGAGAGTGGGATTGTATCAGAATGAACAAGGGGGTTTTTCTTGCCTGGCACATCTGAAGATAATATAGCTCTTCATCGGTGTCATCGAACTCATGGTCGAAACTACATCCACTGAGAGGGGACAAATACCGGCAAACAAGAGAGAACACAATCAATGCAATGCAACAATATGATGCATGAATGTGACATGGCAATATGTTGTGATTTGAGCTAACACTACTACAAAAAGGGCTATAGATGGAATGGCCACTAATGGCGCACCTGTGATGTGGTGCGCCATTACTATATTCTAATGGCGCACCATGTCTCGGTGCGCCATTAGTAATATATTACTAATGGCGCACTGGTGTGTGGTGCGCCATTAGTAGTTTTGAAAAAACATTAAAAAATTTTGCTACTAATGGCGCACTGCTGCATAGTGCGCCATTACTAATTGATAGTAATGGCGCACCACCTCCCCCGTGCGCCATTAGTAGTTTTGAAAAAAAAAGTAAAAAAATAAAAAAAATTGTTACTAATGGCGCACCATGTCTCGGTGCGCCATTACTAGTTTTAACTAGTAATGGTGCACTTTCCACTAGTGCGCCATTACTAAGTTTTTTTCAAAAAAAAATCAAAAAAATATCAATTTTTTTATTATTTTTTTAAAACTAGTAATGGCGCACCGTGGGTGTGGTGCGCCATTACTAACTTGCCCCAACACCGAATGCACCCCCCCCTGTGGATCGCCTTTTCAGTTTTAAAAAAATAAAATAAAATGATGGAAATGTCAAAAAAAAAAATATGTTTCCCATGTGATATGTGCTCTAGTTTTTGGGAAAATTTACAAATATGAATTTCGACTTTATTTGCAAAATCTCTCTGGAAATTTGTAAAATGTGCATAACTTTTGCATACGAACTCGGATGAAAAAGTTTTTTATATGAAAAATCATCTACTCGAAAACTTACATCAAAATTTACGGGGCTTTCAAGATCTAGCGGCAAAAAAAATTACGGGAACCCCGTTAAACATTTTCAAAATCCCCAAAAACCTAACAGAAAAAAAGTTACGGGGCTTTCAAGATCTAGCGGCAAAAAAATCAAAAAATTTACGGGAACCCCGTTAAACATTTTCAAAATGCCCAAAAACCTAACAGAAAAAAAGTTACGGGGCTTTCAAGATCTAGCGGCAAAAAAATTCAAAAAATTTCAAACTTACTAGTGGCGCACCGTGGATGTGGTGCGCCACTAGTAATGTAAAAAAAATTGGTTTTGAATTTTTTTTGAATTTTTCAAAAATGATACGTAATATGACCGGAAGTTTGAAATATTTTTCAAAATTTCATCATAGTCATGAACATGAACAAAGTCCTAGACATCAACAAGGTATAATAGGATTGATATGCTAGATATATCAACAAGTGCACGTGAAGTGAAAATTCTTTGAGGTTGGATAGAACTCGAAGTTAAGCGTGATTGGGCTGGAGTAGTGTGAGGATGGGTGACCTTTCGGGAAGTTTGACCACGGAGTGCGATTTGACCTGAGATTAAGCATATTGACCCGAGATTAAGCCATAGTGAACTGAGATTAAGAAAAATTTGAAAAAAAAAATAAAAAAAATTCTGAAAAAAATTTGAAAAAAATGTTACTAATGGCGGCTCTGGTTTGTGAGAAGCTTATGAAGGAAATGTACCCTAGAGGCAATAATAAATTTGTTATTTACATTTCCTTATATCATTTTATTATTGCCTCTAGGGCACAATTTATCATGAATTTTTCGTATAACCCCTAGAGGTTATAGATTAATTTCTGATAATTTTTCTGATAATTTTTCGTATATAAATGATTTTATTTGGATTTATAGATTAATTTCTATGAATTTTTGCAGTTTTGGATATTTTCTGAAATTAATAAATCATTTCTGATTTATTTTAAATCCGAGAAAATATTTACCGCGTTAGCCTGACGTCTGTGTGACGTCATCAGGTTAACAATGTCAGCCCAAGTCGAACCTGACGCTGGGACCCACATGTCATAGGGTCTGTACTAACAGAGAGTTAGTTTTTGTTAAACTAAATTAGCCAGGGGTTAGTTTAGTGTGTGGGGCCCTGTGTCAGTGGGTGCGGGTTCAATTAGTGGCGCCATTAGCTGCTAACGACGCTGCCACGTCAGCACGGCCGGAGTTAAGCCACGGGCGACCTTCCCACGCGGCGGAGTCCACATGGGACGGCGCTACAGGAGGCGGCTGGGCAAGAGAAGGGCACCGGGAGGAGGCCCTCACTCGCGCGCATCCAATGGAGCAGGTGGGAGGTCGCGGGGTGGTCGGAGCTCGCCGGAGCAAAGCTCGTGGCGGCGGCCGGAGTTCAGGCAACGACGGGTTTGCCATTGCGGTGCAGTAGGGGAGGCGCTGGAGTGTGTTACGTGTTCCAGGTGAGGTACAGAGCACGGTTCCGGCTCGGATGTGAGCTGCGGTGGGTGTGGCCACAGCGGCGACATGGCCGGTGGAACAAGGCTCTCGGCCGCGACGGCGGAGCTAGCTACACTACCAAAAAAATACACTTCCGTGATGATACGTGTTTGTCATAGTAGGTCACGTTTTCTGTCATGCATGTACATCCATGAAAAATTTATGACAGAATCAACATAGTCATACCTGTCTTTGTCAGAGAAGTGTTCCATGACATTACCAAAATTATCATCACGGAAGTGTCCACTTCCATGACGATAAATTGTGCGTCATAGAAATGCTTTCGTCAAGGAAGACCGACACGTGGCATCCACCGTAACGGAACACCGTTAAGCTATCGGGTCCGGTTTTCGATCCAATAACTCGTTAACAGCCCCGACCAATGGGGATTTTCCAGGTGTAAAATCATCATTGGCTGGAGGAAACACGTGTCGGCTCACCATTGGGACAGATGTCATCCACTCATTGGACCCAAAGCGCCTATGATACGTCGACACATGGCACGGCCCAACAGAGGCCCATATAGGTTAAAAAGGCCGGCCCAGTGAAAGGCCCGTAATACTTACTCAGGTACTAGTGGGCCAACCCAATAATGGCCTGCTTAATAAAGGCCCATTTACGGCCCGAAGCCAGATCTGGCCCGTTAATTGTTGGCCTAATATTTGGGCCCATTTACGGCCCGAAGCTAGATCTGGCCCG
This sequence comes from Aegilops bicornis, assembly GCA_021605145.1. Lineage (NCBI taxonomy): Eukaryota > Viridiplantae > Streptophyta > Magnoliopsida > Poales > Poaceae > Aegilops > Aegilops bicornis. Next base: position 305,728,487 of record CM038671.1, on the reverse strand, counting down.
TTAATTGTTCGACGAATATTTGGGCCCAATTACAGCCCAGTAACTATCAGCATGTTAGAGGCCCGATGTAGACATGGGCAGATTTCAGCCCAGTGTGACTTTCGGCCTGGGAATGGCCCGTGCTGCCCATGGGCCATATATGGTCCGACAGGACATCGGGCCCACTAACAGCCCGTGATAAAGGTGGCAAAAGTTAAGCCCAACATGACTTTGGGCCTATTAAAGGCCTGTCGCATAATTCGGCCTGTTGATGTCTATACTAAGCTTTTGGCCTCTTAAAGGCCCATGATATCAGTGGGCCAACTAAGGCCTGAGATATGTTTCGGCCTAGTAACTGCCCATGATATAACTGGGCCCAAAAAGGCCCCGTCTACATTTCAGCCCGCTAAAGGCTCGTCGACGACTAGTGAAAATTGAGGCCCAATATGCATTTCGGCCTGCTAAAGGCCCATGGTTTCATCTGGGCCGTAACAGGCCAGTACAATATTCAGCCTGTTAATGGCCCAATGCTACCTGGGCCAAACTAAGCGCTGGGTCCACAAAAGGCCCAACTAAAATATAGGCCGGTGTAAGTTGTGGGCCTCGCGAAAGTGTGAAGGCCCCAATGATTCGGGCCCAAGAAAGATGCAGGCCGACCCAATTGTGGCCCGCTAAACACCAGGCCCATTAGAGGCAAATGTTTCGGCCCGGTCGACTACATATTTTTTTTTTCAGATAGCGAATGATGGCTGTAACTAATAAGAATTAAGAACAAGCCTACTCTATACAATAAAGAAATGATGGCATAGTAACTAAGAATAAACCTACACTATACAATAAAGAATTTATGGTATATTACATCCAATGGGCATCAAAGTTCGCCACCAGTGATCATAACACGCAACGAAGAAGCAGATTACAAAAACTGGGCACCGTTGCAACGTAACAAAATAATACTGAACCGAGACCAGTTCAAAGACAGTTCAAGAAAGGTTAGCCTTGCACGGGAACTACTGCGCAAGCTGCTGAGCAAGGCTATGAGACCGGCATAGCATGTCGGTCATAGCTTCCAAGTGTAGTTGTTTAGCGATGAGGTTCTCATTGGTGTTCTCCGCAATCTTTCTTAGAGATAGGACTTCAAGTCAAAGTTGAGTTGCATAATGCCTTTCTGCTAGAACTTGGGACTGAAGAAGTCGAACGTGAGCTTGTCTGACTGCTAGTCTCGAGTAACTTGAACACTGCATCAAGACAAGACTTTGGGGTTGTCTCGCTATCTTCAAGATGTTTTGCCTTCTTTGTTGCAATATATGTTGGGTTTGTCTCACAACCTTCAATAGACTTGTGCATGCCATCAGGCATATCACCCTGAAACAAAGGAGCGAGATGACAAGTTTTGCACGTGTAAAAACAAAGATGATAACTATGCTGTCAATTCCATCCAATTTCAAATTAGAAAATAAAGAGTAAGTTCAGAATATCAATAGAATAATTTGGCATTGTTCATAATGCGGGGAGCTTCACCACACTATTGGACTACCATGTCAACATAACAAGCATAGATGAAGGGCAAAGAAAATCATTGTATCTATTTTGGTTAGTAAGATAAAATAGGAGATGACAAGGTGCAAACGTGGGCTGCTTCACCACACACTGGATTATAGATCCACAAAAACAAGCATACATATAGGGAGTATTGAGTAATGTGCATGATATGAATAATAAATTTGGTTTAACAAGTAAAACTTAGAACTGACGGTTCTTGCGAACATGCATTTTGGTAGAAACAACAGTAAACGATAGGGAGTATGAGCAAATTAAACAACAGTTGAGGATAAAGGCTTTAGAAGGACTGACTTACATTAACAGTTAACGCCGGCTTTATAATGCCCTTCTCCATGTCAAGGGAAGGATACCTCAAGAATTTCAGCACAGAATCTTCTTCATAAGCATTGCTTGTACTCTACATTTTGCAGAGAGTAATTATAGATATGATAATACTGGAAGGGATAGAGGATAATGAAGATAAGATGCAGATTGATGCTACATAATCAACTACCAATCCCTGGAAGTACAAGCATTACAGGACAAAATGTACTGACAAGAGCAATGGGCTACACTTCTGCACTGGCATTGTCTGTGTATTCTACTTTTTGGTAAGATTAAATATAGATCTGATATTTTTTAGTAAAAGTTGGGTGAGGGAGTCCTGGACTAGGGGGTGTCCGGATATCCGAAGTATCATCTTTCGCTGGACTCCTGGACTATGAAGATACAAGATTGAAGACTTCGTCCCTTGTCCGGATAGGACTTTCCATGGCATGGAAGGCAAGCTTGGCAATACGGATATGTAGGTTTCCTACCATTGTAACCAACTCTGTGTAACCCTAACCCTATTCGGTGTCTATATAAACCAAAGGGTTTTAGTCCGTACGACGAACAACAATCATACCATAGGCTAGCTTCTAGGGTTTAGCCTCTCTGATCTCGTGGTAGATCTACTCTTGTACTACCCATATCATCAATATTAATCAAGCAGGAGTAGGGTATTACCTCCATCGGGAGGGCCCGAACACAGGTAAAAACATCGTATCCCTTGTCTCCTGTTACCATCCGCCTAGACGCAGTTCGGGACCCCCTACCGAGATCTGCCGGTTTGACACCGACATTGGTGCTTTTATTGAGAGTTCCTCCGTGTCGTCACCTATAGGCCCGATGGCTCCTTCAATCATCAAGAACGACAGTCCAGGGTGAGACTTTTCTCCCCGGACAGATCTTCGTATTCAGCGGCTTTGCACTTCGGGCCAATTCGCTAGGCCATCTGGAGCAGATCGAAAGCTACGCCCTTGGCCATCAGGTCAGATTTGGAAGCTTGAACTATACGGCCGAAGTCCGCGGAGACTTGATCTTCGACGGATTCGAGCCACAGCCGAGCGTGCCGCACTGTCTCGATGGGTACGATCTAGCTCTGCCGCCGAACAGTGCCCTGGAGGCCACACCAGTGCCCGCTCTGACCCTTAATCCGGAGCCGGTTTCGCCGATCGAGGATGGTTGGTTGGACACCGCCTCTGGGGCTGAAATCTCTACGGTGATTGAGCCGAACACCATCCCTGTCTTTTGCAAAGCTCGTGACTCCCAGGTGCCGGACTCCTTTCCGGACTCCAAACCTCCCGCGTCCCTGCCAGTCGAATCCGACTGGGCGCCGGTTATGAAGTTCACCGCCGCGGACATCTTTCAGCACTCGCCCTTTGGCGATATCCTGAACTCATTAAAGTCTCTCTCTTTGTCAGGGGAGCCCTGACCGAACTACGGTCAGGAAGGTTGGGATTCGGACGACGAAGAAATTCAACGCCCACCCACCACCCACTTTGTAGCCACTGTCGATGACTTAACAGACATGCTCGACTTCGACTCCGAGGACATCGACGATATTGACGACAACGCCGGACACGACCAAGAACCAGCGCCCACAGGGCACTGGATGGCCACCTCAATTTACGATATATATATATGATGGACACGCCTAAGGGAAGCGATAACGAGGAACGAGGAGACGCTGCGAAAGAAAATTCCCTCGGGAAGCAGTCAAAGCGGCGGCGTAAGCGCCGCTCAAAACCCCACCTCGACAAAGATAGCGCCCACACAGACCCAGCCATAGAGCAGGGTGAGCCGGTCGACGCATTTAACATGCCATTGAGCAACCATTCGAACAGGCCAACTTGGACAAACAACCCGTCCCGGCAAGGACAACACTCCGGACGATCTCACGGGACACGTCATTGGATCGGAAGAACCTCCACAAAGAGCTCCTCGCTACTGCGCGTAGCTTGAAAAAGCGTAAACAGAGGCTCGTAACAGCGGAAGACGACTCCGAATGAGATGGAGTAAATTACTCAACATCATGGACAGATATGGCGAAAGCCGCCAAGCAAAGAGCTACCCAAAGCGCAAACTACTGCCCGAATTCGATGAGGAGGCCGTAGAGCCCCCACGAACAAAAAACAAAGAGGCCGCCGGGTCGGATAGATGACCACATGGCAAACGTAGAGCAGCAAGCGGCGCCGCACACAAGCCGGCACGCGATCTGCATAAGGATTCGCACCAAAAGGATGGCCCAGTTAGATCTATCTACGGGCCAAGGAAACAAGTTCTGGCGAGCAATACAACACGTCAAATATCCGAACATCACGGCACACCCAAATACAGGGGCGCCGCGCACCCTCTATGTTTCACCGATGAGGTGCTGGATCATGAATTTCCAGCGGGATTCAAGCCCGTAAACATAGAGGCATACGACGAAACGACAGACCCTGGAGTCTGGATTGAGGATTATATCCTCCACATACACGCCATAAAATACCTACCCCTCAAGCTCAAAGGGCCAGCCCGGCATTGGCTTAAAAGCCTCCCCGAAAACACCATTGGTAGTTGGGAAGAGCTTGAGGATGCTTTTCGGGCCAATTTCCAGGGAACCTATATCCGACCTCCGGATGCAGACGATCTAAGTCACATAACCCAACAGCCCGGAGAGTCAGCTCGAAAATTCTGGAACAGGTTCCTCACCAAAAAGAACCAAATAGTCGACTGTCCGGACGCCGAAGCCTTAGCAGCTTTTAAACACAACGTCCGAGACGAATGGCTCGCCAGACACCTTGGCCAGGAAAAGCCAAGAACAATGGCCGCACTAACAAGCCTCATGACCCGCTTTTTGCGCGGGAGAGGATAGCTGGCTAGCAAGATGCGATACCAATGACCCAAGTACATCCAAGTCGAGGATGGGAATGGGAAACCACGACGCAGCAAGGACCAGCGCGGATTAAGGGAACGGTCCAAAGAGCGCGGCGATCAATGCCGGATTCCAAAGCTCATGGCGTAACAATAAAAACTGCCCCTAAGGACAATAGCGATGAGCTATCCAACTTAAACAAAATCTTGGACAAGATATGCCAAATCCACGATACTCGGGAAGCACGCAAACCATACCCACAGAGATTGTTGGGTCTTCAAGCGATCCGGCAGACTCAACGCCCGAACACAAGGGGCTCGACACACCAAGTGAGGATGATGACGATATCCATAAGCAGAGCCCCGGAAAACAAATGAATTTCCCACAAGAGGTCAAAACAGTAAACTTACTTCAAGTAACAAAAGGGGAATACAGAGCGGCACCCATTGAATTACGCTACCGCACAATCTACCCCAATGAGTCCCAACACTGGTTGTCAAAACAAATTACCTTCAACCATCTGTTCTACTCCGAAAGTATCCGTTTTGCAGTTTGGACTGCCTTGATAATAGAACGTTTAATCGACGGTCTTCAATTTACGCAAGTCCTAATGGACAGCGGCAGTGATTTAAACCTGCTATGTCAGGACAAAATCCGCAACATGGGGATAAACCCAAACAGGATTAGCCATAGCAACACTTCCTTCCAAGGAATAATGCCAGGCACATATGCCCATTGTACGGGCTCCCTACTATCGGAAGTTATGTTCGGCTCACCCGACAACTTTCGTCGGGAAAAGTTGGTCTTCCACATCGCCCCATTTAAAAGTAGCCATCAAGCACTACTGGGACGCGAAGCTTTCGCCCGCTTTAACGCAATACCGCATTATGCATCTCTTAAACTTAAAATGCCCGGTCCACGAGGCATCATTTCATTAAAGGGAAGCTGCGCGTGTCCCTCAAGGAAAGAATGTGAGACTGCCTTAACAGCCTCACACTAATACGGCCTTGCTGGCCAAAAGCGTCTAAAGCAGGTCGTTCAGACCCCGGACACGGTTAGGCGTGTCCGGCATAAATAAACATGATGCTTACAGGCCGCGTACCCCCCTTACTAGGGGCTCCACGCATGTACAACAAGAGACAATAAAGCTCAATTTTACTCATTTTTTAATCATACTCTATTTTATTTCCAATTACATTTTAGCGCGATCTTTTTCAAACTAAGTTCCTCTCTTTTACAGATGAACATCGTGCTATACCCGTCCAGGATACGGCACAACGGGGACACAGGCGCAGACGTGCAGCAGGGACCCGTTGCAAGGAGTATTTTCAGATTAAGACCCTGCGTAAACCTTTTTCACTGTCTCTTGTTGTTACTCATCCCCCGGTGTCTTATTATAACCGAGGAGGAGGCTGGCGTTTTGGCATCGGTCGCGTCAGAAGCCTGCACGTACCTGGACACCAGGGGCTTGTCACCAAGGGCATAGTTCGGCCCGCTTTATAAAAGACCGAATACCTTAGGGAGTGTTCGGCGTCTCGAGTTAGGCCTTATATGCATCAGCTCCGAATCATGTCTTTGGTCAAATGTTGGGTTTCCCCGGCTCCTGTGTTTTGCTGCCTTACGTTCCGTTCTATCGGCTAACGCGGCACCAGGAGAACTACTGCGATTGTGCCCCGGTTCGGCCGGGCGAGCACCTCAGTAGAGAAATCCGAAAATTGACTGTCATGATATAGCGAGAGACTAGTCAACCACTCGATGACTCACTGGAATGTTTAGAATTCCTCCGCATTAACGAAGGACCGTTTTCCGGTCAGGCATAGACGCACCCCGAATTCGGGAGAGTGCGGTGCCCCCAGGGGCTATATAGTAGCCGCACCATCGAACTCCTATGGCTAAGTGAAAGTGATAAAGCATTATAGTCCGGTTTCCTAGTTTGCTACGCTACCACCTCCTTTATAGGACCAAGACGTTGGATTAAGTGTGAAAGCGCGACTTCTTTACAAACACCCCCGCACTATGTGCGTGGGGGCTGAAGCCGAAGACTGCCATCTTTCAGGTTATATACATATATACCTCAACGGCCGCATAGGAGGTAGTTTGCTACTTGAAGGCACAAGTATAAAAAGCCCTTACATTAAATTGAAATGTTGTTTCATAAAATTATACATGTCATTCAAACATAACATCCTTCGAGCACTGCGTCTCTATTAAATGAGCGCCCGGAAGAACTTCCTCAAAATAGCGCTCGACTGGTACTCGACTGCCGTCCGAGTCTGGGGACGCAATATCGGTGGCCTTCATCTCAGCCCAGTATGCCTTGACACGGGCAAGAGCCATCTGCGCCCCCTCAATATACGCCGACCGCTTCATTGCGTCGATACGCGGTACCGCACCAAGGAACTGCTGCACTAAGCCAAAATAACTCTTCGGTGGGTCCGCTGGCCACAAATGAGTCATGACATGCTTCATGGCAAGTCCGGATAATCGATTCAGCTCGGCCCATTCGGCCAACCGATCGGCCAACGGAAGAGGATGCTCCGGACTATGGAATTGCGACCAAAATAGCTCTTCCCTTCTGTGCCCCTTCTGGCCTCGGAAGTGCTCAATCGCGTCCATGGCGCTTCATTGCTAAGTCCAGATAAGCATCCTCCGAACTCCACAGCTTGTCCAACTGAGCATACTTCGGATCCGTATATTTCCTCCACAGCAGAAACGGTTTTCCAGTCGCAATATCCCCGGCCTGACTCAGCTCCTCTTTGGCAGCTCTCATAGCGGAACGGGCATCCTTGGATTCGGCGGTGGCCTTTTTCATGTCCCTTTGTTCTGCTTGACGTTCTTTTTCAAGAACCTCGCAGCGGTCGATAGTATTCTTCAGTTTCAGGGCCAAATCGGCCATTTCCTCTTTGCTTCAGCAGTGATTAGCCCGTTCGGCTTTCAGCTCTTCGGCCGCCTTTAAAGCGGCCACATTACTCTTTCGGGCTTGCTCTTTAGCTCGGGCAAGTTCCGCCCGCAGCCTCTCCACAGCAGCGGCACCGTCTGCATCAAAGCATACAAGTAGTAAGGCATGGGCGTCAAGCTCCCTTACCAGGTGTCCGCGGAGAAGTCGCATACCTTGTGACTCGTCAAACCGTTTATTGACCAAAGACGATGTCCGCATCCGCCTCGTCAAGTTGCCGCTTTAGTTCGGCAAATTCATCGATCCGACTAGCCACCGGACGCCCCGCCACCTACATAGGAACGGCGACATGTTAGTACTGAGATTATGATCCTCGACACGCTGTCAGTTGTAACAGCATACCGAGTCTTAGGGGCTACTATCTATACAGGGTGCATTCTATATGCATAACTGTCAGAAGGTACATCATTTTTTTCGTACCTCAAACCCCGTCAGTATAATTCTGGCGGCCTCATGCAATCCGCTCTCAGCGGATGCAATTCTTTCAATTACCGTAGCCATTAGCGCACGGTGATCTTCTGAGATATACGCCGCCCGGCAGGTCCTTCAGCTCCTCCGACCGCCGCGCCCGGTTGGCGGCGGACCGTCCGGGCCCGCCGGACTCGGGGAAAATCTCCGTGACGACACTTCAGGGTCGCTCGCCTCGCACGAAGGTGCGATAGGTGGAGTCGTTTCGCTTTCTATCATCTCCGGACGAAGATCCCCCGAAGACGAGCTCTGCTGAGAAGGGCTGAGATCCGAACTACAAGGTACAATTTCGGTTATCTTCAGAAATAAATACAGGGATGTTCTTTATTCAGAGGACCCCTTCTTTTTACTTACGGCTCGCTGGAGGGCTGCTCCCCTTGGGGAAATAGTGCAGCTAGGGTACTTCCCGACGCCGGACTTTCTGACGAAGACTTCTTTCCCTGTTTTGAGGCCTTGGCTTCCGGGTCTTCGGAAGCGGTCCTCTTCTCCCCTTGGAGGGGAGGATCCCTGATCCCCTCTTCCTTGAAAGCCTCCTTCGCAGAGGCAGTTGCTTCCCTGCTCCCCCCTTCGCCTTCTTTAAAAGGCGCGGCCTTCAACATCTTGGTCAGCATGGGATCCGGCGTGGTCTCTGGGAGGGAGCCGGACACCTTATCAACTTTGCCTTGGCTATCCACTCCTGTTCAAGAAAGCGGCTCCTTAAAGGGCATATATATGATAAATGAATAAACAGCCTGTCCGGTTACAGGGTTACTTACTTGAGTATCTGGGTGATTGCAGCTTAGACATGCGTCCTCGGTCAAGTCCGGACACTTCTCTTGTGATCCGAAGAAAAGTTTGTACATCTCCTTGGCCGTCGCGCCCATAAAATGTTGGAGAGCTCGTGGTCCCTCCGAATTAAACTCCCACAGACGGAGGGGGCGACGTTTGCAGGGCAGAAGGCGCCGAATCAGCATAACCTGCGCCGCCACGACCAGATTGATCTCTATTTCTTGGAGGTCTCGAATACGGCCCCTGCAATGAGGAACGTCCTTGGGCGGCCCGGTCGAGCCCCGGTTGACCCATGATGCCAGCTGTGGTGGACCTGAGCGGAAGGCGGGTGGCGCCACCCATTTGGTGCCCCCGGGGCGGTGATATAAAACCACTCCCGTTGCCACAAACTAAGCTCCTCTTGAAAAGAGCCCTCGGCCACGGAGCATCAGACACTTGCTTATGACCGCCCCTCCAAGACTTCGCTTGTTGCCCCTCGATCATCTTGGCTCCACCTTGAAGGTCTTGAGCCACAATCCAAAGTGAGGGGTAATATGGAGGAAGGCTTCACATCTGACAATGAATGGCGAGATATGGAGGATGGACTCAGTTCAAGTCATGGAAATCCAGCCCATAATAAAACATGAGCCCTCAAGACAAAGGGATCCGTCGGGAAGCCTAAACCCCGAAGGAAGTGAGACACGAACACCACGCTCTCGCCGGGCTCGGGAGTGGGAATGACCTGCCCTGGAGCAGGCAGCCTATGCGAAATCTCGCCGGTTAGATACCTGGCGTCTCGCAGCTTTAGCACATCTTCTTCTATGACGGAAGAAGACATCCATCGGCCAAGCTGGTCAGAGCCGGACATCGTCGAAGGTCCGAAGCACCTAAATCTGAAGCTTTGGGTGTTAGAACTCGAAGCGCGAGGCGAATTCGATGGAGGGTGGAAAAAAGAAGAGGGCCTTGGTCTCATTATAAAGAGGTTGAATACCAATAGCCCTCCCCGTGGTCGATTGGGACTCGCCTTCGATAGAGGAGGCGTGCCAGCGAACGCAGTTGGGTTACCCACGTCCGTATTGATGAGAATCCCGGAATAAGGGGGCATGATCTACGCTTTGATAAGATGTGCCAAGGAAACCGCCTCGCTAAACGCGCTGAGGTGGGCCAGTAAAAAAACGATTCGAATAAAGACTTGGCCGTGGTGTGATGTCATGCCGCGGAATAAGTCAGCAGATCTGTGCAAAAATTATTCTCTCTACGGTGGTATGTGGAACATGTTTTGCAAAGCCGAACACTATCCTTGTGTTCAAAACCTTCTAAGTATTCGGAGGAGGAACCCGCCTTGCAATGCCGAAGACAATATGTGCGCCGGACTCGTCGTCATTGAAGCCTGGTTAAGGGGCTACTGAGGGAGTCCTAGACTAGGGGGTGTCCGGATAGCCGAACTATCATCTTTGGCCGGACTCCTGGACTATGAAGATACAAGATTGAAGACTTCGTCCCTTGTCCGGATAGGACTTTCCTTGGCGTGGAAGGCAAGCTTGGTGATACGGATATGTAGATTTCCTACCATTGTAACCGACTTTGTGTAACCCTAACCCTATTCGGTGTCTATATAAACTGAAGAGTTTTAGTCCGTAGGACGAACAACGATCATACCATAGGCTAGCATCTAGGGTTTAGCCTCTCTGATCTCGTGGTAGATCTACTCTTGTACTACCCATATCATCAATATTAATCAAGCAGGAGTAGGGTATTACCTCCATCGAGAGGGCCCGAACCTGGGTAAAAACATCGTGTCCCTTGTCTCCTGTTACCATCCGCCTAGACGCACAGTTCGGGACCCCCAACCCGAGATCCGCCGGTTTTGACACCGACAGTGGGCGAGGGAGATAAGATGAAGAATGCTACACAATGAACCAATCATTCTTCCCATAATACAAGAGCGTTTTGAACACTGGTGTACTGTAGAAAACATTCTTATATTATGTGACGGAGGGAGTAGTTGTTAATGTAAGTACACTGATAGCCGACGTCCAGTCCTTACAAGAGGACTGCAGAGCTAAACCTCTTCAAAAGCATTGGGTTGATTCTAAATTTATGTAAGAGTCCATACGGATCTTATAATGTCCACCAGATGGACGATAACGAGGCTAACATGTGCACTGATGCTACATAATCAAACAGCTATGAAAGTAAGTATGGTCATACAGGGCAAGAGGTACTCATAAGAGCAATGCAGTGTGCAGTATAGTTGCGAGATTCTGTGGTCCCTTGAGAATGAATATTCTTCTGCTCACATTTTTTCGTACAAGTGAGACGTTAAGGAAAATGCAGAAATGTAGTTCAAATTGTGATATGATATCATAGATAGTACCTTTTACTGCAGCCGAGACCAATGTGTAACAAGATTATTCCAGTCACCGCCGGACAAATGTAGCACTGGAGACTTTACAGAAATTTCGTTTAGAGGCTTGCCATTGAAGTGCACTTGCCTCAGGTAGGAACGATACTTCATCAACGAGGGATTGAAAAGCGCAACCAACCCTTGCTCGTCTTCACGATCCAGTTTGGTCCTCGCCTATTTAAAAGAATAAAATTTTGTGTCTTCTGTCAGCAGAAACATATGCAGCAATGACCATGAATAACATTAGTACATTACTTACGCGTAAGTTGAGGAGGAAGACTGGAAATTGTTCTGTGTCTGCAGTATAATCTTTCCATGAAGGGAAGATGCGCATAAAGTTCCTAACAACAATATAAGCTTTGTCTTCTAAACTGGGAAGAAATGGAATAGGGGTCCTATTTGCTGCAATTGGGGCTCTATCTAGTTCGAGAAGGGATTTGGCAACTGGATTTGCTGTACTCTTTGCTAGAATGGCGGTTTTGCGTCGTAGAGCTGGTGCTATGTCAACTGGCATAATCATAATGTTTGCTGCGGTTGAGGTCTGCTGAGTTGGGGCATCAGAAATGACCAGTGTAGTAGGGCTAGATTCTGCTAGAGTTGGGGTGTTTTGTGGGTCAGGTGATATTGCAACTACACCTAATGGGCTATTTGATTTATCAGGTGCCACTACCTTTTCCAAATACTTTGCTTGTGCTCCTCCACGATCAGCAACTGCCCTCTTCCTTTTGAATGTCTAATACACAAGAACAACATTTGAATGGATAAATATGGTATGATGACATATGGAATATGTACTGAAAATGGATAGGCAGGGTGTATTCAGATACACGATGTGTAAACTAAGCTAATGGTAGTTCAACAAAGTAGAAGCAATGCAAAGCATCAGTTGCAAGATATGTGCGACAAATATAACCTTGGAAAGTTAGAGCAAGCACCTTGATGGGTGAATAAGATATGGCATCTTCCTCTAACTCCTCCACTAGGGAGCTACATTGACTTAGGTCTCCCTCTAGCTCAGAATCATTGTTAGGATCATATTCTGAGCATCAATCCGTAGGTGGAGAGCATTTTCATTGCATTGCATCCAGACTTGATTTCAGTCCCTTAATGCCATGTTTGACAGCCATGGCATTGTTCTGCTTTATTCTTATCATGCGCGCAAGCTCATAATCATTATGATGCTGTTCAGAATCTGAGATTCATGAAAACATAAACAAGAGTCGATGATCTATGGAATGCATTATGGATTCAACTCAAGAGTGTCTCCCTATAAACCCCTGCATATGCAAAGTTCACCCCCAATCGTGCACTGCACCACACACGTAAATACAAACCCCTTATGTGTCTATAACAGTGCATACACATTTCAAAACTGAAGTAGGAACATTAGAATCATATGAAATTCGTATTTGAACAAATAAACTAAGGAATTATGAGTGGCATAATGTTTAGCTTCAAGGGTGGAGTGTTGGTAGTTCGACACAAAGCAAGTAGGCAGATTGTATTCCATGTAAAAGATGGAAGCCTATCTAAAAGCTGGAAATGACACTTCCTTTCTATAAAATCCAGTGTTCGTTGCCCACACATGATGGAAGAGATCACATAGAGAAATACTATTCACTCATGTCTACGATTCAGATTTAGAAACAGGGTGGTCCACCCTAAAAGAATATTGACAACAAATATGACAAGGCAAGCATAGACGTAGTGAATAAATGATTTACTTGTGAGCTTACTAGGACAAGTATGCAGTAACTGCAGTAAGAGACCGTCCAAAATCTGAATCAAGAAGTTTGTCTAGCAATTATTGCTTGCAACTAATCGACGTGAATAATTGGATATTAAATCGAATGAGTAAGAAAGACAAGTAAAATTGTCAACAAACTTGGCTTGCAGTAGTAATCTGGGTCAATGTCACTACGGCCAACAATCCAAAATGACTACTGTCTGTTCCTAGGGCCGACATTTTGAAAACCTTGTGAAATTTACAGGTACTAAAGATTACAGAAATACATCTGAACCATTAAGTGTAGGTAGCACTGAGAACACAACAAAGCCTAATGACAGTCCTGCCTAATGAGTAATGAATCAATTAGAAAATGGGTGATGAGCAGTGGCTGCTGAGTGTTGAGGACTTATCTCAGGATAAATTGGGTTGGCTTAGTGGGTGCTGCACGCCTGAGCCCTGAACGGACTGGGAAGGTAGGGACGGCGGCGCGCCCAGGCATCGGTGACGCTGTTGGGCAAGCGGCTCCTGACCTCCTGTTAGTCCGGCGTCTCCTCCTAGAGTCATGCCATCCGGGGACGGCAAGTCACCGGCGAGGCAGGTGGCTGGGGGCGAGTAGAGATCGGAAGCGCGCAGCAGAATAGAGGGGAATCGGGGCCTGGGACGACCCAAGATCCTAGGGTGGGCCGGCCCACCGTGGGCACCCTGTAGAGATACACACCCGAGCGGCGAACATGCATTTTTGAAATTAATTTAGGAACATTTAGCTGACCAATTAAACGAATCTATTTTAATAATATCAGATTCGTAGTTGAACAACTAAGCTTGTTTAGCTTGATGGGTCGAGCAGTGCTATTATGACACGAAGCACGTATTCTGATCGTATAGTGATCATAAAAGGGGGAAACCGGAGAAATGATATTTAGCAGCCATTATTTGCTTCGAACTAAGAACTAAATTATAAGAGATGAAAAGAAAGTAGAGTAACCAAGTTAAGATCTATTTTCTGGTTGAGATAAAAAAGTTGAGGAGATATGAAGTACCAACATTCTTGCGGCGCCGTGTAGGAATCGGGGGTGCGATTGCTGTCGGTGGCGTTGAAGCAGATCTGCGACGGTAGACGGGTGCATCGGGGGATAAGTCCCGTTGTGGTGGAAGAGAAGGTCGTGTGAGCGGCCCCGGCAAAGAGGACGACGGCGCCGATGAAGCGTGAGGACATGATGCAAGGCTCTTGGTCCGTTGTCGTGGATGAGAAATGTCCATCTCTAGCAGTGGACGACGCGGTTTTGGTAGGCGCTCCGGCATGGTGGAGGATGGTGGTGATGGATGTGGTGGAGGACGGCGGCGATGGATGTGGTGGAGGACGACGGCGATGGATGGGGTGGCGGACGGAGGCTGGTGTGGGGATGGTGTTCTAGCGCGGGCAGTGTATGAATGGGAAAATGGAGGGAGAGGTACGGGGAACCATGTTTTTGGGACGCGCCTGTCTGAAATATGGGAAAGCTACGAACTTAGCCCCCGTTTAAAATTTGGACGTCTCGTCGGTTGGGGATACGACGGTAATCTCGCATCTCACCAATATTTTCCCAGAGCGATTTCGGGCGAGGAGAGGGTGGTTGGCGCCCACGGTGTATGAACGGGACTGACAGGTAGGGTAGTTGTGTCATGTCTGAGTGAAGTTACAAACCTGCCCCTATTGAAAATATTTGCCTACATCGATTTCGGCCGAGTCGAGTTTGTTTTGCCGCCCATCGTGTATGAATGGGGAAATGGAGGGAGAAACAGAGGTCTTTTAGACGAGCTTGAATCAAATGTGTTTTGCCGCCCATGTATGGCGCCCACCGTGTCGAAATGGGCTCAGAGGCGGTCGTGTCACGTCTAATTGAAGTTACTATCCTACCCCTATTTAGAGCAATGGAAATCGGGCCGATGGATTGTCCGTGTAATGGGTAGACAGTAATGTCCATCTCCCAAACACTTGGCTTCGGGCAGCCGACGTGGGAGTGGACATTTTGCCGCTTCTTTCGAATTTTGGGACAATAAGCATCCATGTTTACCCCGACAACTAAATTCGAATCCATTTTGTATTCCTATATGAATCTTTATAAATCATTCTATGTGTTTTTATATATCTTCAAAAGGACGACAAGGATGTATTCCACTGTCATCTATGAATATGGTTTACAAATGCCGATACTCAAATTCAGAAGCTAGAATCCAGTTTAAGGTGAATTCGAATATTTGGAACACTTCATGTCCAACTCAAATGTCACACGCAACATAATGTGTACTCCCGTTTAGATATGTACACAAGTGATGTATCAAGATTCAAATACCGAGTCAATCAACCAAGAATGTACAGAACTTACAGACATATAAACACTTATAGAGTATATGGATCAATAATATCAACTAACATCCATAAGCTAGGCCGCTGTACTTTTCTTTGCTACAACGGCATCCTTTTTTAGCCAAGCTACTACAGCATCTTGGCCCTTTCCGATGCGTGCCACTTATGGTCCATCTATACTACTATTATTGCCGAATGCACATTTAGCCCGATTGGCATATTTGTAGGTCTGGCATAGCAATCGAAATGAAATGTCTCCGAGTCTTATCAATTAATACAGACTTGTTCTCAAATAAAATTACAAACCAAAAAACAAAAAACAAAAAACAATTATTACATGATCTCTAAAACAAATGGTTTGATTGATTACATGAACAAACAACACAAAGGTTATTCAACGATGGAAAGAACATTTCACCTATGATTTACCAATTGGGAATTTAATTTCCTTTTTTCCTTCAGGACTTAACAATGTGGTCAGTCTCAGGTTGCTTCATTTTCAAATCCACCAAATATTAAATGGTTGTCTTGAGTATTGCTACTCATTGTGCTGTTTGCTTCCTCAACATGTCAACTTCATATCTAGGTGCAGAAGCAGAATCTCTTTCTACCACTAGTTTAGCCTCTAGAGCATCAGCAGTTGGCAATTCATAATGCACAATTGGGCCGGTGCAACTGCTGTGGGATGATACAACGTCCATGGGGACCTTGCTCTTTGATCTTGGGGTAACCTGTTTTGCCATTAAAGTTCCGATTGGATTCAGAAAAGTTGAAGTTAGCAAAACATCTCAACTGGGAGTTATAACAACAAACCATTTAAACAAACAAGGAATTAAAGAGTTTCAATTCGATGCTGGAAAGTAGTTATTAACATCATTGTAACCTGTTGTTGCAGCAGCAAAGCAGTTAAACAAACAAGTAGCTACTTAAGTTCAGGAAAACATGTAATTCTTAACAGTAAGTATCAACACATAGATAGGTGCAGTCTATAATAGGATTAATAGGATGTGGCATTATGTAAGTAGCAAACTAAATTAAGCCAAGTAACGTGATTGAACAATTTTGCAATAAGTGGCTAACTAAAATTCCGAGAAGCAGGTAACTGAACTTATGCTAGTTCTTTGTACAGGCACACTGCAACTACTTTTTCGCTTACAAGGTTGTACGAAGGAGTCCATGGCATCAATTGCTTGGATACGCAGTCCCAATACTTCTTTCTTCCCACACTGCTTTGGTAAGTCGAATGGTTAATTTGGTAAGATGGTGCGTCCTTGATATGTTATATGAGGACATGTAGTTAGACTAGTTGTAGCCACACACATCACACTGGCTTTTACTGTATATTTCATGCGATTACTTTTGGCATATTGAGATCTAAGCAATCTACAATAGGATGAAAAGACTGGCATCCTTCACATTATTGGTGAACTTAGTACATAGAAACAAGCAATTCAACCATTCTGTGGGTAAATAAAAAGCGCCACCAGAATATTTTTCACTACCCCAATAATACACGCAAAAAGGGGTGACGCCACCATAGGGGCTGGTATGGGCGGCCACCTTGGGTGGCTCAAAAGTGTGCACCTAGTTTAAGTCGTCCAGGTTGGCCCAGGCTAGTTTTGTTCGTCCCAACGCACGAGCAGGAAATGTAAAAAATGAAGAAAATGTTTCAATTTGGATAGGCCAATAACGTAAGTGCAAGGAACCCCCTATAGCAGTCTCGCGGCCCAAACGAGCGCCTCCCATATCGATCAACAGCAGGAAAAATCCCAATTCATCAGCTCCAGCCTCCAGTCTGGTTCGCTCCTAACCTAGCCGCCGCTGGACAAACCGACACAGCACTTCCTCGCGCCCTCGTTGGAGGGCGGTCGCCGGGCTTCAAGCGAACGGAAGGACAAGAAGATGAAGATCCAACCCTGGGTGTAGCCTGCGTGGGAGGCAGCGACGGCAGCACGGGCATGGCATCGAGCTTGCACAAATGGACAGTCGCAACTTGCAAGAGTAGCATGCGCAACGAGCAGGTACATCACATCCCTGATTATATCTAATTCAACTCTTCAATTTCTGGCAAATAGTTAAACCTGACGCTGTTATAAAACTGCTTGTATGTAGGGAATCTATGAGAAAATGAAACCAATTTCTACTTATTTTATAACTCCCCCAATCAATAATGAACTGACTGAATCTGATCTAATTAAGTTTTCGGTGCAAACTTCCAAGCTCATTTTGTTCTTGAGCCCGAAGTGTCTAATGAACAGACTGGTAATGAAGGATTTGATGCAAACATTTTACATGCTCCTGGTGATGAACATATAGTGTCTAATGAGGCATCTAATGCAAGCATTTCGCAAGCTCCCATTGAAGGATTTAGTGTCTAATGATGATCTTCTATGTTGAGAGAGACATAGAGATTTGCGGGCATTGATGACAAGTAAATTATAGTGCATTTTCATGGCTTGAGGAAACATCGAGGACATCTATCAGAAAGTCCCCGTATCATGACAACGTAGCATAAATACTTTTCTAATCTGTTGTTTGAAACTATTGGCATACTTGTGCAGGATAGATATATTGATATGCAATTTGCGCACTGGTTATACGTGCAATTACACTCCGATATTTTCTGTCAGAGAACGAATAATTCTAGCAGGTACAGACCATGTTTGTAGTCCTTGTACACCATGTTGCATTTTGTGTTTTTTGGTGCTTGCATCATTTAGTGTTTATAATCTGATCTACTTTGGATCATTAGCTGGTTTTCAAAGTGCATGTAGCTTCACATTTCTCAAGTTATGTTGATTTCCGGAGTGCAAGTGCCTTCGTATTTTTTAAGTTAAATGTTGGCCCCTGGTAACTTGAATTCGTGGATCCACCACTACACACAAATCATACACGAATGCTAGTACGAATTAAATGAAATGCAGGGACTTACACTAGCTCGTTGTACAGGCTAACTGCAGCTCTGCTTGCGCTTGGGATGTTCCATGTACAAGTCCATGTTACCACTTGCTTGGATGTGCAGGCCTTGTGCTCCTTGCATCCCCCTCTGCAATTTTGACACGGCAAATGGCTGATCAAATAAGAGGAATCGACCTTGCTGTTGTACGGAGGACAGATACTTACAAGGTTATACGGGTGTGCAGGATGTGTACCATATCCGGTAGCGCCGTCATGCTTCGCAAAAATTGGATTTGCTTGTTTCAGATGATATCTCCAGAAGAAATAAGAGTTAAAGTTAGAGTTGGATAGGCGTTTAAGCTAAGAGAGCAGTGAGAGGATATCCAAACATCGTCAGAACAGTGCAGAAGGGAGTGATGTGTGGATACCTAGTTCGGGCCGGCGTTTGGGCATGCTCGCCTAGCTAGAGTGCGCGGAATGGGAGGGCGGAGAAGGGAGATTTTGCAGGGATGGAATTGGGTCCGCCAGATATTTCAATCTGAAACGTGGATGCACGAACTTATTTTGTCGTCGTCCTTTTTTGGGGGGGGGGGGAGGGAGGGAGGGGGTGGGTGGCTGGGTGCTAAGCGTTCGTCCTACACACACGACCACCACGACACGACCCTAGTCTGCCTGGTGCGCCTACATTTGAGAATGCAAACGAATCTTCTTTCATTTGCAAACGAATCATTATGTATTACCATGCGCGTGTTTTCCTTGCAATAATTAGTCATTCGAAACGAGATACTATAAATTAATTAATTAGGAGTTATTTGAAAGAAAAAAATCAAAACTGTATCCACGCTAACGTGGATTAGAGTGTGTGTCACATAATTAGTTATTTGAATTAGAGTGTGTGTCACATAGCGATCTCCAATTCTAACGTGGATTTCACATTTCACTGTATCCATGCTACTTTTTAATACAAATTCATATGTATATGATGAACACCATAGTAGTGAGAAAACTTTTGGATGGATTCAAACTATGACCTAAAAAATAGCACAACAAATCGAGTGAATGTCAACTTTTTGAAACCTAGTATGGCACGAATTCGAAATAATTACCCATATGCATGGTCCTCAGTTCAAATCTTACAATGTACACCGAATTGAAGCATTATTAAGTCTCATACTATCTACATTCAAATGTTATTTTTAGCCCCGCCCTCCCCCCCCCCCGCACACATGCTACATACTTCCTGTATCGGTGAATCTTCATCTCCTAACCACCTTAGGAAGCTATCAGTTTCCAAAACACATCCATTCTTTCTCTCCATGTTTCGATCTCTAACTCTCTCAACTACACAACCCCCTTTTTCCACTCTGTTATGAAATGCATTTACCTCACACACCCGCCATTGCACCGCATGTCGAGCTCTCTCTCCCTCTCCCTCTCACCCTCTCTCACTAAATACATGCATTGCCTATCTAGCCCCCAAACTCTCGTGCGCACGCACGCTCGTTGTCTATCTAGGTCACTCCCCCGAGTCTGTCTCACTCTTTCTTCCGCACGGCGGGCCACACTCGCTCAATCTCGCTCTCTTTATCTGAGTCTCGTTTAACCTCGTTTTCTTTCACACACAAATGATATATCTCCCTGTTCGGGCCTCGATCGACACACTCTATACTCTCTCATGCAGATTTTCTATCTAGGTCAGTCCATCAAAGTCGCCCGCACTCTTTTGACCTCATGGCGGGCCATGCTCTCTCCCTCTCTCTCTCCCTCTCTCTCTCTCCCTCTCTCTCTCTCTCTCTCTCTCTCTCTCTCTCTCTCTCTATTTGCATGTCTCGATTGACCTCGCTCTTTCTTGGACAAAAACGATATATCACCATGTTTGAGCCCAGTTCGACTTATTCACATTGTATACTCTCTCACGCACATTGTCTATCTAGGTCACTCTCTCCAACCCGTCTCACTCTTTCGATTGCACGACGACCCAATGTGATCAATTGACCTTAATTCCTCCCATGCACACAATATATCTACACGTCTATGACTAGATCATCTCTCAAGATCTATCTTACAGCCCTCACCCTTGCCAAAAGCTCAATCAGACAATATCTCTCCAGAGCATATATATTTTTTCAATGAATGTCGGACCACACTCACTTTGTCTCTCTATCTACATGTCTCTAGATTGACCTCTCTTTCGCACGCCGTATCTTCCACACATTGAAGCTACCTCTCCATCCCTCACAAAGCCGGAGCTATTTACATTGCGAGGGGCACTCCAACCTTGGATTAATTTGTGTAGGCATTTATTCCGGTCGGTTTAGATTATATTTTCATAGCATTTGGCCCACAACTACTCGAAACACCGTTGCAACCCCCGCAACTCCCCTAGTTGATTTCCCTCTGGCTCGGTCATCGCTCTCTCGCACATCCTTTCTCGCTTTCAACGTCGCAGCATGGTATTATTGCAAAAAACTCTGTTGTTCTCTTTAATTATTATAAATAAGCTACAAAACTACACACCGATAGTCCACTTGGAATGGAACAAATTTCGACCCACAAATTTAAGTGCTACAAACTACACACCGAGTGGCCCACATGTTATGAAACAAATTTTGACCCATATACAAATTAAAAAATAAAGGACGAGGATCGAACATGCGACATGGGCCTTCAAGCCGCACGTCAATAGGCAACATACGTAGAACAACAATGTTTGTTGTACCTCCCTTTGTTCACGTAATGTTTTTATATTACCACAACCTATTTAATTGATAACATGTAATATTATTTTTAGTACTATTCGCCTTCACTTACTGGTGGGTTCCATGTGTGCTCTCTCTCTCTCTCCTCCCCTTCTGCGTTTAGACGCACGGGAAAACACGAAGAACTCGCGGGGCGATGTTGCCGTTGACCATATCTGGACGCGTTCACAAGTCACGGCACCAGTTTCACGTGCTAGCAGCGATGGTCGATCATGCGTGCAATGCACATTAATTTGGAAGTATATTAAGTGCATGCGGATATTAAGTAGGATATTATTTGCGTGTTATTATGTGATTGGCACTATTTTTGGCATGAAATTAACTACATGCTAAACATGTTGAGCGCTCGACATTGAAGCGGTCTAGGTAGTTGGATGACAAGGAATACATGTAGCTTGACGATGTTTTACATTTAATTTGATACAACTCTAGCTAGACATTCAATCGATCAAACCATAGATTTCGTTTAGTCTGACTCCGACTTTAAATTATACGACGATCGATCTAAAATAAACGGAAATGATAAACGTTCGGATTTTAAGCATGGCAATCCGAACGTTTTTCATGGCAAATTTAGATTACGCGGCGGCGGCGGGGGCGTCTTGCGGTGGGAAGCGGCTCCTCTGCCGTGCTCTGTGTGTCATCGGGCCACTGACCGACGGCGACGGTGGCGCCTTGCGCCATTGTTGGCGTACTCCTGGACGTTGGCCTAGCTTCAAGGAAGACCAAAATGTTCTGGACTTCGGAGCGAGTCAACTGGCGGGAGGAGGTGACGAGTGTTGGTGCAAGGAAGCAGTCGATGGCGGCCATCCATGCCGCTGATGGGGGAACTGGCACCCCGCGCGGGGATAGGCGCTGTCAACGGCGCGGCGGAGACATTCGTGTGCACGGGCACCAGCACGGGCGCGCACGTCAGTGACGCGCAGGCGCATGCGCTGGCAGGTGCATGGGCGCGTGAAAGTCGGCGGGGACCTCGTGGAACCCCGTGGCAACAAGCTCGGTGACAATGTGCGGCTCCCAGCCCATCAATGCCACGGGGATGGGCGCTGGCGAAGTCGGGGCGACGGGAGCCGAAACGGGCTCGGGGACAGGCACGGCGTCTTCTCGCAAGGCCAGTTCAAGCTCGTCCCAAAGCGCCTTATGTTCTTGAGACTACGGCTGGATGTCTTCCTCAGGAAACTGGAAGACTAAGGGCAGACCATCGTGATGCGGCATGGTATACGTTTAGGTCAGGCTGGTTGGAGGTAGATGACAGGAGAATCAGAGAGGAAGAGAGAAGATTGTAGCGATACCGGGTAGTGCGGGGTTGATTTTAAACTGCGGCGCCGGCGACATTAAAAGTGGGAGCTGTTGGGACGAAGGTGGGCGGCGGAGCCTGGTCAAAGGGCTCGCCTCCCGGTGAGCCTGCACAGCGGTCTGCTCGCACGCCTCCCTGTCAGCCGGCGCAGCGGTCTGCTCGCACGCCTCCCGTTGACTCACACGCTTGATCGGACTGCCGATGAGAAGCGGGACTCGTGGCGGCACGTAAACGCCCACGGTTTCAATAGTGAAAGCGTTCACCTTAATGTGACAGGTCTTTGTTCCAAAATACCTTGGCTCTTCATTTGTGCAACTTGTCATAAGCAGCTTGTCTCAAATTGAAGAAAAAATTACGAAGTAATATTTGTGCCATGTCATGTGACCATGCTCAGTTTCACGAATTTATGGTCACTTTTGGATTTTCTGAAATTTAAGATCCAGGATTCGAAACAATATCATAACCTGCATCATGCAATAAATTTTCAAGCCATACATATGTCCTGTTGTATTTCTTATGAAAGGATTTGGTCAAACATTTTGCTTAGTTAGACTTCAGACAAGTTATATATGCATAGCAAAAGGATAATCCCTCCGTACCAGTGCATTGCCTGATATATTAACTCAAGTACTAGGCACGAACAAACGGGCTCAATTCTGTGCTCATCCTGGTGTAGTAGTAGTAGTAGTAGTAGTACTAGGCAATGCAGTTGGCGGGTGACCTTGGCGAGCGGTGACCGAGGGAATTGAACCGTGCTCGGCACGGTAGGTAACATTGTCTAGTTACTAAAGCATCACTCCGTTGTTCATCGGTAGTCATTATGCACCGGGGAGATGAGGGGAATTTCCTAGGGCTAGAATTCTGGCCGCCAGATATTTCGACTCGAAACGCGGAGGCTCGACTGGTTGGGGTTGCCTAATGTGCGTACCACGCACGCCACCAGAAGGACACGAGCCCGGTTTTTTTATTTTTTATTTTTTTAGGATCAACACGAGCCTAGGTCTGGCTGGTACGCCGTTGGGTCCTACCATCGAGAATACGAAAGGAACCTTTTAAATTGTCGAACGAATCTATGTGTATTACGATGCATGTATTTTCCTTGCAAATACTAATCTCGACTGGTATTTGATTTATGATGAGTAGTTGAATTAGAGTGAGTTTGTGATATAGTGATCTCAACGTCGATTTCACATTTCATGGTATCCCTGGTATGTTTTTCAATGCAAATTCAAATTTAAAGGATGAACAATATAGAGCTGAGAAAACTTTGTATGTATCAAGCTTATGACCACACACACACACACATACACATACACACACACAGAGACACCCACACACAAACACAACAACAATCCAATAAGTATAGTGCATCTATTTTTCCAAACCATGCATGTATGACACGAATTCAAAGATACTCCTTTTGTTCCGAAATATTAGCCTTTTAGAGATTTCAACAAGCGCCTACATACGGAGCAAAATGAGTAAATCTACACTCTAAAATATGTTTATATACATCCGTATGTGCCAGTCCACTTGAACTCTCTAAAAAGACTAAAACGAAGGGAGTAAAATGTAAGACATGCATGGTCCTCAATTCAATATTTAAAACGAACACGAAACTGAAACATGAATATTAAGTCTAGTACTACAGTACATGCAAATGTTGTGTTTAATTAGACGGAGCTATGATTGTCGGGGGTCACCCCCTCGACCTTAGATAAAATTGTGAAGCTCTATTTAGGGTTGTTTAGATTATATTTGTCCCCACCCTCCCAACCACCGATTGGTTGTGCACCCCACCCCTCCGCCCCGGGAGAATATCATGTGCCCCCATTCCTTAGATATGCCGATACGAGTTGCTTGGAGCTTGTAGATCTGAGATATATCAACTCACATGATGTCTTAATATTTTTATAGGAAAGCTTAATGAGTTTGAGAATTGCACACAATTTGTACAAAAACTACTCAGATGCCATTGGATCCCATATCCAACAACCTCGAAGCTCGTATCACCGTAGCATCTAAGATGAAGGAGGACATCATATTCTCCTGTATGTAAGAATATCATGTGCTACCACACATTAGATGCTTTGGTGATACAAGCTCTTCGGAGCCATTTGATTTGTGACCCAACACCTCCTCGGTGGTTCGAATTGTTTTTTGCAGAAAAGCCCCCAAAGAGTTC
Organism: Aegilops bicornis; assembly: GCA_021605145.1. NCBI lineage: Eukaryota > Viridiplantae > Streptophyta > Magnoliopsida > Poales > Poaceae > Aegilops > Aegilops bicornis. The sequence goes on along the minus strand of CM038671.1, from coordinate 305,703,992 downwards.
GGCCACTGCTTACAAGCACAAGGACTGCTCAGATGCCATTGGATCTCAGATCAAACGACCTTGAAGCTTGTATCGCCGTAGCATCCAAGCTGCGAGAGCACCTTATGTTTTCTTGCACGGGAGAATATGAGGTGCTCCTGCACCGTAGATTCTATGGTGATACGAGTTCACGGAGATCTAACGGCCCACAGTAGGAGGTTCGAATGTTTTTGCAATATACGGCTGAGAGAGTTTGGGAATTGTGTGCAGAAAGTACAAGTACTACGCATGTGCCATCTGATCACTGATCATACGACCTAGATGCTCACATCACCGTAGCGGGTAATTAAGCTACGGGGAGCACCTAATATGAGCAACGGGTAGCCGTTGGATCCAAGATGCAGCGGCACACACGAGGCCTGAATGTTTTATTTGCAAAAATACCTTTGGAGAGTTTGGAAATTGCGCATGATTACAAAGACTACTCCCAAGCCATTGGATCTCACTTCCAACGGTATAAAAACTTGTATCACCATAGCATCTAAGCTGAGGGGTGGATGTGATATTCTATGCCCCTGTCATTTTTGTTCGTAAACTTGCAAAATACGTGTAACTTGTGACATTACTTGTCTAACCGCGCAAAGTGTTTGTTCAAAAAAATCATCCTACACTGAAATATCGGAACAACACACGGGGGTCCCACTTGCCATTAATCAAATTTGGACCTAAAACTAACAAATCTAAAAGACAAGATTCGAACTGGTAACCTGGACTACAAAGCGTAAGTCGATAGCCTGAAACAACAACGGTTGTTGGCTTTGTCCCATAACTTGATTTTATACAGTATTACGTTGAGTAAAGTAGAGGTAGTGCCTCGTCAACACGTGCATGACCGTTGACTCACTTACTAGTGGGTCCTAGGTCTGCAATCTCTCTCTTCTCTCCATCGTCTAACCTTTCCACGGGCACACACGAAGGGCGGCGCTAGCTTGCCGTGGTGTTATTACAACTAAAAAAGCTTGGAAAATAGAAGAATCGCCTAGAAGAAGAGACGTTGTGGCTGGTCGAGACGGAGCTAACCACACCTATCCTCCGTGCCATGTTAGCATGATGAAGCTGTGTGGCTAGTGGGGTGTTTTTGACCGACTGGATGGGTCCCGAGGTCGAACCATAGGTACTACGTCTGATACAGTAAATTTTTAAACGCACATTTATCCTCCGCGCCGAGACATGGCACACCCTACCGTGCGGTTTCGGGGTCCTCCCGGGTGGTGCATGCATATATTCTTCCTGACGTGGGACGCCCTACCACGCATTTTCGCCGAAGCAAGTAAATGAGTCGTCAAATCACGAAAGACCACTTTTCCCGCCGAGTACATCAGTGAAGCATGGTGGCTAGCTAGTTGGGCTAGTTCGACCGATTAGCTAGGCCGCCGCCACATTTGTTTTTCACCCCTTTTTTTACATACTTGCCGGCAAGTAAATTTAAATATCCACCGCGGCATTGCTCTGGTGTTTGAGTGCAGCAGGATTTTTAATTTTTTGATTGACGGGAGCAGGCGCGGCAGGATTTTTAATTTTTTGATTGACGGGAGCAGGCGCGGCAGCAATTAGTCACGATGACTCCGCCTGTAAAACCCACTGCTCCCTGATGTGAGAAGTCATCGACTGGTGTTTTACCATGGTGAAAACCAAAAGATTCCCCGCTCCTCGGCTGGCTCCCTCCGCCTTCCCGTAGATTGCATTGCCTTTCAGTCGTTTCGCCCCCTGCATCACCAACACCGTGCGCCTCGAGAAGCAGAGGGACTTCGGTGGTGTTTAGGCACCCTCTGCATGGGCATGTCCATGTCTCGGCACAACATGAACGTTGGATCAAACTCAGACGGTGCAGATCCGTCACTGTAGCACAAAGCGTGTGGGTGTGTTTGGTTGCATTCTCATCTCAATATACTCCTCTGTCTAGGTGTGTAAGTCACCTTACGAAAACCAAATAATCCCAAAACACTTAGGCATGGTACATTAACTCCCGCCCCGTTTCTTGTTTCGTGACATATCAACCAATAAGAGACGTGGGCCGTGCATGCTTGCAATGACTTGAGACTAATAAACATGACATGTAGTGGTTAGTTCATTGCATGCAATGCTATTAATTAGCAAAAAGACATTTAGTTTTCTCGTTTTCCTCTCCGCCTTGGTCGCAGTTGTTTCCTCTTCGTGTATTTTTGTTAACCTACTAGTGTGGACTCATGCACCCTTCATGCACTCTGTCTAACACCCAAAAGCAGGTCAAGAAGGGAACTTTTGCTCCCATCCCGTGCACCCTTCATACACCCTGCCTAACACTATTCGTGCTTCATTTGGTTCAAGTTTCGTGGAGTACTGTAGCACCATACTCCCCGTGCACTGTAGACCTAGTTCTGTTAACATTGATCTCACCGTTCATTCTTGACCGGACAGTCGAGAAAGCGGTACTATGTTACTACATTACTGTTCATATAGTTGACATGCGCACAACATCATTTGTTGTCGTCATATCTTACTACACTAGCAACAAGATTATGTTGTACTGACATATGAACAACTGCACATGCCTAGTAGTAGGAGCACTGTGTATGTTCAAGTGGCTTCCGTGTTTCGCACTCCTCCGTCGTAAGAGTGGAAACGCTTGTTGTAATCATTTTTTTCTTCAGAAAAACAATGGACATGCTCTACCATGCGGATCCTCCTCCAGCCATGCACTAAATTACTCACTTTCACCGACGTGTGGGACAACCAGCATCGGGGTCCACCAGCCATGCACTAAATTACTCCGTAGTAGAGTGACAGTAGACTACCCCGATCGAAGCGCCACAGTAATGCCCAATGAGCCATCAAATCACAGAAGTCCCTCCTTTCCAGCAGTAAGTTGGACGGACGAAGCAACCATCATTTCACTCTTCTCTCTTAGCTTCCTCTCTACCCAACCCTCGCTTCTCCCTCATCTTGTTCCTCATTTCTGCAAGAAAAACCACGCCCTGCTTCTGCCATTGTTCTTCTCTCCCAAAGAAGGAAAGGTGAGCTCATAAATGGTGTTGATTTTGGCCAAGGCCCGGTCTTGCAACACCGAGACTGATCCTATAACTCCCTCTCTTTTCTTCTTTTGGATTTGTTATTATGGTTTCTTTTCTTTTATTTCTATTTGACAGTTTCTTGATTGACGCTGGAGCACCGGCCGAAGTGATGTGTATGGCTCTGGCCAAAACCATCAAGGCTCATGGTACGAAGAAGCGCAAGCACCCCGCCGAGATTACCGCAGACAAGCTCAAAGCCATCGCGATGTCCAAGCCCCCCTCTCCGGGATCCCTCATTAAGCAAGTCCAGGTAATATCTCTTCTTGACGATCTTTTTCTCGATCTTGATCGTGTTTTTTCATCTAACACGCAGTACTAGTACTAGTAGTACAACTTTCTGGGTGATCTTGCATGTGATTTTTGTGTGCCAAATGACGGTTCTAAATTCCTATTTTGACCAAAACATGCGAGAGGTTGACACTGATTTCTTATAGATTACTTTCAACTACTGCCTCTGTCCCAAATTTCTTGTCTTAGATTTGTCTAGATACAGATGTATCTAATAATAAAATGTGACTTGATACATCCGTATCTAGACAAATCTAAGACAAGAATTTTGGGATGGTGGGAGTACTTTATGAACATCAATGCTACCTTTGAAGAGGGTATATTTGCCTCAGTAACATGTGTTATGGATATTGCAAGTAATCCCTCTGCTCTCATGTCTTTGAAGACATGTTCTAGTGTCTTTGTTCACTCATTTCTGTGTGTATATGTAGTCATATATGGAGTATAATATCGAAAATTATCTTATATTTCTGCACGGAGATAGTATAAAATATGGTTTCTGTTTGAATTAGAACCATGTCCGCGGTGGAGATGAAGTTCTCAAAGTCATGCCGTGTGAACTAGAAGACCTGAGGATGAGTTCTACTGGTAAACTATCCAGCTGCAGTGTCCTTGTCGCCACGTGTCCTGAACTAGTGTTTTCCTGTAGCATTGTTGCCAGGCGTGTTCTCGAGGTTGTACTTGACCACAACAATTTCCTGTTTGTGCCTTCGATTACGAAGGGTGTGGTTCTTGTAAAGCTTTCCAACAAATCTGATGCGGCTTGTCTTCATAATCATGTTTATGAGTGGAAAGACCACTCTGTTAGGTTCTCCAAGGTTGACGAGATGGTGATGGTGCATGTAGACATCTCTCACGAAGACCATGGCCTAGTCAGTTATGCGGGGTTCATCCCGTAGGTCGGTGGCAAGAAATAGTCTGCATAGTTTAATTAGTGCAACTTTTCTTGTCCGTAGTAAGTACTATTGTTCAGTACTTGATTTGTGTTTGTGAACCCTGTATTGTTTATTAATCTTGCCGCTTTTGGTGTGTGGTCAGTCCTGAGAACGGTCTATGTTAATGTCTGTCCACTCAATTCAGTCTGTATATTTTGAAGTATACAGATCATCTTTTTTGTGAGGACGGTTTATCAATTATGGTTACACTCCAACATATGTATGCATTGCAGGGTTTATCGCACCCACCAGGATTTCCAGTCCCATGGATGTTCGGTCCATACGATTTGTCACGACCTTTGGACTGTCCTTCTTGTGGGAGTAGGCGGGGCCCCTACATGCCACCCGTAGTTGGACGATCAATCTTCTGGTTAGTACTTCAACATAGTGATTTCCTCGTAAGGATTCACTCGTGTCACATCAAGTAAATCTTATTGATTTACTGTCTAAATCTTATTGATTTAATGTCATGTTTTCTTTCTTTTCCTACAATTTCACGATGTAGGTTTTGCCATGTGACATTCATCATAGAATAAACCGTTTGGTTGGCTCTACGATGGATATTTTTGCAGGTTTCACTTCTTATGTCGTGTCAGTAACAGAGGCTCTGTCCATCACTTATATTACTGGAAAAAATTGGATCAGTCTATTGTCTGAGTACAAGTTGAATCCCTATGATGAACTGCAGCTTGGTTTAACGAAAACGCCACAGTTAGTCCTTCTCGCGTTTAAAAGAAATGAAGAAAAAAACTAGATCACGGTCACGATGCCTAGTCAAGTTAGAAAGCTGATCATAGCAGACCAGACACGATCGCAGCTGTCTCGCACATCGGTACCACCTTCAACAATGGATCGAGCACCAGCAGTTGCTCTAGCACTAACAGCGGCAACAGCTCAGTCTGATCTAGCTGAGGATTGGGCACTGACCGCGTCAGCGGATCAGGCTGATCTACTAGAGGATAGGGCATCAACACCGGCACCAGCTCTAGAAGGAGCATCATCTCCGGCAGCAGCAGCGGCTTCCGCACCTGCACCAACACTTGCACTTGCATCTGCTCCGGCCCGTGCAGCGACGACCGAACGAGTAGTTGCACCGGCAACAGACTGGGCTGCAGTTCGCACTTCATATACCAAAGTCCTTACAAAAACCGACATGTCCACCTTCTTGGTAAGTGTTGGTGCAGGTGATGGTGCAGCCTTGGTAACTGTTTGGATATTGGATCATTGGCCGCCCAAGTGTTCCGTTCTTTTTTCTTTCCATGTTGTTTCGTGTGATTCACTGTGTTGATCTAACTGTTTGGGTATGTCTTCTTTTTTGCAAACAGAGAATTCCTAGAGCAAGGAGGGAGTCGTTCAACAATCTGGGCGACAGGGGCCAAGTTTCTCTTACCATGTGCAACCTTGGTGTGAATGAACCTGCTCAACATACCGTAAGTACAAAGGATGGTCGCATGATGATTGATGGTAAAGGATGGTCAAGGTTCAAATATAAATCATATCTTGCGGTAGGGGATGATCTCAAAATCGCACTTTCTCGGCAAGGAGAGCTGGTCCAAATCAACTTTGAAATTCTTCAGTAGCATCACGCAATTGCCGAACTGATCTATCCTATGAGAGATTTTGATGTAATAATCTAGCATGGTGAAACAAGTGTCCCGTGTGTATAAGTAATACGGCAGTATTATTTATCACATGGTATATCGTTGATAGAATTGCAACTCTCATTACTGGTTAGGAACTGTCGTTCGATTTCATTCCAACAGCTGTCGTGCTTTATTCAATTTTATGTATTCGCCTTGCGACAGCATCTAAAACCAGCGCCGTACCGATCGCTTGCAATATGAAAAGCGCTGAGGTAGAACACATGGGGGCCCAAACATGCAGGGTGGGCCTGCGGCCCAAAGTCCAGAACCGTGAGCCTGTCTGAGTATTATATTCTCAGCGAACCCCCATAATGCCCGTGCGTTGCATGTAACATCAAGATGCATTTGTATGAGTATGTTATCTTGTGATAGAAAAGGATGAACGAGGAAAGGCCTTATTTGCAAATGTGGAGAGGTGTGTGGGTACCTTTTTGCAAAATTGCCATAGTTTCCTTCCTATCCGTGAGATATAAATCAGACGGCCTATATTGCAGGATGGCAGGCACACCATCATCACCAACTCGTCTATACTGTGTTAAAAAACCCTCTGTATTTTATAATTATATATGTTATATATATTCCCCTTGATTTTTCTTATGTATAAAGTTGTGATATAAAAGATTTGTATATTTCTTTACAGAGGGAGTATCTCTCTGTCAAAATATATTTTTGTGTAACTAGTTACTCCTGTCTTTCTACTTCCTTTCGCTGATTTGTGGGGCATCTGGTAACGGGGTCCACGTGCCATATGCACAAATTAGAGTGCACAACTACACGGTAGACACACCCCGGTCGTAGCACCGTAGTAATGCCCAATGAGCCGTCAAATCACAAACCCCCTCCCCTTTCCAGCTTTAGCAGTAAGCTAGACGGACGAAGCGACAATATTTCACTAGGCCTGAATCCCCTTCTCCCTCGTCTGCTTGTTCAGAGAAAACCCCCTCTTGGCGATTGCATAGGGTTTTCTCATGGAGAACCAGGTATGAATTCTTCATCCATCCCCGATAAATCCAAGTCCCTTGGTCGCGGGTAATCCTAGGATGGCAGGCGCCGCCGTTGATGCATTTTTCTTCCTACTGAATCTAGTGTGTTTCATTTGTAGTGCCCAAAGTGCGAGGACCCTACAGGTTTCTGCGGCCTCGGCGAGACGCCACCCTTGTTCCTTCTCATCCTAACACAAGATTTCAAAAAGCGCACATTATGTTCCTAGAATCCTCTTTTCTATCCGGGAGGGTGGGTTATTTTTACATGTTGTCGACTAATTTGGAAATTTGGATTGATATATTTGGATAAAAGGTACTACCAGTACGATGGTCAACACTGACGTGAAGGAGATAGTTATTTCTAGATTTGGATGGGGAATACATTGTGTTCTCATATTATTTTTCATGCAGTGCATTATATGCTCTGCCAGAACACATGTACTCAAGATGCCTGGCCTTGCCATAACTGAATACACCAGTTTAATGGTCACAGTGAAGACAAGCCATGGATATAAGTTCCGAGTTGGGTTGATGAACCAAGAAGATCGCTGCTTTTTTTATGGCCGAACTTGGATGAACTTTCTCAAGTGTTACAGACTAAAAGTTGGCGCATGAATGTTGATAGAAATAGCAGAACCTGGTCTCATCTTCACTGCGATCTTCCACCCCGACGTCGTTCCAATTGTTCATCCATGTTAGTTTTGTATCTGGTTCTTGCTTGTTGCCTCGATTACTTCTTAATCCACCTATTCTGTCTAACTAATCACAATTTAACTTTAGAAGTAGCAACGAATCTCTCACGAAGATGCTACTTCTAACTAATATTTTCTTATAATTGGTGGCACGTGTAGTTTTTCTCAGAGTTAAGCAGGCTACTCATTTGTTATTCTGTAACAACTCGGTTGTTACTGATGGCACTGAAGTTGACTCGGACGACATCCACAAGTTCCTACACTTTATTGATCGTCTTGAGGTCCTTGTGGGGCGTTTCAATGGTGGAAGGCCACGTGGGATATGTGTGCCACTGCTGCACTCGTTGAACAGGTCCAACTGTGTCGAGAAACTTATGGTACGAGCTGTTTTCTGCTATATATGTTGTTCATAAACTATTGCTTATACACGCTTTTACAGCTGTGATCTTCTTGAAATGTAAATTGCCCAGTTCTATTGTTCCTATCTGGATGCACGACCATGGTCGGGTCAGACTTGCGCTAGGTCACAACGTGATGTTTATGTTGACCTACTCCATTCCCCTTGTAGGTGAAAAGATACTTATTCATGGGTGGTCGCAAATAATGAAGGCCTGTCCATCTTGGAGAATAGGACAGAAGATTATGTTCCTGCTTTTCCATGGCTCTAAAGCAAATATCCTGTTTATTGACCACATTGCGAGATGAAGCCGCTTTCAGAAGGTTGTGGATGCGTCGGGTGGCGCCTGGGCCTAGTCCTGGGGCTTGGCGGCCTCACCCTTGGTTAACTGTAGGCAAAGTAGCACTGTTCGAGGCGTGCTTTGTACGATTGAACATGTATAATTACTCATACTGCTTTCAGCTATGGTTGTTAAGTGCCCCTGCTGGTTTCAGTTAAGGTTGTTAAGTACTCCTGCTACTTTTAGAGTCTGTCGTGTTTCTTCAGTCCTGTCTTCCTCCAGCCGCCAAAACCAAACCAGCGCCGGCGGGGACGCTTGCTTCCGGCTCCCACGGCTGGCCATCGCCGCCCCACCGTCTCCTAAATCGTTAACGCCGACGTCCGAGGCCTCGCCGTCGTCCTCCGTGCGCTTTGGTGCGCTCGCCGAGGCACCGCCCTCTCGCGTTGTCAACATGGTCAACAAACAACAGGAATCGCAGAAGCACGTGGAGAGGATGATAGTATGGGCCCACCATGTCAGCGTATGGAAAAATAAAATGCTTCCTCCTAGTGTTTTCCTGACATCTGGGACCCACGACATTGTGACCGTATATAGTCAATAGACAAGAGAACAACACAAGATCGGCTGACACCTGGGACGTAGCTCCTCGAGCAGTATTTTTTTTGTTATTGTTGAGATGGAGCAGGTTTGAACTGGGTCAGGCCCGTCTAGCCCAAAGCTTATATTTTATGTTCACCATGTGACCAGCCCAGCTATTTTTTTCTTTGTGAAAATGAGCCCAGTTTATTTTTTCTGAAGAATAGCCAATCCAGGCCTATTTATTTTTCTATGCCCTGATGGGCTGCAACTCTTTCAAGACGCCAGCAAATCTTGAAAGTAATATGAAATTGGTTTTAAATATAAAAACAGATGAAAAATTGGCAATTACTTTATAATTTCTGAATTTTTTCACTTTTTCAGATTCCTATTCCACTGGGCATTAACCTTATTTAAATATATCTTCAAAGTACTTTAAATCTGGCTCGACATTTTGGTATTAAAAATAGTTTGGAAGCCATAGAAATATGCGAAATTGGCCCTGGCCAATGAAAAAAATGGACTGCAATAAATTGCATAAGAAGTCACAATGAGCTATATATAAATTATTAAAAAAATAGGGAATGGTCTGACTTATGGGCCTATTAAGTTGATGCGTATGCAAGATTTTTTTAGTTATTATATACGTCAACAAACGATTCTAGAAGACGTAACCGTTGGATGTCAATCCAACGGCCGTCGTGTTTCTTCAATCTCTGATCTTCTTGCTCCAGCCGCCAAATCCAGCGCCGGCGGGACCGCCTGCTCCGGCCTCCCGTGCTGGCCTCACCGCCCCCTACTACTCCCACCGCTGGCCAAGGAATCCTTCTACTCACCCACACCCCCTGTTATTCTGCAGCGACGGCAGCCTCACACCGCAGCCCAACCAGTGAACCCTCGTACTCCTCTCCGCGAGGGCATCCACAGCCGCGTCTTCCCCGGCTCCGCGTCGTCCCCTTCCTAAGCCTCGCCATTGTCTACCGCCCTGGTGCTCTTGGCACGGTGTGGTCAACGTGGTCAAGGAACGTCTTCCATCGGAAGGAAGAGTACTGTCGTGGAGAGGCTGACAGCTGGGTTCACGGCAGTCGCAAGGAAGTGCCTCCTTATTACGTGGAAAATAATTATTCCTCCACCTGACAGCAGGGACCCATCGGACGGGCCACCGTATTTGGCAAAAAAAACGTTCCCCCCTGACTGCTGGGACCCACCGGACGGGCCACCGTATTCCGCGAAAAAAACGTTCCCCCGCTGTCAGCTCACACCCATCGGAAGTGCCTCCTTATTACGCACAAAAAGAATGAATACTCCCCCTGCTAGCTGGGACCCAGTATAGTGGGAGGCTGACTTGTGGGACCACTAAGTTGACGGGGACGGAGGGCTTTGTCAAATTAGTCAATATGCACGATTCTAGCTCCATTGACCGTACGATGTCCATCCAACGGTCGTAGTGCTTCTTCAACCTCTGGTCTTCTTGCTCCAGCCGCCCAAAGCAGCGCCGGTCGTGCCGCATGCTCCTGCCTCCCGTGGCTGGCTGTTCTGCCGCGGAGGCCTCACCGCCCCCTACTATTCCCACCGCTAGCCAGGACCTGCGGCGACGGCAGCCTCACACCGTAGCTGAACGTACTCCTCTCCGCGCGGGCTTCCACTGCCGCGTCTTCCCTGGCTCCACGTCGTCCCCTTCCTAGGCCTTGCCGTCATCCACCGCCATGGTGCTCTCGGCGTGCCGTGGTCAACGTGGTCCAGGAACGACTTCCATCGGACGAGTATTGTACGTGGAGAGGCTGGCAGTTGGGTCCACGACCGCAGCAAGGAAGTGCCTCCTTATTACGCGCAAAATAATTATTCCTCCACCTGACAGCGGAGACCCACCGGACGGGCCACCGTATTCCATGAAAAACATTTCCCCCTGATTGCTGGGACCCACCAGCTACATCTTCGCACACAAGGAAGTGCGTCCGGGCAAAAAAAATGATTCGCCCCCTGACTGCTGGGACCCACCAGCTACATCTTCGTAGCCAAGGAAGTGCCTGACAGTCGGGACCCACCTGGTCGACTGGTCGGCGTTGTCATTCTGGTCGCGAATGTGTACGTACATACAGGTCGATCTAGAGGCACGCACGTGTCATAACAGAGGTGCGCACGTAGCTTGTACACGTACGTACAACGGCCAGGGTGCAAGAAAGTAAATACGGCCACGTACATACATACGGGCGGGGTCTCGAACACCTCGCGCGTACGTATGGCCAGGGCTCGTGTACATGGCTGGCTCGGAACGGAGAAACAACGTCATCGTCGTGTTCATGCGGAGCCAACCGGCTGGGTCGGAACGGAATGCGTCGTCGTGTTCATCGGGAGGGCTTGGACGGAACAGCCGATGGAAACGAGGCCTGGCGTACCGCAGAACAGAGGAAACGGCCTTGTGTTCGACCGACCACGTTCGAAACGGGATCCTGTTCATCGGGAGGGGTCTGGCGTACCGCAAAATGGAGGAAACGGACCTCCTACGGTCGAAACGGGGGTCCTGTTGATCGGGAGGGGTGCGGTGTACCGCAAAACGGAGGAAACAGACTTGTGTTGGAGCGCTACGGTCGAAACGGGGGTCCTGTCATCGGGAGGGGTGTGGCGTACCGCAAAACGAGACTCCACGGGATACTGTTCATCTCCACCATCGACCCCCTCCAGCCTCCACGGGCTACTATTCATCCACCGTCGACCTCCTCTAGCCTCCACCTGCGATTGTTCATCCACGGGCTCCTGTTCATCCAGCCTCCACCGCGCGCTACTCCACCGGCTACTGTTCAACCACCCCTCTCCATGGGCTCCTGTTCAACCACCCCTCCACGGGCTACTTTTCATCCAGCCCTCCATCATCTACTATTCATCCTGCCCTCCACGGGGTGGTCCTGCTCATCCAGCCCTCCACGGGGTCCGGTTCATCCAGCCCCAACCGGCTCGACCGATCGGGGTCCTGTTCATCCAGAGGCAACACCAACGGGTCCTGTTCATCCACCCCCACCGGGAACTGTTCATCCAACACCCCCCCAGCAACGTTCACTGTTCATCCAGAGGCAACACCACGGGGTCATGTTCATCCACCCCCACCGGGAACTGTTCATCCAAACCCCCCCAGCAACGCTCACTGTTCATCCAGAGGCGGCATCGATTGGCTTCAGTTAGCAGTAGTAGTGAAGGAATCGCTCGGTCGAGTTCAGTTAAGAACCATCAATCGACCGATCGGGATCAGTAACGTGTAGCCTGCAGTGCAATCGCTCGTGTTCAGTTAGAGCCCAAAGCCTCGCACCCACGCGCGTGCGTGTACAAGAGAAACGGGCATCTCTCGTCCCCGACCACCCACCGTAACCGGGAACACCCTGATATTTTCCTTGCCCTCGCTTCTACCACGGTTTTTTCCGCCATGGACGGCCCAAAGAATGTCATGCAGCTGCGTCTCCGGCCCGCCCAGGAAGAAAAACCCATTTTCTGTCATGATTTTTTGTCATAGAAGTAGGACCCCACCACATCTATGATGATACCGGGTTTTGTCACAATTATCATCATAGAAGTGTCATAAGTATGACAGAAAAAATTCGTTCGGCCCAAAATGTCACGGATGTGTCTTTTTTGTAGTGCTAGAGGAAGAAATCGACATGGGAAGTAGGGGGAACGACGGCGGGGCTCACTGCAAAGTCGACGAGCAGGTTAGCGGCTCGGGGGAGGCTCTAGAGGCGACGGAGCGATGGCGGCGATCTCGGACGCCCGCGGTTGAAAACGACGGCCGGCGTGGTCGAAGAAGTGATTCCGGAGACGCGTGGCTCGGTGGAGAGTACGAAGACGGTAAGGCGGAGATGCCTGGGATGGAGAGGGAGCGAGGGAGTGGTTGTGGCCGCAGCAGTGCACGGCGGCGCTCTTTGACGGGTTCGGGTCCGGGCGGGAGAGAGAGCAGAGGAGAGGTAAGGCACGGGGGGAGAGTGAGGGGGTATGGGGCTGGCGCGTGGAGTCTTCCAGAGACGTTCGTGCAAGTAGGCAGAGAGGAGGTAGCCGAGCGCGTGCGTGCGCACCACGGGCACACATCCTCGTGCCTACTGGCACGAGGTTGGAGCTAGGGGAGGAGTTGGGTTAGGCTGGCTACAATGCCGGGCCGCACAGGTGGGCTGCAAGTAAGCCAGGTAAGTCCTCTCTCTCTCTTTTATTTTGTTTTCTATTTATTTTCTCTATTTTGATTTAGTTTATAAAGCAAATCATTTTTATAAATCCTGAAAATATTTGTGGGCAGTAACTGAATTGTTTCAAAGGCCCTCAGTAAGTTTCAGAATATTTGGAGCTACCAAATATTTTATAGGAATTAATAGATCCAATTCAAATACAATATGAGTGAATTCAAAAATCCATAAATGACCTAGAAAAGTGTGCACCATTTTTGGCAGAGGTTCTTGACCAATTCAAAAATCATGAACTTTTCTGAAGGGCATTTTGGGTTCATTGATAATATTTTTATTTTGATCATAGTTGCATTTCATTTGGTGCTAGGGTTTGAACATCCCCATTTCAAGTTTAAGCAAAATTTAAACATGATGCAACAACCAAAGACTAGTCCACAAGCAAAGTTAAAGCAAGGGATGTGACAACAACCCACCAAGGCGTGCCTGGGCCTCCAGGCACGCCCTGGTGGGTTGGGCTCCCTTCGGAGCACCCCACAAGCGCTTCTCTGGCCCACTGGATGTCTTCTGGTCCAAAAAATCCACAAAAAGTTGCGCCACGTTTAGACTCCATTTGGTATTGATTTCCTGCGATGTAAAAAACATGCAAAAACAGCAAGTGGCACCTGGCGCTATGTCAATAGGTTAGTACCCAAAAAATGACATAAAATGAATTTATTATTAAACATCCAAGAATGATAATATAACAGCATGGAACAATAAAAATTTATAGATATGTTAGAGACATGTCAGCATCCCCAAGCTTAATTCCTGCTAGTCCTCGAGTAGGTAAATGATAAGAACAGAATTTTTTATGTGGAATGCTGCCTAATATGTCTTCTCATATTCTTTTCTTTGTAGCATGGACATTTGGACTTTTATATGGTTCAAAACAATAGTCTAGTTTTGACATGATAACTCAAATACTCAAGCATACAACAAGCAACCATGTCTTTCAAAATATCAACACTAAAATAAGGTATCCCTAGCCCATCATGCTCAATCATTGATCCATTCATGAAACACACTTGCATATTAGCTACACTCAATGCTCAAGTACGATCATAGTGCCCCCTAGTTGTGCTTTTATAATAGAAGATGGAGACTCGAATTAAAAATAAAAATTTGCATAAAGTAAAAGAAAGGCCTTTTGCGTAGGGAAGTAGGGATTTGTACAGGTGCCAGAGTTCAAAGAAAAAACATAGAGATAAAAACATTTTCGGAGGTATACTTTTCCCACCAACGAAAACGACTTAGAGTTCCCCACACTTTCCATGCTAGATATATCATAGGCGGTTCCCAAACAGAAAATAAAGTTTATTCCTTTTTCCACCATACTTTCACTTTCCGTGGCTAGCCGTATCCACGGGTATCTTCCATACCAACACTTTCCAAGAAATTTATTATTTGACAACATAAATTAAAATCATTTTTTATTTCGGGGCTAGGCATCCCTAATGCCTTTTCCTTACTCTTGTGCAATGGCAAATGAATAAACACTCATCGTGAGAATAACACATGTAGAATGGAAAATATCAGCCACCCCTCACGGCCTTGCGAGCGGTACGAGCACACAAAAGAGAAATTTATTTTGAAAATTAGAGATGGCCCATAGAAATTTGCTTAGAACGTCAAAAGAATACCTCGTATAGGTAGATATAGTGGACTCATGTGGCAAAACTGGTTTAAAGGATTTTGGACGCACAAGTACTGATCATACTTAGTGCAAAATGAAGGCTAGCAAAAGATTGAGAAGCGACTGACCAAGAAATGAATAATATCACAAGTGAGCATGAATTAACACCGAATAATGCACCACAAGTAGGATGTAATTTCATTGCATAACAATTGACTTTCGTGCTTGCATAGGGAATGACAAACCTTAACACCAATATATTCTTACTAAAGCATAATTACTCCTCAACACGACTCACATAACACATCATAATATCTCAAAACTATTACAAGGAATCAATTTTATTTTGTCCAGTGATCTTCATGAAAGTTTTTATTATATCCTTCTTGGATATCTATCACTTTGGAACTAATTTTCATGTGTTGCTTTTGATAAGCTCAAACAAATATAAGTGAAAGTCATGAGCATAATATTTATTTTTCTCAAATTAATTTAAGCGAAGCAAGAGAGAATTTCTCAGAAAAATTACCAACTCTCAAATAAATCTAAGTTAAGTATGAGTGCATTTCTTCAAAAATAATAGAGCACACCGTGCTCAAAAAGATATAAGTGAAGCACTAGAGCAATTCCATAGCTCATAAAGATTTAAGTGTAGCATCGAGAGCAATTCTACTAAGTCATGGCATTATTTGGCTCTCTCAAATAGGTGTATCCATCAAGGAATCAAGACTTAAAAAAAGCAAAACAAACAAAGACTCATATCATACAAGACGCTCCAAGTAAAACTCATAGCATGTGATGAATAAAAATATAGCATCGAGTAAAATACTGATGATCGTTAGAAGAAAGAGGGGATGCCACTCGAGGCATCCCCAAGCTTAGTTGCTTGCTTCTCTTCGGATAGTAGCTTGGGATGCCATGGGCATCCCCAAATTAGGCTCTTCTTACTCCTTATTCCTTCATCCATCGTAACATCACCCAAAACTTGAAAACTTCAATCACACAAAACTCAACAAAACCTTCGTGAGATCTGTTAGTATAAGAAAAAAATCACTAATAAAAGTATTGTAGAAAATCAATTCATATTTTATTCTTGCATTATATCTACGGTATTCCAACTTTTATATGGCAAAAACAAGCAAACAACACAAAGAAAACAGAATGTGTCAAAAACAGAACAGTCTGTAGCAATCTGGATATTTGGAATACTTTTTTAACTCCAAAAATTTTGAAAAATTAGGAAGACCTGAGAAACTTATATATTAATCTTCTTCAAAAAGAATTGGTATTTTATCAGGCTTCTGTTAAAAATGAGAATAATTTTCATGGGCGAAAAAGTTTCAGTTTTTCAGCAAGATCACCCAAGAAGATCCTAAAGGCTTTACTTGGCACAAGCACTAACTAAAACACAAAAAACACAATCATAAAAGTAGCATAACTGTGCAAACACTCAAGAATAGAAAGCAAAAGGCAAAAATAAATAAATTTTATTCATTGGGTTGCCTCCCAACAAGCACAAAAAACACAATCATAAAAGTAGCATAATCGTGTCATCTTTCTCCTTAATTCCCTTAGAGATGTTTTTGTCATGGGGTTTTGTAAAAACAACATAAAACATATTATCCATAGAAACTTTAGCATTATTAAGTTGCTCATCATCAGAACCCCTTTGATTTCCAGCAACAATCCAAGAGTAATGTTGATTAACACTATTGAAAACTTGTTGGATTACATCTAGAATGGGGACTTCCCTTTTAAGATTCTCATCAAAGATTTTATTATCCCCAAGCAATTTTCTTAACGCATATTCCCTATTGTCAAGAATTTCATCTATCACGGGCTTTTCACGAATCATACCATAAAAATCAAAGATTTCCCTAGCTTCACGTATTATGTAGTCAAATTCATTCATAAGAACAAGAGTGGCCAACTTTTTGGATTTAGCATTCATTTAACGGGAAGCTCAAAAAACAATATTTGCAAGATGTGATGAGTACGGGTAAATTTACTTTCAAGTTTCACATATAGTGCTGAAATAGCATCCGAATAAGGTCTAGTATTTCTAAGTATAGGAGCATCATCAAGACTTAGATTTCCAACACAATTGAAAAATTCTTGGATACGTTCTTTTCCCATAACATTCCCTTGCCCCAAGATAGAAGTTTTAGCATCCAGATTGCCCGTACGTCCAATCTTATGAGTTAGGCCATCATCTATTGTTGCCATACTGTAACGCCCGGATAATCATGCAACAGTAATCTCACATGAATGATGACACGTCACCTCTGTCACTGTAGTTAATCTCGGGTTAATTCAAAACCGTTTCAAATTTCAATCCTAAATAAGTCAAACGACAAAAGTTTTCAAATATTAAAAAAAATGTTCGGGCTATGTCAATTATTGCATCGGTAATTATGGTGAAGTAAACACATTTTTATAAAATGCCTAAATACTTTTAAATGAATTAAAACAGAAAACAAATAATAAAAGAAAATACAAAAGGGAAAACCAAACAGAAAACAAAAAAAGGAGAAAACCCTCCCCCCCCACTGGGCTTCGGCCCAGCAGGCCGGCCCATTCGGCCACCGGCCCAACCGGCCACCACCCCCGCCTCCCATATCCCCCCCACGACCAAACCCTAACCCCCCCCGTCGCCCCACTAATCCCACTCGCCCCCATTCCCTCTCCGTCGCCCCCCTCTGCCTGATACCGATCTGGATCAGGAGGGGCCGCATCGAAGTCGCCGCCACCCAACGCCGGCGCCCGCCGCTCGCAGTCATCGTCGTCACCTCACCGACGACGCCTCCTCGCCTCTTCATCCTTCCCCGCGACCGGCCACCACGTCGCCGTACCACCTCCCCGTCTTCGCCAGATCTTCCTTGTCGGACCTCCCTGAGCTCCGTCGAGCCCCGCCGAAATCCCCTCGGCCACCGTGAGCATCGCCCTCTCCTCTCCCCACCGCCCGCTCTGTCATGTTGAGGCCGTTCCAGCGCCGGCCGCCATGGCCGGAGCTCACTCCGCTGTCCTCACCAAGCCCCGTCCCGCGCTCACCACATCGACGCCGCGCCCGAGCTGCGCCCACAGTCGCGCCAGCGACCAGCGCTCACCGCGCCCCGGTCCCTCCCTTCCCTTCTCTGTCGCCGGCGTCGTTCCCCCGCCGCGCCCAGCACGTGCGGGGCCGCGCTCCCGCGCGCCCTCGTCCACCACTGCCTGGCCACGCCCGGCGCCCTACCCCGCCTCCTGGCTGCGCCCGTGCCTCGTCCTGGCCGTCTGGCTCGGCAAGCCACTCCCCCTCTGGCCCGCGGCCCCACTCCGGCGCCGCCCTGCTGCTCTCCCGCCGGCGTCCCCCTCCGGTGACCGTCCGGCCCCGCTGGCCTCGTCCCGCCCTACGGGCGGGTGCTCACTTGGGCGCCAGCGCCCCTGCGCCCGCACGCCCGTTTGCCCGATTGGCCTCTGGGTCACTTCCAAACGGGGCCCACCAGCCCCACAGGACGTTTAAAAAAAGGAAGGAATAAAAAAACAACAATAATAAAAATAATAATAAATTAATTAGTTAATTAGTTAATTAATTAACTTAATCAATTTTGATTAATTAAACTAATCAATTAACTAAACTAATTAAACTGTTAGTTAATTAATTAATCAGCCAATGACAGCGGGGCCCACCCCCTAATTAATCCTGATTAGGTTAATTAAAATGCCTAATTAAAATGTGTCATCGACTGCTGGGACCCATCGTCAGCTTGACCACCAACTCGACTGATCACGACGCCAAGATGACCTCATGCCGATGTCAATAATCCATTTTCAAATTAATTTAAATAATTAATTAAATTCCGTAAATTAATAAAATCTTTAGAAAATCATAACTTTTAATCAGAATCGGATTAAATTATTTTCAACATGAAAGTTGCTCGTAACGATTTAGACGAACCCGGATACGCAGCCCGTTCGTCCGCCACGCACCCCTAACTTATCAAACTCGCAACTTTCCCCCTCCGTCTCCTTTGCCCGAAAACGCGAAACACTTGGGATGCTTTCCCGGATGTATCCCCCCTTCACCGGTATCACCTCATACCGCGTTAGGGCACCTCTAGCACCGATACTTGTCATGTCATGCATCGCTATGCATCTGCTTGCTTAAATATTTATTGTTTCTTCCCACTGTTCTCTCGCTAGACACCGAGACCGACGCCGCTGCTACCCAGTACGACTACGGAGTTGACGACCCCTCTCTCTTTCCAGAGCAACTAGGCAAGCCCCCTTGATCACCGGATATCGCCTATTCTTCTCTATATCGCTTGCATTAGAGTAGTGTAGCATGTTACCGCTTTCATTAATCCTATACTACTGCATAGCCTGTCCTTGCTACTCTGCTGTTGTTACCTTTACTCGCTATCCTCGCTTTCAAGATAGGATGCTAGTGTTCCATCGGTGGCCCTACACTCTTGTCCGTCTGCCATGCTATACTACTAGGATGTGATCACTTCGGGAGGTGATCACGAGCATATACTATATACTTTACACTATTACATTACCTGTGATACTGTTTGGAGATGGGGGTTGAAAGGACAGGTGGCTCCATCCCGGTAGAGGTGGGCCTGGGTTCCCGATGGCCCCCGACTGTTACTTGTGGCGGAGCGGCAGGGCAGATTGAGACCACCTAGGAGAGAGGTGGGCCTGGCCCTGGTCGGCGTTCGCGGATACTTAACACGCTTAACGAGATCTTGGTATTTGATCTGAGTCTGGCCATTTGGTCTATACGCACTAACCAACTACGTGGGAAAGATATGGGCACTCGGCGTCGTGGTATTAGCCGAAGCCTTCGTGACGTCAGCGACTGAGCGGCGCACGCCGGTTTGGAACGTAAGCCTGCTCTTGTATTAATGGGGCTAGTTCTGCTTCCGGCCGCCCACGCAACGTGCGGGTGTGCTAAGAAGCGATGGGCCTGCACTGTGCGCTTAGGTTTAGACCGGCGTCTTGATCTCTCTATTGTGCCTAGGCGGGGCTGCGGCGTGTTGATCTTCCGCGGCGGGCATGACCCAGAAAGTGTGTCCGCCAAATGGGATCAAGCGTGTTGGGTTATGTGGTGCACCCTTGCGGTGAAGTTAATCTATTCGAATAGCCGTGATCTTGATGTAATCGACTTGGAGTTGTACCTTGACCTTATGACAACTAGAACTGGATACTTAATAAAACACACCCTTCCAAGTGCGAGATACAACCCGGTGGTCGCTCTCTAACAGGCTACGAGGAGAGGATCGCCGGGTAGGATTATGCTATGCGGTGCTACTTGGAGGACTTCACCTACTCTCTTCTACGTCTTTGCAAGACGGAGGCTGCCCAAGCGTAGTCTTCGACGAGATTAGCTATCCCCTCTTATTCTCGGCATTACGTAGTTCGCACCACCGATATGGCCCTTTACACATATATCCATGCATATGTAGTGTAGCTCCTTGCTTGCGAGTACTTTGGATGAGTACTCACGGTTGCCTTGTCCCCCCTTTTCCCCCATTCTTTACCCGATTGCTGCGACCAGGCGATGGAGCCCAGGAGCCAGACGCCACCATCGACGACGACTCCTACTATGCTGGAGGTGCCTACTACTACATGCAGCCCGCTGACGACAACCAGGAGTAGTTAGGAAGATCCCAGGCAGGAGGCTTGCGCCTCTTTCGATCTGTATCCCAGTATATGCTAGCCATCTTATGGCAACTTGTTTAACTTATGTCTGTACTCAGATATTGTTGATTCCGCTGACTCTTGTGTTTTTGAGCTTTTGTATTCGAGCCCTTGAGGCCCCTGGCTTGTAATATAAAGCTTGTATTATTTTAATTTGTGTCTAGAGTTGTGTTGTGATATCTCCCCGTGAGTCCTTGATCTTGATCGTACACATTTGCGTTCATGATTAGTGTATGATTGAATGGAGGGCGTCACAAGTTGGTATCAGAGCCGACTGCCTATAGGAATCCCCCTTCCAACTCCTTGGCCGAAGTCGAGTCTAGACTTTACAAAACTTTTACTAACATGGCTGTGCCCATGGGCCCACGCCGCTATTGGGTGGTATTAGGATCTTTTACTCCTCGTCTATACTCTGGGACTCTGATCTCTCTTCTATTCGGGTTTAATGAATTTAGTAAAATCTAACTTTAGGATCTCGTTACTACTTCCTCCCGGAGAACCCCTCACTCCAGATGATTACTCCGTGAAACAGAAGAATTGGAAGATACTCTCCGATATTCTCTCAAGACCTTCTGCCTGTCGCTTTTTACAATTCCCTACCACCGAAACATCCCTATGGATAAATACTTACACCTGTCGTTCTTACTTTTATTCCCAGTTGATCTTGTTATTACAAGATACCTCGAAATTCTCTCTAATGCTCCGAGAATACTTTGTGCCTACCACCTTGCAGTTCCTTGCTACATGAATACCCCTACGGATAATTTCTCGCACTTACCGAGTATCCTCTCATCCCCAGTTGATTCATGTATGTCACCAATCCTCGAAATATCATTCGATCTTCCGAAAATCTTGAGCATCCTATTGCTCTTGAAATTCTTGATTGCTTGCATTATGGTTAATCCCATAAAGTCTAGTAATCTTGATGACATCCATTGTCATTGTCATTTTGAGTCCGTTGATTCGATTTGTTGCGAATGCTCGCAATCCTCAAACAGATCCTAGAATTCATCCTTCCGGCTCAGACGTCGTTTTAATCATGAGCTGGTTCTCGCCAATTAAATTGTCGTCGATTTTGCCCCTAAGTCTATTGAACTTATCCATCCTTGATCAGAGCGTCTGCTTCTGATCATTCGCTTTGTAAATCATAACTCCTTAGAAATTGAGCTCTAAGTTATTCAGTTGTTTCTATAATCCAATGTCTTTGCCTTGATTCTTCCTTAGCTTGTGTGTCGATACTCACCCCAGATCCTTTGCTGGATTTTGTCCGACAATGTCCTTCATATTCAATAACCTTCAGCCTTTCCTAGGATATATACCGCCTTTGGTAAATTGTATCCTCTGCTTTGTCAACCATGCTCTGCTATCGAGCTGGTGTTATTTACTCCTGAAGTTTGTGGTATATGTTCCTAAGAGGCCCCGATGGGTTGGACATATGCCTTCTCTAAACTGTGTGAACCCGGAAACTACTATGGGTCATACTCTACTAGTGTTATGTCAGATAAAATTTCAACACACAATTTCGTTGAAGGCGAGAAGTGAATGAAAGGTTATGCATTAAAGAAGTGGGAGTCGACCTTGAACTTTTTGTTCATGCCCATGGACACGATGTAGATCCTATCATAGAAGCTTCTTGTAATAATAACTATTTCCTTGATATGAAATCATCTGGTATCTATGTATTGATCATTTGCAGTCGTGGTCCCGACCACATTTTCTCCTTGATTCAATTTCTCGGACAAGTTAAAGTACTTGCCTTTTTCAGATCAATACGCCTGCCCAACCTCTATTTTGACCTTCCTCGAGTATTAACCTTTGGTATCTCGAGAACTATGTTGCTTCCTGCGAGTCTTCATCTAGTATTGCTTTTCACCGATCTCGGATCCCCCCAGGGTCTGAGTTATTAGTCACTCGAGAACACCGATAAGTGAATCAATTCCACACTCCGATTCAATAAATCTACGTAATTCTTGTTGCCTACGAGTTTAATAATCCTTCAAGTCATTCCTAGCCTTATCGGCTATATCATTATCGTGCAAACTTCTAACTGTGCTACCTGGTCCTTCTTCCCGGAGCACAAAATTTTCGACGATGAGCTAAGCTTACGTCGATCTTCCTTGTCATATCAGTTCTCCTTGAACAACAATCCTGATTTCAAGTTTGTGTCCTACCCATGGTTCCAATAACCTTCCGCTACCTCATTCCTTTGACTTAATGTCGTTGCTGATTGATCACATCTTCATAAAATCTCTCGACAAATGTGTCATGATCATCATCAACCTTATGAGCTCTTCCAGTATATCAACTGAGTTCATGATGAGAAATACCATCCTTGCCCTTGATGATCTGTGTTATCATCGACCACTTTATTGCCTTCCCACCAACACAAGCTTGTTCGTGTTTGGTGATATACCTTGAGTTCCTCGCTATCCAGTAATTGTCCTTCTTTACCTTGGAACATTAACATCTCTTATGTCCTCAATGTTGTGAGAATTTCAGCACCTCTGGAGAATTCTTGATACAAGTGATACTTATCACCATCACCATTCTTTTCCTGGTCACCGTGTTATTTCTAACCACCCACAAATGGACTGTGATGTGTAATTCAAAACTTCTAGAAACCCTATTGCTTTGAAGTTAATGGTCGGCCGTTCATTCTTAGACTATTGATTGTTGAATCACCATTCAGACGTTGGTTGTGCAACCCAGCCCAAATTTTGGGTGACCTTTCAACCAATGTTTAAATTGTGTATGTTTCCCTCGAGCATACATCATTATACCATTTGATCTGACTAATGTTATCTCCTTGTTCACTTAATTGCGGAAACCCATGTTTTGGAAGTCTCGATGAATTGTCGCTGAGTTCATCGGCTACCTCCTTACCCCTTCATTGGTTTAATGATGAGCTTTTGTTTCGAAACTCGCTTCCGTAGTAAATTTCCCGAGAATCTTACAATGTCATCTCGTCAATTTGTATTGCACCTTTTCCTCTTAGGCATCCTGAGTCTGAGGTATTTTGACACCAATCAGATCTGAATCTCGGTTAGATATGATGGTTGGGACATATTTCCAAGAGTTATAACATTGGTCGTTATATGACCCGGTAAGGTGGTGTCATGCCTAGTACACCTGGCCGGAGGCCCTATTGTTATAAATTCCTTTTCAGCAAGGTTATCCATTCTTCCATGAGGAAATTGTAAGACTTATTCTATAAGTTGTTCCTGATGAATCCTTCGTGTATCCAAAGTACGACCTTTGCTTGAAGACCATGTCAATGCTATCTCGAAACATGTCTATGGTACTCCGATTTTCAACAAGAACATTTGAAGCCCAATGCTACATGTTTCCTGCTCAATTATCCAAACACCCCTGTTTGGGTAATGTCATGAAAATTCTTCCCCTTACCTGAAGAGTTTACTACATTATATCCTGTCATGGATATCATGCTCTGCTCGTCCTTCTGAAGGATATACCTTTGAAATATGTGTTTAAACACATTTTCCTTTCCATTTTTCTGTTTAATCTGATAATCATATTTTTCTTTCCATTTGTTGGGTTAACGTTTCTTGAGATCTATATGATCTAAGCAGTAATATTCTCCTGCTTAGGTAAACACCTTGGTTTACAACTCTGTCAGTGTGACCTTGTTACTATTGCTGACGACATCCTGGTAACCCCCGATGGATGAGAACTTTGCCTATTGGTCCGCCTTGTTCAACGAAAGGTGAAAATGGTTCTCTTCGTCCCTCGCCCTTGGTACCAACGTTGTTGCCAACATAACTATGAGGCTTTCCTCTGCCATGCCTTGCTACCATGACCGTGCAATATGTTGGCGTCCTTGCTACTTTTGAACCACATGCTGGGCCCATAACCCACAGCCCACAGATCGAAACCTGACTCTCCTGCACCCACTGTTCCCAAGGTTGTTCCTCACGTGTGGCCTCGTATGTAATTCACGAGCCATCTTCTGAGGGATCATCAAATCTGTTGCCGGACGCAATACTTATTCCCGTTGCTCTGAACCCCTTTCGCACTCTGCTTCAGGCAATGAACGATTGCCTATACGCTTGAAAGTTCTTATTGCACCGTCTTACTTTGCTCTCGATGTGTGTCATTTGTTCAACTCGAGAGATACTCATATGTTCATTCTTGGGATACCCCCGGATGAATTCCCCTTATAACATCCTATCATTGTAGAGCTGCCCCATACCTATTCGTAAGTACGATGGAGTTCCCCAAAGAAAGGACGACAACTTCATCATGATGCTCTGGAATAAAGAATTGAGGACATCAACGAAAGGGATTAACTTCTTCGAGAAAGATCCGTTAGAATATCCTAACCAGAACTTTTCCCCTTACTCCCCTCTTAAATCTCAGGACGAGATTTCTTGTAGTGGAGGAGCTTTGTAACGCCCGGATAATCATGCAACAGTAATCTCACGTGAATGATGACACGTCACCTCTGTCACTGTACTTAATCTCAAGTTAATTCAAAACCGTTTCAAATTTAAATCCTAAATAAGTCAAACGACAAAAGTTTTCAAATATTAAAATAAAAATGTTCGGGCTATGTCAATTATTGCATCAGTAATTAT
This sequence comes from Aegilops bicornis, assembly GCA_021605145.1. Classification (NCBI taxonomy): domain Eukaryota; kingdom Viridiplantae; phylum Streptophyta; class Magnoliopsida; order Poales; family Poaceae; genus Aegilops; species Aegilops bicornis. Next base: position 305,679,000 of record CM038671.1, on the reverse strand, counting down.
GGTGAAGTAAACACATTTGTATAAAATTCCTAAATACTTTTAAATGAATTAAAACAGAAAAAAAATAATAAAAGAAAATACAAAAGGGAAAACCAAACAGAAAACAAAAAAGGAGAAAAACCTCCCCCCCACTAGGCTTCGGCCCAGCAGGTCGGCCCATTCAGCCACCGGCCCAACCGGCCACCACCCCCGCCTCCCTTATCCCCCCCCCACGACCAAACCCTAACCCACTCCGTCGCCCCACTACTCCCACTCGCCCCCATTCCCTCTCCCTCGCCCCCCTCTGCCTGATCCCGATCTGGATCGGGAGGGGCCGCACTGACGTCGCCGCCACCCAACGCCGGCGCCCGCCGCTCGCAGTCATCGTCGTCACCTCACTGGCGACGCCTCCTCGCCTCTTCATCCTCCCCCGCGACCGGCCACCACGTCGCCGTACCACCTCCCCGTCTTGGCTGGATTTTCCTCGTCGGACCTCCCCGAACTCCATCGAGCCCGCTGCCCGTAATCCCTACGGCCACCGTGAGCATCGCCCCTCTCCTCTCCCCCTGCTTTGCTCTGTCGCCGTTGAGGCCGTTCCCGCGCCCGACCGCCATGGCCGGAGCTCACTCCGCACTCGTCCTCACCCGAAGCCCCGTCCCCGCGCTCACCACATCGGCCGCGCGGCCACTCGCCCTGATCGCTTCGCGATCAAGCGCTCATTGCGCCCCGGTCCCTCCCTTCCATTCTCTATCGTCGGCGTCGTTCCCTCACCGCGCCCAGCACGTGTGTGGCCGCGCTCCCGCGCGCCCTCGTCCACCACTGCCTGGCCACGCCCGGCGCCCTACCCGCCTCTGGCTGCGCCCGTGCCTCGTCTGGCCGTGTGGCTTGGCAAGCCACTCCCCTCGCCCGCGGCCCCACTCGCGCCGCCTGCTGCTCTTCATGGCGTCCCCCTCCGGTGACCGTCTGCCCACTTGTCTTTACCCCTAAGTGGTGCTCACTTACGCCAGCGCCCTGCGCCAAGACGCCTTTTACCCGATTGGCCTCTCGGTCACTTCCAAACGGGGCCCACCAGCACCACAGGACGTTTAAAAAAAGGAAGGAATAAAAAAACAATAATAAAAATAATAATAAATTAATTAGTTAATTAACTTAATCAATTTTGATTAATTAAACTAATCAATTAACTAAACTAATTAAACTGTTAGTCAATTAATTAATCAGCCAATGATAGCGGGGCCCACCCCCTAATTAATCCTGATTAGGTTAATTAAAATGCCAAATTAAAACGTGTCATTAACCAGTGGGACCCACTGGTCAGGTTGACCAGTCAACTTTGTTGACTGCTGATGTCAGCATGACCTCATGCTGATGTCAATAATCCATTTTTCGAATTAATTTAAATAATTAATTAAATTCCAAAAACTAATAAAATCTTTAGAAATTCATAACTTTTAATCCGTAACTCGGATTAAATTATTTTCAACATGAAAGTTGCTCAGAACGATGAGACGAACCCGGAAAAGCAGCCCGTTCGTCCGCCATGCACCCCTAACTTATCAAACTCGCAACTTTCCCCCTCCGGCTCCTTTGCCTGAAAACGCGAATCACCGGGGACACTTTCCCGGATGTTTCCCCCCTTCACCGGTATCAGCTCATCCCGCGTTAGGGCACCTCTAGCACCGATACTTGTCATGTCATGTATCGCTATGCATCTGCTTGCTTAAATATTTATTCTTTCTTCCCCCTCTTCTCTCGCTAGACACCGAGACCGACGCCGCTGCTACCCAGTACGACTACGGAGTTGGCGACCTCTCTCTTGCCGAGCAACCAGGCCAAGCCCCTTGATCACCGGATATCGCCTATTCTTCTCTATACTGCTTGCATTAGAGTAGTGTAGCATGTTACTGCTTTCGCTAATCCTATACTACTGCATAGCTCGTCCTTGCTACTATCATTGTTGTTACCTTTACCGCTATCCCATCGCTCAGTATAGGATGCTAGTGTTCCATCAGTGGCCCTACACTCGTGTCCGTCTGCCATGCTATACTACTGGGCTGTGATCACTTCGGGAGGTGATCACGGGCATATACTATATACTTTACACTCTTACATTACCGGTGATACCGTTCGGAGATGGGGGCTGAAAGGACAGGTGGCTCCATCCCGATAGAGGTGGGCATGGGTTCCCAACGGCCCCCGACTGTTACTTGTGGCGGAGCGACAGGGCAGGTTGAGACCACCTAGGAGAGAGGTGGGCCTGGCCCTGGTCGGCGTCATGGATACTTAACACGCTTAACGAGATCTTGGTATTTGATCCGAGTCCGCCATTTGGTCTATACGCACTAACCAACTACGTGGGAAAGATATGGGCACTCGGCGTCGTGGTATCACCAAGCCTTCGTGGACGTCGGCTGATCAGCGGCCTACCGGTTTGGAACGTAAGCCTGCTCTTGTATTAAGGGGGCTAGTTACGCTTCCGCCACCCACGCAACATGCATGTGTGCTAAGGGCGATGGGCCTGCACCCTGTCGCTTAGGTTTAGACCGCGTAACCTCTCTATTGTGCCTAGGTGGGGCTGCGACGTGTTGATCTTACGCGGCGGGCATGACCCAGAAAGTGTGTCCGCCAAATGGGATCAAGCGTGTTGGGTTATGTGGTGCACCTGCAGTGAAGTTAATCTATTCGAATAGCCGTGATCTTCTGTAATGTGACGACTTGGAGTTGTACCTTGAGCTTATGACAACTAGAACCGGATACTTAATAAAACACACCCTTCCAAGTGCCAGATACAACCCGGTGGTCGCTCTCTAACAGGGCTACGAGGAGAGGATCGTCGGGTAGGATTATGCTATGCGATGCTACTTGGAGGACTTCAGTCTACTCTCTTCTACATGCTGCAAGACGGAGGCTGCCAGAAGCGTAGTCTTCGACAGGATTAGCTATCCCCCTCTTATTCTGGCATTCTGCAGTTCAGACCACCGATATGGCCCTTTACACATATATCCATGCATATGTAGTGTAGCTCCTTGCTTGCGAGTACTTTGGATGAGTACTCACGGTTGCCTTGTTCCCCCTTTTCCCCCTTTCTTTACCCGATTGCTGCGACCAGGCGATGGAGCCCAGGAGCCATACGCCACCATCGACGACGACTCCTACTACGCTGGAGGTGCCTACTACTACATGCAGCCCGCTGACGATGACCATGAGTAGTTAGGAAGATCCCAGGCAGGAGGCCTGCGCCTCTTTCGATCTGTATCCCAGTTTGTGCTAGCCATCTTATGGCAACTTGTTTAACTTATGTCTGTACTCAGATATTGTTGCTTCCGCTGACTCTTGTGTTTTCGAGCTTTTGTATTCGAGCCCTTGAGGCCCCTGGCTTGTAATATAAAGCTTGTATTATTTTAATTTGTGTCTAGAGTTGTGTTGTGATATCTTCCCGTGAGTCCTTGATCTTGATCGTACACATTTGCGTGCATGATTAGTGTATGATTGAATCGAGGGCGTCACACATACCGAAATCACTCATTATTGCAAGTAAAGTATTGATCTGACAAGAAAACGGCGAACGAAAAAGAGGGCGAATAAAACGGCATTTTTTGTGTGGAGCCTACTCAGATCAGAACAAAACTTTTGGATTCTCTTTCGCCTATCGGCCGGCTTTAAACAACCTTCACATTTCCTGCTGAGATCCCAAGTCTCCAAGAAAACATCTTCCATAATTTCTTTTTTGTTCAATTCTGGACAAAAAAGAAAAGGAAAAAAGGAATTTATAGGGACAGTGTTACCCCCTATATCCCCTAGTTTATATTGTAAGTGGGGGAGAGGAAAACGAGAGGCAAATGGCAAATAATGTAAATTGAGAGGAGATGAGATTTGTGATTAGGAACTTGGTAGATGTTGATGATGTCTCCCCGAATACGGCGCCAGAAATTGGCGCGTGGATGGGAGACTATCTTGACGTGATCCTCCCTGGCAACGGCGCCAGAAATTCCTTTTGATGTCTGCTAGAACTACGTTGGTATTTCCCAAAAGAGGAAGGGATGATGCAGCATAGCGACAGTAGGTATTTCCCTCAGTGATGAGACCAAGGTTATCGAACCAGTAGGATAACCAAGCAACACTATGTAAACAACATCTGCACACAAATAACAAATACTCGCAACCCGACGTGTTAAAGGGGTTGTCAATCCCTTTCTGGTAACGGCTCGAGAAATTGGAAAACAGACGTGAGAGAGTTGTAAATATTGATAGATCGAACGCCAAATAAAATAAAGTGCAGCAATATATTTTTGTATTTTTAGTTTAACAAATCTGGAAATAAAAGCAAAGGAAAATAGATCGCAAAGGCAAATATATTAAAGAAGAGACCCAGGGGCCGTAGTTTTCACTAGTGGCTTCTCTCGAGAAAATAGAAAATGGTGGGTAAACAAATTACTGTTGGGCAATTGATAGATCTTCAAATAATCATGACGATATCCAGGCAATGATCATTATATAGGCATCACTTCCAAGATTAGTAGACCGACTCCTGCCTGCATCTACTACTATTACTCCACACATCGACCGCTATCCAGCATGCATCTAGTGTATTAAGTTCATGGAGAAACAGAGTAATGCAATAAGAACGATGACATGATGTAGACAAGACATATTTATGTGGAAATAGACCCCATCTTGTTATCCTTAATGGCAACGATACATACGTGTTGGTTCCCCTTCCGTCACAAGGATCAAGCACCGTAAGATCAAACCCATCACAAAGAACCTCTTCCCATTGCAATATAAATAGATCAAGTAGGCCAAACAAACCCAAATGTCGGAGAATAAATACGAGGCTATAAGCAATCATGCATATAAGAGATCAAAGAAGACTCTAATAACTTTCATGGAGAAAAAGATACATCTGATCATAAATTCAAAGTTCATCTGATCCCAACAAACACACCACAAAAATAGTTACATCATATGGATCTCCAAGAGACCATTGTATTGAGAATCAAATGAGAGAGAGGAAGCCATCTAGCTACTAACTACGGACCAGTAGATCTATAAAGAACTACTCACGCATCATCGGAGAGGCACCAATGGACATGATGCACCCCTCCGTGATGGTGTCTAGATTGGATCTGGTGTTTGTGGAACTTGCGGCGGCTGGAATTGATTTTCGTAGACTCCCCTTGGGTTTTTGGAATATTGGGGTATTTATAAAGTAAAGAGGTGGTCCGGGGGGCACCCGAGGTGGGCACAACCCACCAGGGCGCGCCTGGGCCTCCAGGCACGCCCTGGTGGGTTGTGCTCCCCTAGGAGCACCCCCCTGGCGCTTCTCCGGCCTACTGGATGTCTTTTGGTCCAAAAATATCCACAAAACGTTTTGATGCATTTGGACTCCGGTTGGTATTGATTTCCTGCAATGTAAATAACATGCAAAAAATAGCAACTGGCATTTGGCACTATGTCAATAGGTTAGTACCAAAAAATGATATAAAATTATTATAAAACATCCAAGAATTATGATATAATAGCATGGAACAATCAATAATTATAGATACGTTGGAGACAGATCAGCAACCAACCTTGTGCAATGCAAGCGATACACGTGGCAGAAGCACTTGGAGCGGGAAAGTTAATGGGGTGGCAGTTACCGCCCCATGAATGTGGGACATGGGTACTCCGCAGATCATGGCTGTAACACCGACGATGCGACTATATCTCCCACGTGTCGGGGCATGACTTGGAGGCATAACCGCATGGTGGTTTTGTTGGTTTTGTCGCAAGAAGGGTCATCTTCACAAAATCCCGTGTAATGAACAAGAATGGGATAAAGAGTTGGCTTACAATCGCTACTTCACACAATACATAAATTAAACATACATCATTCAGAGTACAATCAAGGTCCGACTATGAAACCAAAATGAAAGAAGACAACCCCAAATGCTAGATCCCCGATCGTCCCAACTAGGCTCCACTACTGATCGTCAGGGAATGAAACATAGTAACGACCACGTTCCTCGTCGAACTCCCACTTGAGCTCGGTTGCGTCACCTGCACTGGCATCGTTGGCACCTGCAAATGTTTTGGTAGAATATGTGAGTCACGAGGACTTAGCAATCTCACAATAAGACTATTTAAGACTATAGGAAGGATGGGGTCATGAGGTGGAGCTGCAGCAGCAATAAGCAAATATGGTGGCTAACATACGCAAATGAGAGCGAGAAGAGAAGCAACACACGGTCGAGAAGCTAGAAATGATCAAGAAGTGATCCTGAAGCTACTTACGTTCAAGCATAACACAAGACCGTGTTCACTTCCCGGACTCCGCCGAAAAGAGACCTTCACAGCTACACACGCGGTTGATGTATTTTAATTAACTCAAGTGTCAAGTTCTCTACGACCGGACATTAATAAATTCCCATCTGCCACATAACCACGGGCAAGGCTTTCGAAAGATAATACCCTGCAGGGGTGTCCCAACTTAGCTCATCATAAGATCTCATGGTCAACGAAGGATATTCCTTCTCCCGGGAAGGCCCGATCAGTCTCGGAATCCCGGTTACAAGACATTTCAACAATGGTAAAACAAGACAAGCAAAGCCGCCCGATGTGCCGAAAAATCCCGATAGGAGTCGCACGTATCACGTTCTCAGGGCACACCGGATAAGTCAAGCTACGAGTAAAACTAGGCCTCGAGTTTCCCCGAGGTGGCCCCGCAGGTTGCTCGGTTCGGACCAACGCTCGGAGGAGCACTAGCCCGTGGGGGGGGGGTTAAAATAAAGATGACCCTTGAGTCCGCGTAACCCAAAGGGAAAAGTCTTAGGTAGGCAAATGTAAAACCAAGGTTGGGCCTTGCTGGAGGAGTTTTATTCAAGGCGAATTGTCAAGGGGGTCCCATAAATCACCCAACTGTGTAAGGAACGCAAAATCAAGGAACATAACATCGGTATGACGGAAACTAGGGCGGCAAGAGTGGAACAAAACACCAGGCATAAGGCCGAGCCTTCCACCCTTTACCAAGTATATAGATGCATTAATTAAATAAGAGATATTGTGATATCCCAAAATATCCATGTTCCAACATGGAACCAACCTCATCTTCACACGCAACTAACAACGCTATAAGAGGGGCTGAGCAAAAGCGGTAACATAGCCAAACAACGGTTTGCTAGGAAAAGGTGGGTTAGAGGCTTGACATGGCAATATGGGAGGCATGATATAGCAAGTGGTAGGTATCGCGGCATAGCAAAAGAGCGAGCAACTAGCAAGCAAAGATATAAGTGATTTCGAGGGTATGATCATCTTGCCTGCAAAGTTCTCAGTGTTGTCGAAAGCTTGATCCACGTAAGCATTCTCAATAGGTTTCTCGTTCACGTACTCATCTCCCGGCTCTACCGAAAGCAAGAACAAAAGCAAGGAACAACTATAAACCACGATGCAATGCACAATCAACATGATGCAAAACATGGCATGATATGCGAGATGTGATATGTAATGCATATGCGTGCTCCAGAAGGAAAAGATGAATAAGGCATCGACTTGGCAAACCAAGTATGCCGCTGGAAAGATGAGATGATTTCGGTTGAAATCGATATATAGATCACCGAAATCGGATGCACGGTTTGCAAATGACAAACAAAACAAGGATGACACAATTCTGCGGTTAACAACACGATGCCACTTAGTATCAGCTTCACAGACTTAGTGAAAATACTATCGTGCCAGAAACAACATCAGGAAGCCATGTTTAGAGCAAGCAAACAACACTGTACAGGAACATAACATAGCAAAACAAGTCCTGTCGTGAATCTACTCAAAGCATGGAACAAAAGTCCCTTACTGACCATGAGCCAAAAAGGATAAGAAAATATAGTGGCACCCATGTAAACATAGCAAGTTTCGTTACAGATTTCAGACTTGGTAGAAAAACAGAGCATGGCATAAACAGCATCATGAAGGCATCTTCGCGAGCTCGATTCACTCACCACAAGGCATTGCATGATAAACTAAGCATACTACCAGCAAGATTACATGCTCAAGAAGCTAACCATGGCAAGGAAAACCTCATAGCATGTATGGATCAACTACAACAACCTTGGCAAAATTGACTAACATGTAAACAATCTGCCAGGAACATTTTATAGCAAAAGCAGAGCAAGATTGAGTGATCCTATTGCACTCCATAATTCCCAAAAAGGGCATAAATGGATAGAGCACCTCCATATGTCCAAAACATATTTACTGAACATACTCAAAAGAGGCAAGGATCTCACTGTAGCAACATGGATACATGGAAGAGAAATAACAGCAGAACAATGACAGCAAAATCCAAAGTCCCTGAAAACAGCAACATCACGGAGCCTAGTTTGCATGCTTGTGCTAGTCACCACATAGATCACAAAAATACATGGTAAGCACCTGTGTAAATATGGCATGGCATAGTCCAAAACACATGTAGAGCTCATGCCCATAAGATGCACACATCAAATGCAATAAAAATGACAAATCAACATAATCTGATAAGTTGCAGCAGTCAACATTTTATAGCACTCTTGCATCAAATATTAGGGAATCAACATTACCTCAAAAAACATGCCACAATGGAACAAAATGAAGAGCACAACCTGATGAACATTCCTATATATCGTACATGAAAAACGGAGCTACGGATGATGAGTTATGATCCGATGAACATGGCAATAAAATATTATAGAAAAATGACTTAGAAAAAAAACGGGGTCAACCTCAAACGGATCTAGGGTTCGTCGGGGCGCGCGAATCGAGGTTCACCGGAATGGTGCCGGAGGAGCCGCCGGAGAGGAGGGATACAGCAGGTCGGCGAGATCCGACCGCGCCCTTGCCGGATCCGGGCGGGGATGGGGTCGAGGTGGCGGCGGGCGAGGCGGCGGTGGCGAGCCGGCGGGCGGAGCCAGGCGGCGCCGGGCGGAGCGAAGCAGCGAGGCGACGGGTCCCGTCTTGCGGGCGGCGCTCTGTACGCAGCGCCGGGCGGATCGGGCCGGGAGGGCAGCGGTCGAGAGCTCTGCAGGCCGCGCGGTGGAGCCGCCGAAGCGTGGGCGCGGCGCCACGTGGCGCGGGCTGACTGGCTGCAGGCGGCTGCGCGATTTTTCCGGCCGAACCGGATGTGTCCGGCGGCGGAGAGGGAGCGGGGCTAGGGTTTCGGGATCCGGATTTGGAGGAGGGGTGCACATATTTATAGGTAGAGGGAGCTAGGAGACTCCCAAAGGATTGTAGTTTTCGCCCACACAATCGTGATCCGACGATGGAGGACATGGAAATGACTTAGATGGGTTATAGGGCTGTTTTGGAGAGGTGTTGAGCTGCAACACACATGAGGCTTTTGCGGTTACCCGGTTACCGTTGGAGTATCAAACGACCTCCAAATGGCACGAAACTTGACAGGCAGTCTACCGGTGGTGTACCAAGGCCGCTTGGCAAACCTCGGTCCATTCCAAGAATGTTTGACACCCGCTCACGAAAAGAGGCAAAAGGGGGCGCCGGGGAACATAGGAGTGCCGGATTGCAAAACGGGTAACGGGGCAAATGCTCGGATGCATGAGACGAACACGAATGCAAATGCGATGCACATGATGCCATGATATGAAATGCATGACATGAACAAAATGCAAAACAAAGACAAAACCCAACCATGGAGGGAATAACATAACAGATAGCCGAAAATGGCAAGAGTTGGAGTTACAAATATGGCAAGTTACATCCGGGGTGTTACAACACTCCACCACTACGAGAGGATCTCGTCCCGAGATCTAGGACTGAAAGAACTCCGGATATTCAGAACGGAGGTGGTCCTCGCGCTCCGAGGTGGCTTCTTGTTCGGAATGGTGTGACCACTTCTCTTGAAGGAATTTGATTGACTTGTTGCGAGTCTTGCGCTCAGTTTCTTCAAGAATAGCAACGGGATGCTCATGGTAAGACAAATCTTCTTGGAGATCAATCTCTTCAAAGTTGATAGTGCGCTCAGGAGTCTTGAAGAACTTGCGAAGCTGTGACACATGGAACACATCGTGCACGTTTGCAAAGTTGGAGGGAAGCTCAAGTTGATAGGCGAGGTCGCCTCTTTTGCTAATGATCTTGAAAGGATCCACGTATCTAGGGGCAAGCTTCCCTTTGATACCGAAGCGACGAGTGCCTTTCATTGGAGAGACGCGGAGGTAGACATGGTCTCCGATCTCGAAAGCCAAATCACGGTGCTTGCTATCATAGTAACTCTTCTGACGCGATTGCGCGTCTTTGAGATTTTCACGGATGACTTTACACATTTCTTCAGCCTCTGTGATCAAGTCGTTGCCAAGAAGTTGGCGTTCACCAGTCTCTGACCAATTTAGAGGAGTACGACACTTTCTGCCATAAAGAATCTCGAATGGGGCCTTGTCCGAACTCGCTTAGAAGCAGTTTTTGTAGGAGAACTCGGCATATGGAAGACAATGTTCCCAGTTCATACCGAAAGAGATGACACAAGCTCTGAGCATATCTCCAAGGATTTGATTGCCTTCTGGAAGGAGTCCCAGAATTTAGAGGTGAAGATGCTTCCACGATCTGAAGAAATCAATTGTGGAATACCGTGCAGGGAGACAATCCTAGAGGTGTAAAGCTCTGCCAACTGAGCTGCTGTGATAGATTCTTTGATTGGAAGGAAATGAGCCACTTTTGTAAGCTTGTCGATGACAACGAAAATAGCATCATTTCCATGCTTGGACTTTGGAAATCCAGTCACGAAGTCTATTTCAATATGATCAAACTTCCATTCTGGAATGGCAAGAGTTTGGAGAAGACCAGCTGGTCGTTGGTGTTCTGCTTTCACCCTTCTGCAGACGTCACATTCGTTCACGAATTTAGTGATTTCTTCATTCGAGTCCACCAAAACGACTGTTTGAGGTCATGGTACATCTTCGTACTTTCAGGATGAATGGAAATAAGAGAATTGTGCGCTTCATTCATTATGACCTTCCTTAGATCACCTTTGGGAACCACAATCCGGTCCTTGAAGAATAAAGTGTCTCTGTCATCAATGCGATAGCACTTTTATTTGGGAATGCCCTTGTCAATACCATGTTTCACCTTCTTCACCATGGTATCCAGGAGTTGTGCCTCACAAATTTGATCTTCCAAAGTAGGAGAGACTAGGAGGTTGGCAAGAAAGCCTTGAGGAACAACTTGAAGATTCAGCTTGCGGAAAGCTTCACAAAGATCTGGTTGGAAGGGCTTGAGGATTAAGCTGTTGCAATAAGTCTTCCTGCTCAAAGCATCTACAATGACGTTGCCCTTGCCTGGAGTATATTCAATACTCGGATTGTACTCTTGAATCATTTCGACCCATCGAGTTTGTCTGAGGTTGAGGTTGGGTTAAGTTAAGATGTACTTGAGACTCTTGTGATCTGTGAAGATGTCCACCTTCCTTCCCAACAAGAGATGTCTCCATGTTATTAATGCATGGACAACTACCGCCAAGTCAAGATCGTGAGTGGGGTAGTTCTTTTCTTTGGGCTTCAACTAACGAGAGGTATAGGCCACAACTTTATTCTCTTGCATTAACACATCACCGAGACCTTGAAGAGAAGTATCACAGAACACTTCGAATGACTTGGATTCGTCAGGAGGAGTCAAGACAGGAGCTGTAACAAGTTTCTCTTTGAGAGTGTTGAAAGCAACGTCACACTCAGGAGTCCAGACATACTTCACATGCTTCTGGAGGTGGTTGGAAAGAGGCTTTGCAATCTTAGAGAAATTCTCAATGAATCTTCGGCAATAGCTTGCAAGTCCAAGAAAAGCTGAAGTTGCTTGACATTCGAGGCGGTTCCCAATTCACAACTGCAGACACCTTCTCGGGATTAACAGCGATGCCCTTGGCAGAGATGATATGACCAAGGTAAAGAACTTCATCAAGCCAAAACTCACATTTGGAAAACTTCGCATAGAATTGATACTCTCTGAGCTTGTCAAGCACCAATCGCAAATGTTTGGCATGATCCTTCTTATTCTTGGAGAAGACCAAGATATCTTCGAGGTACACCAAGACGAAGTCATTGGTGTAGGTGTTGAAGATGAAGTTCATCATTCGAGAGAATGTTGGAGGAGCATTGACAAGGCCGAAAGACATGACAGTATATTCATAAGAACCAAAGCTTGTTCTAAATGCTGTCTTGGGAATTTCTTCTTCACGAATGTGAATCTGATGATAACCCATCTGAAGGTCAAGCTTGGAGAACACTTTAGCACCTTTGAGTTGCTTGAATAGCTCATTGATGTTGGGAAGTGGATACTTGTTCTTTATTGTCTTCTTGTTCAATGGACGGTAATCGACGCAAAGTCGGTCCGTGCCATCCTTCTTCTAGACAAAAAGAACTCCACAACCACAAGGAGATGAACTCGGCCTGATCAGACCCAGACGCTCTTGTTCATCGAGTTGTTTCTTCAATTCCTTCAACTACTTTGGCCCAAGCTTGTATGGACGCTTGCAAACGGGTTCAGTACCAGGCTCAAGATCAATAACGAACTCGACTGGCCAGTGAGGAGGCATACCCAGAAGCTCTTCTGGAAAGACATCTTGGTACTCACAAACGACTAGAATTTGAGAAATAGCATCCAACTCGCCCTTCTCATTGAGAGAAAACAACCGAATGGTATCATCACGCGCGGCATAGATAATCACATCCTCAGAAGAGTGTGTCAATTGAATCTCCCTGGCAGCACAATCAAGTTGAGCCTTGTGCTTAGAAAGCCAGTCCATCCCGAGAATGAGATCAATATCCGAGTCACCAAGGACAATTGGAGAAGACAGAAATTTATAGTTCCCGTCTTGATGGAAACATCCAGAGCCATAAAGCTTGCGTTCATGCATTTACCCGGAGAGACAACTGCTAACGGTCTAGGCAAACCTTGGAAAGACAACTCATGCTTCGATGCAAAAGGTCTTGAAATGAAAGAATGTGATGCACCAGTATCAGATAATAGTTTTGCGGGAAAATCATTAACTAAGAGATTACCCATTATCACATCAGAAGATTCCTCCGCTTGTGTTGCATTCATCATGTTCACCTTAGCAAACTTGGGATTATGCTTGACCACTGCATTGATGGAAGATCTCACAGGAGGAGGAGGCGGAAGGCGCCATTGGTTGAAGCACTTGTTCGCATAGTGACCTTTTTGCTGACACTTGTTGCAAGTCACCTCTGAGAGTGGACGATGATAAGGAGCATTAGACCTTGGAGCTTAATTCTGAGACTTGTTCTGATAGCCAAGGTTGGGTGGGTGGGAAGATCCATGGCCACCTTTGTTCTTCTGCTGGTAAGGCTGACGGAACGGAGGAGGAGGAGGAAACCAGAATTTATGTTGCTTAGATGCCACTAGTGAGGAAGAAGAAGACTGAACTGTGTCCCTGATTCTCTTCTTAGATGCCTCACACTTGTGCTGAGCAGCTTCTTGTTTCAGTGCCATGTTGTAGAATTGATCAAACTTAGTCGGCTCAACAAGAACGAGAGCTAACTGCAGATCTTCTCTAAGGCCACCTCTGAATTGATAGATCATACTCTTTTCATCAGGAACATCTTATTTAGCGAAGCGAGCAAGTTTCTGAAACTGGATGTTGTATTGGTACATAGACATGCTGCCTTGCTTGAGATTGTGGAACTCCTCACGCTTGTTCTCAACAACACTTCGTGGAATGTGGTGAGCTTTGAAGTCTCGGCAGAAATCATCCAAGGTAATCACACGACCTCCTCTGAAATCTTTGTATTGTTGATACCAATCAGCAGCTTGGTCCTTGAGTTGACAAGAAGCAAACTTGACAAAGTCCTCAGGCCTGACATTGCTACATTCAAGATGTTTGTTGATGTCCACGAGCCAATCATCGGCGTATGTGGCCTCGGCACAGTAGCTAAAAGACTTCGACTGATTTGCAAGGAACTGATTGAGGGTAGCGAAGTGAGGCTGATTGTTGCCTTGGCCTTGATTTCCTTGGTTGCCTTGCCCTTGGGTGCGTTCTTGCAAAAGTTGCAAAATCATCTGAGCAGTGGCGTTCGTGGATGCCATGACAGCTTGCCATGCCTCCAGAGGCGGAGGTGGAGGTGGAGGGTTCGCCTGACTCCCATCATTGCGTTCCGGATTCTGACGCGTTGGCGGAGCCATCCTGAAGAGGGTGACATCCGTTAGCATCTTGAAAGAGATATATTCAAGCTGAATCAAAGGATTGAAATTGCAACATATAGCCTTAACATTCGAACAAGAATGAACGAATGAATTCCAAAGTAAATCATCACACTTCCATAAGTTCAGAAGCCACTTAGAAAAGGTATGGAATCAACATTTGACTTCGAAGCAACTCGGATACCACAACTCAAAACAAAACAAAGGATTTGGCTCACAAAATAAGTCGGAAACAAACATATGATAGATCCCATATCGTATCATGTGTGTGTTGGAAAGATATCCTACGAGATACTTGAATTCCCACTTATAAACTCTCGAAACTTTCTGGTTATGCAATCAGGTGTTGGGGATACAGGGGAAGCATAATATCTCACCCAAACTAGCAAATCCTACATCCAGATGTATCCATCCTTCAACACATAACCAAGAAACCTTCAGAAATCGGTTACCTCAACCTTTGAAAAGCATCCGTTATACGAGTTATGGCAATACTCCCGAACTCCCACCCCAGTACTGGGTGGCGTCGAGGTTATCTCACAAACAACTGCATAAAAGAGATTTTCGATGTCGGCAAATCTCAGGTATTCCAGAACTGCAACGATAAAATTGTGACGACAACACCTCGGAGCTCAACTCCCTGGGACACTGCCACAACCCCTAAATGTCAGGATGCACCAAGAACAATGGTCTCGTCACAAAACCATCAGAACGATTCCAAGATACCCGCGTGATCCTAAATTTTTTTTAGTGAAATTTAAGGAGAGGAGAGTCAAAACTTCTACGCCAGGGGGCCTCACCAGAGTGACGAAGGGACTGGGGAGTAAAAAGAATCCTTCTCTCCGATATATATAATCCTAAGACTCAAAACATTTTTTAGACTCAACAACGCCAGCGATTCGATCAAGCAGTGGGCTCCTGAGTCAGGGATGGCTCTGATTACCAACTTGTAACACCCACGATGCGGCTATATCTCCCACGAGTCGGGGCACGACTTGGAGGCATAACCGCATGGTGGTTTTGTCGCAAGAAGGGTCATCTTCACACAATCCCGTGTAATGAACAAGAATGGGATAAAGAGTTGGCTTACAATCGCCACTTCACACAATACATAAATTAAACATACATCATTCAGAGTACAATCAAGGTCCGACTACGGAACCAAAATGAAAGAAGACAACCCCAAATGCTAGATCCCCGATCGTCCCAACTGGGCTCCACTACTGACCGTCAGGGAATGAAACATAGTAACGACCACGTTCCTCCTCGAACTCCCACTTGAGCTCTGTTGCGTCACCTGCACTGGCATCGTCGGCACCTGCAACTGTTTTGGTAGAATATGTGATTCACGAGGACTCAGCAATCTCACACCTGCGAGATCAAGACTATTTAAGCTTATAGGAAGGATGGGGTAATGAGGTGGAGCTGCAGCAGCACTAAGCAAATATGGTGGCCAACTGTAACACCCCGGATGTAACTTTCCATATTTGTAACTCCAACTCTTGCCATTTTCGGCATTGTGATATGATATTCCCTCCGTGGTTGGGTTTTTCTTCTTTTTTTGCATTTTGTCGATGTCATGCATTTCATATCATGTCATCATGTGCATCTCTTTTGCATACGTGTTCGTCTCATGATTCCGAGCATTTTCCCCGTTGTCCATTTTGCAATCCGGCACTCCTATGTCCCCCGGCGTCCCCTTTTACGTTTTTCCGTGAGCGGGTACAAACTTTCTCGGAATGGACCGAGGATTGTCAAGTGGCCTTGGTATACCACCGGCAGACCACCTGTCAAGTTTTGGGTCATTTGGAGCTCGTTTGGTACTCCAACGGTTAACCGCGCTCTCGCAAAAACCTCTTTTAAGTTGCAGCCCAACACACCCTCAAAACAGCCCAATAACCCATCTAAGTCACTTCCATGTCCATCGCCGTTCGATCACGATCGTGTGGGCGAAAACTACACCTCATTTGGACACTCCTAGCTCCCTCTACCTCTATATATAGACCCCTTCCCCGAAATTCCGGACGAAACCCTAGACGTTTTCCCCTCCGCCGCCATCGGACACGTTCGGCCGCAGCCGGACACGTCCGGGTCGCCCTAACCGCCACGTGTACGCCGCCACTCGCCCGCGCCCGCGTCGCCGGCAACCCGCCGAACCCGCCCGCCCGGCCCCATGGCTCTGTCCTCCTACCGCCGCCGCCTTCGCCGTCCCAGCGCCCGGGTCGCCTGCGCCCGCCGCGCCGCCCGCCGCCTCCGGTGGCGGATCCACCGCCGCCCGCCCGCCACCGCCTCGCCGCCCGCCGCCGCCCCGGCCGGCCGCCCCCGTCGGCCACCGGCCCCGTTGGCCTCTCCTCCTCCGGCCGGCTCCGCCCCGGCCCTCCTTCCTCCCTCCTCTGGCGAGGTTCCGCCGTCCTCGATCCGCGCGCCCGCCGGATCCAGATCCACCCCGCGGTTGACTTCCCCCCGAGCCCCGATTTCCTCTAAGTTTTTATTCTGTCAGTAATTTGTTGCATTTTCATCAAGCTATAAGTCTGCACCTGTGGCTCCGTTTGGGGCGTATAGCATACCGGTGTGTTCGACTCGAAGCGTAGATCATTTCTTCTCATAGCATCATTTTAATTTGAGCTCATCTTGATGCTCGAAATGCTGTTAGAAGAGGGATATGTGATGTTAGTTTCTGCTTCTTAACAGAACATGCACTTCTGTCATTTTTGCCATGATTGATGTGTGCACCCTATGATCCTGAGTCCTACATGTGTATTGTAATATGTCATGCCATCTTTCCAGGGGTGTATGCCATGTATTTTTGTGATCTCTGTGGTGACTAGCACAAGCATGCAAACTGGGCTTCATGATGTTGCTGATTTCAGCTCCTGTTTTGCTGATATTTTTATGCCATGTTAACTTGATGCTACCGAGAGATACATGCATATTTTGAGATACTTCAGTAAGGATGTTTTGAACATATGGTTATGCTCTATCCATCCGTGCCCTGATTTGCAATTATGGAGTGCCATAGCTTGAGTCAATCGAGCTCTACTTTTGCTATAAAATGTTTCCTGGCAGATTGTTTACATGTTATTCAATTTTGCCAAGGTTTTTGTAGTTGATCCGTTTATGATATGATGTTGTTATTGCAATGTATGTCTTCTATGCCATGTCTTCTTGATGTATGTATGCTTAGTTTATCATGAGATGCTCTGTAGTGAGTGCATCGAGCTCTTAAACATGCCTACTTGTTATCTGTTTTTGCCATGCCCTGTTGCTGAATCTGTTAACGTAACTTGCTATATTGACATGGGTGTTATTATATTTTATGATCCTTTTTGGCTTATGGTCAGTAAGGGACTTTTCGTTCTATGCTTTGAGTAGATTCATGCCATGCCTTGTTGTGCTATTATAAGTTCCTGTAGCATGTCGTTTGCTTGCTCTGAACATTGCTTCCTGATGCTGATTCTGCCATGTTCAGTATTTAGCCATGCTTGTTTGGGCCTGTTATGATGCGATTTAGCCGTAGCTCAGTGTTCATCTTTTGTCAAGCATCTTGAGCAGATCACTGCCATATGCTTCTCTGGTACGTTTGGGTGCAGTAGTTTAATTTCTTGTTCCTTGCTAAGTGGCATCATGCTGTTAATGGCAGATTTGTGCCATTCTTGTTTTGCTTGTCATTTGCAAACCGTGCATCCGATACCGGTGATCTTTATATCGATTTCAACCTAAATCATCTCATCTTTCCAGCGGCATACTTGGTTTGCCAAGTTGATGCCTGGTTCATCATTTTCCTTTCGGAGCGCGCATACGCATTGCATATCACATCTCGCATATCATGCCATGTATTGCATCATGTTGCTTGTGCATTGCACCGTGATTTATTGTGATTCCTTTGTTTGTGTTCTTGCTTTGGGTAGAGTCGGGAGACGAGTACATGAATGAGTAACCTCTTGAGAACGCTTACGAGGATCAAGCTTTCGACAACTCTGAGAACTTTGCAGGCAAGATGACCATACCCTCGAAATCACTTCTATCTTTGCTTGCTAGATGCTCGCTCTTTCGCTATGCCTATGCTACGATGCCTATCACTTGCTATATCATGCCACCCAAATTGCCATGTCAAACCTCTAACCATCCTTTCCTAGCAAACCGTTGATTGGTTATGTTACCGCTTTGCTCAGCCCCTCTTATAGCGTTGCTAGCTGCAGGTAAAGATGAAGTTTGTTCCTTATTGGAACATGGAGATGTTGTTCCTTGTTGGAACATGTTTACTTGTTGGGGATATCACAATATATCTGCTATAATTAATGCATCTATATACTTGGTAAAGGGTGGAATGCTCGGCCTTATGCACAGTGTTTTGTTCCACTCTTGCCACCCTAGTTTCCGTCATACCGGTGTTATGTTCCTTGATTTCACGTTCCTTACACGGTTGGGTGATTTATGGGACCCCCTTGACAGTTCGCTTTGAATAAGACTCGTCCAGCAAGGCCCAACATTGGTTTTACCATTTGCCACCTAAGCCTTTTTCCCCCGGGTTTTCGCGAGCCCGAGGGTCATCTTTACTTTAAACCCCCCCGGACCAGTGCTCCTTCGAGTGCTGGCCCGAAATAGAGCCCTGTGCAGCGCCCCCTCAAGGAAACTTGAGGTCTGGTTTTAGTTATGCGGACTGCTCATCCGGATGTGCCACGAGAACGAGATATGTGCAGCTCCTATCGGGATTTGTCGGCACAATCGGGCGGCTTTGCTGGTCTTGTTTTATTGCTGTCGAAATGTCTTGTAGTCCGGGAATCCGAGACTGATCGGGTCTTCCCGGTAGAAGGAATATCCTTCGTTGACCGTGAGAGCTTATTATGGGCTAAGTTGGGACACCCCTATAGGGTATTATCTTTCGAAAGCCGTGCCCGCGGTTATGAGGCAGATGGGAATTTGTTAATGTCCGGTTGTAGAAAACCCGAAGTTGACCTTAATTAATACACATCAATCAAGTGTGTAACCGTGATGGTCTCTTCTCGGTGGAGTCCGGGAAGTGAACACGGTGTTGGAGTTATGTTTGACGTAAGTAGTTCAGGATCACTTCTTGATCGCTACTAGCTTCACGACCGTGCTTTGCTCCTCTTCTCGCTCTCTTTTGCGAATGTAGCCACCATATATGCTAGTTGCTTGTTGCAGCTCCACCTCACAACTCTGTCCTTCCTATAAGCTTAAATAGTCTTGATCTCATGGTGTGAGATTGCCGAGTCCCCGTGACTCACAGATTCTACCAAAACAGTTGGAGGTGCCGACGATGCGGTCTGGTGTGACGCAACCGAGCTCAAGTGGGAGTTCGATGAGGAACGTGGTCGTTACTATGTGTCTTTTCACGATGATCGATCGGAGCTCAGTTGGGACGATCGAGGATCTGTTAGCATTTGGGGTATCTTCTTTTATTTTGGTTCCGTAGTCGGACCTTGAGTGTAATCTGAATGATGGATGTTTATTTAGGTATTGTGTGAAGTGGCGACTGTAAGCCAACTATGTATCTCTTTCCCTTATGTATTACATGGGTTGTGTGAAGATTACCTCACTTGCGACATTGCTTTCAATGCGGTTATGCCTCTAAGTCGTGCTTCGACACGTGGGAGATATAGCCGCATCGAGGGCGTTACACCAACATACGCAAATGAGAGCGAGAAGAGAAGCAACACATGGTCGAGAAGCTAGAAATGATCAAGAAGTGATCCTGAAGCTACTTACGTTCAAGCATAACACAAGACCGTGTTCACTTCTCGGACTCCGCCGAAAAGAGACCTTCACGGCTACACACACGGTTGATGTAATTTAATTAAGTCAAGTGTCAAGTTCTTTACAACCGGACATTAACAAATTCCCATCTGCCACATAACCGCGGGCACGGCTTTCGAAAGATAATACCCTGCAGGGTGTCCCAACTTAGCCCATCATAAGCTCTCACGGTCAACGAAGGATATTCCTTCTCCCGGGAAGGCCCGATCAGTCTCGGAATCCCGGTTACAAGACATTTCGACAATGGTAAAACAAGAGCAGCAAAGCCGCCTGATGTGCCGACAAATCCCGATAGGAGTCACACGTATCTCGTTCTCAGGGCACACCAGATAAGTCAAGCTACGAGTAAAATCAGGCCTCGAGTTTCCCCGAGGTGGCCCCGCAGGTTGCTCGGTTCGGACCAACGCTCGGAGGAGCACTGGCCCGGGGTGGTTAAAATAAAGATGACCCTTGAGTCCGCGAAACCCAAGGGGAAAAGGCTTAGGTAGGCAAATGTAAAACGAAGGTTGGGCCTTGCTGGAGGAGTTTTATTCAAGGCGAACTGTCAAGGGGGTCCCATAAATCACCCAACCGTGTAAGGAACGCAAAATAAAGGAACATAACACCGGTATGACGAAAACTAGGGCGACAAGAGTGGAACAAAACACCAGGCATAAGGCCGAGCCTTCCACCCTTTACCAAGTATATAGATGCATTAATTAAATGATATATTGTGATATCCCAAAATATCCATGTTCCAACATGGAACCAACTTCATCTTCACCTGTAACTAACAACGCTATAAGAGGGACTGAGCAAAAGCAGTAACATAGCCAAACAACGGTTTGTTAGGAAAAGGTGGGTTAGAGGCTTGACATGGCAATATGGGAGGCATGATATAGCAAGTGGTAGGTATCGCGGCATAGCAAAAGAGCGAGCAACTAGCAAGCAAAGATAGAAGTGATTTCAAGGGTATGGTCATCTTGCCTGCAAAGTTCTAAGTGTTGTGAAAACTTGATCCTCGTAAGCGTTCTCAACAGGTTCCTCGTTCACGTACTTTTCTCTCGGCTCTACCCAAAGCAAGAACAAAAGCAAGGAACAACTATCAACCACGATGCAATGCACAATCAACATGATGCAAAACATGGCATGATATGCGAGATGTGATATGCAATGCATATGAGTGCTCCGGAAGGAAAAGATGAATAAGGCATCAACTTGGCAAACCAAGTATGCCGCTGGAAAGATGAGATGATTTCGGTTGAAATCGATATAAAGATCACCGGAATCGGATGCACGGTTTGCAAATGACAAGCAAAATAAGGATGGCACAATTCTGCGGTTAACAGCACGATGCCACTTAGTATGCAACAAGGAACTAAGCTACTGCACTCCAACATAACAACAGAGCATATGGCAGTGGTTTACACAAGATGCTTGACAAAAGATGAACAATGAGCTACGACTGAATCACATCAGAGCAGGTTCAAACAAGCATGGCAAAAGTGCAAAAGATATCAGCTTCACATCAGGAAGCCATGTTTAGAGCAAGCAAACAACACACCAGAAATACTAACATGCCAGAAATAACATCAGGAAGCCATGTTTAGAGCAAGCAAACAACACGCTAGAAGAACATAACATAGCAAAACAAGTCATGGCCCGAGTCAACACAAAGCGTAGAACAAAAGTCCCTTACTGACCATGCGCCAAAAAGGACCAGAAAATATAATGGAACCCATGTAAACATAGCATGTTTCGTTACAGATTTTAGACTTGCCAGAAAAACAGATCATGGCATAAACAGCATCATGAAGGCATCTTCGCGAGCTCGATTCACTCACCACAAGGGATTGCATGATAAACTAAGCATAGTACCAGCGAGAATACATGCTCAAGAAGCTAACCATGGCAAGAACATCCTCATAGCATACATGGATCAACTACAACAACCTTGGCAAAATTGATTAACACGGAAACAATCTGCCAGGAACATTTTATAGCAAAAGTAGAGCAAGATTGGTTCATCCTATGGCACTCCATATTGTCAAGAAGGACCTGGATGGATAGAGCACATCCATATGTCCAAAACATACTTACATAACATACTCAAAAGAAGCAAGGATCTCAATCTAGTAACATGGACACATGGCATAAAAATAACAGCAGAACAATGACTTAGCAAAATCCTAAGTCCCTGAAAACAGCAACATCACGTAGCCTAGTTTGCATGCTTGTGCTAGTCACCAAATAGATCACAAAAATAAATGGCAAGAACCTATGTAAAGATGGCATGGCATAGTCCAAAACACATGTAGAGCTCATGCCCATAAGATGCACACATCAAATGCAATAAAAATGACAAATCAACATAGTCTGATAAGTTGCAGCCGTAAACATTTTATAGCACTCTTGCATCAAATATTAGGGCTTCAAGATGACCTCAAACCAACATGCCACAATGGAACAAATTTAAGATCACAACCTGGTGAACAATCCGGTGTATCATACATGCACAACGGAGCTACGGATGATGAGTTATGATGCGATAAACATGGCACTAAAATGTTACAGAAAAATGACAGGAAAAAAACAGGGTCAACCTCAAACGGATCTAGGGTTCGTCGGGGCGCACGAACCGAGGTTCGCAGGAATGGCGCCGGAGGAGCCACCGGAGAGGAGGGATACGGCGGGGCGGCGAGATCCGGCCGCGCCCTTACCGGATCCGGGCGGGGCCGGGGTCGAGGTGGCGCCGGGAGGCGGCGGTGGTGCGCCAATGGGCGGGACGCTCGGCGCTCGGCGAAAAGTCTGGGTCTCAGCAGGCGGCGCGATCAAGGCAGCGGCGGCGGATCAGGCCGGGAGGGCCGCGGTCGGGCTCATGGCCTGCCATGTGGAGCGGGCGAAATGGGCGCGGCGCCACGTGGCGCGGGCTGACTGGCTGCGGGCGGCGGCGCGATTTGTCCGGCCGAACCGGAGGTGTCCGGCGGCGGAGAGGGAGCGGGGCTAGGGTTTCGGGATACGGATTTGGCGGAGGGGTGCACATATTTATAGGTAGAGGGAGCTAGGAGACTCCAAAATGAGTGTAGTTTTCGCCCACACAATCCTGAGCCGACGACGAAGGACATGGAAATGACTTAGATGGGTTATAGGGCTGTTTTGGAGGGGTGTTGGGCTGCAACACACATGAGGCTTTTGCGGTTAACCGTTGGAGTATCAAACGACCTCCAAATGGCAACAGGCGGTCTACCGGTGGTGTACCAAGGCCACTTGGCAAACCACGGTCCATTCCGAGAATGTTTGACACCCGCTCACGAAAAGAGGCAAAAGGGGACGCCGGGGAACATAGGAGTGCTGGATTGCAAAACGGGTAATAGGGAAAATGCTCGGATGCATGAGACGAACACGAATGCAAATGCGATGCACATGATGCCATGATATGAAATGCATGACATGAACAAAATGCAAAACAAAGACAAACCCAACCACGGAGGGAATAACATAACAAATAGCCGAAAATGGCAAGAGTTGGAGTTACAAATATGGCAAGTTACATCCGGGGTGTTACAATGGCCCATTATCACCCCCACTGCAATTGGCGTTACGCGACGCATGGAACCGAAAACTGATCCGGGCTCAGGTTAATGAAGAAGCAAAGAAGATCTCAAAGGACAAGCAACCGCGACCCTGTCACTTGTGGACAAGATAGGGCCTACATCGATGACGCTCGGCAACATGTTCTGGCTAGGCCCGCGGGCTCCTGTCGGTACAACAAACCCTCGGTCTGCTACCCGGACCATGCACAGGCCTAAGAGCAAGATTGCAACATCCAAGATCAGACGAAGCCGAAAAGATAGCTCTTTGAGGAGTCAGAGAGTGAATCAAGAAGACTAAGTCAAGCCAAGGGAGCAAGACACCACTAAGGGAAAACCTCCCTTGCCGGGCAGGCGAGCCTAGCGAGGTCAAGGTTACCCGGAGCCAAGCCTCAAGACCGTCCTCGCAAACCTGTCGGGCCCTACGAAGGCAAAATACCCCGCCAAGGCTTCATCGCTCCACCTCATAGTGACACAAGATCGGTGCGGTGTCAAGCACCCAAGTGACTAAGTGGATGTTTCTTGCCACATGGCAACCACTTCCTATGGAAATCACCTCCAAATGATACCCGTCCAGAGACGTGTGATGCAGGTAGGAGAGAAGGTGGCCGAATAGCCCGGCAAGGCTTGCCGGCCAGGCCATGGTGTGACACTAAGTGGCGCATTTAATGGCTCTACCCTATTTGAAGGGTTAGGTATGATAGCACTGTTTGCTATCTAGTCAGTGCATGATGACTGATTTGCAATTGTGGTGACCCCCTGATCTATAAAAGGAGGCATGTGGCAACCATAGAAAGGATTCGGACTCTTGTACACTCGTACGCGCGTAGCTGCCCCCGCCCCGATGCAACCCTGTCGGGCTAGAGCGTTGCGTTTCAACCACAATCCACCATCAATCCACCAAAGCAGGAGTAGGGTTTTACGCCTCGCGGCGGCCCGAACCAGGGTAAAATTGCTCATGTGATCTCTGGCATGCTGCGCTACATCCCTCCGCTCTTTGTGGAAAGTGCTCATCCCCCCTGCCGAACCACCAGGGGCTCATGGCCCCATAGGTGGTCGTGGTTTCCAACGACAGCGGGTACAGCTCGGAGTGCAGTGTGCGGTGCCCTCTGCCGGCGCGCCGCTTCAAATGGCAGACGTAGTGAGAGGTCACGTCCGCCCTGACCCCCTTGACCATGGACCTTGACCGTGTACGTCCAACTTTGAGGACAACATTATCCTTGGTCGTAATGGTGAGTATCATATACTAGTATCATGCATATTATACTAGTGTATGATACTACATCCGTAATGCATAGTATCATAAGTTAGTATCTTAGATTGCCTTATTAATTGCCATGAATGACACAAAGTAGTACAAAATTTTATGTGATATGGTATCATGATATTATACTAAACCCTCTCTTTCCTCATTTAATTGTGTGCCACATCATCCAAAAAGTCTACTTGACATGCATAATACCACTTATGATACTTCCATTACGACTAGCTGACCTTGACGGTGTAAGTAACCTTGTGTCCAGATCTGAGATGCCACGTGTACCAGATGAATGATTCCAAGGCGACCACCGTGATGCTACGTGTGAGCCGAGGAACACTGTTGGCGAGACCCCCTCATAATTTTCCTACATTGGTCGTTTGATTCATATGATAGAATGATTTAGGATTTTTTTCCTATGAAATCATGTGTTAATTGGCCATCTGGCATCCGCTCCAACTTTTTTTCACTTCCTTTGTTTTTCCTGTGTCAAACACTCTGTTTTTTTAGGGGAACATTGTGTTAATGCTATGGGATTCAAGTGGACATGCCACTCCAATCCTTTATTTTTCCTATTCCTGCGTTTTAAGTTCCTACGAGGAGAGTACTTGCTCTAAATGATGTGCCGCTGCAGGGGCCGCATATGTTAATTAACCATGCTCTAAAAAGGTGGACCAGCTTTGGCTATAGTATATCATACTAGGTTAGCAGGTGACCTTGCGCTTGCCTCTTCACCTCTTTAGGAAGTCGAACAATAATGATGGTACTAAAGTAGTACTTCTGGCAATATAACACTGTCGGCGTTCTGGAAACGGGGGTCCCCAGACTTGCCTGCCTGCGGCCCACAGCGTGGCTAGGCAGCGGGCCGTACGGCCCATCTTCATCAACAAGGCATCCAAGACCCTCGCGAGGGTCCAAGCCTCGCGAGGCGGACGGCACAAGACTTCCTCTGGAGTGGCCTAGCCAGGCGGCCTCACGAGGAGCGGAGATATCAAGGCGGGGCAAACCTCACGAGGGACTCGTGACGTGAGCCATGATGAACGGTGCCAGGCGGGTACCAGGCAGACGCCAGTGTGCGCATCGTCCCCATTTCCTCTTTGGTGCTAAGGAGGCGAGCACAGACGAAGAGTACCGAGGCATTAGGCAAAGGTTGCCATATTGGTGCAACAGGACCAAGACCAGGAGGACGGCAAGGCGGAGGTCATCGTGGAGCCCAAGACAGCGTCACCCCAGGGCTTTTCGCAGGCGAAGACCACTTTTGTCAAGATAGCTTGTACTAGCTGTCCCCCTTCAAATTTGCCCGCCGTTGTTGGCTCCCTTCCCGCTCAACATTTGGGAAGAGGACCAGGGCCTATATAAGTAGAGCTAGCCACCACTGTAAGGGCAATCGGACCTGGGCTTGATCCAACCCGATCGAGAGCCTAGCCACAAGAACACCTCAACCTCAGGAGGCTGTTCTTCCCTTGTACTGTTCATCATCAGCCCAAGAGGCAATCCACTTCCACAACACTGGAGTAGGGTATTACACCACAACGGTGGCCCGAACCAGTATAAACCCTGTGTATCTTTCTGTGTTGTGAGTTCGTCGAGTTCGTCCGCAAGATCTTAGCAAGCTAGAGCGTAGATCGATTGGAGGGAAAGACTCCGCGCACACCCTAGTGTTCGAACCTTAAGGGTTTGCTGGAACCCCACATCCGACATTCGGCGCGCCAGATAGGGGTGCGCTGAAGCTTCTTTCCCGCCAACTAGCTCTTCGACGTTCATCGGCTGCGATGTCTGGCGACCCAAGGACCGGCTCCGACCGCTGCGCATCCTGGCCAGCCCGGACGGCGCCGCCTGCCCATGGAGATCTCGACCCCACACCCCAAGCGGCACGGGCGCCACCAGGCCCCGCTGGGCGCGGACAGCGCGGTCAAGCGTCATCCACCCTCACCCCGCGGCAAGTACGGGCCGCGGCGAGAGCGGCGAGCCACGCCGCAGCAACAGCGCCGCACTCGCGGCGGGAGCAAGCGAACATGCGGGCGGCACTTACGGTGGCAAGAGAGCTGCTGCGATGCAGGCTGATGGAGAGCGGCCGGGACACGCTACTTGATCGAGTCGCTGAGCTGCTGGACGCGGCGGTGTCGGGAGAACCACCCTACTGCTATCGACTCCCTCCCCAGGCCACTGCAGGGCCGCGCGGCAAGCCTGACCACGTTTGCGCGCCACCAACTGCGCAAGGGGGATTCGTCAACATCAGCGCGCAGGGGGCTCCAGTCCCCCCGTGCTGCCCTCGACAAGCACAAGCGCAAGCGTCACCCCCCAAGGTTCCGGCCGGGTGCCGTATCGCCATCCCCAGGACGCCATCATGGGCGGAGCAACGTGGAGCATGGGGCACCATGGCGAGGTGTTCGGGGTGGCGGCCCCGGAAGCCTACGTGCCCCGCATGATGGACGAAGGGTACGCACCAGAGGACGACATCGGCTCGTTCGTTGGAGAAGATTGGGGAGAATGGGCGCTAGGAGCGGATGCTTTCCAAGAGCCAACGTAGAACCACAACGATCACGCCAACAGCGACAATTACAGGGTACCACTAGTCACTCGAGAACAGGTCTATGCTAACCATGGGCTATAGATGAACCAGGTTGCCGCGTCGGTCAATGACCCGGGCACGGCGACACCCGCTCCAGCAAGGGAGACGCGATGGGGGCCACCGAGAGGGAGCCAGGAGCAAGGCCCCTCCCCACGGCGCTCGACGCCTGGCGACACCCGGAGGTAGGCCCTCTGTCGGGGAGGCCTCGCCAACCCTTCCCCTAGTATCTGTAAAGAAGGACCAGTGCCTGTGCAGCTCGCCGCCCGTAAGACTCTCACGTAATAATGAGTTGGGGATGTACACGCCCCGGAGTCTCAGGGGTGCCGGCCTCAGGGCCTGGGGCTCCCTCCCACGCCTGGTGGCAGCACTTAGCTCCGCGCTGGTGAGAAGACTTGAAGACCAGAAGACTAGACTAGGTGCCGGACGCGGCCTTTTGCTTTGGATCTTTCCTTCTTAGGCTTTGCCTTTTGGATCTGGATTTGAGTTGAAGCTGAGTTTTTATTGATGCGCGCGGGGGGAGCCTTTTCTCATTTGAGCAATTTCTTGCCTTCTGGATCTCGCTTTGTTTGAGACTCATGTCCATCGCCTTTCCATCACGAGCTCCTCGAGAGCAGAACTGTGCGAAGCACGCGCGCCCCGAGCGCGCGCTGCAACTGGTGCCCACTCCACGCGGGGCCCCTTCCGGCAGGGCGGCGAGCTCCGCAAGGTTCTCAGAAACTCGGCACGTCACGACCTAGCGCAAGGCTGGCGCTGACTAAGGTAAACCAAGGCAGAAAACCCGCATCAGGATTCACAAGTTCACGAGGACGCAAACTCACACCGCATGGAAAAATAAAAACTGTGATTTGCTAACAGGAGGGGCTCCCCTCTCAAAATGCTCTTACAAGTTTCCAAGGGCCACGCCCGAGTTTGTGCGCGGGAAGAAATGATAGGAGAACAAGGGATCAGCCAAAGATGTCGCTCGCTGCGTCACTTGCAGACGCGTCACTTGCTTCGTCATCGTCTTCATCGGCCTTATCCCCATCATCGGCGACGCCCCCGTCGCCATCACCGACCACACCGCCTTCATCTGCGACGACCACCATCGCATCATCCTTCGAACCGAAGGCCCTGACTAACGCGTCCACACGGTCCTTGACCCAGCATGCTTGGTCACCCCGGACAGCCACGGGTACGGGGGCGATGGCGGCGTCAAAATAAAAGTTGGGGTCGGCATTCAGGAGGTGGTTGAAGACGCACGAGAAAGCGCGCTCAAGCAAGCCGCACCCCCTTTCCTCCACAAGCTGGCGAGCCTGGGCAAATCGAGCCTCCAGGCGCGTCACCACCTCGGTAAAGAAGGTCAGGTGGCTAGCGTAATTGTTTGAGTGAGGGGTCGGCGCCTCCACATCGCAAATGTGGCCCAGGGCGGTATTGGCCTAGTTCCAAAGCTCCTGAAGCATGGGGGCGTGCTCGCGCTCCAGCGTTCGGCGTCGAAGCCCCTCCTCCGTGTTCTGCCCCGCGACGGCCTCTGCGTCATCAACCCGTCTCCAGAGGGAGTGCAGCTCGGCATGGGTGGAGGCCAATTCCGCCCGCACCGTGACCAGGGCTGCGGTCGTGGCTTCCGCGCGCCTCTCAGCCTCATCCAACCTGGGCCTGAGGGCAGCGGCCCTGCCCTCGTCCTCCACGCCCGCGAGCTTCAGCTTCAGGTCATACCTGCCCTACAGGTCCGCGCGAACCTCGGTCACAAGACGGTTCACCTCCTCCTCGACTCCGGCCTCACGAGCCCCGACTGTATCTTCTTCCTGGGCAACTAGACGCTCCCTCATCTCCAGTTGCTCGAGCTCGTGGCTACGCTCCATGGCCTCCAGGGCCAGCGCCTCCTCACGCTTCCGGACCTCCACCTCGTCCGCAGGCATCTCCCTCAGCGACACAAGGGCAGCCCTGCGCGCCTCCACCTGCTGCTCAAGAGATGCACTCTAGGCCTCGAGCTCCCACGCGCGCTTCTCCGCCGCCTCGCAGCGGCGGTCAGCCTCGCGAGCCTCCTCCAAGGCTCGTGAGCGAGCCTCATAGGAAGCCTTGAGAGACGCCTCAGCCTTTGCATTCTCAAGGTCGCGCTGATAGCGGCCGAGGCTGATGGCCGCCTTCAGCTTGTTCCGCTCCTCCAACAGTCGAAGACCTTCAGCCTCAAGACGCGAATCAACACTCGCGAGCTCTCCACCAAGCCGGCTCATCGCGCTCATCGCCTCCTGGAAGAGCTCATGGCGAACCACGCTCCGCTCGCGGTCAAGCCCGAAAGCCCGGCCTTCTTCGCCCTTCGCCTCGGGGGCTGCGGGAGCGGCGCCACGCGGCGCACCACCCATCGGCAGGAGGCTGGGGGCTGGCGCCGCGCCCGACGCCAGCCCATCTCCGCAAGAAACTCGAGCCTGCGGGAGCTTTCTGCTTGAGGAGGAGCCGAGGATCGAAGCCAACAAGTTACCGCCAAAGATCAGCGGAGGAGTCTTGGGCACGCCTGCCAACCTCCATGCCTGGCCAGTGGGGAGAAACGACGGGGCCGCAGGATCAGCACACCAGGAAGGCATGGGTGCCCCTTCAACCAATTCTGCCCCAGGGGCAGGACTCGGGGAGCCCACGGCTGGCGGGGTAGTTGATGAAGAAGGAGGCCGCTTCTCGGGAGATCCGGTAGCCTCAGTTGATGGAGCCCTGAAAGACTGGCGTCAGAAGAAGAAACAACACATGGAAGGCCACAACCGCACGATACTTACACATCAATGGCGAAGTACTTCCTCCGCTTCAGCGGTCCGAAGATGTTGTTGCCGCTGGGGGATACTTTCCTCTTGCGGAGCTCGTCGCAGTCCATGCAAAGGCGGCCGTAACGCTGAACGTGGCGGCCAGAGCGCAGCGGGACCGATGATGAGCTCGGGAGAATGTCTTCAAGGGTGCTCGGTTGCGGCGAACAGCCGGGCACCATTTTACCAAGATCTCCTGTGGCTCCGGCAGCCTTGGCCTCGGGAGTCGCACGCAGCGTCTCCTCAGGAACCGACGCCTCAGGAGGGGTGTGGCAGGCTCCTGAAGACGATGCCCCAGAATCACCGCCCGGCGCGTGCTCATCAGCAGATGAGCCGCCGGTCTCCGCCTGGGTTCGCTCACTAGCATCGTCACTGGGGGCGAGCCCAACATCAGGAGCAAGAAAGGGAACAACAACGATAGGGTTCTCCCGAGGCCCCTCTAGGCCGACCGGTGGCGGCCCCCATTCATCGAAGAGAGGCATGGCTATCACACCCTAATTTTCACGCCACTACACTTAAGCTAACAATCATGATAAAATGTGGTTTGACAAAAACTTTTGAGTGTTTTGGACCTTGCCTTGATTGGTTTTTGTCTGTTGTTTGCAAGTGCCCTAAAAATAAAATAAATCCTCCAACTCTTATACTCCTTCTCCTTGATCTAAAAACCTTTCCCAATGATCATGCCATGTGTATAGGACATAAAAATAATTTCTTGCAAAAATAATTTTGCCAAAAAGTATTTTTAAAAATTTGTTTTCCAAAAACCCTTGAATCGAGGTTTGCACTGCAAGTACTTTATTAAGGGCAGTAAAAATCTTTCCAAAAACATATTTGACTCCTATTAGATATAGGATACCCAGAAACCATAAAAATATATTTTTAAAAGTTATTTTCCTATTTTATTTAAAGGCTTTTTCTTAAGGCCAGAAATGGTCTTTAATAGGTTATAATTATTTTAATGCTTTAAAAATATTTGGGGAAACCTAGGTAAACTCAGTGGACATATATTGTCCATATATAAGAGTTTAAACATATGGTCATGTTCAAAACATTGGTCAAATCCCTCAAAAACCCTTTCTGGATATTTCAAGCTTTCGAAATATTTACAAAGGAAATATTCTCCAGAAATTCCAAGAAAATTCTAGCATGTCACATATGACATGTTTGATGATCTTGACAAGTATCATGTCACGGAGAATAGTATAACCCCATGAAATCCCCTCAAAACCAATTCTGTCAATTTTGAAGGTTGAGCAACTTTACATTACCAAACATGTTCAAATGCTCTCAAATCTTGTGTCCATGCTAAAATGGTCTAATCATCCATCTAGACCAGATGGAACAAGTTGGAGAAAATGTTATACTGATCAAAGTGCCCCAAAACCCTCACTTACCAGAATCAAATTTGAACAACTTTGTACTACCAACTTTCTCTCCTTGACCCCATCTTTGGTGAGGTTGTTCACATGACCAAATGAGGCCACCACACCAAGTGGTGCATCAAGGAGAAGTGATTTGCTCAACTAGATGTACACAAGTTCATTTCTGCTAATTCCTAGGGTTTACAAAACTTGCATTGGCAACTTTTCCCAAATAAGCTCCAAATTGGTGGAAGGCCCTAATTATATGTGTCATTTCACCCTGTGGAGTCTCATGGAAATTGGAAACCTTTTCCTTTCCCAAACCATTATCAAACACCTTCTGCCACTTTTCAGAAATCACCATTTTGACCACTAACACTATTCTCCTTGAGCTCAACTCTTTACCATAGCTCCTCCTAGACATCTTCTATCTCCAGTAGCTCTCCCCTGGCTTTTGCTCAATTATTGATGGGTGAAGCACCTCATTTACCCTTCTGGACAGCAACATTCTTCTCCTTTCTCACCTCCCTCCTCACTCCGGTGGGTCTCCAGAGCATCCAATGCCCCTCCCCACTTGTTTACTTCTCCCTAGCGCTACCAGACATGAGTGGGCACGCCACTGCCCCTTAAACAATGCCATGGCAGTCAAAGGCACGCTCTGGAGCGCTGCCACAAGGCCTCTGATCAGAAGCTGCCCCCTGCCAAGCACCTCCGGCCACCTCGGGCCTCCCCAGCGCGCCCGACGAGGTGCATC
Organism: Aegilops bicornis; assembly: GCA_021605145.1. NCBI lineage: Eukaryota > Viridiplantae > Streptophyta > Magnoliopsida > Poales > Poaceae > Aegilops > Aegilops bicornis. Next base: position 305,646,795 of record CM038671.1, on the reverse strand, counting down.
GGTGTCCGCGACATGCCACGGCCTGGTCCCCCTCCTTCTTCTCCCTCCAGCTGCCCCCTCGCACGCGCGCCAGAGCCGCCTGAGACCCCCAATGGCCGAGCCCACACGCGCGGCGCTCTGCCACTCCCCGCTCTCTCTCTCTCTCCTTCTCCCTCGACCTGGACCACGCCCACAAGCGCCGCAGACAGCCCCGAGCCTCCTGCCGTGGCCACTTCGGCCATTTCCGCAGGTGCCCGTAGGCCACGTCCACGGTGAGCCACGGCCTCGCCATATAAGGCCGCCTGTGACCTCCCTTTGGATCCCCTTTGCCCTATCTCTCTCTCGTGCATCCCCTGGACCAAGCTGCACCACCTCCCGTGCCCTCCAACCTCATCCATGGCCGGAGCCGAGCCGCCTGCCATTGCCTAAATTCTCGTCGTCCGAGCCCCCTCCTCTCCACCTATGGGGGTCATTGCATCACCGCCACCACCACGGAGCTCTCCCGCTCTCCATTTACACTCCCCGGAGGCCGTGGCGTCAAGTCCATCCTCGACGACACCCCTGCACGCCGCACCAAGCTCCTTCTCTTCCGGGCTCCCATGGGCGTGAAGCACCTGGATGGGCGCGCCTGGTCGCCCTGGACCCATCGGTACGCCGAGCGTCGCTGGAGGTGACCGGTACCGCCGGGGAGAACGCCGGCGCCCGCTCGGCCTCGCCTCCCCTGCCTTGCTCTGTCCGAGAGGGAGGTAGGAGACGGCCTGAGCATCGGGCCCCTCTCCCGCTTAAGTGGAGATGGCTTCTGCCGGATCCGCTTTCCTCGCGCGTTGGCGCACTTCGCGAACCCGCCTCCGATGCCGCCTCCTCCACCCGTCCAGCCGAGCCACTGGGTCGACCCACTGCTAAACTGCGCCCAATGCGCTGGATAAGGGTAAAACCCTTTCCCTTTCCTTTTTCTTTTTCTATAAATTTGTAAAATCCACAAATAATTCAAATGAACTCCAAATTTGATGATTCAAATTTCTAGTGACTCCATATATCAATTTCTATTTAATAGGCCACAGTGGACATTTTTGTTGTTCTTGGTTTTCGCTGAACCTTTTAAAAAGGTCATTTATCCACATAAGTCCACTTCAAAAATCTATATTATATTTATTTCAACTCCAAATCCAGTGAAACCAATTTCTAAATGTTTCTAAAATCATGCCTGAATTAATGGGTACTTTTACTCATTTTTAGAAAATGGCATTCTGTGGACAACTTGTGGATCCATCAAATCCATTGATTCCATCATATTGAAATGTTCAGAAATATCCACTGATCCAATTCCAAAAAAATCACTTTGGTAATTTTTCATATGATCAAAGGCATCCTAGAAAAGTCCAACTCACATTTTTAGAGCACTTTTATTTTGCCTTGTTGTGTTGCTTATTGTGATTGTTTCCGGCGTTAGTTGATGAAGTAGACGGAGTAATTGGAGAAGGACCAGAAGATTTCAAGACTCTGATGAACCAGGCAAGCAGCCCTTTGACCATGACACCCCTCTTGTTCATCGGTACCCTTTTTACGATTGCATGATGATGAAGTATGACGGTGGTAAACTTGTTGTGAACCACCACATGATGCATACCCTACTCATGACCTTACCTTGTTCATGATTGCATTTTCAAGAGACTATTTGATGCATAATGATGCATGTGTACCATGAACTCTTCATGGTTACATTCTTTCAAAAAACCCATCGGGTGCCCCTAATGCCCTTGGGAGATGTTGATCTAAGGTCACCACTTGAGGAAGAAGTGGTGTCTGAGAGAGATTTTGGTGTGTGTGTGTAAAATGATGGATTAGATTTATGTGTGATTACCGTCCCAACCAAACATGTGCAACCACTCTACCCCTTTATGGGATGGGGCATTATTAATTACCTAGGTCGATACTAGCTTGGAGGTCGCATTACTAGTGACGGGGGAGAGTTGGTGCTCTCTCTCGGGACGGGGTTTTGCCAGGTAGGGCATCCATGACTGTTTTCACAGGGCACCGGACACACCGTTGGTCCCTTCGTGTATGTGTAATAATGTGAAAAGGGCAGAGTCCTCTTTTGCTTATACACGAGGGCCGTGTATCAATGAGTGGACTCCTTGTTAGTGTCGTATAGGGAAAGATAGTGATCAAGTGCTTCCCCCGAGTACTTGAGGTAATGTGGGATCGTGGATGACACGAAAGCTTCCCGGATCTTGTGGGTAAAGTGTGCAACCTCTGCAGAGTGTCAAACTATTCGAATAGCCGAGTCCACGGTCATGGACAGTTGGGAGGTGCTACTTAAACTATGTCCAGAAATTTTACAAATCATGATGCATGTGTGTGTGGAAAGGAACTATTTGTGTCAAGGTGGAGACTTGACATGTTGAATGACATGACATTGATTCAACTCTATTTATGTTGATATCTGTAACCTGTTCTCGAGGTTACCCATGTTTTATTGATGCATATCTCACAAGTTGATAGGACATTTTAACTAGCTTGAAGCTAGGTTGCTTACTCGTTGTACAATTGCATTGTTACTTTGAACCAAATCATGGGTTGCTTGCGAGTACATTCAAAGTACTCATTGGCATGCCACTGGTTATTTTATTGGCCGTGCATGAAAGAACAAGATATATTGAAGAGTTCCTTGGTGACGATCGTGCGAGCTAGGGCGCTTTCCCGGTCGAGAATGCCTGTAGGGTTAAGGAAGATGGCATGGGTCCAAGTTATCGACGAAGATTTCCGCTGCGATGATATACTCAAGACTTGACCATAATGGTCCTACTTGTGTAAAACGGTATGTATGGATGTAATACTCTTGTTATTCAGCTTCGTGTTGTTCAACAAGATTGATCTCTCGGGATCACACACGCAGTGCATTCGGTGTTCACGACTTATGAGTCGGGGTCCCCACAGAGCTGTTATCAGAGCCATCCTGACTATAGGAAGCCTTAGTTAGCATGGTCGTTAGTTAGGGTAAAACTATTTCCAAAACTACTGCTAGTTTTCAAAACTATCTATACTTCTCTTCCCTTCTCAGTTTTTCGAAAACTAAGGTATACTTTCCTTATTGATCTATTCCCCTTCAAAACCCTTGGTCGCTAGAACCCTTATGCCCCTGACCACTGGATTCCTTGTAATCCTCGTGGATAATCTAGAAGGAAGATGCCTTGCCAGACATTCACCCACATCTCCAGAACACAAGATTGGCGACACCACAACAAGACGATACCAACAGAAGATACATCCTCAAGGGATGAGGACCTGAAGACCAAGGAGATGGTGACACCCTTGAAACTACCCCAAGATGATGCAACCTTAGCCTACGACGATCAGGGCATAGGATATGCAAGATCATGATATACATCGCTAATAGGGTAACCATGTCACTACCGTTGTTGTATCGGCAACCACCGGTGGATGAGAACCTAGCCATTTGGTCCGCCTCACTATAGTGAGCAGGAAAACGGTTCTCTTCATCCCCCGCTCTCGGTGACGATATTGTCAACAATGTGTCCGACGGGTTGGACCTCTATTATGCCTTGTTAATGTCATTGCATAAAGGATGGCCACCTGGAACCGCGACACCTTAAAAAGGCAAAAGCGATCATCATGATTAAGAGGACAAGAGAAGACCAAGTCAATGCCAGCATTTAGGAGCCACCTTCACCCCATCATCTCATTGGGCGAGAAGTGTTGAAGATTCTTCAGGCCAACCCGGATCATTTCATCAAACAACTACAAAAGACGTAGCGACACCTGAGGAAAACCCAAAAGACTGCATGAGGCACGAAGTAAAGCACGACTACTTAGTCCGAGAACCCCTAGGGTAGGATGAGTCGTGTACCCCCTATGCGCAGTCGAGTCCATATGATGGTTCGAATAGAACCATGACTGTGTGTTGCTTGTTTTTATTTGTTTGTGTTTTGATGTAAGTCGCACTTTTGCCCTAGGCAACACGTACGCGACTATATCACCTTCCTTGTTTTCCTTTGTTTGGCCCTTTTGGCGCCCGTTTGTTTGCACATGCACTATAGAACCCCTTTAGGCATTCCCTCCTCTATGCTACCTCTCCCTCGCATCTCTCTCCTCAACTGAAGGCTAGCAAGACAAGATACACCAAGGATTCTACTTTGGCAACCAACCAGCACTGAAGACTTTTGCTACAACCTCCTCGACCAAGTAAAACCCCGTAGAGTTATGTTTAACCCCCCAGACTAGAAACCCATTCCTAGACCCTTCGAGACTTCATGAGATACCCCAGCTCGAGTCCTTAACCATGTGCTTAACCCATAGAATTGCAAGAGAACCAGTTAAGCCTCTGTAAACCTTGCACAGCACTGGGTTCATTATGGAACTAGTGGACATAGTGAACGAGCACATTGTCATCCTAAGATAGCACCAAAACTGACGATGCCATAGGGAAGACCGATTTGAGGATACATGAATAGAGGACAAATGACTTGATGAGTTTATATCAGAGACCTTGAGGAATTATCCGAGACTTCTTGGTGGATTATGAGGTCTTTATGTTAGTTGATGAACTTGGTGGGATCATGTTAATAGAGTAGCATAGCATTCATTACCCATGGAGTAAATTGGATTTTTTAAGGACAATTATGATCGCAAGCTGAAACTCCTGGGAGAGCAAGGATTTGACTTGACCAGGTGATATTGATAGGAGACAGTTGATATTACATAAATAACTTGAGGGAAACACGTAGGATTCCTCGTTGGACAAGAGATTTGGATTTAAATAGGTGATCCTAGTTGAGTATAGATGCTGAGTAAGTCTACATGGTTCGGAGTAAATTGGATTTAGACTGATGATCTCGATCATGATACCATGCTTCTTGGAGGGCAATAAACTAGGAGATTGGGTTAAATGTCGGAGTTGATATAAGATTGCCTTGGAGTTTAATTGACCATGATAATGGAAATTGGTGGACTTAATATAGAAATGGATAGCCCTTTCAAGTGTTTGGGGATTATAGGAACCTTAGGAGATCATGTGGAACACCATAACAATTGGATTTATAGAATTAAATGGATTATGTAGTGATTGATGGAAGTTAATGGGCTGTTGGAGTTGATTCAGAGGAAGGAAACAAGATCTTGGAGTGGCTTACGACGTGTTTCCTTAGGATAGATGTGCTTTATCTTAGACCTTGGAAGGATAGGCTGAGCACTTGGATTGTCACGTTCAAGCCTAGTAGCTTATATGTTCTACCCATGGATTTTTAGGGGTAGACATACATATGGGTTTGGGGATTGTAGACATATATGATTTTGTTAGACCTCCTCTCGAGAGTCACGAGGATATGGATCACATGAGTGATGATTGGAGTTGACCTATACGAAATGATACTGTCAGTGATATGATGTGATTTCTTTAAAGGACTAGATAGCACAATTGGCATCTCAGAAACTGTGCTCAAGGATGGGATGATAAACATTCACTCGCACACTAGAATCCTTGAAACCCTTACACCCTACCAAGCCACAACATGGTCGGATCCTGACCTTGGGCTTTGGCTCTAGATCGATAAGACCTTGGCCAATGCTCAACCGTTACCACCACCAATGCCCCAGCCTACCTTATGTACCCCATGAAGAGAAACTTCTTGGAGTACTTGGTCATGTTGGTTGTCACTTTTACTTGGTGACCTACTCGTCTAACTGAAGATGGAAGAAGAATCGTTCAGCTGGTTAGGAAACATTTGAAGACCGCCATGCCAAGGAGGAAGAACTATGCCAACCACCATCTTCAAGAAGTATACTTCACGTCCAAAGACCATGTGTATCTCGCAAGCCACTCCTCTCTAAGGAACCAAGCATTTCCAAGACAAGGAGACCCACACCAAGGTTCATCGGGCCCCTTCGAGATCACTCCAAGATTTAATAACCCCTCTCGAGATCACTACGAGACGAAGAGAAGATTACCACCGGAGTTGCCACCTGAGTTACCTGATGTGCACAATGCTTTCCATGCATCACAACCCCGGAAGTGTTTTCAACTTCCTAACTTGCCCGATCTCTATGAGGGCATTAACCACCGAGCCATCGACCCCTAGCCCAATCTAAGCTACCGCGAGCTACCCATTAGCAACCTGGATCAAGAGGAGCGTCATACAGGAAGTCACACCATCAAGTACTTCAAGCTCAATGGAGCACTACACAGAAGCAGAAGCAACATGAGGACTTGAAGGTTACCCCAGATCCAAGTTTCTGTATCCCTTTCCGCGCCTAGTTTGTGAATCTCGGGGACGAGATTCTTGTAAGGGGGGTAGGTCTGTCACACCCTGATTTTCATGCCACTACACTTAAGCTAACAATCATGATAAAATGTGGTTTGACAAAAACTTTTGAGTGTTTTGTACCTTGCCTTGATTGGTTTTTTGCATTGTTTGCAAGTGCTCTAAAAATAAAATAAATCCTCCAACTCTTATACTCCTTCTCCTTTATCTAAAAACCTTTCCCAATGATCATGCCATGTGTATAGGACATAAAAATAATTTCTTGCAAAAATAATTTGGCCAAAAAGTATTTTTAAAAATTTGTTTTCCAAAAACCCCTGAATCGAGGTTTGCACAGCAAGTACTTAATTAAGGGCAGTAAAAATCTTTCCAAAAATATATTTGACTCCTATTAGATATAGGATACCCAGAAACCATAAAAATATAATTTTAAAAGTTATTTTCCTATTTTATTTAAAGGCTTTTTCTTAAGGACATAAATGGTCTTTAATAGGTTAAAATTATTTAATGCTTTAAAAATATTTGGGGAAAACCTAGGGAAACTCAGTGGACATATATTGTCCATATATAAGAGTTTCAACACATGGTCATGTTCAAAACATTGGTCAAATCCCTCAAAAACCCTTTCTGGATATTTCAAGCTTTTGAAATATTTAAAAAGGAAATATTCTCCAGAAATTCCAAAAACTTCTAGCATGTCACATATGACATGTTTGATGATTATGACAAGTATCATGTCATGGAGAATATTATAACCCCATGAAATCCCCTCAAAACCAATTATGTCCATTTTGAAGTTTGAGCAACTTTACATTGCCAAACATGTCCAAATGCTCTCAAATCTTGTGTACATGCTCAAATGGTCTAATCATTCATCTAGACCAAATGGCACAAGTTGGAGAAAATGTTATATTGATCAAAGTGCCCCAAAACCCTCTATGACCAGAATCAAATTTGAACAATTTTGTACTAGCAACTTTCTCTCCTTGACCCCATATTTGGTGAGGTTGTTCACATGACCAAATGAGGCCACCACACCAAGTGGTGCATCAAGGAGAAGTGATTTTCTCAACTAGATCTACACAAGTTCATTTCTGCTAATTCCTAGGGTTTACAAAACTTGCATTGGCAACTTTTCCCAAATAAGCTCCAAATTGGTGGAAGGCCCTAATTATATGTGTCATTTCAACCTGTGGAGGCTCATGGCAATTGGAAACCTTTTCCTTGCCCAAACCATTATCAAACACCTTCTGCCACTTTTCAGAAATCACCATTTTGACCACTAACACTATTCTCCTTGAGCTCAACTCTTTACCACAGCTCCTCCTAGACATCTTCTATCTCCAAGAGCTCTCCCTGGCTTTTGCTCAATTATTGATGGGTGAAGCACCCTCATTTACCCTTCTGGACAGCAGCATTCTTCTCCTTTCTCACCTCCCTCCTCACTCCAGTGGGTCTCCAGAGCATCCAATGCCCCTCCCCACTTGTTTACTTCTCCCTAGCGCTACCAGACATGAGTGGGCACGCCCCTGCCCCTTAAACAATGCCATTGCAGTAAAAGGCATGCTCTGGAGCGTGCTACAGTGCGCTCCCGCACTGTAGCTGCCCCCTGCCAAGCACCTCCGGCCAACTCGGGCCTCCCCAGCGCGCTCGACGAGGTGCCTCGGCGTCCGCGACACGCCACGGCCTGGTCCCCCTCCTTCTTCTCCCTCCTGCTGCCCCCTCGCACGCGCGCCAGAGCCGCCCGAGAACCCCAATGGCCGAGCCCACGCGCGCGGCGCTCTGCCACTCCCCGCTCTCTCTCTCCTTCTCCCTCGACTTGGACCACGCCCACAAGCGCCGCAGACAGCCCAGAGCCTCCTGCCGTGGCCACTGCGGCCATTTCCGCGGGTGCCCGTAGGCCACGTCCATGGTGAGCCACGGCCTTGCCATATAAGGCTGCCCCTGACCTCCCTCTGGATCCCCTTTGCCCTCTCTCTCTCTCCCGTGCATCCCCTGGACCAAGCCGCACCTCCTCCCGTGCCCTCCAACCTCGTCCATGGCCGGAGCCGAGCCGCCTGCCATCGCCTAAATTCTCGTCGTCCGAGCCCCCTCCTCTCCACCTATGGGGTTCATTGCATCACCGCCACCACCACGAAGCTCTCCCGCTCTCCATTTACACTCCCCGGAGGACGTGGCGTCAAGTCCATCCTCGACGACACCCTGGTCCGCCGCACCCGAAGCTCCTTCTCTTCCCGGGCTCCCCCGCGGGCGTGAAGCACCTGGATGGGCGCGCCTGGTCGCCCTGGACCCACTGGTACGCCGAGCGTCGCCGGAGGTGTCGGTACCGCCGGGGAGAACGCCGGCGCCCGCTCGGCCTCTCATCCCCTGCCTTGCTCTGTCCGAGCGGGAGGTAGGAGACGGCCTGAGCATCGGGCCCCGCTTCGTCGGCCGACCCGGCGGCGGGCCCGCCCTTTAAGTGGAGGCAACCGGCCGGATCCGCTTTCCTCGCGCGTTGGCGCACTTCGCGAACCCGCCTCCGACGCCGCCTCCTCCGCCCGTCCAGCCGAGCCACTGGGCCGGCCCACTGCTAAACTGCGCCCAGTGCGCTGGATAAGGGTAAAACCCTTTCCCTTTCCTTTTTCTTTTTCTGTAAATTTGTAAAATCCACAAATAAATCAAATGAACTCCAAATTTGATGATTCAAATTTCTAGTGACTCCATAAATCAAGTTCTATTTAATAGGCCACAGTGGACATTTTTGCTGTTCTTGGTTTTCACTGAACCTTTTAAAAAGGTCATTTATCCACATCTGTCCACTTCAAAAATCCATATTATATTCATTTCAACTCCAAATCCAGTGAAACCAATTTCTAAATGTTTCTAAAATCATGCCTGAATTAATGGGTACTTTTACTCATTTTTATAAAATGGCATTCTGTGGACAACTTGTGGATCCATCAAATCCATTGATTCCATCATATTGAAATGTTCAGAAATATCCACTGATCCAATTCCAATAAAACCACTTTGGTAATTTTTCATATGACCAAAGGCATCCTAGAAAAGTCCAACTCACATTTTTAGAGCACTTTTTTTGCCTTGTTGTGTTGCTTATTGTGATTGTTTCCGGCGTTAGTTGATGAAGTAGACGGAGTAATTGGAGAAGGACCAGAAGATTTCAATACTCTGATGAACCAGGCAAGCAGCCCTTTGACCATGACACCCCTCTTGTTCATCGGTACCCTTTTTCCGATTGCATGATGATGAAGTATGATGGTGGTAAACTTGTTGTGAACACCACATGATGCATACCCCTACTCATGACCTTACCGTGTTCATGATTGCATTTTCAAGAGACTATTTGATGCATAATGATGCATGTGTACCATGAACTCTTCATGGTTACATTCTTTCGAAAACCCCACCGGGTGCCCCTAATGCCCTTGGGAGATGTTGATCTAAGGTCACCACTTGAGGAAGAAGTGGTGTACCGGAGAGAGATTTTGGTGTGTGTGTAAAATGATGGATTAGATTTATGTGTGCTTACCGTCCCAACCAAACATGTGCAACCACTCTACCCCTTTATGGGATGGGGCATTATTAATTACCTAGGCCGATACTAGCTTGGAGCCCGTATTACTAGTGACGAGGGAGAGTTAGTGCTCTCTCTCGGGACGGGGTCTTGCCAGGTAGGGCGGCTGAGGGAGTCCTGGACTAGGGGGTGTCCGGATAGCTGGACTATCATCACGGCCGGACTCCAAGACTATGAAGATACAAGATTGAAGACTTCGTCCCGTGTCCGGATGGGACTTTCCTTGGCGTGGAAGGCAAGCTTGGCACGGATATGTAGATCTCCTACCATTGTAACCGACTCTATGTAACCCTAACCTATCCGGTGTCTATATAAACCGGAGGGTTTTAGTCCGTAGGACAGAATAACAATGATACCATAGGCTAGCTTCTAGGGTTTAGCCTCCTTGATCTCGTGGTAGATCTACTCTTGTACTACCCATATCATCAATATTAATCAAGCAGGAGTAGGGTATTACCTCCATCGAGAGGGCCCGAACCTGGGTAAAAACATCGTGTCCCTTGTCTCCTGTTACCATCCGCCTAGACGCACAGTTCGGGACCCCCTACACCGACATTGGTGCTTTCATTGAGAGTTCCTCTGTGTCGTCACCTATAGGCCCGATGGCTCCTTCGATCATCAAACGCGGTCCAGGGTGAGAATTTTCTCCCCGGACAGATCTTCGTATTCGGCGGCTTTGCACTACCGGCCAATTCACTTGGCCATCTGGAGCAGATCGAAAGCTACGCCCCTGGCCATCAGGTCAGATTTGGAAGTTTGAACTATACGGCCGATATCCGCGAAGACTTGATCTTCGACGGATTCGAGCCGCAATAGCGTGCCCCACTGTCTCGATGGGCATGATCTAGCTCTGCAGCCGAGCAAAGGCCTGGAGGCCGCACCAGCATCTGCTCCGACCCTTAATCCGGAGCCGGATTCCCCGATCGAGGACGAGTGGTTGGACACCGCCTCGGGGGCTACAATCTCTACGGCGACTGAGCCGAACTCCATCCCTGTCCTTTGCAAAGACCTCGACTCCAGGGTGCCAGACTCCTCTCCGGACTCCGAACCCTCCGTGCCCCTGCCAATCGAATCCGATTGGGCGCCCGTTATGGAGTTCACTGCGGCGGACATCTTTCAGCACTCGCCGTTTGGTGACATTCTGAATTCTCTAAAGTCTCTCTCTTTATCCGGAGAGCCCTTGCCGGACTGCGGACAGGAAGGTTGGGATACGGACGACGAAATTCAACGCCCACCCACCACCCACTTTGTAGCCACTGTCGATGATTTAACCGACATGCTTGACTTCGACTCCGAAGACGTCGACGGTATGGATGACGAAGCCGGAGACGACCAAGACCCAACGCCTACAGGGCACTGGAAGGCCACCTCGTCATATGACATATACATGGTGGATATCCGAAAAGATGGGAACGGCGATGGAACAACGGAGGATGACCCCTCCAAGAAGCAACCGAAGCGTCGACGTCAGCGGTGCCGCTCTAAATCCCGCCACAAAAAAGCGGTGATTCCGGCACGGAGATAATAACACCGGACGGTGCGAAGAGAACCCCTCCAGCAGGACTCAACACGGAGGAGGAGGAGAAGAAAGTCCGCCTGACAAGGTCGGCGAAAAAGAGAGGTCGAGGGCGATAATTATGCGCCTCCCTCCGAAGATGAGGCAAGCCTCGGCGATTTAATTTAATTTGTCGTGCACGAGGATCCCGCCGAACAGAGCGTTTCAATCGCAGGCTTATAGCCACGGCAAGCATACTAAAGAAAAAGCAGCAACAACTTAGTGATGATCAAGATCTGCTTGCTGACAGATGGAATGAAGTCCTAGAAACCGAAGAGTATGAACTCGAGCGCCCCTCAAAATCTACCCCAAGCGTGGGCGGTGCCTCGATCGGAGGAGGAAGCACCCAAGTCACCAGCGCCGCGACATGGCAGACCGGCCACCCTGCGGGTCAGCGATAGAGAGGCCTCTCGGCCCTCCGCTCAAGCCACACCCGGCCGCTCAAAAAGTACCAAGGCACGGAAAACGCTACCGGACTTGCGAGATATATTGGAGGATAAGGCAAAACATACAAGATCGATCTACGGATCGCATGGGCGCCCAATGACGCGGGATGATTACCGTCGCGCCGGATACAGCAAACCCGGCCGGGCCGAACACAGTAGACAAAGCTCATATGAGCTACGTCATGATATAGCCCAATACAGAGGCGCCGCACACCCACTATGATTCATAGATGAAGTAATGGATCATCAAATCCCTGAGGGCTTTAAACCCGTAAACATCGAATCATACGATGGTACCACAGATCCTGCGTTCTGGATCAAGGACTACCTCCTCCATATCCACATGGCCCGCGGGGATGATCTACATGCCATCAAATACCTCCCACTCAAGCTTAAAGGACCAGCTCGGCATTGGCTTAACAGCTTGCCAGCAGAATCAATTGGTTGTTGGGAGGACCTGGAAGCCGCATTCCTTGATAACTTCCAGGGCACATATGTGCGACCACCAGACGCTGACGACCTTAGCCACATAATTCAGCAGCCAGAAGAATCGGCCAGACAATTCTAGACACGGTTCCTCACAAAGAAAAATCAAATCGTTGACTGTCCGGATGCAGAGGCCCTTGCAGCCTTCAAACATAACATCCGCGACGAGTGGCTTGCCCGGCACCTAGGACAGGAAAAGCTGAAATCCATGGCAGCCCGCACAACACTCATGACCCGCTTTTGTGCGGGAGAGGACAGCTGGCTAGCTAGAAGCAACAACTTGGCCAAACACCCTCATAGTTCGGATACCAAGGACAGCAATGGCAGGTCGCATCGCAACAAGAACAAGCGCCGCATTAACGGTGATAATACTGAAGATACGGCCGTCAATACCGGATTTAGAGGCTCTAAACCTGTTCAGTGGAAGAATCCATTCAAAAGAAATACCCATGGCCCGTCCAACTTGGAGCGAATACTCGATCGCTTGTGCCAGATACATGGCACCCCCGAAAAACCAGCCAATCACACCAACATGGATTGTTGGGTATTCAAGCAAGCAGGCAAGTTAAGTGCCGAACTCAATGACAAGGGGCTGCATAGCGATGACAAGGAAGAGCCCCGGCCGCCGAACAATAGAGGACAGAAGGGTTTTCCCACACAAGTGCGGACGGTGAACATGATATACGCTACCCACATACCCAAAAGGGAGCGGAAGCATGAACTAAGGGACGTATATGCGATGGAGCCAGTCGCCCCAAAGTTCAACCCATGGTCTTCCTGCCCGATCACCTTCGATCGAAGGTACCACCCCACTAGCATTCGTCACGGCGGTTTCGCCGCATTGGTTCTTGACCCAATTATTGACGGATTTCACCTAACCGAGTCCCGATGGACGGCGGCGGCAACTGAACCTGCTTTATCAGGATACGGTCATAAAATGGGCATAGACCCCTCAAGGATTGAACCTACAAAGACGACCTTTAAAGGCGTCATACCGGTGTAGAGGCCGGTTATGCGGGCTCGATTACACTCGAAGTGGTCTTCGGATCCCGAATAACTTCCGGCGAAGAGTTAATCTTCGACATCGTCCCATTCCATAGCGGCTATCATGCATCGCTCGAACGAACCGCATTTGCAAAGTTCAATGCGGTGCCGCACTATGCATACCTCAAGCTCAAGATGCCAGGCCCTCGAGGAGTAATCACGGTCAACGGAAACACCAAACGCTCTCTCCGAACAGAGGAGCACAGGGCGGCCCTCGCGGCGGAGGTACAAAGCAGCCTCTCACAGCAATTCTCGAGTCCGGCCACTAAGCGTCCGGACACAGTCAAGCGCGCCCGGAGTAACCTACAACAAGACTGCCTGGCACGATTCAAGCACGCGTAGCAATCCGGCCCAACCCCAGCACTCGCGAAATTGCGAAGCTAGTATTACGCGTACATAATTACGCTCTGGAGATACCATGGGCATATGGAGAGGGGCACCACCACGGCACGCCAAGAATGCGGCTCGACCGCACCAAGGGCTCCCGATTGTGTCATTCTTTTTTTTTCTTTTTTTTTTCTTACTCTCAGGACTCCGCCTTCCAGAAGTCCTGTCCAGCACTAGAATCACCGAACTCACGATGCAACAGCTAGGGAAGCACAAAGCCACGTCAAGTTTCCAGGTGGTCTCTATTACGAGCATTATACCTGTTTTACATATCATCCCGCAGCTTACCCCTGGAGGGGGACATATTAGATAGTCCCATTCCTTGCTTATCGCACTATTTGTATCATCCTGCCTTCATCGCAGTACATTTTTGAATAAACAGTGCATTGCTTTTGCCTATTATTGCACTCTTTTCTTTATCTATATATATGTTCATTTGATGACATGTTGCATCCGTACACTTTGGTACGGCCAATACACCAGGGGCTTGAGTATCCCAAAATTATGGTGTGATAAGTCCGAACACTTTCACAAGTGCGGCACCCCGAACTTATAGCATTATATGAATCGGCTCCGAATCATGTCTTGGGTCAATAGTTGGGTTTGCACGGCTCCCGCGTTTTGGTACCTTACGTTCCGCTATATCGGCTAAGGTAGCTCGGAGAACCATCTGCGATTGTGCCCAGTTGAGCTGGGTCGAGCACCTCGATGGAATGACTAAAACTGACCGTCATGATAGAGGCGAGCCGGTCGCTGTTCAAGAGGTTTATTCGGGTCCCTAAAGACTTATGCCGCTTAGAGCGAGGAACCGGAATTGTCCGGCCAAGGCGTGGATAGTGCCCCGAACTCGGTCTTCCGAATACTAGGGGCTTCGCCGAAATTTAAAATTATAGAATTCTATGGCTAAGTGGCGTGTTCAAGCATTATAAGTCCGGTTGCCTTGTTCGTTGTGTTGAGCGCCTCCTGGATGGACCCAAGAATGGGAACAAGAGTGCTCAAGTTTACCCGAACACCCCTGCACTTTCGTGGCATGGGGGCTGAAGCCAACGACTTGCCATCTCTCAACTTTGATAAATGGCCGCCTAAGGTAATATTTTAAATTAACAAGCGTTGCTTAGCGCATATGAACAAGTTTTCAGCGTCTGAGGATAACAAATGCGTGTCTATTCAAAATTTCATCTCTGGAGCACTCATCCGCTATTCGGCGGGCACCCTTCAGGAGGCCCTCATAGTACATTTCGGGCGTGCGATGCTCCTTGCCCTTCGGTGGCCCGTCCGTCACAAGCTTCCCCGCATCCAGCTTGCCCCAGTGCACTTTAGCACGGGCAAGGGCCCGACGGACACCTTCGATGCAGATGGAGCGCTTGATGACTTCAATCCGTGGACAGGCGTCCATCAGCCGCTGCACTAAGCCGAAGTAGCTCCCAGGCATGGCCTCCAATGGCCACAACCGCGCTATAAGGCCCTTCATGGCCTGCTCGGCGAACTTGTGGAGCTCAACCAGCTGCTTCAGCTGGTCGCTCAGGGGCACCGGGTGTCCGCCCTCGACATCTTGAGACCGTAACACCTTTTCCGTCGAGCTCCCCTCCTTGGCGCGGTAGAATGCGGCAGCATCCGATGCACTACGGGGCAAATCTGCGAACGCTCCTGGAGAGCTCCGAATCCGGGTAAGTAATAGGTAATTCACTTTCACATGCTTGCTTTGCATAAAGAATGCCTTACCCGCCGCTATCTTCTTTAATGATTCAATTTCTTGGAGGGCTTTTTGGGCTTCGGCCTTTAGCTTTGGCACTCTAAAGAGCCGAGGCGAGCTCGGACTCTCGAGTCTTCGAGTCACGCTCCAAACTCTCGTGTTTTTCCATGAGAGCTTGGAGCTCTTGCCGTACCTTGGCCAGCTGCGCCTCCCCCTTCTCTTGCTCGGTGCGTTCCGCAGCCACTTTGTTTTCGGCCACGGACACCGCTTCCTTGAGGGTCGCCACCTCGTTCGTGGCCCCTGCAGTACCCATGTTATTCCTCTTATTTTTTGCAACCAAAACCTTTTCTATAAGGTATTTATTTAATAAGGTATTACTTACCTTCCTTGTCCTCGAGCTGCTTCTTGGCTTGTCCGAGCTCGTTCTCGGACCGCCGAGGTTCTGCTTGATGCATTGACCTCTGCGGTCGGTCAAGGCAGAGGTCGCAGCGCCTTTGCATTCCCATATTGACATACTTATGTTAGACTCCTGCGTATATCTTTTTAGATCCTTAATGCGGCTTTTCTTTCCGAACACCGAACTAAGCATCCGGGGCTACTGTCTATGCACGGTAATATTT
Organism: Aegilops bicornis; assembly: GCA_021605145.1. Classification (NCBI taxonomy): domain Eukaryota; kingdom Viridiplantae; phylum Streptophyta; class Magnoliopsida; order Poales; family Poaceae; genus Aegilops; species Aegilops bicornis. The sequence continues at coordinate 305,630,733 of CM038671.1, read as the reverse complement.
TCACATATTCTAAACTTACCTCAAAGCCTGTTAGAAGGCTGAGTACGAACTTCATCGATCCGCTCTTGGCGGACTGAACTGTCGGATCACCGCACTCATAACGGGCGGTGCTCCTCCTTGATGGAAGTGCTGTTAAGCGCCTCGATAAGCTATCCGGTGCCTCGGTTGGGCCGGAGGACACCGGCGTCTTACCTTCTTATGAAGGGACCGCTTGCTTAGGACTTGAACCGGCCCGAAGGTTCCGTCATGGAGTCCGGACAAGGGTCGGGCTTAGAGCCCCTGGGGGTCTTGCCCCCCATGCGCCTGGAGTCTGGGAGGTTGCCTTGTGGCTCCTCCTGCGCCACCTCCTCTTGAAAGGCTCCCCTTGGGGCGCCACCTCGGCATCGTCTGCAGCGTGGGGCGAGGAGGCGGTCGGAAGCGAAGTACTCTCCATTTCCGACGAACCCAGGGACCCGCTCGTCGAAGCGGCTAGCTCGCTCTTGGGCGGGCTGCATGATTGTTCAACATTAGAGAACACTATGCAATAATTAAAAAGTCATGGGTATCCGGACACTTATGATCTCACCAGGGGCTTGGCCCTTGTCGGCCAATCCTCCTCGTCACTGTCGACATTTGTGGAGAAGTCCGGGGGAAGGGTTCTTCCCTTCTTGGACCCTCCGGCCTCCCCAGTTGGGGCGACCTTCCTTTTCCTCTCCTCCCCCGCTAGGGGAGGAGCTTCTTCTTCTTCCTCCTCATCCTCAGGAGAAGATTCTACTTCAGATTCTGACAGTACCTGGTGTCGGGAACTCTTTCGAGTTCCCGTAGCCTCCTTCTTGGCCTTCTTCTCCGGCACCACATGGGGTACCGGAGCCAGCAGCCCCGTCAATCGGGCGTCCGCTGGGTCTTCCGGCAAAGGAGCCAGACAGTTAATCTGTCCGGACGTCTTCAGCCAATCCTGTCAAAGATTAGGGAGTTTTAGATCCCATATAGAGTCAATCTATGAAAAAAGAGTCCCGTAAAGGGTAAAATGACTTACCTCGCCGGCTTGACGCCGCGAGCTGTATCCGCGATCTTTGTAAACGGATGCGGGGGCTTCGGCGCCGTTGAATAGCACCTTCCAGGCATCTTCGTACGTAGTGTCGAAGAGCCGGCTCAAGAATTGATCTTGCTGTGCGGATCGAACTCCCACAAATTAAAGGCCCGTTGTTGGCGAGAGAATCCGGTGGATGAGCATCACCTGGATTACGTCGACAAGCTTGAGATTCTTGTCCACCAGGTTGCGGACGCATGTTTGGAGTCCGGATAGCTCGTCCGAATTCCCCCACGTCAGGCTCGTCTCTTTCCATGACGAGAGCCGTGTGGGGAAGCCAGATCTAAATTCGGGGGCCGCCACCCATTCGGGGTCGCGTGGCTCCATGATGTAGAACCACCCCGATTGCCACCCCTTTATTGTCTCCACGAAGGCGCCCTCAAGCCATAGGACTTTGGCCATCTTGCCAACCATGGCGCCTCCACACTCCGCTTGACGGCCGCCCACTATCTTCGGTCGGACGTTGAAGATCTTCAGCCATAAGCCAAAGTGGGGCTGGATGCGGAGGAAGGCCTCGCACACGACGATAAACGCCGAGATGTTGAGGATGAAATTCGGGGCCAGGTCGTGGAAGTCCAGGCCTAGTAGAACATGAGCCCCCGGACAAATGGGTGAAGTGGAAAACCTAGTCTGCGGAGGAAGTGGGGGAGAAACACCACCCTCTCATGGGGCCCGGGGGTTGGAATAGGCTGCCCCGCATCGGGCAGCCTGTTAGCGACGTCGCCGGACAAGTATCCGGCCTCCCGCAGTCTTGTGATGTGCCCCTCCGTGATGGAGGAGGCCATCCACCTGCCTCCCGCTCCTGACATGGTTGGAGAAAGGTTGAGGTGGGATGTGCGGACTTGGGCACTGGAGCTCGAGTGCACGGAAATGGATAAGCAAAGAAGGAAGAAGGCGTGGGTGAAAAGGTGGATCCTTATCCCCTTATATGGACGGACGAAGCTATGCGTCCCCCACCAGCCTGGTAAAACTCGCTTATTTCCCAAGCACCGTAATCAATGGCGCGGGTGGGTTACCCACGTCCGTATTGATGAGAATACCGGAATAATGGGGCACGATCTATGCTTTGATAAGACGTGCCAAGGAAACCGCCTCACTAAATGCGTTAAGGTGGAACAGTAAAAAATGATTCATATAAAGGCCTGGCCGTGGTGTGATGTCATGCCACGGAATACGTCAGCAGATCTGTGCAAAAGTTATTCTCTCTACGGTGGTATGTGGAACTTGTTTTGCGAGCGGACACTATCACAGTGTTCAAAACCTTCTATGAAGAATTCAGAGGAGGAACCCGCCTTGTAATGTCGAAGACAATATGCACGCCCGGACTAAATGCGTCATTGAAGCACAGTTCGAGAGCTCTTGAGGGAGTCCTGGACTAGGGGGTGTCCGGATAGCTGGACTATCATCACGGCCGGACTCCAAGACTATGAAGATACAAGATAGAATACTTCATCCCGTGTCCGGATGGGACTTTCCTTGGCGTGGAAGGCAAGGTTGGCGATACGGATATGTAGATCTCCTACCATTGTAACCGACTCTATGTAACCCTAACATATCCGGTGTCTATATAAACCGGAGGGTTTTAGTCCGTAGGATAGAACAACAATGATACCATAGGCTAGCTTCTAGGGTTTAGCCTCCTTGATCTTGTGGTAGATCTACTCTTGTACTACCCATATCATCAATATTAATTAAGCAGGAGTAGGGTATTACCTCCATCGAGAGGGCCCGAACCTGGGTAAAAACATCGTGTCCCTTGTCTCCTGTTACCATCCGCCTAGGCACAGTTCGGGACCCCTACCCGAGATCCGCCGGTTTGACACCGGCGGCCATGACTGTTTTCACAGGGCACCGGACACACCGTTGGTCCCTTCGTGTATGCGTAATAATGTGAAAAGGGCAGAGTCCCATGATATTTTGCTTATACACGAGGGTCGTGTATCAACGAGTGGACTCCTTGTTAGTGTCGTCTAGGGAAAGATAGTGATCGGGTGCTTCCGTCGAGTACTTGAGGTACTAAGGGATAGTGGATGACACGAAAGCTTCCCGGATCTTGTGGGTAAAGTGCGCAACCTCTGCAGAGTGTCAAACTATTGGAATAGCCGATTCCACGGTCATGGACAGTTGGGAGGTGCTACTTAAACTATGTCTAGAAAATTTACAAATCACGATGCATGTGTGTGTGTGGAAAGGAACTATTTGTGTCAAGGTGGAGACTTGACATGTTGAATGACATGACATTGATTCAACTCTATTGATGTTGTTATCTGTAACCTGTTCTCGAGGTTACCCATGTTTTATTGATGCATATCTCACAAGTTGATAGGACATCTTAACTAGCTTGAAGCTAGGTTGCTTACTCGGTGTACAATTGCATTGTTACTTTGAACTAAATCATGGGCTGCTTGCGAGTACATTCAAAGTACTCATTGGCTTGCCACTGGTTATTTTATTGGCCAGGCATGAAAGAACAAGATATATTGAAGAGTTCCTTGGTGACGATTGTGCGAGCTAGGACGCTTTCCCAGTCAAAATGCCTGTAGGGTTAAGGCAGATGGCATGGGTCCAAGTTATCGGCGAAGATTTCCGCTGCGACGATATACTCAAGACTTGACCATAATGGTCCTACTTGTGTAAAACGGTATGTATGGATGTAAAACTCTTGTTATTGAGCTTCTGTGTGTTCAGTCAGCATTGATCTCTGGGATCACTATACACGTGCATTCGGTGATCACGACTTATGAGTCGGGGTCCCCACAATGGCCTTCACAAATTCATCCTTATTCTTGCAACGGTACAGCAGGCAACTATTCCCGGGCAGCTCGGACGGCAGAGAGACACCCGCCAGGACCTTGAGCATCGTCCCCCGTGTCCCAAGGAGGAGCCCGGACTCCTGAAACCTCATGTGGTCTTGGCTGCTGACTAAGGTCCACATTGGGCGAGAATGTCGCTGAAGCGGAGCGACCCTGCGTTGGATGAATTCCTTAACCACCATTGGCGCAGTCACGCCGCGATTCTTCAGCAACATCAACCGGAGCCAGACACGAGGGAGGCCGGGGGTCGCGAGTCGCTGATGGCCCCAGCCGGGGTTAGGAACAGCGGGCCTCGACGGAGCCTGGAGCAGAGGACTGAGCACGCCGGCATCAACGAACACCCATCGTATCCAGAAGTCGCTCGTAGATGGAGGAAGCTCGAAGTCAATCCCATCGCCTGCTGTCGCGGCCACAGCCTTGAAGCTCACGCACCCCGGGCACTGCTGAGGGTCGACCAAATGTAATGAGAAGAAGTGGCGGAAGAGAGCCATTGAAGGAGCAATGCCCACCATGGATTCACACACGAAGGCGAAGACGGCAAGAAGTGTCACGAACTGAGGGTCGAGATGCAGCATATGGATCTGATAGTGCTCAAGCACAACATTGAAGAAGGCGGAGAAGGGAGGAATCAGGCCTGCCCAGAGGGCATCGATGAAGATTGGGATCTTAGTGGCCGTCTGAACCGAGCGAGTGCGGGACACGGGCCAAGCCACCGTCTCCTCCCACTCATTGAAGCTGGAGGCAAGCATCAGGCGCACCTTGTCCATGGCCTCGTTGTGAGCACGCGAGGCCAGCCGAGCGCCAGCGCAAAGGGCGGAGGCGTGGCTGAAAGGAGCAAAGGGCTCTTCCCCTTCTCAGCTTGCTTGGGCGCCATGGCTATGGAGCAGGCGGAGCGCGAGTTAGATTGGGGAAGAGAAGCAAAGTCGCAGGGAACCAGAGGAATTGGGGAAGCAAGCCGCAAGAGGCGGAGGAATAACTGTGTAGGCCGCGGGGGCCGCATAGCCGGGCGGATTCAAAGGCATCATGGGGAAGCGGAGACGCCCACGTCCAATCAACCGCCATGCGTCGACCGAGGCCGCGGGCTTTTGGGTCCCGCGGCGCTCCGTACTTGACCCTTGGCTTCGCCGCGAAGCCAAGCCAGATCGCACCCTAGGCCCGGGGGCTACTGTCGGCGCTCTGGGAACGGGGGTCCCCAGACATGCCTGCCTGCGGCCCACGGCGTGGCTAGGCAGCGGGCCGTACGGCTCATCTTCATCAACAAGGCATCCAAGACCCTCGCGAGGGTCCAAGCCTCGCGAGGCGGATGGCACAAGACTTCCTCTGGAGTGTACTAGCCAGGCGGCCTCACGAGGAGCGGAGATATCAAGGCGAGCGCAAACCTCACGAGGGACTCGTGACGTGAGCCATGACGAACGGTGCCAGGCGGGTACTAGGCGGGCGCCAGTGCGTGCAGCGTCCCCATTTCCTCTTTGGTGCTAAGGAGGCAAGCCTTGAGCAGAAGAAATGCAAGGCATCGTGCAAAGGTCGCCATATTGGTGCAACAAGACCAAGACCAGGAGGACGGCAAAGCAGAGGTCATCGTGGAGCCCAAGGCGGCGTCACCCCAGGGCTTTTCGCAGGCGAAGACCACTTTTGTCAGGATAGCTTGTACTAGTTGTCCCCCTTCAAATTTGCTGCCGTTGTTGGCTCCCTTCCCGCTCAACATTTCGGAAGAGGACCAGGGCCTATATAAGTAGAGCTAGCCACCACTGTAGGGGCAATCGGACATGGGCTTGATCCAACCCGATCGAGAGCCTAGCCACAAGAACACCTCAACCTCAGGAAGCTGTTCTTCCCTTGTACTGTTCATCATCAGCCCAAGAGGCAATCCACCACCACCACACTGGAGTAGGGTATTACACCACAACGGTGGCCCGAACTAGTATAAACCCTGTGTCTCTTTCTGTGTTGTGAGTTCGTCGAGTTCGTCCGCAAGATCTTATCAAGCTAGAGCGTAGATCAATTGGAGGGAAAGACTTCGCGCGCACCCCAATGTTTGAACCTTAAGGGTTTGCCGGAACCCCACATCTGACAAACACCAAATGAATTGATGCACGTCCACCACTTGTAAGCAAAAGCCTCTCCTCGTGCTGCGAGCCACCGCGCACGCGTTGGCAAGGAAGAAGGCGTAGTAAGCAAGCTAGTCGTTGTTCTGCGAGTTGACGGGACACATGAAAGTTATTTAGTACTCTCTCCAAAAAGGGACAAACATGTCCATGGCTACCATCTCGTGCTCCTTCATTGAGTGTGTGCACTATTCATGTGCCATCGAGGAGAAAAAAATATTGCGTAGTAGGTTCCATCGAAGTGCACGACTCACTTATGCACTGCTTATCTCCATTTTCTTGCATGACACATGCACCTTGATGCTAGATATTCCGCGTGTTGGCAAAAGGATGAACAAGGCTCACATAAAAAAAAGAGTAGAAGAACATAGATTCCCGACGACCGAGAAGGAGCAAGGAACCTCGCGGTGGAGCGTTTGCACTCATAATATTTTATATTATTCAGCGATATAAAATCAACCAAATCTCTCAACATTCCTATGCCATTCTATAGTGTGAGAATAACTTTGAATGTTACCTCTGTGGGACACCTAGTTATAGTATATCCAGCAGCCCGTCTCGGTTCTTGTCGGATCACGGGTTCCGCAAACCCTTGAGAGGTTCGAACTATGGGGTGTGTGCGAAGAACTCGTCCTCCCCAGTCTGCCCGCTTGCTAATCTCACAGCCTAGCTCGATGAACTGAATGGAAAAGGGACACGATAGTTTACCCAGGTTCGGGCCACCTTGCGGTGTAAAATCCTACTCCTGCTTTATGGTGGATTGGCCTCGATGGGCTGAGGATGAACTAGTACAGTGGGAGAACAACCTCAGGAGGAGAGGTGTTCTTGTGCTCGATGAGCTGGTGGGTGTGAGGATGATCTGAATGATCCGTCCCCTTCTACGGTGGTGGCTAGGTTCTATTTATAGTGGCCTTGGTCCTCTTCCCAAATGTAGGCGGAAAGGGATCCCACAACGGCCAAATTCGAAGGGGAACAGCTATTAAATGCTATCCTAACAAAAGTAGTCTTCGCCTACAAAAGCCTCTGGTAGTGACGCCATGGTGGGCTCGGTGATGACCCCCGTCCTGCCGTCCTGGCGGTCTTGGTCTCGTTGCACCATAATGGAAACCTTTGGTTAATTCCTCGGGACACCGCGCCTGTACTTGCCTCCTTAGCACCAAAGAGGAAACCGGTACACTGCGCCTGCTGGCGCCCGCCTGGCCTTGGTTGTCATGGCTCACGTCACTCGAACCTGGTGAGGTGAGCCTTGCATAGAGATCTCCGCTCCTCGGGAGCCAGCCTGAGGAGGCCGCCCCTCAAGGAGGTCTTGGCGTTGTTCGCCTCGCGGGGCTTGGCCCCTCACGAGGGTCTAGAGTTGTCGATGTCGAAGCTGGGCCATACCGGGCCGTTGATGCAGCCATGCCATGGGTCGCAGGCAGGAAAGTCTAGGTACCCCCGTTCCCAGAACGCTAAGAGTAGCCCCCGGGCCAAAGGCGCGCTCGAACTTGGCTTCAAGGCGGAGCCAAAGGGCAAGTGCAGAGCGTCGCAGGCCCTCATGGCCTGCGGCCTCGATAAACGTGTGGCGCTCAACGGGATGTGGGTGCCCCCACTTGCCCACACAGCCTTGATATCCGCCGGGCTTGGCGGCCGCCCGTTGCCAACGCAGTTCCGCCTCCATCTCTTGTCGTGCTCACCCTTGGCTCTTTCACCTTCCCGAGAGACAACGGTTCTTTTCCCGGATTTGACTTCGACGTCGGTCCTGCCTTGCCACTATGGCGCCGCGGTCGAAGAAAAAGGGGAAAACCTGTGCTTCGGTCGGACCCCAGCCAGCCTTTGAGCCCGCCCTCGAGCGGTCGACGGTGGTCAACCGAGAGGGGCTGGCCCAGATCCATCCGGTGCTCGCCGCTGATTGCAATGAGTGGAAGGCGACGATGGCTTGGCCTGCTTCCGGGGACATGGTCGACATGGCAGCCACCGAGATTCCCCTCCATCTTCACACCCTCTTGGCTGGCCTGATCCCCCTTTCTCCGATTTCTAGAATGCCACACTCTCGCATTACCAAGTCCACGCGCTGCACCTGGATCCTCAATCCATCACTCTCCTTGCCATCTTCGCCTTCGTTTGCGAGGCCATAGTGGGCATTGCCCCTTCTGTGGCCTTGTTTCTCCATTTCTTCTCGCTTCACTTGGTCGACGCCCACCAGCGCTCGGGGTTTGTGGCTTTTCAGGCCGTAGCGGAGACAGCCGGCTCGGTTATCGACTTTGAACTTTCACCAATTGTATGTGGATTCCGGAAGCGGCGGGTGTTCGTGGATTCCGGCGTGCTCAACTCCCTGCTCCTGCTTCCGCTGGTGCCAGTCGGACCCAGCTCTGGCTGGGGACACGCGAAGCTCATCGACCATCGGCTTGCTCACGTCTAGCACCGGCTGGCCAGGTTGAAGAAGCTAATGGTGACTGCGCCAATGGTGGTGAAGGAGTTCATTCGGTGTCGCATCGTTTTGCTTCAGCGTCATTCTCGATAAATGTGGGCGTTCATCGGCAGCAGGGAGCCATTGTTGGATTTCGGGTTCCGACAGACCCTCTAGGTTCGAACTCCGGGGTGCACGCGGAGATCTCACCCCCTACCTACCTGCACCTCGTCGCCTCGCAAGGATCTAAACTACCAAAAGAACAACACAAGAGACACAAGGTTTATACTGGTTCGGGCCACCATTCGTAGTGTAACACCCTACTCCAGTGTGTGGTGTGGTGGATTGCCTCTTGGGCTGATGATGAACAATACAAGGAAGAACAGCCTTGCGAGGGTGAGGTGTTCTTGTGGCTAGGCTCTCGATCAGATTGGATCAAGCTAAGATGAGATGTCCGGATCCTTCCTCCCCTCTACTGTGGTGGCTAGCTCTACTTATAGGCAGAGGCCCTGGGCCTCTTCTCAAATATTGAGCGGGAAGGGCGCCAACAATTGGCCATTTTGAAGGGGAACATCTAGTACATGTATCCTGACTAAAGTTGGTCCTTGCCTATCAAAGGCTCTGGTGGTGACGCTGGCTTGGGCTCCATGATGACCTCCTTCATGCCGTTGCGACGGTCTTGGTCTTGTTGCACCGAAACAGATGCCTTTGCTTGATACTCTACTTTGTGCTTGCCCCTTTGCACCAAAGAGGAAATGAGGACACTGCAAGAGGTGGCGCCCGCCTGGCGCCCTTTGGTCGTCATGGCTTGCGTCATGGGCACCTCGTGAGGTACCCGCCTTGATCTCTCCGCCTCCTCGCGAGCCCAACTGGCGAGGCCGTGCTGAGGAAGCTTCCTATCGTCCGCCCATGAGGCTTGGCCCCTCGCGAGGGTCTTGAGCTTGTGTTGATGAAGATGGGCGTCTTGGGCCACCCCTTGAGCCACGCCGCGGGCCGCAGCGAGCAAGTTTGGGTACCCCCGTTCCCAGAACGCCGACAGTAGTCCCCGGGCCCAAGGCGCGCCTGGACTTGGCTTAGCAGAGAAGAGAAGGGGCAAGTGCGAAGCACCACGGGCCCTAACAGCCTGCGTCCTTGGGCGCCGCGTGGCGGTTGATTGAACATGGGTGCCTTTAACAACTGCGCAAATCGACAAAAGTGCGGCACCCGTCTAGGCTTTGCCTCCTTTGCCTTCTCCGGTCATTGCCCAGATCCCCTTTCTTGCGCCTTTCCTTCCTGGTTCCGAAATCTCCAGATCTACTTCGACCGCGTGCCCTAGCAAGACATGGCGCCTCGCCAGACCCCGGCCGGAGCTTGGTACTCACCCGCCTTGGACTCCCCGAACGTGTCAGACAAGAGCCTTGCCCGAGCGCGCCGGATGATGGCGGCGCAAGGCAACGACGTGGCAGCGGTGCTCAGGGCTGGCTCCGCCCTACCCGAGGACCAATGAAGCACCTTCTATCCGCTCTTCGTGAGCGCCATTGCTGCTGGTCTGGTGCCTCCCTTTTCTGAGTGCTCCTTTTCTGTCCTCCGCCGTTACAAACTGCAAGCTCTGCACTTCCACCCAACTCTGTTCTTCTTCTGGCGATCTTCGCCTACTATTGTGAGGCTCATGTCGGCGTGCAGCCCTTAGTGGCCTTGCTGCGCCACTACTTCTACCTCCGGGTCTCTCGCGGACCCATCTCCGCGTGCGCGAGCTTCATCGCGTATGGCAGCTCCAACGCCATCTCGAAGCCCGGGAAGAGGATTGAGGGCTTCAGGAGCAAGTGGGTCATGGTAGACGCTGGGCGCATCCATCCTCGGCTGATTCTGCCCATGAAGCAGCCCACGGCCACCGACGATTGGTCTCGCCTTGAACTTCGTGGATCCCCGCCAAGCCAGTCTGGAGAAGATGAACGCGAACTGTGGCGGGCAACATGGCGACGCAGCTGGACCGGGCGTCGCTGACCAGAGGGAGTTCCTGGAGCACCAGGTGGCCCCGCTTCATCAGTACTCGCTTCCGCTCTGGAGGCCCCGCCCAAGCCCCGTAGTCTTGGCCGACGAAGATCTGGCCGCGGTCCTCCAATCTTTGGTCGGGGGAGACGTGGCGAGGCTGGAGGGCGCTCCTGTACCCCTGTTCCTTCGAGATGATTGGGAGCAGGTGGTGGACTCCATGCCCGTCTTCAATGGGGACGGGCCCATTCCCGCGGAGGTTCCCGTGGACCCGGCGGCCCTGGCGACGGTGAACGTGTCCTCCGGCGACTCCAGCGGAGAGGAGGAAGAAGAGGAGGCGGGAGAGGGGCTGACTCGAGGCGACCGGCAGGAGTCGAGGCGCCCTCCCGGCGCAGGTCTCGCGCTCTCCGCCTCTTGCCGAGCAACGACGAGGATGGCGATGAGCGGGGCGGCGAGAGCTTTCCCCCGATCCTGAAGAAGGACAGGACGGGGCTGGTCCCCCGCGGGTCTGCCCCGGCTCCGAGGCGATCTGCAGACGCGCCTCCTGCTCCCGGGCCTCTTGGGGCCGATCCCTGCAGCCGGCTCTTGGGCTTTTAGTTTGGCCGGAGGTTGCTCGAGCCCGCGAGCGATGACCAGTAAGCGCTTGATTCTTTTTTTATTTCATGCTTTGTCATTGAGGCTTGATATTTGTATTCCTTGGCTAGGCTGGCGCCTGCGGCGAAGAAGCTGAAGGGAGCTCCTGAGGCTTCGTCCGCCGCAGCGCCTCCGTCCGCGAAAGAAGGTGACGGTAGGACACGTTCCTCTCCTGCCCGGTCATCCTCGCGAGGCCTGGCGGAGCTAGCTGGGGCGAGCTCAGCCCCCATGGCCCAAGCGACTCCCGAGGTATCCTTGCCTGATGCCACTGTCGCGGCTGTGGGGGCGCGGAAGGTCCCGCCTCAGGATGCTGTGGTTACGCTGCCGTCCTCTCCTCCTACTCCACCAACTGTTGTCTCTCCGACTCCTCCAATGTCCTGGATCGTGTTGCTGTTGAACTGGACCGGCTGCGGTTAGATCTTCTGGGCGCCGACCCTCCCTTGGTGGCCGGACGCCTAGAGCTGGCCTCCAGCTGGGTTCGCTCTGATGCTTCGATTCGAGCGGCGCTGGTTCAGGCCGAGACGGCTTGCGACGAGGAGAAACAGGCCGTCCTTGGGGCAAAGGCCGCTCGCGACGCCGCCCTGGGAGAGGTAGCCGATGTCCGAGGTCGCAACAAGGCGCTGGAGAGCGAGCTGCAGGGCATGCGCGACCAGCTCGCCAAGGAGGCCCGCGTCCGCCAAGAGAAGGAAGAAGACATGAAGGCTCGCGAGGCGGCCGTCAAGGACCGGAGTGCCAAGCTTGATAAGCGCCGTGACCACCTGGGTGCGCTGGAGCAGGAGTCGGAGGCGAAGAGGGTCGAGCTGGATGGCAAGGCACTGGTCCTCGCCGAGGATCGCGTGGCCTTTGCGGAGATGGAGGCGAAGGGTCGCACCTTGCTGATGTCGCTTTGGGACAGTGGCCTGGAAAGCCCACTGGCCGGCACCGAGGACGGCCCTGCCAAGCTGCTGCCCTTCCTGGTCCGCGCCCTTTAAGATGTCACCCTTGGCCTTCGCCCCACGGCCGAGGCCGAGCTGCGTGTCCTGTCTTCTGCAGCGCTGACGCGCGTCCTTACCCACGTCTACCTTTGCGACCCCAACGTCGACCTTGACAGCCTGCTGGAGCCCGTGAGCGGCGAGCTTGCCGCTGCTGCTGTTGAGGCCGTGAAGGGTCGAGCGGAGGCTCTGCTAGCGAAGTTCCGGGCCTTCAGCACCAAGCCGAAGTGAAGCGCTGCCGGTCCTGAGGCCTCACGAGGCGAACCCGCCCAGCGCAGCTCCGCCGCCAACAAGTGACTCCCTTGTGGCTCCTGTTCTACTTTCAGCTCCTACAACATGCATCATGCCTCGGGGAGGCGTTTAAACTTGCGTCTGGCGTAGTGAAAACAGTTATGGACTGTAATATTTGCTTTTGAATTCCTTGAGATTTGCGCTTTTCCTTCCTACTTGCTTATGTTCTACATCGGCAGAGCCCAGCCCCGCGCATACCTCAGCCGCCATTAGCCCCGACAGAAACCGGGGCCGGGACCAAGGAGTGAGGGGCTACGTGACAAGTTAGGCTCCTGAGTCGCGATGCTCAAGAGTCCCCCTTGGCGCATGAAGAGCAAGTAGGGAGGTGAGATGTATAGGTGAATTTACCATTCTACGTCTACAGAGCCCGGCCCCGCGCATACCTCAACCGCCGTTAGCCTTTCGGAACTAAGGAGTGACGGGCTACATGAGCAGTTAGGCTCTTGATTCGCGATGCTCAGGAGACCCCCTTGACGTTCAAATGGCTTTCGTACCTTGGTTCCGCTCGGGGAGGGACGTGCGACGAACCAGGCCCGAGGGGCCTGGCTGGGTGGCATGCGTCTGGGCGTGACCCAGGCGTAGCCTCCGTGCCAAGCCCCTCGCTGCACTCCCGAGCCGGAGGCGCTATGCGATGAGGCCAGACATTGAGCTCTGGGCTCCCTGAGGTTGATGCGGCCGGGGGCCACCCTCAGTTGTTTATCACCAGCGCGGAGCATAGCGCTTCCGTATGTGTACGGGCATAGCCGCTCCTCGGCAGTGTCGTCAGCCAGCACGGAGCATGGTGCTTCCAGTGCGTGGGAGGGGGCTCCCCTCCGGGAGGAGGCAGGCGTGTACTGCCCTGCCTCGACACGTGGCTGGCGGTAGGGCTGAGGAGGTGTCCCAGGCACCCGTGAGCCAGTGCGGGACTCACGGGGCCCTACCTCAAGGCGGGTTGCGCCTCGCACTGGGCCTTAACTTGTGATGTGTTGTGACGCCCGGGTAATTGAGCTACAGTGATCCTCTGCTAGTGATGCCACGTCACCTCGATTATAGTTGCTAATCTCGAGTTAGTTTGAAACCGATTCAAATTCAAATTCAAAATCAGTCAAACAATAAAATTTTCAATTATTAAAACTAAAATGTTCGGAGTGAGCCAAATATTGCCTAGGTAATTACGGTGGAGAAGCCACATTTTTATAAAATAATTAAAAGCACTAAACAAAATAAAACATTAAACAATTTTATTAGGTATGATAAATTAACGTGGCAGTAGAGTATTTATAAATACTAATTTAGGGGCTAGCGGTATATTTTTTGAAACCAAAAATAAATAAAAGAAAGAAAATACAAAAGAGAAAACAAACAAAAAAGAAGAAAAGGAGAAAGAACCCCAGACCCATGAGACCCAACGGGCGGCCCATGCACCCATTCGGCCCAACCGCCACCCTCCCCTTATCCACTCCCTCACCCCCCATAACCCTAACCGCCACCCACTGCACCCCCCACTCGCTCTTCCCCCTCCTCCCCGATCCAGATTGGATCGGGGGAACGGACCCCTGCCGCGATGACTACGCCGCCCGGAGCCCTCTCCGCCGGCCTGCCTCCTCCTCGTCGACGCCGCCCGCCGTCCCCAGCGCCCGTGGACGACCCGCTTCAGCTGCTTTCGCCGCCCCGCCCGACTCGGCCGCCGCTGTCGTCGCCGGACTGCTCCTCTCCGCCGCTCGTCACCATCGTCCTCCCCAACCACCCACTGCCCCGTTCCCTACGCGCCGATGTGAGCCCCGCCGCCGCGCTCGCCTCCGCCCCTCTCCTCTCCCCCTTCTGTTTCCCTGCCTTAGGACGCCCCCCACCGCGCCTGAGCTCCCGGCGAGCTTGTGGTCGCCGTGCTCGTGGCCGCACGGCCGCGAGCCCCTCCCATGCGCGCTCACTCGCGCCCGTGCCTCGTCATGCGCCAAGAACCTCCTCTCGCTGCGCCCACACACAGCTCATGGCACGCCGCGTCACATGACGCCCGACCATGCGGCTCTACACCGCCTCGCCGTGCCCTCCACATGGCACCGCAGCACCCCATCGGGTCCACGCCATTGGCCTCTCGTGTTGGCCGCGCCCGGGCCTGTCCCGGCCGGTGCCCACGCGCGCTAACCTGCTAACCCGCCCCGTTCCTCCCCTGTGACGCTGACCGCAGGGGCCCACGCCCCTGTTTTGATTTTAATAAGAAATAATAATAAAATATAATAAATTTAATTAATTAATTAATTCACTAAATTAATTAAGTTAATTAATCCTACTTAATTAATCAAATTAACCTGTTAGGCTAACTAAGCAATAATTAGTTTAACCTAACCCTAATTAACTTAACAGTGTATGACAGGTGGGTCCCACTGGGCCCACACGTTAGTTTGACCCAGTCAACCTCTATTACCTGCTGACATCATGCTGACGTCATGCTCACATCAGCAATCACTGTTCTGAATAATGTTGCATTAAAATAATTAAATAAATTGTGAAAATGATTTAAATCTTTTTAAATTAATAGAAAATAAACCGTAGCTCAGATGAAAATACTTTCTACATGAAAGTTGCTCAGAACGGCGAGACGAACCCGGATACACAGCCCGTTCGTCCGCCACGCATCCCTAACCTACCGAACTCGCAACTTTCCCCCTCCGGCTCCTCTGCCCGAAAATCTGCGAAACACCGGGATACTTTCCGGATGATTCCCCACCGTCGGTATCACCTCCTACCGCGTTAGGGCATACCTAGCACAGCGTATTGCCTTGTTATGTTTTGTGATGCTTTGTTTGCTCCGTATTTCTTGTTTCTTCCCCTCTTCTTCCCGGTGAACCCAGGAGGCTGATCTTTCATTGCTGGTACCCCGATCGACTACGGTGTTGACGACCCCTCCTTCTTGTCTGAGCAACCAGGCAAGCCCCCCCTTTGCTCAACAGATATCGCACTCTTCTCTATACTGCTTGCATTAGAGTAGTGTAGCATGTTACTGCTTTCAGTTAATCCTATCTTTCTTGCATAGCTTTGTCCTTGCTACTACTGTTGTTACCTTTACACCTTTATCCTACTACTTATTATAGGATGCTAGTGTTCCATTAGTGACCCTACACTCTTGTCCGTCTGCCATGCTATACTACTGGGCTGTGATCACTTCGGGAGGTGATCACGGGCATATACGGGCATATACTATATACTTTACACTGTTACATTACCTGTGATACTCTTCGGAGATGGGGGCTGAAAGGACAGGTGGCTCCATCCCGGTAGAGGTGGGCACAGGTTCCCGGCCCCCGATCGTTACTGTGTGGCGGAGCGACAGGGCAGGTTGAGACCACCTAGGAGAGAGGTGGGCCTGGCCCTGGTCGGCGTTCACGGATACTTAACACGCTTAACGAGATCTTGGTATTTGATCTGAGTCTGGCCATTGGGTCTATACGCACTAACCGCCACGTGGGACAAGATATGGGCAACCGGCGTCGTGGTATCAGCCGAAGCATTTCGTGACGTCAGCGACTGAGCGGCGCGCACCGGATTGGACTGGAGCGCCTGCTAGGCTAGGTCTGCTTTCGGCCGCCCTACTTAGCGTCTGGTGTGCTAAGGGCGATGGGCCCAGACCCCTGTGCGCTTAGGTTTAGACCGGCGTGCTGACCTCTCTGTTATGCCTAGGTGGGACTGCGACATGTTGATCTTCCATGGCCGGGCATGACCCAGGAAAGTGTGTCCGGCCAAATGGGATCGAGCGTGTTGGGTAATGTGGTGCACCCCTGCAGGGAAGTTAATCTATTCGAATAGACGTGATCTTGATGTAACAGGGCGACTTGGAGTTCTACCTTGTCCTCGATGACAACTAGAACCGGATACTTAATAAAACACACCCTTCCAAGTGCGGATACAACCCGGTGGTCGCTCTCTCATCGTGGTTACGAGGAGGGGATCGCCGGGTAGGATTATGCTATGCGATGCTACTTGGAGGACTTCAGTCTACTCTCTTCTACATGTTGCAAGACGGAGGCTGCTAGAAGCGTAGTCTTCGACAGGATTAGTTACCCGCCTCTCATTCTAGCATTGTGCAGTTCAGTCCACTGATATGGCCCTTTATACATATACCCATGCATATGTAGTGTAGCTCCTTGCTTGCGAGTACTTTGGATGAGTACTCACGGTTGCCTTGTTCCCCCTTTTCCCCCTTTCTTTCCCCGATTGCTGCAACCAGACGATGGAGCCCTGTGGAGCCAGACGCCATCGTCGACGATGACTCCTACTACCCGGAGGTGCCTACTACTACGCAAGTGTGTCACCGGCGACAACCAGGAGTAGTTTAGGAGGATCCCAGGCAGGAGGCCTGCGCCTTGTATCCCGGGGCTTTGTGCTAGCCTTCTTAAGGCAAACTTGTTTAACTTATGTCCAGTACTCAAATATTGTTGCCTCCGCTGACTCGTCTATGATCGAGCACTTGTATTCGAGCCCTCGAGGGCCCTGGCTTGTATTATGATGCTTGTATGACTTATTTATGTTTTAGAGTTGTGTTGTGATATCTTCCCGTGAATCCCTGATCTTGATCGTACACATTTGCGTGCATGGTTAGTGTACGATTGAATCGGGGGCGTCACATGTGTTCCTGCAAATTTGGTTAGATGCCGACGCTCTACGTCCTCGGGTCCCATCCCTTGAGCGGGTCTCAGCCGTCGCTGGTATGTCAGGTCACGATGTCGTGGACAAGGCCAGAGGGTGAGGGCTGGAGAGCCAGAAGGAGCCCATGAGTCGCGATGCTCAGGTACCCCCCTTTAACGTGCAAGCGACCGACATGAAGGAAGAAGGGGTGCCGTGGACATGCATCAAATGACAATCATGATGGGTCAAACGCACTACCCGAATAAATGCAAGAGGGGTACATGCCGCTGGGTCTGGCCCGAGTGGCTTGGGGATGATGCAGCCCGAGGGGCGCCCCCGATAAGGTAAGCTAGGAACATGAAGTAAAAGGGATACACGCAGCAGGGACGGACCCACGCGGCTTGGGAATGATGCAGCCCTGGGGGCGCTCCCAGCTGGAAATGAAACTTGAAGGATGTCACCTGATAACGTTGAAGACGAAGGGATGCTGAAGTAGCACACGTCGTGGGCTGCGGAAGCCGATCTTCACGAGCCACCAGGCCCAGGAGCCTCGGGAGGCTCCGGAGGCGCTGGTGGCTCCTCGCGGACCATCTCCATCTCCGCCAGGACTGCGGAACGCCTGGCCTCTTGAGCCTCCAGGATGCTCCCCATGAGGCGCTGGCGCGTGGCGGCCGCGTTCGGCACGCCGTAGGGCATGCGAACGTACCTATGGGGTGGACCTTCACAGCACCCCACGCGTGAGGGCCAGAGGCGCTCCTGAGAGGCGGCTCGGTTGAGCCCTGGTATGTCGATGCAGACGCGCAGCCCACCATCCTCGCCTGGATGGGGAGCTACGGTGGAGTGGCGGCGGCTGCCACTCATGACTCTTGACTCCTGCAGCTCCTGAATGATCTGGCTGACGAACTCCTGAGGGTTTGGCCCTCCTTGCCTTGATCCTTCCTGAGGGAAACGTGCTTTGACACACGCCTCCAAGTGGTGCCCAAGCGCCTCCCTCGTGACCTTAGCAAGGTCGGTGGCCCTCCAGGACAGAGCCCCCGGGCCTTGCTCGAGGAGGGCGCCAGGCGCGCCTTCCTATGCGACAGAAGGAGGTGCCCCTGAGCAGTGCGGACTGAGGGCCTGCCTCCCGAGGGGTCGGGCCAAGCGATGTCTTCTTCTTCTTGGGAGCAGCCTCGGGGAGCCTCCCGCTCCTGCGATCTGGGTCTTCAAGCGGCGGCTTGAAAAGCACGCTCGAGGGAGCACACCGTCTCTCTTCACAAGGCACCGTGATGACTCCGCCCGCTTCGGCATCTTGAGGGCGTTGTAGCCGTGATGAGTCACGACCATGAATTTCTCCAGAGCTGGGTACCCGAGGATGGCATTGTATGGCGGTGAATGTGGGTGACGCCGAAGTTGATGAGCTCGGTCACGGTGGTTGTCGTGGCGCCCAAGGTGTGACAGGAGGCGGACCTGCCCAATCGGGCTGTGGAGCCATCGGTGTCTCCGGAAAAAGGCTTGGTTGGCTGAAGCTGATTGTAAGGCACTTGGAGATTGTTGAATGTCTCTACGGACAGGACATTGAGCCCTGCTCCGCCATCGATGAGGGTCCTGGTGACTTGCACGTTGCTTATTATTGGGGATCAAAGCATCGGGAGGACTCCGGCTGGGGCCACGCACTTGAGCTGAACGTGATGGCGCACGCTGACCACCTGAGAGGGCGTGTGGCTTCGAGCTTGGGGAGGACTACATTCACTTCGCGGGCGAACTGCTTGAAGATCTTGGCCCGAGAGGTGGGGCTTGAGCTCCGCCCGGGATGCAAGCGATCGCTGCCTCACTGAAGCCCCCAGCCCCCTCGTCCTGCTGGTGATCCTCATTTCTCCTTGGCTGTGGTGGCAGAGGAGGGAGGCCTGCGTTGCCTTTCGGGCGATCCTCGCGAGGCTGATCCTTCCAGCCTCCCTCGCGAGGCTGATCCTGCCAGCGGTCCTCGCGAGGTCGGTCGCGCTACCCTTGGCGAGGGCCGCGGTCTTCCCAGTGTCCTGTGTTTCTTCCTCCTCCTCGGCCGTAGCCTCGATCGTTGCAGTCGGGGCGTCGACCGATTCTCCCTTCTCGCACGGCTCGGAGCTCTTGACATTCGTTGGTGTTGTGGGTGTGGAGGTCATGGTACACACAGTATCGGCTGCCCTTGGAAGACTCGGACTGATCTTTGCCTCGCTTGGCATCTGGCTCCGCCGCGAGCACGGCAGCCCCCTTGCGCTTCACGTCCTTGGCCTTGGGCTTCTTCTCTTTTGGGTCTGCGGCTGGCAGCTCGAGGAGGGAAACGCGTCCTTCCTCAAATTTCCTGGCGCGCCAATTTGGTCGCCAAGTTGAACAGCTCCAAGGATGTGCACAGATCTTCATGCATCGCCCGCTCCTCCTTCATCTTGACATCACGGACACCGTCGGAGAAGGCTGAGATGATGGCCTCCTCGGTCACCTTGGGAATCTTGAGGCGTGCATTTTTGAAGCGCTGGATGTACTTGCGAGGTCTCCCAGCTCTTTGCTTGATGCGGCGCATGTCGCTCACGGCAGGAGGCCGGTCACGAGTACCTTAGACGTTGACGATGAAGCGGGTGCGCATCTCGTCCCAGGAGGAGGTCGTGCCAGTAGCTAGGTTGAGGAGCCAGGTGCGGGCTCCGTCCTTGAGTGCCATGGGAAACCAGTTCGCCAAGACCTTCTCATCCCCGTTGGTGGCTTCGATGCCCAGCTCGTAGAGCTAGAGGAACTCCGCAGGGTCGGCCGTGCCGTCGTAGCGAGGAAGCAGGTCTGGCTTTAACTTGTCGGGCCACGTGACGCTGCGTAGCTCGGTGGTGAAGGTGCGGCAACCTTCTGTGGCCACGGGGGACCTTTGGTGACGAAGGGTCTGGTCTTGCGGTTCCCCATGCGCTACCGCTGGGAGCAGCGCGGGGTCTTGGCGTGCTGGAGCAGGAGCGTGGTCGTGGCGGGCCGGTGCAAGGAGCACTCGGGCAGCTTCTTGGGGGCGAGGGACCTCTTGACAGCTCTGCTCTTGGTGCGCTGGTGCCGGACGAAGTGGGTTCCGCCCAGGGGCCACGCTCCTTGGGGCCAAGGCGCCTTCTTGACGGAGAGGCGGCTGAGGCGCCCCAAGAGCTTCATCGCCCGCGCAAGGTGGTACACGGTGCAGCGAGAAGGACGGCGCGGGGGAGCCCCCTGCGGCGCGGACGAGCTCGTCGACGCGGTCGAGCCACTCTTCGTAGACGTCGTCGATGGGGCGGTAGCGCAGGAGCTCATTTGCCACGATGAGCGCGGCTCGAGTTTTCCATGGGCGCTGGAGCGCCGCGAGACGAGGAACCACCGGGCGGCGAAGGAGTAGCAGATGCGGCCGTCTCGCCTTACGGACGGATGCTTTGGGGCGATGCTTGCTGCTTTCGTTCCCGGCGGGCGGTGGCGGCGTTGATGGCGAGCAACGGGAACAGCGAATGGCGCCGACAAGGGCCGTCTGGGTAGCGCAGGTGGCGAGAGCGGCCCGGCGCTGGCCAACAAGGCCCGGCAAGCGTCCGACATGGATGCGATGGGCGGCGAAGAACAGGGCGGCGGAGGACGGATTCCGGTGCACCCCTACCTGGCGCACCAAATGTCGGATTTCGGTTTCCGGCAGACCCTCTAGGTTCAAACTCTGGGGTGCACGCGGAGATCTCACCCCCTACCTACCTGCACCTCGTCTCCTCGCAAGGATCTAAACTACCAAAAGAACAACACAAGAGACACAAGGTTTATACTGGTCCGGGCCACCATTGTGGTGTAACACCCTACTCCAGTGTGTGGTGTGGTGGATTGCCTCTTGGGCTGATGATGAACAATACAAGGAAGAACAGCCTCGCGAGGGTGAGGTGTTCTTGTGGCTAGGCTCTCGATCGGATTGGATCAAGCTAAGATGAGATGTCCGGATCCTTCCTCCCCTCTATTGTGGTGGCTAGCTCTACTTATAGGCAGAGGCCCTGGGCCTCTTCCCAAATATTGAGCGGGAAGGGCGCCAACAATTGGCCATTTTGAAGGGGAACATCTAGTACACTTATCTTGACGAAAGTTGGTCTTCGACTGCCAAAGGCTCTGGTGGTGACGCCGGCCTGGCCTCCACGATGACCTCCATCCTGCCGTTTTGTTGGTCTTGGTCTTGTTGCACCAAAGCGGTAACCTTTGCCTGATGCCTTGGCCTGTGCTCGCCCCCTTTGCACCGAAAGGGAAACAAGGACACTGCGCAGGCCGGTGCCCTCCTGGCGCCCGCCTGGTTCTCGTTCGTCATGGCTTGCGTCACAGGGCACCCTCACAAGGTACCCTGCCTTGATCTCTCCGCCTCCTCGCGAGCCTGCTTGAGGAGGCTGCTCCTAAGGAGGCTCCTTGGCGTCCGCCCCGCGAGGCTTGGCCCCTCGCGAGAGTCTTGAGCTTGAGTTGATGAAGCTGGGCCACGCTAGGGCCCCCACTTGAGCCACGCTGCAGGCCGCAGGCAGGCAAGTCTGTGGACCACCGTTCCCAGAACGCCGACAGTAGCCCCCGGGCCCAAGGCGTGCCCGGACTTGGCTTAGCAGAGAAGCGAAGGGGCAGGTGCGAAGCGCCGCGGGCCCCAACAGCCAGTGGCCTTGGGCGCCGCGTGGCGATTGGTTGGTTGTGGGCGTCTCCGCTCCCCCATGATGCCTCGGCAACCGCACGACTTGAAAAGTCCCTGCATGCAAAAACGGGTCATGATTACCTGTGATCTTGGAGGCCGACGGTTGGCCACCTCCGACTATAAGTACGTAACGGTGCAAGCCATTCCCGTTCATCCTCCTCTGCTACTCCTACTCTTCTTCGCCATTGCTCCGTCTCACGCTGATGGCACCCATCCGCCGGTTCCCTGCAGAAGAGAAGGGAAAGGCCCCCCGAGAGGGTCCTGACCCGATTCCGCCGAAGAAGCGGCTAGTCCTCTGCCGTCGAGACGAGGGTGCGCGGCAGGAGATATCGAGGCCCTGGTACGAGCGGCCGCCACCGGGGTTCCCGCTACCCTTGTACGTCCGCATCGAGGGCCACAGAGGAAAAGCAGATGGCGGCGCCACGCAGACGGCCTTGGCCCGTCGGCCGGCAGTCACGGTGGTCCGCGTCGTTCCTCCTGGAGTCCATGCTGAGGGCTCCTCCCGAGAGCTTGTGCTTCACGACGCCATGCCTCCTCAATCTTGGATTCACCTTCCTCCCTCCTTCGCCTTCGATATCCCGCTGAGGGGCTCTCTCGAGCTCTGGTTGCAGCACGCTGGCTGGAGCACCCCTGCGACCGGAGCGGAGGTTGCGGCCGTCGCTCCGGGCAACGTCTACATGACCCTAGGCTGGGCCGAGATCGCCCGGGTCTGCCGGACAAGGGGCGCCCTCGTGATCCGCTTAGAATACGACAGCGCCTCCTTGATGTTCTTCAAGGTCTTCGGCGCGGATAGACACCGGCTGGAATGCTACCCCGAGAAGGGCGGTCGGGGCATCGTCGTAGCGAGGACTAGGCCCGCCGATCGCCGCCTCGGCAGCTCTTCGGGCAGCGGCGAAGGGGCTGAAGGGTCCAGCTCCTCCGCCGAGCTTTTGGCAACTCCGGAGACGAGCGACGACAGCTACGAGCCCCCGAGCTCGCGCCGCACTCGGAGCCGGATGGGCGCTTCAGGCTACCAGCGTCGGTGATCTGGATGGGGTTGATGCCGGCGCCTGGCGGCCCACTGTTGACGATGGTGTCTCCTGCGGAGGCACGCGTAGTCGGCGTCCCTTAGGATCATCACCTTTTATTTCCTGCAAAGAATCTAAGTAGCACCCCGCGGGGGTATGTAAGGCGCTGGCCGCGTTTTGTGAACATTATGTCCTTATGATGAATCAGTGCGAGATGCTTGTTCTGTACCTGCTGAATTCCCCCTTTCTTTCCTCACGAGGGCTTGGTGCTCTGCACCGACAGGTCCCGGTCCCCAGGTAGGCTTCAGCCGTCTCTTATATGCCAGGTCGCGATGCCGTTGTCAAGGCCAGGAGGTGAGCGGCCCGAGGCCCAGTAAGAGCCCCTGAGTCACGATGCTCAGGAGGTCCCCTTTAGCGCTCAAGCAACCTCCGCTGGGCAAGAAAGGTAGGCAGCTTTGCCGTGGCAGAGCAAAGCAGCGATGGCGGGGGTTTAAGCGCCGAGGCGGATCGATTGTTGTGTGACTTATCTTGCGGGTTTGGAATGGCGTTCGATGAGGTGCCTGTGTCTGCGGCGGCGGCAACCGAGGTGCTTTCTTTGGGTTGGGTCCTCATGAGCTCCTCCCTTCTCCCCCATGCTTTCCTTAGTGCTCTACGTCCTCAGGTCCCGGCCCTCGAGCGAGCTCAGCCGCCGCTGGTATGACAGGTCGCGATGCCATGGGTCAAGGCCAGGGGGTGAGGGCTGGAGAGCCAGTAAGAGCCCATGAGTCGCGATGCTCATGTACCCCCTTTTAATGCGCAAGCGGATCGCGCCGGAGAGGAGGAGAGAAGGCTCGTGATGCTGCCAGCATTACTCCTGGAGCAGGTCATGTGTACCAATCACGAGGGGGAAACAAGATTCGTCGTTACGGTTGCCAACCAACCATTGGTCGCTACGAGGGAGTGAGCAGGGGCACTGAGGGCTTGGTGAAGTGGCGCCTAGCGGTGCTGCCGCGGCCAGAGCTCAGCCACTCAGATTTATCGGTGTTGCAGGGACGGACCCTTGCGCAAGTGCCATGCCTAAGCGAGCGGCTCCAAAGGTGGGTGTCAATCGAGCAGGCGATTGGGTCAAGCATGTTATGTATGAATGAGCAAATCCATTTAGATAGGTGCGGAGAAAACTCACGCCACTTGGGTGCAGCCCGAGCAGCTTGGGGATAATGCAGCCCGAGGGGCGCCCCCAACAAGGTAAGTAAAGAACATAAGCAGAACAGATACATGCCGCAGGGACAGACCCACGCGGCCTGGGAATGATGCAGCCCGAGGGGCGCTCCCAGCTGAAAACGGAACTTGGAAAGGTATCACCTGATATGGTCGGAGATGGCGGGATGTTGAGGTAGCGGATGACGCGTGATGAGGAAGCCGGCCCTCACGAGCCCTCCGGTCCTGGAGCCTCGGGAGGCTCCGGGGGCTCGGGGGGTTTGTCAAGAGACACCTCCATCTCTGCCAGAACCGCGCGCTACTTGACCTCCTAAGCTTCCAGAGCACCCCTCAGCAGGCGCTGATGGGCGGCGACCGCGTTTGGCAAGCCGAAAGGCATGCGAACATAGTTGTGAGGAGGCCCCTCACAACGCCCCACGCGCGAGGGCCAGAGGCGCTCCTGAGACGCGGCCCGGTTGAGCCATGGTATGTCGATGCAGATCCATAGCCCGGCATCCTCGCCTGGATGTGGGGCCACGACGAGCAGGCGGCGACAGCTGCGCACAACTCTTGACTCCTGTAGCTCCTGGGTGTTCCTCGCGATGAACTCCTGAGGGTTTGGCCCTCCTTGTCTCATACCTTCCTGAGGGAAACGTGCCTTGAAGCACGCCTCCAAGTGGTGCCCGAGCGCCTCCCTCGTGACCTCGGCTAGGTCGGTGGCTCGCCATGAAAGAGCCCCCAAGCCCCGCCTGAGGAGGGCGCCGGGTGCGCCTTCCTATGCGACAGAGGGTGGCGCCCCTTGAACGGGCGCGGGTCCTGGTGCCACGCCTCCGGATGTGCCTTCCTCGCGAGGGCCTGGACCCGGTGAAGCCTTCTTCTTCTTAGGGATCGCCTCGGGAAATCTCCCGCTCCTGTGATCTGGGTCTTCTATTGCTGTGGCTTGGAAGGCGCGCTCAAGAGAGCACACCCATCCCTTTCCTCACAAGGCACTGTGATAACTCCTCCGCTTCCTAGAATCTTGAGGACATTGTAGCCATGGTGAGTCACTTCCATGAACTTGGCCAAAGCTGGGTACCCGAGGATGGCATTGTATGGCAGGCGGATGTGGGCGACGTCGAAGTCGATGAGCTCGGTGCGGTAGTTGTTGCACCGTCCGAAGGTGACGAGAAGACGAACTTGCCCTATCAGAATAGTTGAACCATCAGTGACTCCTGAGAAAGGCTTGGTTGGCTGAAGCTGATCTTATGGCACTTGGAGATCGTCGAATGTCTTGACAGACAGGACGCTGAGCCCTGCTCCGCCATTGATGAGGGTCCTGGTGACTTGCACGTTGCTGATGACTGGTGAGAAAAGCATGGGGAGGACTCCGGCCGTTGCCGCACACTTGAGATGATCCGCTGAGCTGAACGTGATAACGCACGACGACCACATGAGAGGGCGTGTGCCCTCAGGCCTGGGGAGGACTGCATTCACCTCGCGAGAAAACTGCTGGAAGATGCGCTGAGAGGTTGGGGCCTGAGCGCCACCCAGGACGCAAGCGATTGCGCGCGGCTCCTGAAAGCCCCCAGCCCCCTCGTCCTGATGATTGTGTTTGTACCTCCTTGGCGGCTGTGGCGGAGGTGGAAGCCTCGCGCTACCCTGAGGGCGATCCTCACGAGGCTGGTCCCTCCAACCTCCCTCGCGAGGCTGGTCCTGCCAGCGGTCCTCGCGAGGTCTGTCACGCCATCCTTGGCGTGGGCCACGGTCTTCCCAGCGTCCTGTGCCTCTTCCTCCTCCTCGGCCGTAGCCCCGATCGTTGCGCTCAGGGCGTTGGCAAATGCGCCCTTCTCGCACGGCCCTGAGCTATTTGGCATTCGTTTGTGTTGTGGGTGTGGAGGTCGTGGTACACGCAGTACCGGCTGCCCTTGGATGACTCGGGCTGATCTCTGCCTTGCTTGGTGTCTGGTTCCGCCGCCAGCACGACAGCCCTCTTGCGCTTCACGTCCTTGGCCTTGGGCTTCTTCTCTTCTGGATTGGCAGCCGGAAGCTCGAGGAGGGAGAGGCGCCCTTCCTCAGCCCTGGCGCACTTGGTTGCTTAGTAGAACAGCTCCAGGGATGTGCACAGGTCTTCATGCATTGCTAGTTCCTCCTTCATCTTGACGTCATGCACGCCATCGGAGAAGGCTGAGATGATGGCTTCCTCAGTCACCTTGGGAATCTTGAGGCGGGCGTTGTTGAAGCGCTGGATGTACTTCTGCAGGGTCTCTCCCGGCTGTTGCTTGATGCGGCGCATGTCGCTCACGGCCGGAGGCCGGTCACGAGTGCCTTGGAAGTTGGCAATGAAGCGGATCCGCATCTCGTCCCACGAGGAGATCATGCCGGGAGCCAGGTTCAGGAGCCAGGTTTGGGCTCCGTCCTTGAGCGCCATGGGGAACCAATTTGCCATGACCTTTTCGTCCCCGTTGGCGGCTTCGATGCCCAGCTCGTAGAGCTGAAGGAATTCTGCAGGGTCTGCGGTGCCGTCGTAGCGAGGAGGCAGGTCTGGCTTGAACTTGCCGGGCCATGCGACGCTGCGTAGCTCGGCGGTGAAGGCGCGGCAGCCCGCAGTGGCCACCGGGGTCCTCTGCTGACGCAGAGCTTGTTCTTGCGGATTCCCGCGCACCGCTGCCTGGAGCAGCGCGGGGTCTTGACGCAGCAGCGCTGGAGCGTGGTCACGGCGCTCTGGTGCTGGGAGCATGCGAGCACCTTCTTGGGGACGAGGGAGATCCTGGCAGCTCCTTTCTTGTTGCGCGGGCGCCGGACACGGAGGGTCTCGGCCCGGGGCCACACGCCTTGGAGCCAGGGCGCCTTCTTGGGGAGGACATGGCGGGGGCACCTCCGGCTCCCTGCCTCCCGCATGGGGTGAACGGCGAGGCAGCGAGAGGGATGGCGCGGGGGAGCCCCCTGCGGCGCGGACGGGCTCGACGACGCGGTCGAGCCACTCCTCGTAGACGTCGTCGACAGGGCGGTAGCGCAACAGCTCGTTCGCCGTGATGAGCGTGGCTCGAGCCTCCAACGGGGTGCGGTGTGCGCGGGACGAAGAACCAACAGGGGTCAGCGACGGGGTGGCCGTGCGTCCATCGTGCCGCACCGAAGGATGCAGGGACGAGGCCTGCTGCTCGTTCCCCGCCGGGCCGGTGGCGGCGTTGGCGGCAGGCGATGGGGAACGACGGGGGCGTCCTCCGACGGGCGCCGTCTAGGAGACGTGGGTGTCGAGAGCAGCCCGGCGCTCGGCGCGAGCTCGGCAAGCGTCAGCCATGGGCACGATGGAAGATCACACCCGACCAGTGGAAGAAAGATTCCGGAGCACCCCTACCTGGCGTGCCAAATGTCGGATTTCG
This sequence comes from Aegilops bicornis, assembly GCA_021605145.1. NCBI lineage: Eukaryota > Viridiplantae > Streptophyta > Magnoliopsida > Poales > Poaceae > Aegilops > Aegilops bicornis. The sequence goes on along the minus strand of CM038671.1, from coordinate 305,603,720 downwards.
GGTTCCGGCAGACCCTTGAGGTTCGAACAATGGTGTGCGCACGGAGATCTTTCCCCTACCAGCTGATGCATTGATGGTTTGCGAGGGATCTAACCTAGGAACGATGAACAACACAAGAGACACAAGGTTTATACTGGTTCGGGCCACCGTGGTGGTGTAATACCCTACTCCAGTGTGTGGTGTGGTGGATTGCCATAGGGGCTGATGATGAATAGTACAAAGGGGAGAACAGCTTCGCGAGGGGCTGTTCTTGAGTTGGTGCGATGAACTTCTTGGGTGAGTTCAGTCGCCTCTCTCTCTCTTTCTCTGGTTGATTTGTCGACCTTCCAGATGCCTCTACCCTGTGGGTGGCTAGTCCTATTTATAGGTGGAGGCCCTGGGCCTCTTCCCAAATAATGAGCGGGAAGGGCGCCAACAATTGGCCATTTTGAAGGGGAACATCTAGTACACTTATCCTGACGAAAGTTGGTCTTCGACTGCCAAAGGCTCTGGTGGTGACGTCGTCCTGGGCTCCACGATGACCTCCATCCTGCCGTTCTACTGGTCTTGGTCTTGTTGCACCAAAGCAGTAACCTTTGCCTGATGCCTTGGCCTGTGCTTGCCCCCTTTGCACCGAAAGGGAAACAAGGACATTGTGTAAGCCGGCGCCCGCCTGGCGCCCGCCTGGTTCTTGTTCGTCATGGCTTGCGTCATGGGGCACCCTCACGAGGTAACCTGCCTTGATCTCTCTGCCTCCTCGCGAGCCTGCCTGGCAAGCATGAAATTGACGATTTATTCCCTTGGGTATTTACGGTGCTTTGCATAGACTCCCAAGAAGCCCTCGTGCATGAAGTACGGGTCAGCGACACAGATATGAGGTATCTGCTCAACCCTGATGAGGTAGTTCATGTGCAAGGCATAAAGGTGGACAAACGTAAAATCCAGCTTCTTCACGTGAAACATGTCGAATATGTAATCAAATCGAAGGAAGAACTTCTCCGCGGGGAATGCGTCGACGTACGACAACTGCCGCGGAACGTTAAACAAGTAGAGTGGGTATCCTGGATCTTTCGAGGCGATGAGGCCTTTCTCTATCCGCAACACATTATCATGAAGTCTCCTTAGATCGCCGAATCTGGCCCCTAGCGCTGCTTCCAGTAGGATTGGTTGATCGGGGATATGCCATTATGCCGCATCGGGGATATCTATACGGTCTTGAACCCGAGGCTGCTGAGGCGGCTGGATCATAGAAGCAGATTTTTTGCCTTTCCTTGGTCTCTTCCTAGACTTCTTTACTACCGGAAGGTCGTCCATAATACATTCAGCCTCCGGAGACGGCAATTCAGGCACCAACTCATGACGCTTAAACTCTAAGTAGGCGCCAGTATCGACATACTGTTGAGTGTCATCGTCATCCTCATCCTCATCTATGGCGACGTCACCAGCGACTAATGGAGCCTTTTCCTCACCCCCTCCGCTATCACCCAGCACGATAGCCGACGCTAATTGGGTAGGTGAGATGTTGATGTTCATACCTAACTGCGTGCTCGTGGGTGTGCTCCCGACCGCCTCCAGACAAAGCAGACTCTTTCGCCACAACAGGACCCACCCATTGCAACAATCACCAAGCCGCCGCGGGGTCTCGTCGTCATCCCCCACTAGTACCAGAGGAGCCAAATTCTCGTGGCCCGGGTAGACACTGGCCACGGAAACCTTGAAGACATCCGGGGGGATCAGCCGGCTGTGGAACAATGGTTCCTTCGGCTCCATTATCGTCGCCTTCCCCACGTCCACCTTCTAGTCGCCGATGGTGTACAATATGGTGCACGGAGTTTCGTCGGCCTGCAAAGAAAAGTCTGCGACGTGAGACATCCGAAATGCAACGAAAACGTGAGATTATACATTTATTGAAGGGGGCCGGTGTGACAGATACCGTCAGGGCGTCGAGCTCAGTCAAAGATGAAGCACCGCCGAGCACGTCCGGTGCCAGAGCCGGTGCAGGAGCCGGTGTGGGAGCAGGTGCAGCTGCATGTGCTGGTGCAACACTAGTCGAGCTGCTCCCCAAGAAGTCAGCAAGGGGAAAGTTTGCTGCATTTTTTTCTGGATTTTGCCTGCTCCAATTGAAAACGACCGGAACCAAGGTAGTAGACATATCTACAAGCACCTATTTTGCCGCAGCTATCGTTGTTGCGACTCTCTCAGATTATTTCTTCTCAACCGCAATATCAACCTTCTTGTCAATGTTTTCTTCAGTTAACCTCCGTCTTTCCTTTCTCTCCTCTATGGTCTCACGGTAGTACTTCTTCCACGTGGCGCCGTCTCCGACACCGTGCATGCGTCCATACGACGGTCGAGTCTCCACAAGGAGTCCTTTCAATATGTTCAACGCCCGGTTGAATGGAGTGTCCCACTTGGGCCTCGCCAACACCTCAGACGGCGAGTCCCTTTCGGCCGCAATCCTCTGCTGCTCTCTCTGCAAAAGGCACAAGGATCGTTTACAAATAGGAGTAATGTGCAGTCGAATTGATCAGAAACTAAAATTACCATCAGTCTCATGAACTCCGTCGTGACCGCGTTCGTCTCGAAAACCTTCTTCACTGGGTCCCAACGGTGTCGGCCCTGAGGACGTCACGCTCCTGCGGGACGGGGAACTCAGCCAAGGGGTCTGGGATGCCCAGACTCGCCACTTCCGCGTCCTCCTTGGCCCATATGGACCTCTTCCCACCGTAGCCATGGCTTCCGAGGTGGTGGCACCCAATATTCCTCTATTGAAGCCCCTTCATGTACTTCGACTTTTTTTGGCAGCTTCGGCCTCGCAAGCCGCCTTGAATATTTGAAAGTGCTCTGCCATGATTATCGGATTATCCTTTACAATCTCGGAGTAGGGTTCCTTTTTGTTGACGATCCGATATTTCACCCTTGATTTCCAGGCGGCCAACGTGTCGCTAAACTTGGTCATGGCGTGTTTGTTTATCTTCTTCATTGTCGGGTCCTTATCTGGATCCTTATAATCCTTTTCATTCCGGCCCGGGAACAAGAATATCTGGTGCAGCTTCTTTAGGAGGGAGGGCCTCATATTATCTATCTTGTTTAGTTTCTCATCGTTGATGGTGGCGGTTGTCCATATGATGCAGCCTATTTGATTGCCGCAGCACGCGTGCACTTCCTCGGGCGCGTTTGGCTCAACATTGCCGTCGTCCACCTCCATGACCACCAGTCTAGTAGTCCTGAGCTTGTTAGAAAGCCGTTGCCTCTTTGCTTTCGGTTCTATACCGCCTCCGCTAGTCTCGGCGCCGGTCTCAGTCTCAGCGACGGTCTCGATGCCAGTCTCAGCGCTGGTCTCGATGCCGGTCTGAGTCTCAGCATCGGTGTTAGTCTTAGTGCCGGTCTCGATGTCGGTGTCAGTCTCTGATGTGACAGGTGGACCCAGCAACATCAACTGTTGATCATCGGCTTCCCTCAAAAATTCCTCTGCCGCCAGGAACACGTTGTCGCGGTCACCAGAACCCTACCCTTCATCGTTGCTAGCCATGTTTCCTATGATTAAATCTAGTAAATTAATTCTAGACCTAATAAAATGAATAATGGCATTAAAAAGGCCTATGATTTGCAGGAATATTGACTCCTTCCCGGTGCGGCAAATCTCGGGCACTCGATACGTCCTAGTTTGTAGCACAAGTCTTGCCGAAATTCATGGAAAATTTCGGCATGAGTTTTGCTAAAAAGTGGACAAATCGACAACTTGAAATTTGCCGGAACGGAGTTGAATCAACATTCCGGCAAAACATAGGCCACACGGCTTCATTCCCTAGAAACAACAAAGCCACTTCAACACAATCGAAACATGTGCAAACACAACTCTGGAATTTGCATATATCCTGACCACTTCAAATTTGCATCTCCTAGCATTTGACACTTCAAGAAAATCTACACAAATCTCACGCTCTCTCAAACTAAATTCAAAAACCAAATATAGATTATATTTAGTTAACTACTGAACTAAAATTTACTCTAAACTAAACGCCCTAATTAACATCTAGTTAAACAAACTCAATTCAAAAACTAAACCCTATTGAACTAATTAACATCTACATTATCTACTACTTAACATCTATTATTACCCTAACTAAAAAACATCTACTATTAACCATACTACCCTAGTTAACTAGTACTATCACTACTACTAATTAACATCTACTACTACTACTAAAAATCATTATCTATGAACCCTAGTACAAATTAACATCTACTACTACTGCTAATTAACATGTCAGAGGAAGAAAAAGCAGAGAGCGAGGGGGGGGGGAGGGGTGGGGGGCTTACCAAGAGGGGAGAGACGGTGGCGGGGAGGTGCTCGACAACGGAGGTAGGGGCGGCGAGGGCAGGCTCGGGATCGGGAGGCGGCGGTGAGGTCGAGGGCGGCGACGGTGAGGTCGAGAGCGGCGGCGGGCGGCAGCGGCGAGGTTGAGGGCGGCCTCGGGCGGCAGCGGTGAGGGAAGGCTCGGGCTCAGGCGGTGGCGACAGAGGAGTTAGGGGAACAGGGGGAGAGGGGGGAAAGGAGGACTTAGCAAAATTCTGAGACCGCGGGTGGTTAAGTCGAACTAGCAGTAGCGCTGTTTCGGAAACACGCTACTGCTATAGGAAGCAGTTATTTCTTTTGTTTATCCTTACATTTTCTTTTCTTCATTTCTCTGTTTCCTACTTCTTTCATTTTCATTTATTTTTCTTTTTTTTCATTTTTCTTTTCTTTCTTAGCAGTAGTGCTCTACGCAGGAAACGCGCCGCAACAACGACCATAGTGGTAGCGCGCTTTGCACGGAACCGCTACTACTATTCCTAGCCTACCGCCAACACGCTGGGATTTATAGTGGTAGCTCTTTTTGCTACACACGCGCTGCTGCTATAGTTGTAGCTATAGCGCACTTCTGTGGAACGCGCTACTACAAAGTAGCAGTAGCGCCCTATTTTAATCAGCGCTACTACTATACCTCTGTGTATAGGATTTTCCCAAGTAGTGCATGGCCAACCCATGCTATCACCATAATTCTTGGCCTCCGTGCATCACCTAGCTCTAGTAATCCACCAACCCGTATCACTTCTCGCTCCTCTTCTCTCTCAAAGTGCGGCAGGCTGGCAATTTTGCTGTCTATTGAGGTTGGTTAACTCATCACTCGCTCCCACATGTTAGCGATATGCCAAGAGCATCCTAAAAAAATTATTGTACTCTATTGTTGTGCCAAGAAGAGGTAGCCCTTTGACTGACGGACCAAACGAGACAGGCATGCCGTGCCGTGAGTGGGTCCAGTTTCTCATTTTGAACTTGTTTGGTGTAGTAGTAACACTTGGTTTTGCACCTTCATAGAATGATGAAAATCCTTGCTAAAAGGCGCTTTGCTTTCAGCTAATCCCATCAACCGTTCTTGTTTGTGCATTAAATTGTTAAGTGCCATAACTAAGAATAATTAACAAATGCATGTAAAATATTCTTGTTTAGTACTGGAGTAATCCACACGCATGCATGCGTTGTGATTAGTACTACTCCCTTCATCCATACGTATATATATGGCCTAATGTATTCTTTGAGGTTGCGTTTGACTATTGATAAGATTTTATATAATTTGAAAATTATATCATTCGAAGATCCTTTCACGTGCGAATTTGACGGTATGCTTTGAGCAACTTGCATGTCCTATAAGTTAGTCTGGGAAAACGCATTAAGCCCTATATACATGTATAGACAGATTATATGATACTAGAAAACACTCACCATTAATAGTAATTCATTGGTTGGTTTCAATTTATGAATCAGTTGTTGTGTTGCTACCGTTGAATATTCGCGTGTGGTTGTTTCTAGAATAAAAAAATGAGGGTGTATAACTCACCTTACGAAAACCAAATAATCCCAAAACACATAGGCACGGTGCATTAATTCCCACCTCATTTCTTATTTCTTGACATATCAACCAATAAGAGATGTGGGTCGTGCATGTTTTCAATGACTTGAGACTACCAAACACCACATGCAGTGGTTAGTTCATTGCATGCAGTGCTATTAATTAGCAAATAGACATTAAGTTCTCTCATTTTCCCCTCCTTCTTGGTCACGGTGCACAACCTAAGATGACTTATTCACCTAGACAGAGGGAGTAGTACTTATTGTGGGAAAGGTGAAGTGATGGTTGCTTCGCCCGAGCAACTTTTTACTCTAGGAATATTGGAGAACCAGTGGATTCAACAAAGAGAGAAATGATGGTGGCTTCGTCTGATCAACTTACTATGGCGAAGGTGGGGCTCTATGATTTGACTGCTCACTAGTCATTATTACTGCGGCGCAATGACCGGGTGAATCTTCCTTGCAGTTGTGCACTCAATATTGTTGCATGGCACGTGGAGCCAGATGAAGGATGTCCCATATGTTGGTGAAACGAAGTTGGATTGTTTCTGGCATTGCTATCAATCTTTCAGGATTTGTTTACATGTACGCATAATCTTCTAGCATAATGATACACTGTGATGCTATGAAGGTTTCAGCTTTGGTTCCCATAGAAAAAAGTATCAACATAGGATTCATGTGTCCTCTTGCCTCAAGATTGTCTCGATAGAATATTCCATCAAATACAAATGAAACTACCGTTGCTGCTAAGGGATCTCAGTGGTTCGCAGATCGGCGCCAATATTCACATCACAACTGAAGACAAAGTTGTGAGAAGGTGTACAAATAAAGAAAAATATATAATTGATCGATGTTGTTCGTAGGCATGGCTCCATTTCCTGGGCACAGTGTTCATTGGTTGGCAGCTAGTTTCACGCAGCTTTGTAGCCAAGAAAGAGGTGTATGGAGGACATCACAATCCGACCATTTTGTGCAGTTCCACTAAAATCGAGTTGATCATCTATGTTTGCAAAGATATTCAGTTAGTGTGATTACAATAATAGTGGAACTAGATGATGAAACATAACACACACAAATAGAACCCAATCACCTCTGTGATCTCTCTTTAGGACTAATTACTTGTTGGAGAAGATTAGGGACGGAGTTGGGAGGATAGCAAGACCAATCTCCCGTTCTGTAGTCCCATAGAAATGTAAAAACGTTGCCCGTGTGACATTTTGGTGGCACTGCACAAAATACTCTTAAGAAAAAACTGATTTGTGCAGTTCACCAAAAGGTCGCAATAGCAATGAGGTGAAATGGATATCCCTATTTGCAAAAAGAGGTAGAAAGGAAACATTTACTGCCCAAAAACAGGAGTTGAAGACACATACGCCGACAAAAAAGAAGCATATTCCATGTCATAAGGGAAAGATAGCAGCATGGTGGTTTATCAAAAATGGTTTGAGGACGAGATTGCAAGATGGAAAGTACATCGGCTGAGGTATGTTTTAAGCAAAGAACTAAAGAAGATCCACACGCAGGATTTTCCACATGCAGCAACGTGGGAAGATGGGCAGTGGAGCAAGGCCAGGGGAAGTTGTACCTGAGGGTCGTCGAGATGTAACTAGGAGGGCGCCGGCGGCCGGGACATACCCATATTGCGGCAGCGAGCAACTGGCGAAGACCCTACCACGCTGGTCGGAGAGAACGGCGCGTACTGTAGATCGGGACTAGCTGCCTCAACGCTATCGAACGGAGAAACGATGCACATCCTCCCTTTCCACCGGCAGAAGGGATGCGTCCGGATCAGTGACCAACGGTGAGAGAGAGAGGCCACCGCCGCCTCGTGTGAGATAGTGTGACAAGATACAAACCCCGAAAGGGAGGCTCAATTGTATATAGTGGAACGAATTTCTTTTTACCGACGACAATCATTTAATATTATGTACTTGCCATTGAGGAATATAACTTTATTTAATACTAACATGTGAAGTCAAACTTTGTTCCGTCTACACGTGGTACACAATCCTCCTTCGAGTAAACAACCGCTGCACGCGTCAAATTATCACGTGGGCTGCCTTTTCATACAGAAATGAACTCCACCTTGTGTACTCGCGCGGGTGTGGCCTGGAACGAGACGTGAGCACGTGCGTTGTGCGTGCACCTCTTCTTTACGTGCAGGCATGTACGTACGTGGGTGGGTGTGAGAGAGATGGTTTGTTCGAAACAGAGGTAATGTGTCAATGATATCTCAAACAAAAAAATGTAACATTTGCAAAGTGTGTGAAACAGAGTCATGGATATATCATATATAGAGGATCAATCCACAAGAAGAGTGTGGAGGGATCATCGTTGTGAGATATTGATTGAATCGAAAACAGGGATGAAGTGTGTGGGTGCGCGATCGATAAAGAGTGCCATCGAATTTGTGTTTGCCCACGTCAAAGATATAGGGTGGTTGGCCTACTGGAATGTGAGAGGGCAGAGGTGCAGTTTGTCTCTGTGGCAGGGATACCTACCTACAATGTTCGACAGTCGGTGTGTGTGGGGGAGGGTGCAGAGACCTTACTATAGAGAGGTTGATCGACTGGTATATGTGTGGAGAAGGAGAGAGACCTAGCTATGTATTGAGGGAGATCGATCAGCATCCATGCATATGTTTAGCAGAGGAATAAGGTTGGGAGAGAGACAAAGGTAGATTGTCGGAGGGTTGGTGGTGGAGTTGCTTCTCATAGATGGTGGGAGAGGCCTGCTAGACAAATGGAGGGTATGAGTGCAATATAAATAAGAGAGGGGATGTTTGCCTATCTATGCACGTGCGTGTGAGAGACGGGTCAGAAGGGATGCAAGGATGATGGGGGGGACCATATGGTTGTGGTAAGCAGACGTAACTACATCGGAAGATCAATCGTCATGTGTCGGAGAAAGGGAGAGACATAACTAGTGAGGTACGTCGATCGGTGCATGGGGAAAAAGAATTATAGTCGACCTAGCTATATGTAGGGAGATCGGTAGGTATACATGCATGCATGTGTTAGAATAAAATAAGGTCCATAGACACGGGCAGGGGGAGAGGGGTGGGGCTAGGAGGTGGTGCGAGAGGCCTACTATGTCGAGGGGGGAGGAGTGTGGGAGTATGAGATCGATGAAAAGAGGGGCGGGAGTGTGCACCCGCATGGAACAGTATTGGACATAGGGGGCATGGCCGGTGAGAAGAGAAGAGGGGAAGTGTGTGTTTGTGGTAGGAACACTAGGCTAGAGAGGTATATCGACCGGTGTGTGCCAGAAAGAAGGAGCCAGGGGGCCTACACACATCATGGGTGAACAACCTATAGAGAAATAACAAATGTGCGCGATGGAGGGGACGCTGAGGGAGGGTGAGAGGGGGGCGGGCGTGTGCATGCACGATAGAAGGTTAGCGCTCCTACAAAGAGAGGAGGATTGTGTCGGTGTAAAAGACAAACAGAGATCATAATTCAGTATAAAAAAGTGCATTCGAATATTTGAAGAAGAAATCATAGTATTTTAAACCAACGAATGCATGAATGAATATATAAAATGGTGATACGCATGGTGTGGTTATGAACATGTTATACTACATATAATATATAGAACATTGATTATAATTTGTGATAATGTGTGGCTTTTGCAGCTCAGGGCTAAATACTTGTCATAATGTAGGGGGTGGGGCACTATACTTTGTGTGATAAACACGGTTACGTATGGAACATGGTTTAGGTTATGAAGATCTAGTTAGTACATCAAACGTACTATTATTTGGAACCAACATCAAGTGTATTGAAAATTTTAATTTGAGTTCATATAGTACACATAGTTCATATCTATCTCTATAGAAATCATGTGGTGTGTTGTTAAGACAAGACACGAATGACCGTTTAAGTTGGCAACAATCATGATTGTAGATTCTTATTCAAATAGAGAAATGAATTCAAATATAGTTTGAATTGCAGCGGTAGTATAGACATTTGGAATGCACTAAAATGTTGGTATGAGTAGGTTACATGGATTATACAGCCAGCGAAAAAATTTAATTGTACATAACATGGATTCATAGCTTTGCGTAGCATTTGTACCGTAAAATGAGACAAGACTCTCTCTTTGTGTGGTGTGGGACGCTGAGGGAGGGTGATAGGGGGTCGGGCGTGTGCATGCACGATAGAAAGTTTGCGCTAGCTACAAAGAGAGGAGGATTGTGTGGGTGTAAAAGGCGAACAGAGATCATAATTCATTATAAAAAAGTGGATTCGAATATTTGCAGAAGATATCATAGTGTTTTAAACCAATGCTTGCATGAATGAATATATAAAATGGTGATACGCATGGTGTGGTTATGAACATGTTATACTACATATAATATAGAACATTGATTATAATTTTTGATAATGTGTGGCTTTTGCAGCTCAGGGCTAAATACTTGTCATAATGTAGGGGGCGGGGCACTTTACTTTGTGTGATAAACACGGTGTACGTATGGAACGTGGTTTAGATTATGAAGATCTAGTTAGTACATCATATGTACTATTATTTGGAATCAACATCAAGTGTAGTCAAAATTTTAATTCGAGTTCATATAGTACACATAGTTCATATCTATCTCTAAAGTCATCATGTGGTGTGTAGTTAAGATAATACAGGAATGATGGCTTAAGTTGGCAACAATCATGATTGTAGATTCTTATTCAAATAGAGAAATGAATTCAAATTTAGTTTGAATTGCAGCAGTAGTATAGACATTTGGAATGCACTAAAATGTTGGTATGAGTAGGTTACATGGATAATAGAGCCAGCGAAAAAATTTAATTGGATATAACATTGATTCATAGCTTTGAATAGCATGTGTACCGTAAAACGAGACAAGACTCTCTCTTTGTCTGGTGCAAATAGTTTTTTTTTTATTTTTTCGTTGAGGGAAGTGCGAATTGATTTGGTACGTACAATATTACACGTTAGGCTTGTCCCTAAAATTCAACCCGCACCTTGTTATATCCCGAAAATTCAGATATCGTGCTCCCAAAACTCGCGCCTTCACAACCCGCGCCTTGCTATCCCAAAAATTACAATGCGTGTGAAAACTCCCTCCAGCCGCCAAATCCCAGCACGCGAAATCCCCCTTCTAACCCTGAGCCGAAAGGGCCGCTAGTTCAAATCGGTGGGGGTACTTTTGTAACACACCCTACATTTTGGACAAGCGCATCCCTAAGTCACGGTTCCCCCTCCCATCACCTCCTTTTCGCCATTTGAAATCCCCATTTGAAATCGCAGGCCGCCATAACCTCTCTACTCCAGCCGCGAAACCCCACCGTCCTCCGTCCGCCACCCCACCGCTGCCCAGCCAGAGCCTCTTCCCTGATGACGTCGTCCACTACAACAGCCAGACGTCCCTCATCCACCTCCCTGGATGAGGATCCGTCGCCAATCTCGTCGTCCCGCCTGTTTAGCTGCCCTATCCTCCACCTCAAAGGAGCTGCTCCAATGATCGCCTCGTTTATCGAGGCTGATCCATCTCCATAGCACCGCCTTAACATACTCTACCGAAACCGCAGCAACCACACCGACTCCTCGGACAAAGCCGAGGCCTACTCGGCGCCACCAAAGAGTTTGTACACTCATCGCATCACCCCTTCTCCTTAACTCGACTTCCCGGCGCTGACGGTGCTCCATCCCGTGCCCCCATGGTGCGGCTACCTTGATGCCGGTGCCGCGGGCGATATCTCCATGGTGGCTATCCCCTAGTGCGAGGCCCCTTGGGCGGCGGCGGCCATACCAGCCGGATCTGCTGCTACTGCTCCGGCTCTCGCTCACTCGTGCTGCTAATGCTGCTCCGGCACTCGCTTGCCTGCTCGCACTGCTGTTGCTCCATCTCTCGCTTGGTCGCGCTGCTGCTCTGCTCTCCCCCTCGCTCGGGCTGTTGCTCTGCTCTTGCTCTCACTCGCGCTGCTGATACAGGTACACAGGCTGTTGCAGCTACATGAGTTGCTACTCTTGCTCTAGTTCCCATTGCTCCTCCAAGCGCTGCTGCTCCGGCTACTATCTGCTACTATTTTCCCCGTTGATCACCTGCTGATTTAGATCACTGTTTCTCTACTACTAGTGCTCAAGCGGCCTAAACTACATGTGAAGTGCCTCTCTGCTACCGGTGCGTTCAAATTCGATAGTAACATTCAGATTCCACGGTAAATTTCAGTTTCGACAGTTAAGTTCAGAATCAACAGTTTTTACCTCATCTGTTGTAGTCAGGTGCTTTTTGGTGATGTAAATTTTACATCTATCACTTTTTGGTAATGTATTTTACAACATCTATCGGAGATGCTATTTGAATCCCACTTGAGATTAACGAGGTCTGTCTTGTACTATTTCAGCCTCGACATCTTACGGCTTGTCGGAGCTGCTCCAACGATGAAACCATCCATCATAACAAAGCAGTGCCCTAGACGCTGTCTACAGATTCCTCAGATCTTCCTCCACACCTCCGACAGCCACCTCTGCCTCAACTTCTTCAGCGACCAACCCAATGATGCTGAGGACGACACGGCTACGGCAAAGAGGTTGTACACTTGCCGCATCACTTATTACTCTACATTCATGTCGATCCATTAGGGATATTTTGGTTCAAAGGAAAAAGTGAAGGAAAAACATAGCAATAGGAAATTTTCCTATGGCACTCTACTATTCAATTATTCATGCATTTTGTTGAAAGGAATGGAGCAAAACATCCACCTAGACCTACTTTTCAAAATCATATGCATGAAAACAAGACCAAGTGCATTAGTGGCAGAATAACATTCTAACTGTACACGCTTTCATATGGTTTCACTTTAATTTCGCCATGTTTCTTTGCATTCCTCTGCTCTTCCATTTCTTGTGAACCAAACACCCAAGTTGACAGAAATCCTGTGTTTACAAATGCTCTCTTTCCCACGTGCATCGCTATCCTATTCCGGTGTTTTTCCTATCCCTGCGTTTTTAGAATCCTGCAAGCCAAAGGAGCCATTACAGAATTACTTCAGTTACAGGTAGGTGTCGAAGAAAACTTTGTCTGGTTTGTCCTGCTCCAGCCGCGATGTAGTCCACCTCACCTGAGGTGCTCCATTGACAGAAGGATCCACCAAACTAGACATCACGACTCCTGACCGCCTTTCGCCGCCTTAGATCTCCATTCCTGCTGCCGTCACCCATCGCAACTGCATGACCATCATTGACTCAGCAGATGAACCTGAGGAGTACACAGGTCCACAAGAGAGGTCCGCTACTTCTTGAGCTTGCTTTGGTTTTTTCCTTGAAGAGGAAAGGGTGATGCAGCAAAGTAGAGATAAGTATTTCCCTCAGTTTTGGAAGCAAGGTATCAATCCAGTAGGAGAAAACGCACAAATCACCTAATACCTTCCCCTACTGTCACTGGGAAAGGACACCGCAAGATTGAAACCAAAGCTAAGCACTTCTCCCATTGCAAGAAAAATCAATCTAGTTGGCCAAACCAAACCGATAGTTCGAAGAGAATTACAAAGATATCAAATCATACATAAAAGAATTCAGAGAAGATTCAAATAATATTCATAGATAAACTAATCATAAATCAACAATTCATCAGATCTTGGCAAACACACAAAAAAAGTATTACATAGATTAGATCTCCAAGAACATCAAGCAGAACATGGTATTGGAATCAAAGAGAGAGAAGAAGCCATCTTGCTACTAGCTAAAGGGCAATAGAGTGTATGTAAAATCCCTCCGTGATCGAATCTCCTACCGGCAGGGTGCCGGATAAGGTCCCCAGATGGGATCTCATGGGTAGAGAAGGTTTCGGCGGTGGAAAAGTGTTTTCTTAGATGCCTCTGGTGGTTTGGGGATATATGGGAATATATAGGCGAAAGAAGTAGGTCAGGAGGTGCACGAGGGGCCCAAAAGGATGGGGGGGGGGGGCGCCCACCGTCCTTGTGGTGGCCTCCTGGCTCCTTCGACTTCATCTCCAAGTCTCCCGGTTGTCTTCTGGTCCAAGAAAAATCATCGCGAAGGTTTATTCCGTTTGGACTCCGTTTGGTATTTCTTTTCTGCGAAACTCAAAAATAGGGAAAAAAACAGGAACTGGCACTGGGCTCTAGGTTAATAGGTTAGTCCCAAAAATAATATAAAATAGCACATTAATGCTTATAAAAATCCAAAACAGGTAATATAATAGGATGGAACAATAAAAAATTATACATACGTTGGAGACGTTTCAAGGTCGCACTCTTTTGTTTCTGCTTATATTATGCATTGCTTAATATTACCTGCTACTTTATCGTCATGTTCACCTCCTAGACTCCAAGTCAGGTCCAAATTAATGATCAAACTTGAGTTTTAAAATTACTGGTGGGGCACATATCGAGGCAGCAATGAATAGTATCTCTGTCTATAATCTGGTTCACCTAGGGTATGCCTATGTTGTTCATCTTGGGTGGGATACAAATAGTAAAGCAATCATCATCTGTCTTTTTATTAAATTAAAGCTAGCATCAGCCTGCTATCATTATTTTTGGATCCATCCACTAGTTGTTACCATCACTCTAGATTTCTGCATGCTCTCCTTAAATAATCTCACTATATTTTTTTGTATGCATGTCAGATATTGTACACAGTCATGGTAAACATGTAGAGAAAAAGAGAAGAGTTTTGCATGGCAATACAATGTCATGCACACATTGCTCCATGGTGGCTTCGATGGAAAACCCTCTCCCCCTTTCCATATTATAATCGAGAGGAAGATATATGTTCTGAGGCAGATTTAGACGCAGCTGACCACTCCTATTTACCCCCAAGGTGTTTGCTCTAACTTGGAATGATGATGTTGGTCATATCATGCATATGTTGCCTTGCGGTGCCTACTTTCGGCATCATGTATGTCATCTGCTTAGTTAGACATGTTCTGTAATGCCACCTGTTTTATTTCTATATCATATATGGGAATTATGCAGTCTCATCTCTTTTAGCCAGCCATAAATATATGTGAAATATGCAATACCATCCTGTTTAACCAGGCATCACATATTTGAATGATATCTTGCCCATCCTTTTCTTCATTACATTTCGATTTGTCAACAATGTTTGCACATTAAATTACTCTTCCTGTGAATCAGCTATATGAGTGGGTGATGGAAAAATCTGGAATGAAAACAAGGTCTTGAGAGCATACAGTGCTACCCACCGAAGCAGATCTCTTGCTGGGTCCCGATAGCTCCTCGGAGATGGATTCATAGAAAGAAGACCAGTCCTATTCCCCCACCGAGGTGTATGCTCTAACTTGGCATGGTTATACTGCTCATATAATGCATATGGTGTCTTGCATTGCATAGTTTGGGCATCATATATAGAATATTCAACACCATGTTCTTATTTCATACATAATATATGAGAATGCCCTCTACTTAGCATATAAATCCCATATTTGAATTAAATCATGCGATCCTGATTATTTTGATAACATGTATGTGAATTATGACATGTGGACCTGTTTACTAAAGGCATCATATAATTATCTCACGCCATCCTGTTTAGTTAGTCATCATATCTTTGAATTATGTCATGCTATGCTATCCAGTTTAGATAGACAATATACATGTCAACTATTATGTCATGCTATCCTTTCTAGTTAAACAATATACATGTCAACTGTTTCATGCCCTCTTTTTTCCACAGTATCTATTGCATCTGTCTCTCATACAATGTCTGTACATTCAACTATGTTTCATATTTGTCAGCCATTTGAATTGCAGCGGGTGATGGTATAATCTAGCGGAGTAAAAACACGGTCTTCAAATAAAACAGTGCTACCTCTTGGTGGAGATAGCACCCCGGCTGTACATGCACGAGAACCAGCCCTACCACACATAATACAGACTCTCACAGATTTTACCCCTATTGCAATGGACAGAGAACCAGCTTCACCCAATCTAACCTCAACCCTAGGAGATAGTAACCCAGTTCAGGTTGACACAAAACCATCTCCACCATAGAGCTCCCAAATAAGAGCAGTTAGTAAGGCAGCTCCAACGCCCAAAGCGCCAGTACTACCACGGCAAACCCCAACTCCACCAGTTAGTACACCTATTCCCGTGGAGGAAGCACAACCAGCCATTCGTAGTTTAGCATCTATTGCATTTGATGTTGTTAAATCCTATGTGCGTATCTTCCCAACATGGAAATATTATACTGAAGATGAAGGAAAATATCAGTTGCAGGTGTTTGTCCAGGAGTTATGTGTAAGTAATGTTATTCATGGGAATTACTTTGCTTTGTCCCATACATTCTACCTCCATGATTGTTATAACACAACAAATTTTCCCATTTTTCTCAATAGAGAAGGACCGATATGGAAACTCAGGATGAGGTAACCTGTGCGAATACCTCTGCTATCTTCAAGAATGCTTGGTGGCAGTATCAAAATTAACTGAAGAAAATGCACTTCACTGGCAAAGAAACTCATCACATTCCCTTACGTTCTCCTGAGACACATTTACTGGACGATGACTGGGAACGCCTTTGTTCTCAGACCGTCCCGAACCAAGAATGTGGTAAGGTCTATGAGCTCATTTTTTATTTTTAAGTACTATATGACTGTGTCTTACTATACTCTGTTCATGTAGAACAAGAGCTTAAACCTGAAGAACAACTGCTCTGATTTAAGATTCCATTGCTATCGTGCATACTTCTTTGCTATTGTATCACTGTATTTACTCGTACAAACTTATTTTTAAATTGAAGGATCCAATCGAAACTCCAATGGCACAAAAGGTATGTTTACGCATGTTTCTTTAACAGGTTTGCTCTTATAAATAGCTCTGTTGATTTCAATTTCAAGTCTGTATACAATTGACTTCTCATATCATGCACATTACTAGCATACCAAAAGAGGCAATAGTGTTGTTGTACATGTAGACCTGTGGTACCCATCTGAAATCTTGTTGTGTTGTGTAGTTTCCCACGCATTGTATTCTTTTAGTTCTGCTTTGTCTTGATGTGATATGATTTGAACCGTGTCTCTATTTTGATTTGGCAAGACAAAGGTCAAAGGACCATAGGACATAGATATATGTTTGTTTGATACTTTTATTATGTACTACTTGGCAATAGAAGACTTGGTATTTTAATCATGTCCACCTTACTAGTGAACTGGTTCACCAAAATGAGTTTCATATACTAGTACATGTTAAACCTCTTATGTGTCTTCTTGTTTCTTCTTTTAGAATGCTAACTGAATATTGGGGAAGAGTGCCTTATTAAGCAATGGTAAAGGAAGTAATGGTGATAAGGTTCAGGATAGTGAGACATCCTTGTTGGTCTCCAACAAAGCTGATAAAACAGTTAAGGAAAACAATCTTGAAGACAGTGGGACAACCCGAAAGTCCTATCATGGTGTAGTGTTCGAGTTACTGGCCACTACTGCTGGCACAAGCTATTCAAACTCACTTTCTGAATCAGTCGGTTGCTTGAGTCTCAACTACAAGCTGAAAGACATTGATGTATCAAGCAAGCTGAAAGACTACTTGCTGAAAGACATCGATCAGTTGTGCTGCGACAAGAAGCCGAAGGACTGCGGAAGTCCCTGGAGCATTCAGATGCATACTTTCTGGTGCAATAGCAAGCGTTGGAGGATTTTAGCGCCAAACAGGAGAAAGCTAATAAGCTTGCTAAGCTTATTGCCAGCATGGTGGATACCCAGGATAACGTTTCTTGAGATCTTTTGAAGTTGTTTCAGATATGGACTTGTTTTGCTGCCGCGTTTATTTGCACTGGTGGCCAATTTAGACGGCAAGTGCATGTAATATGCTGTTTTGTTCCCTATATTTGCACTGGTGGCGAACTTTGATGCCCGGTGGATGTAATATGCGTAATAGATGTAATATCCTAGCGTTAGTTTCTTGCTATTATATTTCCTTATTGTCTTGTTTAGTTCTTTGCTTGTAGTCACTGCAGTTCTTTTTCTGCGTTTTTCTAGTGGCCACAATAACGTATTTTTATAGTTAGGCCACAATAACCATGGCAACACATGGACTGTTGTAACTATGGTCCTGCTACTGGCTGTAGTGACCATGGGCCTCCTACGGGCCGAAGGATCCATGGGGCTTCTACGGGTCGGAGGATCCATGGGCCTTCTAAGGCCCGTAGGATCAATGGCCCTTCTACGGGCTGTAACATCCCAAATTTTTAATTTGGATGTTATACATAGGTCATCATATGCATATCATATTTTATTTGCATTTTGGTTGTGATCCTAGAAATCTTAAGCAACTCAAGGACCCTAGGAGAGAGTTGGAGATTTCAGAAATTTTCATATTTGAAATTTTTCTCAAATTTGAAAAGAGGATCAATTTGATTTTAATATTTTTCTCTCCAATTTTTCCAATAATAAATATAAATGAGAGAAGATAAAATGACTTCTTCAAAAGAAGAAAAATATTGGAGAAGAAAATTTAAATTCGGATCATTATTTTATTTGAATTAGAGAAAAGTATGCATTTTTGAAAATGCATTTTGGGCCAGGAAAATGTTCATCTTGTCCTAAATATTAAGTTTGGATGGTGAAAGTTGTTTATGGTATTTTTAGAATTTTTTTTATTAGGATTCTTTTCGGGCGAAATTATTTAAAAAAAATCTTTTCGGACCGACCGGGGCGAAGGCCTAGCCGGCCCAGCCGCCTCCTTCCCGCGCCGCGCCGCCGTGCCCGAGTCGGAGTCCGGCTCCAAGTCTGCATCGCCATCGCGGCCTTGCCCCCTCCTCCAAGCCGGGCCGACCCCCCCCCCCTCTTTATAAGCCGCCGTCGCCACCCCCATCTTCCCCACATCGCCCCGTCATCGTAGCCGCACACCGCTGCCTGCCGCCGCCGCCCCGCTGCCTCGCCCCACTCGCCGCAGCCGCCGCGCCGCCCGCCATTGACCGTCGCCGGCCGAGGACATTTAACGGTAAAAACCGTTCCGGTTCGCCGGTTCTTGTTTTGGTTTTTTGTTTTAGATTGGTTTTTATTTTAGGGTTCGCTGAGTAGCGAACGTTCACCCGTTAGATTGTTTTAACGAACGAATTTGTTCGTTTAGTTCTGTTAGCGAACGTTCATTCGTTAGATTTTTCTTTTTCTGTTGTTTTACGTCTAGGGACCTATCCACGAATACGTTTATCACAGATTATTCCCTGAACTTCAGACCCTCGCTACTTTTTGTTCGTTTGTCCAAATCCAGTGAAACCAACGCCAAAACCTTCATCTTGTTCCCCTCTTTCCAGTTAATCAACTTGAAAATTTAAAATTTGATTTCAAGCAGATTTGATTTCAAACTTTTTTTCATCGTAGTTTGAGTTTCGTAGCTTCGATCCGATTGATTCTTTTTGCAAATCGAAGCACTTCTCTTGAGTTTTTAGGTTGGATCTTTTCCTTTGAGTTTAACCTTTGCATCTTACGCTTGAGTGCTTATGTATGCTATTGTTTGTACACCATAGAGTTTTCGGAGTGCGAAGCTTGCTACTACGAATCACTAGGGTTTTCAGATCGTCAGCAAGGCAAGTAACACTTTGATCATACCCCTTTATTACCCAGTTTTTATGCATTAGTTTCAATCCTCAAACACTTCATGGTTAGGACTTGTTAACATATGGGTATTGGGAAGTAATTGATGAGGTAGAACATATTTCCCTGCATTCAAACCTTGGGAGTTTCTTACGTTATGCTTATACTGCTATGCTATGCTTGTATACATGGATTGGTTTGAGTTTATCCATGAAATATGTGAGGGGTTACTATTAACTAAGGTTTAACTTAAGGTGGCTACTTTAATACACATCTGGGTGGAACGGTTGAGGCACCCTGGAGCACCCAGTGGTTTTCTGGGCACCTGGGGCAATCCAGCGTTGTCCTATGATATCCCGGAGTACCCGTGTGATCATCCTATGGTTTGCCACCCAGACTCAAAGGGATCATAAGATTATTCATGCTAGAAACTTCTGTGTGCAGCCACAAGCCATTATGGGCTCTGGCATAGTTGATTAAGTTGTGGGAATTCTTTCCATG
The DNA here is from genome assembly GCA_021605145.1 of Aegilops bicornis. Classification (NCBI taxonomy): domain Eukaryota; kingdom Viridiplantae; phylum Streptophyta; class Magnoliopsida; order Poales; family Poaceae; genus Aegilops; species Aegilops bicornis. The sequence continues at coordinate 305,583,816 of CM038671.1, read as the reverse complement.
ATGGGCAAGTAGATGTAGGGGATTGTAGGCGTACTGGCCTATCTATCGGGTAAGGGGACCTCTTCGGAAAGACTGTGTCTCGGTCATCCGTTTCTCAAACATCATGCAGTGCGAGAAATTCAATGGAGGAGATTGAGTCTTGTGGGGAAAAGTGCGCAAACCTCTGCAGAGTATATAAACTAATCATGGTTAGCCGTCTCCCTGGTTATGGACATCTTGAGTATCTCGTACTTGAATTATTAGTTGATCTCATCACTTTTCTTAATTAATTTTTTGTGTTGTTAATTATGTTTAATTGGAATTGAGTTGGAGGAACCTTCACAATGTTTTCAACAAACTTTATAGTTAATTAAAATATATTCCTTTGTTGTAGGTAAAAACTAGCGTTATGCAAATGATAACCATAGAGCCTCCACCAGCCATATATGCATGTAGTGATAGTTGTTGTTTTTTCATTGCTCTATAGTGTAATCTTCCCAGCATATTCCATGTGCTGACCTACATAGGCTGCAACGTACTATGTTGTAGAGCTTTCAGATGAAGAGTAAGGTGCGCTAGGTCATTTTCTTGCACTCAGCTATGCCGTTGGAGTTGACAGACTCATTATTCTATGAAGCTTCCACCGTTATCTTATTTAGATGGCCTTCAGCCATATTATTGTAATTTAGTTCTCTCTTTGAGACACTTGATGTAATAAATGTGTGATTGAACTCTGTTATAAATCCTCAAGAGTTGTGTTTGTCACCATTACCGATCCAGGGATGACACTTATACATAGAGGTTTGACTGTCTGAGGTCGAATCGCTACAAGATGGTATCAGAGCACACGCTGACTGTAGGACGCTACCACTAAGATAAGCCATGGGACACTCTTCTCTACTTATTTCTGACTCTTCTCCATTTTCTACTCTATAGATGGCGAACCCAAGGAACAAGTTTGCTCAACCAGATGATGACACCCCGTTTGGACTACACTTGAAGGAAGTCACTAGGTACTTGAGCATCGGAATACCAAGCTTCACCGGGACCTACACCGCCACTTTACCAGAAGAGGAGCGTTGGATGATTCGAGTTCATATTCCAGGAAGGACATTCACACCAGTTACTGAGCCCATAGAGTTCTCCTTTGATGCACCAACCTGGATTCTAGGAAAGAGCATGGCAGCCCACATCGCCATGGGACGCATCGGCGAAGTAAACCACAAGGATCTTAAGGACACCATCTACCAGATATGCGGGCACCGAGATGAGAAATGGGAGATGATTAGAACCAGAAGGGACAAGTCCATTGCAGCCTACATCCAGGAGTTAAATCAGCACATTCATCGTCAGGAGAACCAGATGTGCGCCAGCATGCTAGACATGAAGAAAGTGATGACCAGGAACATGGAGCTTGAAGAGGAACTCAAGTCTACACGCGATGAATACGAAGAGGAAATTGCAGTACTACTGGAGAAGAATGAAGACCTGAAGAAGAAGCTAGGAATATTCATGGGAGATCCCGCACCTAAGGAGGACAACCAACCCGAAGACAACATCATAATCGGCGACACCGACTCCGACCCCCATAGTGATGATGATTATGAAGACGAAGCTGGAGCGGATATCATGGAGTCTTCCACCGATCAAAATTTCTAGACGACCACCATATCATCTAGACCTCACTCTATTCTATTCTCACCCCTCTACACCTATCAGATGCCTCCGAGACGTGACCCAGGATTTGTCTTCCCACCGGAGCTCACTTAGTTGGTCCAACATCAGAATGCCTTGATGCAGCTACTAGTCCAGAACCAAGGCAACAACAACAACAACCCACTGCCACCACCTCCAGTTGACATCTTAGCCCGTTTTCTGAGGTTGAATCCGCCGGTGTTTTCTAGTAGCACTGAGCCGATTCTTGCTGATGAATGGCTCCGCAGCATTGGAAGGGAGCTGACCACCGTAGGTTGCAAAGATGCTGAGAAGGTGCGTTTTGCCGCACACCAACCGGATGGACCCGTAGCCTCATGGTGGGAGAATTACACAATCACTTTCCCCATAGCGAATGTCACCTGGGATCAGTTTCAACAAGCTTTCCACACATCACATGTCTCAACTGGAGCAATGAGTATGAAGAAGTGTGACTTTTGCAACTTACGCCAGGGAAATCGTACGGTGGTGCGATACGTGGATGAGTTAAGTAATTTAGCTTGCTATGCCCCAGATGATGTGGCCACAGATGCCGCAAAGAAGGAGAAGTTTATGGAAGGGCTGAATGATGAGCTAATTATGCAGTTGTTGGTGGCAAGCTAATTACCAGGAGTTGGTAGACATGGCTCTTATGATTGAAGGCAAGCAGCAGCAGATAGAGACCCGCAAATGGAAGTATGGACAGGGCAAGTACAATTCAGGAGCTTAGTAGAAGCCTCGATTTACCACGAACTAGGGAGGACACACCCATCATAACCATGGAGGCCACACTCACAATGGAGGAAGTTCACATAACCATAGTGGCCCTAAGAATGGTAATAGGAATGGAGGAAACAACGGTCAGAACCGTTTCAACCCCACTACACCCCCAAGAAGGATCCAAGTCACATTACTTGTTTCAAGTGCGGGAAGACTGGACACTACGTCACCGAGTGTCCTGAAGCAAAGAATGGAAATGGCAATGGAAGTTCTAGGAAGAAGCCCAACCCCTTCACCAGAGGTCTGGTGAACCACATCAACGTGGAGGAAGTTGAAGAGCAGCCAGATGCAGTTATCGGTAAGTTTTTGGATTAAGTCATTCACTACTACTGTTCTTTTTGATACTGGAGCATCGCATTCATACATATCGAGGGGGTTTGTGGATAAGTATAAGTAGCCCACCAAAGTTCTTAAGACACCTACGTTAGTAAGCTCGCCGGGAGCGGAGTGTATGGCAAGCAGAGGATGTTTTCATATGCCATTGACCATAGGTAGGCATGTTTTCCCCTCAGACCTAATTATTTTGGAGTCACAAGGATTGGACGTGATTCTAGGCATGGATTGGCAATCAATGTATGGAGGAAATATTGACTGTGCTAGTAAGTCAATTCTACTCACCACCCCTGAGGGAAGACATATTAAGTATGTGTCTCGGCATGCGCCAAGGAGGACTCAAGTAAATTCGATCTCAGGAGTTGTTCAGTAGGAAGTGCCAGTTGTGAAGGAGTACCCTGATGTATTTCCGGGGGAACTACCAGGCATGCCACCGGATGGAGATATAGAATTTTTTATAGAGCTATTGCCTGGCACCAGACCAATATCGAAGAGACCGTATCGAATGCCCGCAAATGATCTGGAGGAAATTAAGAAGCAGATTAAGGAGTTATTGGATAAAGGTTACATCCGACCAAGTTCATCACCGTGGGGAGCCCCAGTGCTCTTAGTTGAGAAGAAGGATGGATCTTTGAGAATTGTTGTTGATTATTGTGCATTGAATGAAGTGACGATCAAGAACAAGTACCCACTACCGATGATCAACGATTTGTTTGACAAGCTGCAGGGAGCTAAAGTATTCTCCAAGATCGATCTTCGATCAGGATACCACCAGCTGAAGATCCGAGAACAGGATATACCTAAGATAGATTTCACCACAAGGTATGGGCTATATGAGTACACGGTCATGTCTTTTGGGTTGACTAATGCCCCTGCCTATTTTATGAGTATGATGAACAAGGTGTTCATGGAATTTTTGGATAAGTTTGTTGTGGTGTTCATTGATTATATATTGGTGTACTCAAAGAACGAAGAGGAGCACAAGGAGCATTTGCGCTTAGTTCTCGAGAAACTCAGGGAACATCAGCTTTATACCATGTAGCAATCTGACCTAAAACGATCAAATCTCTATATATAAGTGTCATCCCTGGATCGGTAATGCTGACACACACAATACTTGAAGGATTTATAACAGAGTGCAATCACACACTTATTACATCCAATGTCTCAAAGAGAACTTATTACAATAATATGGCTTAAGGCCATCTAAATAAGATAACAGTAGAAGACTTGGAAGATAAAGTGAGTCCATCAACTCCAACAACATAGCTGAGTGCACGACAATGACCTAGCGCACCTTACTCTTCGTCTGAAAAGTCTGGAACATGATATGTTGCAGCCCGAAATGGGTCAGCACATGGAATATGCTGGCAATATAACACAGTAGAGTAATGAATAGAATAAATACTATCACTACATGCATATATGGCTGGTGGAGGCTCTATGGTTATAATGTTTTGTGAAAAGCCAATTTTTCCCCACAACAAAGGAATATATTTTTGTTTTAACTATCATGGTGGTTGAAACATTGAGAATGGTAAATCCCCATCTCAATCCTAATTAAACAATAATTAACAACCCAACAAATTAATTTAGAGTGATGAGATCAACATGATAATCCAAGAACCAGATACTCAAGATGTCCATAACCGGGGACACGGCTAACCATGATTAGTTTGTACACTCTGCAGAGGTTTTCGCACTTTTCCCCACAAGAATCGATCTCCTCCGTTGGATTTCTTGCACAACATGGTGTTTGAGAAACGGATGACCGAGACACAGTCTTTCAGAAACAATAACTCTTTACTCTGGGTAGATAGTTACACCTACTTTCCCCTACATCTGCTAGCCTACCACTGAAAGAGGTCATTTAAGATACTCAACTATGCTAGAGCCCATAATAGCTTGTGGCTACACACGGAAGTTTCTAGCATGAATACTCTTATGATCCTTTGAGCCTGGGTGGCGAACCAAAGGACAACACTGGTATATCCCCAGGTGCCCGCAACCAATCCACCCATATGTGTATTTAAGTAGCCACCTTAAGTTAACCATTAATTAACAATCTCACATCTGTCATGGATACACTCAAACCCAATCCACGTCTACGTGCATAGCATGGCAATAAGCATAACGTAGAAGTAACTCCCAAGGGTTTGAAATAAGGACAATAGGTTCTACCTCATGAACTACTTCCCAAACCCACAAGTTGATCACATCCTAATCATGCAGTGTTTGAGGATTGAAACTAATGCATAAAAAATGGGTATGAAATGAGTATGACCAATGTGTTACTTGCCTTGCTTACGATCTACAAACACTAGACTCATAGTAGCATGCTTCGCACTCCGGGAATTCTATCGCAAAAAAACAATAGCATACATAAGCACTCAAGCATAGATGCAACGGTAAAACTCAAATAAGAAGATCCAAATCAGAAAGTTCAACTATAGAGATTCGATTTGCAAAAAGAATCGATCAAAACAGAGCTACAGAACTGAAACTACGATCAAAAGAACTTCGAATTTGAATCTGCTTGAAACCAAATTTTAAGTTGTCAAAATCATGTTCAAGTTGATTAACCAGAAAGAGGGGTTCGAGACGAAGATTTTGGCGTTGGTTTCACTGGATTTGGACGAACGGTTAAAAAGTTGCGAGGGTATGAAGATAAGGGTCTAATCTGCGATAAAAATAATCATGGATAGGTCCCTAGCCGAAAATAAACGGAAAAAGAAAAATCTATCGGACGAACGTCCGCTAACAGAGACGAACGAACGAAAACGTTCATTAAACGAGCTAACGAACGAACGTTCGCGGAATAAGCTAAACCGAGAAAAACCGAACCGATCTAAAAAAACCAATCTAGGGTTTTTAAAAAACCGGCGGTTCTACCTAAACCAAAAGAAAACCGACGAGAACTGGAAAATCCGGCGACGGCGGATTCGGGCGGCGGCGGCGGCTTCCGTGAGGCTCCGGCGAGGTGCGGGTGGCGCGGGGCTGCGGCGGCGGCGCGGGCGGCGGAGTGGAGCGGCGAGGTGACGATGCGGCAACGGCAGCCCGTCTGGCGGGCTGCGGTGGCCGGCCTGCAGCGGGCGGTGGGGACAAGGGGCGGCGACGCTATTTAAAGGCCCGGGGGGCTTCAGCTTGCACGAGGGGGCACCGGGTCGGGGTCGGCCTCGGGAGGCGTGCCCCAGCCGGATTCGTCCGGCGGTGGCGGCGCGGACTCCTCGCACGGGAGGGAGGCGGAGGCGGCTGCGGCTTGGGCCGGCTGGGTTGGGCGCGACCCAGTTCGGTCGGCCCGAAAAGATTTTTTTTCCTTTTTTTAAATAAATTCTGCCAAAAGGAAAAATGCTAAATAAATATCAAAAAAATTCTAAAAATGCCAAAAACAATTTTCGCCGTAAATTAAATATTTAGAACAAGGTGAACATTTTCTTGGCCTAAAAATGCAATTTTGAAAAATGCATATTTTTTCTAATTTGAATAAAATAGAAAATAAAAATCCAAATAAATTATTTATTTGATTTTAATATTTTCCTCCAATATTTCTTGTATTTTGGAGAAGTCATATTATCTCCTCTCTTTTATTTTTTCTATATTTGAAATATTTTCTTTCGGAGAGAAAAATAATCAAAACCAAGGTGATCCTCTTTTCAAATTTGAGAAAAATTCAAATATGAAATAAATGAAATCCCCAACTCTCTCCGTGGGTCCTTGAGTTGCTTAGAATTTCTAGGATCAAAACCAAAATGCAAATAAAATATGATATGCATATGATGACCTATGTATATCATTCCAAATTGAAAATTTGGGATGTTACAAACCTACCCCCCTTAGGATGAATCTCGCCCTCGAGATTCGGGTTGGCTAGAAAATAGGTGTGGGTGGTCTTTCCGTAGATCTTCCTCTCGTTCCCAGGTGGCTTCATCCTCGGTATGGTGGCTCCACTGAACCTTGCAAAATTTGATAACCTTGCTGCGTGTAACTCGGCTGGCAAACTCGAGAATCTTGACAGGTTTCTCCTCATAGGTTAGATCACTATCCAACTAAATTGCTTCCAGGGGCACTATATCTCTGAGAGGAATATCTAAAATCTCAGCATGGCACTTCTTCAACTAGCAAACGTGAAACACATCATGAACTCCTGACAGTCCTTCGGGTAACTCCAACTTGTAGGCCACTTCTCCCATACATTCCAAAACTCGGTATGGTCCTACAAATCTCGAGGCTAACTTTCCCTTAACTCCAAAATGTTTAACTCCTCGCAGAGACGACACACGAAGATAGGCTATGTCTCCGATTTCATAGACTACCTCCTTGCATTTTGAGTCTGCATAACTCTTGTGCCTAGACTGTGCTACCTTCAGTTTATCTGGAATCAACTTTACCCTCTCTTCGGACTCTTTGATCAAATCTGGTCCAAACAACTGACGGTCTCCAACTTCATCCCACATCAATGGTGTCCTGCACCTCCTTCCATACAAAGCTTCGAAAGGTTCCATCTTCAAACTGGCCTGGTAGCTGTTATTGTATGAGAACTCCACGTAAGGCAAATTATCATCCCAACTAGATCCATAATCTAGCGCACAAGCTCCAGAATCTGATTGACTCTCTTGGTTTGTCCATCTATCTGCGGATGAAAGGTTGTACTGAACTCTAGCCTGGTACCCAAAGTCTGGTGCAGCTGATGCCAAAACTTCGAAGTAAACTGTGTTCCTCTATCTGATACGATGGTCCTCGGAACTCCATGCAGACATACGATCCTGGTCATATATATCTTGGCCAACTTCGCACACATATAAGTGGTTTTCACTGGGATAAAGTGAGCCAGCTTGGTCAAACGATCTACTACTACCCAAATAGAATCATATCCTGATCGGGTCCTGGGTAATCTGGCGATAAAATCCATGCCAAGCTTGTCCCACTTCCATTCGGGTATCGGCATAGGCTGTAGTAATCCTGCTGTCTTCTGATGTTCTGCCTTCACTCTCTGACATACATCACATACGGCTACATACTCGGCAATATCCTTCTTCATTCCTGTCCACAAGAAACACTCCTTCAAATCCAAATACATCTTGGTGTTTCCGGGGTGTATCGAGTATGGCGAGTCATGAGCTTCCTGAAGTATCAACTTCCTGATCTCTGCATTATTGGGTACATAAACACGGTCCTCAAACCACAAGGTGTCGTGCTCATCCTCACGAAAACCTTTGGCTTTTCCTTTGCTCAACTTCTCCTTTATCTCAGCAAATTCCTTATCATCCTTATGAGCTTCTCGAATCTTTCCCAATAATGTTGACTGAACTTCCAATGCTGCAACAAAACCTCTAGGGAGTATCTCCAAACGTAGTTCCCTGAGATCTTTGGATAACTCCTTTGGTAATCCTCCGCTTACGAGGGTATTGGCATAACTCTTCCGGCTCAAAGCATCTGCTACGAGATTGGCCTAGCCTGGATGATAGTGCAACTTCATATCATAATCCTTTATAAGCTCCAACCATCTCCTTTGCCTGAGATTCAGCTCCTTCTAAGTGAAAATGTACTTCAAACTCTTATGATCCGTGTACACATCACAACGGTTTCCAATAAGAAAATGTCTCCAGGTCTTGAGCGCATGGACTACAGCTGCTAACTCCAAATCATGTGTGGCATAATTCAACTCATGCGGTCAAAGCTGTCGTGAGGCATATGAAACAACTCTACCATCCTGCATAAGTACTCCTCCAAGTCCTAAGCGAGAAGCGTCGCAATACACTTGGAAATCCCTGCGTATATCTGGCAGAATCAGCACTGGGGCTGTAACTAATCGTTTCTTCAGCTCCTGAAAACTTGCCTCACATTCATATGTCCATTTGAACTTGATGTCCTTCTTCAACAACTCCGTCATAGGCTTCGCAATCTTGGAAAAATTCTCAATGAATCTCCGATAATATCCCGCGAGTCCAAGAAAACTGCGGATCTCTCCTACTGAGGTGGGTGCCAACCACTCAGTGATAGACTGAACCTTGGCAGGATCTACTACTATACCTTCTTCTGATATAACATGGCCAAGAAGTCCAACTTCCTTCAACCAAAACTCAAACTTGCTGAACTTTGCATACAACTTATGTTCCATGAGCTTCTCGAGAACTAAACGAAAATGCTCCGTGTGCTCCTCTTCATTCTTCGAGTACACCAAGATATCATCAATGAACACCACAACAAACTTATCCAAGAACTCCATGAACACCTTATTCATCATACACATGAAATAGGCAGGGGCATTAGTCAATCCAAATGACATAACCGTGTACTCGTATAACCCGTACCTTGTGGTAAAGCATGTCTTAGGTATATCCTGTTCTCGGATCTTCAACTAGTGGTATCCTGATCGCAGATCAATCTTGGAGAATACTTTAGCTCCTTGCAGCTGATCAAACAAATCATTGATCATCGGCAGTGTGTATTTGTTCTTGATCGTCACTTCATTCAATGCACGATAATCAACAACCATTCTCAACGATCCATGCTTCTTCTCAACCAAGAGCACTAGGGCTCCCAACGGTGACGAACTTCGTCGAATGTAACCTTTCTCCAATAACTCTTTAATCTGCTTCTTAATTTCCTCCAGATCATTTGCGGGCATCCGGTATGGTCTCTTCGATATTGGTCCGGTGCCTAGCAATAGCTCTATCTGTCGGCGTTCTGGGAATGGGGGTCCCCAGACTTGCCTGCCTGCGGCCTGCGGCGTGGCTCAAAGGGGGGCCCAGCACGGCCCATCTTCATCAACAAAAGCTCAAGACCCTCACGAGGGGCCAAGCCTCGCGGGGCGGACGACAGGGAAGCTTCCTCAGGCACGGCCTCATCAGGCTGGCTCGCGAGGAGGCGGAGAGATCAAGGCGGGGTACCTCACGAGGTGCCCATGACTCAAGCCATGACGACCAAGGCGCCCGGTGAGGCGCCCAGCCAGCAGATGTCCTCCTTTCCTCTTTGGTTCAAAGGGAGCAAGCGCAGGCGAGAGCATCAAGCAAAGGCGTCCATTTCGGTGCAACAAGACCAAGACCAGCCCAACGGCAAGAAGGAAGTCATTGTGGAGCCCAAGCCGGCGTCACCACCAGAGCCATTGACAGGTGAGGACCAACTTTAGTCAGGATAAGTGTACCAGATGTTCCCCTTCAAAATGACCAATTGTTGGCGCCCTTCCCGCTCAATATTTGGGAAGAGGCCCAGGGCCTTCGCCTATAAATAGGACTAGCCACCCACAGGGTAGAGGGAGAGTCTGATCTGGAAGAGAGAGCTTGATCCGGGATCCAGAACAGAGCTAGAGGCCAAGCAATCCAGAGAGAGAGAGCGACTGAACTCCTCCAAGCAGTTCATCGCCCCAGCTAATAACAGACTCTCGCGAGGCTGTTCTTCCTTGTATTGTTCATCACCATCAGCCCAAGAGGCAATCCACCATGCCAAAAACTAGAGTAGGGTATTACACCATAATGGTGGCCTGAACTAGTATAAACCTTGTGTCTCTTGTGTTGTTCCTTTCGTAGTTTAGATCAAAGCGAGGCGGCGGGGTACAGGTAGGTAGAGGGCGAGATCTCCGCGCCACCCCAGTGTTCGAACCTCAAGAGTCTGCCGAAACCCGAAATCTGACATTTGGCGCGCCAGGTAGGGGTGCGCCGGAATTCGTCTTCGGCCACCCTGTTCTCCGTCGACCACCGCATCCATGTCTGACGCTCGTCGGGCCTGCGCCGAGCGCCGAGCCGCTCTTGCTTCCCGCGTCGCCCAGACGGCTCCCGTCGGCGGGCGCCCTCATCGTTCCCCGTCGCCTGCCGTCAACGCCGCCACCAGCCCGGCGGGGAACGAACAGCAAGCATCGTCCCAGCATCCCTCCGTGAGGCAAGACGGCCGCACTGCTACCCCCTCGCTCGCCCCGGCTGGTTCTTCGTCTCGCGCGTTCCGCGCACCCATGGAGGCTCGAGCTGCGCTCATCGCGGCAAACGAGCTCCTGCGCTACCGTCCCGTCGATGACGTCTACGAAGAGTGGCTCGACCGCGTCACCGAGCTCGTCCAAGACGCAGGGGCTCCCATGCTGTCCGTCCTGCACCGCACCCGCCTGCTGGCGGCAAGCTCGGGCGCCTCGGCCGCCTCCCCTCAAGAAGGCACCACAGCCCCAAGCGTGTGGTCCCTTGGCGGAACCCGCTCCGTCCGGCGCCCGGCGGCAAGAGCAGAGCTGCCGTGAAGTCGCCCGCAAGAAGCTGCCCGAGTGCTCCCGCTCCGGCTAAATCGCGACCACGCTCCTGCTCCGGCACGTCAAGACCCCGCGCTGCTCCTAGCTGCAGCGCACGGGGACCCGCAAGACCAAGCTCTTCGTCATCCAAGGCCTCCGTGGCCAGCAGTGACGTGCCTTCACCTCCGAGCTGCGCAGCGTCGCATGGCCCGGCAAGTTCAAGCCAGACCTGCCACCTCGCTACGGTGGTACGGCCGACCCTGCAGAGTTCCTCCAGCTCTACGAGCTGAGCATCGAAGCCGCCAACGGAGATGAGAAGGTCATGGCGAACTGGTTTCCCATGCCACTCAAGGACGGGGCCCGCACCTGGCTCCTGAACCTGGCCCCAGGCACGATCTCCTCCTGGGACGAGATGCGCACCCGCTTCATCGCCAACTTCCAAGGTACTCGTGACCGGCCACCCGCCGTGAGCGACATGCGCCGCATCAAGCAAAGCAACCCGGGAGACCTGCAGAAATACATCCAGCGCTTCAACAACGCACGCCTCAAGATTCCCAAGGTGATCGAGGAGGCCATCATCTCCGCCTTCTCCGACGGTGTGCGCGATGTCAAGATGAAGGAGGAGATGGCGATACATGAAGACTTGTGCACTTCCTTGGAGCTGTTCAACTTGGCGACCAAGTGCGCCAGGGCCGAGGAAGGGCGTCTCTCCCTCCTCGAGCTGCCCGCCGTAGACCCGCGAGAAGAAGCCCAAGGCCAAGGATGTGAAGCGCAAGGGGGCTGCCGTGCTCGCGGCAGAACCGGGCACCAAGCGGGGCAGAAATCAGCCCGAGTCTTCCAAGGGCAGCCGGTACTGCGTGTACCACGACCTCCACACCCACACCACCAGCGAATGTCAAGAGCTTCGAGCCGTGCGAGAAGGGAGGATCGGCCGACGTCCCACCGCAGCGACCGGGGCTACGGCCGAGGAGGAGGAAGGAACGCAGGACGCTGGGAAGACCGCGGCCCTCGCCAAGGGTGGCGCGACCAACCTCGCGAGGATCGCAGGCGGGACCCGCCTCGCGAGGGAGGCTGGAGGGATCAACCTCGCGAGGATCGCCCGCAAGGCAATGCAAGCCTCCCTCCTCCGCCGCCGCAGCCAAGGAGAAATGAAGACCATCATCAGGACGAGGGGGCTGGGGGATTCCAGGAGCCGCGCATGATCGCCTGCATCCTGGGCGGAGCTCAAGCCCTAGCCTCTCAATGCATCTTCAAGCAGTTCGCCCGCGAAGTGAATGCAGTCCTCCCCAAGCTCGAAGCCACACGCTCCCTTAGGTGGTCGGCGTGCGCCATCATGTTCAGCTCAGCGGATCAGCTCAAGTGTGCGGCCACAGCCGGAGTCCTCCCGATGCTTTGCTCCCCAATCATCAGCAACGTGCTAGTCACCAAGACCCTCATCGATGGCGGGGCAGGGCTCAACGTCCTGTCCGTGGAAATGTTCAACAATCTCCAAGTGCCTTACAATCAGCTTCAGCCAACCAAGCCCTTCTCTGGGGTCACCGACGGCTCCACGGTCCCGATTGGGCAGGTTCGCCTCCCTGTCACCTTCGGCGTGCGCGACAACTACCGCACCGAGCTCATCGACTTTGATGTCGCCCACATTCGCCTGCCATACAACGCCATCCTCGGGTACCCAGTGTTGGCTAAGTTCATGGACGTAACCCACCACGGCTACAACATCCTCAAGATGCCAGGAAGTGGCGGAGTCATCACAGTGCCCTGCGAAGAGAAAGACGCGGTGTGCTCCCTGGAGCGAGCCTTTCAGGCCGCATCACTGGAAGACCCGGGTCGCGGAAGCAGGAGGCTTCCCGAGACCGCCCCCAAGAATAAGAAGACATCGTCCGGCCCGGCCCCTCAGGAGGCAGGCCCCTCAAGGTCCGCGCCGGCTCAGGGGGAACCTCCTTCTATCGCATAGGAAAGCGCGCCCGGTGCCCTCCTCAGGCAGGGCTCGGGGGCTCCCCCCTGGAGGGCCACCGACCTTGCTAAGGTCATGAGGAAGGCGCTTGGGCACCACTTGGAGGCGTGTTTTGAAGCACGTTTCCCTCAAGAAGGAACAAGGTAAGGAGGGCCGAACCCTCAGGAGTTCGTCAGCAAGATCATTCAGGAGCTGCAGGAGTCAAGAGTCATGAGTGGCAGCCGCCGCTTACCTGCTGTAGCTCCCCATCTAGGCGAGGATGGTAGGCTGCGCGTCTGCATCGACATACCAGGGCTCAACCGAGCCGCCTCTCAGGAGCGCCTCTGGCCCTCTCGTGTGGGGCGCTGTGAAGGTCCACCCCACAGCTACGTTCGCATGCCTTACGGCTTGCCGAACGCGGCTGCCACGCTCCAGCGCCTCATGAGGAGCATCCTGGAGGCTCAAGAGGCCAGGTGTTCCGCAGCCCTAGCAGAGATGGAGATGGTCCACGAGGAGCCACCAGCGCCTCCGGAGCCTCCCGAGGCCCCTAAGCCTGGGGGCTCGTGAGGATCGGCTCCCGGAGCCCACCAAGTCTGCTGCACCAACACCCTTTTGTCTTCAACGCTATCAGGTGACATCTTTCAAGTTTCATTTCCAGCTGGGAGCGCCCCCCAGGGCTGCATTATTCCCAGGCCGCGTGGGTCCGTCCCTGTGGCGTGTGTCCCTTTTACTTCATGTTCCTAGCTTACCTTGTTGGGGGCGCCCTTTGGGCTGCATCATCCCCAAGTCACCCGGGCCAGACCCGGCGACATGTATCCCTCTTGCGTTTTATTTCGGGTCATGCATTCGACCCATCATGCTTGTTATTTGATGCCAATCCATCGCACCTTTTCTTCGTTCATGTCGACCGCTTGAACGTTAAAGGGGGGGTACCTGAGCATCGCGACTCAGGGCTCCTACTGTCTCTCCAGCCCTCACCCTCTGGCCTTGTCCACGACATCGCGACCTGGAATACCAGCGATGGCTGAGACCAGCTCGAGGGCCAGGACCCGAGGACGTAGAGCGCAGGCATCTAACCAAATCTGCAGGAACACATCACAAGATAAGGCCCAGTGCCAGGCGCAACCAGCCTTGAGGTATGGCCCCGTGAGTCCCGCGCTGGCTCACGGGTGCCCAGATACACCTCGTCAGGCCCTACCGTGCCAGCCACGTGTCAGGGCGGGGTTGTACACGCCCCGGGGGCTCCTCCCGGAGGGGAGCCCCCTCCCACGCACCAGTGGAAGCACCATGCTCCTTGTTGGCTGGCGACAACTGCAGAGGAGCGGCTATGCCCGTACACATACGGAAGCGCTATGCTCATGGATAGACAATCGAGGGTGGCCCCGGGCTGTATCAACCTCGGGGAACCCGAGCTCGATCCGGCCTCATCGCCGCGCCTCCCTCGGGAGTGCCACGCGAGGCTGGGCACGAGGTTGCGCTGGGTCACGCCCAGACGCATGCCACCCAGCCAGCCCCTCGGGCCTGGTTCGTTACTGCGTCCCTCCCCGGCGGAGCCAAGGTACGAAGGCCGTTTGAGCGTCGAGGGGACTCCCGAGCATCGTGACTCGAGAGCCTAACTGGTCATGTAGCCCCTCACTCCTTAGTTCCGAAAGGCTAACGGCGGTTGAGGTATCTGTGGGCCGGGCTCAGAGACGTGAAACGGTAGATCCACCCACATCTCACCTCCCTACTTGTTGTTCGTGCGCCAAGGGGGCTCTGAAGCCATGACTCGAGAGCCTAACTTGTCACGTAGCCCCTCACTCGTTGGTCCCGTCCTGGTTTCGGTCGGGGCTAACGGCAACTGGTATCTTGTGAGGCCGGGCTCTGCGGCGTAGAACATAAGCAAGTAGGAAGGAAAAGCGCAAATTTCAAGGAATTCAAAAGCAAATAATACAGTCCATAACTGTTATCACAACGCCAAATGCAAGTTTAAACGCCTCCCCGAGGCATGATACATGTGCAGGAATTAAAAGCAGAACAGGAGCCACAACGGAGTCACTTGTCGGCGATGGAGCTGCGCGGAGCGGGTTCGCCTTGTCGAGCCGTAGGGTTGGCAGCGCCCCGCTTCGGCTTGGTGCTGAAGGCCCGGAACTTCCCCAGCAGAGCCTCCACACGACCCTTCACGGCCTCAGCAGCGGCAGCGGCAAGCTCACCGCCGGCTGGCTCCAGCAGGCTGTCAAGGTCGACGTTGGGATCGCGAAGGTAGACGTGGGTGAGGAAGAGAAGACATGCGCCTCGGCCTCAGCCGTAGGGCCAAGGCCAAGGGCGACATCTTCAAGAGCACGACCCAGGAAGGGAAGCAGCTTGGCGGGGCCGTCCTATGCGCCGGCCAGCGGGCTCTCCAGGCCGCTATCGTAAAGCTCCCTCGGCAAGGTGCGAGCCTTCACCTCCATCTCCGTGAAGGCCACGCGATCCTCGGCTAGGACCCGTGCCTTGCCGTCCAGCTCGACCTTCCTTGCCTCCAACTCTTGCTCCAGCACGCCTAGGCATTCACGGTGCTTCTTGAGCTTGGCGTCCTGATCCTTGACGGCCACCTCGCGAGCTTTCATGCCTTCCTCCTGCTCTTGGCGAAGGCGGGCCTCCTTGGCGAGCTGGTCCCGCAGGCCCTGCAGCTCGCTCTCCAGCGCCTTGCAGCGACCTCGGACATCGGCTACCTCCCCCAAGGCGGTGTCGCGAGCAGCTTTCGCCCCAAGGACGGCCTGCTTCTCCTCGTCGCAAGCCGTCGAGGCCTGGACCGGCGCCGCCCGAATCGAAGCGTCGGAGCGAATCCAGCCAGAAGCCAGCTCCAAGCGCCCGGCCAATAGATGAGGGTCGGCACCCAAAAGATCATGCCGCAGCCGGTCCAGTTCGGCAGCAGCACGATCCAGAACAGTAGGAGGAGTCGGAGAGACAGCAGTTGGTGGGGTAGGAGGACAAGGCGGCAGCGTGACCACAGATATCTGGCGGAACTGCTGCGCTAACGGCTGTGGTGGCAGCATCGAGCAAGGGCACCTCGGGAGCCGCTTGGGCGTGAAATTTGAGCTTCGCCCGGTGGCTCAGCCGAGGCCTCGTGAGGACGACCGGGCAGGAGAGACCCGTGCATTGCAGTCACCTTCTTTCACGCAGGCGAGAGCCTTTGCCCAGGCGGAACCTCGGGAGATCCCTTGGCTTCTTTGCATGGGCGCCAGCCTAGCCAAGAGATGCAGATGTCAAGCCTCAGCGACAAAACAAGAAATAAGATAGGAATCGAGCACTTACTGGTCGTTGCTCACGGGCTCGAGCAACCTCCGGCCATACTTGAAGCCCGAAAGCCGGCTGCAAGGATCAGCCTCAAGGAGCTCGGGAGCAGAAGGCGCGCCTACGGATCGCCTCGGGGCCGGGGCAGACCCGCGGGGGATCAGCCCGGTCCTATCCTTCTTCGGGATCGGGGGCAAGCTCCCGCCGCCCTGCTCGTCATCATCCTCGTCGTCGTTGTCGTTGCTAGGTGAGAGGCGGAGAACACGGGACTTGCGCCGAGGGAGGGGAGCCCTCGACTCTCCATCGGTCGCCTCGGAGTCGAGCCCTCCTTCCCGCTCCCCTTCTCCCTTCTCTTCGTTGGAGTCGCCGGAGGACACGTCCACCGGGCCCTCGGGAACCTCCATGGGCACGGGCCCGTCCCTGTTGAAGACGGGCATGGACTCCACTACCTGCTCCCAGTCGTCGCGGAGGAACAGGGGCGTAGGAGCACCCTCCAACCTCGCCACGTCGCCCCCGACCAAAGATTGGAGAACCGCAGCCAGGTCTTCGTCGTCCAAGACTGCGGGGCTCGGGTGGGGCCTCCACATTGGAAGTGGGTACTGACGAAGCTGAGCCAGCTGGTGCTCCAGGAATTCCCTCAGCAGCGACGCGCCGGTCAGCTTTGCCGCCGCCATGCTGGCTGGACTCAGATCCATGTCCATCTTCTCCAACACCAGCCTCATGCGAGGTCCTGAGCTCCACTCGAGACCAATCGTCGGAGTGCGTGGGGTGCTCCGTGGGCAAGATTAGCCGAGGATGGATGCGCCCAACATCTACCAAGACCCACTTGCTCCTGAAGCCCTCAATCCTATTCCCGGGGTTCGAAATGGTGATGGAGCTACCGTGCGCGACGAAGCTCGCACACGCAGAGATGGAACCACGAGAGGTCCGGAGGGAGAAATAGTGGCACGGCAGGGCCACTGAGGGCTGCACCCCGACGTGAGCCTCACAATAGTAGGCGAAGATCGCCAGAAGGGGAACAGAGTTGGGGTGGAGATGCAGAGCTTGTAGCTTGTAATGGCGGAGGACAGAGAAGAAGAACTCAGAAAAGGGAGGCATCAAACCGGCAACAATGGCGCTTACAAAGAGCAGATAGAAGGTGCTCACGTGGCCCTCAGGGAGGACGGAGCCGGCCTTGAACACCTTCGCCCCGTCGATGCCCTGCGCCGCCACCATCTGGCGCACCCGGGCAAGGTTCGCCTCCGACACGTTCGGCGAGTCCAGGGCAGGCGAGTACCAAGCTCCGGCCGGGGTCTGGCGAGGTGCCATGCCTTGCTAGGGCGTATAGTCGAAGTGGATCTGAAGATTTCGGAGGCAGGAAGGAGAGGCGCAAGAAAGGGGATCTGAGCAGTAACCAGAAAAATCAAGGTAAGCAAAGCCTAGGCAGACGCCGCTCCTTTATCAACTCGCGCGGTTGCTAAGGCACCCACGTCCAATCAACCGCCACTTGGCGCCCAAAGGCGAAGGCTGTTAGGGACATGGCGCCGCTTGCCCCTTCGCCTCTGCTCGGCCAAGCCCGGGCGTGCCTTGGGCCGGGGCTCTTGTCGGTGTTGCAGGAGCAGGGGTCCCCAGACTTGCTCGCCTGCGCCGCGGGCGTGGCTCAAAGGGGGCCCCAGCACGGCCCATCTTCATCAACACAAGCTCAAGACCTTCGCGAGGGGCCGAGCCTTGCGGGGCGGACGACAGGGAAGCTTCCTCAGGCACAGCCTCATCAGGCTGGCTCGCGAGGAGGCGGAGAGATCAAGGCGGGGTACCTCACGAGGTGCCCATGGCGCAAGCCATGGCGACCAAGAGGCGCCCGGTGAGCGCCAGCCAGATGTCCTCCTTTCCTCTTTGGTGCAAAGGGAGCAAGCGCAGGTGAGAGCATCAACCAAAGGCGTCCGTTTCGGTGCAACAAGACCAAGACCAGCCCAACGGCTGGAAGGGAGTCATTGTGGAGCCCAAGCAGACGTCATCACCGGAGCCTTTGGCAGGCGAGGACCAACTTTAGTCAGGATAAGCGTGCCATTGTTCCCCTTCAAAATGGCCAATTGTTGGCGCCCTTCCGCTCAATATTTGGGAAGAGGCCGGGGCCTTCGCCTATAAATAGGACTAGCCACCCACAGGGTAGAGGGAGAGTCTGATGCGGAAGAGAGCTTGATCCGGGATCCAGAACAGAGCTAGAGGCCAAGCAATCCAGAGAGAGAGAGAGAGAGAGACTGAACTCCTCCAAGCAGTTCATCGCCCCGGCCAAGAACAGACCCTCGCGAGGCTGTTCTTCCTTGTATTGTTCATCACCATCAGCCCAAGAGGCAATCCACCACGCCACAAACTAGAGTAGGGTATTACACCAGAATGGTGGCCCGAACTAGTATAAACCTTGTGTCTCTTGTGTTGTTCCTTTCGTAGTTTAGATCTAAGCGAGGCGGCGGGGTGCAGGTATGTAGAGGGCGAGATCTCCGCGCGCACCCCAGTGTTCGAACCTCAAGGGTCTGCCGGAACCCGAAATCCGACACTATCAAAAACTCAATGTCTCGATCTGGCCGCATGCCTGGTAGCTCCTCTGGAAATGCATCTGGATAATCCTTCACTACAGGCACTTCCTCCTGAACAACTCCTGTGAGGGAATTTACCTGGGTCCTCCTCGGCGCATGCCGGGATACATACTTGATCCTTTTTTCCTCCGGGATAGTGAGAAAAATTGACTTACTGGCGCAATCGATGTTTCCTCCATACATCGATAGCCAATCCATTCCTAGTATCACAACCAATCCTTGTGACTCCAGAATTATTAAGTCTGAGGGGGAAACATGCCTACCTATTGTCAATGGCATCTGAAAACATCCTTGGCTTGCCATATACTCCGCTCCTGGCGAGCTTAATAACATAGGTGTCCTAAGAACTTTGGTGGGAAACTTATACTTATCCACAAATCCCCTTGAAATGTATGAATGCGATGCACGAGTATCAAAAAGAACGATTGCAGTAAATGACTTAACCAAAAACTTACCTATAACTGCATCTGGATGTTCTTCAACCTCCTCCACATTCATGTGGTTCACTTGCCCCCTGTTAAAAGGGTTGGGCTTCTTCCCAGAGCTTCCATTGCCATTTCCATTCTTTGCTTCAGGACACTCATTGTCATAGTGTCCAGTCTTCCCGCACTTGAAACAAGTAATGTGACTTTGGTCCTTCTTGGCGGGTGTGGCTGGGTTAGAGCGGTTCTGATTGCTGCCTGCTCCATTCTCATTTCCATTCTTGGGGCCATTGTGGTTATGCGAACTTCCTCCATTGTGGGTAGGGCCTCCGTGGTTATGAGTATATCCTCCCGAGTTCGGGTTAAAATGAGACTTCTGCTGAGCCACTGAATTGTACTTCCCTTGTCCATACTTCCTTTTGCGGCTCTCTATATGTTGCTGCTTCCCTTCAATCATAAGAGCTCTATCTACCAACTCTTGATAGTTAGCGAATGTCGCTACCATCAACTGCGTACTCATCTCCTCGTTCAACCCTTTCATAAACTTCTCCTGCTTCGTGGCGTCAGTGGCCACATCATCCGGGGCATAGCGGGCTAACTTACTGAACTCATCCACGTACTGCCCCATAGTACGATTTCCCTGGCGTAAGTTGCGAAACTCACGCTTCTTCATGCTCATAGCTCCAGTTGAGACATGTGCAGTGCGGAATGCTTGCTGAAACTGCTCCCAAGTGACATTGGCTATATGGAAAATGGTTGTGTAATTCTCCCACCATAAGGCTGCAGATCCATCCAATTGATGTGCGGCAAAATGCACCTTCTTAGCTTATGTGCAACCTGCGGTGGTCAACTCCCTTCCTATCCTACGTAGCCAGTCATCAACAACTATTGGTTCGGTGCTATTGAAAAACACCGGCGGCTGCAACCTCAGAAAATGGGCTAAGTTGTCGACTGGAGGTGGTGGTGGTGGGTTGTTGTTGTTGTTATTGCCTTGGTTCTGGACTAGCTGCTGTATCAAGGCATTCTACTGCTGGATCAACTGAGTGATCTCCGATGGAAAAACAAATCCGGTGTCACGCCTCGGAGGCATCTGGTGGGTTTAGAGGGAAGAGATTAGAATAGAGTGAGGTCTAGTGAGAAAGCACTACCCATATGCACATGAGACAAACACATTTATATGACACCAATCAATTCAAACAAGGGCATACAATCGATCTAACTATCGTTACAGTGCTCGGACTACTACTATTTACATGGGGGAAATGCTACTAATAATATGTTGGTCTACTAAAAAAAATGATCGGTGGAAGATGCTACCTCTTGAGCTTGCGTGGGATTTCCCCGAAGAGGAAAGGATGATGCAGCAGAGTAGCGTAAGTATTTCCCTTAGTTTTTGAGAACCAAGGTATCAATCCAGTAGGAGGCCACGCGCAAGTCCCTCGTACCTACACAAAAACAATAGCTCAACACAACCAACGCGGTTAGGGGTTGTCAATCCCTTCATGGTCACTTACGAGAGTGAGATCTGATAGAGATGATAGATAATATTTTTTGTATTTTTGTTATAGAGATGCAAAGTAAAAAGTAAAAGGCAAAGTAAAAAAGCAAAGCAAGATTAAAGTGATGGAGATTGATATGATGAGAATAGACCGGGGCCATAGGTTTCACTAGTGGCTTCTCTCAAGAGCATAAGTATTCTACGGTGGGTGAACAAATTACTGTTGAGCAATTGACAGAATTGAGCATAGTTATGAGAATATCTAGGTATGATCATGTACATAGGCATCACGTCCGAGACAAGTAGACCGACTCCTGCCTGCATCTATTACTATTACTCCACTCATTGACCGTTGTCCAACATGCATCTAGAGTATTAAGTTAAAAAAAGTAATGCCTTAAGCAAGATGACATTATGTAGCGAGATAAATTCATGCAATATGAAATAAACCCATCTTGTTATCCTCAATGGCAACGATACAATACGTGCCTTGCTGCCCCTTCTGTCACTGGGAAAGGACACCACAAGATCGAACCCAAAGCTAAGCACTTCTCCCATGGCAAGAAAAATCAATCTAGTAGGCCAAACCAAACTGATAATTCCAAGAGACTTGCAAAGATAACCAATCATACATAAAAGAATTCAGAGAAGATTCAAATATTATGCATAGATAGACTTGATCATAAACCCACAATTCATCAATCTCAGTAAACACACCGCAAAAAGAAGATTACATCGAATAGATCTCCACGAGAGAGGGGGAGAACATTGTATTGAGATCCAAAAAGAGAGAAGAAGCCATCTAGCTACTAACTATGGACCCGAAGGTCTGAGGTAAACTACTCACACTTCATCGGAGAGGCTATGATGATGTAGAAGCCCTCCGTGATGACGGCCCTCTCCGGCGGAGCTCTGGAACAGGCCCCAAGATGGGATCTCGTGGATCTGAGAAAGTTGCGGCGGTGGAATTAGGTTTTGGCTCAGATTCGATCTTTTGAAGTGCGTAGGTATATATAGGAGGAAGGAGTACGTCGGTGGAGCAACAAGGGGCCCACGAGGCTGGGGCGCGCCCTAGGGGGGGCACCCCCCACCCTCGTGACCGCCTCTTTTGTTCCTTGGAGCAGGGTCCAAGTCTCCTGGATCATGTTCGGTGAGAAAATCACGTTCCCGAAGGTTTCATTCCGTTTGGACTCCGTGTTATATTCTGTTTCTTCGGAACACTGAGATAGGAAAAAAACAGCAATTCAGGGCTGGGCCTCCGGTTAATAGGTTAGTCCCAAAAATAATATAAAAGTGGAAAATAAAGCCCAATATAGTCCAAAACAGTAGATAATATAGCATGGAGCAATCAAAAATTATAGATACGTTGGAGACGTATCAGGCATCCCCAAACTTAATTCCTGCTCGTCCTCGAGTAGGTAAATGATAAAAAGAGAATTTTTGATGCAGAGTGCTACTTGGCATAATTTCAATGCAAATCTTCTTAATTGTGGTACGAATATTCAGATTCGAAAGATTCAAGACAAAATTTCATATTGATATAAAAAATAATACTTCAAGCAAACCAACAAAGCAATTATGTCTTCTCAAAGTAATATGGCCAAAGAAAGTTCATCCCTACAAAATCATATAGTTTAGTCATGCTCCATTTTCGTCACATAAGAATGCTCTCACCATGCACAACCTCGATGACAAGCCAAGCAATTGTTTCATACCTTAATAATTTCAAACTCATAAAATTTCACACAATACATGAGCGTGAGCCATGGATATAGCACTATGGGTGGAATAGAATATAATGATGGGGGTTATGTGGAGAAGACAAAAAGGATAAAGTCTCACATCAACGAGGCTAATCAATGGGCTATGGAGATGCCCATCGATTGATGTTAATGCAAGGAGTAGGGATTGCCATGCAACGGATGCACTAGAGCTATAAATGTATGAAAGCTCAATCAAAAGAAACTAAGTGGGTGTGCATCCAACTTGCTTGCTCACGAAGACCTAGGGCACTTGAGGAGGCCCATTGTTGGAATTTACAAGACAAGTTCTATAATGAAAAACTCCCACTAGTATATGAAAGTGAAAAAACACGAGACTCTCTATCATGAAGATTATGGTGCTACTTTGAAGAACAAGTGTGGAAAAAAGGATAGTAGCATTGCCCCTTTTTATTTTATTTTTTGGGCCTTCTTTTTTTTCTTTGGCCTTTCTCTTCTTCTTTTTTGGGGACAATGCTCTATTGAATGATGATCAACACACTTCTATTTATTTACAACTCAATGATTACAACTCGATACTAGAACAAAGTATGACTCTATATGAATGCCTCGGTGATTGTGCGGGATATGCAATGAATCAAGAGTGACAAGTATGAAGGAATTATGAAGCGGTGGCTTTGCCACAAATACTATGTCAACTACATGATCATGCTAAGCAATATGACAATGATGAATGTGTCATGATAAACTGGATGGTGGAAAGTTGCATGGCAATATATCTCGGAATGGCTATGGAAATGCCATAATAGGTAGGTATGGTGGCTGTTTTGAGGAAGATATAAGAGGTTTATGTGTGAAAGAGCGTATCATATCACGGGGTTTGGATGCACCGGCGAAGTTTGCACCAGCTCTCAATGTGAGAAAGGGCAATGCACGGTACCGTATAGGCTAGCAATGATGGAAGGGTGAGAGTGCGTATAATCCATGGACTCAACATTAGTCATAAAGAACTCATATACTTATTGCAAAAATCTACAAGCCATCAAAAACTAAAGCATTACGCGCATGCTCCTAGGGGGATAGATTGGTAGGAGAAGACCATCGCTCCTCCCCGACCGCCACTCATAAGGAGGACAATCAAATAACACCTCATGTTTCAAATTTGTTGCATAACGTTTACCATACATGCATGCTACGGGACTTGCAAACTTTAACTCAAGCACTTCTCAAATTCACAATTACTCTACTAGCATGACTTTGATATTACTACCTCCATATCTCAAAACAATTATCAAGCATCCAACTTTTCTTAGTATTCAACGCACTCAAAAGAAAGTTTCACAAATCTTGAATACCAAGCATCTTATTATTAAGAAAATTACCATGCTATTAAGACTCTCAAAATAATTTAAGTGAAGCATGAGAGATCAATCGTTTCTTTAAAACAAATCCACCACCGTGCTCTAAAAAGATCTAAGTGAAGCACATAGAGCAAAACTATAACGCTCAAAAGATATAAGTGAAGCACATAGAGCAAAACTATCAAGCTCAAAAGATATAAGTGAAGCACATAGAGTATTCTATAAAATTCCAATTCATGTATGGCTCCCTCAAAAGGTGTGTACAGCAAGGATGATTGTGGCACACTAACAAACAAAGACACAAATAATACAAGACGCTCCAAGCAAAACACATATCATGTGGTGAATAAAAATATAGCTCCAAGTAAATTACCGATGGGCGTGAGCGAAAGAGGGGATGCCTTCCGGGGCATCCCCAAGATTTGACTTTTTGGTGTCCTTGGATTATCTTGGGGGTGCCTTGGGCATCCCCAAGCTTAGGCTCTTGCCACTCCTTGTTCCATAATCCATCAAAAGAATTCACCGAAAACTTGAAAACTTCACAACACAAAACTCAATAGAAATCTCGTGAGCTCCGTTAGAGAAAGAAAACAAAACACCACTTCAAGGTACTGTAATGAACTCATTATTTATTTATATTGGTGTTAAACCTACTGTATTCCAACTTATCTATGGATTATAAACTATTTTACTAGCCATAGATTCATCAAAGTAAGCAAACAACACACGAAAAACAGAATCTGTCAAAAACAGAACAGTCTGTAGTAATCTGTAACTAACGGAAACTTCTGTAACTCCAAAAAATCTACCAAAATTGGAAGACCTAGACAATTTGTTTATTGATCAGAAGAAATTTGAATCATTATTTTATCACGTTCTGGTGATTTTTAATAATTCGGCCACTGAGCGCAAAGTTTCTGGAAATTACAGCAAGATCAAATAACTATCATCCAAGAAGATCCAATAGGTCTGACTTGGCACAAACACTAATTAAAACACAAAACCACATCCAAACAGAAGGTAGATGGGTTATTTATTACTAAGAAGCAAGGAAAAATATTGGGTTGTCTCCCAACAAGCGCTTTTATTTAAAGCCTTTTTAGCTAGGCATTGACATTTCAATGATGCTCACAAGAAAGACAAGAATTCAGGCACAAAGAGAGCATCATAAAACATGTGACAAACACACTTAAGTCTAACATACTTCCTACGCGTAGACATATTATAGGCAAACAAATTATCGTAGCAAGCAAAAACTAGGATAAGCAAGGAAGCGGAAAGGAACAATAGCAATCTCAACATAACGAGAGGTAATTTAGTAACACGAAAATTTCTATAACCATATTTTCCTCTCTCATAATAAGTACATGTAGGATCATAATAAAATTCAACAATATAGCTATCACATAACATACTCTCAACACGATCCACATGCATGCGAAGTTGACACTCTTCCAAAATAGCGGGATTATCATTAACTAGAGTCATGATTTCTCCAAGCCCACTTTCAGTATTATTGCAAACACTATTATCAATCTTATATTCATCATGGGGCTTAAATAATTTTTCAAGATCATAAGAAGAATCTCCCCAATCATGACTATTGGACATAGCAAAACTAGCATCCCCAAGCTTAGGGTTTTGCATATTATTAGCATAATTTACATCAATAGAATTTATAATAAAATCATTGCAATCATGCTTTTTATTCAAAGATCTATCGTGAAGCACTTCATCACAATTTTCAGATTTACGGATTTCAGGCAAAAGCTTATAAAGATAATCTAGTGCATCCAAATCACTAGGAATTTGTTCATAATAATTGGATCTCTTCAAAAGATTGGCAAGCGGATGAGGATCCATAGATATTAGCTTCTCTTTTTAGGAATAAATACTCAACTATTTCAACCAAGCGAGAAAACGAGCCAAGAAAGACATCAAGGCGAACGAAAAAGAGAGGGCGAATAAAACGACAAGGGTGAGGTGAGGGAGAGGAAAACGAGAGGCAAATGGCAACTAATGTAATGCGAGAGATAGGGATTGTGATGGGAACTTGGTATGTTGACTTTTTGCGTAGACTCCCCGGCAACGGCGCCAGAAATTTTTCTTGCTACCTCTTGAGCTTGCGTTGGATTTCCCCGAAGAGGAAAGGATGATGCAGCAGAGTAGCGTAAGTATTTCCCTCAGTTTTTGAGAACCAAGGTATCAATCCAGTAGGAGGCCACGCGCAAGTCCCTCGTACCTACACAAAAACAATAGCTCAACGCAACCAACGCGATTAGGGGTTGTCAATCCCTTCACGGTCACTTACGAGAGTGAGATCTGATAGAGATGATAGATAATATTTTTGGTAATTTTTGTTATAGAGATGCAAAGTAAAAAAGTAAAAGGCAAAGTAAAAAGCAAAGCAAGATTAAAATGATGGAGATTGATATGATTGGAATAGACCCGGGGGCCATAGGTTTCACTAGTGGCTTCCCTCAAGAGCATAAGTATTCTACGGTGGGTGAACAAATTACTGTTGAGCAATTGACAGAATTGAGCATAGTTATGAGAATATCTAGGTATGATCATGTATATAGGCATCACGTCCGAGACAAGTAGACCGACTCCTGCCTGCATCTACTACTATTACTCCACTCATCGACCGCCATCCAGCATGCATCTAGAGTATTAAGTTAAAAACAGAGTAACGCCTTAAGCAAGATGACATGATGTAGCGAGATAAATTCATGCAATATGAAATAAACCCCATCTTGTTATCCTCGATGGAAATGATACAATACGTGCCTTGCTGCCCTTCACATCCTTTGGGAAAGGACACCGCAAGATTGAACCCAAAGCTAAGCACTTCTCCCATGGCAAGAAAAACCAATCTAGTAGGCAAAACCAAACTGATAATTCGAAGAGACTTGCAAAGATAACCAATCATACATAAAAGAATTCAGAGAAGATTCATATATTATTAATAGATAGACTTGATCATAAACCCACAATTCATCGATCTCAACAAACACACCGCAAAAAGAAGATTACATCGAATAGACCTCCATGAGAGAGGGGGAGAACATTGTATTGAGATCCAAAAAGAGAGAAGAAGCCATCTAGCTACTAACTATGGACCCGAAGGTCTGAGGTAAACTACTCACACTTCAGCAGAGAGGCTATGATGACGTAGAAGCCCTCCGTGATGACGGCCCTCTCCGACGGAGCTCCAGAACAGGCCCCAAAATAGGATATCATGGATACAGAAAGTTGCGGCGGTGGAATAAGGTTTTTGGCTCCGTATCTGATCGTTTGGGGGTACGTAGGTATATATAGGAGGAAGGAGTACGTCGGTGGAGCAACAGGGGGCCCACGAGGCAGGGGCGCGCCCTAGGGGGGGCGCCCCCCACCCTCGTGACCGCCTCTTTTGTTCCTTGGAGCAGGGTCCAAGTCTCTGGATCACGTTCGGTGAGAAAATCACGTTCGAAGGTTTCATTCCGTTTGGACTCCGTTTGATATTCTGTTTCTTGGAAACCTTTGGAATAGGCAAAAACATCAATTAAGGCTGGGCCTCCGGTTAATAGGTTAGTCCCAAAAATAATATAAAAGTGGAAAATAAAGCCCAATATAGTCCAAAACAGTAGATAATATAGCATGGAGCAATAAAAATTTATAGATACGTTGGAGACGTATCAGAAGACTCCATGATATCCACTCCAGCTTCCTCTTCATAATCATCATCACTACTATCGGGGTCGTAGTCGGTGTCGTCGATGATGATGTAGTCCTCGGGATGGTCGTCATCTCCTCTTGGTGTGGGGTCTCCCATGAATACTCCTAGCTTCTTTGTCAGGTCGTCATTCTTCTCCACTAGTATTGCAATTTCCTCCTCGTATCCATCGCGTGTTGACTTGAGTTCCTCTTCTAGCTCCGTGTTCCTGGTCATCACCTTCTTCAGATCTATCATGCTTGCGCACATTTGGTTCTCCTGGCGCCGAATGTGTTGATTTAACTCCTGGATAAAGGCTGCAATGGACCTGTCCCTCCTAGTGGTGATCACCTCCCATTGCTCATCTCGGCGCCCACATATCTGGTAGATGGTGTCTTTAAGATCCTTGTGATAAACTTCGCCAGTGCGTCCCATGGCGATGTTAGCTGCCATGCTCTTACCTAGACTCCAGGTTGGTGCATCAAAGGAAAACTCTATGGGTCCAGTAACTGGCGTGAATGTCCTTCCTGGAACTTGAACTCGAATCATCCAACGCTCCTCGTCTGATAAAGTGGCGGTGTAGGTCTCGGTGAAGCTTGGTATTCCGATGTTCAGGTACATAGTGGCTTCCTTCAAGTGTCTCCCAAAAGGTGTGTCTTCATCCGGTTGTGCAAACTTGTTCCTTGAGTCCGCCATCCTATAGAGTAGAAAATGGAGAGGATTCAGAAACGGGTAAAGAGTGACCTATAGCTTTTCTTAGTGGTCGTGTCCTACAATCAGCGTGTGCTCTGATACCATCTTGTAGCGATCCGACCTCAAACGGTCAAATCTCTGTGTATAAGTGTCATCCCTGGATCGGAAATATTGACACACACAGTACTTGAAGGATTTATAACAGAGTGCAATCACACACTTATTACATCGAATGTCTCAAAGAGAAGTTATCACAATAATATGGCTTAAGGCCAACTAAATAGGATAACAGCGGAAGACTTGGAAGATAAAGTGAGTCCATCAACTCCAACGGCATAGCTGAGTGCACGGCAACGACCTAGCGCACCTTACTCTTCGTCTGAAAAGTCTGCAACATGATATGTTGCAGCCGGAAATGGGCCAGCACATGGATTATGCTGGCAATATAACACAGTAGAGCAATGCATAGAATAAATACTATCACTACATGCATATATGGCTGGTGGAGGCTCTATGGTTATAATATTTTGCGAAAAGCCAATTTTCCCTACAACAAAGTAATATATTTTTATTTTAACTATCATGGTGGTTGAAACATTGAGAATGGTAAAACCCTATATCAATCCCAATAAAACAGTAATTAGCAACCCAACAAATTAATTTAGAGTGATGAGATCAACATGATAATCCAGCAACCAGATACTCAAGATGTCCATAACCGGGGACACGACTAACCATGATTAGTTTGTACACTCTGCAGAGGTTTGCACACTTTTCCCCACAAGATTCGATCTCCTCCATTGGATTTCTTGCACTACATGGTGCTTGAGAAACGGATGACCGAGACACAGTCTTTTAGAAACAATCTCTTTACTCTGGATAGATAGTTACACCTACTTTCCCCTACATCTTCTAGCCTACCACTGAAAGAGGTCATGTAACACAATCAACTATGCTATAGCCCATAATAGCTTGTGGCTGCACACGGAAGTTTCTAGCATGAATAATCTTATGATCCCTTTGAGCCCGGGTGGCGAACCAAAGGACAACACTGGTATATCCCCAGGTGCCCGCAACCAATCCACCCAGATGTGTATTTAAGTAGCCACCTTAAGTTAACCATTAATTAACAATCTCACATCTGTCATGGATACACTCAAACCCAATCCACGTCTACGTGCATAGCATGGTAATAAGCATAACGTAGAAGTAACTCCCAAGGGTTTGAAATAAGGACAATAAGTTCTACGTCATCGACTACTTCCCAAACCCACAAGTTGATCACATCCTAATCATGAATTTTTTGAGGATTGAAACTAATGCATAAACTGGGTATGAAAAGAGTATGATCAATTTGTTACTTGCCTTGCTGACGATCTGCAAACCCTAGAGACTCGTAGTAGCACGCTTCGCACTCCGAGAATTCTATCACAAACAAACAATAGCATACATAAGCACTCAAGCATAGATGCAAGGGTAAAACTCAAATAAGAAGATCCAAATCTGAAAGTTCAACTGAAGAGATTTGGTTTGCAAAAAGAATCGATCAAAACGGAGCTACGGAACTGAAACTACGATCAAAAGAACTTTGAATTCGAATCTTCTTGAAACCAAATTTTATATTGTCAAAATCATGTTCAAGTTGATCAACCAGAAAGAGGGGTTCGAGATGAAGATCTTGGCGTTGGTTTCACTGGATTTGGACGAACAGTTAAAAAGTTGCGAGGGTTTGAAGATCAGGGGCTAATCTGCGATAAAAATAATTGCGGATAGGTCCCTGGCAAAAAATAAACGTAAAAAGAAAAATCTATCGGACGAACGTCCGCTAACAGAGATGAACGAACGAAAACGTTCGTTAAAACGAGCTAACGAATGAACGTTCGCGGAATAAGCTAAACCGAGAAAACCAAACCGATCTAAAAAAACAATCTAGGGTTTTAAAAAAACCGGCGATTTTACCCAAACTGAAAGAAAACCGACGAGAACCGGCAAATCCGACGGCGGCGGCGGCTTTCGGCGGGGTTCGGCGAGGCGCGGGGTGGCGCGGGCAGCGCGCCGAGTGGAGCGGCAGCAATGGCGTGGCGAAGCGACAGCAGCGATGTGACAGCGCGGCCGGTTCAAGCAGTGGCGGACGGGACGAGGAGGGGCGGCGGCGCTATTTAAAGGCCCGGGGGGCTTCGACTTGGAGGAGGGGGCGCCAGGTCGGGGCCAACCTCGGGAGGCGTGCCCCGGCCGGATTCGTCCGGTGGTGGCGGCGCAGACTCCTCGCGCGGGAGGGAGGCGGAGGCAGCAACCTCTTGGGCCAGCTGGGCTAGGCGCGGCCCATTTCGGTCGGCCCAAAAAGATTTTTTTCTTTTTTTAATAAATTCCACCGAAAGGAAAAATCCTAGATAAATATCAAAAAATTCTAAAAATGCCAAAAACAATTTTCGCTGTCTATATTAAATATTTAGAACAAGGTGAACATTTTCTTGGCCTAAAAATGCAAATTTGAAAAATGCATATTTTTTTCTAATTCGAATAAAATAGCAAATAAAAATCCAAATAAATTGTTTATTTGGTTTTAATATTTTTCCTCCAATATTTCTTGTATTTTGGAGAAGTCATATTATCTCCTCTATTTTATTTTTTTATATTTGAAATATTTTGTTTCAGAGAGAAAAATAATCAAAACCAAGGTGATCCTCTTTTCAAATTTGAGAAAATTTCAAATATGAAAATAAACCAAATCCCCAACTCTCTCCGTGGGTCCTTGAGTTGCTTAGAATTTCTAGGATCAAAACCAAAATTTAAATAAAATAGGATATGCATATGATGACTTATGTATAACATTCCAAATTGAAAATTAGGGATGTTACATGCCAAGTTCAGCAAATTTGGGATATCCCAGAGTACCTGTGTGATCATCTTATGGTTTGCCACCTAGGCTCAAAGGGATCATAAGATTATTCATG
The DNA here is from genome assembly GCA_021605145.1 of Aegilops bicornis. Classification (NCBI taxonomy): domain Eukaryota; kingdom Viridiplantae; phylum Streptophyta; class Magnoliopsida; order Poales; family Poaceae; genus Aegilops; species Aegilops bicornis. Next base: position 305,552,722 of record CM038671.1, on the reverse strand, counting down.
CTAGAAACTTCCGTGTGCAGCCAAAAGCTATTATGGGCTCTGGCATAGTTGAGTAAGTTGTGGGAATCCTTTCCATGATGGGCTAGCAGATGTAGGGGATTGTAGGTGTACCAGCCTATCTATCGGTTAAGGGGACCTCTTCGGAAGATCAGTGTCTCGGTCATCCATTTCTCAAACATCATGCAGTGCGAGAAATTCAACGGAGGAGATCGAGTCTTGTGGGGAAAAGTGTGCAAACCTCTGCAGAGTGTATAAACTAATCATGGTTAGCCGTGTCCCCGGTTATGGACATCTTGAGTATCTGGTACTTGAATTATTAGTTGATCTCATAACTTTTCTTAATTAATTTGTTGGGTTGTTAATTATGTTTAATTAGGATTGAGTTGGAGGAACCTTTTCAATGTTTTCAAGAAACTTTGTAGTTAATTAAAATATATTCCTTTGTGGTAGGGAAAAACTAGCTTTACGCAAATGATAACCATAGAGCCTCCACCAGCCATATATGAATTTAGTGATTGCTGTTATTTGTTCATTGCTCTATAGTGTAATCTTGCCAGCATATTCCATGTGCTGACCTACATAGGCTGCAACGTACTATGTTGCAGAGTTTTCATACGAAGAGTAAGGTGCGCTAGGTCGTTGTCTTGCACTCAGCTATGTCGTTGGAGTTGATGGACTCATTATTCTACGAAGCTTCCGCCTTTATCTTATGTAGATGGCCTTCAACCATATTATTGTAATTTAGTTCTCTCTTTGAGACACTCAATTTAATAAGTGTATGATTGAACTCTGTTATAAATCCTCAAGTACTGTGTGTGTCAGCATTACCGATCCCGGGATGACACTTAGACATAGAGATTTGACCGTCTGAGGTCGGATCGCTACACGGGCCGTCTAATCTATGGGCCTTCCACGGGCCGTAAAATCGTTTCACCAAACATGGGCCATACTATTCGTGGACCAATAACGGTCCACAAAATGGGCCGTAAACGGGCTAATTTGGAAATCGTTTATTTTATGGCCCGACCATAACGGGTTAATAGGCTATATTTAACGACGCTAAAACAGCCCAACGGGTTAACGGGCCGACTGTAACCACGGGTTGAATTTGGCCCACAAGCGGAACAGGCTAGTAATAGACCGTAAGTAACCGAATTCTAGAAATGAGCCCAAGAATAAATGGGCCCTTAGAAGGCCGAAGGTTAACACGGGCTGGAAATGGCCGACGGAATAATGGGCCATTAATGGGTATAAAGCGACACACTATTCATTATGGGCCTGTTTCACCTCGGGCTTTTAATGGGCCTAGAGTTACAAAGGGCCTCGTATGGGCCGGAAGACGTCATGGGCCATACATAGGCCGGAAGTTACAATGGGCTGGAATCATACTCGATGGCCCAAATGATGTTACTGGGCCTAATTCAGACAGACCGTAACAGGCCATGAATTCGCGGGCTGTAAATGGGCTATATGCGAACACGCCATTAACAAGCTTTCCGTGGGCCGGCCCGCTACCTTTTCACCGGAATGGGCCTCTGTTGGGCCGTGCCACGTGTCGATGTATCATAGGCGCCTTTGGTCCAATGAGTGGATGACATCTGTCCTAACGGTGATTCGACACGTGATTCCTCTGGCCATTGAGAATTTTACACGTGGAAAATCCCCATTGGTCTAGGCTGTTAACGGGATAGCTTAAGACGACCCGTTACGATGGATGCCACGTGTCGGTTACCCTTGACGAAAGCACTTCCATGACGCGCCATTTATCGTCATGGAAGTGGACACTTCCGTGATGATAATTTTGGTATTTTATGGAATAGTGCTACGACAGTGATGACCCACAAGTATAGGGGATCTATCGTAGTCCTTTCGATAAGTAAGAGTGTCGAACCCAACGAGGAGCAGAAGGAAATGATAAGCAGTTTTCAGCAAGGTATTCTCTACAAGTACTGAAATAAGTGGTAACAGATAGTTTTGTGATAAGGTAAATTGTAACGAGCAACAAGTAACAAAAATAAATAAGGTGCAGCAAGGTGGCCCAATCCATTTTGTAGCAAAGGACAAGCCAGAACAAACTCTTATAATAGGAAAAGTGCTCCCGAGGACACATGGGAATATCGTCAAGCTAGTTTTCATCACGTTCATATGATTCGTGTTCGGTACTTTGATAATTTGATATGTGGGTGGACCGGTGCTTGGGTGCTGTTCTTAGTTGAACAAACATCCCACTTATGATTAACCTCTATTGCAAGCATCCGCAACTACAACAAAAGTATTAAGGTAAACCTAACCATAGCATGAAACATATGGATCCAAATCAGCCCCATACGAAGCAATGCATAAACTTGGGTTTAAGCTTTTGTCACTCTAGCAACCCATCATCTACTTATTAATTCCCTATGCCTTCCTCTAGGCCCAAATAATGGTGAAGTCTTATGTAGTCGACGTTCACATAACACCACTAGAGATTAGACAACGTATATCTCATCAAAATATCGAATGAATACCAAATTCACATGACTACTAATAGCAAGACTTCTCCCTTGTCCTCAGGAACAAACGTAACTACTCACAAATCATATTCATGTTCATAATCAGAGGGGTAATAATATGCATAAAGGATCTGAACATATGATCTTCCACCAAGTAAACCAACTAGCATCAACTACAAGGAGTAATCAACACTACTAGCAACCTACTAGCACCAATCCCGGACTTAGAGACAAGAATTGGATACAAGAGATGAACTAGGGTTTAGAGATGAGATGGTGCTGGTGAAGATGTTGATTGAAACTGCCCTCTCCCGACGAGAGGAGCGTTGGTGATGATTATGACAATGATTTCCCCCTCCCGGAGGGAAGTGTCCCCGGCAGAACAGCTCCGTCGAAGCCCTAGATTGGTTCCGCCAAGGTTCCGCCTCGTGGCGGCGGAGTCTCGTCCCGAAAAGTTGCCTCTTATTTTTTCTCATCGAAAGACTTCATATAGGAGAAGATGGGCGTCGGAGAGCCACCAGGGGGCCCACGAGGTAGGGGGGCGCGCCCCCACCCTCGTGAGCAGGGTGTGGGCCCCCTGGCCTTCATCTTTGGCGACGATTTTTCTTTATTCATTTTAAGATATTCTGTGGAGTTTCAGGACTTTTGGAGTTGCACAGAATAGGTCTCCAATATTTGCTCCTTTTCCAGCCCAGAATTCTAGCTGCCAACATTCTCCCTCTCCATGTAAACCTTGTAAAATAAGAGAGAACAGCCATAAGTATTGTAACATAACGTGAAATAACAGCCCAAAAAGCGATAAATATCGATATAAAAGCATGATGCAAAATGGACGTATCAACTCCCCCAAGCTTAGACCTTGCTTGTCCTCAAGCGAAAAGCCGATAACAATAAATATGACCTCATGTTTAGAGGTAGAGGCGTCGATAAAAATAAAAAACGGACATGAAGGCATCTTGATTATTCTCACAACAGCAACATAAATAGATTTGTCATATGATTACTTATGTTCAAGTGATGATCTTTTCACAATGCAAAAGTATGAATCAGAAACCTTATTGGGCACTAACAAACTATAACCTCAGTCATTGAAGCAATTGCAATTTATCATCACATCGGAAAGAGTCTATGTCGAGCTTAAAAGCAAGTCCACATACTCAACTATCACTTAGTCCTTCATAATTGCTAGCACTCACGCAATACTTGTGGTTACGGAGTTTTAATCGGACACAGAGAAATATAGGGGCTTATAGTTTTGCCCCACAACTATTTACCTCAAGGGTAATGTCAACAATAATAATTCATGCTCCCCTACATCCAATTAGATATATATATCATGTTCTTTCCAACATGCTGAGCTTGCCAAAGGATAAAATAAAAAGGGAAAGGTGAAGATCACCGTGACTCTTGCATAAGGTAGAGGATAATAATAAAAGATAGGCCCTTCGCAGAGGGAAGCAGAGGTTGCCATGCGCTTTTATGGTTGGATGCACAAAATCTTAATGCAAAAGAACGTCACTTTATATTGCCCCTTGTATGTGAACCTTTATTATGCAATCTGTTGCTTTTACTGCGCCCACAACAAGTTCGTACAAAGCTTATTTCTCTGCACTAATAAGTCATGAATATTTAGAGAGCAATTTTTATTGCTTGCACCGATGACAACTTACTTGAAGGATCTTACTCAATCCATAGGTAGATACGGTGGACTCTCATGGCAAAACTAGTTTAAGGGATATTTGGAAGCACAAGTAGTATTTCTACTTGGTGCTGAGAATTTGGCTAGCATGAGGGGGAAGGCAAGCTCAACAAAGTAGAGGATCCATGACAACATACTTTATCTCAGATGTAAGAAAACATAATTCATTATGTTGTCTTCCTTGTCCAACGTCAACTCTTTAGCATGTCATATTTAATGAGTGCTCCCAATCATAAAAGATGTCAATGATAATATATCTATATGTGAAACCTCTCTTTCCTTATTACTTCCTATTAATTGCAACGATGACCAAAGCTATATTTGTCAACTCCCAACAACTTTTAATCATCATACTCTTTTTATGTGAAGTCATTACTTTCACTAAGATCAATATGAACTCTTTGATTCTTTTTATTCTTTTCTTCTAATCACCCAAGATCATGGCAAAACAATCAAGCCCTTGACTCAACACTAATATTTATTATATATAGCTCACGAACTCGATTACATAGAGGGATCATAAAGAAAAACTTCAAAACTAGATCATGCCATGACTTTATTCTACTAAATCAAGATACTACTAATAGGATCGAACTAAGAAAAACGGTAAAGATAGGAGTTGTGATGGTGATACGATACCGGGGAACCTCCCCCAAGTTTGGCAGTTGCCAAGGGGAGTGCCCATACCCATGTGATTATGTCTCCTTCTTTGTTGTTGGTGAAGGTTGAGGTGTTGGATAGTCGCACATCGAGCGTAAGAGGTCCTCCAACTTGCGGATAATGCCCTTGAGTGCAACAATATGCTCCTTCAACAAAACATTTTCACTTGTGAGATACTTGTTTTGAATACGAAGCTAACTCAATCATCTTGAAAGCTTCGATTTCAGTTGGGGTGAGAAAGTTGTGATCAAGTTGGAGGGTGTCTTCTGCTGCCGGAGCTTGGTCCTCTGTGGCCTCCTTGATCCTTTCATCCTTGTTGATCTCCATGGGTTCCTCCCTCTTCAGCTCTATCTTCATTAGCCAAGCATCTTTGTCACCATTGTCGGAAGAGGGGGACGGCATGATGCCTGGCCTTGACAAACCTGACAGAAAACAGCTCAAAACAAGAACAGAGGATATTTGCGTGATACGAGAGTCAAAACCTTCGAGAGTATATATAATGAATTTTTACCGACCAAAATACGTATCGTGCAAGAAAACGGAGTCCGGAGGGCACACGAGGTGCTCACGAGGTAGGGGCGTGCCCGAGGGTAGGCGCGCCCTCCACCCTCGTGGAGGCCTCGTGTCCTCCCCGGACTGCTACTTATTTTTCTATTTTTCTAAATATTCCAAAACGAAGAAATATTGCCTTAAAAATTGTTTTGGAGTCGGTTTACTTACCATACCACATACCTATTCCTTTTCGGAGTCTGGAACTTTCTGGAAAGTGTCCCTTATGTATTCCTCCGGGGTTACGGTTTCAATAATATTGGTTTCAACATTTATAGGATTACCTGAGATATGGTGTTTGATTCTTTGACCGTTTACCACCTTCGGATTTGTGCCAGCGAAGTTGTTGATTTTTATGGCACCGAAACGATAGACCTCCTCGATAACATAGGGACCTTCACATTTAGGGAGAAGTTTTCCTGCAAAAAGTCTTAAACGAGAGTTGTATAGCAATACATAATCACCTACATTAAACTCACGCTTTTGTATCCTTTTGTCATGCCATCTTTTAACCTTTTCTTTAAACAACTTGGCATTTTCATAAGCTTGGGTTCTCCATTCATCAAGTGAGCTAATATCAAATAACCTCTTCTCACCGGCAAGTTTGAAATCATATTTGAGCTCTTTAATAGCCCAATATGTTCTAGTTCGAGAGGTAAGTGACAAGCTTTTCCATAAACCATTTTATACGGAGACATACCCATAGGATTTTTATATGCAGTTCTATAGGCCCACAATGCGTCATTCAGTTTCTTGGACCAATTCTTTCTAGACCTATTAACAGTCTTTTGGAAGATTAATTTGAGCTCTCTATTGCTCAATTCTACCTGACCACTAGACTGCGGGTGATATGGAGATGCAATTCTATTATTAACGTCATATTTAGCAAGCATTTTACGGAAAGCACCATGGATAAAGTGTGAACCACCATCAGTCATCAAATATCTAGGGACTCCAAACCTCGAAAAAATGACTTCCTGAAGCATTTTAATAGAAGTGTTATGATCAGCACTACTAGTTGGAATAACTTCTACCCACTTAGTGACATAATCAACAGCAACTAAAATATGTGTATATCCATTAGAGGCAGGAAAAGGTCCCATATAATCAAAGCCCCAAACATCAAATGGTTCAATAACAAGTGAATAATTCATAGGCATTTCTTGATGTCTACTAATATTACCAATTCTTTGACATTCATCGCAAGACAAAACAAACTTACGGGCATCCTTGAAGAGAGTAGGCCAATAAAAACCGGATTGTAGTACCTTATGTGCAGTTCTATCTCCAGCGTGGTGCCCTCCATAAGCCTCGGAGTGACACTTGCGTAGGATCTTTTCCTGTTCATGCTCAGGTACACAACGTCTAATAACACAATCTACCCCTTCTTTATAAAGATGTGGTTCATCCCAAAAGTAATGTCGCAAGTCATAGAAAAACTTTTTATTTTGTTGGTATGTGAAGCTAGGTGGTATAAACTTAGCAACAATATAATTAGCATAATCAGTATACCATGGAGTGCTATGAGAAGTGCTTATGACATTTAATTGTTCATCAGGAAAGCTATCATCAATAGGTAGTGGGTCATCAAGAACATTCTCTAACCTAGACAAGTTATGCGCAGCGGGTTCTCAGTTCCTTTTCTATCAACAATATGTAAATCAAATTCTTGCAGCAAGAGAACCCATCAAATAAGTCTAGGTTTTGCATCTTTCTTTTCCATAAGATATTTAATAGCAGCATGATTTGTGTGAATAGTTACTTTAGAGTCAACAATATAGGGTCTGAATTTATCTGTCGCGACCGGTTTTTCCGGGTATTAAATTCCAGAAAATGGCCGTCGTGCTCATCAGCCCCAGGATTACTGTTAGCTGATGAGGCATCAACTTGGTACAGAAAATCCAAGCAAAAATTTTAAAGGATATGTAGTACAAGACCATTCTGGCCTGCGAGCACAACAAATGGTTTCTAGTGGTTGATGGCGGAAGCGGTTTATGGATCATAAGTGGAACTCCATTTCCCACGGGAACAGCTGACCAGGTTAACTCCTATCTTCGCGAGGCTGCTATCACCGTTGCTTAGTCTCGGGGCTGTCGTCGCGACGCTCCTCTCCAAGCAAGAAATCTGGCCAAGACAATAGCCAGGGACAAGCCAGTGAGTACTTTGAATGTACTCGCAAACATTACGAACACGGGTATAATATAAGTGATAGTCATGCACTGAAATATCCCATGATCACGCCTTCGGTCATAAATAAAAATGTTTTATGCATTCAAGCATGTTGTTTATATGAGCATGAAATAATGAAGTGGAAATAAAATGCCGCAGTCGGGCGTCTATGCGACACCACATAAAGGGCTTATAAAATAAATAACAAGCATGCCATAGTCGGCCGTCTGAGCGACACCACATAAAGGGCTTATAAAACAAATAACAAGCATGCCACAGTCGGGCGTCTGAGCGACACCACATAAAGGGCTTATAAAATAAATAACAAGAATGCCACAGTCGGGCGTCTGAGCGACACCACATAAAGGGCTTATATATAAAATAACAAGCATGCCACAGTCGGGCGTCTGAGCGACACCACATAAAGGGCTTATAAATAAAAACAGTGAATATCCAGGAGGTAGAACCGCCCCAGGGATACTCAATAATTCAAATAATATAAAGGGGTTAGTCCATAATAATAATCATCATAATCATCACAAGTCACGAATCATGAACCAAGTTCTGGTTTAGTAGTTTTCCTCCAGAAATGACACTAAGACCGACACTTGACCCATCCTGCATCGTAGTCCCGAACTATGGACACTGCTATTCTGGTAGGATTAATCTCTGGAGAGAGTGTACACTATTACCCAAGAGCAACGGATTACTTTAGTCCATAGGGACTAATTCCGTTCTGGTCTTTTAATTTAAAACACACGACTTGCACACACCAGCTTAACTTACCGTGTCCTGAATCACCCACGACACTTGTTAAGCAAAACTCTAAGTGGGGAGGCTACAACCTCACGTAGCATGGGATCAAATTTATATCGCGCGCTCTAAGGGGTGGCCTCCCCTCTCGGTCTCAACCGGATGCACCCATGCCCCCGGACCAGGTGGCATGACTACCAACTACAACCAGTATCTTCCACCGTGGCCTCTCTGTACGGTGTGTGCTTGAAAGGGGTCGACAACCGATCGAACTGCATTGCGGCGAGGGACAAGTGGTAGTAATCTGGGCAAGAATGTGGTTTACTGGAACAAGACTCGATCTATGGTCGGCTCAGGAGGTTTAAGCATTCCCTGCATGATTAGCATAACAAAATATTTCAAAACAACAGGATCACCTCTCATTATACCTTACTATGCCATACAGGACATAACCGTCCCAACGAAGACCGGCGACAAGCTCACGCCTACCCAAGGCGAAGGCCTTCCGGAATTCCTTTCCGGTATGCATGTAAGGCACATGAGGATGATTACCATCATAGGTATATTCATTTCCAACAGCAAGGAAATTCATACATATGATCATATCACATGAAATAACGAGTCCTCCGAAATAAGGCGGTGTTATAAACGTGTCATGCAACACACCAAAATTTATTATGTCGGGTTCAGAATGCTTGCCTTCACGTTGTGGAGGGGTGAGGTGCTCTCCAAAACTTTTGAAAGTTTTCTCCCCTCTCTTGAAAACCCTAATTGAAATATATTTGAATTAACACACATTTTTCAAAACAGCACAAAAAAAGTTGTGTGAAATTTTGGAAATAAATCTTAAAATAAACTAGACAATATTTTTGAGTGGTAGGAAAAAGAATCAACTCATTCGGAGTTTTATTTAAAAAGTTACAGCCAGTCAAAGTTTAGTCAAATCTGTTATTTACAAAGAAACAGAAAAGAAAACGTTTCAATAAAACACGTACACGCCGAAGCGTATTTTAGGTTTACGCCCACTTACTCCAGCATGGGCCAGTGCAGCGAGTCATCGACAGTGGGCCCGCCTAGCCCATCGGGTCAGTTTGATCGGTCCACATCCCCTCTTCTTCCTCTGTCCCGAGCGGAGGCGGGACTCCGGCGACCGTCGCCGGCGAACACCGGGTCCTTGTGGGGAGCTGAGGGCGGGGATGGATCCGCTGATTTAGGGCGATCCTTCCGGTGGTTGCAGGGTTGTTTGAGGTGGAGGGATTCACCATCGACGAGCTTCGCGGCGGCCGGTGGTTTCGGGAGCGAAGTGAGTTTGTGGTCATGGTGGCTCTCCGTCGCAGCTGGGGGTCTGGGTGGCACCGCAAGAAGGAGTGGAGTCGTTTGGAGGCGTTGGGAGGGCCGGGGAGGCTCTGGTTGTGCCGAACGGAGCTGAGAGGCGACGGTGGCCGAACTGGCCGAAGTTGGTGAAGACGGCCTCTTCCCCCTCAATTGACGGCAACGGGGGCACTAGGAGGATGGTGTGATGATGCCCCAGTGCTCAGATGGGCTCAGAGCTTCTTAAATAGGCACGTCAAGGCGGTTCCGCGGCGGTGGGAATAAGATCGCCGCCAATCGTTCAGAGCATCGAGGGACGTGGCGGGGCTGAGGATGGCGGCAGGAGCTAGCGGACGAGCGGAGCACTGCTCCAGGGCGAGCTGGCGAGCGGGAGTGGCTCGGGCGGCGCCGACACGGTCGGGGCCTGCATGAGGCCGTCCGGACGGTGGCGCTGTGGAGTGCCAGAGGTGGTCGGGGTGGCATGGCGGTGCAGGGGGATACGTGGCGTGCTAGCAGCTGTTGGCCAAAGTTTGGAACGGGTGCGGGGCGAGACGCTACTGCCGGGCAAGACGCAGTGCAGCTAACGACGCTGGGCGCGCCGCCTGCAGCATGCCCGGGACGTGTTCGATGAAATGCCAGTACCTGCTAGAGGTCGCGGGTGAGGCTGGCAAAAGACAGGGCTAGGGTAGGGTTAGTCAGAAGGAAAAAGGGCATGGTGGTTAGGTCAGGTGGCCAAGTTCATAATGAAAACTTGAAATCATGCCAAATCTGGCTATGCACTCAAGGTGTTTGTAAAAATGCCAAGGGCATCTAGGCAATACTTGTGGTGGCCAAATTCTCCAGATCAGTGTCTCTTTGAATGGACAAGAGGGTGGTGGGGTTAGTTTGACAAAAGAAGAAACTTGTTAGTGCAAGTTTTTGCAAAACTTCAGATCTGGCCAGAAAGTAAATGGCATGTTGCAAGCAATTAGAATCATTCCATAGGTCCACTCTCCTGGACTTAAGGGTTTGGCAAGGAGGACTATCAGTAGAAAAAGGAATGATGGATCAAGGAGCAACTAAAAGGTGGTTGTTGTACAAAACCTCAAGTTGGACCAGAATGGAAAAGAGGATGGTTTACTCAAATCTTTCAAAGAACATCATTAGTTTTTTGCACAAAGTTGATTTATATACTCCTCTTGACATCCCAAAATTTTGGTAGAAGTATTAAAGAAATATTTGAATAGGTTGTAGTGCAAAAATGCTCTCTGGACCAGATTTTAAGATAAGGTGTAGAGCCCAAAATATCTAAAGAACAGAAGATATTTTTGCATAAAAGTGGTTTAAATACATCACATGACATCTCCAAATTTTTGAGGGATTTTTGAATGAATTTATAGAAGGGTTGTAGTACAAATGGGACCATAAAACTATGGGAAAACATTCTTCAAGAAAACAAAGATCAGGAAGAATATTTTATAATTAATTCTCCTGATAAAAGAGAAGATTTTCTTGAGAGGGCAAACAAGTCCAATATCATAAATGAAAGGTTTTCATTTTAGGGAATAACTCCAAGATAACCAAGAAAAGAATGGTTAAGAAAAAGGAAAGTTAAATTTCCTGCCAAGATTTTAATTAACAAAACAAAGTTAAAAACTTTTTGGGTGTCACAGCACTACCCCCCTTAAGAAAAATCTCGTCCTCGAGATTTGCTAGGGGCCGCTCTAATAAAAATAATCCGCATTGAAACAAAAAAAAGGCTACAGTGAGAGGGCAATAAGTGGTGCAAAAAAAAATACAGTGTGGGACACTGGCGCTGCGTGGAAAAATCTACGGTTAGGAGCAAAAACGAGAGATTTCTACGCTGGATATAGATTTAGAATTACGCTGGTCGCACCCGAGAGCACGGTGCTCTCTGTGGCTGACAGGTGGACCCGGGCCCACGGTCAGCCTCTTCTCCTTCCTCCGGCTCTTTCTTCTTCCTTTCTCCCGCGCGCTTTCCCGCGCTTTCTCCACCGGTGACGCCTAGCGTGTAGGGCATCTAGGCCGTACTGCGGTAGTGCGCGGCGTGCTAGTTGCCGGTGCAGCGTGCACTCACTTCGCGGGCCAGTGCGCTGTCGGCACTGCTTGAGGATTCGCCTCCGAACACCGGTGATCGAGCGACGAGCGGCACTGGTGGACCTCGCCCACCGTACACCGAGCTCGAGCTATAAAACGGCCGAGGTATTCTCCTCCTTTTCCTCGCACCTGGCCTCGCTCCTCCTTCTCCCTCCTTCTCCTCTGCTTCTGTTGGCCGGAGCTCGAGACGAGGCTCTAATGGCGGAGGTGGTGCCGGACTGGTACGTGATCGTGCTGTGCGGAGGGCTGGCAGTGGTGCTGGGTCTCTCCGTGCTCCTGTGTGCGATGATCCTTGATGATCGTCGCGATGCCGCTGCTCGGGTGCTAGCTCTCCGCGGTGGCGGTGACCACGAGGAGTAGGTGGGGTGTGTCGGGTGCTAACTGTTGTTCGGAGGTGCTTAGTTAGATGCAACACAGTTGCAATTTTTTTGCAAACGGTGTATGTGTTCGTGTAATTGTGGTTGTGAGTCTGCTGCCGTGGTGCTGCGTGAAATAAATAATCTATGTCGCGAGAATATATATGCTGCAGCAACTCAGGGAAAAGAAAACTCACTCCAAGATTATACCGCGAGAGAAAACCGTAATACACTAGAGTCAAACTGCAACAATAACTGAAACTAAACGATTTACTTGCCGCACAAACTCGGGGTACCAGGCATAAGTTACAACACATGGATAAATGTTACAGCAATAAATACATCGGCGACGTCTAAAGTGAAAACGGTAACTGGACGGGGTCCCGAGAAAACGTCTCTGGTACTGGGATACACTCTTCTTCTATCGGAGGAAGTGGATTGACCAGTCGATGAATGTGTCTCTCCTGGTCGGGCCTCAGTGATCTGCCGATGGTGATCTGAGGATTTAAATCCGCAAGGCTCTGAAGATAACCCATCACGCGTTGGGTTAAACGTTCTTGAGCGATGACGTACTGGACAAGGTTGGCCAAGACTGGGTCTCTCTCAATACGTCCACCTGGAAAAGATGTTAATCCTCTGGGTGCTGCACGGCTCGGAAAGTAATAATACCCTCGTTCGCTGGCATAGGGTACCGCGAATCGAAGGCGAGCAAGCGCTTCATACGCAGCAGCTTCTCTGACCATATGCGGGTCGGCATAGATTTCCCTCTGAAGGAGACCTTTGTTGGATCTTGGTTTGGGTTCTGGGAGGGATGTGTACTGCTGCCCAATATCTCGAGGTGGAAGGGGTGATTCTCGATTTGAACAGCTCGTACTGGGTTGGCTGGGTAGCGCCCATGGTACTGCAGGTAAAATCCCACAATATCTTGACAAAACTACCCGGGGTTGCATCGGGAGTTCTCAGATAAATACTAGGGCTCGGCATGGCAGGAAAAGGCTGTGAGGAGAGTGCACAAGGCGAGGGATGCTTGCCAAGGTCACGCGGGGTCCTTATATAGCACCAGAGATGGGTCATTATACCGTGGTAAAAGGTAAAGAATTAGCCGGCTCAGCTTGGAGTCAAGCCACAGATACACACATCTCACTAAAGTGACGTATCACTGTAGGGGTTGTCGGGGCGGTTATTGGTAGTTGCGCCAAGGATAGAGAAATCACACTGCATGCTAATATATCCATGCAAGGCTACTATATAAAACAGAGGCACGATGACAGGCTGCGTTACAAAGCGAGGATACACTGGGACTCGACATTACTCGAGTGACTTAGTCTACTTCGTTTACATCCAAGCGGGCGTTCCTTGTGGATGTCGAGGCTTCTCCACGGTTCTCACCGTCGGAATTAGCTGGAGAGGGTTGAGGGGCTGCAGGCTCGGGGTAGTGATGATGACCATCGCGGGGATTGTTGACCACAACCCCATTGGAGTGTGCTCCCAGGAGGAGACGAAGCACTTCTGGGGTCATCAAAGCACCTTGGCTGACGGCTGGGGCTGATCTCAGGGTCTCGATCGGGTGTCCGAATAGCACGACTGGGTTCTCGGCGTTGTGCTCGATCTCTTCTCTTGCCGGTGCTCGACGAACCAGCTCTCCACGAGCTGCGATCAGATCAATGGTGATTTGATCAAACAGTTCCTCTAGTGCACCTATATAGCACACTAGGTGCAACAATGAAGGATCTGTCTCGGGATCTCCGTTGGCAACTTGGGGTGGTCTACCGTACCCTTCATGTCTGGGGTAGTAGTGGAACGAGCGACAGTTAACTCTGGGCGACAAGTGCCTGAGATGAATTATGGCCTCTCGAGCAGCTAGTTGGATGGCTTGTGTCTCAAAGGAAGTTGTCCTTCCGGTGAACCTGTAGGGGCGCTCGGGTGCTAGACCCCTACCGTAGATCTGTACCGTGGCCCAGAATTGACGGCTCTCACCACTCAGGGGTCCTTGGTACACAACAAATTCTGGGGGCTCTTCTAACGCATATGCACGACGGGTGAGGTTTGCGAGTATGGTCACAAAGCCTCCACGGTTGGTTGCTGTGGTCTCATTGTGCACGACGGGGCCGGGCATTGTGGCTTGGTTTGGGTAAGATGTTGTGATGTGCTGGGTTGGGGCTAGCGTGCCCTTTTTATAGAAAAAGGGGACGGAGTCTTCCCTCGCACGCTTGCGAATGAGACACCTTGGGTGCTGGTCACTGGTGCGTGATCGACAAGCTAAGTTGATAGGTTTGGCACCGACTGCCAAAAGGTGTCGGGTCACTATGTGGCTATCTTGCACAAGAAGCTTGGCTGGGGTTTGCTTATGGCTTGGTGGGTTGTTTGCCTAAGTTTATTGACCTGGCTAAGATAGGATTAGCCAATGGTCAGCCTGGCTCTGATACCAAGTCTGTCGCGACCAGTTTTTCCGGTATTAAATTCGAGAAAATGGCCGTCGTGCTCATCAGCCCCGGGATTATCTTTATAGCTGATGAGGCATCAACTTGGTACAGAAAATCCAAGCAAAATTTTACAGGATATGTAGTACAAGACCATTCTGGCCTGCGAGCACAACAAATGGTTTCTAGTGGTTGATGGCGGAAGCGGTTTGTGGATCATCAGTGGAACTCCATTTCCCATGGGAACAGCTGAGCAGGTTAACTCCTATCTTCGCGAGGCTGCTATCACCGTTGCTTAGTCTCGAGGCTGTCGTCGCGACGCTCCTCTCCAAGCAAGAAATCTGGCCAAGACAATAGCCAGGGACAAGCGAGTGAGTACTTTGAATGTACTCGCAAACATTACAAACACGGGTATAATATAAGTGATAGTCATGCACTGAAATATCCCATGATCACGCCTTCGGTCATAAATAAAAATGTTTTATGCATTCAAGCATGCTATTTATATGAGCATGAAATAATGAAGTGGAAATAAAATGCCGCAGTCGGGCGTCTATGCGACACCACATAAAGGACTTATAAAATAAATAACCAGCATCCCACAGTCGGGCGTCTGAGCGACACCACATAAATGGCTTATAAAACAAATAACAAGCATGCCATAATC
The DNA here is from genome assembly GCA_021605145.1 of Aegilops bicornis. Classification (NCBI taxonomy): domain Eukaryota; kingdom Viridiplantae; phylum Streptophyta; class Magnoliopsida; order Poales; family Poaceae; genus Aegilops; species Aegilops bicornis. The sequence goes on along the minus strand of CM038671.1, from coordinate 305,537,549 downwards.
GGGCGTCTGAGCGACACCACATAAAGGGCTTATAAAATAAATAACAAGCATGCCACAGTCGGGCGTCTGAGCGACACCACATAAAGGGCTTATATATAAAATAACAAGCATGCCACAGTCGGGCGTCTGAGCGACACCACATAAAGGGCTTATAAATAAAAACAGTGAATATCCAGGAGGTAGAACCGTCGCAGGGATACTCAATAATTCAAATAATATAAAGGGGTTAGTCCATAATAATAATCATCATAATCATCACAAGTCACGAATCATGAACCAAGTTCTGGTTTAGTAGTTTTCCTCCGAAGACTGACACTAAGACCGACACTTGACCCATCCCAGACTGTAGTCCTGAACTATGGACACTGCTATTCGGGTAGGTTTAATCTCTGCAGAGAGTGTACTCTTTTACCCACGAGCAACGGATTCCTTTAGTCCATCGGGACTAATTCCGTTTACGGTCTTTTAATTTAAAACACACCTGACTTGCACACACCAGCTTAACTTACCGGTGTCTGGAATCACCCACGACACTTATTAAGCAAAACTATAAGTGGGGAGGCTACAACCTCTCGTAGCATGGGATCAAATTTATATCGCGCGCTCTAAGGGGTGGCCTCCCCTCTCGGTCTCAACCGGATACACCCATGCCCCCGGACCATGTGGCATGACTACCAGCTACAACCAGTATCTTCCACCGTGGCCTCTCTGTACGGTGTGTGCTTGAAAGGGGTCGACAACTGACTGAACCGTACCCTGCTTGCGGCAGGGACAAGTGGTAGTACGGGCAAGAATGGGGTTTACTGGAACAAGACTCGATCTATGGTCGACTCAGGAGGTTTAAGCATTCCCTGCATGATTAGCATAACAAAATATTTCAAAACAACAGGATCACCGCTCATTATACCTTACTTGCCATACAGGACATAACCGTCCCAACAAAGACCAGCGACAAGCTCACGCCGACGCAAGGCGGAGGCCTTCCCAGATTCCTTTCCGGTATGCATGTAAGGCACATGAGGATGATTACCATCATAGGTATATTCATTTCCAACAGCAAGGAAATTCACAAATATGCATTCATACATATGATCATATCACATGAAATAACGAGTCCTCCGAAATAAGGCGGTGTTATAAACGTGTCATCTAACACACCAAAATTTATTATGCCGGGTTCAGAATGCTTGCCTTCACGTTGTGGAGGGGTGAGGTGCTCTCCAAAACTATTGGAAGTTTTCTCCCCTCTCTTCAAAACCCTAATTGAAATATATTTGAATTAACACACATTTTTCAAAACAACACAAAAAAAGTTGTCAGAAATTTTTGAAATAAATCTTAAAATAAACTAGACAATAGTTTAGAGTGGTAGGAAAAAGAATCAACTCATTCGGAGTTTTATTTAAAAAGTTACAGCCAGTCAAAGTTTAGTCAAATCTGATATTTAAAAAGAAACATAAAAGAAAACGTTTCAATAAAACACGTACACGTCGAAAGCGTATTTTAGGTTTACGCTTCCACTTACTCCAGCGTGAACGGTACGCGATTCACTGATAGTGGGCCCGCCTGGCCCACCTTCAGTTTGATCGTCCACCTCCCTCTTCTTCCTCTGTCCCGGCGGAGGCGGGACTCGGCGACCGTCGCCCGTGACACGGCGGGTCCTTGTGGGGAGCTGAGGGCGGGGTTGGATCCGCGGATCTAGGGCGATCCTTCCGGTGGTTGCAGGGTTGTTGGAGGTGGAGGGATTCGCCGTCGACGAGCTTCGCGGCGGCCGGTGGTTTCGGGAGCGAAGTGAGCTCGTGGTTATGGTGGCTCTCTGTTGCAGCTGGGGGTCTGGGTGGCTCCGCAAGAAGGAGTGGAGTCGTTTGGTGGCGTTGGGAGGGCCGGGGAGGCTCTGGTTGTGCCGAACGGAGCTGGGAGGCGGCGGTGGCCGAACAGGCCGGGGGAGTTGAAGACGGCCACTTCCCCCTCAATTGACGGCAACGGGGCACTAGGAGGATGGTGTGATGCTGCCCGGTGCTCGGATGGGCTCGGAGCTTCTTAAATAGGCACGTCAAAGGCGGTTCATGGCGGTGGGGATAAGATCGCCCGACCGGCGTTCTATAGCAGCAGGGGGACGTGGCGGGCTGAGGATGGCGGCAGGAGCTAGCGGACGAAGCGAGCACCGCCTCGTGGCGAGCCGGGCGAAGCGGGAGTGGTTTCGAGCAAAGGTGACACGGTCGGGGCCTGCATGCGGCCGTCAACTAGCCGCCACGGCCGTCCGGACGGTGGCGCTGTGGAGTGCCAGAGGTGGTCAGGTGGCGTGGTGGTGCAGGGGGATACGTGGTGTGCTAGCAGCTATTGGCCAAGGTTTGGAACGGGTGCGGGGCGAGACGCGGCTCGGCGCGTGCGTATAGCCTTGCGCTCTGGGCGCGCCAAGAGCACGCCCGGGACGTGTTCGATGAAATGCCAGTGCCTGCTAGAGGTCGCGGGTGAGGCTGGCAAAAGACAGGGCTAGGGTAGGGTTAGTCAGAAGGAAAAAGGGCATGGTGGTTAGGTCAGGTGGCCAAGTTCATAATGAAAATTTGAAATCATGCCAAATCTGGCTATGCACTCAGGGTGTTTGTCAAAATGCCAAGGGCATCTAGGCAATACTTGGGGTGGCCAAATACTCCAGATCAGGGTCTCTTTGGATGGAAAAGAGGGTGGTGGGGTTAGTTTGACAAAAGAAGAAACTTGTTAGTGCAAGTTTTTGCAAAACTTCAGATCTGGCCAGAAAGTAAATGGCATGTTTCAAGCAATTAGAATCATTCCATAGGTCCACTCTCCTGGACTTAAGGATTTGGCAAGGAGGACTATCAGTAGAAAAAGGAATCATGGATCAAGGAGCAACTAAAAAGGTGGTTGCTGTACAAAACCTCAAGTTGGACCAGAATGGAAAAGAGGATGATTTACTCAAATCTTTCAAAGAACAACATTAGGTTTTTGCACAAAGTTGATTTATATACTCCTGTTGACATCCCAAAAATTTGGTAGAAGTATTAAAGAAATATTTGAATAGGTTGTAGTGCAAAAATGCTCTCTGGACCAGATTTTAAGATAAGGTGTAGAGCCCAAAATATCTAAAGAACAGAAGATATTTTTGCATAAAAGTGGTTTAAATACATCACATGACATCTCCAAATTTTTGAGGGATTTTTGAATGAATTTATAGAAGGGTTATAGTACAAATGGGACCATAAAACTATGGGAAAACATTCTTCAAGAAAACAAAGATCAGGAAGAATATTTTATAACTAATTCTCCTGATAAAAGAGAAGATTTTCTTGAGAGGGAAAACAAGTCCAATATCATAAATGAAAGGTTTTCATTTTAGGGAATAACTCCAAGATAACCAAGAAAAGAATGGTTAAGAAAAAGGAAAGTTAAATTTCCTGGCAAGATTTTAATTAACAAAACAAAGTAAATTTTTTTGGGTGTCACATTATCACAAGCAAATACAACTGCTAAGAGTTCCTTTTCGGTAGTAGCATAATTTCTTTGAGCATTGTCTAGAGTCTTACTAGCGTAATGTATAACATTCAATTTCTTATCAACTCTTTGCCCTAGAACAACACCTACAGCATAATCACTAGCATCACACATGATTTCAAAGGGTAAATTCCAATCAGGTGGCTGAACAACAGTCACGAGACTAATGCTTTCTTAAGTATTTCAAATGCTTCTACACAATCATCATCAAAGACAAATGGTACATCTTTTTGTAATAAATTAGTCAGAGGCCGAGAAATGTTTGAGAAGTCCTTAATGAACCTCCTATAAAATCAGGCATGACCAAGGAAACTTCTTATACCTTTGATGTCCTTGGGACGTGGCATCTTTTCAATAGCATCAACCTTGGCTTGATCAACTGCAATACCTCTTTCAGTAACTTTGTGCCCCAAGACAATACCTTCATTAACCATAAAGTGGCACTTTTCCCAATTCAAGACAGGATTAGTTTCTTCACATCTCTGCAAAACTCGATCAAGATTGCTCAACCAATCGTCAAAAGAGGAACCATAGACGGAAAAATCATCCATGAAAACCTCACAAATCTTTTCACAAAAGTCAGAGAATATAGCCATCATGCATCTTTGAAAGGTAGCAGGTGCATTACATAAACTAAAAGGCATACGTCTATAAGCAAAAGTACCAAAAGGGCATGTAAAAGTAGTCTTTGATTGATCTTTAGCCGACAGGTATTTGAGAGAAACCAGAATAACCATCTAGAAAGCAATAATGTGTATGTTTGCATAATCTTTCTAGCATTTGATCAATAAAAGTTAAGGGGTAATGATCTTTCTTAGTAGCTTTATTTAATTTGCGGAAATCAATTACCATCCTATAACCTGTGATAATTCTTTGCGGAATCAATTCATCTTTATCATTAGGGACAACAGTAATACCTCCCTTCTTAGGGACACAATGGACAGGACTTACCCACTGACTATCAGCAACGGGATAAATTATACCTGCCTCCAGAAGCTTGAGTATTTCCTTTCTTACCACTTCTTTCATTTTAGGATTCAAACGTCGTTGAGGATCACGAACAGGTTTGGCATCAGCTTCCAAATTTATTTTATGTTGACATATAGTGGGACTGATGCCCTTAAGATCATCCAGAGTATATCCAATAGCGGCACGGTGCTTTTTCAGAGTTTTCAATAATCTTTTTCTTCATGCTCAAAGGTTAGCACTAATAATAACAAGATATATTTTCTTTTCATCAAGATAAGCATATTTAAGATTATCAGCAACGGTGTAAGCTCAAACACGGGATCACCCTTGGGTGGAGGAGGATCCCCTAGGATTTCAACAGCAAATTATGTTGCAGAATAGGTTCATGTTTAAAGAATACTTCATCTATTTCCCTTCTTTCATTCATGAACGTATGATTTTCATGGTCTAGCAAATAGTATTCTAAAGGATCACTAGGAGGTACGGCAATAGAAGCAAGACCAATAATTTCATCTTTATAGGCAATTCTTCCTCACGATGTTGTTTACTAAATTTAGAGAAATTAAACTCATGAACCATATCATCCAAGCCAATAGTAACAACATTCTTTTTGCAGTCTATCGTAGCATTAACAGTGTTCAAGAAGGGTCTACCAAAAATAATGGGGCAAAAGCTATCTTGTGGAGAACCAAGAACAAGAAAATCAGCGGGATATTTGGTTTTCCCACACAAGACTTCAACATCTCTAACAATTCCTATTGGAGATATAGTATCTCTATTGGCAAGTTTAATTGTAACATCAATATCTTCTATCTCAGCGGGTGCAATTTCATGCTTAATTTCTTCATACAAAGTAATAGGTATAACACTAGCACTAGCACCCATATCACATAAGCCATGATAACAATGATCTCCTATTTTAACAGAAATAACAGGCACGCCTACCACAGGTCTATGTTTATCTTTAGCACAGGGTTTAGCAATTCTAGTAGTTTCACCAGAGAATTGAATGACATGCCCATCAATATTATCAGACAAGAGATCTTTAACAATGGCAATATTAGGTTCTACTTTGACTCGCTCAGGAGGTGTATAAGTTCTAATGTTGCTTTTACGAACAATAGTTGAAGCATTAGCATGATCATTTACTCTAACAGAGAAAGGTGGTTTCTCAACATAAGAGGTAGGAACAATAGGATCATTATAAGTGACAGTCTTTTCTTCAACTTTAATAGGTGCAGCTACTTTTACTTCTATGGGAGGATGCTATTTAAACCAATTCTCTTTAGGGAGATCAACATAAGTAGCAAAATATTCACAGAAAGAAGCTACTATCTCAGAGTCAAGTCCATATTTAGTGCTAAACTTACGGAAAATATCGGTATCCATAAAAGATTTATCACAATCAAACTTAGGCGTCATACCTGACTCCTTACCTTCGTCGAGGTCCCAATCTTCAGAATTGCGTTTAATTCTATCCAATAAATTCCATTTGTATTCAATAGTCTTCATCATAAAAGAGCCAAAGACAAGAAGTATCGAGCATGGTGCGATTGTTATCGAGCCGATCATAAAAATTCTGAAGAATTGTCACTTTTGAGAGCTCATGATTGGGGCATGAATATAACATTTATTTAAGCCTCCACCAAGCTTGAGCGATGCTTTCTCCTTCGCGAGGCCGAAAATTATATATATAATTGCGATCACGATGAACAAGATGCATTGGGTAATACTTTTGATGAAATTCCAATTTCAATCTTTTATAGTTCCATGATCTCGTGTCATCACATAGCCTATACCATGTCAATGCGTATCCCTCCAAAGATAAAGGGAAAACCTTCTTTTTAACAATATCATCGGGTATACCTGCAAGCTTAAATAGTCCACAAATATCTTCCACATAGCGTAGATGCTCGTCAGGATGCTTTGTTCCATCTCCTGTAAAAGGATTAGCTAATAGTTTTTCCATCATACCCGAAGGAAATTCAAAAGGATTTTAGTTTTCAATAGGTTCAGTAGGTTGAGTAGGTTGAGGAGCAACTCTTTGCTCTACTGGATGGGGTGAAGATACCCCGAACTATCCCCTCAGACAATTACTTTCCATAGTAACAAGTGACAGAAAATTTCAGCACACTAAATAACTTTTTCCTTACCAAATTCCACCTACCATAGGCGCTTCACTCCCCGACAACGGCGCCATAAAAGAGTCTTGATGACCCACAAGTATAGGGGATCTATCATAGTCCTTTTGATAAGTAAGAGTGTCGAACCCAACAAGGAGCAGAAGGAAATGATAAGCGGTTTTCAGCAAGGTATTCTCTGCAAGTACTGAAATAAGTGGTAACAGATAGTTTTGTGATAAGGTAAATTGTAACGAGCAACAAGTAACAAAAGTAAATAAGGTGCAAAAAGGTGGCCCAATCCTTTTTTTAGCAAAGGACAAGCCGGAACAAACTCTTATAATAGGAAAAGCGCTCCCGAGGACACATGGGAATATTGTCAAGCTAGTTTTCATCACGTTCATATGATTCGCGTTCGGTACTTTGATAATTTGATATGTGGGTGGACCGGTGCTTGGGTGTTATTCTTACATGAACAAACATCCCACTTATGATTAACCTCTATTGCAAGCATCCACAACTACAACAAAAGTATTAAGATAAACCTAACCATAGCATGAAACATATGGATCCAAATCAGCCCCTTACGAAGCAACGCATAAATTAGCGTTTAAGCTTCTGTCACTCTAGCAACCCATCATCTACTTATTACTTCCCAATGCCTTCCTCTAGGCCCAAATAATGGTGAAGTGTGATGTAGTCGACGTTCACATAACACTACTAGAGGCTAGACAACATACATCTCATCGAAATATCGAACGAATACCAAATTCACATGACTACTAATAGCAAGACTTCTCCTTTGTCCTCAGGAACAAACGTAACTACTCACAAAGCATATTCATGTTCATAATCAGAGGGGTAATAATATGCATAAAGGATCTGAACATATGATCTTCCACCAAGTAAACCAACTAGCATCAACTACAAGGAGTAATCAACAATACTAGCAACCTACTAGCACCAATCCCGGACTTAGAGACAAGAATTGGATACAAGAGATGAACTAGGGTTTAGATATGAGATGGTGCTGGTGAATATGTTGATGGAGATTTCCCTCTCCCGATGAGAGGAGCATTGGTGATGATGATGACGATGATTTCCCCCTCCCGGAGGGAAGTGTCCCCCGAACAGCTCACGGAGCCCTAGATTGGTTCCGCCAAGGTTCCGCCTCGTGGCGTGAGTCTCGTCCGGAAAGGTTGCCTCTTATTTTTTCTCATCGAAAGACTTCATATAGGAGAAGATGGGCTTGGAGAGCCACCGGGGGCCCACGAGGTAGGGGCGCGCCGGGAGGGCGCGCCCACCCTCGTGAGCAGTGTGTGGGCCCCTGGCCTTCATCTTTGGCGGCGATTTTCTTTATTTATTTTAAGATATTCCATGGAGTTTCAGGACTTTTGGAGTTGCACAGAATAGGTCTCCAATATTTGCTACTTTTCCAGCCCAGAATTCCAGCTGCCGGCATTCTCCCTCTCCATGTAAACCATGTAAAATAAGAGAGAATAGCCATAAGTATTGTAACATAACGTGAAATAACAGCCCAAAAAGCGATAAATATCGATATAAAAGCATGATGCAAAATGGACGTATCAGACAGCATAGGTATGACTATCTTGATTCTGTAATAAAATCGTCAGGGATGTACATGCATGCCAGAAAACGTGACCTACTGTGACAAACACGTATCATCACGGAAGTGTATTTTTTATGTAGTGCCCGGCATAGCTATTGGCCTTATGGGCCAAGAGAGAAAACACACCAGCCCACAAGGGGCTGGTGCGCCCCTATAGAGGCTGGCCCTATGAGGAGGAGAAGGAAAGAGGGGAGGGAAAGGAAAGTGTGGAGTAGGACCCTTCCTTCCTTTGCTCCCCCCTCTTTCCTCCCCCCTTCTTCATACAAGGAAAGGGGGGCGCATGAGGGCAGGAGCCCTAGTGCCGGTGGCCAGCCCTTTGGGCGCGCCCTGGCTTCCCTAGGCTGTCTCCCCTCCCCTCTCACCTATATATATGTGAGGAGGGGGCGCCACACAAGGACACCACATTGTATTAGCCGTGTGCAGCGCTCCCGTCCACCGCTTACTCCCACGGTCATATTTTCGTAGTGCTTAGGCGAAGCCCTGCGGAGATCACATCACCATCACCGTCACCACATTGTCGTGCTGCCGGAACTCATCTACTACCTCGCCGACTTGCTGGATCAACAAGGTGGAGGATGTCACCGAGTTGAACGTGTGCAGAACGCGGAGGTGCCATGCGTACGGTACTAGATCGGTTGGAGCGCAAAGAAAGTTCGACTACATCAACCATGTTGTGAAACGCTTCCACTTACGGTCTACGAGGGTACGTAGACACACTCTCCCCCTCTCATTGCTATGCATCTCCTTAATAGGTCTTGCACGTCAGTAGAAAAAAAATTGTTTTCCATGGAACGCGGAGGTGGCATCCGAGCCAGGTCTATGCGTAGATGATATGCATGAGTAGAACACAAAGAGTTGTGGGCAGTGATAGGCATACTACTTACCACCAACGTCTTATTTTGATTCAGTGGTATTGTGGGATGAAGTGGCCCGGACCAACCTTACATGTCCACGCACATGATACCAGTTCCACCGACACACACGCAACTAGTTTTGCATAAAGGTGGCTGGTGGGTGTGTGTTTCTCCTACTTTAGTTGAATCGAATTTGACTACGGCCGGTCCTTGAAGAATGTTAAAACAGCAAACTTGATGAAACACTGTTGTGGTTGCGTAGGTAAGAACGGTTCTTGCTAGAATCCCATGGCAGCCATGTAAAACATGCAAGAACAAAGTAGAGAATGTCTAACTTGTTTTTGTAGGGCATGTTGTGATGTGATTGAAGGAAATATGCCCTAGAGGCAATAATAAAGTTATTATTTATTTCCTTATGTCATGATGAATGTTTATTATTCATGCTAGAATTGTATTAACCGGAAACATAATACATGTGTGAATATATAGACAAACAGTATGTCACTAGTATGCCTCTACTTGACTAGCTTGTTAATCAAAGATGGTTATGTTTCCTAACCATAAACAAGGAGTTGTTATTTAATTAACAAGGTCACATCATTAGTAGAATGATCTGATTGACATGACCCATTCCGTTAGCTTAACACTTGATCGTTTAGTATGTTAATGCTTTCTTCATGACCTATACATGTTCCTATAACTATGAGATTATGCAACTCCCGTTTACGGAGGAACACTTTGGGTACTACCAAACGTCACAACGTAATCGGGTGATTATAAAGGAGTACTACAGGTGTCTCCAAAGGTACTTGTTGGGTTGGCGTATTTGAGATTAGGTTTTGTCACTCCGATTGTCGAGAGGTATCTCCAGCCTTCTCGGTAATGCACATCACTTAAGCCTTGCAAGCATTACAACTAATAAGTTAGTTGTGAGATGATGTATTACGGAACGAGTAAAGAGACTTACCGATAGCTAGATTGAACTAGGTATTGGATACCGACGATCGAATCTCGGGTAAGTAACATACCGATGACAAAGGGAACAACGTATGTCGTTATGCGGTTTGACCGATAAAGATCTTCGTAGAATATGTAGGAACCAATATGGGCATCCAGGTTCCGCTTATTGGTTATTGACCGAGAATAGTTCTAGGTCATGTCTACATAGTTCTCGAACCCGTAGGGTCCGCACGCTTAACGTTTCGATGGCAGTTCATAATGAGTTTATAAGTATTGATGCACGAAGTTTGTTCGAGTCCCGGATGTGATCACGGACATGACGAGGAGTCTCGAAATGGTCGAGACATAAAGATTGATATATTGGAAGCCTATGTTTGGACTTGGAAGGGTTCCGAGTGAAATCGAAATTTACTGAATGCAGGAGGTTCTGGAACCCCCGGGAACTACATGGGCCATAGTGGGCCTTAGTGGAAAGGAGAGGGCCAGCCCTAGGTGGCCGTCGCCCCTTCCCCTAGTCCTATTAGGACTAGGAAAGGTGGGCCGGCCCCTCTCTCTCTTTCCCCTCAGGAATCCTAATCCAACTAGGATTGGAGGGAGTCCTACTCCCGGAGGAGTAGGACTCCTTGCGCCTCCCCTTGGGCGGCCACCTCCCCTTGGCTCCTTTATATCACGGGGCAGGGGGCACCCAGGCTACACAAGTTGATCTACGGATCGTTCCTTAGCCGTGTGCGGTGCCCCCTCCACCATATTCCACTTCGGTCATATCGTCATTAGAGCTTAGGCGAAGCCTGCGCCGGAGAAGTCATATCGTCGCGGAGCTTAAGGCGAAGCCCTGCGTCGATGGAGCATCAACATCGTCCTGCCACGTCGTCTTGTGGAACTCATCCCGACACTTTGCTGGATCGGAGTCTGGGGATCGTCATCGAAGCTGAGCGTGTGCGAGAACTTCCGGAGGTGCCGTCGTTCGGTGCTTGGATCTGTCGGTTCGTGAAGACGTACGACTACATCAACCGCGTTGTTATAACGCTTCCGCTTTCGGTCTACGAGGGTACGTGGACAGACACTCTCCCCTCTCGTTGCTGTGCCATCACCATGGTCTTGCGTGATCGTAGGAAAATTTTTGAAATTACTGCGTTCCCCAACAGTTGCATCCGAGCCAGGTTTTATGCGTTGATGTCATATGCACGAGTAGAACACAAGTGAGTTGTGGACGATACAAGTCATACTGCCTACCAGCATGTCATACTTTGGTTCAGCGGTATTGTTGGACGAGACGATCCGGACCAACCTTACGCGTCGCTTACGCCGAGACCGGTTCCCTCGGCGTGCTTTGCACATAGATGGCTTGCGGAAGACTGTCTCTCAACTTTAGTTGAACCGAGTGTAGCTACGCCGGTCCTTGAGAAGGTTAAAAGCGAGTCTATTTGACAAACTATCGTTGTGGTTTTGATGCGTAGGTAAGAACGGTTCTTGCTCAGCCCGTAGCAGCCACGTAAAACTTGCAACAACAAAGTAGAGGACGTCTAACTTGTTTTTGCAGGCATGTTGTGATGTGATATGGTCAAGACGTGATGCTATATTTTATTGTATGAGATGATCATGTTTTGTAACCGAGTTATCGACAGCTGGCGAGAGCCATATGGTTGTCGCTTTATTGTATGCAATGCAATCGCGATGTAATGCTTTACTTTATTACTAAGCGGTAGTGATAGTCGTGGAATCATAAAATTGGCGAGGCGACAACGATGCTACGATGGAGATCAAGGTGTCGCGCCCGGTGGCGATGGTGATCATGGCGGTGCTTGGCGATGGAGATCACAAGCACAAGATGATGATGGCCATATCATATCACTTATATTGATTGCATGTGATGTTTATCCTTTATGCATCTTATCTTGCTTTGATTGACGGTAGCATTATAAGATGATCTCTCACTAAAATTATCAAGAAGTGTTCTCCCCGAGTATGCACCGTTCGCGAAAGTTCTTCGTCTTTGAGACACCACGTGATGATCGGGTGTGATAGGCTCTACGTTCAAATACAACGGGTGCAAAACAGTTGCACACGCAGAATACTCGAGTTAAACTTGACGAGCCTAGCATATAACAGATATGGCCTCGGAACACGAGACCGAAAGGTCGGCGTGAATCATATAGTAGATATGATCAACATAGTGATGTTCACCATTGAAACTACTCCATCTCACGTGATGATCGGACATGGTTTAGTTGATTTGGATCACGTGATCACTTAGATGACTAGAGAGATGTCTGTCTAAGTGGGAGGTTTTTAATATGATTAATCAAACTTAAATTTATCATGAACTTAGTACCTGATAGTATTTTGCTTGTCTATGTTTGATGTAGATAGATGGCTCGTCTTTGTTGTTCCGTTGAATTTTAATGCGTTCCTTGAGAAAGCAAAGTTGAAAGATGATGGTAGCAATTACACGGACTGGGTCCGTAACTTTGAGGATTATCCTCATTGCTGCCGCAGAAAAATTACGCCTGGAAGCACATTTGGGTAGCGAACTGCTGCAGATGCCGAGCCGAAGTTATGAACGTCTGCAAAGCAGAGCTGATGACTACTCTATAGTTCGATTGTGCCATGCTTTACGGCTTAGAACCGGGTCTTCAACGACGTTTTGAGCGTCATGGAGCATATGAGATGTTCCAGGAGTTGAAGTTAATATTTCAAGCAAATGCCCGGATTGAGAGATATGAAGTCTCCAATAAGTTCTATAGCTGCAAGATGGAAGAGAATAGTTCTGTCAGTGAGCACATACTCAAAATGTAAGGTATAACAATCACTTAATTCAGCTGGGAGTTAATCTTCCGGATGATAGTGTCATTGATGTAATTCTCCAATCACGCCACCAAGCTACAAGAGCTTCGTGATGAACTATAATATGCAAGGGATGACTAAAACAATTCTGAGCTCTTCGCGATCTTTGAAAGCTGCGGAGGTAGAAATCAAGAAAGAGCATCAAGTGTTGATGGTCAGCAAGACCACTAGTTTCAAGAAAAGGGCAAAGGGAAGAAGAAGGAAACTTCAAAAAGAACAGCAAGAAAGTTGCTGGTCAAGAGAAGAAACCCAAGTCTGGACCTAAGCCTGAAACTGAAGTGTTTTCTTTACAAGCGGGCGGACCTTTGGAAGCGGAACTGCCCCAAGTATTTGGCGGATAAAAAGGATGGCAAGGTGAACAAAGGTATATGTGATATACATGTTCTTGATGTGTACCTTACTAATACTCGCAGAGTACTGGTATTTGATCTTTGGTTACATTGCTAATATTTGCAACTCGAAACAGGAACTACGGATTGCCGAAGATTGGCTAAAGGACGAGGTGACGATCTTGGCGTTGGAAATGGTTCCAAAGTCGATGTGATCGCAATCGGCACACTACCTCTACATCTACCTTCGGGATTAGTTTTAGACCTAAATAATTGTTATTTGGTGCCAGCGTTGAGCATGAACATTATATCTGGATCTTGTTTATTGCGAGGCGGTTATTCATTTAAATCGAGAGAATAATGGTTGTTCTATTTATATGAGTAATATCTTTTATGGTCATGCACCCTTGAAGAATGGTCTATTCTTGTTGAATCTCGGCAGTAGTGATACACATATTCATAATGTTGAAGCCAAAAGATGCAGAGTTGATAATGATAGTGCAACTTATTTGTGGCACTGCCGTTTAGGTCATATCGGTGTAAAACGCATGAAGAAACTCCATCTTGATGGGCTTCGAATCACTTGATTATGAATCACTTGGTACTTGCGAACCGTGCCTCATGGGCAAGATGACCAAAACGCCGTTCTCCGGAACTATGGAGCGTGCAACTGATTTGTTGGAAATCATACATCGATGTTTGTGGTCCAATGAATGTTGAGGCACGCCAAGCGGGTATCGTTATTTTCTCACCTTCACAGATGATTTGAGCAGATATGGGTATATCTACTTAATGAAACACAAATCTGAAACATTTGAAAAGTTCAAAGAATTTGAGTGAAGTGGAAAATCATCGTAACAAGAAAATAAAGTTTCTGCGATCTGATCGTGGAGGAGAATATTTGAGTTCTGAGTTTGGTTTACATTTGAAACAATGTGGAATAGTTTCACAACTCACGCCACCCGGAACACCACAAAGAAATGGTGTGTCCGAACGTCGTAATCGTACTTTACTAGATATGGTACGATCTATGATGTCGATTTCCGATTTACCGCTATCGTTTTGGGGTTATGCTTTAGAGACGGCCGCATTCACGTTAAATAGGACACCGTCAAAATCCGTTGAGACGACGCCTTATGAACTGTGGTTTGGCAAGAAACCAAAGTTGTCGTTTCTTAAAGTTTGGGGCTGCGATGCTTATGTAAAGAAACTTCAACCGGATAAGCTCGAACCCAAATCGGAAAAATGTGTCTTCATAGGATACCCAAAGGAGATCTGTTGGGTACACCTTCTATCACAGATCTGAAGGCAAGATTTTTGTTGCTAAATTCGGATCCTTTCTAGAGAAGGAGTTTCTCTCGAAAAGAAGTGAGTGGGAGGAAAGTGGAACTTGATGAGATAATCAGTATCTACTCCCTTATTGGAAAGTAGTTCATCACAAGAAATGGTTCCTGTGACAACTACACCAATTAGTGAGGAAACTAATGATGATGATCATGAAGTTTGAGATCAAGTTACTCTTGAACCTCGTGGGTCAACCAGAGTAAAATACGCACTGCAGTGGTACGGTAATCCTATTCGGAAGTCATGTTACTTGACCATGGCGAACCTACAAACTATGAAGAAGCGATGGTGAGCCCAGATTCCATAAAATGGTGGAAGCCATGAAATCTGAGATGGGATCCATGTATGAGAACAAAGTATGGACTTTGGTTGACTTGCCCGATGATCGGCAAGCCATTGAAAATAAATGGATCTTTAAGAAGAAGACTGACGCCGATGGTAATATAACCGTCTATAAAGCTCGACTTGTTGCGAAAGGTTTTCGACAAGTTCAAGGGGTTGACTACGATGAGACTTTCTCACCCGTGGCGATGCTTAAGTCTGTCCGAATCATGTTAGCAATTGCCGCATTTTATGATTATGAAATTTGGCAAATGGATGTAAAAACTGCATTCTTGAATGGATTTCTAGAAGAAGAGTTGTATATGATGCAACCAGAAGGTTTTGTCGATCCAAAAGGTGCTAACAAAGTGTGCAAGCTCCAACGATCAATTTATGGTCTGGTGCAAGCCTCTCGGAGTTGGAATAAACGCTTTGATAGTGTGATCAAAGCATATGGGTTTTTCTGCACTTTTGGAGAAGCTTTGTATTTACAAGAAAGTGAGTGGGAGCTCTGTAGCATTTACGATATTATATGTGGACGACATATTATTAATTGGAAATGATATAGAATTTCTGGATGGCATAAAAGGATACTTGAATAAAAGTTTTTCAATGAAAGACCTCGGTGAAGCTGCTTACATATTGGGCATCAAGATCTATAGAGATAGATCAAGACACTTAATTGGACTTTCACAAAGCACATACCTTGATAAAATTTTGAAAAAGTTCAAAATGGATCAAGCAAAGAAAGGTTTTTGCCTGTGTTGCAAGGTGTAAGATTGAGTAAGACTCAATGCCCGACCACAATGAGAAGATAGAGAGAAAATGAAAGATGTTCCCTATGCTTCAGCCATAGGCTCTATCATGTATGCAATGCTGTGTACCGGACACGGCGTATGCTTAGCTATAAGCTTGGCAGAAGGTACCAAAGTAATCCAGAATGGATCCTTTGGACAGCGGTCAAGAACATCCTGAAATACCGAAAAGGACTAAGGATATGTTTCTCGTATATGGAGGTGACAAAGAGCTAGTCGTAAATGGTTACGTCGACGCGAAGCTTTGACACTGATCCGGACGATTCTAAATCGCAAACCCGGATCGTGTTTTTATTAAGCGGTGGAGCTGTCGGTTGGTGCAGTTCTAAACAAAGCGTCGTGGCGGGATCTACATGTGAAGCGGAGTACATAGCTGCTTCGGGCAGCGAATGAAGGAGTCTGGATGAAAGAGTTCATTTCCGATCTAGGTGTCATACCTAGTGCATCGGGACCGATGAAGATCTTCTGTGACAATCTTTGGTGCAATTGCCTTGGCAAAGGAATCCAGATTTCACAAGAGGACCAAGCACATCAAGAGACGCTTCAATTCCATTCGGGACCAAGTCCAAGTGGGAGACATAGAGATTTGCAAAATACATACGGATCTGAATGTTGCGGACCCGTTGACTAAGCCTCTTCCACGAGCAAAACATGATCAGCACCAAGACTCCATGGGTGTTAGGATCATTACTGTAATCTAGATTATTGACTCTAGTGCAAGTGGGAGATCAAGGAAATATGCCCTAGAGGCAATAATAAAGTTATTATTTATTTCCTTATATCATGATGAATGTTTATTATTCATGCTAGAATTGTATTAACCGGAAACATAATACATGTGTGAATATATAGACAAACAGTATGTCACTAGTATGCCTCTACTTGACTAGCTTGTTAATCAAAGATGGTTATGTTTCCTAACCATAAACAAGGAGTTGTTATTTAATTAACAAGGTCACATCATTAGTAGAATGATCTGATTGACATGACCCATTCCGTTAGCTTAACACTTGATCGTTTAGTATGTTAATGCTTTCTTCATGACCTATACATGTTCCTATAACTATGAGATTATGCAACTCCGTTTCTGGGAGGAACACTTTGGGTACTACCAAAGCGTCACTGGCAATCGGGTGATTATAAAGGAGTACTACAGGTGTCTCCAAAGGTACTTGTTGGGTTGGCGTATTTCGAGATTAGGTTTTGTCACTCCGATTGTCGGAGAGGTATCTCCAGGCCTTCTCGGTAATGCACATCACTTAAGCCTTGCAAGCATTACAACTAATAAGTTAGTTGTGATATGATGTATTACGGAACGAGTAAAGAGACTTACCGGTAACAAGATTGAACTAGGTATTGGATACCGACGATCGAATCTCGGGTAAGTAACATACCGATGACAAAGGGAACAACGTATGTCGTTATGCGGTTTGACCGATAAAGATCTTCAGAGAATATGTAGGAACCAATATGGGCATCCAGGTTCCGCTATTGGTTATTGACCGAGAATAGTTCTAGGTCATGTCTACATAGTTCTCGAACCCGTAGGGTCCATGCGCTTAACGTTTCGTTGACAGTTCATAATGAGTTTATAAGTATTGATGCACAGAAGTTTGTTCGGAGTCCCGGTTGTGATCACGGACTTGACGAGGAGTCTCGAAATGGTCGAGACATACAGATTGATATATTGGAAGCCTAGGTTTGGACTTCGGAAGGGTTCCGAGTGAAATCGGAATTTACCGGAGTCTTAGGAGGTTATCGGAACCCCCGAACTACATGGGCCATAGTGGGCCTTAGTGGAAAGGAGAGGGCCAGCCCTAGGTGGCGCCCCCCCTTCCCTAGTCCTATTAGGACTAGGAAAGGTGGGCCCCCTCTCTCTCTTTCCCCTCAGGAATCCTAATCCAACTAGGATTGGAGGGAGTCCTACTCCCGGAGGAGTAGGACTCCTTGCGCCCTCCCCTTGGGCGGCCACCTCCCCTTGGCTCCTTTATATCTGAGGCAGGGGCACCCCAGGCTACACAAGTTGATCTACGGATCGTTCCTTAGCCGTGTCAGGTGCCCCCTCCACCATATTCCACTTGGTCATATCGTCGTAGAGCTTAGGCGAAGCCTGCCACGGAGAAGTCATATCGTCATGAGCTTAAGCGAAGCCCTGCGTCGGTGGAGCATCAACATCGTCACCACGCCGTCGTCTTGTGGAACTCATCCCCGACACTTTGCTGGATCGAGTCCGGGATCGCCATCGAAGCTGAGCGATGTGCGAGAACTTCGGAGGTGCCGTACTTTCGGTGCTTGGATCGGTCGGATCGTGAAGACGTCTGACTACATCAACCGCGTTGTTATAACGCTTCGCTTTCGGTCTCACGAATGCGTGGACAGACACTCTCCCCTCTCGTTGCTGTGCCATCACCATGGTCTTGCGTGATCGTAGGAAATTTTTTGAAATTACTGCGTTCCCCAACAGTGATATGGTCAAGATATGATGTGATATATATTTATGTATGAGATGATCATGTTTTGTAATATCGACAACCGGCAGGAGCCTTAGGGTTGTCTCTTTATTGTATGAAGTGCAAACGCCATGTAATTGCTTTACTTTTATCACTATGCGTTAGTGATAGTTGTAGAACAAATAGTTGGCGTGACGACCTCGACGCAACGACGCTATGATGCTACGATGGAGATCGAGGTGTCAAGCCAGTGATGATGGAGATCATGACGATGCTTTGGAGATGGAGATCAAAGGCACAAGATGATGATGGCCATATCATGTCACATGTTTTGATTGCATGTGATGTTTATCTTTTATGCATCTTATTTTGCTTAGAATGGCTGTAGCATTACAAGATGATCCCTTCACTAAATTTCAAGATAAAAGTGTTCCCCCCGAGTATGCACTGTTGCCAAAGTTCGTCGTTTGGAAGCACCACGTGATGATCGGGTATGATAGACTCTACGTTCACATACAATGGGTGTAAGATAGTTTTGCACATGCAGAATACTTGGGTTAAAATTAACAAGCCTAGCATGTACAGACATAGTGTCGGAATACTAGAGACGGAAAGGTCGAACGTGAGTCATATAGTAGATATGATCAACATAGAAATGTTTACCATTGATGACTACCCCATCTCACGTGATGATCAGACATAGATTAGTTGACTTGGATCATGTATCACTTAGATAACTTGAGGGATATTTGTTGAAGTGGGAGTTCTTAAGTAATTTGATTAAATTTAACTTAAATTTATCATGAACTTAGTCTTAATAGTTTTTGCATATCTATGTTGTAGATCAATAGCTCATGTTTTAGCTCCCTTATTTTTGATATGCTCCTAGAGAAAACTAAGTTGAAAGATGATAGTAGCAATGATGCAGACTGGGTCTATGATCTGAGGATTATCCTCATTGCTGCATAGAAGAATTATGTCCTTGATGCACCGCAAGGTGACAGACCTATTGCAAGAGCGGATGTAGACGTTATGAACGTTTGACAAGCTCGATATGATGACTACTTGATAGTTTAGTGTGCCATGCTTTACGGCTTATAATTGGGGCTTCAAAGACGTTTTGAACGCCATGGAACATATGATATGTTCCAAGAGCTGAAATTGGTATTTCAGACTTATGCCTGTGTTGAGAGGTATGAGACCTCTGACAAGTACTTTGCCTACAAGATGGAGAAGAATAGCTCAGCTAGTGAGCATGTACTAAGAATGTCTGGGTACTACAGTCGCTTGAATCAAGTGGGAGTTAATCTTCCAGATAAGATAGTGATTGACAGACTTCTCTACTCACTATCACCAAGGTACTAGAACTTCGTGATGAACAATAATATGCCGTGGATGATTGACAGAGTTCTCTAGTCATGATTCCTGATCTCTTCGTGATGCTGAAATCGGTGAAGGTAGAAATCAAGTAAGAGCATCAAGTGTTGATGGTTAAACAAGACCACTAGTTTCAAGAGAAAGGGAAAGGGAAAGAAAGGGAACTTAAAAAAGAATGGCAAGAAAGTTTCTACTCCCGTGAAGAAGCCCAAAGCTGGACCCAAACCTGAAACTGAGTGCTTCTACTGCAAAGGAAATGGTCACTGGAAGTGGAACTACCCCAAATACATGGCGGATAAGAAGGATGGCAAAGTGAACAGAAGTATATTCGATATACATGTTATAGATGAGTATTTTACTATTGTTTGAAGTAACCCCTAGGTATTTGATACCGGTTCAGTTGCTAAGATAGTAACTCTAAACAGGAGTTGCAGACTAGTTAAAAGCAAGGTGATGGTGTTTTGTTGGAAATGATTCCAAGGTTGATATGATCAACATCGCACACTCCCTCTACCTTCGAGATTAGTGCTGAACCTAAAACAAATGTTATTTGGTGTTTGCGTTGAGCATGACTATGATTAGATCATGTTTATTGCAATACGGTTATTCATTTAAGTCAGAGAATAATTGTTGTTCTGTTTACATGAATAAAACCTTCTGTGGTCATACACCCAAGGTGAATGGTTTATTGAATCTCGATCATACTTGTAACGCCCAAGATGCGATTCTATCCCAATCACGTGATGAATTCATGATTAGGGAAAAATCGCATTTCAAGCGCATAGCTAGGTGGATATCATTACAACATACCATGTACCGAATAGATGAGAATAGAAGGTAAAGGCTTACACTCGCCACAAGCTACATCATGAATACAACAGTTCATCAATACATCGCAATCATCAAACAGAAGAGCAGGATCCGACTATGGATGAAATCAAGCGAAAAAGGAGAACGACATCCACCCTGTGTCGGGGCGGCTGATCGTACCCGCGGACACCTATGGGGCCCGGCGGAGCGGGTCCCTTTGTGGTTCGGAGGGGGGCGGAGGTCGCACGAAGAGCGGATCGAGGCAATGCACACGGGCGGTTTACCTAGCTTCGGAGCTCTCCGGAGAGATAAAACTCCTACTGCTGCTTGTTTGATCCATTCTGTTCTTCCTAGGGAGCAATGCGAGCTACAAAACCTAGCGTGAGTGTGGCTAGTCTACGGTGGGTCGAATGAATCGAAACTTCGGCCAATCATGAACCCTCTTCACGTTGCACTCGGGCCTCCTTTTATATGCTAAAGGGTCTCCGACAGTGGCAACATAGGCGGGGTACAAACGTAAAACAGGGTTGGTACACCTACCGAACAAAGGTACAAAGGTAAAAATACCTAACTCGACGGCAAGGGACAAAAGCAATAAATGCCTGACATTGTCGCCTAAACAAAGGTAACAGAGATCGTCGTGCGCCTCCGCCGCCACGATGGCGAGCCTGTCTGCGCTGGCCACAGTCGCTGCTCTCCGCTGGCTACAGCCGCCCGACACGCGCCCATGGAACGGTCCCATGGCGACACGCCGCCGGGTGAGCTGGAGCGGAGGCGGAGAGGAGTTGCATGCCGCAGCAAGCGCCTTTGCCGCGCCGAATCCTTGTCGCGCCCGGAGGCTTGTCGCGCTCCGGGCCTTCCCGGCAAGCTCCTCTTGCCGGGGCCTTGTCTTCTGCGTGCCTGGAGCGGCCTTCCCGACAACCTCCTCTTGTCGGGGCCTTATCTTCCCAATCTAATACTTTGTTCTTGAATGGCTCAAAGGGAGCCATGGAGGAAGTTAAGGTGGCGGCGAACCTTGCCGCTGGGTGCTGCAATCGTCTGCTGCACGAGCACGGGATACTAGGGTACCCCTACTCTAGTACACCGACCGGAGCCCCGGCCCTGGGCCGTACACGGTGCCAAGCGCTTGTCGGGCCAGGCCCGTAATCAGGCGCGGACACGCGCGGCCTCGACCACGCCGCAACTCGCCCCGGACCCACCACGATCCCCACTAACGGCACGCACCAGACGTGGCGTCGTGCGGGAGATCGTGGGCGCGGTCGTGGGTGGGTTCTTCCTTATTAATATAAGCGGAACGTCCGCTCCCCTCCTCCCCTTTATAAGCGGAGGAAACAGAGGCGGGCCGACCACTCCTGCCATTGCCGTCTTGTCAAGAAACCACCGCCGCTTCCCTCGCCTTCTCCGGTGCGAAGAGAGCAACGCCCGCCTTCGCCGCCAAGCACACTCACCGCCGTCGACCTCCTCCGCCCCCCTCGCCATGGCCCGAAGGCCGATAAGGAGAAGGGCGTCAAGTCGGCCGAGGCGCAGCGGCTCGTGGCGCCGCGCAAGGAGCGAGCCGTTTTCCTCGCAGCTCGGCGCGCACGGAGCTGCGGACGTCTACTATCTTTTTCGGTCGACGGAGACTCGGGCGCATCCAGCGCCGAGGTGCTCCCGCCTCGCCGCTGATCTGGCCCCAACAGGTACCCTTTCTTCGCCCTTTTCTTCTTTTGCGGTCTTTGCCCGCCGTATTCCGGAAGTTCTTTTGCGACATAATGAACACCTTCGCCTCCACCTCCTTGATTTCACCCCCAACGCCATCTTGACCATGGCTATTTTCGCACACTTGTGCGAAAACTTTGTCGAGGTCCACCGAACGTGGCACCTTCCGCCATTTCTTTGTCCCCCGCCGAGAGAGGAGAGCCCTTGCCGAGGGATAGCACAGGTCTCTAGGATCGGCAAGAAAGAGGCCTACCTAGAGGGGGAGTTCCGGAACAAGTGGGAGGAGTGGAGAGCCAACTGGTGCTGGGTCGTAGAGGAGGACCCACAGCCCTTCACCGCCGTGCGCCAAACCCCGATTGCACGCGGCAAGGATTGGAGTAACTTGGCGCCGGAGGATGCGAGGCTGAAGATAGCTGTGACCCGAATTCTGCGCCTCAGGCTTGCCGGTTTAACCATCGACGCAGTTGGCGCAGACTTCATTCGCCGCGCATCGCTCCCTTGCAGGAAAGGAGGAGGCCTGCTTGGGAGTTCCAGAATGCGGCGAACATCATGAGGCTGCGCCCGTGCCTGAATTGGAACAGTACCGTCATGGAGCTGGATTCAGTGCTGCTCGAGTTGTTCAAGAACGACCCCGAACATCCCGAGTGGTTCAGGTTGCCGCGGGGGGTCGTCCCGTTGTGCAACAACTCGGCGCTCGACCGCATCCGCGCCAAGATGCCACTGTGCGACTCCCACGGGATCGTCCCGACCGGCAGAGCCCCGGCGAGGTCGTGCACCAATTCTTCGACAACTTGCAAGAGGTGCCGATCCGCTCGACAAGCGAAGGCTCACCCGAGACACCACCGAGCGTGAGATGGCGTGGATCGCCACCAGAGCGGAGGAGGCGGCAAGAGCCGCTGCCGGAGTCTTCGGGTTCACCGTGGAGGAGGCGGACGCGGCGAAGGCGGCAAGCGCTGCTGAGCGAGGGGAGGTCGCCGGCGAGGACGAGCTTGTCGAGCTCGAGGCCGGGACGAGTGGACCCGCCGAGGGCGCTTCTTCCCCGCCGCCAAGTAACTCGCCACCAGTGGAGCCCCCGGCTCCGCCGAGGAGGCGTCTCCGCAGGGCTGGGGACGAGCCGGGGCGACAGGTCGGCTCACAGCTGCAGCGCCGACGCTCGGCGCTTCCACCGGCAAGCGAGGTTGCGTGGGGCGCCCCAAACTAGAGCGACAATCGGGCGGAATCTTCTCGGCCGCCGACGCCTCCGTGAAGCGGCCAAGAGAGCCCACTCCCCCGCCTCATCGCACCGGAGGCGGGCCGGAGTTTGACTTCTCCGCGCTCAGCTCCGAGGAGGAAGGCGAAGAGTAAGCTCCTCGAGATTGCGCTTGCACGTGTTTAATTTTTACTGCTTCATCTTGAATCTGATTTGCTTCGTTCTGGACTCTTTCCTTTCCAGGACGCTGGCCGAGAGAGCGGCGAAGAGGGCCAAGATCCCGATGGTCGTCGTTGAGGACGATTGTCCCGTGGCGACGGGGGACGCGTCCGAGACCGCCTTGCCGGACCCGGCAACCCTTCCCCGGAGCAGCCCCCAGCACGGCCCAGAGTAAGTGTGCAGTTTTCTTCTTGTTGTTAGGCGTCTTGAGGTGCCCTTCTTTGTTGATATCGGACCGTGTGCTTGTGCAGGAGCAGAGCGATCTCATCGGAGGGCTCGGAAGCCGCCTCCGAGATCCTGCCTGCTGCCACTACGCCGCCGAGGAGGACTCCCGGTAAGGGAGCTCCCTCCGACAAGGGAGGCCACCCCGGCAAGGGAGGCCACTCCGGCAAGGGAGGCTACCCCGGCAAGGGACGGCGCCAGCGACACTCCAGTGGTCGAGGCCATGGCTGCGGATCTCGTTGCAGGTAACTCCCTTACGTGAAAATCCCCCTTTGGGCTTGCTTTCTTTTGTTTCTCTTTTTTGGATATCTGCTTGACTGCTCCTTCTTCGTCTGACGCAGACCCGACGGAGGTCGAGGCCGCCGGCGATGAGGAGACGCGCGGCAACACTGACGAGGCCGCCGTCGAGGAAGAAGAGGTCATCGTCGTGGAAGAAGAGGCCGCCGCCGATGAGCCTGTTGGCGAGGAGGCCACCGAGGCTGCCGACGCAGGGGCCGGCGAGGGATCGGATGGTCGTACTGGCGGCCCTGAGGCCGCCGGAGCTGCAAGCACTACACCGACAGCCGACTCCCCCGCTGCCGTCAGCGCGCCAGTTCGAGGAGCCCCAGCCGGGCCTACCGAAGGCCGGCCGGCGTTTTCATCAAGCTCCCACGGGAGCCGAGCTCGGCGCCCGAGGGCGAGACCTTCGACGGCGAAGCTACTCATGTCCGCTGGCTGACGCTGGTGGATGCGCCAAACAAAGCAGCGGCGAAGTCCGAGGAGGAGCAGGCCTTGAAGAGGTTCTTGGCCCTCTACCGCACCGTCGAGCCAAGTTGGAGACCCGGGAAGCCCTTGCCGCGAGGGCGGGAGCAGACATAGAGAAGCGCGCCGAGGAGCTCCGGAGCGCCAACAAAGAAGCGCTCCAAGACGTGGCAGACGCGCGGGCGCAGCTCGCAGAAGAGCGCACGGCCTTTATCCTTGAGAAGGCCGCAGCTGATGAGGAGCAGCGGTTGCTGCCGAGAAGCTTCGCCGCCAAGCAGAAAGCGAGCCGGGCGCAGCTAAAGGTCAACTTGGACAGCCACGAGGAGGACCTTGCCGCGCGTGAGGAGTCGCTTGGCGGGGCGCTTCAGGAGGCGAAGGACGTTGCCGCAGCCGCCGAGGCCGCCAAGGAAGAGCTGAAGGCGAAGGTGGCACAGCTGGAGGCCACCCTCACGAAGAGCGGCGAAGAGCTTGCCGTGCTCAAGCGTGAGCGTGAGAAGGGCGCCTACGCGCTGGGCGAGATGCAGGCCCGTCTCGCTGACAGGGCCAAGGAGCTCGACGCCGCCAAGGACTCCAAGGCGCACTGAGCTGAAATCGACCACTCGACGCAGACGTTGGATGGTGCCGAGAGCGGAGGCGGGCTTGTTAGAGGCGATCACGGCCAAGGAGGAGCTGTGGCGGATGCTGTCTCCGCCCGTAACACCTTGAGGGAGAGCGTGGAGCACTTTGGACCCGAAGGTCTAGTGGACACCGCTGCCGACATCCACAACGAGCTGATGAAGCTGGAGTTGGGGGACCTCGCGTACTCCTCCGACGAGCATCTCCAACCCAGCGTCAAGCTCAACCTGTTCTTCAAAGGCGTGGTGACGGGTCTCCGGCGACTCCGAGAAGAGGTCCCGAAGCAGCTGGCCGAGGAATCACGCTAGATCTGCTAGGGCCCTCGAGAAGGTGTTGATGAAGTTGGCCTTCCGCAACCCGGCCTCAACCTTAATGGCGTCCTCAGATCCTTGCCGGCGAAGCCAATGTGGAGGAGCTCAAAGCCCTTGTCGCACTCCATCGTGGACAAGGTGAACAAGATCAAGAGGATTGAGGGCGACCGCGTGGACTACGCCGCCAACCTTATCTTTCCCTTGTCGCTCTTGATCATGTTCGTAAAACTTTGTTAGATCAGCGACAAGTTATTCTGTAATATACTCTATCTTAGGTGAATCGATTGATGCAATGTTATTTCCTCTACTTGATTTCTTCCTTTATGCGTTTACATCCTGCGCATTTAGGAAACTTGTCGGTGCAGGCACCCTTGCCGCTTGGCCTTGATGCGGAACTTCAGCAGCTTCTTTGGCCGGGTCGCTACCGACAAAGCAACCTTGTCGCGGACTAGCCGCAGCTCACTTAAGTTGTTGAGCGGACTCGAAACAAAGTAAGGCGCGACCGATCACGATTCGGTTCCTCTGCGCATTGTGTTTTCCATACAAAGTACTATCGTTCGAGGAAGATAACGAAAATTTAAAAATTGATTGCTCAAACTTTGGCAACTTAGCTTTTCTGTTTCTTGCTTCCCGATGAGGCGAAACTTCCTCGAGCGGTGCCTGGTCCATAGTATTACCTCCTCCTCCCCCTGGTTAACTTGTGCGCGAGGGAGCCTGCCTTTATTTGCGACAAGAGAAAGAAGAGGAAATAACGTTATGGAGCCCAGTGGCTCGATTCTGCTTACCGGGTGTGGTTGCTGCACAAAGTGTTAGCCAAAACATGCAATAACTTGATGAAAGCATGAACTTGACGGGTTGTGCGCAACACATGGGCTTTACTGATGCACGGGGTCTGCGCCCGGCTTTGTACAAAGGATTACATGCAACAGCGGCAAGACTTGTACAAAAGGTGGTTGCTTGAACGGGTTCCGACAACCGCCTTTTGGGTAAAACTTACGAAGATGCTCAATGTTCCGTGAGTTGCTCACGGAATGCCATCTTCGGTCTCAAGGCGGACAGCGCCAGGCCTAGTGACTCGTTTCACCCGATAAGGGCCTTCCCACTTCGGCGTCAACTTGTTTGAATTCTTGGCGGATTGACCGCGCCGAAGAACAAGGTCGCCTTTCCCGAGACTTCTGGCATTAACCCTGCGGCCATGGTAGCGACGCAGGGCCTGCTGGTAGCGAGCGGCTCGCACAGCAGCCTGAAGACGATCCTCCTCAAGGAGCAGCGCGTCATCTTGTCGCAGCTGCTCTTGCTCAAACTCATCATAAGCGAGCACTCGAGGCGATCTGTATATGAGTTCCGTGGGGAGAACTGCCTCTGCTCCATAGACTAGAGCAAAGGGTGCCTGGCCAGTGGCTCGATTTGGCGTCGTTCTGATCGACCAAAGAACCACCGGCAGCTCCTCGATCCAGTTTCTTCCGCACTTGTGCAGCCTGTCGAAAGTTCTGGTCTTGAGTCCGCGCAACACTTCAGCGTTCGCCCTTTCTGCTTGACCGTTGCTTCTCGGGTGAGCAGCAGGCGAAGCGAACCTTGGCGCCAAGGTCTTGGACTTACTGCATGAAGGTGCAACTCGTGAATTGTGTGCCGTTGTCGGTGATGATCCTGTTTGGGATTTCGAAACGGCAAACAATCGACCTGAAGAACTTGACTCACGACCGTCTTGTCACCTTCCTCATCGCTTCCACTTCCGGCCACTTTGTGGACTTGTCGATGGCGACGCATACAAGTACTCAAAGCCCCGACAGCTCGGGGAAGGGGCCGAGGATGTCGAGCCCCAGACCGAAAATGGCGAGGATAAAGGGATCGTCTGGAGAGCTTGAGCTGGCGGTGTATCTGTTTGGAATGGGCCTTGCACGCTTCACACTTGGTTACTTGTGCAATTTGCATCTGGAGGGCTGTCGGCGGAAGAAACCTTGCGGAAAGCTTTGCGGCAAGTGCTCTTCTTGCCAATGTGGTGACCACATATGCCTCCATGTATCTCTGCCAACAGCTTCATCCATCTTCCCAGGAATACACTTCAATTTCACACCGTTGAGTCTTCTTACATGCAGTATGCTTTCGACAAACTGGTACATACCATTGCCGGGCTACTCTTTCCGCTTCTTCCTGCTCTTCGGAAGTTCTCCGTCTGAAGGAATTGGACAATCCGTTGCGCCCATGCCGGAGCTTGTGGCTCGACAACAAGGACTAAAGGCTCATCTGCTTTGCTGCGGGAACATCAGCTTCTCTGCAAGAGCCGGTGGCTCTGCCGGAGCTAGATGCTCCCCGACAAGCTTACCGGAGCAAGACTTGTCGGAAGCGTTTTCTTCAACGAAACAAACCCTGGGGTCTGTCGGAGCAGACTGCTCCTCAGCACTGTTGGTGTTGATCTTGGGGACCTTTGCAACGACGGCTTCGGGAAGCTCTGTCGGAGAGTAGTCACCAGAGGCTAACTTCCTCTTCTTGCTTTGTCCGGCTGATGGTGTTACGGTTGGCTGAGTCAGCTTGAGCACGAAAGTCCCTGGTTCCACAGGTAGCTTAAGCGCAGCGCACTTTGACAGGGCGTCAGCAATATCATTCTGAGCTCTTGGAACATGTTCCATTTGCAGGCCGTCAAAGTGCTCTTCTAGCTTCCTCACTTCATCAACGTAGGCTTCCATCAACGGACTCTGGTAATCTTTGTTGACTTGGCGGACGACGAGTTGCGAGTCACCCCTGACAATAAGCTTCTTGATCCCAAGGTCCACGGCGATCCACGAGACCGCAAGCAAACCTTCATACTCTGCAGTATTGTTTGTCGCTTGCTCCTTGGGAAAGTGCATCTGGACGACGCACTTGAGGTGCTCTCCGGTGGGTGCGATAAGCAGACGCCGCACCGGCGCCTTTGCAGCGAGAAGGCACCATCAAAGTACATCAGCCACTCTTTGCTTGCTTCTTTGGCCGGGAATGCTCGTCTCGAATCTCTTCATCTGGCGTTGGCGTCCATTCTGCTATGAACTCGCAAAGGCTCTGCTTTGGATAGTTGATGTGCTTTCAAACTTAAGACCAAAGCTTGATAGCTCCAGTGCCCACTCGACAATCCTGCCTGTCGCTTCTGGATTCTGCAGTATCCTCTTCAGGGGAAAGCGAGTGACAACTGTGATCTCATGTGCTTGGAAGTAATGGCGCAGCTTTCTCGAGGCCATGAGGAGGCCGAAAAGCAGTTTTTGCACACCAGAGTACCTTGACCTAGCCCCCTGCAGAAGGAGCTGACAAAGTAAACCGGGCGCCGCACCATCCTTTTCTGTCAGACCGTTTGTGTCTTTGCGGACTCGTCCTTGTCGGGACCAGAGCTTGTCGGTGAAGCCCCCTGCTTGTCGCTGGATGTGCTTGCCGCGGTTGCTGGCTCGTCATCCGCCTCCCTCTCCGCCACTAACGCATCGCTAACCACTTGATTGGTTGCCGCTATATATAGCAGCAACTTCTCTTGTGGCCTAGGTGCGACAAGTGTTGGAGTAGAGGACAGGTATCTCTTCAAGTCCTGCAGCGCAGCCTCCGCTTCGGGAGTCCATTTCATTGGACCTTCCTTTTTCAAAATCTTGAAAAACGGCAGGGCGCGCTCAGCAGACCTAGAAATAAATCTGCTGAGAGCAGCCACGCAACCGGCAAGTCTTCGTACATCCTTGACGCGCTTTGGTGCTTCAATCTGCTCAATGGCCTTGATCTTGTCGGATTTGCCTCAATCCCTCGCCGAGACACGAAGAACCCGAGAAGCTTGCCGGAAGGGACTCCAAACACGCACTTCTCGGGGTTGAGCTTGAGGTTTATCTTGCGCAGATTTGCAAAGGTCTCGTCCAGATCTTGAACCAGAGTTGCTTTGTCCCTGCTCTTGACCACCATGTCATCTATGTAGGCTTCTACATTTCTGTGCATTTGCGGCTCAAAAGCATCATGGACTACCCTTGCAAATGTTGAACCAGCATTCTTCAAACCGAAAGGCATCCGTATGAAACAGTATGTGCCACATGGTGTGATGAATGCGGTCTTCTCCTCATCTTCTTCAGCCATGAAGATCTGATGGTATCCTGAGTAGGCATCAAGAAACGAAGGCAAATCACATCCGGCCGTGGAGTCAACAATCTGGTCAATGCGCGGCAAGGGAAATGGATCTTTGGGACAAGCTTTATTAACATCCGTGAAGTCAATACAAAGTCTCCATTTCCGTTTGCCTTCTTGCGCATGACTACGTGATTGGCCAACCACGTGGGATGGAGTACTCCTCGACAAGGCCTCTTTGCTTCCGGTTTCTTGATCTCTTCAGCTATGAATTCTTGGCGCTCCACAGCTTGCTTCGACTCTTTGCTTGACGGGCGCGCGAGGACAAACGGCTAGGCGGTGCTCAATCATTTTCCGGGAACACCGGGATATCGACGGTTGCCATGCAAACACGCCGACATTCGCCGCAGGAAAGCAACGAGCCGCCTTCCTATTTGGGGTCGAGAGAGGCACTAATGGTGAAGGTACCACCAGCGCCGTCCTCCTTGGCGGGCACCTTCTTGGTCTTGGCAGAGCCCCATCTTCTTGCACTTGTCGGTGGAGCTCGATGGTGCGTCCTCGACGGTAGCGCAGCACTCCAAGAGGTGCGCTTGCGGAGTGAGCATCGAGCCCTTGCGGACTTGGACTTGGTCTTCTTCCCCGCGGGAGCTTCTGCGGCAAGTGTCTGGTATTCTGTTGCGGCTTCTTCGTCCGGGTAGATGTTGTGGGTACAGATAAGGGCATCCTTCTTGTCGCCATGGACAGAGATGACGCTTATCGGGCCTGGCATCTTGAGAAGTTTGTAGGCGTAGTGAGAGGCCGCCATGAACTTGGCAAGTGCCGGACGGCCAAGTATCCCATTGTAAGGCAATGGGAAATCGGCAACGTCAAATGTAACCTTCTCAGTCCTGAAGTTCAGCTCGCTGCCAAATGTGACCGGCAACGTAATCTTCCCCTTTGGCTTGCTCCTTCCCGGATTGATTCCTTGGAAGGTTCCGGTCTCTTCGAGCTCGCTGTCAGGGATTTGAAGCTCCTGGAGCACCGCGGAGGAGATCAGATTCAAGCCGTCCCCGCCGTCAACTAACATTTTTGTGACCTTGAGGTTGCGGATGGTTGGAGAGACCAACATCGGCAAGCACCCGACCGCATGATTATGCGATCGTGGTGGTCCTCAATATAAAAAATGATAGGCGTGCTGGACCACTTCAGGGGCCTGCATGACTCTATGGATGGTTCTGCAACATTGACCTCCCGCATCCATTGCTTGAGTTGGCGGTGGGAGGTATGCAGGGAAGCACCTCCGTCAACGCAGAGAACCTCTGTGGCTTTCTGAAACTCCTGCTCATCGGCGTCGTCGTCTTCCATATCTTCGTCGTCATCATCATCTCCATCCTTGTCGCGGCCGCGGGGAGGTCGATCTCCATGTCGCTGCTTGACTTTGCTGGCGTCCTCCCGGCCGGGCGCTTCTTGCTAGCTCCCCGGCACCTTCCTGGGCCTTCTCCTTGTCGCGTCGCTCGTACTCAGCTCTGCTGCTCGACGAGATGCTCGACCTTCTTGCAGCTCGAGATCGTGGCCCTTGGTGCGGTGGATCTTGCAGATCGCTTGCTTGGAGCTGTCACGCTTGTCGGCGGCCGCCACCGGCGGTGGTTGGCATCGGCAACCTCCTTGCCGGAGACACCAGCCTTGGCGTTCTTGTCGCCGCCTCCGTTGCCGGACTGCTCGACAGCTAGCACTTCCCTGCTTTTCTTCTTCCTGTTGCCTCGCCGCCGGCCCTTCTTCGCCGGGGCGGTGTCATCACTGTCAGATCCTGCTTCCGCATCCTCTCCTGGGAGTCTCCTCCCTTCCTCAGCGCGTGCACACTTGTCGGCCAAGGCGTACAACTCACTGACGTCCTTGACTTTGCTCATCGCCATCTCCTCCCTCATCCTGCGGTTCCGCACATTCTGATGAAATGCGTTGATCATTGCGGCAGGGTGGACGTCTGGGATGTTGTAGTGCACACGGCTGAATCTCTGAATGAACTTGCGCAGGGACTCTCCTTCCTTCTGGGCGAGTAAGTGAAGGTCACTCTCTTGGCCATGAGGTTTGTGGCCACCTGTGAAGGCGCCAACAAACTGATGGCATAGGTCTGCCCAAGAGGATATGGAGCTGTCTGGCAAGTGCATGAGCCAAGATCTGACGTTGGGCTTGAGCACGAGCGGGAAGTAGTTGGCGAGGATCTTGTCGTCCCGTCCCCCCGCAGCCTGCACCGCTATGGTGTAGATGCTTTGAGGAACTCCGACAGATGCGCCCTGCCATCGTACTTCTCCGCACGTCTGGTTTGAAGTTTTTCTGGCTGGGCCACATGGACTTGCCGCAGCTCACGAGTGAACGCAAGGCAACCTACCGCGTCTGACAAATCGCTCGCCCCTCCGGCGCGTGCATGTCAGCAGAAGGCCCAAGCGCTTGTCGGATTGACATCGCGCTTCTCTTCGACGCCGATGCGTCTGAGTTCGAGCGTCCTCTTGTTGTCGCTCATGAAGAACTTGGCGCTGATCGCGGCGAGTCCATGGATCCGGCGACGCGGTGGAGTCGCTGTCGAGGTGGATCCGGTGAGTCGGCGATCTTGGCCTTCTTGGCGGAGAGTGCACGGTGGTTGCACCTCCGACAGTGTCGTCGCCACCGACTCGTGCCTTGTCGCCTCGCCGCGGCAACGATGGCGTTGGTTGCCGCGGAGCGTCGCCGTTGGCAAAGCCGATGAGGCTCGATAGTGGCCCTCCACCGTCGACCTTGTCGGCCGTTGGAGGTAGTCGAGAGCAGTTGAGCTCTCGCCAGAGCTTCGCTGGAGTAGTAGGCGGCATCGGAGAAGCGGTGCGAGGCGGGACACGCCGGACTTCTAACTGCGTTAGAAGGAGCAGCGCCCCGTCCGGGCGACCGTATCTCACTAGTGCCAGCATGTTGGCGCGCATGCTGGTCTTGAGGGTCTCGATCCAACGAACGTATGGCGTTGTGAATGCCCTGACGTTGTTGGTCCCGCGTCTCCTGAGATGGGCGCGGGGGATGCGCGGACGCCAAGGTTTGCGGTGCCTCGTCCTTGGACTTGGCAACGTCGCGAGCACCTTCGTCGACGCCCGTTCCTCCGCCAGCGTCTGCACCGCCACCCGTTTGCTGCGGTGAGGGTGGGTACGACGCGGACGGCTCTGCTGCCGCTGAAGCCTTCTTCTTCGGTGGCATGTTGAGGAAGATGTTGATGACGCTGCCCGCGTGAACACCGGAATCGGATTGACACGGCCTCGACGCCCCCTACCTGGCGCGCTAGAGATGTCGGGGCGGCTGATCGTACCCGCGGACGCCTATGGGGCCCGGCGGAGCGGGTCCCTTTGTGGTTCGGAGGGGGGCGGAGGTCGCACGAAGAGCGGATCGAGGCGATGCACACGGGCGGTTTACCCAGCTTTGGAGCTCTCCGGAGAGATAAAACTCCTACTGCTGCTTGTTTGATCTATTCTGTTCTTGCTAGGGAGCAATGCGAGCTACAAAACCTAGCGTGAGTGTGGCTAGTCTGCGGTGGGTCGAATGAATCGAAACTCGGCCAACCGCGGAACCCTCTCTACGTTGCACTCGGGCCTCCTTTTATATGCTAAAGGGGTCTCCGATAGGTGGCAACATAGGCGGGGGTACAAACGTAAAAACAGGGGTTGGTACACCTACCGAGCGAGGTACAAGGCAAAAATACCTAACTCGACGGCAAGGGACAAAAGCAATAAATGCCTGTCGTTATCGCCTAAACAAGTGTAACAGAGACCGTCAGTGCGCCTCCGCCGCCACGATGGCGAGCCTGTTCGCCACAGATGTCGCTGCTCTCCGCTGGCTGCACAAACCGCCCGACACGTGCCCATGGAACGGTCCCATGGCGACACGTCGCTGGGTGAGCTGGAGCGGAGGCGGAGAGGAGTTGCATGCAGCGGCAAGCGCCTTGCCGTGGCGAATCCTTGTCGCGCCCAGAGGCTTGTCGCTCCGGGCCTTCGGCAAGCTCCTCTTGCCGGGCCTTGTCTTCTGCGTGCTGAGCGGCCTTCCCGACAAGCTCCTCTTGTCGGGGCCTTATCTTCCCAATCTAATACTTTGTTCTTGAATGGCTCAAAGGGATCCATGGAGGAAGTTGGCGGTGGCGAGGCGAACCTTGTCGCGGGGTGCTGCAACTGTCCGTGCACGAGTACGGGATACTAGGGTACCCCTACTCTATTACACCGACACCCTGCTAGCCCAGGCTCCCGACCCGGAACCTATCCCTTGATGAAGAAGAAGAACTCCAAAAGCAATCAAGCATCGCTCTAACATCAAAGAATAAGATGAGCCACGAGGACTCAGCAATCCCATTACCATGGGTATCAAGACTAGCAAAGCTTAATGGATATGGAATCTGTGAGCCACGAGGACTCAGCAATCCCATTACCATGGGTATCAAGACTAGCAAAGCTTATTGGGTATGGAATGGATAAGTGGTGAGGTTGCAGCAGCACTAAGCATTTTATGGTGGCTAACTTACAAGTACAAGAATAAGATGAGAAACTACGCAACGGTCGCAAACTAGTAATGATCAAGAAGTGATCCTGATCTACTTACGTTCAAACATAACCCAAATCATGTTCTTTTCCCGAACCTCGTTGAAAAGAGACAGTCACAGTTACACACGCGGTTGGTGTATTTTGACAATGGTAAAACAAAACCAGCAAGACCACCCGGTGCGTCGATATGCCGATAGGAGCTGCGTGTATCTCGTTCTCAGGACAACACCGTCTATGCAAAGTGGACGGTAGCCAAAATACCATCGAGTTGCCCCGAGGTGGCACTGCCGACTGCTAGGTAGGTGGACCAACACTCATGAGGAGCACTGGCCTGGGGGGTTGATTAAGAGACCTAGCATGCCGGCAAGTCCCTATGCAAGTTTTAGTTGTTATTAGGCAAATGGTAAAACCAATGTTGGGCCTTGCTGGAAGAGTTTTATTAAAAGCGAACTGTCAAGAGGGGCCCATAAAACCTCACCGTGTTAGGGACGCAAAATCAAGGAACATAACACCGGTATGACAGAAACTAGGGCGGCAAGAGTGGAACAAAACACTAGGCAAAAGGCCGAGCCTTTCACCCTTTGCCAAGTATATAGATGAATTAATTAAATAAGAGATATTGTGATATCCCATAGTATCCATGTCCCAACATGGGACAACTTGCAACTAGCAATGCTATAAGAGGGGCTGAGCAAAGCGGTAACATAGCCAAACAACGGTTTGCTAGGATGGTGGAAAAGGTTAGAGGCTATCATGGCAATTTGGGAGGCTTGATAAACAAGTGGTAGGTAGCGCGACATAGCGATAGCATCGAGACAACTAGCATAGCAAGTATAGTAGTGAGATCCAAGGTGATGTTCATCTTGCCTAAAATACCGCTAGGAAGAAGATCGAATCCATGAAGAAGACGGACGGGCGTAGTCGAACGGATCCTCACAATCGCAGCATAACCTGAACTATCAAGGAGAAGCACAACCCGGAAAGAAGCAAACGACATGGTAAACAACCAAGCATAATCATGGCATGATGCACAATCAAGTATGATGCATGTCCGGTTTAATGATTCATGGCATGGCAAAGTGCAACAAACAACACTACAAATTAAGTGGAGCTCAATATGCAACGAGTTGCATATTGACGAAACGCCACATTCAATTATTTAGTTTGCTCTTTTTCTATGAACAAGACAAGATTAAATGTTGGTTAACATGGCAAGAGGTGCAACATAAGTAAACTAACTATTTAGGAAAGTTTAAATGAGGCCGGAATGACAAACAACAATTCCGGAAAATCCCCATGTGCATATTTCGAATTTGCTATTGTTCTACCCTAAACCATATTTTAGAGTTGTTAAATAGGAAAATAAAGTGCACCATGTTAACCTAGGCATTTTTCTACCCCATGTACATATAAGTTTATTTAATTCGGAGTTACGGTTAATTAGTTATGAAATAAACCATTTTAACATGACATATATGCAAATTAAATCAAACAACAAACTTAGTCATTTTTAACATGGATGAAAGTTGTATATTATGAAAGTAGATGAAATTCTAAGCGTTTTACATGTTTAAATCATTTTAACACGATGCACGGTTTGTGAGATATTAAATGCATGAACATGAGGGTTTTTCTGTAAATATGCAGTCTCTGGATAAATAGCAAATTCGTCTTGGGAAAAAACATCTATGGGCCGAAACTGATGGATCTGGGCTGGTGGGAGCTGCTCACATTGGGCCCGAGGAGGCGATGGGCAGCTGGCTGCGCGTGAAGCGGAGGGGGTGGGGTCGTGCTCGATGGAGAGTCAACGCAGGCGCGACATCGTCCTGTCGCTTGAAGTAGAGGAAGCAAGGGTCAGCGGCAGGTTCGGCAGGGATGGGAACAACGTGAAAGAAGGCGAGGGGCGGCGTGCTCGACCAGATCCAGCGCTCGATCGTCAGACTTGGCTTGGCGGCGCTCAGGACGAAACAGATGTCGGCAACGGCTATCTTGCTGGGCTTTCGGTGCGGGGGATGAAGGCCGGCGTGCGCGACTGCCGTGTAGAGGCTATGGTGGCATTGGAGGTGGCCAGAGGAAGTGGATCCCGACGGCGAGGTCCTCGGGGCCCATAGGATCGGGTCTTGGTGGCTTGAGCGGTGGCGGTGAGGAGCTCTTGGCGCGAATCCATGGCAGCGGTGGACGCGGGTGACGGGGCGCAGGCTGAAGGAAATATGCCCTAGAGGCAATAATAAAGTTACTATTTATTTCCTTATTTCATGATAAATGTTTATTATTCATGCTAGAATTGTATTGACCGGAAACATAATACATGTGTGAATACATAGACAAACAGAGTGTCACTAGTATGCCTCTACTTGACTAGCTCATTAATCAAAGATGGTTATGTTTCCTAACCATGGACCAAGAGTTGTTATTTCATTAACGGGATCACATCATTAGGATAATGATGTGATTGACATGATCCATTCCGTTAGCTAAGCACACGATCGTTTAGTATGTTGCTATTGCTTTCTTCATGACTTATACATGTTCCTATGACTATGATATTATGCAACTCCCGTTTACCAGAGGAACACTTTGCGTGCTACCAAATGTCACAATGTAACTGGGTGATTATAAAGGTGCTCTACAGGTGTCTCCGAAGGTACTTGTTGGGTTGGTGTATTTCGAGATTAGGATTTGTCACTTCGATTGTCGGAGAGGTATCTCTGGGCCGTCTCGGTAATGCACATCACTTAAGCCTTGCAAGCATTGCAACTAATGAGTTAGTTGCGGGATGATGTATTACAGAATGAGTAAAGAGACTTGCCGGTAACGAGATTGAACTAGGTATTGAGATACTGATGATCGAATCTCGGGTAAGTAACATACCAATGACAAAGGGAACAACGTATGTTGTTATGCGTTCTGACCGATAAAGATCTTCGTAGAATATGTGGGAGCCAATATGAGCATCCAGGTTCCACTATTGGTTATTGGCCGGAGACATGTCTCGGTCGTGTCTACATAGTTCTCGAACCCGTAGGGTCCGCACGCTTAATGTTTCGATGACAATTATATTATGAGTTTATATGTTTTGATATACCGAAGGTGTTCGGTGTCCCGGATGTGATCATGGACATGATGAGGAGTCTCGAAATGGTCGAGACATGAAGATTGATATATTGGAAGCCTATGTTTGGATATCGGAAGTGTTCCGGTTGAAATCGGGATTTTACCGGAGTACCGGGAGGTTACCGGAACCCCCTCGGGGACTTAACGGGCCTTAGTCGGCCTTGGTGGAAGAGAGAGGAGGAGGCCAGGGCAAGGGGCCGCGCCCCCTCCCCCTAGTCCGAATAGGACAAGGAGAGGGGGGCGGCGCCCCCCCCCTTCCTTCTTCTCCAACAAGGAAAAGGGGGGAGTCCTACTCCCGATAGGAGTAGGACTCCCCCTACCCGGTAGGAGTAGGACTCCTCCTGGCGCGCCCTCTCCCTTGGCCAGCCGCACCCCCTTGCTCCTTTATATACAGGGGCAGGGGGCACCCCAAAGACACAACAATTGATCTGTTTGATCTTTTAGCCATGTGCGGTGCCCCCCTCCACCATAGTTCACCTCGAGCACATCAGAAGCGGTGCTTAGGCGAAGCCCTGCGTCCAGAGAACATCATCATCACCGTCACCACCCCGTCGTGCTGACGAAACTCTCCCTCAACACTCGGCTGGATCGGAGTTCGAGGGACGTCATCGGGCTGAACATGTGCTGAACTCGGAGGTGTCGTGCTTTCGGTACTTGATCGGTCGGATCGTAAAGACGTACGACTACATCACGCTTCCACTTTCGGTCTATGAGGGTACATGGACAACACTCTGCCCTCTCGTTGCTATGCATCACCATGAACTTGCGTGTGCGTAGGAATTTTTTTGAAATTACTACGTTCCCCAACAATGGTATCAGAGCCTGGTTTTATGCGTAGATGTTATATTCACTAGTAGAACACAAGTGAGTTGTGGGCGATACAAGTCATACTGCTTACCAGCATGTCATACTTTGGTTCGGCGGCATTGTTGGATGAAGCGGCCTGGACCGACATTATGCGTACGCTTACGCGAGACTAGTTCTACCGACGTGCTTTGCACACAGGTGGCTGGCGGGTGTCAGTTTCTCCAACATTAGTTGAACCGAGTGCGGCTATAACCGGTCCTTGCGAAGGTTAAAACAGCACCAACTTGACAAACTATCGTTGTGGTTTTGATGCGTAGGAAAGAACGGTTCTTGCTCAGCCCATAGCAGCCACGTAAAACTTGCAACAACAAAGTAGAGGGCGTCTAACTTGTTTTTGAAGGGCTTGTTGTGATGTGATATGGTCAAGACGTGATGATATATAAGTTGTTGTATGAGATGATCATGTTTTGTTGAAGTTATCGGCAACTGGCTGAAGCCTTATGGTTGAATCTTTATTGCATAAGATGCAAGCGCCAAATAATTGATCTACTTTATCGCTACGCGATAGCAATAGTCGCAAGAGCAATAGTTAGCGAGACGACCATGTGACAACACATTGATATAGATCAAGATGATGGAGATCATGGTGTCATGCCGGTGATGATGGAGATCAAGACGGTACTTTGGAGATGGAGATCAAAGGCGCAAGATGATCATGGCCATATCATGTCACATATTTTGATTGCATGTGATGTTTATCTTTTATACATCTTATTTTGCTTAGTTCGACGGTAGCTTTATAATATGATCTCTCACTAAATGTCAAGATAAAAGTGTTCTCCCTGAGTATGCACCGTTGCCAAAGTTAAATCGTGCCTGCACACCACGTGATGATCGGGTGTGATAAGCTCTACGTCCATCTACAACGGGTGCAAGCCAGTTTTACACGCGGAATACTCAGGTTAAACTTGACGAGCCTAGCATATGCAGATATGGCCTCGGAACACTGAGACCGAAAGGTCGAGCCTGAATCATATAGTAGATATGATCAACATAGTGATGTTCACCATTGAAAAGTACTCCATTTCATGTGATGATCGGTTATGGTTTAGTTGATTTGGATCATGTGATCACTTAGATGATTAGAGGGATGTCTATCTAAGTGGGAGTTCTTAAGTAATATGATTAATTGAACTTTAATTTATCATGAACTTAGTCCTGGTAGTATTAGCATATCTACGTTGTAGATCAATAGCTCGTGATGTTGCTCCCTGTTTATTATTGATATGTTCCTAGAGAAAACTAAGTTGAAAGATGTTAGTAGCAATGATGCGGATTGGATCCGTGATCCGAGGATTATGCTCATTGCTGCACAGAAGAATTATGTCCTTGATGCACAGCTAGCTGACAGACCGATTGCAGGAGCAGATGCAGACGTTATGAACGTTTTGCTAGCTCAATATGATGACTACTTGATAGTTTAGTGCACCATGCTTAATGGCTTAGAATCGGGACTTCAAAGACATTTTGAACGTCATGGACCATATGAGATGTTCCAGGAGTTGAAGTTAATATTTCAAGCAAATACCCTAGTTGAGAGATATGAAGTCTCCAAGAAGTTCTATTGCTAAAAGATGGAGGAGAATAGCTCAACCAGTGAGCATGTGCTCAGATTGTCTAGGTACTACAATTGCTTGAATCAAGTGGGAGTTAATCTTCCAAATAAGATAGTAATTGACAGAATTCTCTAGTCACTATCACCAAGTTACTAGAACTTCATGATGAACTATAATATGCATGGGATGACGAAAGTAATTCCCGAGCTCTTCGCGATGCTGAAATCGACGAAGGTAGAAATCAAGAAAGAGCATCAAGTGTTGATGGTTAACAAGACCACTAGTTTCAAGTAAAGGGACAAAGGGAAGAAAAGGGAACTTCAAGAAGAACGGCAAGCAAGTTGTTGTTCAAGTGAAAAAGCCCAAGTCTGGACCTAAGCCTGAGACTAAGTGCTTCTACTGCAAAGGGACTGGTCACTGGAAGCGGAACTGCCCCAAGTATTTGGATATACATGTTATTGATGTGTACTTTACTAGTGTTTATAGCAACCCCTCGGCATTTGATACCAGTTCAGTTGCTAAGAGTAGTAACTTGAAACGGGAGTTGCAGAATAAACAAAAACTAGTAAAGGGCGAGGTGACAATGTGTGTTGGAAGTAGTTCCAAGATTGATATGATCATCATCGCACACTCCCTATACTTTCGGGATTAGTGTTGAAACTAAATAAGTGTTATTTGGTGTTTGGTTGAGCATGAATATGATTTGATCATGTTTATTGCAATACAGATATTCATTTAAATTTGAGAATAATTGTTGTTCTGTTTACATGAATAAAACCTTCTATGGTCATACACCCAATGAAAATGGTTTGTTGGATCTCGATAGTAGTGATACACATATTCATAATGTTGAAGCCAAAAGATGCAGAGTTGATAATGATAAGTGCAACTTATTTGTGGCACTGCCGTTTGGGTCATATTGGTGTAAAGCGCATGAAGAAACTCCATAGTGATGGACTTTTGGAATCACTTGATACTTGCGAACCATGCCTTATGGCAAGATGACTAAAACGCCGTTCTCCGGAACTATGGAGCGAGCAACAGATTTGTTGGAGATCATACATACTGATGTATGTGGTCCGATGAATATTGAGGCTCGCGGCGGGTATCGTTATTTTCTCACCTTCACAGATGATTTGAGCAGATATGGGTATATCTACTTGATGAAACATAAGTCTGAAACATTTGAAAAGTTCATATAATTTCAGAGTGAAATGGAAAATCATCTTAACAAGAAAATAAAGTTTCTACGATTTGATCGTGGAGGAGAATATTTGAGTTACGAGTTTGGTCTTCATTTGAAACAATGCAGAATAGTTTCGCAACTCACGCCACCTGGAACACCACATCATAATGGTGTGTCCGAACATCGTAACCCTACTTTATTAGATATGGTGCAATCTATGATGTCTCTTACCGATTTACCACTATCGTTTTGGGGTTATGCATTAGAGACAGCTGCATTCACGTTAAATAGGGCACCATCTAAATTCGTTGAGACGACACTATATGAACTGTGGTTTAGCAAGAAACCAAAGTTGTCGTTTCTTAAAGTTTGGGGTTGTGATTATTATGTGAATAAGATTCATCCTGATAAGCTCAAACCCAAATCGGAGAAATGGGTCTTCATAGGATACCCAAAATTGGGTACACCTTCTATCATAGATCCGAAGGCAAGATATTCGTTGCTAAGAATGGATCCTTTCTAGATAAGGAGTTTTTCTCGAAAGAAGTGAGTGGGAGGAAAGTAGAACTTGATCAG
Source organism: Aegilops bicornis (assembly GCA_021605145.1). NCBI lineage: Eukaryota > Viridiplantae > Streptophyta > Magnoliopsida > Poales > Poaceae > Aegilops > Aegilops bicornis. The sequence continues at coordinate 305,496,343 of CM038671.1, read as the reverse complement.
GTAACTATACCTGCTCCCTTATTGGAAAGTAGTTCATCACAGAAATCTGTTCATGTGACTACTACACCAACTAGTGAGGAAGCTAATGATGATGATCATGTAACTTCAGATCAAGTTACTACCGAACCTCGTAGGTAAACCAGAGTGAGATCCGCACCAGAGTGGTACGGTAATACTGTTCTGGAGGTCATGTTACTTGACCATGACAAACCTACGAACTATGAGGAAGCGATGATGAGCCCAGATTCCGCGAAATGGCTTGAGGCCATGAAATCTGAGATGGGTTCCATGTATGAGAACAAAGTGTGGACTTTGGTTGACTTGCCCGATGATCCGCAAGCCATAGAAAATAAATGGATCTTCAAGAGGAAGACGGACGCTGATAGTAGTGTTACTATCTACAAAGCTAGACTTGCCGAAAAAGGTTTTCGGCAAAGTTCAAGGTGTTGACTACGATGAATTTTTCTCACTCATAGCGATGCTTAATTCTGTCCAAATCATGTTAGCTATTGCTGCATTTTATGAAATCTGGCAAATGGATAACAAAACTGCAATCCTTAATGGACTTATTAAAGAACAGTTGTATATGATGCAACCAGAAGGTTTTGTCAATCCTAAAGGTGCTAACAAAATGTGCAAGCTCCAGCGATCCATCTATGGACTGGTGCAAGCATATCGAAGTTGGAATATGCGCTTTGATGAGATGATCAAAGCATATAGTTTTATACAGACTTGCGATGAAGACTGTATTTACAAGAAAGTGAGTGGGAGCACTACAACATTTTTGATAAGTATATGTGGATGACATATTGTTGATCAGAAATAATGTAGAATTCTCTGTAAAGCATAAAGGATTGTTTGAAAGGAGTTCTTGAAAAGAAAGACCTCGAAGCTACTTACATATTGAGCATCAAGATCTATAGAGATAGATCAAGACGCTTGATAAGTTTTTTCAATGAGTACATACCTTGACAAGATTTTGAAGTAGTTCAAAATAGAACAGCCAAAGAAAGAGTTCTTGCCTGTGTTACAATGTGTCAAATTGAGTAAGACTCAAAGCCCGACCACGGCAGAAGATAGAAAGAGAATGAAATTCATTCCCTATGCCTCAGCCATAGGTTCTATAAAGTATGCCATGCTATGTACCAGATCTATTGTATACCCTACACTGTTTTTGGCAAGGGAGTACAATAGTGATCTAGGAGTAGATCACTGGACAGCGGTCAAAATTATCCTTAGTGGAATAAGGATATGTTTCTCGATTATGGAGGTGACAAAAGGTTAAATGCGTAAAGGGTTACGTCGATACAAGTTTTGGCACTAATCCAGATGACTCTAAGTCTTCATCTGGATACATATTGAAAGTGGGAGCAATTAGCTAAAGGAGCTCCGTGCAGAGCATTGTAGACATAGAAATTTGCAAAATACATACAGATCTGAATATGGCGGACCCGTTGACTAAACTTCTCTCACAAGCAAAACATGATCACACCTTAGTACTCTTTGGGTGTTAATCACATAGCGATGTGAACTAGATTATTGACTCTAGTAAACCTTTTGGGTGTTGGTCACATGACGATGTGAACTATGGGTGTTAATCACATGGTGATGTGAACTATTGATGTTAAATCACATGGCGATGTGATGTAGATTATTGACTCTAGTGCAAGTGGGAGACTGAAGGAAATATGCCCTAGAGGCAATAATAAAGTTACTATTTATTTCCTTATTTCATGATAAATGTTTATTATTCATGCTCGAATTATATTGACCGGAAACATAATACATGTGTGAATACATAGACAAACAGAGTGTCACTAGTATGCCTCTACTTGACTAGATCGTTAATCAAAGATGGTAATGTTTCCTAACCATAGACAAAGAGTTGTTATTTGATTAACGGGATCACATCATTAGGAGAATGATGTGATTGACATGACCCATTCCGTTAGCTTAGCACACGATCATTAAGTATGTTGCTATTTCATTCTTCATGACTTATACATGTCCCTATGACTATGAGATTATGCAACTCCTGTTTACCGGAGGAACTCTTTGTGTGCTACCAAACGTCACAACGTAACTGGGTGATTATAAAGGTGCTCTATAGGTGTCTCCGAAGGTACTTGTTGGGTTGGCGTATTTCGAGATTAAGATTTGTCACTCTGATTGTCGGAGAGGTATCTCTGGGCCCTCTCGATAATGCACATCACTTAAGCCTTGCAACTAATGAGTCCCGGATGTGATCACGGACATGACGAGGAGTGGAAGAGAGAGGAGGCGGCCAGGGCAAGGGGCCGCACCCCCTCCCCCCTAGTCCGAATAGGACAAGGAGAGGGGGGCGGTGCCCCCCTTCCTTCTTCTCCTCCACCTCTTTCCCCTCTCTCTCCTAGTCCAACAAGGAAAAGGGGGGAGTCCTACTCCCGGTAGGAGTAGGACTCCTCCTGGCGCACCCTCTCCCTTGGCCGGCCGCACCCCCTTGCTCCTTTATATACGGGGGTAGGGGGCACCCCAAGGACACAACAATTGATCTGTTTGATCTTTTAGCCGTGTGCGGTGCCCCCCTCCACCATAGTCCACCTCGATAATACTGTAGCGGTGCTTAGGCAAAGCCCTGCATCGGTAGAACATCATCGTCGTCACCACGCCGTCGTGCTGACGAAACTCTCCCTCAACACTCGGCTGGATCGGAGTTCGAGGGACTTCATCGGGCTGAACGTGTGCTGAATTCAAAGGTGTCGTGCGTTCGTTACTTGATCGGTCGGATCGTGAAGACGTACGACTACATCAACCGCGTTGTGCTAACGCTTCCGCTTTCGGTCTAGGAGGGTACGTGGACAACACTCTCCCCTCTCGTTGCTATGCATCACCATGATCTTGTTTGTGCGTAGGAATTTTTTTGAAATTACTACGTTCCCCAACACAGGCGTCCAGGAACAAAGTGAGAAGGCGAGGGGCGGCCATGGCGTTCGATGGCAGTGTCCGGTTCCTGCGATAAGAAGCAGAGGAGGGGAGTTCAGAGACGGGGAAGAATACACGAGGAAAAGGAGAAAACAGGAGGAAGAGGAGGGACGGTGGTGCTCATTTGCTGCTACTGATGTCGCCGTCGGCGTGGAAACGCAAGGCCGCGCGGAGGCACTCGTGCTCACGATCCACTCAGGATAGAGCAGAGGAGGGAAGAGCAGGCACGACCTCAGGCTCCCTCGAGCATGCGGGCGGGCGAGGAGGCAAGGCGGCGAGCTTGATGGGAATCAGAGGGGAGGCAGCGGTGTAGATGCTCTGGAGCCTCCTGGTCCAGATCCAGCGAGGAAGGAGGATTCGGGCTGCAGCTATGGCGCGGGAAGCTCCTGTAGGGAAAAAACAGGGAGAGAGATGGTGTGAGCGAGAGAGAGAGACAGGGGAAAGGAGAAGGATGGGAAGGAGGGACGCGATGGTCCCTGCTGTTTGCTGGCGAGGAGCGACTCGGGGGGCCTCGAGCACGAGGAGCAGGGCTGGATTCTCTGGTTGGTGGGTGGCTGAAGGCGAGAAGGCCGTGGGCGCCAGTTGGCTCAACGGGAAATTCAAGGGAAAGGAGGTGGGCGGATCAGGATGGATCGCGAAGAAGATGGTGAGTGGGTGGCAGCGGCGATCGGGAAGGATGGAACAAGAGGGCTAGGATATAGGGTTTGACCCAATTTGGAATGAGATAGCTTATATATAGGAAAAGGGATGGTTTTGGGTCATTTTGGACCCTCCGATTAAATCGGACGGTCGAGAATAAATAGGCTAGGGAGTCCAATGAAAGAACCGAAGATGTTTTAGCGATGTTTGGGGATGATCCGGACCCATTGGTAATGACTGCTCGGGTCGGGTTGGGGGAAGTTTCAGACACACGCGAGGGGGTCTGAGAGAGGTCAACAAAGACAAGGGAGAAGTGACAACTACGAGCGAATGCAAGTTTGAAAACATGATGGCAACGGAGTGCCGACGCAATGCAAATGATGACATGATGAATGCAACAAACAAATAAAATGCACGGCGACACGCAAAACATGGAAGGCATCTGGAGCGCCGGTCTTGGGTCGTTACTTTAGTGATACACATATTCATAATATTCATGCCAAAAGATGCAAAGTTGATAATGATAGTGCAACATACTAGTGGCACTGCCATTTAGGTCATATTGGTGTAAAGTGCACGAAGAAACTCCAAGCGGGTGGACTTTTGGAATCACTTGATTATGAATCATTTGATACTTACGAACCATGCTTCATGGGCAAGATGACTAAAAGTCCATTATTCGGAACAATGGAGCAAGCGAATGACTTATTGGAAATAATACATACCGATGTATGCAGTCTGATGAGTGTTGTAGCACGTGGCGGGTATCATTATTTTCTGACCTTCACAGATGACTTGAGTAGGTATGGGTATATCTATTTGATGAAACACAAGTCTGAAACATATGAAAAGTTCAAAGAATTTCAGAGTGAAGTGGATAATCATTGTAACAAGAAAATAAAGTTTCTACGATCTGATCGCGGAGGCAAATATTCGAGTTACGAGTTTGGCCTTCATTTAAAACAATGTGGATTTGTTTCACAACTCACGCCACCTGGAACACCATAGCGTAATGGTGTGTACGCACGTCGCAACCGCACTTTATTAGATATGGTGCGATTTATGATGTCTCTTACTGATTTACCACTATTGTTTTGGGGTTATGCATTAGAGACAACTGCATTCACTTTAAATAGCGAACCGTCTAAATCCGTTGAGACGACACCGTATTAACTATGGTTTGGCAAGAAACCTAAAGCTATCGTTTCTTAAAGTTTGGGGTTGCTATAGTTATGTCAAAAGACTTCACCTCGATAAGCTCGAACCCAAATCAGAGAAGTGCGTCTTCATAGTATACCCTAAGGAAACAATTGGGTACACATTCTACCATAGATTCGAAGGGAGGAGCTTTGTTGCCAAGAATGGAACATTTCTAGAGAAGGAATTTCTCTCGAAAGAAGTGAGTAGGAGGAAAGTAGAACTTCATGAGGTAATTGTACCTTCTCTCGAATTGGAAACTAGCACATCACATAAAACCGTTCTAGTGATGCCTACACCAACTAGAGAGGAAGCAAATGATAATAATCATGAAACTTCAGATCAAGTTGCTACTGGACCTCGTAGGTCAACCAGAGCACGATCCACACCAGAGTGGTACGGTAACCCTGTTCTGGAAGTCATGTTACTAGACCAAGGCAAACCTACGAACTATGAAGAATCTACGATGAGCCCGGATTCTGATAAATGGCTTGAGGCCATGAAATCTGAGATAGGATCCATGTATGAGAACAAAGTGTGGACCTTGGTGGACTTGCCCGATGATCGGCAAGCCATTGAGAATAAATGGATCTTCAAGAACAAGACAGACACTGATGGTAATGTCACCATCTACAAAGCTCGACTTGTTGCGAAATGCTTTCGACAAGTTCTAGGAGTTGACTGTGATGTGACCATCTCACCCGTAGCGATGTTTAAGTCAATCCGAATCATGTTAGCAATTGCTACATTTTATGATTATGAAATCTGGCAAATGGATGTCAAAACTGCATTCCTTAATGGATATCTTAAAGAAGAGTCGTATATGATGCAACCAGAAGGTTTTGTCGATCCTAAAGGTGCTAACAAAGTGTGCAAACTCGAGCGATCCATCTATGGACTGGTGCAAGCATCTCGGTTTTGGAATATACGCTTTGATGAGGTGATCAAAGCATATGGTTTTATACAGACTTATGGTGAAGCATGTATTTACAAGAAAGTGAGTGGGAGCTCTGTAGAATTTCTAATAATATATGTGGATGACATATTGTTGATCGGAAATGATATAGAATTTCTGGATAGCATAAAAGGATACTTCAATAAGATTTTTTCGATGAAAGACCTCGGTGAAGCTTCTTATATATTGGGCATCAAGATCTATAGATATAGATCAAAATGCTTGATAGGACTTTCACAAAGCACATACCATGATAAATTTTTGAAGAAGTTCAAAATGGATCAGTCAAAGAAAGGGTTCTTGCCCGTGTTACAAGGTGTGAAGTTGAGTAAGACTCAAAACCCAGAAACGGCAGAATATAGAGAAAGAATGAAAGTCATTCCCTATGCCTCAGTCATAGGTTATATAAAGTATGTCTTGATGTGTACCTGACCTATTGTGTGCCTTGCCATGAGTTTGGCAAGGGGGTAAAATAGTGATCCAGGAGTAGATCACTGGACAGCGGTCAAAATTATCCTTAGGTGCCTAAAGAGGACTAAGGAAATGTTTCTCGGTTATGGATGTGATAAAGAGTTCGTCGTAAAGAGTTACGTTGATGCAAGCTTTGACACCAATCCGGATGACTCTGAGTCTTGGTTTGGATACATATTGAAAGTGGGAGCAATTAGCTAGAGTAGCTCCATGCAGAGCATTGTAGACATAGAAATTTGCAAAATACATATGGATCTGAATGTGACAGACCCGTTGACTAAACCTCTCTCACAAGAAAAACATAATCACACCTTAGTACTCTTTTGGTGTTAATCACGTGGCGATATGAACTAGATTATTGACTCTAGTAAACTCTTTGGGTGTTGGTCACATGGCGATGTGAACTATGGGTGTTAAATCACATGGTGATGTGAACTAGATTATTGACTAGTGCAAGTGGGAGACTGATGGAAATATGCCCTAGAGGCAATAATAAAATTGTTATTATTATATTTCCTAAATAATGATAAAGGTTTATTATTCATGCTAGAATTATATTGATCAAAAACTTAAATACATGTGTGAATACATAAACAAATACCATGTCCCTAGTAAGCCTCTACTAGACTAGCTCGTTGGTCAAAGATGGTTAAGGTTTCCTAACCATAGACATGTGTTGTCATTTGATTATGGGATCACATCATTAGGAGAATGATGTGATGGACAAGACCCATCCGTTTGCTTAGCATGTTGATCATTTAGTTTACTGCTATTGCTTTCTTCATTTCAAATACATATTCCTTCGACTATGAGATTATGCAACTCCCAAATACCGGAGGAATACCTTATGTGCTATCAAAGGTCACAACATACCTGGGTGATCATAAAGATGCTCTACAGGTATCTCCGAAGGTGTTTGTTGAGTTGGCATAGATCAAGATTAGGATTTGTCACTCCGAGTATCGGAGAGGTATCTCTAGGACATCTCGGTAATACACATCATAAGCTTGCAAGTAAATGACTAAGGAGTTTAGTCATGTGGTGATGTATTACGGAACGAGTAAAGAGTCTTGCCTGTAACGAGATTCAACTAGGTATGAAGATACCGATGATCAAATCTCGGGCAACTAACATACTAATGGATAAAGGGAACTACGTATGTTGTCATAACGGTTCGACCGATAAAGATCTTCATATAATATTTAGGAGGCAATATGGGCATCCAGGTTCCACTATTGGTTATTGACCGGAGAGGTGTGTCGGTCATGTCTACATAGTTCTCAAACCGGTAGGGTCCGCACGCTTCACGTTCGTTGACGATATAGTGTTATATGAGTTATGTGATTTGATGACTGAATGTTGTTCGGAGTCCTGGATGAGATCACAAACATGACGAGGAGTCTCGAAATGGTCGAGAGGTAAAGATTGATATATAGGACGATAGTCTTCGGACACCAGAAGTGTTTCGGATGGTACCAGGTACTTATAGGGTCACCGAAAAAGAGTTTCGGGCACACCCTACAAAGCTATGGGCCTTATGGGCCAAGAGAGGGAACACACCAGCCCATAAGGGGATGGTGCGCCCCTATAGAGGCTGGCCCTCTGAGGAGGAGAAGGAAAGAGGGGAGGGAAAGGAAAGTGTGGAGTAGGACTCCTCCTTCCTTCCCTCTCCCCCCTCTGTCCTCCCCCCTTCTTCATACAAGGAAAGGGGGCGCAGGAGGGCAGGAGCCCTAGGGCCGGCAGCCTGCCCCATGCGGCGCGCCTTGGCTGCCCTAGGCTGCCTCCCCTCCCTTCCCTCCTATATATATGCGGGGAGGGGGCACCACACAAGGACACAACATTGTCTTAGCCGTGTGCGGCACCCCCGTCCACCGTTTACTCCCTCGGTCATATTTTTGTGGTGCTTAGGCGATGCCCTGCAAAGATCACATCACCACGCCATCGTTCTACCAAAACTCATCTACTACCTCGCCGTCTTGCTAGATCAAGAAGGCGGAGGACGTCACCGAACTGAACGTGTGTAGAACACAGAGGTGCCGCGCGTTTGGTACGAGATCGGTTGGAGCGTGAAGAAAGTTCGACTACATCAACCGTGTTGTGAAATGCTTTCGCTTACGGTCATCGAGGGTACTTAGACACACTTTCCCACTCTCGTTGCTATGCATCTCCTTTATAGATCTTGTGTGTGCATAGAAAAAAAATTTGTTTTCGATGCAACGTTTCCCATCAACTGACTTCTCCACCATTCAGAATATATACGTATCCGGTCTGAGACTTTGAGTCATCGAGATTAGTGTCAAAGGTAGCATCAATGTAACCCTTTACGACGTGCTGTTCGTCACCTCCATAAACAAGAAACATGTCCTTAGTCCTCTTGAGGTACTTGACGATATTTTTGACCGCTGTCTAGTGATGCACTTCTTGATTACTTTGGTACCTCCCTGCCAGACTTATGGCAAGGCACACATCAGGTCTTTTACATAGCAGGGCATACATTATAGAGCCTATGGCTGAGGCATAGGGGATGACTTTCATCCTTTCTCTTTCTTCTGCCATAGTCGGGCTTTGAGTCTGACTCAACTTCACACCTTGCAACACAGGTAAGAACCCCTTCTTCGACTGGTCCATTTTGAACTTCTTCGAAATCTTGTCAAGGTATGTGCTTTGTGATAGTCCTATTAGACCTCTTGATCTATCTCTGTAGACCATAACGCCCAATATGGAAGCAGCTTCACCTAGGTCTTTCATTGAAAAACTCATGTTCAAATAACCTTTTATGCTTTCCAGAAATTCTATACAATTTCCAATCAACAATATGTCATCCACATATAATATTAGAAACGCTACAGAGCTCCCACTCACATTCTTGTAAATAAAAGCTTCTCCGTAAGTTTGTATAAAACCAAAAGCTTTCATCACCTCATCAAAGTGTATATTCCAACTTCGAGATGCTTGCACTAGTCCATAGATGGATCGCTGGAGCTTGTATAATTTGTTAGCATCCTTACGATCGACAAAACCTTCCAGTTGCATCATATACAACTCTTCCTTAAGGAATCCGTTAAGGAACGCTTTTTTGATGTCCATCTGCCAGATCTCATAGTCATAATATGCAGAAATTGCTAATATAATTCTAACAGACTTAAGCATCCCTATGGGTGAGAAAGTCTCATCCTAGTCAATTCCTTGAATTTGTCTAAAATACTTTGCATAAAATATTGCCCTCGGATCTGTGATAGAAGGTATACCCAATAGTCTCTTTAGGGTATCTTTTAAAGACGCACTTCTATGCTTTGGGTTCGAGCTTATCAGGCTGAAGCCTCTTGACATAAGCGTTGCATTCCCAAACTTTAAGAAACAACAAATTTGGTTTCTTGCCAAACCATAATTCATACGGTGTCGTCTCAACGGACTTAGATGGTGCCATATTTAAAGTGAATGCGGATGTCTCTAATGCATAACCCCAAAATGATAGTGGTAAATCAGCAAGAGACATCATAGAACGCACCATATCCAATAAACTACGATTACAACGTTCAGACGCACCATTACGCTGTGGTGTTCTGGGTGGCGTGAGTTGTGAAACAATTCCACATTGTCTTAAATGATTGACAAACTCGTAACTCAAATATTCACCTCCACGATCAGATCGTAGAGACATTATTTTCTTGTTATGATGATTCTCCACTTCATTATGAGATTCCTTGAACTTTTCAAATGTTTTAGACTTGTGTTTCATTAAGTAAATATACCGATATCTACTTAAATCATCAGTGAAGGTAAGAAGATAACGATATCTAATTAAATCATCAGTGAAGGTAAGAAGATAACGATATCCACTGCGCCCTTCAAAAGTCATCGAACCGCATACATCAGTATGTATTATTTCCAATAAGTCACTTGACTGCTCCATTGTACCAAAGAACGGGGTCTTAGTCATCTTGCCCATAAGGCACTTCCTTTCGTGCGAAGATATAGCTGGTGGTTCCGAGCTATCAGCAGGAGGAACATTTTTTCGCAAATTACAGAGGCCCTCCCGGTGGGACCCTGGCACTTCCTTGTGTGCGGCCGTGGACCCAGTTGTCAGCCTCTCCACGTAGAGTCCTCTTCTGATGGATGTCATTCATTGACCATGTTGACCACGCCGCGCCGAGAGCACCAGGGCGGTGGACGACGGCGAGGCCTAGGAAGGGAACAACCCGTAGTCGGGGAAGACTTAGTAGTTGTTGCCCACGCGGTGGGGAGTATGAGGGTTTACTAGTTCGGTTGTCGTTGCCAGAAAAAATAGGAGGTGCGGGTGACTAGAGGAATGGCCTGGCTAGCGATGGAGTAGGGTGGGGCGCTGCAGCCTGCGCAGTAGCACAACCAGCCACGGGAGGAGGGAGCAGGCAGTCCCGCCGGCGTTGGTTTGAGCGGCTAGAGCAAGAAGAGTAGAGATTGAAGAAGCACGGTGGCCGTTGGATGGACATCCAACAGTCATTGCTCTCGTGTGTTGACTAAGTTGACATAGCCTTGCGTGCGTGTGAACCTTATTTTTTTAGGAAAGCATACGCGTCAACCTATAGTAGGCGCACAAGTCATCCTCAAATCTGTGGAAAATAGCATACAACCCATCTGCCATTATTTCTAATAATTTACAACCCATTTGCTTATTATTAAGGATTTTTTTGGAGCCCATATTCCTTTTGTTAGCAATACATCCCATATTGTGGCCACGGTTAAAACTTTCTATGAAATTTTGCATATTTCGGTGCGGTCCGAACTATTTGTATTCTCGAAATTTTGAGTCATGTTCAAACTAATTTAAAAATAATAAATTTATATCAATTTCAAATCCAACATAATTTTCCCTTCCAAAAAAAATTAAATTTGAAATGTCGAAATTTTAAAAAACGATATTTGAAACTAATTGCTGGTTTGATGTGTTTATAAATTTACATCACATTTCTTACTACTTCATTTTCTGGGAAAGCGAATACATCGCTCTCATCTTGAAAGCAAGTAGGCCTCCGTTGGGTATTTCTTTAAAAAAAGTATAACCGGGCTAGCCATTTTCAGCAAGAAAAAAACAAAATTGGGCTCATGATGTGATAAACATAAAATAAAACCCTGGCTAGACGGGCCAAAGCCCCCCGCATAGCCCTGTTGTTACCCTGATCCGTCTCTAAAACTAGTAAATAACAACTTCTTGTTCTAAAAGAAGTAAATAACAACTGCGTGACTTGCTGGGTCCCTTGTGTCAGCTGCTTGTTGTCTAATTCTCTCATTTATTGACTATGTTGAGAATGGCGTAGGACCCAGATGTCCAACCATTAGGAGGAACCATTTTTGGGGCTTGTAATAATGAGGCACTTGCTTGAGTACTGCCATGACCCTGGTGGGTCCATACGGTCATCCTCACCACATACAGTCATCTCCTTATTCCTCTCTGTTGTTGACCACGTTGGCAATGCCAGACGGCGGCGCACCACGCATGTCAAGGGAACCAAGGTGGAGGACGACGGCGAGGCCTCAGACGAAATGAACAGGAGCCATGGAAGGTGCGCCAGTCTAGTCGCAGGCGGATGGGAGTACGAGGGTTGACTGGTTCGGGTGCGGGTGCGTGTTGGGGCTGACGTCCCCGGAGAATAACAGAACGTGTGGGGGAAGAGAGGAATGGACTGGCCAATGTTTGAGGGTACGGTATGGCGTTGGAGGCGTAGCCAACCGTGGGAGGCAGGAGCAGGCGGAACCTACGGGGTTATTTGGTTTGGGCAGCTAGAGGAAGAAGACAAGAGATAGAAGATACACGACAGATGTTGGATGTCAATCCAACGGCTAGTAGATAGAATCGTTTGTTGACTAGTAAGTCAGTACCACCTTCGATAGGCTTTTTCCTCGTGGGTCCCAAATGTCAGAATCCAAATCTGTCACGGCCATGTGGCCTTTCTTATGAAAATTTACAGCCCATTTGGTGTGCTAGTTCAAAATAGGTTTGTGGGTGCTGGTGGGGGATAATCACTTGGGTTCTGTAATGCACAGTGAGCTCAAGCAGCCGGCGAGAGTGATGTTATTTCCCATGGTTGGGATTTGTTACAATATTTCTCTCTTAATTAAACAAATGGCAAGCCATTTGCCTTGTTTCAAACAAAATATGACAACAAAATGAGTTGAAACCCAGTTACAAACTGTACAAAAGAACGAGGGTTAATTGTTCATCAGGTTTAGACAAAACCCAGACTAAACATGCATGGCAATAACATCTAACCCAACCACTATTTTTGGCAGTCACAAACAAATGGGTCGTTCTGATCCATAAAATCAACATCTCGTTCCAAAAAGTTTACTAACATATGACGACAAGTTGTTGTAAATAGAAGCCGAGTACGTTCAGAAGCCCATTTGTCGACTTGAAACTTCTTTTTTTGTTGTTCAACATATCCATCCGTGAGAAATTTCTTGTTGAAAAACTTAAGCCTCATGGACAATAGTAACCTCGCATTCAACATTAAGAATGTGACGATGTTTCCGTTTCCATGATTGGATGCACAACCTTCCATCGTTATTGTGCTCAAACGAATGCCATGAGAACTGAGAAAATCCCGGTGCTTATTATGCTACTGATTGGTTATATGTTTTTCTCCATGTGTTGCTGCCTACGTAGACATGAAGATTGAACACATGTTAGTCTAAAAAAGAGTATGTCGATAGAGCGACAGCCAAAAGGTAATTCTAGTACAATATATATGGGCTTTCAATGTGCATGAAATAATCACCTCTATATACAAATTCTCCAGACATGGAAAGCATCGCAACAAGCCAATAATTGTGTTCAGATCAATACTAAACATTCTGATATATAAGATCTTGACAAAATCCAACACCATTGATAGGCAATCGACGGACAAACTCTTAATTGAGCATAAAACATAATATTAGTATCCAAAGTTACTCCAAGATGATATAGAACTTATGCGCACAAATGAAAAATGCAGCTTATGATTAGAAAAGTGTAGATGATAGTACACAGTACCTAAATAAGTGTGGAGCCAAACACCGTATTGTGATGTATAAACGGATCACGAATTACACCCAAGGCCTCAAGTTATTTGCGAAGATTTATAACAATAATCAAGGAGCGACCTATGAAGTGATGGGGCATCTTCGATGATAAGCTCCTGTCCTTCAAAATAAATTCCAATGCTTTTAAGGTTAGGTGACTTTATTTGAAGATAACTGATATGGATTTCAATTCCCAAAACAATCAGCAAGAGCTCCAGGGCAGGGAAACTGGAGTGGATGATGTTGTGTAGTGAGGCCTCCGACAGATCAACTACCACAAGCGGAAGTCTTTTTAGCGGTGGGAGTCGAATCATTAGTACCAGATTGTCTTGTAGATGGCACCGGGCTCTGGTGAGGGTGTGGAGAGAGGAGGAAAACCACGAGATGGACAACGATGGTGTAACGCACCGGATACAACTTTCCATTTTCGTAACTCCAACTCTTGCCTTTTCCGGAGATGTGATATGTTATTTTCTTCGTGGTTGGGTTTTTGTCTTTTGTTTTGCATGTTGTTCATGGCGTGCATCTCATCTCATCGCATCATCCGCATTGCGTCCGCATGTTTTCATAAAACTCGTAGTCGTTTGTAGTTGCCGCTTCTCTCTTTGTCTCCGTTTATCTTTTGTCAAGCCCTCTTGTCTTCGTCGACCTCTCTCAAACCCCCTTGTGCGCGTCCGAAACCTTCCCCGAACCCGAACCGGTCTGTCGTTACCAATTAGTTCGGATCATCCCCAAACATTCCGAAAGTATCTCCTTTTTCTTTGTTGGACTCTCCTAAGTTAATTTCTCGACCGTTCGATTTTGATCGGAGGGTCCAAACCTAGACTCACTTTGCTATATATAGTCCAACCCTAGACCAATCCCTAAAATCTAGCCCCCTTGTCCCATCCATCCTCCTGCCCGCCGCCACTCTCTACCAAATACCCCCCTCGGGATCCATCCCCAACCTACCAGCCTCCTCCTTCCCGATCGGGATAGCCAAGCCTCCAGCTTCTCCTCGATTTCCCGCAAGCGGCGCTCTCCTCTGGACACCCGAGATTCGGTCAGCCGAGCGCCTCCTCCTGCCTCTGCCTGCTATCGCGCGCCTCCGCTTGTTCTTCTCGAGGACTAGCAGAGCTTACGCGTCTCCTCCGCCTCATCCCTGCCACCGGCAGCAGGAGCAGCTCCTGCATCCCCGAACCCCGAGCACCTCCACCGTCGTCGTCTAAGATGAGGCGCCGCCCTGGTTCCCTTTCACTCCTTCCTCCGGTTCGCTCTTCTCATCTCTCTCTCTCTCTCTCTCTCTCTCTCTCTCTCTCTGTGCGTTGCAGCAGCAGCCTCGCGCCATGGAGCTCCAAGTCCGCCGGCCCGCCTCTGCTTCGATCTGGCAGGGAACGTGACCCCGGCGACCTCCCGCGTCCGGGATCCGGCCACTCCGACGCCCTGTGCCCTCGGGCCCCGCCAGACCTCCTTCCTCCGGTGCCCCAAGCTCAGCCGCTGCTGTCGTTCCACTGCCATGGCGCCTCGGCCTCCTCTGCTTTCCGCATCGCCAAGTGCCTTGCCTCGCCGGAGCCTCTGCCCGAGCCCCGATCCGCGCCTCCCCCTTGCCGGATTTGGACCCCACGCTCTGTTCCGCCCGTTCCGGCCGGTTCCCGCCGATTCCGTCGCCAAGACCCCCCGCTGCGTCTGCCTCTCCATCGTCAGGGTCCTGCTGCTCTGCTTGTGTTCTTCAGAAACGAGAGCAGCAGCTCGCTCGTTCCGAGCGTTGACCGCGCCTCCAGCGCCTGGGCCGCAGCCTCCTAGCACAGCTGCGCCCCCTTGTTGGGCCTCCTTCATGAACCAGCCCATGAGGTCTGGTGAGCCGCCCAGTTCCTGTAGCTCCAGATTCGGCCCATGCATGTTTTTTTCCTTGCTGCGATTTATCTAATTTCCAGAGAAACTGCTTATTTACAGATTGACCCCTTTTGTTCATGCATTAATAATTCACAAACCGTGCATCGGATTAAAATAATTTATACATGTAAAATGCTTAGAATTTCATCTAGTTTCATAATATGCCACTTTCATCCCTGTTAAAAATGTTTAAACTTGTTGTTTGTTTAATTTTGCATAAATGCCATGTTCAAATGGTTTATTTCATAACTAAATAACCGTAGCTCCATTTTAAATATACTTTATATGTAAATGGGGTGAAAAAATGCATAGATTAACATGTTACACTTTATTTTGCTGTTTAATAACATTAAAATTGTGTTTAGGGCAGAACAGTACCGAATCTAAAATATGCACATGTGGATTTTCCGGAATTGTTGTTTGTTGTTTCCGGCCTCATTTAAACTTGCCTAAATAGTCAGTTTACTTTTGTTTCACCTCTTGCCATGTTTAACAACATTTAATATTGTTTGGTAGCTTAAACGAGATTAAACTAAATATGTCAATGTGGTGTTTCGTCAATATGCAACCCGTTGCATATTGAGCTCCATTTAACTTGTAGTATTGTTTGTTGCATATTGCCATGCCATGCCTCAATAAACCGGATATGCATCATACTTGATTGTGCATCGTGCCATGTTTATGCTTGTGCATTTATCATGTTGTTTGTTTCTTTCCGGTGTTGCTTCTCAGTTCCGGTAATGTTGCGATTGTGAGGATTCGTTCGACTACTCACGTTCGTCTTCTTCATGGACTCATTCTTCTTCCTAGCGGGATTTCAGGCAAGATGACCGTCACCTTGGATCTCATTACTATCATTGCTATGCTAGTTGCTTCGTTCTATCGCTATGCTGCGTTACCTATCACTTGCTTATCAAGCCTCCCAAATTGCCATGAACCTTTAACCTTTGTCACCCTTCCTAGCAAACCGTTGCCTGGCTATGTTACCGCTTTGCTCAGCCCCTCTTATAGCGTTGCTAGTTGCAGGTGAAGATGAAGATTGCTCCATGTTGGATTATGTTTATGTTTGGATAGCACAATATCTCTTATATTATTAATGCATCTATATACTTGGTAAAGGGTGAAAGGCTCGGCCTTATGCCTGGTGTTTTGTTCCACTCTTGCCGCCCTAGTTTCCGTCATATCGGTATTATGTTCCCGGATTTTGCGTCCCTAACGCGGTTGGGTGATTTATGGGACCCCTTGACAGTTCACTTTGAATAAGACTCCTCCAAAGAAGGCCCAACCTTGGTTTTACATTTGCCTCACCTAGCCCTTTTCCCTTGGGAGTCGCGCTCTCAAGGGTCCTCGTTATTTTACCCCGGCCGGTGCTTCTCCAAGTGCTGGCCCAAACCGAGCGATGTCCGGCTACCTGGGCAATCATGGTCTATGCCAACCCGACGTCTGGCTCATCCGGTGTGCCCTGAGAACGAGATATGTGCAGCTCCTATCAGGATTTGTCGGCACATTCGGGCGGCTTTGCTGGTCTTGTTTTACCATTGTCGAAATGTCTTGTAGCCGGGATTCCGAGACTGATCGGGTCTTCCTGGGAGAAGGAATATCCTTCGTTGATCGCGAGAGCTTATCATGGGCTAAGTTGGGACACCCTGCGAGGTTTGAACTTTCGAAAGCCATGCCCGCGGTTATGTGGCAGATGGGAATTTGTTAATGTCCGGTTGTAGTAAACTTGAAGGAAACTCTTCTAAAATACACCAACCGTGTGCGTAACCGTGAGTGTCTCTTTCCGGGGTTGATCGAGAGGAGAACACGGTTTCTGGGTTATGTCTGATGTAAGTAGGAGTTCAGGATCACTTCTTGATCATTACTAGTTGATGACCATTCCTTTGTTTCTCTTCTCGCTCTCAATTGCGTATGTTAGCCACCATATATCCTTAGCCGCTGCTGCAGCCTCACCACTTTACCCCCTTCCTTTCCCATTTAGCTTTGCTAGTCTTGATACCCATGGTAATGGGATTGCTGAGTCCTCGTGGCTCACAGATTACTACAACACCAGTTGCAGGTACAGGTTATGCGATGATCATGACGCGAGAGCGATGTTTATTTGTGTTGGAGTTCTTCATCTACTTCTTCGTTCAGGGGATAGGTTCCAGCTCGGCAGCCTGGGCTAGCAGGGTGGATATTGTTTGAGTTTCTGTTTATGTTTCATCCGTAGTCGGATGTTGATCTTGTATATGATGTGATGTTGTATTCGTGTGGCATTGTATGCCTTATGTATGTATCCCCACTATTATGTAATGTTGATGTAATGATATCCACCTTGCAAAGCATCTTCAAGATGCGCTTCTATCTTTGGTGGGACCTTCGAGTACCTTTAGGATAGGGTCGCATCTTTGGGCGTGACAGATGGTGTGGGCACAAATATATGGAGTTGAGATCGCGACATATATTTTTCATAGTAATGGTAGAATTCAAGCTGCTAGAGTTTTTTGAATTCAGTGGATTTCAGCCAGGCTTCCACCATACAGGGTATGGACAGCAGGTAGCGTGTCGGGTCACAGAGGCATTGAACAGGGCCCTAGTAGGATGAGACAATGGCTCTGAGGAGATAAAATTCAGGAAGGACAGATATCTGACGACAGTCGAGATTAAGAGGCGCGGTGCGCTAGAGAGTGCACCACGGAGATGCGAGGACTTGTGTGCGGCAGCCATCCTTGGTGGGGAGAAGGGAGATGATCTCCCCAAGGATGTCGTCCGGGAGATCAGTGGTACGGTCCACCGGAGATTCTATGGTTTCCTCAGATCCGGGTGGGGGGGGGGGGGGGCTCGCCACTTCTCCCCACGCTGCCGTGTGCGGGATCTACAACCGGCGTCGCTGCTAGCGGGAGCCTCATCTTCCTGGCGCTAAGGCTAGCCGACTCCATTTTCCTTGTGGGCATCGCGCTGAGCTCACGGGTTTGAGCAGAGGAGCAAGAGACGAGCCTAGTGGCAGTGCGAGTGGGTAAGAAGGATGCTGGGGTTTTCTGTAGGAGCGAGGAAGAAGAGGAGCAGGCGTTTTCTGTACGAGTTAGGAAGAAGGTGAGCGAGGGTTTTCTGTACGGGTGAGGAAGATGGGGAGCGGGGGTAATTGGGGGCAACGGGAGCGGGAGAGTCTAACGAGCTGTAGTATAACTAGAAGCAAGGAGGAAGGAGGGCTTTTCTGTGATCGCCCCCTCTTTAAGAAATATGGGCTTTTCCTCGCAAAAAACAAAAACAAATGGGCTTTAAGACGGATAGGCTTTTGTATCGGCCCAGTTGACTGCCCGTGTTTCTTATTGGAAGGCCTTAACACTAGAGGCAACCCATTAGAGACAATCTCCAGTTCTCCAGCTTATTGCCAATTCGAAAGAAAAAAAGAGACGCCTCCAGCTTAATTATGGCTCCTCATCGGTAACATTTTTCAACTTGAAAAAAAGTTATAGCTCCTTATCGGGCTGCCTTGGCATCCACCAAATTAGAGGATGGTGTACTGCATGCAGACACTCACACTGGTCATAGCATGACAAAATGAGGGGTCAAATAACATGCCCACAATATAGATAGATTGTAAAGGTTGACACGCTAGCATTCACACTAAACTAAGCTTCACAAGATACGGTATGCATACTAGCTAACATTCACAAGCACTTAAAGTTCAGCATGTTTACGCATCTAAATGATTCACAAGACTATAACCAAGACAAAGCTGTGATAAGGTGTAGAAATAAATAAAAAAGATAGATGCTTCTCTGAGCAATGTGCCTCCCTAGGCCCGCATTAATTTCCTGGGCATGCTTCTTTCTAGGGATGGCAACGGGGCCCCATACCCGCCAAACCGGTTGGGATTTCATCTATTAGGGGTGGGGATGGGCGAAAAACATCCCCATGGGGATATTTACCAAACTATTTTATTCCCCATAGGGTACAACGGGGATGGGGACAATATCCTATTCCCCAAACCCAATACCCATTGGGGACCCGGTTAGTAACTGTGATACTACGGTCAAACTTAAAATATTCACAAACAAACTGTCAAAAAAAGCTCTAAAAAACCTTAAACCTATCTCACACCATCACCTCAGCTGCCACCATGACCAAGAAGTCAATACGACCTAGATAGGCATTAGCAGGACAAGGACATCACCATGTATGTATGTTGATTATAGGGTGTCATATTATGTATATGAGTATTTGTTTATGGGGATGGGGACCCTAATGGTGCCCCGTTCCCCAGTGGGGCATGGGTATGGGGAAATTTCATCCCCAGTCATGTAAACGGGGATGGGGATGGGACGATAGGAAATAGATGGGGATGGGGATTTTCTAGGTATCCCCATAGGGGATTATCCCCATTTCCATCCCTACTTCTTTCTGCTCAATGTTGCGTGTACTTTGAGCATGTTGGCAACTCGACCGCTAGCTTGATGGCTCATCTTGCAATTTACGCTGACACATTGCAGCAAATAGAGGAGCCAATAGAGATCACTCAACATCAGACCATTTTGTGCAGTTCTACTGAAATCATCTTCATTGTCCTGAATGTGAAAAGATAGAAAAGTGTTGTACTTCAACGGTGTCGCAAAACAGTATTAGATATCAATAGCTCGACATGACAAAACACGATCATCTGGACGAAGGGGATATTGACCTACGTGAGGAAGATTATGCATAATTTTATAGGTGGTTAGTTGAATTCCACCTTGGGATCTCCTATGATGGCACGGAGGAAATTCTATGCAATCGATGAGCGCAATTCCTTCTGTGTGTCTATAGAAAATTTGTCCGACAAACCCCAATATCTTTTTTGTTCAGTTCCACTAAAATAATGCACCACTGTTTGGATGACCCCTACGCGCCGGCCAGGACATCAATGACTCGATCTCTTTTATCTTGCGTTGACGGAGTGGCTGCAGTGCTTGTTTGATCCTCCACACATGGTAGGCTCATTCCACACTGCAGACAGCAAGTCAACGTACGAATAAGCTTATTTCATCTTGTGTTGGTCATTCTACTTAGTTAAGAATGTAGGAATACCTGGAGCATCGTGAGGTCAGCTAACAGCAGGTTCCACTAAAATTGAGGTTTGTGCTTCCGTTTGCACAAATAGACACCATATGGAGATAGACAATCCTGTTTGCACAAATATGTAATACGGTTATTTAATCAGTTTCATTTTTTTGCAGTGGCATATGATTAACAACAACATCTCATATGTTATCAATGGCCTTACAGTGACAGTATGAAAAAATGTCGTTAACTAAGAAGTGCCATCACATCAAATCAACACTGGCACTAGATTAACGAGGGCTTACATTAACATGCATAACAATTGCATTATGACTATGTGATGACAGAATGGGAGTAGCACTTGATCAGTATGTATGTGCACGGTTAACAAGAACGATCGTTCTAACAAAGGGTGATATGGAAAGGAGAAACACATCATCGTGTCAACCATTGTGCAATTAAATTTTGTGCAGTTCAACAGAGATGCATCTATGTTATGGGTGTCAGACTTTAGTGTAACGGCCCAAAACAGTCTTTATGAGAAATAAAGCAAGACAAAAGCATTTCATAAAATGGTGGTGGCATTGATTCATTTTATCAATGACAATAGATTGACAACAGCATAACTTAACAGCAACATCACATTAACATCACATTGATAGCAGCAGTAAGGGCACAGGGATAGGGGAGGCACAAGCACGTTTTACATCCACCAAGGCATAAAGTGGTGAGGCAGAGGTGTTTCCTAGTGCGGCGAACATGCAAAGCATGTCTGTATTTGTGCATTTTTTGTTCTCGTCAATGACCTTTCCTATTTGACATCTAGACATGCTCATTCTCGGTTGCATTGTCGACCCAACACCCCCACTTTCTGTCATTTTTCGACCAAGAGACCGGTTAGGCCAACATCTTTATTTCCCTTTCCAACCAAGAGATCGGTTCGTTAGCCAGTATCTGTAGTACCTTTTTTCCTCTAATAGTAAAAATTTAGGTGGTTTTCGAGTGTTCGACAAGAGGACGGAGCTAGCTACATGGAGAGCTTTGTAATACAAGAAGAATATCCACATGCATGATGCAGTGATGTCGGGAGCAATCCTAACTTGATGAAAAAAGGGATGCAGCAACATGGGGAGCTGGGCCATTAGAACAAGGTCGGTTCTAAAAAACGGTATACCTCCAGTCAGCGAGATGTGGCGAGGCAGGCGGCGGGATCTGCCAACTCGACGGCGGGGAGCAAGGGTGAGGAGGACCTCCCACGCCGGTGCCAGGTCAGAGAAGACGACGCGCGTCGGCTTCCTCCCTCACCACCGGTGACCACCAGCAGAAGGTATCCAGCCGGATCTGCGTCAACCAGAGAGGAGAGAGAGAGATAGAGAGAGAGAGTGGACACCACGGTCTTGTTTAGATCTGGAGAGGGTGAGAGAGTGAGAACAAGAGAACAACTCTAGCAAGCAAGTCCCGTAGTGGACTAGTGGAGTAGTAATTGTTTTTTCATCCGTAGCAATCATTTTAAATTGAATACGCACGTAGCCATATTTTTTTCATTTGGCGTACCAGTAAAAAGAAACTCAATCAATAACCACGCTACCGCGTTCAGGTCGCACTGGTATGGCTGACATTTGGTCCCAGACCCCACATTAAGTGGATGACTAGATGTCTCATTTTGTTACGTTACATGCCTTTTTGTGTGCAAATGTGCTCCATCGTGAGTGTACCCGGGCGTGTGCGTGAGGGGAGTGTGAAGTCCGATCCCTCCATCCGAAAATAAGTGTCTCGAGCTTAGTACAACTTTGTATTAGAGTTACTATAAAGTTGAGACACTTATTTTGGGACGGAGGTAGTATAAACCTTGAGGTTGTAGAGCTAGTCGGAAACAAACCCTCACCTTTAAATCCTTGAAGTTTGTACCCTGTCCTCTATAATCTCGGTCATTTTTAACCTTAGACTAGTCACAATGGGTAGTAACTTAGACTAGTAACATGCATATGTTACTAGTCTATGTTACTACCTCTAAAGTGGGGAGTAATATATGTGTGGTGTCATGCAACACTTCATTTATTAGGCCGTAGACTCATCTTGTCTTGGTATGTGTGATGTTACAGTAACAAGCTATGTTACCACATGCCTCTCTTTCCTCATTAATTACTCACCACATCATCTGTTTTGTCTAGAGATGTGTGATGTTACCACCTATGTTACTCCCACTGTGGGTAGTCTTAAGGGCATGTGCGGTTCAAGGGGTTTTAACGGGGATTAACAGGGATTGTGGGGGATTAAATCATGTACAAGCCAAATTCCCCTCCATTCCTCTCCAAACCCCTTGGGAGGAAGTTGAACCGAACAAGGCCCAAGACTAACCACAGTGGGAGTAACTTAATTCCATACGGTAGCATAATATGATACTCAACCCTCTGTTTCTTCATTTAATTCTGCGCCACCTCATCAAATTTGCCTACTTGGCATGCATGATACTACTTATGATACTCCCATTACAACCAGCCTAGTAGAATTAATATACCTAATTTAAATGGTCATCGCCCGATCTCTTTGTCCTACTCCAGCATCCGGCTGAAGAAGAATCATGCAAGGCAACGACTGTTTTCACCGGCGTCGCCTCGGTGGTGGCCTTCATGGGATACAATCAGTGGCGGCCTCCCGTGTTCTACTTCGCCTGGATGATGGTGGCGGCCGGGGACGTGTTGGCCGTCACCTTGTTGACATCCGCGGCGGCTTCTTTCTTTGCATGCATGGCACGGCTACGCGCGCGTTCATGGCGGATGGCATAGTCGCAGGCCCTGCAGGTGTTGTACGACGCGGCGGCATCGGGGGCAGCAACGATGACCGTGCCGCCGTGCTCCACGACAAGCCAGCGTGCTGCAAGTCGGCTCTCTTCCTTCAGCTGTATTGGAGCGGCCAACTGCGAAACCACGCCCTGGCTTAGTGCGACAACTGCCTCTGATGGGCTAGGCGAGATAGGTGGAGCAGCGAGCTACCTTGCTCGTAACTTTTGGGCTCGGCAGGCCACCCAGACGACTTTTATGCCGGAGAACTGCTCTTCCTGCTCGTCGGATGTCGCCGAAAGAGTGGACAAAATGGTGGACGAGGAGCTTGGCCAGCGTCCTGCTCCTGAACGGACGTGTGTGGCCGGAGTGGGTTTCTCGCATTCCACGCGGGTTTAAATGTAGGTTTTTGAATGCGGCGAGGAGGTGGGTGTCGGTACAACAAACCCTGGGTATGTTGCCCAGACCGTGCACAGTCCTAAGAGCAAGATTGCAACATCCAAGATCAGACCAAGCCGAAAAGATAGCTCTTTGAGGAGTCATAGAGAGGATCAAGATGACCAAGTCAAGCCAAGGGAGCAAGCCAAGCGAGCCTTGCGAGGTCATGGTTACCCGAAGACATGCCTCAAGACTGTCCCGGCAGGCCTTCCGGGCCCTATGAAGGCAAAATACCCCGCCAAGGCTTCACCGCTCCACCTCAAAGTGACGCAAGTCATGGATCGATGCGGTGGCAAGCCCCCAAGTGACTAAGTGGCTGTTTCTTGCCACATGGCAGCCACTTCCTATGGAAATCACCTCCAAATGAAACACTTCTAGAGACGTGTCATGCAGGCGGGAGAGAATGTGGCCGAACAGTGCGGTAAGGCTTGCTGGGCAGGCCATGATGTGACACGAAGCGGCACATTTAATGCGCTCTGCCCTGTCTACAGAGTTAGGTATGATAGCACTGTTTGCTATCTAATCAGTGCACAATGACTGAGTTGCCATTGTGGTGACCCCTTGATCTATTAAAGGAGGACTATGGCAACCATAAAAAGGATTCGGACTCTTGTACACTCAAACGTGCGTAGCTCCCTCGCCCCGAGGCAATCTTGTCGGGCTAGAGCGCTGCGTTTCCACCACAATGCACCATCAATCCACCAAAGCAGGAGTAGGCTTTTACGCCTCGCGGTGGCCCGAACCTGGGTAAAACTGCCCGTGTGATCTCTGTCGTGCTGCGCTATGTCCCTCTGCTCTTTGTGCAATGTGCTCATCCCCCCCCCTCCCGCCGAACCAAAAGGGCTCATGGCCCCATAGGTGGTTGTGGTTTCCCACGACATCTTTAGCGCGCCAGGTAGGGGGAAGAGCTTTGATACGTCTCCAACGTATCTATAATTTTTGATTGTTCCATGCTATTATATTATCTGTTTTGGATGTTTAATGGGCTTTATTATATACTTTCATATTATTTTTGGGACTAACATATTAACCGAAGGCCCAGTGCAAATTGCTATTTTTTTGCCTATTTCAGTGCTTCGCAGAAAAGGAATATCAAACGGAATCCAAACGGAATGAAACCTTTGGGAGAGTTATTTTTGGAACAAACGTGATCCAGGGGACTTGGAGTGGACGTCAAGAAAGAAGCGAGGAGGCCACGAGGCAGGGAGGCGCGTCTGCCCCCTAGGGGCGCCCCCACCCTCGTGGGCCCCTCGCATCTCCACCGACCTACTTCTTCCTCCTATATATATCCATATACCCCGGAAACATCCAGGAGCACCACGAAACCCTATTTCCACCGCCACAACCTTTTGTACCCGTGAGATCCCATCTTGGGGCCTTTTCTGGCGCTCCGCTGGAGGTGGAATCTATCACGGAGGGCTTCTACATCAACACCATGGCCTCTCCGATGATGTGTGAGTAGTTTACCACAGACCTTCGGGTCCGTAGTTATTAGCTAGATGGCTTATTCTCTCTCTTTGGATCTCAATACAAAGTTCTCCTCGACATACTTGGAGATCTATTCGATGTAACTCTTTTTGCGGTGTGTTTGTCGAGATCTGATGAATTATGGGTTTATGATCAAGATTATCTATGAACAATATTTGAATCTCCTCTGAATTCTTTTATGTATGATTTGCCATCTTTGCAAGTCTCTACGAATTATCAGTTTGGTTTGGCCTACTAGATCGATCATTCTTGCAATGGGAGAAGTGCTTAGCTTTGGGTTCAATCTTGCGTTGCTCGATCCGAGTGACAGAAAGGAAACGACACATATTGTATTGTTGCCATCGAGGATAAAAAGATGGGGTTTATATCATATTGCTTGAGTTTATCCCTCTACATCATGTCATCTTTCCTAATGCGTTACTCTGTTCTTATGAACTTAATGCTCTAGATGCATGCTGGATAACGGTCGATGTGTGGAGTAATAGTAGTAGATGCAGAATTGTTTCAGTCTACTTGTCGCGGACATGATGCCTCTATACATGATCATTCCTATATATTCTTATAACTATGCACTTTTCTGTCAATTGCTCGACAGTAATTTCTTCACCCACCATAATACTTATTGTGGCACCCCGATCCACATGGAGCAGGGGGCCTTCACACGTCAGCACAGGATAACACCTGACACACGACAGGTCCATGATACAGCATTCCAACTAAAAGAATATTCATCAAATACATGTGTATATGAATACATCATTGATGAGTACAATTATCTGGCATAGCCCTACGGCTATTTAAATGGCAGCGGAAGTCTATTTGCATGGCGGTGGAAGTCTTGGTTTGGCGGCTCATCAACTCTGGCTGGGCTCCACAACTCACAGGACTGGCAAGGTTACGGCCTAGCACGACTAATCAAACAATCCAGGCACGACCTACAAAACTGGCATGACATGCCAGGTCAGTACATTGAATGTACTTGCAAGACAACCCAATACATAGCATCCAAACAAGCAGAAGACAACGCAGGAACCAAGCGCATGCAACAACCTATCTCATATCAATTACTAATCATGGCATGATATAGATCAACTAAGCATGAACAACATCATAGCATCTACTAACATGGCAGTAACATGGCATATCAAAACCTGCTTCTAACATGGCAATAGCAAAACATAGCATATCATCTCAATCATGGTATAATTTAACATATCACTCAAAGCATGGCATGGCATCATGAAACTATGCTGAATATAAACTACCGGTAATATCCAATGTAGACATAGCATGTTAACTTTATGCAACTATCTCCTGTTCTGCCATGGTTCTTTACATGCAAACATATTACTCATGCAATGCAACCAAACTCGTGCACTGAGTCCCTTGGACTCTCTTACCAACGGGATGCCTCGCAACCAAACGGTGATCATGCGCGGATCACAAACGGAACCCTACTCGGTTCAACGGTTTACCTTGTAACCAAATGGTGATCACTCACGGATCACAAACGGAACCATACTCGGTTCAACGGGTTACCTTGTAACCAAACGGTGATCACTCACGGATCACAAACGGAACCATACTCGGTTCAACGGCTTACCTTGTAACCGAACGGTGATCACTCACGGATCACAAACGGAACCATACTTGGTTCAACACTCACCGAAACCTCGTCTCGTGATCATATCAAAACATTGTCGTGACTTCTCACGACTATCCCATAGTCCAAGTCACCACCTTCTTGTTACCACATTAATTAACTTAATTATTTTAGGTTTATCCTCCATTTCGACCAAGACTCGATAGTGTGACCTACTACGAACTATGTGCTATCGATAGACTTTATAAACACTTTGTAGAGGTAGCGCAGTGTACCCACACCACGGAACCCATGGCCTCGCCATCCCATTCGGGAGGACCAATGGCATTCCAACGAAACCGACCTACTGTCAGACACTCTCCCGGCCACTCCGACTCACTCCCCACTGGGCTAGTCCTGGGTGGCCCCGTGTCTACCAAAGACACCAACGGCCACCATCGTGGCCAAAACGGTCCCAAACGGGGACATGAGCTCAAAACCAAACCCGGGCACACAAGGCTTACGTCCGCCTACCTGATCAGGGTAGCGCGCGCCCATAACCTTCCCTCATTGGAGGCACCGACGAGAGGCACGACAATAGATCGCATTAAGGCCTTCCCATGAAGGCAAATGTGGCTGCACTGAAAAAGTTTGATTTGGTGGCACTATGACTCGATCCCATCGATGACAGAGGAGGTTTGTTATTATTAAGTCATCTTATTAACTTCTCCATCATCATGAGCATATTTAACATGAACGCAACAATGAGCATGCAGCATACAAATGCATGGACAAAATATCGAACTTCTCAAGTGCACAACTATAGCATAAAGAACATGACAATACCAAGTGCTAGCTTATCAACTGTGCATTTCAATCATCATAGCATTTTATAACGATGACACGAAAATAAAGTAGAGTAGTGACATGGCATTATCAATAACAACATTCTAATTATCATAGCAAAAGATATCATGAAAACACAAGCATGCATGATAAGCATAACGGAATAACTGCAGACGAAAATGATAAGAAACAACTACAACTACACACACACAAGGTGCAAGCAAAGTCAACATGCAAGTTCGGGGCTCATGATAAGAGGTTGGCTTGCCTGGGGTTGATAAATACTCCGGGAAAAAGTGTGAAATGATCGCGGAAAGATTTTCCAGAAACAATTCTCTCTCGGAGGGGGCTGTTTACGGGCAAGGGAAAAATGGTCATTTTCAGAATGTCCAAACATCATGAAACTGGTCCCATCAAAAATGGCTCAACGAACAGAGAAATTGATCGTTGGAATCACCTCATTCGGAGTTACGGGTAAAAAGATACTGACATTTAAAGCTTAGGGACTAGTCTATGAAAATACTTCTACAAACAGGTCCCTGGTATAACAGAACATGTATTTTCTGAGAATATGTGTTCCAGAGAGGAAAACGTATTTCCGGCCGAAGAAGAGGAAGAATACGCTTTCAATGATTTGAAAGCGCACTTTCTAGGCATATGCTTTCGCGTGGGGAAAGCGGCTTCACGGCGGGGGCGCCGCCACTTATCCGATGTGGCGCTGGGCCAGGCCCTTCGGTCGCCGACAGGTGCGGCCGCGCGGGAAGGGAGCCCACCTGGCCTGGCTTCTTCTTATCCCGCGCGGGAGCGAGCGTGGCCAAGGGAGGCAGCCATCCCGACGGGCGATCACGGCCAAGATCCGGCCTCCACTGGGCGCGACCTACCTGTAAGCTTCAGGACGGAGGGGCTCATCCAGAGGTGGTAGCCGCTGCCGCCGACGAGTGCCAAGGAGGGAGAGTGGGGCTTCAGCGTGGAGGGGTTCAGGTGGGGGAAAGGATGGGCGGAGGGCTCAGACGAGGAGTTACCCATCATGTGGAGGGCTCAGACGAGGCAGGGGATAGCCGGAGAGAAGGGCTAAGCGCGGAGGCCGCGGACAAACTCCGGCTAAATTGCCGGGCTCCAGAGAGGGATTCGGCCGGGCACGGGTGTGAGAGGGCTCCAAAGGGAGAGGGGAGGGGGCTGGCTTGCTCGGGGAGGGCTCGGGCTGGCTATAAATAGCCGAGGCAGGGCACTGAGCTTGCCGCCGCCGAAGCGTCTGCCACGGCTCACGGGCCGCAGCAGTCACGGGGGCGCACGGGAAGGCTACGAGGGGGAAGTGGATGAGAGCTAGAGAGTCACGGAGACGAGCGAAGCTCGCGGACGAGAGGGAGAAGAAGACAGAAGCGAGGAAGAAGACGATGGCCATAGTAGCGCATTGTTCAGTCGTTGGCACAGCTCGCCGAGAACAAAACGAAGGGGTCGAGCGGTCCAGAGGGAAGAGGATGCCGAGGGGGAACTGTAGGACACTAGTGGCGGGGCCAGAGACAGTCGGAGCAGCGATGCCGACGAGAACAGAGGCTAGACCAACATTTTGGGCTGGCTACACTCGTGATCACCACGGACAAGGTGCGCTCTAGAGTTTTTACTGATGTCAGCTCATGTCTAACACGTAGTCCGTCGAAACTTGAGTGTTACTACGGTAAAGAAACGGGCAGAGGCAAACTGAGATAAGTTAACCAAGCTTCACAAGTTTGCTGTTGCAAACTTGGCCACACTCTAGAGAGTAAACCAGAGAGGGTAAAAGGTAATTTGTTGTCTGAGAGGCTTAGGGTAGAAAGGACTACGATCTTGGGAATCATGAGGTCATTTGGTAAAGTATTTAGCATAGTTGCTGTACAACTATGTCGGTGGGAACAACACCTATGGGATCACTAGAATGCCTTCTAGGGTCGGCGGGCGCGGGGTTATGAGAAGAGCTGGTCCAGGAGCCAGCACAAAGATCGTTTACCCAAGTTAGGGCCGTGAGGATGCGTAATACCCTAGTCCTACTTTGGTGGATCTATTCAGTGTTCTTGAGCTTTCGAACTAGCTACGGTGGCTGCGTAGTTCCAAAGAGTCGAATCCTTCTCCAGTATGCCTCGGTCCTCCTTTTATAGTCGAAAAGGGGTTGCCACAGTGGCACACGGGAGGAGGAAAGGCGTACAATGCACGAGCTTATCGCCCGGCATTACGGGACAAAGCGCATTCAATGCGCTACTTAGGTGTCCATTAGCTTTATCGGGGACGGGAACGAGGCCCGTCCCGTCCGACGCTGCTCTATCTCGCTTCTACAGGCGCCCATGCCAGCAATGCGTGCGGTGCCATGTAGGCAGGCAGGCTGCTGAGATGGCGCGGTGGCAGGGTCTTCACGAAGATCTGCATGCCACCACGCAGGTGCTTGCTGAGTCGGTCTGGAAGACGCGTGCTACCACGCAGGTGCCTGCCTAGCTGGTTGGGCTGACAGCTGCATGCGAATGGCGGCGGAGCCTTGGCTAGTGTGGGTCTGGCAGCGGCCCTGCTGGCGCCCTCGGCAAGGGCCTTTCCGGGGGCCCGGCAAGGGTCTTGCCGTGGCGTCGCAGTTGTCCCCGGCAAGACGCTTGCCGGGGGCCCGGCAAGGGTCTTGCCGTGGCGTCGCAGTTGTCCCCGGCAAGACGCTTGCCGGGGGTCTTATGGATCTCCTCGGCTAGGATCCCGACGAGGGTCTCTGTCTTCTGGTCCTCATTTGATATTGTGTGTTTATGATCTTCACAAAGATCGGCATGCCACCACCGGGGTGCCTCCTGAGCCTTCGTTCCAACGTAGCCGTTGGCGGCGTTTGGAACTATTGGGTTTGAGGGTGGCTAGCTCTGCTGGTACTAGGCAAGTTGCCCCGGCAAGGCTCTTGCCGGGGCCGAGGAGGCTGCCCCGGAAAGGGCCTTGCCAGGGGAGTCCACCTCTCCCTCTTGCTCTTTGGTGTTTCTGGTCTTGGCCTTGCTTTGACCGTCTTGTGCTCCGGCTTATCCCCGGCCTCCCTGCTCTGCCCTGCTAAGTGTGGCTGTGGGCATGGCTCTGACTGTCCGTGCACAAGTAAAGGGGTACAAAGGAGTGCCCCTACTTTAGTACAACGACAGGAGCCCCCGTGCCTGGGCCACACATAAGCGCGACACATTGTTGCGCCAGGCCCAGAACGGTGCGCGGGCAGTCGGGGCGGGATTTTTCCGCAGTAATTTTCCGACCGCTGCATTTCCCCACGACCTGCGTTGAACGAGCAACGTGGAGGGTTGAGCGTGATGTGGGGTCATGCGTGGGGCGGTTACCGCATGCATGCGTCACATCACAGTTAATGGGAAAAGAGGCGGCCCGCGCCTTCCCCGTAAAAAGAATAATTGCGGGCGCGCTGCTCACTTACTCCCTACATCTTCTTCAATCTCGGAACCGCCGTCCCCTTCTCCTTCCTTCCTAAGCTTTCGCCTTTGCTCGCCGCCGCTGTGTCTTCGCTGTCTTCTGTCCCTTGCTCCCCGCAGCCGCCATGGCACCCAACACCAGCAGAGGCAAGGGAGTGGCCAAGGACGCCGGGACGAGCGAGCCGCCGGAGAGCGAGTTGGCGGTGCCGCGGACGCAGCATGCCTACTTCCCCTTGATGGTCGACGTGCTCGAGCTTTGGGACTGCTTCAAGCCCCTACGGGGGTGCAAGACGGGGGGAGACAACGGGGCACCCAGCCACGCATGTCATCCCCGCCAATTGCACCGAGGCCGCCCCAAATCGGTACCCGTTCTCCGTCGATTACTTTTCTTGTGGCCTTTGCCCCCCTTTCTCTGATTTCTTCAAATATATCATGCACACGGCTTCCACCTTTTGGATTTTTCTCGAAAAGCCATGGCGTGCATGGCTTTGTTCGCCCACCTCTGTGAGGGCTTCGCCGGAGTTCTTCCCAACACGGCGCTCTTGCGCCATTATTTTTACCCTCGCATCCAGAAGGGAGGCGCCATTTCTAGCTGCGTCACCTGGATCCCAAAGTCCAAAGGGGCGTACTCAGAGGGTGCCCAGAAGGAGAGGTGGGAAGAATGGCGGGGCCGATGGTGCTGGATTGAGGAGGACGGTCCATAGGAGTTCTGCCGGGTCCGCCAGGCGCCGCCGGTCCACAGGAACGACTGGGGCGACGTCAACGCCCAGGACGACAAGCTCAAGATCGCCACCACCAGGATCCACCGCCTCACCGTTTTCGGTCTTACCCTGGAGATGATTGAGGCGGATTTCCTCCGCCACTGAATTGCTCCTCTGCACAACAAGGGGAGGCCGGCCTGGCTTTTCCAGAATGTGGCAGACATCATGAGGCTTCGCCCCGGCCTCAATCACAACTTCAAGGTGATGGGGCACGCTCACTTCTGCCAGCGGATCTTTCAGCTCGACGTGAACCGCGAAGGCTGGGCCGAGAGGTCCGGCAAGGCTGCGAAGGCCGGCAAGGTCGTCAAGGGGCCCTTGTTTGGGTTGCCGGCGGGGGTGGTCCCGCTGAGCAACAACTCGCGCCAGACCGACCTCATCGCCATGATGCCAGACTGCAACGTGCACTGTCCCGTCCAAAATTGGGCCCCGCCGCCGGAGGAGCAGGTGCAGGAGTTCTCTGACGGCTTAGTAGAGGTGTACGTCCGCAACAAGCCGCTGCTTATCCAGGACACAATTCAAGCAGAGATGGACTATATCACCGCCAGGGCAGTGGAGGTGGAGCTTGCTAGGCAGGCCGGCAGTGCTGGCGGTGTAGAGGACGAGGCTGCGGTGGCCGCGAAGGAGAAGGAGCTTGCACAGTGGGCGGAGTCCGTTGGGGAGGCCAGCAGTGCCGGCACCGGGGACCCTCTTGTCGAAGATGTGGTCGATGAGTCGTTGGAGGAGGAGGCCGAGGCTGTCGACCCTCCGGCCACGGGGAGAGGGCGAGTCCTGCGGCGGGCCACTTCTAGCGAGCCGGTTCAGCCCGGCAGGGTCGTGCAGCCCCGACAAGCTCAGGAGGCATCCAGCGCGTAAGCGAGGGCCGCGGCTGCGAAGAAATTTGTGAAGGCCGCGGTGGCGAAAGAGAAAGCATATGCCTCCTCTTCATCCAAGCGCGTCCAGACTCCGCCCTCCTCCCCTCCTCCAGCAAAGTCGATGCGGAGGTCACCTTTGACTTCGGGTCCCTCAGCCCAAGGAGGAAGAGCAAAGCAGCAGAGGAGGAGGTGGAGGACGAGTAAGTATCTTGTCCCTTTCTGTCATCTCCGTCTCCTCGGATCGTGCCACTTATCTTGATTCGTCTTCATCTTTGCAGGGATGCGGAGACACTGGCCTAGAGGGTGAAGAGGACCAGGGCTTCGGCGAGCGGCCAGCCCCCGGTAGGGATTTCCGGTACACCGCTGGTGGTGTTGAGCAGCCCGAATAGCAGCCCCCGGCATAGCCCCCAGCGTAAGTTCACGACTCACCCCTTGTCGACGTGTGTTGGGGGCACGATCTCTTGGTGCTGACCTTGCCATGGTTGCAGGAGGTGGACAGCAGCAGGAGGAGCCACATAGGGCTACCCCCAAAACGCCGCCCCCATCAAGCACGCCGCCCCGAGGGGTGTCCCCGGCAAGGGCGCCAAGCACCGAGCCCATGCACACGGAGGAGGAGGAGGAGGAGGAGAACCCCGGCGCTGGTGACTTCACCTTGGCGCCAAATGTTGGCGGGGAAGGGACCTCTGCTTCCCAGCCCGGCACGGGTAAGTCACTCGCCTTCCGTCCTTGTTCTTTTTCCGTTCTTTCTAAATCTTGGTCTTGGCCTCGCCTCATCCCCTTCTCGGTATCCAGATCCCCCCTCGGCACACCCATATGACATAGACATAGTCATCGAGGACGTCGCCAAGGCCGCCGAGGCGGAGGCCGAGAAGATCATCGCCGAGGAGGCCGCCAAGGGCGCTGCCGAGGGCGCCTCCAAGGGGCCTGCCGGGGAGCCTGGTAAGGCTACTGCCGAGGAGGCCAGCAAGGGGCCTGCCAGGGAGGCCGGCAAGTCCGCTACCGAGGAGGAGGAGGTCGATGACCAGCCTTCCTCCTCCGCTGTCTCTGGCTCCGGCAGGTATCTGAAGGTAGGTGACGACCTTTTCGTCCACCTTCCAGGGGCGTCGAGCTCCAGGGCGCCCGTCGAGGGAGAGGTGTTCGACGAGGAGGTGCTTGCCGCCGCCGGGCTCGAGGTTGTTGACGAACCGAGCACCGGTGGCGACGGTTCTCAGGAGGAGCGGCTTCTCCAGGCCATGGGCGCCAATTTCCAGATGCTCCAGGCCCTCCAGCGCGCCCGCCTGGACAAGGCCAAGTCCAGGATGGCAACGGTGGACAAGGCGGAGGCGGACCTCAAGGTGCGCGTCACCGAGACACAGACTTTGTTCCGCCAGGCTTGTGAGGAGCTGAAGGTCACCCAGGGTGAGCTAGCCAAGCTCGACGTGGAGCTCGCCATGAAGTGGGCCAACATCGAGAAGGCCCAGGAGACGGCGGAGAGCTTGGCCGCCGCAGCCGAGGCCACTCGGACCCAGCACCAGGCCGCGCTGAACTCCCAGGAGGAGGACCTTGCCGCGCATGAGGAGAAGCTTGCCGCAACGCTCTGCGGCAAGGATGAGGAGGTGGAAAAGCTTGTCATGCAGCAGACCCAGGAGCTGGAGCAGAGGCACAGAGAGGTGCTCGATGCCCAGGCTCTGGTTCACGCCGTAGGGTGAAGGAGCTGGAGGTGGAGCGGGACGAGCTGAAGGACCATGCCCTGAAGCTGTCCAAGGAGAAGGACACGCTCAATGCTTGACGGAGGCGCAGGGCGTGGCCGTCAGCAGGGCCGGGGAGCTCTCCGATGCCAACAACTCCATTAAACACCTCAAGCTGAGGTTGGAGGGTCTCGAGGGGATGTTGTCGGAGAGCAAGGCTCGGGAGCACAGATCTGGAGAACGAGAAATAGTTGCGGAAGAACGAGACCGCAACCACAAAGACTTTGTGGAGGGTCAGAATCACTGGATCGGCCGCCTTGAAGACGTCGCGGGCAGGATCACCATGCAACTGGCCACCATGGGGATGCAAACTGTGAGGAACGCTCCGGATCGCAGCACGACTCCCAACGCCAGTCTGACCCTATTTTTTGAGGGTGTTCTTGGAGCCCTAGAGCATTTGCGCTCCACCAGGGCGACTTTCCTGGCCAATGAGGCCCGGAGGCTTTGCCGGGGTGCCATGACCAAGGTTCTCACCAAGGTGGCATATTGGAATCCCAACCTCGACTTCGATGCTACATTGGAGAGCTTGCCGGAGGGTGTGGACCTCGCGCCGCTCAAGGAGCGTATCGAGCCCATCATCAGTGGCATCGATGGAATCCAGAGGGTAGAGGGCCAGCGCCGGGACTAGGCACCCCGCTTCTTATCGTCGTTGCAGGTTCAGGACCAAGACAATTTCTATCTTTAGTTAGAACCACAACAACAATTGATGTAATATAACTCTGCAGTACTTTTGAATAAGTGCATGTTATTTTCTTGTTCAATTTCTTTCTCTTTATGCCCACCCTACATTAATCGGTTAGGCTTGCCGGCATGTAACCCAGGGCGCGGCGCCTCGAGGACAGATCCTCGATAGCCTGCCGGGTGCGCTTGCTGCCAGGCGAACCACCTTACCGCCCTCAACGCGGCCACTCGAACTGTCGAGCTTGACTCGAGTCAAAATTGACAGCGTTGCCAGTTGTTGAAGGCTACCCTACCACTCTCGAGTCAAAATTTCTATCTTTAGTTAGAACCACAACAACAATTAACAGAACAAAGGCGTTGCCAATCGCGGGAGGGCCCCTTTGCCTGCAGGTTTTCCATACAAAGAACGAGATATCCCAGGCCAGTGATGCGTGCGGTGCCATGTAGGCAGGCAGGCTGCTGAGGTGGCACGGTGGCAGGGTCTTCACGAAGATATGCATGCCACCACGCAGGTGCTTGCTGAGTTGGTCTGGAAGCCGCGTGTTGCCACGCAGGTGCCTACCCAGCTAGTTGGGCTGGCAGAGCATGCGAATGGCGGCGGAGCCTTGGGTAGTGTGGGTCTGGCAGTGGCCCTGCTGGCGCCCTCAGCAAGGGCCTTGCTGGGGTCCGGCAAGGGTCTTGTCGTGGTGTCGCAGTTATCCCCGGCAAGACGCTTGCCGGGGGTCTTACGGATCTCCTCGGCTAGGATCCCGCAAGGGTCGCCGTCTTCTGGTCCTCATCTGATCTTGTGTCTTTATGATCTTGACGAAGATCTGCATGCCACCACGGGGGTGTCTCCTGAGCCTTGGTTCCAACGTAGTCGTGGGCGGCGTTTGGAAGTCTTGGGATCAAGGGTGGCTCGCTCTGTTGGTACTGGGCAAGTTTCCCCGGCAAGGGCCTTGCAGGGAGAGTCCACCTCGCCCTCTTGCTCTTTGGTGTTTCTGCTCTTGGCGTTGCCTTGACTGTCTTGTGCTCCGGCTTCTCCCGGCCTCCCTCCTCTGCCCTGCTAAGTGTGGCCGTGGGCGCGGCTCTGACTGTCCGTGCACAAGTAAAGGGGTACAAAGGAGTGCCCCTACTTTAGTACACCGAGAAACTGCTAAATCTGACCCAGAAACTAAATCATGAAGAAGCACTCAATAGGAGTGATGGATTGAGCTAAAACTTGGCAAAGCCCGATGATTTGAACATACAGTGATGCTGTAAAAATTTCATACCAAATGGACTTGCCAAATTGGTACTTCCTTCACAACTATCATTTCTGTCCAAAAACTTGAGAAACATCCTCAGGGAAAATGACTAATTGAAATGAGCCAAAATCTTGTGGAGATAGATAATATAGATAGGAGAAAGCCTGGGAATATTTTCAGCTATAATGGAGTAAGATAAAATATACTTGCTTCACAAATTGAAAATTTGGACAGAAACCAGGAATTGCTCCTGTGCTCACATAGTTCAATGAAATGAACTGAATTTAGGTGTAGGCTAATTATTTGTGATAATTGAGACGATGGAAAAGTTTCATCCCATTTGGAAACTCTATGAAGGTACTTCCTTCACAAAGTTACAATCTGGTCAGAAACTTTGAAAAATTGCACAGGGAGCTAGGAGGAAAGTATTGAGCTCATCTTTGGTATCCATGGGTTACTTATCAATGTTAATCACCCTGCCAAATTACAGCTCCATTGGAATTAGGAATAAAGCACTTCCTTTGCAAAAGTTCAAAGAAGGCAGAAACTTGCATTGGATCATGTGCCAAATTTTTGAACTGAGGAACATGAGATTAGGATGGAACTAGTGAATATATAGCAAGGACAAGCTCCACAATTTATGTGGCAATTTTCTCTGCTATAAAAATAGTAGTTCCTTTGGAAAATAGCAGGATTGAAATATTGGCATAAAATAAGAAAAGGCAATTTTCCTTATTTAATTATGGCCAATATATTTGCCAGAGCTTGGATTAGGCATAAATATCAACTCCACCAATTCTCAAGAATTTAGGAGATCGCTAGCTATGCCTTTGGATTTTATTCCTCAAAAAGGCAAGAAAAGGAATAAATAATAATTCAAAAATATTGCATGGGACTAGGCAATATTTTTGCATATCCAAGGTTCAGAAAGATAGGATGATCTCTGGGAACAATTGGGAGGAACAACAGATCAAGGAAAATGATGGCTCCTTTGTAATCACAAAGGCCACATTCAAATTTCAAAAAATCGGAATTAGGGTTTGAGAGGGTTTGACGATGATGCAAATGAGGTCTTGCCTACTGACAAAGACATGAGCAAGGTTTTGGAAAGGTTGAAAATTACAAGAATAGTCAGAGTCATCCAGCAAACTCAGGAGAATTTTTTTGAAAATGAGCGCAGGAAGGAATAACAGCACAAAAATTGATAACCCAATTTTGGGGCTGTTACACTTATGCTATCTTGAGAGAAGCCACTAGTGAAACCTATGGCCCCCGGGTCTATTCTCCATCATATAAGTTTCCAATCTATTTTGCTTTTCAATCTTTACTTTCAATATTTATCATAAAAAATAACAAAAATATTGATCTTATTATTTCTATCAGATCTCACTTTTGCAAGTGGTCGTGAAGGGATTGACAACCCCTTTATCGCGTTGGTTGCAAGGTACTTATTTGTTTGTGTAGGTACGAGGCGACTTGCGTGTAGTCTCCTACTAGATTGATACCTTGGTTCTAAAAAACTGAGGGAATTACTTACGCTACTTTGTTGCATCACCCTTTCCACTTCAAGGGAAAAACCAACGTAGTGCTCAAGAGGTAGCAAGAAGGATTTCTGGCGTTGTTGTCGGGGAGATCTATGCCAAGTCAAGTCAAGTCAAGACATACCAAGTACCCGTCAAAAACTCTTATCCCTCGCATTACATTATTTGCCATGTGCCTCTCGTTTTCCTCTCCCCCACTTCACCTTTGCCGTTCTATTCGCCCTCTCTTTTCGTTCGCCTCTTTTTCGCTTTCTCTTTGTGTGCCTGTGTGTTGGATTGTTTGTCACGATGGCTCAAGACAATACTAAATTGTGTGACTTTTCCAATACCAACAGCAGTGATTTTCTTAACACTCTGATTTCTCGTATTACCGATGCTGAATCTTGTGAAATTAATGTTGCTTTGCTGAATCTTGTCATGAAAGATCAATTCGCTGGCCTTCCTAGTGAAGATGCTGCTACCCATTTAAACAATTTTGTTGACTTGTGTGATATGCAAAAGAAGAAAGACGTGGATAATGGTATTGTTAAATATTTTTCGTTTTCGCTTAGAGATCGTGCTAAACTTGATTTTCGTCTTTGCCCAAAAATATATTGATTCTTGGAATAAGTGGAAAGATGCTTTTATCTCTAAATATTTTCCTCCCGCTAAGATCATCTCTCTTAGAAACAATATTATGAATTTTAAGCAACTTGATCATGAACATGTTGCACAAGCTTGGGAGAGGATGAAATTAATGATACATAATTGCCCTACACACGATTTGAATTTATGGATGATTATACAAACTTTTTACGCCGGATTAAATTTTGCTTCTAGAAATATTTTAGATTCGGCCACGGGAGGCACTTTCATGGAAATCACTTTAGGAGAAGCTACCAAACTCTTAGATAATATTATGGTTAATTATTCTCAATGGCACACCAAAAGATCTACTAGTAAAAAGGTCATGCGATTGAAGAGATTAATGTTTTGAGTGGAAAGATGGATGAACTTATGAAATTGTTTGCTAATAAGAGTGTTTCTTCTGATCCTAATGATATGCCTTTGTCCACTTTGATTGAGAATAATAATGAATCTATGGATGTGAATTTTGTTGGTAGCAACAATTTTGGTAACTCCTCTAATAATCCTAGGCCGTTTCCTAGTAATTCCTCTAATAATTATCATAATTCCTACAAAACTCTTACAGAAATTTTAATAAGATGCCCTCTGATTTTGAGACTAGTGTTAAAGAATTTATGATTTCTTAAAAGAATTTCAATGCTTTGCTTGAAGAAAAATTGCCTAAGATTGATGAGTTGGCTAGGAACGTGGATAGAATTTCTCTTGATGTTGATTCTTTGAAACTTAGATCTATTCCACCTAAGCATGATATCAATGATTCTCTCAAAGCTATGAGAATTTCCATTGATGAGTGTAAAGAAAGAACCGCTAGGATGCGTGCTAAAAAAGATTGCTTTGTGAAAGCGTGTTCTTCTATTTTTCATGATAATAAGGATGAAGATCTAAAAGTGATTGATGTGTCTCCTATTTAATCTTTGTTTTGCAGTATGAATATTGATAATGATGGGACTGGAGATGAGTCAACTTTAGTTAGAAGGCGTCCCAATAATTCGGAGTTTTTAGATCTTGATGCAAAAATTGGTAAAAGTGGGATTGAAGAGGTCAATACTTTAAATTGCAATGAACCCACTATTTTGGATTTCAAGGAATTTAGTTATGATAATTGTTCTTTAATAGATTGTATTTCCTTGTTGCAATCCGTGCTAAATTCTCCTCATGCTTATAGTCAAAATAAAGCTTTTACTAAACATATCGTTGATGCTTTAATGCAATCTTATGAGGAAAAGCTTGAATTAGAAGTTTCTATCCCTAGAAAACTTTATGATGAGTGGGAACCTACTATTAAAATTAAAATTAAAGATCATGAATGCTATGCTTTGTGTGATTTGGGTGCTAGTGTTTCCACGATTCCAAAGACTTTTTGTGATGTGTTAGATTTCCGTGAATTTGATGATTGTTCTTTAAACTTGCACCTTGCAGATTCCACCATTAAGAAACCTATGAGAATAATTAATGATGTTCTTATTGTTGCAAATAGGAATTACGTGCCCGTAGATTTCATTGTTCTTGACATAGATTGCAATCCTACATGTCCTATTATTCTTCGTAGACCTTTCCTTAGAACGATTGGTGCAATTATTGATAGAAAGAAGGGAATATTAGATTCCAATTTCCATAAAGTAAAGGCATGGAACACTTTCCTAGAAAGAAAATTAAATTAACTTATGAATCTATTATGAGAGCCACTTACGGATTGCATATCAAAGATGATGATACATAGATCTATTGTTGCCTTTATGCCTAGCTAGGGGCGTTAAACGATAGCGCTTGTTGGTAGGCAACCCAATTTTATTTTTGTTTCTTGCTTTTTGGTTCTGTCCAGCAATAAATATTTGATCTAGCCTCTGGTTAGATGTGGTTTTATGTTTTAATTAGTGTCTGTGCCAAGTAAAACCTATAGGATCTTTTTGGATGATAGTTATTTGATTTTGCTGAAAAAGTCAGAAACTTTCTGCTCAAGAAAACAATTGTTAAAAATCACCAGAACGTGATGAAGTACTGATTCCAATTGCAGTAGATCATTAAACAAATTATCTAGGCCGTCCTATTTGTTTAGATTTTTCTGAGTTACAAAAGTTTGCATTAGATACAGATTACTACAGACTGTTCTGTTTTTGACAGATTCTGTTTTTCGTGTGTTGTTTGCTTATTTTGATGAATCTATGGCTAGTATCGGAGGTTATGAACCATAGAGAAGTTGGAATACAGTAGGTTTAACACCAATATAAATAAATAATGAGTTCATTGCAGTACCTTTAAGTGGTGGTTTGTTTTATTTCGCTAACGGAGCTCATGAGATTTTCTGTTGAGTTTTGTGTTGTGAAGTTTTCAAGTTTTTGGGTAAATATTTGATGGATTATGGAATAAGGAGTGGCAAGAGACTAAGCTTGGGGATGCCCAAGGCACCCCAATGTAAAATTCAAGGACAACCAAAAGCCTAAGCTTGGGGATGCCCCGGAAGGCATCCCCTCTTTCGTCTTCGTCCATCGGTAACTTTACTTGATGCTATATTTTTATTCACCACATGATATGTGTTTTGCTTGGAGCGTCTTGTATTATTTTATTATTTGCTTTTTAGTTTACCACAATCATACTTGCTGTACACACCTTTTGGGAGAGACACACATGAATCGGAATTTATTAGAATACTCTATGTGCTTCACTTATATCTTTTGAGCTAGATAATTTTGCTCTAGTGCTTCGCTTATATCTTTTTAGAGCACGGTGGTGGTTTTATTTTATCGAAATTTTTGATCTCTCATGCTTCACTTATATTATTTTGGGAGTCCTTTAGAACATCATGGTAATTTGCTTTGGCTATAAATTAGTCCTAATATGCTAGGCATCCAATTTGGATATAATAAAAACTTTCATAAAGAGTGCATTGAATACTATGAGAAGTTTGATACTTGACGATGGATTTGAGATATGGAGATGGTAATATTAGAGCCATGCTAGTTGAGTAGTTGTGAATTTGAGAAATACTTCTGTTGAAGTTTGCAAGTCCCGTAGCATGCACGTATGGTAACCGTTGTGTAACAAATTTGAAGCATGAGGTGTTCTTTGATTGTCATCCTTATGAGTGGTGGTCGGGGACGAGCGATGGTCTTTTCCTACCAATCTATCCCCCTAGGAGCATGCGCGTAATGCTTGGTTTTTGATGACTTGTAGATTTTTG
This sequence comes from Aegilops bicornis, assembly GCA_021605145.1. NCBI lineage: Eukaryota > Viridiplantae > Streptophyta > Magnoliopsida > Poales > Poaceae > Aegilops > Aegilops bicornis. The sequence goes on along the minus strand of CM038671.1, from coordinate 305,455,061 downwards.
CAATAAGTATGTGAGTTCTTTATGACTAATGTTGAGTCCATGGATTATACGCACTCTCACCTTTCCATCATTGCTAGCCTCTTCGGTACCGTGCATTGCCCTTTCTCACCTTGAGAGTTGGTGCAGAGTTCGCCGGTGCATCGAAACCCCATGATATGATACGCTCTATCACACATAAACCTCCTTATATGTTCCTCAATACAGCCACCATACCTACCTATTATGGCATTTCCATAGCCATTCCGAGATATATTGCCACTATTTCATTTATTATGACACGTTTCATCATTGTCATATTGCCTTGCATGATCATGTAGTTGACATCGTATTTGTGGCAAAGCCACTATGCATAATTTATCATACATGTCACTCTTGTTTCATTGCCCATCCCGGTACACTGCCAGAGGCATTCATAGAGAGTCATATTTTGTTCTAGTATCGAGTTGTAATCATTGAATTGTAAATAAATAGAAGTGTGATGATCATCATAAATAGAGCATTGTCCCAAAAAAAGAGAAAGGCCAAAAAAAGAAAGGCCCAAAAAAATAAAGAAAAATAAAAAGGGACAATGCTACTATCCTTTTTTCCACACTTGTGCTTCAAAGTAGCACTATGATCTTTATGATAGAGAGTCTCTTGTTTTATCACTTTCATATACTAGTGGGAATTTTTCATTATAGAACTTGGCTTGTATATTCCAACAATGGGCTTCCTCAAATGCCCTAGGTCTTCGTGAGCAAGCAAGTTGGATGCACACCCACTTAGTTTCTTTTGTTGAGCTTTCATACATTTATAGCTCTAGTGCATCCGTTGCTTGGCAACCCCTACTCCTTGCATTGACATCAATTGATGGGCATCTCCCTAGCCCGTTGATTAGTTGCGTCAATGTGAGACTTTCTCATTTTTTTGTCTTGTCCACATAACCCCCATCATTATATTCTATTCCACCCATAGTGCTATATCCATGGCTCACTCTCATATATTGCATGAAGGTTGAAAAAATTTGAGATTACTAAAGTATGAAACAATTGCTTGGCTTGTCATCGGGGTTGTGCATCATGAGAGCATTCTTGTGTGACGAAAATGGAGCATGACCAAACTATATGATTTTGTAGGGATGAAATTTCTTTGGCCATGTTATTTTGAGAAGACATAATTGCTTTGTTAGTATGCTTGAAGTATTATTATTTTTATGTCAATATTAAACTTTTATCTTGAATCTTTCAGATCTGAACATTCATGCCACAATAAAGAAATTTAAATTGAAAATTATGCTAGGTAGCATTCCACATCAAAAAATTTGTTTTTATCATTTACCTACTCGAGGACGAGCAGGAATTAAGCTTGGGGATGCTTGATACGTCTCCAACGCATCTATAATTTTTTATTGTTCCATGCTATTATATTATCTGTTTTGGATGTTTAATGGGCTTTATTATACACTTTTATATTATTTTTGGGACTAACCTATTAACCGAAGGCCCGGTGCAAATTGCTATTTTTTTGCCTATTTCAGTGTTTCGCAGAAAAGGAATATCAAACGGAATCCAAACGGAATGAAACCTTCGGGAGAGTTATTTTTGGAACAAACGTGATCCAGGGGACTTGGAGTGGACGTCAAGAAAGAAGCAAGAAGGCCACGAGGCAGGGAGGCGCGCCTGCCCCCCTTGGGCGCGCCCCCCACCCTCGCCTCGCAGCTCCACCGACCTACTTCTTCCTCCTATGTATATCCATATACCCCAGAAACATCCAGGAGCACCACGAAAACCTATTTCCACCGCTGCAACCTTCTGTACCCGTGAGATCCCATCTTGGGGCCTTTTCCGGCGCTGCGCCGGAGGGGGAATTGATCACGGAGGGCTTTTACATCGACACCATGGCCTCTCCGATGGTGTGTGAGTAGTTTACCACAGACCTTCGGGTCCATAGTTATTAGCTAGATGGCTTCTTATCTCTCTTTGGATCTCAATACAAAGTTCTCCTCGATCTTCTTGGATATCTATTCGATGTAACTCTTTTTGCGGTGTGTTTGTCGAGATCTTGGGTTTATGATCAAGATTATCTATGAACAATATTTGAATCTCCTCTGAATTATTTTATGTATGACTTTTTATCTTTACAAGTCTCTTCGAATTACCAGTTTGGTTTGGCCTACTATATTGATCTTTCTTGCAATGGGAGAAGTGCTTAGCTTTAGGTTCAATCTTGCGTTGCTCGATCCCAGTGACAGAAAGGGAAACGACACGTATTGTATTATTGCCATCGAGGATAAAAATATGGGGTTTATATCATATTTCTTGAGTTTATCCCTCTACATCATGTCATCTTTCCTAATGCGTTACTCTGTTCTTATGAACTTAATACTCTAGATGCATGCTGGATAGCGGTCGATGTGTGGAGTAATAGTAGTAGATGCATAATCGTTTCGGTCTACTTGTCGCGGACGTGATGCCTATATACATGATCATGCCTAGATATTCTCATAACTATGCACTTTTCTATCAATTGCTCGATAGTAATTTGTTCACCCATCGTAATACTCATGCTATCTTGAGAGAAGCCACTAGTGAAACCTATGGCCCCCGGGTATATTCTCCATCATATAACTTTCCAATCTATTTTACTTTGCAATCTTTAATTTCAATCTTTATCATAAAAAATAACAAAAATATTTATCTTATTATCTCTATCAGATCTTACTTTTGCAAGTGGTCGTGAAGGGATTGACAACCCCTTTATCACGTTGGTTGCAAGCTTCTTATTTTTTGTGTAGGTACAAGGCGACTTCTGTGTAGTCTCCTACTGGATTGATACCTTGGTTCTCAAAAACTGAGGGAAATACTTACGCTACTTTGTTGCATCACCCTTTCCTCTTCATGGGAAAAACCAACGTTGTGCTCAAGAGGTAGCACGCTTGCACGAACCCGAGAAATATACACAGGGCATCATCATCATCATCAATTTCTTCATCGACGACTTCATCGTCCATGGCGCCCAAGAAGCCTGGTGCCGCAGCCCACCCGTCCACCTCGAAGGCCCTATCGCACGCAGCCGCCGACGCTGTGGGGGCTACAGGGACGAACGGGGATGTGGATGTCGTGGGGGATGTGGTCGACGCAGGCGGCGATGTCACCACCTCCCCTGCGGCCGAAATGGCGGCTAGAGACACCAGAGAAGGACAACATCAACAACATCCCAGCGGCAACGCTCTACGAGGTGCGAGTGGAGAGACCATTCCATCTGCACCTCTCCACCCGGCCAAAGGGCACAGCCACAGTGGCGACACTCACTCTGGGGCGAATCGCAATCCTCCGGCCGCTCCCGCTGCGCGCGCGAGCGCAGGGCATGCACCACCCCTAGAGCGAGCTGACCCAGCCAATGCGCCAAATGGAGCCGCTGGTCCACAAGCGCCTCCACCTCATCACCACCCATCTTGGCAACTGGCGCACGACGACGGGAGCTTGGCGCAGTCACTACCGGCACCATCGGGAGCCGGGCGATGCTACGATCTACGTCGTCATCCATGACAAGCATCACTTTGGAGGTCATGGCGCGGGCCCAGCTGTTGTTGAGATTTCCGCCAGCACCCGATCAGATGGACGAGTGGAGAGCCACCATTCAAAGCCTGATTGATTTCCTTGAGGCGGGAGCATCCTAGAAAGCTGGCCCGCCACGGCCTCCCCAGGCGACGACAACGGCCCACGCTGTTGGCCGTGCGGAAGGTGCCACCCCCACGATGCAGTCTCCTCCACGGCAGCCTGAGCGGGAGCCACGCGACCAAGTACCCGACGACATCTCGATGGCTTCGTCCGACCCTCGAGCGCGTCGAGGGAAACTGCAAGTCCTGGAGGACAGGCAAAGGGAAGGCGTGCGTGTCACCGTCGAGCGACGCCGCGACACACACTGCCAGTCCGATAGGCATGATGGCCCCAACGTCGACGAGCCCGCGCTCGGTGATGGTGGGTAGCTACCTCTGGAGGTTGGGTGCCCCGCCTTCACCCATGAGTTGCGGCAAGTCTGTTGGACATCCAATCGCATGTTCGAGCCGGAGATACCAGCAAAGTATGATGGGAGAGTAAACCCGGCAGAGTTCTTGAGCATCTACACCATCGTTGTTCAAGCTGTCGAGGGAAGAGACGAGAAGGTGTTCGCCAACTACTTCCCTTTGTCACTCAAGCCAAATGTGAGGTCTTGGCGAATGCACCTTCCGGAGAACTCCATTTCGACCTGGGCTGACCTGTGCCATGAGTTTGTTGCTGCCTTCATGGGCGGCCATCAAGAACTAGGGCGGCCCAGAGACTTGCAGCTCCTCCCACGGAAGGAAGGAGAGACTCTGCAGAAGTACATGCAGAGGTTCAGCCGAGTGCACAAGAACATTCCAGACATCCACCCGGTAGTTGTGATAGATGCATTCCAGAACAACATGCGCAACTATAGGATACATTCCAAGATGAACGTTCAGTTGCCCAAGACTATGAAGGAGCTATACACTCTGGTGGATAAGTGTGCTCGGGTAGAGGAGGGGAGGCGGATCCCCGGTGAAGAGGATGGCGTCCACATCGATTTAGAAGATGATGACGAGGCCACCAATCAGAAGAAGAAGAACCAGAAGCGCAGCAAAAGGCGCAAGGATAAGGCAGTGATGACATTTGAGGGTCGAGCGCACCTAGTACCGGCAAGAAGGCCAAGACTGAGGTTCTTGGCCAGGAAATTGCCATGTGCACTGATTGTCGGGAAGCCACAGCTACCGAGAAGGCTGGGAAAGGTGATGGCCCTTGTTAGAAGACCCATCGGACCAAGGGCCACGATCCCCAGGAGTGTCATCAGGTTGAGCAGCTCGTCAAGAAGCAGAGGGCTGAATATGAGAATCGCGATATGGAAAAAGGTCAAAGTGGCACTGGCGGGAAGGGCCAAGGCGGCGGAGGAAGCCGCCCCGACAAGGCTCCTCAGAATCAAGGAAAACCCGCCAGAGGCTGTGAGAAGGAGGATTGCAATGATGAGAGTGATGGAGGAGATGAAGAGGAAACCAGCAAGCATGAGTTCCAAAAAGCAGCTGACGCCCTGTGCATTGACGGGGGTGCATCTTTGTACTCCTCTTACCGCCAACTTAAATAGTGGGCATGTGAAGTCAATGTCGTGTAGCCAGCGCGAGATTCTCGGAAGCCCCTCAAGTGGTCCCCCACACTCATCATCTTTGATGAGGAGGATCACCCTAACCGCACCACCGCGGTAGGGTGCTTGCCGTTGTTGGTCTCGCCAACAATCCGCGACCTCAAGGTCACAAAGATGTTGGTTGACGACATGGCCGGGTTGAATTTGATTTCTCCAAAGGTCATCGGCAAGCTTCAGATAGCAGAGGAAGAGCTCAAGGTTACTAGCACGTTTCAAGGGATCAACCTCGGCAGGAGTCGTCCTAAGGGGAAGATCATGCTACCGGTGACGTTCGGGGTAGAGTTGAATTACCGGACTGAGAAGATTGTGTTTGATGTGGTCGACCTCCCCCTATCGTACAATGGAATCCTTGGTCACCTAGCTCTGGCCAAATTCATGGTGGCATCCCAATATGCCTACAACACCTTGAAGATGCCAGGGGCGATAGGCATCATTTCCATTCCATCGGACGAGAAGGATGCAATCATTTGTGTGGACAAGATGTACCAGGAAGTAGCCGCGGCAGAGGCCGTTGAGACCACTATTCCCGCCAAGGAAAGTAAAGGAAAGAAGAAAGCTAACAAGGATGCCAGCAAGGAATCCGGGAAGCATACCTCTTTAGAGTACACTACACCTATTGATGACTTGCCAGAGAGTTCGAATAGCAATAGATCCAAATCTGCGGCACCTGCTGTGAAAAAGGTGCCGGCAGGGCTGGCTGGCGCTGATGGTACCTTCACTATCAGTGCCACCCTCGATGAAAAATAGGAAAGCACACTCATTGCCTGCCTGCGGGTGAATATCGATGTGTTTGCTGGCAACCATCTGATATCCCCGGTGTTCCCAGCGAGGTAATCGAGCACCACCTTGTTGTCTGCTCACATGCCCGATCCGTCAAGAAGAAGGTCCGGAAGCAAGCCATGGTGCGGCAGCAGTTCATTGCCGAGGAGATCAAGAAAATTGAGGCAGCTGGTTTGGTCAGAGGAGTACTGCATCCAACGTGGTTAGTAAATCCCGTGGTGGTACCCAAGGCTAATGGGAGTGGAGGATTTGCATAGATTTTACGGATCTGAACAAGGCATACCCGAAGGACGCATTTCCCTTGCCGCGCATCGACCAGATTATGGATTCAACCTCCGGGTGTGACTTGCTTTGTTTCATGGACGCCCACTCTGGATACCACAAGATCTTCATGTTTAAGGAAGACGAAGAGAAGACCGCGTTCATAACCCCATGTGGCACGTACTTCTTTGTACGGATGCCCTTCGGGTTGAAGAGCGCCAGATCCACTTTTTCAAGGGCAGTCCAGATTGGTTTTGAGTCACAGTTGTGTTGAAGCTTACATGGATGATATTGTTGTCAAGACCAAGGACAGATCAACCGTCATTCGGGATTTGGAAGAAACCTTTGCAAATCTGCGTAGGATCAACTTGAACCTAAACCCAGAGAAGTGTGTGTTTGGCATTCCTTTCGGCAAGCTACTTGGCTTCTCTGTGTCCCATTGGGGGATAGAGGCCAACCCCTACAAGATCAAGGCTATCGAGCAGATTCAAGCACCCCAGACAGTTAAGAACATGAGGCGTTTGACTGGATGCATTGCCGCGCTTAGCAGATTTATTTCCAAGTCTGCCGCTCGCGCCTTGCCGCTCTTCAAAATCTTAAAAAGGCAGGACCCGTAGAGTGGAGCCCGGGGGCAAACGCTGCACTGCAAGATTTGAAGGCTTGCCTTTCCTCTGTGCCCACTTTACAGTACAAAAAAAAGACACATCCGTGACATTTTGGGCCGAACAATTTTTTTTGTCATACTTATGACACTTCTATGACGATAATTGTGACAAAACCCGGTATCATCATAGATGTGGTGGGCTCCTACTTCTATAACAAAAAATCATGACATAAAATGGGTTTTTCGTCTTGGGCGGGCCGGAGACGCAACTGCATGACATTCTTTGGGCCGTCTATGACAGAAAAAACCGTGGTAGAAGCGAGGGCGCGGAAAATATCGGGGAGTTCCCGGTTACGGTGGGTGGTCGGGGGCCGAGCGATGCACGTTTCTCTCATACACGTACGCGCGTGGGTGCGAGGCGTTGGGCTCTAACTGAACCCGAGCAAGGCGTTGGGCTCTAACTGAACCCGAGCTATTGCACTGCAGGCTACGACTTACTGAACCCAAGCGATAGATCGATCCCTTGCTGTTAACTGAACCCGATCGAGCGATTCCTTCTCTACTGCTTCTAACTGAAGCCAATCGGTGCTGCCTCTGGATGAACAGTGAGCGTTGCTGGGGGGTTTGGATGAAAAGTTCCCGGTGGGGGTGGATGAACAGGACCCCGTGGTAGTAGAGGCCGTTGCCGCTGGATGAACAGTACCACGATCGATCGAGCCGGTGGATGAACAGGACCCCGTGGTGGGCAGGATGAACAGGACCCCGTGGAGGGCTGGTTGAACAGTAGCCGGTGGAGGGCTGGTTGAACAGTAGCCGGTGGAGGGCTGGATGAACAGTAGCCTGTGGAGGGGTGGTTGAACAGGACCCCGTGGAGAGGGCTGGTTGAACAGTAGCCGGTGGAGGAGCGCGCGGTGGAGGCTGGATGAACAGGAGCCCGTGGATGAACAATCACAGGTGGAGGCTGGAGGAGGTCGACGATGGATGAACAGGAGCCCGTGGAGGCTGGAGGAGGTCGACGGTGGAGATGAACAGTATCCCATGGAGTCCCATTTTGCGGTACGCCACACCCCTCCTGATGAACAGGACCCCCATTTCGACCATAGCTTTCCAACACAAGTTCGTTTCCTCCGTTTTGCGGTACGCCACACCCCTCCCCATCAACAGGACCCCATTTCGACTGTAGGAGGTCCATTTCCTCCGTTTTGCGGTACGCCAGACCCCTCCCGATGAATAGGATCTTGTTTCCACCCTGAATGGTCGAACACAAGGCCATTTCCTCCGTTCTACGGTACGCCAGGCCTCGTTTCCATCGGCTATTCCGTCCAAGCCGATTGGCTCCCAATGAACAACACCCATTCAGTTGTCTCCCGATGAACACGACGCATTCCGTTGCCTCCCCATGAACACGACGACGACGCAGTTTCTCCATTCTAACCCAGCCATGTACACGAGCCCTGGTCGTACGTATGCGCGAGTAGGCGTTCGAGACCCCGCTCGTATGTACGTACGTGGCCGTATTTACTTTCTTTCACCCTGGCCGCTGTACGTACGTGTACATGCTACGTGTGCGCCTCTACTACCACACGTGCGTGCCTCTACTACCACACGTGCGTGCCTCTACATCGACCAGTATGTATGTACACGTTCGCGACAAGAATGACATCGCTACGTATGCTTCGACCAGGTGGGTCCCGACTGTCAGGCACATCCTTGCGTGCGAAGATGTAGCTGGTGGATCCCAGCAGTCAGGGGGGAAACATTTTTTTTTTGCAAAATACAATGGCCCGTCCGATGGGTCCCTGCTGTCAGGTAGAGGAATCATTATTTTGTGTGTAATAAGGAGGCACTTCCTTGCTGCGGCCGTGGACCCAGCTGCCAGCCTCTCCATGTACAATACTCTTCTGATGGAAGTCGTTCCTTGAACACGTTGATCACACCAAGACAAGAGCACCAGGGCGGTGGATGACGGCGAGGCCTAGGAAGGGTAGGACGCGTAGCCGGGGAAGACGCGGAAGTGGAAGCCCACACGGAGAGGAGTACGAGGGTTCACTGGTTCGGTTGTGGTGTGTGGATGCCGTCGCCGCAGGGCCTGGCCAGCGGTGGGAGTAGTAGGGGCGATGAGGACTCTGTGGCAACACAGCCGGCCACGGGAGGTAGGAGCAGGTGGCACGACCGGTGCTGCTCTGGGCGGCTGGAGCAAGAATACCAGAGGTTGAAGAAGCACTACGGCCGTTGGATGGACATTGTACAGTCACTAGAGCTAGAATCGTTCATATTGACTAAGTTGACAAAGCCCTCTGTCCCCATCAACTTAGTAGGCCCACAAGTCAGCCTCCCACTATGCTGGGTCCCAGCTAGCAGGGGGAGTATTCATTTTTTTGTGCGCAATAAGGAGGCACTTCCTTGTGTGCGAAGATATAGCTGGTGGGTCCGAGCTGTCGGCGGGGGGAATGTATTTTTCGTGAAATATAGAGGCCCTTCCGTTGGGTCCCAGATGTCAGGTGGAGGAATCATTATTTTGCGCGTAATAAGGAGGCATATCCTTGTGTGCGGCCGTGGACCCAGCTGTCAGCCTCTCCACGTGCAATCCACTTCCGATGGATGTCGTTCGTTGACCATTTTGACCACGCCGCGCTGAGAGCACCAGGGCGGTGGACGATAGCGAGGCCTACAAAGGGAACGACACGGAGCCTGGGAAGACATGGCAGTGGCTGCCCACACGGTGGAGAGTACGAGGGTTGACTGGTTCGGCTGCCATCACCGGAGAATAACAGCAGGTGTGGGTGAGTAGAGGGATGGCTAGGCCAGCGATGGGAGTACGGTCGGGCGGTGAGGCCTGTGCGGCAGCACAGCCGGCCGCGAGAGGAGGGAGCAGGCAATCCCGTCGGCGCTTGTTTGAGCGGCTGGAGCAAGAAGATTTAAGATTGGAGAGGCACGAGGGCCGTTGGATGGACATCCAGCAGTCACTGCTTGTGCGTCAACCTTTTTTTAGGAAAGCCTCAAATCTATGGGAAACAACATATAGCCCATCTGGCATTATTTCTAATAATTTACAGCCTATTTGCTAATTCTTATGGTTTTTTTTGGAGCCCATATTCTTTTTGTTAGCATTACAACCCATATTGTGGCCACAGTTAAAAAATTATACGAAATTTTGCATATTTTAGTGTGGTCCTAACCGTTTTTAATCCCGAAATTTCGAGTCACATTCCAACTGATTTTAAAATAAATGTATATCAATATAAAATCCAACAAATTGTCCATGCATAAAAATCAATGCAATTTAAAATCTCAAAATGAAAAAAATTGAAACTAATTGCCGGTTTGATGTGTTTTAAAAATGTACAACCCATTTCTTATTACTGATAGGCCATTTCCTCGGCCAGCCGAATGAAGCTCTCCTTGTCTTGAAAGTTTGCAGCCCAACAGGCCTGACAAAGCGACTTACTTGACAAATCACAAAAAAACTGGGCTAGCCATTTTTAGAAAGAACAAAAAAACTACTGGGTTGGTCTGTGATAAACATAAAAGAAAAGGCTGTCTAGACAGGCTAGAGTGCCCCATGTACCCGATTGACAACCTGCTTCCGTCTCAAAAAAATTAGATAAATGCCACTCCAATTATGGCGATTCATAAAAATGCCACTACAATTTTCAAACTTTGAAAAATGTCACCGCAATTTTTGCAAACTTTCAAAAATGCCACCGCAATTTGCAAACTTTGAAAAACACCACTCCAGACTTCGAAAAATGCCACTGGAAATGGCATGAAATGGCATTTTTCATAGTTTGGAAAGTGCAGTGGCATTTCTCAGAATCACCAGATTTGGAGTGGCATTTACCAAATTAACCCAAAACAAAAATTACTGGGCGAGCTGCTGGGTCCCAGGTGTCAGCCGCTCGTTGTGCAATTCTCTCATTTATTGACTACGTTGACAATGGCATGGGGCCCAGATGTCAGAAATCCATTAGCAGGAGCCATTTTTTATTGGCTTCAAATAAGGACGCACTTGCTTGCGTACTGCCATGACCTTGGTGGGTCCCCGCTGCCATACTCTCCACGTACAATCATCTCTTGATTGTGTACATGTCAACCTAATAGGCCCAAAAGTCAGTCTCTAAACCCGTGGCGGACAAATACAACCCATTTAAAAAAATAACAGCCCATTCCATACGTTCAAACGGAAAGTCCAACATTAAGAGCAAAGTAACAGGTCTGATCCACATATAGAGTACTGAACTTCCACAATTACAACCATCATAGCCAAGTTAACTCTCTACTCACATTAATACTCTAGTAGAGTACAAGTACTAACTTACTCTTAGCTAACTAGACGATGCCGGCCGCCATCTGCGGTACACGCTAAACGCCGGCACCAGCGTCCTCCGCATCGCCTTGGACTTGCCAGAGGTGTGATAGGGCGCGTTGCTCGCGCGTGTTGGCCCTTTCCATGCCGGTGTGGTCCACCGAAGCTTCGACTTCTAAGAGGGAAACCCACTTGACGAACTTGTAGTAAAATTCGGCATCGTGAACGCGTGCGTGCCCGACAGCCTCCAGGGCTATTTGCCGGGCGCCGGCCTCCACATAGTTGGCCCAGTTGCGGGCGCTCTGCTCGCGACTAAGAGCGTCGGTGCGCTGCTGCTCCATATCCCGCTCGCGGCGCAAATCGGCAATACGCTGCTCCTCCGCCAGGCGGCCGCGCTCCAACAACTCCTCATACCCCGCATTGCCATCTAAAGACCGATAGAATGCCTCCTCCCTCCGTCTGCCTTCTGGAGAAAAACCGAACACTAGTTCCGGCAGTGACCGCCTCCGGTGTCGCCTATCATGGACGGGCGGGGGCATGGAGGACATGGCGAGAGCGAGGATAAGTGGCGAGCGACATCGGGCCGGTTGGGGCTCATGAGGATTGGGCAAGTTGGGTGATGGTGCCACCGGAGAAGCCCAGGAAACAGTAATTATAGGTAGAAGGTAGGCGAACTAGCGTGTCACGGGAAACGCGACGGTCATCGCGGTCATCGGAATTCAATGCATAAGCAGGCATGGCTTGGCGCGCCAGCTTGCCATGGAAAACTAGAAAAACTTAAATTATGACTGTGTCGTCCCATCCCGTCAGTGGTGCATCCCGTCCGTGCTGGGTCGCACGCCGGCAGGACGGTCATACGAGTGCACTCGAATCATCCGGATGAGGTACTCCCTCTTGTCAAAAATGATTCCACGGATTTAAATAGCCCGCAACAATTAAAGCGCATATTTTTTCGCGTCAGTTAGCTGCCTTTATTACGACCGGCTGCATGCAGCCACTCAGAATCACTCGCAGCCAGTACGTGGAGCAGCATGCAACGAGTCGCAGCCGAGGGCACGCATGCAGCAGTTTAAATCACTGGAATTAATTAGGCTTAAACTTCTGCATGTAGTTAGTTATTGCCATGCCTTGGTCTTGCTGCTTTGGCTCACAGGACTGATAAACCCGGACGGAGGGAGTACCTTGGTAGGTGAGATTTTTGAATTAAGCCCTGCAAACCGGAAAGGAGGTACTAGTACATGCGTGATCCGCTATTTATTCGTGTAGGATCTAATAGGTCGTTTCTTGAATTGAGCCCTGCAAACCGAAAAGGAGGTAGTACGTGCGTGATCTGCTATTTATTCGTGTAGGATCGAGTAGGTCTTGTACGTGTATGATCGCATTAGCTGATGAACGTTAGCTGGGAGATAGGACATTTGCGAACGTTTTTGTTGGCAGTTTCTTCAGATTCGCATGACTTTTTCTTCAGAGCAGCTTGTCAGTTTCTTCAGAGGTAGGCATTTTTATTCAAAAAACTGCCACTTTGGATCTTGCATCGCAATTAAAACTGCCAGGAGCGCATTAGTAGCGTAGCTAGTGATCAATCAGTAACTTGTAAACACTGGACGAACAGAAATAAGGAACTATTAGTAACTTGTAAACACTGAGAACAAAGAAATAAGGATCATGTTGTGCACAGTAGTAAGAGCTGATCCGTTCGAAATGTTCACATGAGACTCACAGGCCTGGCATTGTAATATGTTCACATTACTAGCCCAAATTCAGAACCAACTAATACGATTCCCATACATAAGATCAACATGTTAATGCATCTCAATGGTTCACAGATCATATACAAATATGTAGCTCCAAAAGCAAAGATCTAGAAAAAACATCTGTTCTTCCTACTAACATGGATGCTTCTCTTGGCCAACATTCAAGACAGATCGAAAAGACAAATTTGTTTGTGAAGTCTACAATTCCTCTTGCAAATGTAAGTGGTTTCACCAACAGCTGGAACCATGAGAATGAACCACACATGATGGAGGAACATCCACTGCAATATGATTTGGTCTCCTGTCGATCACATGGCGAGACTATTTTCGGAATACAAACTTTAACTTAGGCAAAATGATGCCCATTGTATAATCATACCAAAGCAATGAAGCACCTAGTGTTGGCCAATAAATAGTACAATACTACTTTTCTGCAGTCCATGAAGTGACTATTCAATCTTTCTGTGTCTATTTTCAAATGGCACTGCATGCAGTGACTATATTATTCTCTTGTGCAGTTCAACCAAAATTGCGGTCACTTTGTTTGTTTGCCAAATAGCAACGGGCAGACATCTCTATCTGCACAAATATCAAGCAGCTGGTAAACATATACCCCACCTTGTATTTACGGTTTAAACACATCTCTTCCGCTTAACATCTGTCATGTTTTGCACTGGACAATTTGATACAGTCATGTTTTGCCCTGGACAATTTCATACAGAACTAATTTGCTGGTTCAGAGCAGAATATAGCGCCTATTCTTCATCAGACCAAGGATATCCATGTTCGCAGTGATGGAAGAGGTGAAATCGATACAACCGAAATTGAGCATCCAATCATTGAATGTCGTCCTGTACCTCCAATGTAGGTCCACCCTGCCAATAAATTGACATGCAAAGCACTAGTATTACTATCTAATGACAGTACAAAAAGAGTAGCAAGAGATTAGAAACCATGTACCTTCGTAATGAACAGCTCATAGTGCCACCAATTGGATATAAAGGTTGGGAAGAAAACATGCTCCTAATGTTGAACCATTTGGACTTTTCGTGCGGTTCCACTTAAATTGAGCATCCCTGTTTGCCTAGATATTGAAAGTGTGATTACTATAAAAGTGGCACTAGTTAAAGCATAGACCCACAAATATAAGCATTCCAATTTCTAAATGGGAAAAGGTAGCAAGATTGTTTCCAACCACCTGTTTGAAGGAATAAATAAGGCAACAGCGGCTGATGTCAGGAAGGCTTTTATTGTTCTTTCTGAAAGAATGATCGATTCCTGACCTTTCCTCTTCTTATAAGCATATTTTGTGCAGTTCAACTAAAATAAAACGCCATCACCACCTTGACAATTCAGTGACACTGTACAAAAGCAAATGAATTAACATTACATCATGATGTCAGGTATGTAGTCGACAGGCATTAGAGACAAACATACAGACCTCCTCCGATAACATAATGAACATTCATTTTAACAAAGGTGTGACTAGCTTTACCAGGATAATTTGAGTGAACTCTACACCCTCTGTTCCTTAATATAAGAAGTTTTTGCAGTTCAATTTAAATTACCCAACTTCTAGTATTTAGAAAAACAGGTAGTAATTTTCTTGAGAACATATCTGGGAAAGCTTGCCACACTTTATTTATGTCCATACGCTAATGCAACACCATTCGAATAGTACAAATATACACTAATCCAGTGTCTAGTGCAACAGTAGAGTAGTTATTTTATTACAGGGTATAGTACAATGGTTTTACTAAACATATTTCAATAAACTCTAGCACTAGAAGATTTCTATAAGAATTAACAACACAAAATGTAAAGGTAACAAGTTTCGGCATTGGTATACTAGTTGTGCATGAGCATTAACCCAAATACAAAAGTCTGAAGGTAACTAGCATTATTAACTAATGACAGTATAAAAAAATTGCAAACCATGTACCTTCAAGGTAAATATCATTTCGAACTCGAGGGGACCTAAAAATTGCTATCCGAATCTTGATAATCGGTCAAACATAAAAACTTGATCAAATGAATCAAGAGAACAGCCGAAGGAGGAGGTGCCCACTCTTGACCTTTCCTCTTGACACTGTACAAAAAAATTGTCTTATCTCATGAAAGTGAGGTATGTAATCTATAAGCATTAACAATGCAAAAATCTGAAGGTAGTAACAAGATTCATCATTGGTATACTAGTTGTGCAACAGCATTAGAATGCCTTAGCTGAAAAATCTATAATACATCCACAATCAACAACTAACCCTGAAATAATCCAGTGACATTAAATGGCATTGCTTAAATTTATCGGTGGCATTAGACCGAAAAGCGCCATTAGTTAAATGTGGCATCACTTTAGCAGTAGCATTGGTTTACTTGACTGCTGGCGTTATACTAACAGCAAAAAAGTAGCGATAAGAGCATGGGAGGCCCATTCAGACAGTGGGCGCACCAGTACGATGTACCTCCATGGACGCATAGAGTGGTGATGGAGGTATGGTTGCCCAGAGCAACAAATATCTAGATAGCATATGTGGATTACGTCCCATTTTTGTTCTCTTTAGCCACCTTTTTCCTATGTGAGAACAACAAACCGATCGACCTGGTCATTCTCTATTGCGTTGTCATGCCTTTCTACCCTTCTTCAACCAAGAGACACGAGACTCGTTCCTTAGCTAGTAATTTTCCCCTTTTCAACCTAGATGCAGGTTCGATGCCAACTCTCTTGGACAGTACAGTCTCCCTTCCTTTCCTTATTCAACCCAGACATGGATTAGTCTGCATGAAGTAGGGTTTCCTTTAAGAGTGCAAATTAAGGTTTTCGTCTGCGTGACCAGCAGAGCAGAGGATAGCAAATTGGGAAGATGGTGGAGTTGAAAAAGATCCACATGCAGCAACGTGGCAGATGGGACAATAGAACAAGGGTATGGTTCGAAAAGAGGTAGCATACCTGAGGGTCGGCGGGAAGTGGCTTCGCTCGTGGTCGTCGTCCTCCGCACACACTACGGCAGCGAGCTTGGGGACGGAGGCCATCCCGCGCGGGCGCTAGGTCTGAGAGGACGGCCTTGTCGTCAATGCGTGACCTCGCTCGCCGACAAGGAGTGCGTCAATGTTGCACGTCCTTTTCTTCCTCGGCGGATCTGTGACCACTGGTGAGGAGGGACAGAGAGGTCGTCTTTTTTAGATCTGGAGAGAGGGTGATAGTGTGAGAAGCAAGTGGGCAGCCCTTAGCAAGAAAGCGCTGAAGCTCCAGCCTATATATCTTTTAAAAACTACTAGTAATAGAGGTGGAGTAGTGGTAGAGTAGTTTATATTTTCTCTGCATACAGTACCA
The DNA here is from genome assembly GCA_021605145.1 of Aegilops bicornis. Lineage (NCBI taxonomy): Eukaryota > Viridiplantae > Streptophyta > Magnoliopsida > Poales > Poaceae > Aegilops > Aegilops bicornis. Next base: position 305,438,853 of record CM038671.1, on the reverse strand, counting down.
GTTAGTCGTGCTTCAAAACTGAACGGCACGCCATTAAAAAAATAAAGTCGAGAAATAATGTGGCACTTCGGCCCAACGCGGCCAGAGCGCATTTTGCACGAGAAATAACACACCATGTTTCATTGACATGTGGTCCTGTTCCAACATGTAAGTGAGACAACGGTGAGTCCTTTTGTACAATTTCCGAACGGACGTCCATGTAGGCCGGGGCGCCTCTTCGTGTACCGTGGCAACCGTCCACTGCCTCTTCGCCTTCCCCTCTTGATTTCGGACTGCTATCGCACGCTCTTCCTCCCTCCTCCATTTGCCTTCACCCTTCCTTCTGCCATTGTTCGATCGTCTTCTCCATGGAGGAACAAGCGAACTTGACCCCATTATTCTTGCCCCGATCTGAAAGATGACGTGGTGGAGGAACTCATTGATCGGTGCGACGTCATCACCTCGGCTAGCATGGCAGGTTCGTTCAAGACCATTCTCGACTCAACTAATAACATCATTACAAGGAACCTAAGGGTCCACGAGCAGTTTGATCTCCCTTATCTTCTTCGCTATAAGCCTGTACGCATGGGCGCGGACGACGGAGGCCTCGCCTTGTGCAAGTTGATGCCGCTTGATAACGATACGTGTGATGTCAAGAAGCCATCGCTTAAGGGTAAGGCCTGGGCTGGCGCAAATGGAGATTGGGTTGTTTCTATTGGGTACAATTGCGAGTGGGAACTTGTGAATGTGTACACTCGTCAGCTGATTTCACTTCCAAAAATATCAGAGTGCCCTGAGGTTGAGCACATAGATGATCTACGTACGTTCAAATATAATCATGGTGGTTGTCGTCTACGGAAGATAGCAATTTGTCGAGTTCCCAACCGCTCTTGGAATTACGAGAACTATGAAGTTGTTGCTATGTTCGACAAGCTTGTTGCCGTGGTTACTGATTCCACGGTTCGTCCATGGATATTGGTCAAAAATCAGTTTCTGTACATGGATGAGTACTGCGATGCGATTGAATATGAGGATCTTGTGTTTGATACCACCACTCGTGGCACTATTTTTGCATGGGATCGTCGTAGTTCCGATACGTTTGTCTTCCACCATAATTATAATTTTTTTCATCCACATGCATGCGGGTTAGCAAGTTTCCCTTTACTAATTAACCTTCTTGTGTTTCCAAGGTCCTGTGAACATTCCACCACCTATACTTGAAAAAAATTATAACCAAGGGGGAGATGACAATGGTGATGATCACGAGCATGAAGACGAGCAGAACTTATATACTCAGTGGTGTCTGGCAACTAATTCCGATGGATCACCTCTTCTTGTCTGTATACAGTGCAGTGAGATTGTTACTACTGAGGGAGCATGTGTTGTCTCCCATGGTCGCCCTCTTCGGACCTATTCCAACACCCGTTGCAGGGTATTCGGGATGGATACTAGTGTGCTAGCGCCATCACCTTCTCCCTGGTTCAGTATTGATAGTCTTGGAGAAAACTCGCTCTTCCTTGGACCAAACTATCCAATGATGGTGAAAGGCGATCCAGCTGCTGTTGACACAATGTTACTACCATTCATGAGAAGGAACTATATCTATACCTCGGACAATGCGATGGTTCCCTACCCTGGTCCTGATATATGCCGCTTCAGCATCGATGATCAGTCCTGCGTTGCTCTCGATATTGACAATAGCTGACCCTTCCCAGAGCAGCTATGGTTCAAAGCAAGTGTTTCCAAAGCCGAGGATTGGTTGAGTTGAAGTTCATGTCATTTCTTGTTATTTGTTGTGTGATGAAAACTTCAGCATTTACTAGAATGTTTTGTTGGAAATAATCTATAATCCAACATGTATCCTCGTTGTCGTTGTGTGTTGATGAATTATTGTATGTAATGAATGATACATTTTCAAATGCATGTCATAGACTCAATTTATGAATGGTTTTCGAGTCACATCTTGGAGTGTGAGTACCGTAGTAGTATGGCCAGCATCCGGTTAGTATATGAAGTTGCTACATCACATAGCCCTTCACCAGCGTGCCGCTTCAAATGGCGGACGAAGTGAGAGGTCGCGTCACCTTGTGTCTAGATCTGAGATGCCACGTGTACCAGATGAATGACTCCAAGTTCGACCACCGTGATGCTAGGTGCGAGCCGAGGAATACTGTTGGAGAGACCCCCCTCATAATTTTCCTACATTGGTCGTTTGAATCATAGGATAGAATGCTATAGGATTTTTTCCCCTATGTAATCATGTTTTAATTGGCAATCTAGCATCCACTCCAACTTTTGTTTCACTTCCTTTGTTCCTACAAAGAGAGTACTTGCTCTAAATGATGTGCCGCTGCAAGAGCCTCCTATATTAATTAACCATGCTCTAAAAAGGTGGACTACCTTTGGCTATAGTAGTACTGTACTAGTGTCGGTGGGAAATGACACCTATGGGATCACAAGAATCACTACTATGGTTACCGGGACGCGGGGTTGTGAGAAGAGCAGGATTAGCAGTCAACAGAAGGATTGTTTACCCAGGTTTGGGCCGCGAGGATTTGTAATACCCTAGTCCTGCTTTGGTGTGTATTTGAGAGAGTTCTTGAGCTCTCAAACTAGCTATGGTGGCTGCGTAGTTCAAAAGAGCCGAATCCCTCTCCAGTATGCCAAGGGCCTCCTTTTATAGTCGAAAGGGGCTGCCACAGTGGCACACAGGAGGTGGAAAGGCCTACAGTGTTGTGAGCTTATCGCTCGTGTTATAGGACAAGATGCATTTAATGCGTAGCTTAGGTGTCCATTAGCTTTATTGGGGACGGGAACGAGGCCCGTCCCTTCCGTTGCCGCCTCGCCTTGCTTCGACATGCGCCCAGGCCAGCGGTGCATGCGTCTCCATGTAGGCAGGCAGGCAGCTGAGGTGGCGTGGTGGTAGGGTCTTCACGAAGATCTGCATGCCACCACGCAGGTGCTTGCTGAGTTGGCGTAGAGGCCACCCGTCGCCATGCAAGTGCCTGCCCAGCTGGTTGAGATAGCAGCTGCTTGGGGACGGCGGTGGAGTCTTGGAAGACGTGGGCCTGGCTGTGGCCCCGCTGACGCCCTCGGCAAGGGTCTTGCCGTGGCGTTGCAGTCATCCCCGGCAAGGCGTTTGTCGGGGGTCTTGTGGGTCTCCTCGGCAAGGATCCCGCCGAGGGTCGCCTTCTTCTGGTTCTCATCTGATCTCATATTTCTATGGTCTTGAAAAATATTTGCATGCTACTGCGGAGGTGCCTCCCAAGACCTAGTTCCAATGTCGTTGGTTGAGTTGGAACCCGAGTGCTCAAGGCTGGCTCGCTCTGTTAGCATCGGGCAAGTTGCCCTGGCAAGGCTCTTGCCGGGGCCGCGGAGGCTGCCCCAGCAAGGGCCTTGCCGGGGGAGTCCACCTCGCCGTCTCGCTCTTTGGTATCTTTTGTATTGGCATTACCTTGGCCATCTTGTGCTTTGGCTTCTCTCAGGCTCCCCTCCTCTGCCCTGCTTAGTGTGGCCATGGCGCGCGGCTCCGACTGCCCATGCACAAGTAAAGGGGTACAAAGGTGTGCCCCTAATTTTGTACACCGACAACTAGCTTAATAGGTGACGTTGCGCTTGGCTCTTCTCCTCTTCCGGAAGTCAAACAATAATGATGGTACTATAGTAGTACTTCTGGCAATCTAACACCAAATGAACTGCTGCACATCCACCGCTTGTAAGCAAAAGTATCTCCTCGTGTTGTGAGCCACCGCGCACGCGGTGGCGAGGGAGAACGCGTAGTAAGCAAGCTTCTCGTCGTTCTGCGAGTTGACGGGACACATCAAAGTTACGTATTTATTAGTACTCTCTTCAAAAAGGGCCGACCATGTCCATGGCTACCATCCCGTGCTCTGTCATTGAGTACGTGCACTATTCACGTGCCATCGAGGAGAAAAAATATTGTGTAGTACTAGGTGCCATCGAAGTGCATGACTCACTTACGCACTGCATATCTCCATTTTCTTGCATGACAGGCCACCTTGATGCTAGATGTCCCGCGTGTCATGGAGGCATATAGTATGATTTTCAAATGGAGGCATATAGATGTCCCGCGTGTCGGCGAAAGGATGAACAAAGCTCATGTCTTAAACGAAAGAGTGGAAGAACATAGATTCCTGACAACTGAGACGGAGCAACAAACCTCGCGGTGGAGCGTCTGCACTCATAATATTTTATATGATTCAACGATATAAAATCAACCAAATCGCTCCATGTTCCTATACCATTCTATTGTATGAGAATAACTTTGAACGTAAGCCATTGATTCACTCTATCCAATGGTCATAGTTGGAAAATCCAAACAAAATCAAGCATTGGATCAACTCTTGTAGCACTTAAATTGTTGTCGCCTGCCCACCTAGCCCACCTATATATCCGCTCACATGTGATGACCACAGGAGCTATCCACTCAGATTGTATGTTAAAGAAATAAAGGTCGATAACTAATGCGGCACCTCGGGCCAACGCGTCCAGATCGCATTTTGCACGAGAAATTACACACCATGTTTCGTTGACATGTGGTCCCGTTCAAACATGGCAGTAAGACGATGGCGAGTCCGTTTGTACAATTTTCGAATGGACGTGTAGGCCGGGGTGCCTCTTCGTGTACCGTGGCAAACTGGTAACCATCCACCGACTCTTCGCCTTTCCCTCTCGATTTGGAACTGATGTCGCACGCTCTTCCTCCCTCCTCCATTTGCCTTCACCCTTCCTTCTGCCATTGTTCGATAGTCTTCTCCATGGAAGGAACAGGCCGGAAACGCCCACGTTATTCTTGCCCCGATCTGAAAGATGACGTGGTGGGGGAAATCATTTGTCGGTGCAACGTCATCACCTCGGCTAGCATGGCAGGTTCGTTCAAGACCATTCCCAACTCAACTAATAACATCATTACAAGGAACCCAAGGGTCGAGGAGCGGTTTTATCTCCCCTGCTGACTGGCGTGGGGACGAGGGAAGCCTCGCCTTGTGCAAGTTGATGCCGCTTGATAATTATACGTATGATCTTAAGATGACATCGCTTGAGGGCAAGGCTTGGGAAGGCGCAAATGGAGATTTAGTTGTTTATATTTGGGTACAACTACGAGTGGGAACTTGTGAATGTGTACACTCGTCACCGGGTTCCACTTCCAAAAATCTCAGACTGCCCAGAGGTTAAGCACACCGGTATTCTACGCACATTCAAATACGATCATGGTGACTGTCTTCTATGGACGATATCAATTTGTCGAGTTCCCAACCGCTCTTGGCATTACAGGAACTATGGAGTTGTTTCTATCTTTGACAAGCTTGTTGCCGTCCTTTGTAGTTCGACTGGATGGATATTGCTCAAAAGTTAGTTTCTATACACGGATGTGTACTGTGATGCAATTCAATACGAGGGTCTTGTGTTTGCTGCCACCACTCATGGCACTATTTTTGCATGGGATCCTCGTAGTGTCGGTACGTTTGTCTTCCATCGTAATTATATTTTTTTTCATCCACATGCATGCGGGTTAGCAAGTTTCCCTTTACTAATTAACCTTCTTCTTGTGTTTCCAAGGTCCTATGAACATTCCACCACCTATACTTGAAAAAAATTATAACCAAGGGGGAGATGACGATGGTGATGATCACGAGCTTGAGGACGAGGAGGGCCCATATACTCAGTGGCGCCTGGCAACTTATTATGATGGATCACCCCTTCTTGTCTGTATACAACCCACTGCTGATGTTACTACTAAGGAAGCAGGTGTTGTCTCCCATGGTCGCACTCTCCTATGGCCGTGGCGCGCGGCTCGGACTGCCCGTGCACAAGTAAATGGGTACAAAGGTGTGCCCCTATTTTTGTACATTGACAGGAGCCCCTGGGCCTTGGCCACACATAAGCGCGACATGTTGTTGGGCCAGGCCCAGAACGGTGCGTGGGCAGGCGGGGCTGATTTTTACCGCAGTAACTCTTTGTTCGCTGCACTTCCCCACGACCCACGCGTTGTGGAGGATCGTGTGTGACGTGGGGGGCATGCGTGGGGCGGTTCTCGCATGCATGCGTCACATCACGGTAAAGAGGCGGCTCGCGCCTTCCCTACAAAAAGATGGAGGCGTGGAGGCGCGGTTCATTTACTGGATGGACTTGGGTCGCAGTCTTCAAGGCGCCCACGCCCCCCCCCCCCCCGATCATGGGGCAGGGAACGGTCGCCTCACCCGTGTTTTTGACCCTACTCGCTCACCACGCGTCCTTCATGCAGGTGGTGGGAGGTGGAGGCAGGAAATCGGGTCGTCGCTGATTGGGGCAGCAGGTCGGTCCTGATTCCCTGCGCCTCCGAAGGCTGGATCGGCTGAGTGGGGCGGCCGAGCCTCGACCCGCCCCTTTATAAGGAGGGGGGCGTCCCACATTCCTTCAGCATCCATCCTCCTCCATCTCCGCTTCTTTCTTCCACCAGCCATGGCGAGAGGAGGTGTTGGGCCTTCGACCGTGGCGGCGAGGGTTGCTGCTCGTCAGCGCGTCCCTCCTTCCCACGAACCCGTGGTGGCGGAGCTAGCCATGAGAGGAAGGGGGAGATGCGTGGCCAAGGTCGCCGCGGCGGTCGGGGGAGAGGGGGACGAGGTGGCGCGGCGGTAGTGCCTCCGCCAGCGGTGCCTCCCGCGATGGAGGGTCACGTCGGGGACTAGCCCCGCGACTTCTTCATCCGGCTGCGCCGGCCACCGCGTCATCGTCTCCGTCTCACCACCCCCTTTGCTGAGGAGATGGAGCTCGATCCGCCCCAGACCCTCAGATTGCACATGAGGGGCTGCGGGACCGGCGGTACGCGGGTCGATGTCGACTTCCCCGCTCCGCATGTTATGTATCTCCGTTGTGGATAGAAGACATTTGCTCGCATCCATAGCCTGACGGTGGGGCTCGTCCTCTACTTCAAGTTAATGGAGGGCGGCCTACTCTCCGTCAAGGTCTTCGGAGATCTTGGAACTACTTTGAAGTGCTGTGTGGAGAGCTCCTCCGACGATGAAGATTCCTCCTCGAGCGGGAGTGATGAGGAGGACAGCGACAGCAGCGATGAGGGAGTCGGGCGGCAGGATGCCGATGCCGACTTTGACTGATCGTGTCGCCCTTCCCTCGGCCTCGCGCCCTACCGAGGGCCTTCCTCGTCAAGCTCTCGATCGGCGCATTCCCCATCGCCTCCTTGGGCGGCTGGTGTAGGAGGGCCGGAGAAGGCGAAGAAGGCGGGCGGCAGCGTCAACTCGGAGTACACGGGCACCAACGCCTTCGTCGCGTATTGTCGGGTCGTTGCCTCATCTTCCAGCCCCTCCCCTGGCACCGGGATGCTCTCTTGGCACCTTCTGTTTCTCGCACCTTGCCTAGGCACTCCTTTTTCCCTCCTGCTGTCTTGTTTCACCTCCTGAGGAGAGTGACAAGAAAGGGATTACGGGCACCTTATCTCTTTTTAGTTTGTAAGCCTGCGGGCACTTGTTAATTTTTAGACTTGTAATCCCCTTGCTCATGTTTTTTATTCCGTACGAACTGTACCTGTATGGGACGTTTTTAATGAAAAAGGGTGTTTGCCGGGTTCTTTGTGTGTGAGTGAGGCCCATGCCAAGGACGAATCCTTGTTTTTCTAAGGTAAACATTGTCGCCCGGCAATAGGCCTTGCCGTCCCCCCGCTTTGGTCAACCATTCTCACGCTCTTGGCGGAGGCAGGGGCGAAGCAGGGTTAGGTCCCTCGTTCATTTCTCTTACCACCGCGACTACGACCAAGTTCCGACCCAGGGGATAGCTCTTGGGTACGGGAAAAGGGGAGCACGGTGGTTTTAAGAATATAAACGAGGTTTAATATGTCCCAGTTCTATACGAAAGTGCATAATAGGGGATAAAAGACTTATCTGAATCCGCAGCCCCCGGCAAACTTGGCTTGTCGTGGTTGGACCCTTGTGTCTTCAGCCCCCGGCGATCCTGGTTTGCCGGGGCCGGAGCGCCGGCCCATCCTCTTTCTCACAAGCGGCTGAGGAGATATGTCCACGTGCCCTCCGAACAAAAGAGGACAGAAAGACGCACACTCGACCTCTAGGCTAGGGGTTAGTCGCCGCTAAGCACTATCAACCCTAACTAAGGAAGGGACTTAACCTGGCATGCATGCTATAACTTAGGGTGCCAACGCTTCATTTATTTATGCTTAGGGTCTGCGCCTGGCTTTGTACAGAGGGTTACAGCCTTGTCGGCAAGACTTGTACAAAAGGTGGGCCCGGCAAGCCGCGCCTTATGTCTAAAACTTGTGAAGATGCTCGATGTTCCAAGAGTTGCTCACTGGGACAGCATCTTCGGTCTCCAGGCGGACTGCGCCGGGCCTAGTGACTCGTATTACCTGATAAGGGCCTTCCCACTTTGGCATCAACTTCTTAGTATTCTTGGCCGACTGAACGCGCCGAAGAACAAGGTCGCCTTCCTCAAAGCTTCAGGCATGAACCTTGCGGCTATGGTAGCGGCGCAAGGCTTGCTGGTAGCGTGCTGCTCTCACAGCCGCTCGAAGACGATCTTCCTCAAGGAGCGTTGCGTCATCTTGCCGCAATTGCTCTTGCTCAAGCTCGTCGTAAGCGAGCACTCGAGGTGACCCGTATGTGAGTTCTGTGGGGAGAACTGCTTCTGCCCTGTATACCAAGGAAAAGGGTGTCTGGCCGGTGGCTCGATTTGGGGTCGTCCTGATCGACCAAAGTACCGCTGGCAACTCATTGATCCAGCGCCTTCCGCTCTTGTGCAACTTATCAAAAGTCTTTGTCCTCAGGCCTCGCAACACTTCAGCATTTGCCCTCTCTGCTTGGTCGTTGCTCCATGGGTGTGCCACGGAGGCAAAACAGACCTTGCTGTCGAGGTCTTGGATGTATTGCATGAAGGTGTGGCTTTTGAACTGCATGCCGTTGTCGGTGATGACTCTGTTTGGCACACGAAAACGGCAGACTAGTCCCTTGAAGAACTTGACGGCTGACTGTGTTGTCACCTTCCTCACTGCTTCCACCTCCGGCCACTTTGTGAACTTGTCGGTTGAAACGTACAAGTATTCAAAGCCCCTGACAAATGGCCAGGAGAGAGGGATTGTTTGAAGGGCTTGAGCTGGTTGATGAAGCTTCTTTGAATGGAACAGACACACTTCACACTTGGTTACTAGTGTTGTTGCATCCTGGAGGGCAGTGGGCCAGAAGAAACCCTGCCGGAACACCTTGCCGGCAAGGGCCCTTGACCCTATGTGGGAGCCACATATGCCTCCGTGTATCTCCGCCAACAGCTCTAGTCCTTCCTCCTGGGGAATACACTTCAATTTCACACTGTTCGATCTCTTTACATGCAGACGTCATCGACGAACCGATACATAACAAACCGACGGCTACTTTCTACGCTTCTTCCTGCTCCTCGTGAAGCTCCCCTGTTGGAGGAATCGGACGGTATCTTTGCGCCCATGCCGGAGCTTGGGGCTCGGCGGCAAGGACCAAAGGCATTTCTTACGCCATGGGAGCGGCCGTCTCTGAGCGAGGGCTTGTGACTGCCAGTCGGTCGTTCCTTGGCGAGATCGAAACCACGGCAACACCCTTCTTTGGCGGCCACAGGGGCTCGGCGGGAAAGTACTTCTCGGGGCCTTATTTCCTCCACTTGTTCTGCTCCGTTGATGGTTCGACGGATGGTTGAGTCAACCGAAGCAAAAAGGTACCTGGTTCCACAGGTAGCTTGAATGCAGCGTGCTTTGACAGATAGTTAGCGATGTCGTTCTCCGCTCGGGGAACATGCTCCACTTGTATACCGTCAAAGCGCTCTTCCAGCTTCCTCACCTCATCTACGTAGGCCTCCATCAACGGCTCTGATAATCCTTGTTGACCTGTCTGACGACAAGCTGTGAATCACCCCGGGCGATGAGCTTTTTTTACTCCGAGGTCTGCCGCGATCCTGAGACCGGCAAGCAATCTCTCGTATTCAGCAGTGTTGTTGGTGGACATCTCCCTGGGAAAGTGCATCTAGATTACATACTTGAGGTGCTCTCCAGTGGGTGCGACGAGCAGCACACCAGCACCGGCGCCTTGCAGCGAGAAAGCTCCGTCAAAGTACATAATCCAGTCGCGAGCTGTTTCCTTGCTGGGGAGAGTGGTCTCCTGGATCTCTTCGTCAGGCGTTGAGGTTCATTCTGCAATGAACTCCGCCAGGACTATGCTCTGGATGGTTGAAGTACTTTCAAACTTCAACCGAAAGCTTGACAATTCCAAGGCCCACTCCAAAATCCTTCCTGTTGTGTCTGGGTTGTGCAGTATCCGTTGCAACGGGAGGCAGGTGACGACGTTGATCTTGTGGGCTTGGATGTAATGGCGCAGCTTCCTCGAGGCCATAAGGAGGCCGAAGAGCAATTTCTGCACATCGGAGTACCTTGACCTAGCCCCCTGCAAGAGGGAGCTGACAAAGTAAACTGGGTGCTGCATCATCTTCTTCTTCTGCACCACCTCATTTGGCCGCGCGGGCCCCGCCCTGACGGCGTTAGTCTCTGCCGAGAGCCTTGCCTTGCTGGCACCAGGCCCTACCGGGGGAATCTCTGACTTGCCGTCCGCCGGTCCTACCGTTGCCACTGTCTCTTCGTCAATCTCCCTATGCGCCACTAGCGCGGCACTGGCCACTTGGTTCATCGCCGCCAGATATAGCAGCAACGGTTCTTGTGGTTTCGGCGCAGCTAGTATCAGCATAGAGAAAAGGCATCTCTTCAGGTCATGCAACGCCGCTTCGGCCTCTAGGGTCCACTCCATTGGGCCCGCCTTCTTCAGGATCTTGAAAAAAGGAAGGGCACGCTCGGCAGACTTGGAGATGAATCGGCTCATGGCGGCAACACAGCCAGTGAGCCAGCGCACATCCTTGATCCGCTTGGGCGCCTCGATCTGCTCGATAGCCTTGATCTTGTCTGGGTTTGCCTCGAGCCCACGCTGCGACATGAAGAACCCAAGAAGTTTGCCGGAAGGAACGCCGAAGACACACTTCTCAGGGTTCAGCTTGATGTTGATCTTGCGCAGGTTGGCAAACGTCTCTTCTAAGTCTTGTACAAGAGTTTCCCTGTCCTTGGTTTTGACCACTATGTCATCCATATAGGCTTCCATATTTCTATGTAGCTGGTATTCAAAACCAATTTGGACTACCCTTGCAAACGTTGAGCCAGCACTCTTCAACCCGAAAGGCATCCGTAAAAAGCAGTATGTACCACATGGGGTGATGAATGATGTCTTCTCTTCGTCTTCTCTTATCATGAAGATCTGGTGGTAGCCCGAGTAGGCGTCGAGGAATGATAACAGATCACACCCGGCCGTGGAGTCAACAATCTGGTCGATGCGTGGCAACGGGAAGGGGTCCTTAGGACAAGCCTTATTGATATCTGTGTAATCAATACACAGTGTCCACTTCCTGTTTGCCTTGCGCACCACTACCGGATTAGCCAACCACGTCGGATGCAGCACTCCCCTCACCAAGCCCGATGCTTCCAACTTCCTGATCTCCTCTGTGATGAACTCCTGCCGTTCCAAAGCTTGCTTCCTGACCTTCTGCTTGACGGGTCGCACATGGGGACAGAGAGCAAGATGGTGCTCAATCACTTCCCTGGGAACGCTCGGGATGTCAGATGCTTGCCATGAAAACACATCGACATTCTCCCGCAGAAAGTGACGAGCGCACTTTCCTATTTGCTATCAAGGATGGAGCTTATGGTGAAAGCCCCTCCCATGCCATCCTCCCTGACGGACACCTTCTTGGTCTCTGGTGGCGTAGCTCTGGATTTCTTGCTCTTGCCAGTGGATCTCTCTGGCACGTCCTCGATGGTAGCACAACACTCCGAAGAGGTGCGCTTGCCGGAGTGGGTGCGAGAGGTCTTGCCGGTCTTCTTCTTCCCTCCCGACGCTTCAGCGGCAGGAGCAAGTGCCTTGGCGGCAGCTGCTACAACTGCTTCCTGGTAGAGTAGTTCAGCACAGAACAGTGCGTCCTTCTTGTTGGAGGGGATGGTGATGATGTTCATTGGCCCAGGAATCTTCAGCGTGTTGTAGGCGTAGTGCGCCGCCGCCATGAACTTGGCCAGTGACAGGCGGCCGAGGATCCCATTGTAGGGCAAGGGGATCTCGGCTATGTCGAAGACAATACTCTCCATCCTGTAGTTCAGCTCGCCTCCAAACGTCACGGGCAACGTGACCTTCCCCTTTGGCTGGCTCCTCCCCGGGTTGTCCCCTTGAAACGTGCATGTTTCCTTGAGGTCTCCATCAGGAATTTGCAGCCTTTTGATCACAACGAGTGAGATCCAGTTCAGACCGGCCCTGCCGTCAACCAGCATATTGTTCACCTTGAGGTTGCATTTCGTTGGTGAAACCAACAACAGCAAACACCCGACCACAGTTGTGCGGTCAGGGTGATCCTCGGTGTCAAAGATGAGGGGCGTGCTGGACCACTTCAGCAGCTTATGAGCATCGAACGAGGGCTCCGGCGCTGTAATCTCACGCGCCCACTGTTTGAGCTGGCGGTGAGAAGTATGCAGCGAGGCGCCACCGTCGATGCACATGGCCTCTGTAGCCTTCTGGAACTCTTGCTCGCCGGACTCATCGTCCTCGTCATGATCATCATCTTCTTGCTTCTTGTCGCGCCCCCGAGCGGGCCTCTCTTGTTGGTTATCCTTGCCGCGGTGGCCTCCTTGGCGGCCACGCTTCTTGCCGGATCCCTCGGCACCATCTTGGCCTTTCTCCTTGTCCCGCCTCTCATACTCAGCTTTTTGCTTCTCAGCAAGCAGCTCGACTTGTTGGCAGTTCTGGAGGTTGTGGCCCTTGGTGCGGTGGATCTTGCAGTACTGCTTGTCGGAGCTTCCTGGCTTGTCGGCAGCCGCCAAGGCCCGGCAGGCGGCGCACCCGGCAATCTCCTTGCCGGGGTCGTCTGCCTTGGCCTTCTTGGCGGCGCCGGTGCTGTCGGATCCCTTAACAGCAAGCACGGTCTTGCCCTTGCGTTTCCTGTTGCAACGTCGGCCCTTCTTCGTCGAGGCGGCAGTGTCTTCATCAGTAGAGTCGGTTTCCGCGCTGGCGTCCTCGCCGGGGTACTTCCTTCTCTCTTCAGCGCGGGCGCATCTATCGGCCAGAGCATAAAGTTCGGCCACATCCTTAACCTTGTTCATCGCCAGATCTTCGCGCATCTTGCGGTTGCGCATGTTCTGATGGAACGCGGTGATCACGGCGGCGGGATGAACATCGGGGATGTTATACTGCACCCGGCTAATCCTCTGGATGTACTTGCACAGGGTTTCCCCTTCCTTCTGGGAATGATATGCAGATCACTAGCCTGGCCATGAGCTTGGTGGCCCCCGGTGAAGGCACCAACGAACTCATGGCACAGATCCGACCAAGAAGAGATGGAATCCGTCGGCAGGTGCATCAACCAAGACATGACGTTGGACTTCAGTGCCAACGGGAAGTAATTGGTAAGCACCTTGTCGTCGCGAGCTCCGGCAGCTTGCATCACGATGGTGTAGATGCTGAGGAACTCTGACGGATGGGTCTTGTCATTGTACTTCTCGCCAACGTCGGGCTTGAACATGCGGTGGGACGGCCACTAGAACTGCCGCAGCTCACGGGTAAAAGCTGGGCAACCCACCTTGTAAGGTAGGCTGCCGGAGCTCCCCGGCGCCGGGTGCTCCATAGCGGGTCCCGCCTGCTTGTCCGACTGGTAGCACATATCGCGCCGGCACTCAATAGTGGTTCGAGCATCTTCGTGGGCTCGTTCTCGAAGAACTTGGCGTTGGTCGCGGTAGGTCCGTGGGTCGGACGATGCTATGGAAATATTATCACAGGCGTCATCGCGACGGACCGACACCCGCGGTGGCTGGCGTGGAGGAGGAGAGTGCACAATGGCCGCGGCACCCCCGGCCCCTCCACCACTGGCGTGCGGTTGTTCGACGGAGTGCCGGCCCGAAGGCCCCGCCGGTCGCGGATCATCTTTATTGGTGACAGCGACGAGGCTCCTGATGGTGGCTCTCCACTCGTCGAGCTTCTCCGCAGCAGGAGGGAAGTCGAGGAGCAGCTACGTGCGCGCCAAAGCTTCTGCTGGCATGGGTGGTGGTGACAGCTGCTTGGACCGTGGCGCGCTTCGACTTCTAACTACGTTAGAAGGAGCTCTACCACAACCCGGCCGACTGCGTGCCATTTTCGCCAGCACTTCGGCGAGCATGCTGGACTCCTTCGTCCCGCCAACGATGCACAGGGCTCTTCCCACGGCGGTGTCCGGGGTCTACAGTGTGGTGGCGCTGCTCGTTGCGTGCACCCTGGGAAGAGCGCGCTGTGGGCGCTGGCGTGGGCGTCTTGGAGGTTGTTGCGCCGCCCGTGGGTGGCACAACGACACTCCTGGAGGGCCCCATGCCACCTGCGGGGGGCCCAGCTCCTTCTTTGGATTTGGCAGCGTGCGGCCCGTCCCCTGGCGCACGAACGATGCCGCTCGCCGAAGCTCGACTGCCGAGGCGATCTTTGGTGCTCGCGGACTGCGGCACGAGTCCCATCCACGACCGGCCCATTGCTACGCCTTGCAGCGCGCAGGCTGTTTGGCTACCGACCAGCCGATCGCTGTGACCGTCTTCTTCTTGGGAGCCATGGCGATGAAGAACTGCTAGGCTAACTAGTAGACCAGATTCTCACAATTGCACCCCCTACCTGGCGCGCCAAAGATGTTGGTGGGAAACGACACCTATGGGATCACAAGAATCCCTACTACGGTTGCCGGGGTGCGGGATTGTGAGAAGAGCAGAATTAGCAGTCAACACAAGGATCGTTTACCCAGGTTCGGGCCGCGAGGATGCGTAATACCCTAGTCCTGCTTTGGTGTGTATTTGAGAGAGTTCTTGAGCTCTCGAACTAGCTATGGTGGTTGTGTAGTTCAAAAGAGCCGAATCCCTCTCCAGTATGCTAAGGGCCTCCTTTTATAGTTGAAAGGGGCTGCCACAGTGGCACACGGGAGGTGAAAAAGGTCTACAGTGCTGCGATCTTATCGCTCGTGTTATAGGACAAGACGCATTTAATGCGTAGCTTAGGTGTCCCTTAGCTTTATTGGGGACGGGAACGAGGCCCGTCCCTTCCGTTGCCACCTCGCCTTGCTTCGACACGCGCCCAGGCCAGCGGTGCATGCGGCGCCATGTAGGCAGGCAGGCAGCTGAGGTGGCGCGGTGGTAGAGTCTTCACGAAGATCTGCATGCCACCACGCAGGTGCTTGCTGAGTTGGCGTAGAGGCCACCCATCGCCACGCAGGTGCCTGCCCAGCTGGTTGAGCTAGCAGCTGCTTGGGGACGGTGGTGGACTCTTGGTCGACGTGGGCCTAGCTGTGGCCCCGCTGACACCCTCGGCAAGGGTCTTGCCGTGGTGCTGCAGTCGTCCCTGGCAAGGCGTTTGCCGGGGGTCTTGTGGATCTCCTCGGCAAGGATTCCGCCGAGGGTCGTTGTCTTCTGGTTCTCATCTGATCTCATATCTCTATGGTCTTGACAAAGATTTGCATGCTACCACGGAGGTGCCTCCCGAGCCCTAGTTCCAATGTGGTTGGTTGTCACAGCCCTAGAGCTTGCTTGTAACTAGTGGCATTGCATCCATGCATCATGTTTAATTTTCATGAAATTTGAAATGGGGATTGCCTAAACCCTAGCATTAAAGGAATTCAAATAGGCTCAACCAAAAATATTTTTCAGTGATTTCAAATGGCTTTAGAACATGTTCATCATTTACGGAAAAATGCTTTAAACCGTAACCAGAGGTGCTGCACATTTTCATGACATATTTGGTCCTTTGGATTAATTCATTAAGTATTTGCATTTGGGCATTTAAATGCTATAAAATATTTTAAATGCTCAAATAATCATAAACTTAAATGTTTGTTGTTGGATATTTTCCAAACAGTAGGCCTGAAGCAAGTTTCATGATTTTTGGGGTAGCATTAGTATTTTTAATAAAGCCACGAAAATTACAGAATAATAGAAAAGCAGAAAATAAAGAGAGAGAGAGAAGGACTACTGGCGCTCACACGAAGCCCATCTGGCCCGCCCAGCCCACCAGGGAAGGGAGGTCTTCTTCCTCCCGCCATCGGATGCACAGTCGTGCCCGACCCGCCAAGGCCACCTCCTCGCTTGCCGCTCCCTCCCCGACGCTCTGGGCGTCTTCCCGAGCGCCACGCACCCCCGACCCCTCTCTCTCCCTCGCCCAGGCCTCTCCTCCTCTGCTCTCTCACTTTCGACGCACCAGCGGCCTCGTCGCCACCGTCGCCGCTCGTCGTGGCCACCGACCTCCCCACGGCCAGCCATCCC
Source organism: Aegilops bicornis (assembly GCA_021605145.1). Lineage (NCBI taxonomy): Eukaryota > Viridiplantae > Streptophyta > Magnoliopsida > Poales > Poaceae > Aegilops > Aegilops bicornis. The sequence goes on along the minus strand of CM038671.1, from coordinate 305,422,547 downwards.
GCCCCACGAGCTCCGCCGCCACCTGAACCTCTCACGAGCCACGCGGCACCAGATGCCGAATAGCGTCTCATGGGTCGTCTTCTACCTCGGGCAACCGAGATCACCGGAGATGCTCCGACGCCCGTCGGCCTCCCCGAGCCCGCTGAGCTACTCATCGACCCCGCCGTGAGCTCCTCTGCCGAACCCCTCTCTCCCCGTGCTCTATTTCCCTCTCTAGCCGTTGATTCCGCCGGAGCCGATTGCTCCTCGCCGCCGGCCATGGCGTGGCAAGTGGCCACAACCCGCGCCTTCGCTTCCGAGCACACCACCGCCCTCACCGCACTCGCAGGAACGCAAAACGCCACCCCACGCGCCTCGCCGTGCTCCCTAGCGTCGTGTTCGACCTCGGCCGAACTCCGGCGGCCGCCTAGGTCGTCGCCGGCGCCGATTCCGGCCACCCCGACCCCGGCTAACTCCACCAAGAGCTTCGGCTCGTCCCCAGCTCCTCCTAGATGCCCTCCGCGGCCCATTTGGTCGCCGGAGTGGCCAAAACCACTCTCGCCGCGTCAGCTCGCCCGGCTGACTAGACGCCGGCAACCGACTTTGACTTTGACCAGGGGTGGGCCCTGGTTGACTCTCCTGAGTCAATGACAGGTGGGGCCCAGCCCTGTTAACTATTTAGGATTAGTTTTAATTAATTTTTAGTTAAGCTAATTATGCTGACACACGGGACCCACCGTCAGGTTTGACCCGGACCATGTCCCGTTGACCACTGACGTCACACTGACGTCAGGCTGACGCAGTAATACCCTTTTCTGGATTTAATTTAATTCAGGAAATTCCAGAATATAGTTCAAACTTCAAATATTCATAACTTTTAATCTGTAACTCCAAATTAGATAATTTATATATGAAAATGATCAGAAAAATATGAAGAATCTGTTTATGGCACTTTCATGCATGATTAAACAAGTTAACATCACTGAATAGGATGAATCATGATTAGGGCAATTTATGAAATAACATTTGGAGTTGGAATTTGTTCTTGTTTGAATTCCACTTCAATTAACTTGGCTAGATTTTGCATTAGGTGAATTCGGTACCTTAACATGACATGTCATTCATGGGATTGTGCATTGCATTGATTGTGTTCCTTCTCAGTTGCCGGTGTTTGCCCCCTCTCGATGAGCGACGTTAGGCGATTGTTCGATGACACCGATGAAGAACTATATTATCTTCGAAGTGCCGTGCAAGCAAAACCCCTTGTTCATTCCAATATAATCCCACCCTCTCGCTCCTGCTCTATTTTACTGCATTAGGACAACAACGACTCATGTGTTACTTGCTGCGGTAGCTGAACCCCTTATCCTCTGCATGACCTGTCATTCCACAGTAATTAGATGAAACCCACTAGCATGAGTAGGAGTTGTTTGAGCCATGTTGTGCCTACTCATTCATGCTTGATGTCGTGCCTGCTACTGCTTAGAGTTGAGTCAGGTCTGATTCATCGGGAATGAGTCGGAGTTGTGTGAACATGTCCTACCGTGTGTGAGCTAAGTGTGTGAACACGATTTGGTAAAGGTAGCGGTGAGAGGCCATGTAGGAGTGCATGGTGGGTCGTCTCATTGCAGCCGTCCTCAGGAACTGAGTTCTGAGTTTGTGATCCATGAAACAGTTACTACCATGCATTGGGCCCGAAATCAATGGACCCTCTCGGCTTCTTAACCACCCTTGTTCTCTGTCCGGGGAGTTGCAAGTAGTTTACGGTGTTTGTAGTATCTTTGGGGCCGCCGCATAGCCTTGGCCGTAAAGGGTGGGTTGTGTTGCGGTAGGCACCACCGTGGCCCGGTGTACCGATTCGCCTGCTTGGTGTCTCGGGAACCCTGCACACATCGTTCGGGCTGTATGGGAAACCTCGGCGGACTCCTGCGGATGGAACCCGAATAGGCGATAAACCTGGACTTGGGACTTGAGTGTTTAGGTAGGCTGTGGCCGACACCCACGTTGGGCTTCCGCTTGAAGGTTGCCGAGTACATGTCGTGTAAACGGCGGTAAGTGGTGAGCGTGTGTGAAGAAGTACACCCTGCAGGGTTAATATGATCTATTCAAATAGCCGTGTCCACGGAGAAGGACTTCTGGGTTGCCTATATCAGTTCATAGACAAGTGAAAGTGGATACCCTAAAATGCGCAGGATAAGCGTGAGTGCTATGGATGGCGTTCTCGTAGGGAGGCGGAGGCGGGTCCATAGTGGTGTATTGATATGGTGAATATGTGGACTCGTATGCGCCACCTCAAAAGAGTTACTTGCGATATGTAGTTTAGGATAGCCACTGAGTCAAAGCTGTCTAGATGCAGTAAAACTCCACCACCCCTTTTTATAAAGATGAATATGTAGTTAGTTACGATGTAAGTCTTGCTTTGAGTACGTTTGTACTCACGTTTGCTTATTTTATGTTTTGCAGAGAGACTTCTGTCTCGCTAGTAGTTCCGCTTGGACTTCGACGTTAGCTTGTTACCTCAGCTACGATCTTGTGCCCTCGGCAGGATCTGGTAGATAGTCAGGCTTCTCAGCCTTATTTCATTTATAGTTATGCGTACTCAGAGATGTTTAGCTTCCGCTTGTGCTTTGACTTGTATGCTCTGAGTGTTGGGTCATGAGACCCATGTTTGTAATATCCCGCTCCTCGGAGCCTAATAAATAATATTTGAGTCATAGAGTTATGTTGTGATGACATGTTGTATCTACACATATTGAGCATATTGTGTGTATGTTTGAAATGCTTGGTATGTGTGGGATCCGACAAACTAGTTGTTTATCCTTGGCAGCCTCTCATATGGGGAAATGTAGTCTCGTGTTTACGGCGATAGTAGTCCGCTACAGCCCGGTTCACCGAGTCCTGCTAGCCCAAAGACTACTGCTTGGACACTTGACTGGCCGGCATGTGTTCCACTTCGTTCCTATATGTCCGTTCCTTGAAATGTCACGCAGCGGTGTTATTCGAGTCCTGCCTAGCCTGCTACAGCCGGGATACGGCGTCTGTTAGCCCAGTGCTACAGCCCGAATTTATACGTTGATGAGCGACATGCTCGATGTGATTCATGTATGCCTGTCCCCATAGGTTAGCGCCGCTTTGGGTTCACGACTAGCCATGTCGGCCCGGGTTCTTTGTCATGTGGATGCTAGCGACACTATCATATACGTGTGCCAAAAGACGCAAACGGTCCCGGCCATGGTAAGGCGACACCCGTGGGAATACCGTGTGTGAGGCCGCAAAGTGATATGAGGTGTTACCGGCTAGGTCGATGTGACTTGGAATCGGGGTCCTGACATTGGTTGAGTTGAAACCCGTGTGCTCAAGGGTGGATCGCTCTGTTAGCATCGGGCAAGTTGCCCCGGCAAGGCTCTTGCCGGGGCCGTGGAGGCTGCCCCGGCACGGGCCTTGCCAGGGGAGTCCACCTCGCCCTCTCGCTCTTTGGTATCTTTGGTCTTGGCGTTGACTTGGCCATCTTGTGCTTCGGCTTCTCTCCGGCTCCCCTCCTCTCCCCTTCTTAGTGTGGCCGTGGCGCGCGGCTCCGACTGCCTGTGCACAAGTAAAGGGGTACAAAGTTGTGCCCCTACTTTTGTACACCGACAACTAGGTTAGTAGGTGACCTTACGCTTGGCTCTTCTCCTCTTCCGGAAGTCTAACAATAATGATGGTACTACAGTAGTATTTCTGGCAATCTAACACCAAATGAACTGTTGCACGTCCACCGCTTGTAAGCAAGAGTTTCTCCTCGTGTTGTGAGCCACCGGCGCCGCAGCGTTAAGCGAGGAGAAAGGCGTAGTAAGCAAGCTTCTCGTCGTTCTGCGAGTTGACGGGACACATCAAAGTTACATATTTATTAGTAATCTCTTCAAAAAGGGTCGACCATGTCCATGGCTACCATCTGATGCTCTGTCATTGAGTACGTCCACTATTCACGTGCCATCGAGGGGGAAAAATATTGTGTAGTACTAGGTGCCATCGAAGTGCACGGCTCTCTTATGCACTGCATGTCTCCATTTTCTTGCATGACACGCCACCTTGATGCTAGATGTCCTGCGTGTCATGGAGGCATATAGTATGATTTTTAAAATGGAGGCATATAGATGTCCCGCGTATCGGCAAAAGGATGAACAAAACTCATGTCTTAAATGAAAGAGTGGAAGAACGTAGATTCCTGACGACCGAGAAGGAGCAACAAACCTCGCGGTCGAGCGTCTGCACTCATAATATTTTATATTATTCAGCGATATGAAATCAACCAAATCTCTCCACGTTCCTATACCATTCTATTGTATGAGAATAACTTTGAACGTAAGCCATTGATTCAATCTATCCAATGGTCATAGTTCGAAAATCCAAACAAAATCAAGCATTGGATCAACTCTTTTAGCACTTAGATTGTTGCCGCCTGCCCACTTAGCCCACCTATATATCCGCTCACGTGTGATGACCGCATGAGCTATGAACTCAGATTGTATGTTAAAAAATAAAGGTCGATAACTAATGCGGCACCTCGGACCAACGCGGCCAGATCGCATTTTGCACGAGAAATTACACACCATGTTTCGTTGACATGTGGTCCCGTTCAAACATGGCAGTGAGACGACGGCGAGTCCTTTTGTACATTTACCGAACGGACGTGTAGGCCGGGGCGCCTCTTCATGTACCGTGGCAAACTGGTAACAGTCCACCGACTCTTCGCCTTTCCCTCTCAATTTGGAACTGCTATCGCACGCTCTTCCTCCCTCCTCCATTTGCCTTCACCCTTCCTTCTGCCAATGTTCAATAGTCTTCTCCATGGAGGGAACAGGCCAGAAACGACCACGTTATTCTTGCCCCGATCTGAAAGATGACGTGGTGGAGGAACTCATTGATCAGTACAACGTCATCACCTCGGCTAGCATGGCAGGTTTGTTCAAGACCATCCTTGACTCAACTAATAATATCATTACAAGGAACCCAAGGGTCCAGGAGCGGTTTGATCTCCCCTATCGTCTTCGCCATGACCTTGCTAACTGGCGCGGGGACGAGGGAAGCCTCACCTTGTGCAAGTTGATGCCGCTTGATAATGATACGTATGATGTTAAGATGCCATCGCTTGAGGGCAAGGCTTGGCAAGGCGCAAATGGTGACTGGGACGTTTATATTGGGTACAACTGCGAGTGGGAACTTGTGAATGTGTACACTCGTCACCGGGTTCCACTTCCAAAAATCTCAGACTGCCTAGAGGTTGAGCACACCGGTATTCTACGCATGTTCAAATATGATCATGGTGACTGTCTTCTACGGATGATAGCAATTTGTCGAGTTCCCAACCGCTCTTGGCATTACAGGAACTAAGGAGTTGTTGCTATCTTCGACAAGCTTGTTGCCATCCTTTGTGGTTCCACTTGATGGATATTGCTCAAAAATCAGTTTCTATACATGGATGTGTACTGTGATGCAATTCAATACGAGGGTCTTGTGTTTGCTGCCACCACTCGTGGCACTATTTTTGCATGGGATCCTCGTAGTCTCAGTACGTTTGTCCTCCACCATAATTGTATTTTTTTCATCGACATGCATGCGGGTTAGCAAGTTTCCCTTTACTAATTAAGCTTCTTCTTGTGTTTCCAAGGTCATGTGAACATTCCACCACCTATACTTGAAAAAATTTATAACCAAGGGGGAGATGACGATGGTGATGATCACGAGCATGAGGACGAGGAGGGCCCATATACTCAGTGGCGCCTGGCAACTTATTCTGATGGATCACCCCTTCTTATCTGTATACAACCCATTGCTGATGTTACTACTAAGGAAGCAGGTGTTGTCTCCCATGGTCGCACTCTCCAGACCTATTCCAACGCTCGTTGCATGGTATTCAGGATGGATACTAGTGTGCTAGCGCCAACACCTTCCCTGGTACAGTATTGATAGTCTTGGAGAAAACTCGATCTTCCTTGGACAAAACTATCCAATGATGGTGAAAGGCGATCCAACTGCTGTTGACACAACGTTACTACCATTTATGAGAAGTAACTGTATCTATACCTCAGACATGGCGGTGGTTCCCTACCCTGGTCCTGATATATGCCGCTTCAGCCTGGATGATCAGTCCTGCGTTGCTCTCGATATTGAAAATAGCTGGCCCTTCCTAGAGAATCACTTGTGGTTCAAGGAAAGTGTTTCCAACGCTGATGTCGGCATTCTAGGAACGGGGGTCCCCAGACTTGCCTGCCTGCGGCCTGCGGCGTGGCTCGAAGGAGGCCCAGCACGGCCCATCTTCATCAACGCAAGCTCAAGACCCTCGCGAGGGGCCAAGCCTCATGAGGCGGATGACGAGGAGCTTCCTCGAGCCACGGCCTCGTCGGGCAGCTCACGAGGAGGCGGAGAGTTCAAGGCAGGGTACCTCGCGAGGTGCCCATGACGCAAGCCATGACGACCAAGGGCGCCCGGTCAGGCGCCCGACCCATGATGTCCTCCTTTCCTCTTTGGTGCAAAGGGAGCAAGCGCAGGCGAGAGCATCAAGCAAAGGCGTCCGTTTCGGTGCAACAAGACCAAGACCAGCCCAACGTCTGGAAGGGAGTCATTGTGGAGCCCAAGCAGACGTCATCACCGGAGCCTTTGGCAGGCGAGGACCAACTTTAGTCAGGATAAGCGTACCCGCTGTTCCCCTTCAAAATGGCCAATTGTTGGCGCCCTTCCCGCTCAATATTTGGGAAGAGGCCCAGGGCCTTTGCCTATAAATAGGACCAGCCACCCACATGATAGAGGCGGCTAGAGATCTAGAGATCTAGAGATCCGGAATCCTCATCGAGAAACCAGTAGCTAGAGCGACTGAGCACCACCTAGCAGTTCATCGCACCCGCCAAGAACAGACCCTCACGAGGCTGTTCTTCCTTGTATTGTTCCTCATCAGCCCAAGAGGCAATCCACCACACCACACCTTTGGAGTAGGGTATTACACCACAATGGTGGCCCGAACCAAAGATAAATCTCGTGTCTCTTGTGCTGTTACATTTTAGTAGTTTAGGTCCTAGCAATTCGGCGAGGTGCGAGACGGTGGAGGGTTGGATCTCCGCGCGCACCCCAGTGTTCGAACCTCAAGGGTCTGCCGGAACCCGAAATCCGACATTTGGCGCGCCAGGTAGGGGTGCGCCGGAATCCGCCTTCTACCACCTCGTGTCCCGTCGCATCGTCATCACCATGTCCGTGACCAAGCGGGCAACCAGATCCTTAGGGCGTGGCCCGCCCGCAGAGCCGCTTCGCCTCGGCGACCCGTGCCCTGTGCAGCTCATGGTCCGGTAGGGGCCAGCGGGCGGCGCGGACGAGCCGATGGCTCTCACACGCGGCAGCGCGGTCGGCAGCAAGGGCCTCCAATCACACCGCGACCACGTCACCGTACACCCGCCGGGGCGAGCAAACTCGAGGCAGCGCTCACGGTGGCCGAGCTGCTGCGGTGCAGGCTGCTAGAGAGCGGCCGCGACGTCTTCTTTGGAAGCGAGTGGCAGAGCTCCTGAGCTTCGCCGCCTCGAGGCTCACCCTTCGCACCCAGCTTCCATCTCGGACCAGGCGGCCCGCTGGGGGCCCCACGCTGCGTCTGCTGGCTCCAACACCGCGAAAGCCGACAAGACGGGCGGCGGGTTACCCCCGCCCCCGGTCCGCGGAGAAGAAGGACTCGATGTAACCAACGGCCCAGGTGGACCGCCGCGCCACCACCCCATGGTGGGCGCATCAAGCAGAGCCGCATGGCACGCTGAGCACTACGGCGTGGCCTTCGGGATGACGGCGCCAGAAGAATCGTGCCCACATGATGGACCAAGGGCACCCGCATGAGGGAGAACAAGGCTCGCTCCTCGGTCAGCTGGGGGATGGGGCGCGAAGCTGAGCTCTTCCAGAGCCTCGGGATTGTCCCACTTTCGCGCCGGGCGACGATTATCGGGTACCGCTACTTCCTCAAGAGCAAGCGTCGCTAATCATGGATCGCAGGAGGTGCAGGTCGCGCGGCGAAAGCAGCTGCCCGCTCCCAGATCTCCTACCCCTTGGGAGGAGGCGCGAGAGCTGCGGGGAGAGGGGCCGAGATCCAACACCACCACCATGGCGTTGAGCAAAGGCGTTCTCGGGAGGTAGGCCCTCTGCTGGGAGGTGCCTCGGGGCCTGCCTGGCGGAGGACCCGTGGTTGTTGCGGGAACCGCATGACGACCGCTCTACCCCATCGGGCGCGTCACTGGTTTCCGGTCGTCGTTGATGGCACTAGAGTGTGGTGCAAGGTGGGGCCCTCGTCTGGCGATATGAAGCAAGGCCGGTACCTGTGAAGAAGGCCCAGTGCCTGTGATGCTCGCCGCCCCGTGACACTCTCACGTAATAATGAGTGGCATTGTACACGCCCCGGAGTCTCAGGGGTGCCGGCCTCAGGCCCTGGGGCTCCCTCCCACGCCAAGTGGCAGCACTTAGCTCCGCGCTGGTGAGAAGACGTCCAAGACTAGACTAGGTGCCGGACGCGGCTTTTCTTCTGCTTTCTTCGCCTTTCCATTTGGTTGTTGCTTTCCCCCGCTGGATTTAAGTTGGATTCGAATTTGAGATTTGCGTGTGTTCGGGGAAGGGGTGCTTAGTCTCATTCGAGCAAATCTCTCGTGTTTCAGTTACCACTCTGCCTCAGCTACCTCCCCTCGCGAGCCCCTCGCGAGCCGGGCCAGGCCTAGCTTGCGCGCAGCCCAGCCTGTCGCCGCCGCGTCCTCTCCGGAGGGTTTTTACTGCAGATCCTACGGATTCGATTAGGAGACACTCGGGTCACCGCAGCCTCCCACAGGCTATCTCAGGGCTCGTACAAAACAAAGGTAAATCAGCCAACCAGCACGTCGCTTAGCCAACCACTTAGCGCAGACGTATGGGCGATGTAGCACCTGCTAATACGATGAACACAAGTTTTACATGAGGGGCTCCCCCTGCCAAAATGCTCTCACAACCATCAGGCCAAAGCCTGAGTTCTATTCATGCAGGGTAATGGAACAGGGACAATACATAATCAGTCGGATAAATCCCCCAATGCGTCCTCAGGAGCACCTCCCGAGCTATTCTTTGGCGTCGGCTGGCCTCGCCGTCATTATGCAATGTGGCCGTCGGCGGCGTCAGAGCCGTTCACCACGCCGCCCTCGCCGGCAGCCACGATCACGCTTTCGTTGTCGAAGCAAAGGCCACGGCGAGCATCCACATTGTCTTCCACCCGGTGCACTAGGTCGCCCGGACAGCACAGGGAACTGGGGTGATAGCTGCGTCAAAGTCGAAGTGGGGTCCATGTTCCGGAGATGACTGAAGACACGAGAAAAGGCGCACCCAAGCAGCGCGCGGCTCCTCTCCTCCACCAACCTGTTGGCCCTGACTGACCGCGCCTCCAGCCGCGCCACCACGTCGGTGAAGAACTGGAGGTTGCCGGCGTAGTTAACCGCGTGCGGCTCGCCAACGGCCACCTCGCAGATGTTACCCAAGGCTGTGTTGGCTCTTTCCCGGAGCGTGGTGAGCATGGGGCCGTGCTCGTGCTCCAGGATTCGCCGCTGACGTATCTCTTCCGCATTCTAGCGAGCGACAGCCTCGGCCTCCTCCACCCGTCGGCGAAGAAGGAGCGCCTCAGCCTGAGAGGTGGTTGACTCCCCCTGCGCCACCTCGAGGGTGGCCCGAAGAGCATCGGCCCGTCGCGTCGCCTCCTCCAGCTTGGCCCTCAAGGCAGCAGTCCTGCCTTCAGCCTCGGTCCAGATCAACCCCAGCCTCTCATCGAACTCGCGCTCGAGGTTCAAGCGCGCCGTCGCTACTCGGCGTCTGACCTCCTCCAGGACGCGGGCTTCCCGTGTAGCGACCTCATCCTCCGCCCGCGTCGCCAAGCGCTCCCTTGTCTCCAGGCGCTCGTACTGTCGCTGCGCGTTGGCGGCTTCAAGCGTCAACGCCTCCTCACGCTTCGAGTTCCGCCCGGGTCGCCGGAGGCCACCTTCATCGGCGAGGGCTGCCTCGCGCAGCTCCACTTGCTCCTCCAGGGAGTGACACCGGGCCAGGAGTTCCCGTGCCCACTCCTCCGCCGCCTCTTGCCGCCTGTTAGCTTCCCGGGCCTCCTCGACGGCCCGAGAACAGGCCTCCCGAGAGGCTGCCAGCGACGCCTTGGCCTCCTCATCGTCAAGATCGCGCTGGTGGCACGCAAGGGCGACAGCGCCCTCTAGCTCACGCCTCTCTGCAGCCAGGCGCAGGCCCTCGGCCTCATGGCGCGTGTCTTCATCAGCGAGCTCTTGACCAAGAAGGCTCACCGCGTCAGCCGCCCTTCGAAGAAATCCTTGGCGAAGGGCACGGCGCTCCCGGGCGTGCTCGTGCACGTCTTCCACACCATCAACCGCCCCAAGCGGGCGCCGGGAGCCACGAATCAGCACTCCCCCTCCGGGCAGGGGGCTGGGGGCTGGCACCCTCGCGACGGCCGGGCACGCCGCGCCAGAAGCCCGGCCTAGAGCCAGCCCACCCCCAGACGTAGAGCGCAAGAAGCGCCTCAGCCAATCGCCGTCCACGACCAGGCGATAAGCCCACGGCAGGCTAGCTATGCCACGAGAAGGCTCGCGAAGAAGGGTCGCGTGAGCGCGAGGCCTCGGCAGCGCCTCGGCGATTCGCCCCTTGATCGCTCTCACCACAAGGGCTCCACTGCTCGGAGCACTCAAGGACGGGGGAGGGGGCGAAGCCGAGGGGGACGGCTCCTCACCCGTCTCCGTGAGCTCGGCAGGAAGGGGCCTGCAGGGCACGGATCAGTACAAGTAGCAGAAGGATCGGGGAGTTGGAGAAGGAGAAGGCTTATTCACAATGGCGGGCACTTCCTACACTTCAAAGAAAGCATAAGGGTAATCATCGCCCAGGGCCTCCCTTCTCTTCCGGAGGCCTCAAGTCCACGCGAAGCGACCCAAGATTTGAGTGCAGGGGTCAGCCTGCGGCGAGGAGAAGCATCAAGGCGACTGCGTCGAGGCGTTCGCTGGCCTTGTGCTGGTCGCCTCACCAAGAGAAGCAGCAGGGGCCTTGGGGGCCTCTTCCGCAGGCGCTGCGGGCAGCTGCCTGCCGCCCTCAACCACGGCGGCATGAGCCTCAGGAACTGCTCCCTCATGAGCGTCGCCCAGCGCTGTCACCCCAGCGGGGGTCCCTTCGGCCTCTGGCGGCTCGTGCCTCCCTGCCCCGCCACTTGAGGAGGAGGAGCCTTGGCCATTTGGAAGGCGATCACCACCACCGATTCTCATGAGGCCCCATAGGCCACGGGAGCCACGCCCCATTCGTCAAAGACAGGCATCTGGTTCACAAAGTCGCCCCTGTTCTGGCAGAGGTATAGCAAGGCCCCTCCACGCCGGATGCCACCGGGGTTGGGGTCACCAGTCAGGACCAGGAGCACCGTCCTCAGCACTTCAGGCGTCAGATCCTCTTTCTGGAGCCTCATACGATCATCGAGCCCATCAAGGCCCACATCCGGTGGGAGTGGCGTTGGAGAGGAGCGATGCGGCATAGCAGGAACTCCTTCACCACCTTGGGCGCCGTCACGCCAAGCTTTCTCAGGAACTCGAAGCGGTGCCAGACGAAGGCAAACCGGGGTCCCGTGAGTGTCACTTGGCCCCAGCCTGAGTTGGGGACAACGGTGAAGATGGCTCCGTCGCCAGGGGCTGGGCACCCCAACGTCCACGTACAGCCACCGCTTGCAAAACCCAGGCGAGGGCGGAGGAAGGCTGAAGTCAATTCCGGAAGCCGCTGTCTCGGGCGCAGCGATGAAGCTCACGCACCCTGAGCACTGACTAGGGTCGACGAGGCGCAGAGAGAAGAAATGGCGCAGCAAGGCAACCGAAGGAATGATGCCCGTCATTGCCTCACAAACGAATGCAAATACCGCGAGAAGGGTGATGGATTCAGAACCCAGATGCATCATATGGATCTGATAATGGGAAAGCACAACATTGAAGAAATCTGAGAAGGGGGGAACCAGTCCTGCCCAAAGGTCATCGGCGAAGTACCGGACCTCGGTGCGAATCCTGTCAAGGGAGAAGCGAGACGCAGGCCAGGCCGTCGTCCTCCCACACTCATTGAAGATGGTGGCCAGGGCCGAGCGGACCTTGCCCAGGCCCTCTCGGTTGACTATGACCGGCCAATCGACAGCGGGGGCCACCGTCGACGGCGAGCGAGGCGGCGGCACGGGTTTCTTCCCTTTTCCCTTCCTCGCTGGCGCCATGACAGCAGGAAGGAGATGGGGAAGGTTCGAGATCAGAGTGGATGCAAGAGCTGGAGTTCGAGAGAAGGAAGGACAGGGAGCGCTCAAGCAGCAGAAGGGGGAACGGATGTGTACAGCAGCGTGTCCGCCTAGCAAGGCACGAAATAAGGAGGCGTGGGGGGACAGTGCCGCCCACGTCCAATCAACCGCCACGCAGCGCCCAAGGCCACAGGCTGTTAGGGCCCGCGACACTTTGCACTTGCCCTTTCGCCTCTCTGCTCGGCCATGTCCGGGCGCGCCGTGGGCCCGGGGGCTACTGTCGGCGTTCTGGGAAAGGGGGTCCCCAGACTTGCCTGCCTACGGCCTGCGGCGTGGCTCGAAGGAGGCCCAGCATGGCCCATCTTCATCAACGCAAGCTCAAGACCCTCGCGAGGGGCCAAGCCTCACGGGGCGGACGATGAGGAGCTTCCTCAGGCACGGCCTCGTCAGGCTGGCTCACGAGGAGGCGGAGAGTTCAAGGCAGGGTACCTCGCGAGGTGCCCATGACGCAAGCCATGACGACCAAGGGCGCCAGTCGGGCGCCAGCCCGCGATGTCCTCCTTTCCTCTTTGGTGCAAAGGGAGCAAGCGCAGGCGAGAGCATCAAGCAAAGGCGTCCGTTTCGGTGCAACAAGACCAAGACCAGCCCAACGGCTGGAAGGGAGTCATTGTGGAGCCCAAGAAGGCGTCATCACCGGAGCATTTGGCAGGCGAGGACCAACTTTAGTCAGGATAAGCGTACCCGCTGTTCCCCTTCAAAATGGCCAATTGTTGGCGCCCTTCCCGCTCAATATTTGGGAAGAGGCCGGGGCCTTTGCCTATAAATAGGACCAGCCACCCACAGGATAGAGGCGGCTAGAGATCTAGAGATCTAGAGATCCGAATCCTCATCAAGAAACCAGTAGCTAGAGCGACTGAGCACCACCTAGCAGTTCATCGCACCCGCCAAGAACAGACCCTCACGAGGCTGTTCTTCCTTGTATTGTTCCTCATCACCAAGAGGCAATCCACCACACCACACACTTTGGAGTAGGGTATTACACCACAATGGTGGCCCGAACCAAGATAAATCTCGTGTCTCTTGTGCTGTTCCGTTTAGTAGTTTAGGTCCCAGCGATTCGGCGAGGTGCGAGACGGTGGAGGGTTGGATCTCCGCGCGCACCCCAGTGTTCAAACCTCAAGGGTCTGCCGTAACCCGAAATCCGACAGCCGAGGATTGGTTGAGTTGAAGTTCATTTCATTGCTTGTTATTTGTTGTGTGATGAAAACTTTAGTATTTATAATTTATCCTCATTGTCGTTGTGGGTTGATGACCTGTTGTATGTAATAAAATGATATGCCTGTGATAAACTTACTAAATTTATGATGGCTTCCGAGTCGCTTCTCTGAGTGGGTATTGCGACGAGGCAAAAAAATATTTTCCGAATACATAATTGTACGTGCATTGCAACAGGTTATCGGACGAGGCCAATCAACAATAGTACACTATTTGTACTAGCTTTACATGTTGCACTATCTCTACGTCTACGTACGTAATACAATAAGTTTTAAACTTGAGACCAGCCACCCACCCTCACAAAGAACACTTTTTAACCTAGCACAGACTACATGACATTTGGCCACATTGTGAGGTGGGCCATATGTTAATGTGTTTGTTGTACGTAACCAACACCTCAAATCCTCGATACTACTACTATTATATACTACTACTTGGAGTACTAGTAGGGTGGCATGGGCCAGAACAAGCATTCACGTCAAGGAGTACGGCACACGCCACCAGCACGACTTCCATCTGACACCAAATATCTTGGAGTTCGTGCTACAGCTATCTCTTCAACCTCGTCGTCTAACTCAGACATCGTGCGGCGGGTGAGGTGAGTGTTTGCCGATAGTAGGTTTCCTCAACTACGGTCCCACTTGTAAGGCCAACTCCAACGCACGACCCCAAACGGACCTACGTTTTGCCCGGATTCCGTCCGTTTGGGTATGGCAATGGGGTCGTGTCCGGGCCATTTCTCGGATGCGATGGACGTGCGCCCAACGCGCGGACGCCTCCCGGCGACGTACATTTTTGTTTGCAAACACATATCTTTTTTTCATCATTTATTTTTGGTACATGGAAATACATCACCAAAATTTGACTAGAAAAGCAAGACCAAAGAAAACAAGAACCACAAGAATACATTTTAGAAGATATCCAACTTCCATAACTGCTCCTGTAAGTTGGATTAGTTCCTTCTCGATGCATTCATAGTTGATCTGTGGAGGCTCGATCTTGCGTGCTTCTTTCTTCTTCGAGTGTAAAGAAGTAGACGTTGCTTCCTCGCATATAGTCTCATGTCTAGCCTATATTCTATCAACAAGTGCACTAGTCTCATCTCTAGCCTCTATGCTAGCTAAAAGTGCTACAACATCTACTAAATTGCGCTCTATCAATATATCGATGTACCCTTCTTCCCAATACCAAAACTTGCATCCATTATACACAATAAAATTTTAAGTTAGCACAACAAGTCTAATCCAAGTGCACAACCGAAGCTAAAGTAGCACATACCACATCGGTTGAGCACTTGATGAACACCCATCTAGGATGTTCCGGCATTGTAGACACGCGGCGCAAGACCTTCTTTGGGCAGTCGTCGCACGTAATGAGTGGCAACGGTGTGCCGACGAGCTTTTAGGCCAGCATTGAGCTCGGCCGACCGCCATTCATGTATCTGCCAGCGGACCACCGACGGTGTAGATCCGAGCGGCTAGAGGATGAGTCAGTACCTGCATGCGACCTTGCAGCCTTGCCGGGGCCTTTCGGCCCGGTGCCCGGCCAGTCCATGGCGCGGCGCGGCCTCCCACAACCGGGTGAGCTCAAACCCGACCGGATCCGCTCCAAATTCGGCCGCCGGGTGCACAAAACACGTAGCCGTGGTTGGGTAGCTCCAGAGCGTCGAGGGGGAAGGGGGCTGAGCGAGCGCGCGTCCGAGCTGCACACGCTAGAGTTGGCGTAGCAGCATGGCGGACCAACCGTGTGGGGTGCCAAGTGGCTTCCCTCGTGTGGGGGACGGAAGCCATCCCGCGCGAGCGCTAGGTCTGACAGGACGGCCTTGTCATCAGTGTGTGACCTTTGTGGCAACCGTCCGCTCCCCACTAGCCTCTTCGTTGACATGTGGTACCGTTCCCACATGTCAGTGAGACGGCGGCTAGTCCTTTTGTAAAATTTCTTAACGGATGTCTATGTAGGCCGGGGCGCCTCTTCATGTACCGTGGCATGGGCCATAACTAGCATTCATGTCTAGCAGTATGACACACGCCACCCACACGAGTCCCATCCGACACCAATATTCTTGGAGTCCATGCTACAACCATCTCTTCTCCCTCCTGTTTTCTCAGCCATCGCGCGCTGGGCGGGGTGGGCGTTTGCCGATAGTCGGTTTGCTCAACTGCGGTCCCACTTGTAAGCGAAAATGCAACACAACACGCATTCCCCCTTGAGCGGCGTGCTGGACCAACCGTGTGGGCAGCGGGGTGCGACGCGAACACGGCAAGCTAGCTTTTCCTTTTGAACTTGTAACTTGTAAAGTTTGGTTCTGCTCCATGGCGCGACCGATAGATAGAAATAACGATTTTCCCTAGAGTAATGAGAAGTTAGGTTCTGGCGCGGTTCATGCATGGAGTACGTACAAAAATTATGAAGTTGATGCAAAAGGTAAGATAATTACTAGTAGTACCATATACTACTACATGGTTTTGACGGAGAGATAAAGATACATACGGATCCATCAACGACATCCTCACGCCCTACTGCGCCAGGTCACCAACCGACATGTGAGGAGCAGCGTCGTTGGTGGTGAGCTAAACGTGCTTCTAAACAATGCCGTCCAAGGTTGCCCTGCGGGTCAAGAAGGCCTGCGACCTATCGTCCTCCTCTGGCACGTAGTAGTCGTTGTGGACGATTTGCGCGTAGACGTGGGTGATTATGTCGACGGTGTCTTGCTGCGCCAGGCGCTGCGTGGCGAGCGCGACCTCGAGGTGGACATTCTCCGGCGCGACGGCGGGCAGTCGTAGGGCCACCAGTGCATCGAAGAGGTTCTCACCATAGAGGCCGTTGAGGGTGGCGGGCATCACAGAGCCTAGGCGCGTGCGCTGGAGGCGTACGTCAAGATCGTCCGCGAGCTTCTTGACGACGGTGAACTTGTCGAGGAAGCCGACGAGGACCTTGTCGAATAAGGAGATGAAGCTGTTGTCCAAGCGGCCTCTCACCCTGGCGGCCTCAAGCACGACCTGGAGACATTCCTCGGTGCCGGGCTGCTGGCCGGCGTCGTGGACCATCTGGCACAGCCGGCTGATGCTCGCGCTCATCGCCTCCATGGGTCTAGCTTCTAGTCACTGATCTTGCTATTGGAGTGATCACTCTTGCCCTTGGTTAGGGTGCGTAGGCGTGTAGGATTTCATAGATTGGACTGGCAGGGAGTCTTTATACGAGAAGTCCAGACTGCATTGAATTCACGTGCATGTTGGCCATCTACTCCTCAGCCCTCTACACTTTTTGCCTTTGGGTCAGATGACAAAGCGGCCAGCCACCTGTTGGGCCCACGTGTCATACAACCAAAGGCAGGTACAGTAAGTCAATGAAGCTGCGTCCCCTCCGTGCCGGTGCAGTATAGTCATCTCACCGGACCTCTAGTTGGGGCCAAACGAGAGAACTTTGATGTTTACTTGTTTATTGGTCCGCTTTGCATTTTGCGCCAAGTTTTGACCTTTGATTTAACTAACAAAATGTTAATGCATGTAACCAAAAATGTTGTGTAATCCCAAAACACTTAGGCACGGTACATTAACTCCCTCCTCATTTCTTATTTCGTGACATATCAACCAATGAGAGATGTGGGTCGTGCATACTTTCAATGACTTGAGGCTGGCCATAGTGGGGGTAAGATAAGTAGTATCATGCACTTGGGACTCGCAAACATGCTGATGTGGCAGGAAATTAAAGAAGAGAGAGATGATTATAGTAACATACGTAGATACCGTAACATAATAAATGTGATGCTACTGTGTGTCATGCATGGCAATAAACGAGACCACCTATGATACTATGCACTTAGAGGTAGTAACATAGACTAGTAACATATGCATGTTACTAGTCTAAGTTACTCCCCACTATGACCAGTCTGAGACTACCAAACATGACATACATTGGTTAGTTCATTGCATGTAATCCTATTAATTAGCAAAAAGACATTAAGTTCTCTCGCTGATAGAAATAAAACAATACACCATGTATTTATTTACAGACGGAGTAGTACATTTTTTGTGACATGCATTACTAGATATTGCTAGTCAAATACTAAATCCCGATGGACGTGGTAGTACTACTAAATCCAGATGGTGGTGCTAGTACTAGTAGTATTACTACCAATGTACTACTAGCACTGTACTACCCGTTGGTCAAATTATCACGTGGTGCTCCTCACAGTGAAGTGACAAGACCTGTCAGATGACACACGAGAATGCGTAGCTGTTCGGCATACCATAGTCAGCCTCACCATCTGCAGTCACTATCATCATGGCTGTAGAGCTAGCCTGCTTACAACTAGCCATGTTTGACATAATTTCCCGTGCGTAGATGCCCGTGCATTGCACGGAACACCAAGATTGGGGGTGGACGGCCCCGGCAGCGGCCATCGCGCCAGATTTTTCCATGGCCTTCAAGATGTGGTTGGGAGGAGATAAGGCTGATTGTGAGAGACAAGGAGTTGTTTGTAAATAGGGAACAAGTGCAGGCATCTTTTTGCAAAACTAGAGAAGTTTGGTTTGTATGCGTCAGATCTAGATCCGATGGCTATTGGTGAAAGATGGCAGGCACAACATCATCACCAACTTAGTGTTGGAAATATGCCCTAGAGGCAATAATAAATTGGTTATTATTATTATATTTCCTTGTTCATGATAATCGTTTATTATCCATGCTATAATTGTATTGATAGAAACTCAAATACATGTGTGGATACATAGACAACACCATGTCCCTAGCAAGCCTCTATTGGCTAGCTCGTTGATCAATAGATGGTTACGGTTTCCTAACCATGGACATTGGATGTCATTGATAACGGGATCACATCATTAGGAGAATGATGTGATGGACAAGACCCAATCCTAAGCCTAGCACAAAGATCGTAGTTCGTATGCTAAAGCTTTTCTAATGTCAAGTATCTTTTCCTTAGACCATGAGATTGTGCAACTCCGGATACCGTAGGAATGCTTTGGGTGTACCAAAGCGTCACAACGTAATCGGGTGACTATAAAGGTGCACTGGTGTATCTCCAAAAGTGTCTGTTGGGTGGGCACTAATCGAGACTGGGTTTTGTCACTCCGTGTAAACGGAGAGGTATCTCTGGGCCCACTCGGTAGGACATCATCATAATGTGCACAATGTGACCAAGGGGTTGATCACGGGATGATGTGTTACGGAACGAGTAAAGAGACTTGCCGGAAACGAGATTGAACAAGGTATCGGGATACCGACGATCGAATCTCGGGCAAGTACAATACCGCTAGACAAAGGGAATTGTATACGGGATCGATTGAGTCCTTGACATCGTGGTTCATCCGATGAGATCATCGTGGAACATGTGGGAGCCAACATGGGTATCCAGATCCCATTGTTGTTTATTGACCGGAGAACGTTGGTCATGTCTGCATGATTCCCGAACCCGTAGGGTCTACACACTTAAGGTTCGATGACGCTAGGGTTATAAAGGAAGTTTGTATGTGGTTGCCGAATGTTGTTCGGAGTCCCGGATGAGATCCCGGACGTCACGAGGAGTTCCGAAATGTTTTGAATTTCTGCTACGTTCTCCAACAGTGGCATCATGAGCTAGGTCTATTGCGTAGATTCTTTGCACGAGTAGAACACAAAGTAGTTGTGGGCGTTGATTTTGTTCAATATGCTTACCGTTACTAGTCCAATCTTGTTTCGACGGTCTTGTGGGATGAAGCGGCCCGGACCGACCTTACACGTACTCTTACGTGAGACAGGTTCCACCGACTGACATGCACTTGGTGCATAAGGTGGCTAGCGGGTGCCGCCTCCCACTTTAGTCGGAACGGATTCGATGAAAAGGGTCCTTATGAAGGGTAAATAGCAATTGGCATATCACGTTGTGGTTTTGCGTAGGTAAGAAACGTTCTTGCTAGAAACCCAAAGCAGCCACGTAAAACATGCAAACAACAATTAGAGGACGTCTAACTTGTTTTTGCGGGGTATGCTATGTGATGTGATATGGCCAAGAAGAATGTGATGAATGATATGTGATGTATGAGATTGATCATGTTCTTGTAATAGGATTCACGACTTGCATGTCGATGAGTATGACAACCGGCAGAGCCATAGGAGTTGTCTTTATTTATTGTATGACCTGCGTGTCATTGAACAACGCCATGTAATTACTTTTACTTTATTGCTAACCGGTAGCCATAGTAGTAGAAGTAATAAGTTGGCGAGACAACTTCATGGAGACACGATGATGAAGATCATGATGATGGAGATCATGGTGTCATGCCGGTGACAATGATGATCATGGAGCCCCGAAGATGGAGATCAAAAGGAGCAATATGATATTGGCCATATCATGTCACTACTATATAATTGCATGTGGTGTTCATTATGTTTATGCATCTTGTTTACTTAGAACGACGGTAGTAAATAAGATGATCCCTTACAACAATTTCAAGAAGTGTTCCCCTAAGCGTGCACCGTTGCCAAAAGTTCGTAAACTTCTAAGCACCACGTGATGATCGGGTGTGATGGATTCTTACGTTCACATACAATGGGTGTAAGACAGATTTACACACGCAGAACACTTAGGGTTAACTTGACGAGCCTAGCATGTACATGTACATGGCCTCGGAACACGAGAGACCGAAAGGTCGAGCATGAGTCGTATAGTAGATACGATCAACATGAAGATGTTCACCGAGTCGACTAGTCCGCCTCACGTGATGATCGGACACGGCTTAGTTGACTCGGATCATGTAATCACTTAGATGACCGGAGGGATGTCTATCTCGAGTGGGAGTTCATAAGATGAACTTAATTATCTTGAACATAGTCAAAAGACCTTTTGCAAATTATGTCGTAAGCTCGCGCTTTAGTTCCACTGCTTGGATATGTTCCTAGAGAAAATATAGTTGAAAGTTGAAAGTAGCGATTATGCGGACAAGAGAAAGCTTATGTCCTTAATGCACCGCCAAGATTATCAACCCCAAACGTCGTTTGTGGATGTTGCGAACATCGGACATACACGTTTTGATAACTACGTGATAGTTCAGTTAAACGGTTTAGAATTGAGGCACCAAAGACGTTTTCGAAATGTCGCGGAACATATGAGATGTTTCGAGGGCTGAAATTGGGATTTCAGGCTCGTGCCCACGTCAAAAGGTATAAGACCTCCGACAATCTTCTTAAGCCTGCAAACTAAGGGAGAAAAGCTCAATCGTTGAGCTTGTGCTCAGATTGTCTGAGTGCAACAATCACTTGAATCGAGTGGGAGTTGATCTTCCAGATGAGAAAGTGATGTTTCTCCAAAGTCATTACCACCAAGCTGCTAGAGCTTCGTGATGAACTATAACATATCGGGGATAGATATAATGATCCCTTGAGGTATTCGCGTTGTTTGACATCACGAAAGTAGAAGTCAAGAAGGAGCATCAATTGTTGATGGTTGGTGAAACCACTAGTTTCAAGAAGGGCAAGGGCAAGAAGGGATACTTCATGAAACGGCAAATCAGCTGCTGCTCTAGTGAAGAAACCCAAGGTTGAACCCAAACCCGAGACTAAGTGCTTCTGTAATAAGGGGAACAGCCACTGGAGCAGCACCACCCTAGATACTTGGTAGATAAGAAGGTTGGCAAGGTCGATAGAAGTATATTGGATATACATTATGTTAATGTGTACTTTACTAGTACTCCTAGTAGCACCAGGGTATTAAGATACCGGTTCGGTTGCTAAGTGTTAGTAACTCGAAATAAAAGGCTACGGAATAAACGGAGACTAGCTAAAGGTGAGCTGACGATATGTGTTGGAAGTGTTTCCAAGGTTGATGTAATCAAGCATCGCACGCTCCCTCTACCATCGAGATTGGTGTTAAACCTAAATAATTGTTATTTGGTGTCTGCGTTGAGCATATACATGATTGGATTATGTCTATCGCAATACGGTTATTCATTTAAGAAGAATAATGGTTACTCTATTTATTTGAATAATACCTTCGATGGTCTTGCACCTAAATAAATGGTTTATTGAATCTCGATCGTAGTAATACACATTTTCATGCCAAAAGTATAAGATAGTAATGATAGTACCACTTACTTGTGGCAATCGCCATGTAAGTCATATTGGTGTAAACGCATGAAGAAGCTCCATGTTGATGGATCTTTGGACTCACTCGTTTTTGAAAAGTTTGAGACATGCGAACCATGTCTATTGGTGTATACGCATGAAGAAACTCCATGCAGATGGATCGTTTGGACTCACTTGATTTTGAATCACTTGAGATATGCAAAACATACCACATGGGCAAGATGATGAAAAGCCTCGGTTTCAAAGAAGATGGAACAAGATAGCAACTTGTTGGAAGCAACACATTTTGATATGTGCAATTCAATCGATGCTTTGAGGCATGCAAAGTGAATATCGTTATGTTCGACTTCACGGATGATTCGAGTAGATGTTGAGTATATTTACTTGATGAAACACAAATCTGAATTATTGAATGGTTCAAGTAATTTCAGAGTGAAGTTTAAGATCTTCGTGACAAGAGGATAGAATGTCTATGATATGATCATAGAGATGAATATCTGAGTTACGAGTTTTGGCACACAATTAAGACATTGTGCAAATTGTTACACAATTAATACCGCCTGGAACACCATAGTGTGATGGTGTGTCCGAACGTCATAGTTGCACCCTATTGGATATGGTGCGTACCATGATGTCTCTTATCGAATTACCACTATCGTTCATGGGTTAGGCATTAGAGACAACCGCACTCACTTTAATAGGGCACCACGTAATTCCGTTGAGATGACATCGTATGAACTATGGTTTAGAGAAACCTAAGCTGTCATCTCTTAAAGGTTTGGGGCTGCGGCGCTTATGTGAAAAAGTTTCAGGTTGATAAGCTCGAACCCAAAGCGGATAAAATGCATCTTCATAGGACACCCAAAACGGTTGGGTATACCTCCTAATTCAGATCCGAAAGCAATAGGGATTGTTTCTTGAATCGGATCCTTTCTCGAGGAAAAGTTTGTCTCGAAAAGTTGAGTGGGAGGATGGTGAAGACTTGATGAGGTTATTGAACCGTCACTTCAACTAGTGTGTAGCAGGCACGTGAAGTTGTTCCGTGGCACCTACACCAATTGAAGTAGAAGCTTATGATAGTAATCATGAAGTTTCGGATCAAGTCACTACCGAACCTCGTGGGGCGACAAGGACGCCAGCATCGCTTCGTGAGTGGTACGGTGATCTCGTCTTGAAGGTCATGTTGCTAGACAACAATGAACCTACGAGCTATGGAGAAGCGATGATGGGCCCAAATTCGACAAATGGTTAGAAGCCATGAAATCCGAGATAGTATCCATATATCAGAACAAAGCATGGACTTTGGTGGACTTGCCCGTTGATCGGCAAGCCATTGCAATAAATGGATCTTTAAGAAGAAGACGGACGTGGACGGTAATGTCACCTTCTATGAAGCTCGACTTGTGGTGAAGAGTTTTTCACAAGCTCAAGGAGTTGACTACGATGAGTTTTTCTCATCCGTAGCGATGCTTAAGTCCGTCGGAATCATGTTAGCATAAGATGCATTTATGAAATCTGGCAGATGGATGTCAAAATGAGTTTCCTTACCAGTTTTCGTAAGGAAAGGTTGTATGTGATACAATCGTAAAGTTTTGTCGATCCTAAGGATGCTAAAAGGTATCTTTGGCTCCAGTGATCCTTTCTAAGGACCGGAGTAAGCATCTCGGAGTTGGAATGTGCGCTTTGATGAGATGATCAAAGATTTTGGGTTTATACAAAGTTTATGAGAAACTTGTATTTCCAAAGAAGTGAGTGGGAGCACTATAGAATTTCGATGAGTATATCGTAAATGATGTAGAATTTTCTGGAAAGCATATAGGGTTATTTGAAAGGTGTTTTTCAATAGAAAACCTGGATCAAGCTACTTGAACATTGAGCATAAAGATCTATGAGGATAGATCAAAATGCTTAATAATACTTTCAAATGAGCACATACCTTGACATGATCTTGAAGGTGTTCAAGATAGATCAACAAAGAAGGAGTTCTTGCCTGAGTTGTAAGGTACGGGTTAAGACTTAAAGCTCGACCACGGCAGAAAAGAGAAAAAGGATTAAGGTCGTCCCTATGTTTCGACATAGGCTCTACAAGATGCTATGTTGTGTACCGCACTGTAAGTGTGCCTTGCCATGAGTCGGTCAAGGGGTACAAGAATGATCCAGAATGGATCATTGGACAATGATCAAAATTGTCCTTGGAGTAAATAAGGACATGTTTCTCGATTATGGAGGTGATAAAGAGTTCGGCGTAAAGGGTTACGTCGATGCAAGCTTTAACACCTATCCGGAAAGTGACTCGAGTAGCAAAACGGATACGTATAGTGGAGCAACCATTTGGAATAGATCCAAGTGGAGCGTGGAATCAGCATTTACAATATGACATAGAGAATTGCGAAGTACACACGGATCTGAAAGGTTCAGACCCGTTGACTAAAACCCGTTGACTAAAACCTCTCTCACAAGCAAAACATGATCAAACCTAAGAACTCATTGAGTCTAAATCACATGATGATGTGAACTAGTTTACAGACACTAGTAAACTCTTTGGGTGTTGGTCACATGGCGATGTGACCTATCGCTGTTAATCACATGACGATGTGAACTAGATTATTGACTCTAGTGCAAGTGGGAGACTGTTGGAAATATGCCCTAGAGGCAATAATAAATTGGTTATTATTATTATATTTCCTTGTTCATGATAATCGTTTATTATCCATGCTATAATTGTATTGATAGAAACTCAAATACATGTGTGGATACATAGACAACACCATGTCCCTAGCAAGCCTCTATTGGCTAGCTCGTTGATCAATAGATGGTTACGGTTTCCTAACCATGGACATTGGATGTCATTGATAACGGGATCACATCATTAGGAGAATGATGTGATGGACAAGACCCAATCCTAAGCCTAGCACAAAGATCGTAGTTCGTATGCTAAAGCTTTTCTAATGTCAAGTATCTTTTCCTTAGACCATGAGATTGTGCAACTCCCGGATACCGTAGGAATGCTTTGGGTGTACCAAACGTCACAACGTAATCGGGTGACTATAAAGGTGCACTACGGTATCTCCAAAAGTGTCTCATTGGGTTGGCACGAATCGAGATCGATTTGTCACTCCGTGTAAACGGAGAGGTATCTCTGGGCCCACTCGGTAGGACATCATCATAATGTGCACAATGTGACCAAGGGGTTGATCACGGGATGATGTGTTACGGAACGAGTAAAGAGACTTGCCGGAAACGAGATTGAACAAGGTATCGGGATACCGACGATCGAATCTCGGGCAAGTACAATACCGCTAGACAAAGGGAATTGTATACGGGATCGATTGAGTCCTTGACATCGTGGTTCATCCGATGAGATCATCGTGGAACATGTGGGAGCCAACATGGGTATCCAGATCCCGCTGTTGTTTATTGACCGGAGAACGTTGGTCATGTCTGCATGATTCCCGAACCCGTAGGG
Source organism: Aegilops bicornis (assembly GCA_021605145.1). Classification (NCBI taxonomy): domain Eukaryota; kingdom Viridiplantae; phylum Streptophyta; class Magnoliopsida; order Poales; family Poaceae; genus Aegilops; species Aegilops bicornis. The sequence continues at coordinate 305,397,492 of CM038671.1, read as the reverse complement.
TCTACACACTTAAGGTTCGATGACGCTAGGGTTATAAAGGAAGTTTGTATGTGGTTGCCGAATGTTGTTCGAGTCCCGGATGAGATCCCGGACGTCACGAGGAGTTCCGAATGGTCCGGAGGTAAAGATTTATATATGGGAAGTCCTGTTTTGGTCACCGAAAAGTTTCGGGTTTATCGATAGCATCGGGACCACCGGAGGGTCCTGGGTCCACCAAGTGGGGCCACCAACCCCAGAAGGTTGCGTGGGCCAAGTGTGGAGGAACCAGCCCCAAAGGGGCTGGTGCGCCCCACAAGAGGCCCAAGGCGCAAGGGATGAGTGGGAGGGGGCAACCCTAGGCGATGGGCCCTAAGGCCCATCTAGTGGGCGCCTCCTCCCTTCCCCTCTTGGCCGCCCCCCTTGAACCCATCTAGGGCTGCCGCCCCTCTAGGGGTGGGAACCCTAGAGGGGGCGCACCCTCCACCCCTTCCCCTATATATATGAGGCCTAGGGGGCTGCCCATGACACACGAGAGCCTCCCTCTCCAGGCGCAGCCCTGCCTCCTCCTCCTCCTCTCCCTTGGTGCTTGGCGAAGCCTGCGGGATTGCCACGCTCCTCCATCACCACCATGCCGTTGTGCTGCTGCTGGATGGAGTCTTCCTCAACCTCTCCCTCTCTCCTTGCTGGATCAAGGCGTGGGAGACGCCACCGGCTGTACGTGTGTTGAACGCGGAGGTGCCGTCCTGCTCGGCACTAGGATCTCCGGTGATTTGGATCACGACGAGTACGACTCCTTCAGCCCCGTTCTCTTGAACGCTTCCGCTTAACGATCTACAAGGGTATGTAGATGCACTCTCCTTCCCTCGTTGCTAGTTTCTCCATAGATAGATCTTGGTGACACGTAGGAAAATTTTGAATTTCTGCTACGTTCTCCAACACTTAGGACCTCTTTGATTCGCAAGATTTTGAAAACGCGGGAATAGGACACGGCAATATTACAAGTTTCAAACTGATATTACAAATGTTAGGAGTAATGCTGCACCTACGAAGAGAGAATTACTAGGAAGTTTAGGTAAGAACTTTCTTTACTTTAGGTGGATGCAGGATTATCGTACAAACTAAAATCCATCGCCCTGACAAGTCACTAATGGGCAAATAAATTTTTGATTCTCTAGCCACTTGATGTTTCAAAAACAAATTCAGCTTCTGCGGATACTTTGTCATTTAGTCTTAGACGCTTGCGGTGATCAGCACGCCATTCATTGTTGCGCTAGAGAACGCCAAACCTCATTACCTTGAACACACTTGCCTCCAGAACAAAGAACCTGGCCAATTTAATCTCAGATGTGCTGCCTCGGTAGTCGATCAAATCAATTTCTGTAAGATGGAGATCAAGGCATTCGATGAGATTGTTATAGTGTAGCACATTTTTCACTTTCGGGTCTTATTTTATCTACAGAAAAAGAACATATTAGAGCAGTTGGCTATATAAGATTGCCATGTCATCAAGAGGTACCAATATCATTCGCTCATACGATAGGGTTGGCTGGCTAGTGATATTTTTTCACTCTCTCTCTCTCTTTCTCTTTCCTCTCATTTACCTAGGAGCACGTGAAGAGCTTGGGCATTTGTTGCCTTCCACTATGTGGCCGATGCCATATTTCTCAAAAGTATGCCACATAATATGCATCGATGTCAAATCAAAAGATTTTGGCACCGCTCTTGCGATGTAAGAGAGTTGGCACCGCTATGCACATAGACCCACATGTATAAACAACTCAACCAAACCAACGACACCAGCCTCTCACTCTCCCAAACAAGTGTTTTGTTATTGCCTCAGTCCTCTCTCTCTCCCACGCAAGTGTTTTTTCATTGCGTGAGTTAATTTGGCACCGGAGCAAAGTGGGTGATCCAGATTGGGGCACCAGGTGAGCAATGGAGGGCATCGATGCCAAATGCATCACAAGTGAATTTGGCACGTGTTTTGGCCTACATAGTGGAGGGCCGTTATAGCCCACTTTTGTACTACCTCGTATTTAGTGTAAACTTTTGACCATAGATTTACCTAAGAAAATGCCAATGCATGTCACCAAAAATTATACCATTTGAAATTATGTTCAAATACGAATCCAGCAATATAATTATTAGTAACATGCATTAACATTTTGTCAGTTAAATCTATGGTCAAATTTTGATACTACAAAATAGGAAGAGTAAACCAGGACGGAGGTAGTACTTGCTCTTAGGGTAACCATAGAGTTACTAGTCTAAGTTACTTTCCACTATGACTAGCCTAGGCTACTATAGTAGTACAACAAAATAACGATGCAGGTGATCACGTGAGAAAAAATACTAAAAACATTTCTTTCGGTGCAGTGCGTAGATGCAATTTTGAACACTACACTTGTCATCGTAATTTGGGAAAATTACGAAAAAATTGAGCTACGTTGTGATTACCGTTTACTAATAGGAAAGAAGTTTCACCTCGATGAGTAGCTTCTCCGTGAACGGAAAGCATGGAAGGAATCCAACAACTTGATCCAGATTGGGGCCGATAGATTTTATTGCCAAGATCTTCACTGGGCGCATAGACTGGGTCAAGCTTGCGGGAATCATTTTCTAGAAGACGGTCGTAAATACATCAAGAAGAAATTTTAAAATGTGAATTTCAAGAAGACGGAGAAGAAGATGAGTGATGTACCTGAACGATTACCGATCCAATAAAGAGTTTGGAGAATTTGGCAGACGAGTACACCAACGCTGTCAATTTCGGCGCATCAATGACCTAGATTTTTGTTGGACCTTCTAGATCAGATACAAGCAATCTCTCAAGGAAAGGCGCATTCTCAATGACCATAACATGGAACAGCTGGAGTGATCTCTTCCCAATTGATGTCTTGTTGCGGGGCCAGCAAGACACAAAAATCCATCGAAGATTCGTAGAGGTGATGTGGAGGCGAATGAACCCGTGGATCTTCTCAAGACAAAGGTACTTGAGCGCAGTACAGCTGCGGAGCAGGTGCTACATAGCCTGCTTCGAGATGCCAATGTCGAAGAGGTCGAGCTGCTTGAGTTGAGGGAGAAGAAGGGAGGGCACGGTATTAATCTGGCGAAGATGGCAGGAGCTGAAGCTGGCGCGGCGCAGCGTTGGCGTGAGGCGGAGCGCGGACAGCGGCAGGGAGTGACATTGTCCAGCTTCAAAGCTGAGCTCCTCGAGCTGATCTAGGGCGGGGGATAAGAACCACTCGTCGAACTTGGCTTGGACCTTGCAGTTGGTACTGAACATGCGGATGTCAAGGCGTCTGGGTGGCCCAGGGTGCGATGAAAGGATCTTGGAGACTGCAGCCATGCATTTGCAATCCCCGTCGCAGAGGGAGCTGTTGACGGTGAGGTTGAGGGGGACGCGGCGCCAGAGGGGGCGCCACCGTCGGGAGAGCAGGGGGTCCACACGGCAGATTTGGCGGGAAGGAGGCCGATGATGATGAGCAGCATGTCCTCGGGGAGGCTGCTGATGAAGTCCAGGCTCGCTGGATGCGGTTTTGGCTCGAGCCGCCTCCGCTTGTTAGCTGCCTCGCCGTCCATCTCAACCAGCGGCGACGTCGGTGTACACGTGTGCTGGTTTGTGTTGTGTGTTGGCCTCCTGGGTGTGCGCGAGTGTGTCCTTCTGTGCATGCCGCCGCGCAGTGGTGAATTGTGCGCGAGTGCGTCCTTCACGCAGAAGAAGTGTGTCCTCAATGCGCCCTCAATTTACTAGCGTGCGGGGTGCTACCCCGAGTGGTTTCAACTTTTTTACTTTACCGTGTGTCAGATGGGCCTCTAGTTTACTTATTTTCACCCACTGCCACATGGCCAGCACACGAAGATAGAGAACACGAGCTGACAAGGCAGCATGTGGACTGGTTGACCGGTCAATTAAACAATATACAGAGCTATATGCTGACACGGTGAGCGTATAATCCGCTGGTATAGAGAGTTCGAGTGAGAGGGGAGGCCCATGAGAGATACTCCCTCCGTTCGATAATGTAGTGCCAACATTTTTTTTAACGTCAAACTTTTGAAACTTTGACCAAGTTTATAAAGAAATTACTTATGTCTACAATACCAAAGATAAATGATAGTATGAAGTAAGTACATGTTGTGATGAATCTAATGATCGTTCCAGATGTAAATGTTTTTCTCCACATATACCTGGTCAAACTTTTCTGAGATTTGACTTTTTAAAACATCCATATGCTTATGGACGTGAGAGAGTCCCTAACTAGAGAGAGAGTGAGAGAGTGTGTGTGTGAAATAGAAAGAGTGAGTGAAAAAAGTGTGTGTGCGTGTGTGAAAGAGACATGGACAACACACGATAACAGTAGAGAAAAGGCATGTGTGTCTTGTGCAAACATATCACACATGCATCTTCAACAACGGAAGCAAGGTGAGGAGATAGTGTGTGGTTGTTTGCAACTGCGAGAGAAGACCCCTAGCACGTGGCCAACAGGGGTCTGACAAGCAAGGGAGAGAGGTCAAGAGAGACGTACGGAGAAAATGCAGACACTGGGAGGAGAGAGTGTATGTTTGTGATAGAGAGATCCCCTAGAGATATTGATGGGACTACATGGGTGGGAGATCGAGTGACAAGGTGTGTGCGCGATAGAAGATACCTCGAGAGATATCGAGATAGACGTATGGATGGAAGGAGACAATACGTGTGTTCCTGATGGATAGTGAGAGATAATTATCCTTAGGGGGGGAGTGTGTACGCCTATGATGGAGTGAGGGATTATGGTACTTAGGGGGGTGTGTGTCATATAGAGAGAGAGAACAAGGGCGGAGAGTGTTGGATGGGTCTATATGTAGTGCGAGCGAGACATGTGTATGTGTGAACTAGGGAGATATAAAGTTTGAGAGAGATAGAGGAGCCCCAATAAGGCTGAGTGGTGCGTCAGATAGCTGAGAGGGGGAAAGAGATATTCCATCCGCTCGATAATGCAAAGGTACTGTAATTTTTTTAGAAGTCAAACTTTGGAAACATTGATCAGGTTTACGCAAATGTTATTTATATCTACAATACGAAGATACATCATATGAAACTACATCTCATGATGAATCTAATGGTATATGTTTGTCGTTCTAGATGTAAATGTTTTTCTCCAGGTACATGGTCAAACTGTGTGATGTTTGACTTTTGAATAAATCCATACTCTATGTACCGAAGAGAGTGCCTAAGTCGAGAGAGATCAAGTGCGTGTGATGGAGAATGAGTGAGTGTGCAAAAAGAGTATGTGTGTTAAAGAGAAAGGGACAACAAAAGATAAATTAGAAAGAGAGTGTGTATTTTTTCGTTTCTTATGCAAACATATCACGCATGCATCTCTGAGATAGAAAAGCGAGGTGAGGAGATACATGAAGATAGCTAGTGCGTGATTGTTTGCAACGGAGAGAGACACCCCTATAGCACATGTCCAATAGAGGTTTGGCCAACAAGGAACAAAGGTCGAGAGGGACACATGGAGAACATGGATGCATGGGGAGGGAGAGAGGGTGTGTTTGTGATAGAGAGATCCCCTAGAGATCGTGAGGGGACTTATATGGGTGGGACATCGAGGGAGGTGCGTGCGAGATAGAAAGATGCCCCGAGAGAAATCGAGATAGACCATGCACATGTTTGTGATGGAGACTAAGATTAGCTAGTCATATACATATAGGCGGGGGGCTGCGTGTGCCTACATTTGAGTGAGAGACCATCATACTTGGCTAGGCCTGAGATTGTGTGTGTGTGCATGTGAGATGGAGAGAGAACGAGGGAGAGAGATAAAGTTTTAGATGGGTCTATCGAGTGCGAGTGAGATATGCATGTTTATGTGTGACCCATGTAGATGGAGAGTTTGAGAGAGAGAGAGAGAGGGAAGAGCTCCAAGGCGGCAGAGTGGTGCGTGATGGAGTTACGGGAAACGAGCCAAGGAATTTGTGTGCGTACAATGAGTGCACCCAAGATATTTAGCTTGGACTAGAGAATCATACAAATTGTGCGAGAGAGACCTATAGATGGAGTATATATGCATGCGAACTAGAAAGACCCCCCCCCCCACACACACACACAAAGAGAGAGCCTGTCAGGACCCCGATTCCAAGTCACATCGATCTAGCCGGTAACACCTCATATCACTTTGCGGCCTCACGCACGGTATTCCCACGGGTGTCGCCTTACCATGGCCCGGGACTGTTTGTGCCTTTTGGCTCACGTATATGATAGTGTCGCTAGCATCCATATGACGGAGAACCTGGGCCGACATGGCTAGCCGTGAACCCAAAGCAGCACTAACCCATGGGGAAAGGCATACATGAATCAACTTCGAGCGTGTCGGTCAGCAGCGTGTGAATCTGGGTTGTAGCACTGGGCTAACAGGACTCAGGAACCCAGTACATGTTGAGCTAAGCGAGGACTCCGGATGTCATCAAGGTGACATTTCCCGAAGGGCAGAACCACGAGAGCAGTGAAACACATGCCGGCCGATCAAGCGTCTGGAGATAGTCTTTGGGCTAGCAGGACTCCGGTGAACCAGTCAGAGCGGACTACTATGGATCAAGGAAGCACTAGACTACATTTCCCCATAAGAGAGGCTGCCAAGGATAAACAAATAGATTGTCGGATCCCACACATACCAAGCATTTCAAACATACACACAATATGCTCGATATGTGTAAATACAACATGGCATCACAACATAACTCTACAACTCAAGTATTTATTCATTAGGCTCCGAGGAGGGAGATATTACAAACAGGGGTCTCATGACCCAACATTCAGAGCATACAAGTCAAACACATGCGGAAGCTTAACATGTATGAGTACAGACAGCTATAAAGGAAAAAGGCTGAAAAGCCTGACTATCTACCAGATCCTGCCGAGGGCACAAGATCGTAGCTGAGGTAACAAGCTAAACGTCGAAGTCCAAGCGGAACTACTAGCGAGACTGACGTCTCTCTGCAAAACATAAAATAGGCAAACGTGAGTACAAATGTACCCAGCGAGACTTACATCAGAACTAGCTACATATGCATCATTATCAACAAAGGGGGTGGTGGAGTTTAACTTCAGCAAGCCAGCTTTGACTCGGTGGCTACCCTGAACTACGACTGCAAGTAACTCCTTTGAGGTGGCGCACACGAGTCCAGATATTCACCATATCAATACACCAGTATGGATCCGCTCCCGTCTTCCTACGAGAACGCCATCCATAGCACTCACGCTTATCTTGCGCATTTTAGAGTGTCCACTTTCACTTGTCTATTAACTGTTATAGGAAACCCAGAAGTCCTTTACCGCGGACACGGCTATTCGAATAGATGATGTTAACCCTGCAAGGGTGTACTTCTTCACACACGCTCTCACCACTTACCGCCGTTTACACGACATGTACTCGACAACCTTCAAGCGGAAGCCCAGCGAGGGTGTCGGCCACGACCTGACTAAACACACGAGTCCCTAGTCCAGGTTTATCGCCTATTCGGGTTCCATCCGCAGTGATTCCGTCAGAGGTTTCCACTATCGGCCCCGAACAATGTTTGCAGGGTTCCCGAGACAACAAACGGGCGACCGGGTACACTGTTACACGTGCCTACCGCAACACAGCCCACCCCTAAGGTCAGCCTGTATGCGGCCCCAAAGATGCTACAAACACCAGAAAGTACTTTGCAACTCTCGGACAGAGGACAAGAGTGGTTAATAAGTCGAGAGGGTCAATTAAGGATCCCAATGTGTGGTAGTAACTGTTTCATGGATCACAAACACAGAACTCAGTTCCTGAGGACGGCTACAATGAGACAACCCACCATGTACTCCTACATGGCCTCTCACCGCTATCTTTACCAAATCGTGTTCACACACTTAGCTCTCAACAAGAGGACATGTTCACACACCTCCGATTCATCCCTCGATGAATCGGACCTGACTCAACTCTAAGCGAGAGTGCACGACAAACAAGCATGAATGAGTAGGCACAACAGGCTCAAACAACTCCTACTCATGCTCTGGGTTTCATCTATTTACTATGGAATGACAGGTCATGCAGAGGATAAAGGGGTTCAGCTACCGCAACAAGTAACAGATGAATCCTTGTTGTCCTAATGCAGTAAAAGAGAGCAGGAGCGAGAGAGTGGGATTATATCGGAATGAACAAGGGGGTTTTGCTTGCCTGGCACATCTGAAGATAGCATTGAGTCTTCATCAGTGTCAACGATCACAACATCGGTACAACGTCTACCGAGGGGGAACAACGCCGGCAAACAAAGAACAAACACGATCAATGCAATGCACATTATGATGCATGCTATGACATGGCAATATGAATGTGTTTTGGCTAATGCAAGCTAGAACAGATTGAGATGAGTCCATTTGAACCAAAGATTCAAATGCAAACCCATTTTAAGAGGTCATAATAGTGCATTAACTTGTTTCACCTAAGCAGAAAGGTTAATGTGTTCTAACATGAATGAAGCCAGTGCAGATGGATAGATTGGATTTTTTTGATCATTTTTCATATATAATATATTTGATTTGGAGCAACGGTTGATTTTCTATGATTTTCAGAAGTTTTGGTTATTTTCTGGAATTTCCTGTATAAGAAAAATTCCAGTAATTAGTTATTGCGTCAGCATGATGTCGTCGTGACATCAGCAGGTCAAAGGCGACGGTCCAGGTCAACCCTGACCTGTCGGCCCTGCGTGTCAGTAGTTATTTTAACTAACTAATATTAGTTAGTGTTAACCTAAGTTAATTAGCAGAGCGGGCCCCACTTGTCATAGACTCAGGGGGAGTCAACCTGGGCCTACCCAGTCAAAGTCAACGGGTCAAACCCGCCGGCGTTTAGCTGCCGGCGAGGCCAGACACGGCGGTGGGAGTGTAGTTTCGCGTTCCGGCAACCAAATGGGCGGCGGAGAGTATCTACGCGTAGCTGGGAGCAAGCCGCAACGTTTGGTGGCAGTGGTTGGGCTCGGGGTTCCCGGAAACGTCGCCGTGACGAAATGTCTGTTCACGGAGCTTCGGATGAGGTCGAACCCGAGGCTACGGGGCACGGCGAGGCGCGTGGAGTAGTAATACGGGTTCTTGCGAGTGCGGTGAGTGCATTGGTCACGGTGGTGTGGCTGGTGGGTGGCCGGAGTCACGTCGGCGACGAGCTCGGCGGCGGGGGGTGTGGGTGAACGTGGTGTGGTGCATGCGGTGCAGGAGAGAGTTAACGGAGGAGGGGGAGGATGGAGCTGAGCTCACGACGATTGCAGCAATCATCCAAGCGGCCTCGGGGAAGTCCGGAGCTGAGCGGAGCGACGATGGTGATCTCAGCGGTCGGAGTTGGGGAAGACGGGGGCGGGGGCGACTCCAGAGCGGGCGAGCGCTCGGGGCTCGGCCTGCTCGACGTAGTCGACGATGGCGGCGCGAACAGACACGACGACGAGGCACGGGGACGACGGCCGACGCGGTTATCACGGTGGCGCGAGCGCGGCAGCCTCGGCCATGGTGCGGGAGAGCGAGGGAGAGGAGCTGGGGAGGAAGAGGCGTGTCTGCGAGCTCCGGGGAGGAGTGCGTGACCGACCAGGCGGAGCAGCGAGGAAGAAGCGAGGCGGCGGACAGGCTGTGTGGCCTTGGCCCGGTGCGGCGTCGAGCACTGCACACACTGCTGGCGAGCCAAGCAGCTCATTTGAGGCGGTGGTGGTGGGCAGCGGTGGGCCTGCTAGGTGGGCGCCAGGTAAGCCTCTCTCTCTCTCTCTCTCTCTCTCTCTCTCTTTTATTTCCTGTTTTCTATTTCTTTTATTCTGTTTTGAATTAGTAAAAATAATAATCCAATTTATAAAAACCTCAAAATAATGGTGGGCAGTGTTTGGATTATTTCCAACAACCCAAAACTAGCTTCAGGATTATTAGAGCATTTAAAAATATTTATAGGATTTAAATGCTCCAATTCAAATAGGATATGAGTTAATTCACAGATCAAGAATGGCCTAAAAATATGTGCATCATTTTTTTGTCAAGTGTTGGACCAATTCAAAATGATGAACATTTCTAAAGGCAGTTTGGGATCATTCAAATGATTTAAGTTTGAACCTGGTTGAATTCCATTTGCTGCTAGGGTTTATTATCCCCCATTTCAAGTTTAACTGAAATTTAAACATGATGACATGGATGAAGATGCAACTAATTACAAACAAAGATCTAGGGCTGTGACAACTCACCCCCACTAAACAAGAATCTCGTCCCTACATTCAAGACGTGAGATAAGAAGACAGAGGGGGCACAAACTATCACGGTCTTCACGGTCCAGGTTGCACTTCATAAGAACGTTGACACGATCACCATCTTTGTCTTGATGTCTTGCTCTGAGAACTCCAACTAACATGACAATGAGAGGAAAGGGAAAACTCTAGAAGGATCGATCTTCTCGAAGATCGAACAACTCAGGATCACTCATCGAGTGAGACATTGAAACATCTCTCGAGCTGAGACACAAAACACATCGAGAGGGATGGAGTGTAACAGATGACGAAGATTCACTACGTAGACACAATTCCCCAATTAAGAAGGTGGTGAACGGTTGTCCATGTAGCGAGGAGTTGAGTTGCCATGATACCATAACGAGACATCTTAAGGAAGGTGACCCGCAGAAATATTCCCTTAAGTGGCAAAAAGAATTACTTTTGATATAGAGATCATTGAGACTCTTTATACCAGCCTAAGGCAATCACAATTGATCATTTGAAGGAGTTCGAAAGAATGACATACTCGGACTAGAATGGATGATGTGGACTACCTTGTTGAAGACAACGCAATGGATGATTTTGCTTATCATCGGAAATGGATGGGACCCATGGTAGGACCACTTTTGAAGGCGATCCTGACCAGAAATTACCGAGAAGGGTAGTCCATGGGAAATTGGCACAATGGCGGTGCAAGTCGGGAACAAGACGCATGGCCCGATGGGAATGTTCCAACCATCATATCCGCTGAGATTCAGATCCGATTGGTGATGGGATACTTGAGACTCAAAGATGTCTGAAAGAAAGTTTGCAACATGATTCGACGAGATGGCGTTGTGAGATTCTCGAGGAATGAACTAAGATAGCAAGCTCCAAAACATGAGCTGGTTCTGCTAAACACATGTGAACACGCTGTCCCAAACAAGCATGACCACATGGTAGTCTTACAACAAAACACTACCAAGTTCAGGTGGGGAACCATCATCAAGGATAACGAAGTCTTTACGCAAGTCCATGGATTAGATCCCAAGCATAGACTTCTCTTCCTTGAACAAATCGGTCGATGGCTTGGTGTGCTAGGAAATACATATGGAATGGAGATGATCAGTCTATCAAACCACAGAATACTTTGCACATGCTTGACTCACTTGGGATGATTCCAGCGGGAGCAAAACAAACTTTCTCGAATTCACGGCGGCAACTTGCTTTAAATGCACATGAACTAGAGGAAATCACTTCTTTCATCCAAACATATACCTCATGAATGGAACACGAAGGCAATGCTTAAAAAGTTTCCAACACTATTTAATGTTCAACATGAATCACGGACGAGATGAAATGTCTGGCGATGGGCTCAATAGCAACTCATCGGAATTTTCCATATCATCGACTTCCACCATCATGTGAACACGGTGATAGTATTGGTCAGACCAAAAGGTATAATGGTGTATGCTCGAGGAATCAACCACGAGTGAGACAACATTACGAATATCATTGGTTCTAACTTGATTTGACGATAGCCCACACTCAAATCAAAGTTTTGACAAGGCAATAGATTCAACAACTGATCACAAGGACCAATCGACGGAGATATCATCTTTCTTCAACACACACACACACACACACACACACACACACAAGGATATCCCTTAGTGATGAACTAAGTGGATTAAGCTTTTATCTTCCAACTCTCCAAGTTGTTATTTGGCTCAACCAACTAGCCCAGGGGTATCCAACATAGATTCTTGGAGAAAGGGTGGTTCACAAGAAACCAACTTGATCACAAGCTCAACATAATAGTCAGGTGACAACCTGGTAATACTTCCGAGAAGATATTCGGAAAATCGCGAACCACCGGTATGTTACTAAGCTCAAGAACAACCTTGCTTTTCAGGGCAAGATGATGTGATCAAATAAGCAAGGGATTGAATAATCCTAACTCATTGATCGAAGAGTGCATCGGAAATAAGGACTAGGTAGCACAATCTATCTTAGAATGATGATTCAATAACCAACACGCTAAGGATGAGAATATTGTCCATTTACTACCAAGCAACGAGTTGCTCGGAGTATTGATTTCGCGCATCACAGTACACTTGTCGGCATTCCGGTTACAATAACATAGGAACCAAGGAATGAACAATGATGGCATGAAGTATTATCAAGGCCAAGAATTCATAAGAGGTGGTGCAATTCTCATGACACTCTTGACATAAAGATGGTAACACTCCAAGGTAGAACAGAACAAAGCTGGTTTGGCATTTGATCTGCGGAATACAACTGCTTTGACCCAATCCTAGAAATGGACAAGGTACTGGAGTTTGTTTCTCCTAGTCATTCCAGAATAGAATGGCTCGACGGACCACAAGAATAATAGGCATCGATTGACACGGTTGCATTAACTACTCCGCCTATCAATTGATAGACGGGGTCAAGACAACCAAAAGGGACAACTCAAGGAACATATAACTTTTCGAGTTGTGGAGGCATGGGTTAGTATGCCGAACAAATTCAACATATTTCTTCCGGATAACCCATGCAGAGAGGTAGAACTGGCAGATTCACAATTATGAACGGAGAACTCCTCAACAGTACTCTGATTGTGATCCTTCGGTTCAGCGAGGAACTTCTGCCATAAGCGGTTCATAGTATTTGGAAGAAGGAAATACCGCGGACCTCGAGGACTAATGCAAAGGTTACTAATAACCTAAAGGAATGAGAAAACACTATCAACATGAAGTAAGTAGGGTGAATCTCGTGTTCAAGAACCCAGGAATAGAATACCTACTAACTAATAACATCACGGGATGCTTTCGGGAATAATGGCCAGAATCATCACACCGGAACACAAAAACATGGCTAGATTACTATGTGACTCCCTAAAACACCTAGGTTCATAATAATAGCTCCAACATATATGCCGAGGCAGCGGAGTACCTCAACACGCTAATTTGTGTGATTAATCTGGCCCAAACGAACATTAGAAACGGAGAGAAGGGATTTGCAAATGCATCGGACTATATAGAAATCTGGGATGACTTGGACAGCATAACGGCTGTAAATGCTCAAAATGATTTGAGACATCTTGCAAAAATGGTGGCATAACCACTCAGAAGCACAATATCAAGGTTCTGAGACCAACTATGAACACACGAAAGTAGTAAAAACTGAACTGATATTTGAAACTATCAATTCTATAAGTCTATTGATTAGCAACACGTCATCCTGATAGATAGATGAGAGGGCCTAGTTCTTAACCCCAATAGAAGAGAAGAGAATGACTCAGATCAGAAGGCCATGAGGTATAAGGAGTAAAAAGAGCCTTACGTTCCCTTCCTCAATCAATTCCCTTACATAACTAAAGCATTTCTAGACACAACTTCGACCGGTTTGGCTTGGTAATCCTACAGCAACAAAGCTCGATACCAAAGCTGTCGGACCCTCGATTCCAAGTCACATCGATCTAGTCGGTAACACCTCATATCACTTTGCGGCCTCGAGCACGGTATTCCTGCGGTGTCACCTTACCATGGCCCGGACCGTTATGCCTTTTGGCTCACGTATATGATAGTGTCGCTAGCATCCATATGACGGAGAACCCGGGCCGACATGACTAGTCGTGAACCCAAAGCGGCACTAACGCATGGGGACAGGCATACATGAATCAACTTCGAGCGTGTCGGTCAGCAGCGTGTGAATCCGGGTCAGACTGGGCTAACAGGACTCCGGGAACCCGGTCAGAAAGGTTAGGCAGGACTCGGATGTCACCGCGTGACATTTCCTCGAAGGGACGTATACACAGGAACAAAGTGAAACACATGCCGGCCGGTCAGCGTCTGAGCGGTAGTCTTTGGGCTAGCGAGGACTCGGTGAACTGGCTGTAGCGGACTACTATGGATCAAGGAAGCACTAGACTACATTTCCCATAAGAGAGGCTGCCAAGGATAAACAAATAGATTGTCGGATCCCACACATACCAAGCATTTCAAACATACACACAATATGCTCGATATGTGTAAATACAACATGGCATCACAACATAACTCTACAACTCAAGTATTTATTCATTAGGCCCGAGGAGCGAGATATTACAAACAGGGTCTCATGACCCAACATTCGAAACATACAAGTCAAACACATGCGGAAGCTTAACATGTCCGAGTACGCATAACTACAAAGGAAAAAGGCTGAAAATCCCGACTATCTACGAGATCTGCCGAGGGCACAAGATCGTAGTCGAGGTAACAAGCTAAAAGTCGAAGTCCAAGCGGAACTACTAGCGAAACTGACGTCTCTCTGCAAAACATAAAATAGGCAAACGTGAGTACAAACGTACCCAGCAAGACTTACATCGGAACTAGCTACATATGCATCATTATGAACAAAGGGGGTGGTGGAGTTTAACTGCAGCAAGCCAGCTTTGACTCGGTGGCTACCCTGAACTACGACTGCAAGTAACTCCTTTGAGGTGGCGCACACGAGTCCACATATTCACCATATCAATACACCACTATGTATCCGCTCTCGTCTTCCTACGAGAACGCCATCCATAGCACTCACGCTTATCTTGCGCATTTTAGAGTGTCCACTTTCACTTGTCTATGAACTGTTATAGGCAACCCATAAGTTCTTTACCATGACACGGCTATTCAATAGATGATGTTAACCCCGCAGGGGTGTACTTCTTCACACACGCTCGCCACTTACCGCCGTTTACACGACATGTACTCGGCAACCTTCAAGCGGAAGCCCAGCGAGGGTGTCGGCCACGACCTGACTAAACACACGAGTCCCTAGTCCAGGTTTATCGCCTATTCGGGTTCCATCCGCAGGGAGTCCGGCCGAGGTTTCCACTAACGGCCCCGAATGATGTGTGCAGGCTTCCCGAGACACCAAATGGGCGAATCGGTACACCGTGCCACGTGCCTACCACAACACAGCCCACCCCTAAGGTCAGCGCTGCGTTCGACCCCCAGCATGCTACAAACACCACAAACTACTTTGCAACTCCCGGACAGAGGACAAGAGCGGTTAATAAGTCGAGAGGGTCAATTAAGGATCCCAATGTGTGGTAGTAACTGTTTCATGGATCACAAACACATAACTCAGTTCCTGAGGACGCCTGCAATGAGACAACCCACCATGTACTCCTACATGGCCTCTCACCGCTACCTTTACCAAATCGTGTTCATATACTTAGCTCTCAATAGTAGGACATGTTCACACACCTCCGATTCATCCCCGATGAATCAGACCTGACTCAACTCTAAGCAGTAGCAGGTACGACAAACAAGCATGAATGAGTAGGCACAACAGGGCTCAAACAACTCCTACTCATGCTAGTGGGTTTCATCTATTTACCGTGGAATGACAGTCATGCAGATGATAAAGGGGTTCAGCTACCGCAAAGTAATGTATGAATCATTGTTGTCCTAATGCAGTAAAAGTGAGCAGGAGCGAGAGAGTGGGATTATATCGGAATGAACAAGGGGGTTTTGCTTGCCTGGCACTTCTGAATATAGCATTGAGTCTTCATCAGTGTCAACGATCACAACATCGGTACAACGTCTACCGAGGGGGAACAACACCGGCAAACAAAGAAGAAACACGATCAATGCAATGCATAATATGATGCATGCTATGACATGGAAATATGAATGTGTTTTGGCTAATGCAAGCTAGAACAGATTGAGATGAGTCCATTTGAACCAAAGATTCAAATGCAAACCCATTTTAAGAGGTCATAATAGTGCATTAACTTGTTTCACCTAAACAGCAAGGTTAATGTGTTCTAACATGCACTAAACCAGTGCAGATGGATAGATTGGATTTTTATGATCATTTTTCATATATAATTTATTTGATTCGGAGCTACGGTTGATTTTCTATGATTTTTAGAAGTTTTGGTTATTTTTTGGAATTTCCTGTATAAGAAAAATTCCAGTAATTAGTTATTATACAAGATGATGTCGTGGTGACATCAGCAGGTCAAAGGCGATGGTCCAGGTCAACCCTGACCTGTGGGCCCTGCCTGTCAGTAGTTATTTTAACTAACTAATATTAGTTAGTGTTAACCTAAGTTAATTAGCACAGCGGGCCCCACTTGTCATAGATTCAGGGGAATCAACCTGGGCCCGCCCAGTCAAAGTCAATGGGTCAAACCCGCCGGTGTTTAGCCGCCGGCGAGGCCAGACGCGGCGGTGGGAGTGCAGTTTTGCGTTTCGGCGACCAAATGGGCGGCGAAGAGTATCTACGCCAGTGGGAGCAAGCCGTTTGGTGGCGGTGGTTGGGCTCGGGGTTGCAAAACATCGCCGGGCGACGAGTCAGGCACGGAGCTCGGGTGAGGTTGAACCCGAGGCTACAGGGCACGGCGAGGCGTGTGGAGTAGTGATACGGGTTCCTGCGAGTGCGGTGAGTGCATTGGTCACGGTGGTGTGGCCTGTGGGTGGCCGGAGTCACGTCGGCGACGAGCTCAGCGGCGGCGGGTGCGGGTGAATGCGGTGCGGTGCATGCGGTGCAGGAGAGAGTTAATAGAGGGCGATTGCAGCAAGCGTCAAAGCGGCCTCGAAAGTCCGAGTCGAGCTGGCCGACGGCGATGTCGATCTCGGTGGAGTTGGGGAAGACGGGCGGCGAAGCGACTCGAGCGGGCGGCGCTCGGGGCTCGGCTGCTCGGCGTAATCGGCAAGCGGCGCCGAACAACGGGCGACGAGGCACGGGACGACGACGGACGCGGTTATCACGGTGGCGTGAGCGGCAGCCTCGGCCATGGTGCGGGAGAAGCGAGGAGAGGAGCCGGGAGGAAGAGGCGTGTCTGCGAGCTCGGGGAGGAGGGTGACCGACCCGGCAGAATCGGCGAGGGAAGGAAGCAGGCGGCGGACAGCTGCGTGGCCTGGCCGGTGCGGCGTCGAGCACCTGCCTGCCTGCGAGCTAAGCAGCTCATTTGGAGCGGTGGCTGGGCTGGGCCGGCAGGCGGGCCTGCTAGGTGGGCGCCAGGTAAGCCTCTCTCTCTCTCTCTCTTATTTCTTGTTTTCTATTTCTTTTATTCTGTTTTGAATTAGTAAAAATACTAATCCAAAAAAACCTGAAAATAATGGTGGGCAGTGTTTGGATTATTTCCAACAACCCAAAACTAGTTTCAGGATTATTAGAGCATTTAAAAATATTTATAGGATTTAAATGCTCCAATTCAAATAGGATATGAGTTAATTCAGAGATCCGAATGGCCTAAAAATATGTGCATCATTTTTGTCAGAGGTGTTGGACCAATTCAAAAATGATGAACATTTCTAAAGGCAGTTTGGGATCATTGAAAAGATTTAAGTTTGAACGTGGTTGAATTCCATTTGCTGCTAGGGTTTATTATCCCCCATTTCAAGTTTAACTGAAATTTAAACATGATGACATGGATGAAGATGCAAGTAATTACAAACAAAGATCTATGGTTGTGACAGAGAGAGAGAGAGAGAGAGAGAGAGAGAGAGAGACGGAGAGAAGGAGAGGGACCAACAAGGTTTGTGTGTTGGATGCGTGCAACAGAATTGAAGATTGTCGGCGAGAGAGAGAGAGAGATAGAGAGAGAGAGAGAGAGAGAGAGAGAGAGAACAGGAGTCCGGGAGAGGGGGAGGTCGCGTTTTATGCATCAAAGACTGATATAAACCATGTTTTGATATAAACTTGCATCCAAATATTTAAATTCGAGAACATGTTGTCTGCAATCCACACATGAACGGAGATATGCGTATATCAAACAAGTTCATTAATTTGACTCTCAACATGTTCATGGAGTACTATAATACTATACAACATGCTACTCGATTGAGGTGTTTAATTTTGGATTTAGTTCACTATTTTGAAATGGTGAACGAGCTCTTTCATTGAATTGAGATATTTCATTTTGGGTTTGATTCGCGTTTTTGAGTGGGTCAACTATTTGTCATATAGTAAATCGCTAGCAACGAGCATGTAAAAACACATTACTCCCGAGCATCATCTCTCCATCTAAAAAAGAAGTGGCAAGCTAATACTTCAAAATTTGATTCGAATCGACTTGGTAAGGTAAGCGTGGATGCTCGTTCTCCCAAAATTTGAACGAACCGTTAAACACCCTCTGCTCGGAGGAATTCGCTCGAGAAAATAAATGGGAGACGCGAAATTACCGGCCTATGTGGGACACGCATCAATTGACCCGATGTACATCGAGGGTAGGTTCATAACTTCATCCAAGCGCTCCTTCTCCTCAGCCGAAATGACATGTGCAGAATAATTCATAAACCATGGTCGGCAAAACACCCTGTCCTCGCCCGAAATAGCTCGCGCCCATTATTTCAAAACACGCTCTCCTCACCAGAAATCGCTCGCGCCCACTATATTTCAAAACACGCCCTCCTCAATTCAAATCGCTCATACCACTATATTTCAAAACACGCCCTCCTCGCCCGAAATCGCTCTCACCCAGTATATTTCAAAACACACCCTCCTCTCTCGAAATCGCTCGTGCCCACTATTTGGGAGAAGCAAAGTTACTCTACTATCCCCGACCCTCATTACACAGACCCAAGCCGAGAAGCCTAAAGGCAGGGGTAGAAATGTAACTCCCCCCACATTTCAGATAAATGCGTCCGTAAGACATGGTTCCCCCTCCCAATTCCCCATTCATACCTCGCGGGCGCCAAATCACCTTCTCCCCGGAAGCTCCCTTCTCCCGAGCCGTGAAACCTTAGCCCCTCCTCCATGGCTCCCCCCACCACACCAAATTCACAGCCGCCCTCCTCTCTAATCCCGGAGACGTTGTCCATTTTCCATCGTGCACTGGGCCGTGTGCCTCTTACTCCGTGTTGCCGGAGCTGCCTCAACGACGGCCGCGTGAACCGTACCGGAGCGGACTCACCCCCGCTGTTGTTCACGGCGCTAGAGTGGCTGCAACTTTGGACCCGTCCAGAGCCCCGGCGCTGCTTCCCCGTAGCCGTCGACCATCACGACATCTCTACTTCCCTTGCTGCCGGTAGCCATCGCAACCGCGTCGGCATCACCGACTAGGCAGCTGGAGCTGCCTACTTCTTCGGGCCGCCAGATAGGTCGCACCCTAATCTCAAATCACTTTATTTAGGCGTCAGTTGTCTGAATTTTTATTCTGGGCCAATCGATGCCCAACAGGAAGCAGCACCCCTCGAGCCGGCGGAGCTCCTAGGCTGCCGGTTGGCTAGTGTCTAACTTAAGGGTGCGGGGGCGCAAGTTCGCCGCAGAAGCAGTGCTTAGATGGCTATCTTAGAGTTGCGTGGGTTGAAGGTACTGCCATCGCCAGATCTGGATGATGGCGAGTCTTTGTGGATTGGCCCGGGGGCGGCGCAACCACGACAGTGCGGTGGGGTGGGGAGCGGGGTTTTGGTCGAGGCCATGGACGGCGGAGGCAGGCTGCTCTGCTGGTGGTCGTTGGCTCTTCGGGGAAGATTCCGAACAGTGTCAGCCGGGAGGCACAAGATGGCCATCAAGCCATCCGGCGTAGATCGGACAGTGCCAAAATAAAATAAAATCATGTGACCCCAATTTAGTCTTCAGTCAACAGACGTGTGACCACTCTCGTACCTTGTTGTTGATCTCTTAGGGTATTTCTTCAGATCAGAGAGATGTGTCGTTCTTAACATTATGCGTTTTCTGCATCTTCAGCCACACCATCTTCTGACTCACCGCAATGCTCCAACAAGGGAAGCATGCACCGTAACGGAGCTATAGTCCCCACTCAACAATTCCTCGCATCAAATGCATGCCGACATGGACAGTCACAACAACTGTAGGGCCATCGACAAGTCAGCACATGATGCTCACTCCTATGGATGGCGGCCAGATAGGTTGTACACTCATCTTACTTGTGTGCAACATTTATGGATTTGCTATTCATCTAAGCATTGAAAATAGATTATCACATTTCACTGTATATTCATGCTGATATCTTACGGGTCTTGTTCAGGAGTTAACGTTGTTCCATAGTTCAGCTAAGAGACTTGTTCTTTAGGTAACGCTGTTCCATAGTTATCATCCATCAGCCAATGCTATCCCACAGACCCACAAGCTGGTGATTATAGTATTATACCACTTCTAGTATAACCTATGTTGTTCCTTAATACTTTTGTGTGCCATCTAGTTAATCTTGAGTACAAACGATACATATTCTGTATCTTTCATCTGTGTTCTCCCTTTAGTTTTTGAGACTTGTTGCTGCTAGTTAACCCCAGTCCTACTATTTATGTCGTCTCCTACATGCACTCATTACATAAATCTAACTTATAGTTGTCTTCCATGCATGTCAGATATAATTGCACACACTGATTTATCCACAAGAACCTCACAGAGCAATGTAACGGCCAACAAACTTGACGTCAATGATACCAAATATAATGGAACATGTAAAGGCAGCTCTTCACAAGACTTGCAGAAAGATCATGAATCCTATTCACCCCATAAGGTCCTTGCTCTAACTTGGCCCTTGATATGGGTGCAGCATGCATATAATGTCATGGAGTGCATCTACTCTGTTGGAATGCGTTGTGCTTAGCCTGCTGATCATGCATGTAAATATGGCATGCCTTCCTATTTTTTAGTACCTATTCCATTCATGATAACATGTTTTCAAATTCAAGTACTGTCCTTCTACTCTATCGCAATGCCATATGCTTAGTTTAGACATCATGCTTCTCAATAGCTTATGCATTGTTATTCATCAGTATGTACTTCATCTGTCTACCATACCATGTTTTTTTACATTGAAGTGTTGTTCTAGTGGTCTCTTGCAATGCCATCTTAGTTTCCCAATTATACACGCATATGTTGCCTTAGTGTTTTTCTGTATGTATTCCGCTAGCATATAGTTTTAAATTCAAGTAGTGTTTTTTTACACTGTTGTCCTGTCGTATCCCTAGCTCTTACATCATACATCCTCCGTCCGGATTACATGTCGCAGAAATGGATAAAACTGGATGTATCTAGAACTGAAATACTCCTAGACCCATCCATTTATGTCCGGATGGAGGGAATACATGTCAATATGTCATGCCTTTCTATTCTTCAGTACCTATTCCATCTCTGTTGTAGCATGTTTTATAGTTGAAGCACCATTCTTCTATATAAGGCATGCAAGGGGAAGACATCTATGTTAGAATCTGAAGGGTAACAAACCAGGTCTTTGCAAAAGATCCAAACGCCAGGAGATAATAAACCAACTCCAGTTTTCATAGATACTGCTCCAGGACAGAGAAACCCAACTCCCACTGATAATAAGCAGATTCCAGTGGCCAAAGAACTAGTCCGCTCCAGTCCAGCAAAAATATGTCAACTCCATTCTAAGAAGCGTGTGCATATCCTCGCATCATGAAATTTTATAACATTCTGATCATATTTTCTACATGTTTCTTACCCATCTCTCTTTTAGAAAATAAGCCTAAATGATAGAAGAATTTCTACACTGGGATCATACTCGAGGAAACTATCTTGCGGGAATTCTCTGTGCTCCAATGCTGATGTAAGTACCTGTTGAATATCACTATATTTTTACATCAGCATGTATTTTTTTAATCGGCATGAATCCAACCTTTATCTAATCTAAACTTAGTTGCAGAAAAATTTATAATTAAAGGCGACAATGTTGATTTTTGTAAGGAAAACTGCCTGGTAGTTTTGCATACTGAGCTGCATGAGTTTACTATCTCATATCATGCACATTACTGAATAGTAGTGCTGCTCTGGTTGCCCATTCGTTCATTCAATGTGTCAATGTTGCTTCCATATTACCTTACCTGGCTGATGATAGTTGTGCCATATTGTGTTAATTTGGTGTAGGCTGGTGTGGTCTGGTTGCCCAAACGTTCGTTGTGTCAATGTTGCTTTCGTATTAGCTGACCTGGCCAACGATAGCAATGCTAGTGTGTTAATTTGGTGCAGTCAAGATAAGAAGACAAACTCTGAAAACAGCAAGGCAGCCCCATTGTTTCTTTCCAATAAATCTAGGCCAGGTAATATGGCAATAACTCTTGATTAATATGTTCGGTTCCCCTCCTAATTTATGTATGATGCAGTGGTCAAGACACTCTCCATTATCAATAATACAACCCTGTCAAAAGCGCCATCTGAATCTGTTCAGTTTCCTCTGTCTCAAATGCAACTGAAAAAATGTATGTTTGTGAACCACCATCTTGGTCAAGCAATGATGGAAATGGTGGAGGAATCGAGGTGCACATTAAATGCGCAACAACAATCGATCAATGTTTTCAGAGGCAAGTAGCAAAGCAGCAAGAACTTTCCCACATGCTTATGGGCGCCATCCGCTACCGAGGTTGCAGACAGACGTTGTAGATCATTAGGTTCTGTTCATTTATTTGCACTGGCATCAATCTTTGATTGCCCAGTGGATGTAATTTCCTGTAATATATGCTGGATGTGCAACGTTTTTCCATGTATGCCGTACCTTTGCTTGATCGGTTTTGTTCTTGTGCATAATTGCTCGTCGTAATGGGCTCAAATTATCTAATTGGGCCTAAAGACATGTACGAACTTTAGTGGGCCCACTAAGTTAATGGGCCATTACCAGGCCGAAAGTTAATGGTCGGCCCTCTTACCTCCCGGGTCGTTAATGTGCCGACATCGAAGCGGCAACATGTGTGGGCCCATTTAATTTCACGGGCCGTTATCAGGCCGTTACTAAGGTCGGGCTACATATGGCCCAACTATACCGTGGGCCTTTAGCAGGCCGAAAGAGACAATGAGCTCAGATTAGACCATGAAGAGCATAATGCGCTAAGAGGCCGAAGTCAGTCATATCAGTAAATGGCCCAATCAGGTTGTGGGCCTTTAGTAGGCCGAAAGAGAAACTGGGCTGGTATTGGACCTTGAAGAGCATGGGCCGTTAAAGGGCCAAAACTCAGGTCCGACTACAAATGGCCCAAATCATTTATGGGCCGTCAACAGGCTGAAAGACACACTGGGCCGGGAATTGGCCCAAGACTTAAATGGGTCGCTAAAAGGCCAAAACTAAGGTCCGATTACAAATGGCCCAACTCATTTATGGACCATCAACAGGCTGAAAGACACACCGGGCCGGAAATTGGCCCGACACTTAAATGGGTCGCTAAAAGGCCGAAAGATGTACATACTGAAAATTGGCCCATCCCTTGAATGGGCCGTTAACAAGCTGAAATCACATCGGGCCGATATCGAGCCCAAATATATAGCGGGCAGTTAACGGGCTCGAACTGATGATGGGCTGCAATGGTGTCAAATCTTTAACGGGCCGTTGATGGGCCGAATTGGCAAATCTGGTATGGGCCGTGGGCTTAAATGGACCTGACACAAGTAGGCCTTATATGGGTCGGCCTTCTAATTTTTACTAGGCCAGCCTTTTTCACCGGAATGGGCCACTGTTGGGCCGTGCCACGTGTCGACCTATCATAGGCACCTCCTGTCCAATGTATGGATGACATCTGTCCCAACGATTAGCCAACACGTGTTTCCTCCGGCCAATGAGAACTTTACACGTGGAAAATCCTCATTGGTCCGGGCTATTAGCGGATTATCGGATCCAAAACAGGACCTGATAGCTTAACGGCGTTCCGTTGCGGTGGATGCCAGGTGTCGGTCACTTTTGACGAAAGCACTTCCATGACACACGATTTATCGTCATGGAAGTGGACACTTCCGTGATGATAATTTTGGTAATGTCATGGAACACTTCTACGACAGCACAGGTATGACTATCTTGATTCTGTCATAAAATTGTCATGGATGTACATGCATGGTAGAAAACGTGACCTACTGTGACAAACACGTATCATCACGGAAGTGTCTTTTTTTGTAGTGTTAGTCGCTCCCAAATCACAAGAGCCGTTGCTGCTATACTTAGCGGCAACTAATCAATTGGTCAGTGCAACACTAGTGGCACAGCGGGAAGTGGATGAAGCAGCAGCCACAGCCATTGTCCCCTCTCGGGACGAAAGTGAACACACCCCGGCAAGGTCAGATGCAGTTCAAAACAGAGAAGAGCAAGGCACCAGAGGCAGTCTCAAGGTTGCGGCAAGGAAGAAGGAGGTACAGCGCCCAGTGTACTTCGTCAGCTCCCTGTTGCAGGGGGCTACATCTAGGTACTCTAGCATGCAAAAGTTGATTTTTGGCCTCATCATGGCCTCAAGAAAACTGCGCCACTACTTCCAAGCCCACGAGATCACGGTTATCACCTGTTTTCCTTTGCAAACGGATACTCCGAACCCTGAGGCCACCGGCAGGATAGTATAGTGGGCCTTGGAGTTATTCAGCTTTGGTTTGAGATTTGAAAGCACATCAATTATTCAGAGTAGAGCATTGGCAGAGTTTATTGCAGACTGGACGCCAACTCCTGATGAAGAAGTGTTGGAGGCAGTTATTCCCGGCAAGGAATCACCCCAAGAATGGATTATTTATTTTGATGGTGCCTTCTCCTTACAAGGTGCCGGGGCTAGCATGCTTCTTGTTTCTCCCACTAGGGAACACCTTATGTACGTCATCCAGATGCATTTTCCCCGGGAGAAGGCTGCCAACAATACAGCAGAGTACCAAACTGGAGAACTTCCCGAAGAGCAAGAATCTGAAAGAGTAGTCTGGAAGGCCAGTATGTATCAGTTCATTTGCCAGGAAGAAGGAAACAAACTATTGGCAGAGATACACAAGAGTATGTGCGGCTCACACCTTTGGATCGAGGGCTCATTGGAAAAGCCTTCCCGAAGGATTTTACCGCCCACAACCCTCCAAGATGCTGTTGAGTTGGTCACCTAATGTGAAGCCTGCCAGTTCCATTCCAAGAATATCCATCTGCCAGCCCAAGCTCTTTAGACAATCCCTTTGTCATGGTCGTTTTCGGTCTGGGGGCTCGACATCTTGGACCCCTTCCCCCGTGCTACCAGGGGCTTTGAATTCTTGTTCGTAGCAATTGACAAGTTTACAAAGTGGCTGGAAGTAGAGCCTGTGAGAAATGGGACTGCTCAGTCAGCTATCAAGTTCTTGAAAGGATTGGTGTGTCATTTCGGGGTCCCTGCTCGAAACATCACCGGCAAGGGCACCAGATTCATGCGATACGCGTGGGAGATGCACTTGGAGCGGGAAAGGTAATGGGGTGGCGGTTACCCCCCTCCCCCCCATGAACATGGGATATGGGTACCCTGCAGGATTGTGGCCCATTATCACCCCCACTGCAATTGGCGTTACGCGACGCACGGGAGAACCGAAAACTAACTCGAGCTCAGGTTAATGAAGAAGCAAAGAAGATCTCAAAGGACAAGCAACTGCTACCCTCTCGCTTGTGCAGAAGATAGGGCCTACCCCGACAACGCCCGGCAGCGCATTTGGGCTAGGCCCACGGGCTCCTGTCGGTACAACAAACCCTCGGTCTACTACCCAGACCGTGCACAGGCCTAAGAGCAAGATTGCAACATCCAAGATCAGACCAAGCCGAAAAAGATAGCTCTTAGAGGAGTCAGAGAGCGGATCAAGAAGACTAAGTCAAGCCAAGGGAGCAAGACACCACTAAGGGAAAACCTCCCTTGCCGGGCAGGCGAGCCTGGTGTGACGCCCCAAGACCGATGCTCCGGTTGCCTTCCATGTTTTGCGTGTCAATTGTGTGTTTATTTGTTTGTTGCATTTCATCACAGCATCATGTGCATTGCATCCGCATGTTTTCATAAAACTAGCATCCGTTCGTAGTTGTCGTGTCCCCCCTTGCTTTCGGTGACCGTTCCGAGACCAACCTTGTTCTTCGTTTTCCCTCTTGCCTAAATCGGAGTCTCTTTACTCAGTGCATCGACCCCTCGCCCGCGTCCGAAACTCCTCCGGACCCGACCCGGGCAGTCATGACCGATTGGTCCGGATCATCCCCAAATATCCCTAAAACATCTTCGGTCTATTATTTGAACTTCCCTACATATTTATTCTCGCACGTCAGATTTGGATCGGGTGATCTAGACTCTTCTCCTTTTCCATATATATAGTCCACCCCTATTCTAATTTGAGACCAAATCCTAAAACCTAGGGGATCTGTCCCATCCATTCCGTGTCCGCCGCCGCCACCAACTCACCATCTACCTCGGGATCCTCCCGATCCAGATCCACCTTGTCTTCAGCCACCCACCAACTAGCACCTCCAACGCCTCCCCGACGGCCTCCTCTCCACCGCACCAGGCCAGTGCCGCCTCTCGCCCTCCCTTCTTCTCCTCCCTCCCGCAATCTCCCTTTCCCTCTGATCTCTAACCTCTCGGACATCTCTCTTTTCCTCAACAGGAGTTGTCGCAGCCGCTGTCGTTCCTGGCCTCGCCCGCATCCTGTTGCCGCGTTGGCCGAGACTACATCGGCCTCCAGCCAGCGTCGAGTCGCCTGCCTCAAGCTTCATCGACGCTCGGAGTTCAAGCTCGCGCCCGCGCTTCCTCTCCTCCGCCTCGGAGCCGCTGTCTCTGTCCGTTTTCCCGTTTTCCCGTCGTCTGCCGGCCTCCGATGCCACGGGGACAGCCGCCCCGCGCCAAGTCCCTCAGCTTTGTCCTCCGCTCGGGAACGAGCATGACGCTCACCGCAACCTCGCCGGAGAATGTCATCCCCTGCCCGGATCCTCTGCCTCCACGCCGTCCCTGACCACCAAATCGCCCGCGCCAAGTCCATCTTCGAACCAAGCCGCCGCCCTGAAGCTTCTCCGCTGCCGCGCCAAGTCCCTCTGCTGCTCCTCTATGTCGCGTCGCTGGTCTGCTTCCGGGGGACCTCGACAAGTCCCTGCACGCGCCCCTGCCATGACGCCTTGGCCTCCTCTGCTTCCTGCGCTGCCGGAGTCGCCCTCCGTCCTTCGCCGCCGCGCCGGAGATCCCCGACGCCACGTCTCTGGTTCCTGTCGAACAGAGGGCCGCGCCCGCAACCGTTGACTCGCTCGCCCGTGTTGACCCCGTCCCAGCGCCAGCGGACCGGTCAACTCCATCCCCTGGGCCAACCCTTCTCTTCCTCGTTCGGCCCAACCAGATCTGGCCGCTAGGTGAGGAGCCAAGTTCCAGCGCTCACTAGTCCGGCCCAGTCCAGCAGTTTCGGCCCGTTATGTTTTTTTCCTGTTCCAACGTTTTTAGCTATTTATCCAGAGAGTGCAGTTTTACAGAAAAACCCTCATGTTCATGCATGTAATAACTAATTAACCATGCATCATATGTAAATAATTTATATATGTAAAATGCTTAGAATATCATCTAGTTTCGTAATATGCTTCTTTCATCCATGTTTAAAATGGTTAAATTGTTGTTTGCTTTAATTTGCATAAATGTCATGTTAAAATGTTTTATTTCATAACAAAATAACCGCATCTCCATTTTAAATAAAATTTATATGTAAATGGGGTAGAAAAATGCCTAGTTTAACATGGTGCACTTAATTTTGCTGCTTATCAACATTAAAATTGTGTTTAGGGCAGAACAGTAGCAAATTTGAAATATGCATATGAGAATTTCCGGAATTGATACTTGTTGTTCGGGCCTCCTTAAACTTGCCTAAATAGTTAGTTTACTTATGTTTCACCTCTTGCCATGTTAATTAACATTTAACATTGTTGGGTACATAAACAAGAGCAAACTAAATAACTTGATTGTGGTGTTTTGTCAATATGCAACTCGTTGCATATTGAGCTCCACTTAACTTGTAGTATTGTTTGTGCACTTTGCCATGCCATGCCTCTTTAAACCGTACATGCATCATCCTTTGCTTGTGCATCATGCCATACTTATGCTTGTTGGTTTACCATGTTGTTTGCTTCTTTTCTGGGTGTACTTCTTCTCGACAGTTTCAGTTACGTTGCGTTTGTGAAGATCCGTTCGACTACATCCGTGTGTCTTCTTCATGGACTTGTTCTTCTTCCTTCGGGATCTCAGGCAAGATGACCATTACCCTCGATATCACTTCTATCTTTGCTTGCTAGTCGTTTATTCTATCGCTATGTCGCGCTACCTACCACTTGTTTATCATGCCTCCCATATTGCCATGCCAAGCCTCTAACCCACCTTCCTAGCAAACCGTTGTTTGGCTATGTTACCGCATTGCTCAAATTTCTCTTATAGCGTTGCTAGTTGCGGTGTGAAGATGAAGTTTGTTCCATGTTGGAACATGATTATGTTGGGATATCACAATATCTCTTATTTTAATTAATGCATCTATATACTTGGTAAAGGGCGGAAGGCTTAGCCTTATGCCTGGTGTTTTGTTCCACTCTTGCCGCCCTAGTTTCCGTCATACCGGTGTTATGTTCCTTGATTTTGCGTTCCTTCCGCGGTTCGGATTATGGGACCCCCTTGACAGTTCGCCTTGAATAAAACTCCTCCAGCAAGGCCCAACCTTGGTTTTAACATTTGCCACCTAATCCTTTTTCCCCTGGGTTCTGCAGAATCAAGGGTCATCTTTATTTTAACCCCCCCGGGCAAGTGCTCCTCTGAGTGTTGGTCCAAACTAGAGCCCTTTGCAGCGCCACCTCGGGGAAACTTGAGGTCTGGTTTTAGTTGTACGGATTGCTCATCGGGTGTGCCCTGAGAACGAGATATGTGCAGCTCCTATCGGGATTTGTCGGCACATTTGGGTGGTCTTGCTGGACTTGTTTTACCATTGTCGAAATGTCTTGTAACCGGGATTCCGAGTATGATCGGATCTTCCCGGGAGAAGGAATATCCTTCTTGACCATGAGAGCTTGTGATGGGCTAAGTTGGGACACCCCTGCAGGGTATAAACTTTCATGAGCCGTGCCTGTGGTTATGTGGCAGATGGGACTTTCTTAATGTCCGGTCGTAGAGAACTTGACACTTGACTTAAATAAAATGCATCAACCGCGTGTGTAGCCGTGATGGTCTCTTTTCGGCGGAGTTCGGGAAGTGAACACGGTTTGGGTTATGTATGAACGTAAGTAGTTTCAGGATCACTTCTTGATCACTTCTAGCTTCTCGACCATTGCGTAGCTTCTCTTCTCGCTCTTATTTGCGTATGTTAGCCACCATATTTGCTTAGTGCTTGCTGCAGCTCCACCTCTTTACCCTATCCTACCCATAAGCTTAAATAGTCTTGATCTCGCGGGTTTTAAGATTGCTGAGTCCTGGTGACTCACAGATACTACCAAACAGTTGCAGGTGCCAGTAATACCAGTGCAGGTGACGCATCCGAGCTCAAGTGGGTGTTCGACGAGGACCTTTTTCGTTACTATGTTTTTGTTTCCTGATGATCAGTAGTGGAGCCCAGTTGGGACGATCGGGGATCTAGCATTTGGGGTTATCTTCTTTTCATTTGGTTTTGACCGTAGTTGGTCTATGTGTGTATTTGGATGGTGTATGATTTACTTAAGTATTGTGTGAAGTGGCGATTGTAAGCCAACTCTCTTTATCCCATTCTTGTTCATTACATGGGATGGTGTGAAGATGACCCTTCTTGCGACAAAACCACCATGTGGTTATGCCTCTAAGTCGTGCCTCGACACGTGGGAGATATAGCCGCGTCGTGGGTGTTACAAGTTGGTAACCAGAGCCATCTCCGACTTAGGAGCCCCCTGCTTGATCGAATCACTGACATTGTTGAGTCAAGAACAAAATGTTTTGAGTCTGAGCATTATATATATCAGTCCCTTCGTCGCTCTGGTGAGGTCTCCTGACGTAGATGTTTTGACTTTCCTCTCCTCAAATTTCACTAAAAAAATAGGATCATGCGGGTTTCTTGGGATCGGTCCGATATTCTTGTGACGAGAACGTTGTTCTTGGTGCCTCCTGACATTTAGGGGTTGTGGTAGTGTCCCGGGGAGTTGAGCTCCGAGGTGTTGTCATCACAATTTTATCGTTGCAATTCTGGAATACCTGAGTTTTTCGCCGACATTGAAAATCTCTTTTATGCAGTTGTTGGTGAGATAACGTCGACGCCACCCAGTACTGGGGCGGGAGTTCGGGAGTATTGCCATAACTCATATAACGGATGCTTTTCGAAGGTTGAGGTACATGATTTCCGAACTTTTCTTGGTTATGTGTTGACGGATGGATACAACTGGAGGTAGCGATTGTTAGAATTGGGTGAGATATATTGCTTCCCCTGTATCCCCAACACTAGATTGCATAACCAGAAAGTTTCGGGAGTTTATAAGTGGGAGTTCAAGTAGCTCCTAGAATATCTTTCCAACAGATGCATGATATGGGATTGGGGAAATCTCTATCATATGTATTTGTTCCGGCTTATTCTGCAAGCTAAATCCTTTGTTTTGTTTTGTTTTGTGGTATTCGAGTTGCTTCGATGTCAAGTGTTGATTCCATACCTTTCCTAAGCGGTGTTCTCATATTTCTATGAGAGTGGTAATCCTTCTTGATCATCGAGATTGTCATCCCAATTCTTTCCAACCGGCGTGCTTCTCTTCAAGTGGATCCGATCATTTCAACATTCGCAAGATCACCTCTCAGTTTTCCCAACGTTCCCAACTTGCCTTTGTTTTCCCGCCCTCCCACCCTTTTTTTCAAGGACTCGGATTTCTTAATCAAGTATCCTTTTGTTGATGGGAAGTCTCTCCATTCTTTTCCGTCAACGCTCTTATCGGCTGATTCTCAGGAAGATGCTAAGGAAGCTACAAGTTCATCTTTTCTTCGTTCTTTTTCAATTCTTACGGTGGTGCGTTCGAGATTCCTCTTCCTTCTTACCAGATCTATTCATTTGTTCTCTCATAATCCTACCGGTGGTTTGTTCAACATTCATATTCCTTTATTATCGTATCATTTCATTCGTTCTTTCCAATCCTACCGGTGGATCGTTGAAGACCTTCTTCAAGCTTACGCTATATCTCTCTCAATCCTTTCTACGAGAATAAGTAGTACACCAAATCCGTTACTTGTCATCAATTTAAATTGGTGAAGGATACGCATAACATAATTCTTATTATTGTTTCATCCAAGTGTTTAACCCCTTCCTTCGGAATTTGTTCATGATGAAGTAATTCTCGGTTCTAGTGTTTCATAATTTCTTTTCTGGAGTTCCAAGTTTTCCGCATTATCTCGTCGCGAAGCTCCATCTAAATCATCGCAAGGTTTACCTTGTGTTCTCAACTTCTCTTTCTTTTTATCATCCTTTTATTACCAGAGTCCTTCATGGAGGCTCTACATGGTAGTTCGTCAAGGATTCCTTTCATTCTTCAATTGTTCGTCAAGATTTCTCTTGGAGTTATGATCCGCCAAGCTATACTCTTAAATAAACATGGTGTTCAACACATGTTTTGTTTTGAGGAGTTCAAGCATTCTTCATCTTGCATTCAAGTGCGATTCTTTCTGCCTTATCTTTTGAAATGGTGTTATGTCATTCTTAATAATTTCCCTTCGTGTTTCATGATTCACAAGTTATCAAGAATGAGATATTTAAACCCATCATTTTCTTCCTTGGAGTTATCTTGGGTTATATATCACCTAAAGCCTTCCCTAAGGAATGTTGCTATTGTGGTGCTTACCAATGATCCAGTTTTCTCCTTCTCATCTCGGTAAAGAAGTTTTCATCTCCTTGTTGATATCAATCCAATCAACTGCTTCCGTTAGTGGCGGGTTGTCACCTCATAATTTTGATATGTGTTCCATAATCCCACAACAAGCTTGTTCTTTTCGTTGTTGATTTTCCAAGTACTCCGTTATAACCTTCTTGGAAGGGTGCTTTCCAAGCTCATTTGTGGAAGAAGTTGGCATTTTCTTATCCATTCTTTTATACCAATGATCTATCTTCTATTCTTTCTTCCGGAGGCATGGTGATGTTGCTCCCTTCATTCATCATCTCGAATTGCGAAGATCATGTTCTTTTCCTTGCAAATCCATTTAACCGGAGTGTTGTGCCATCTCTTCAAGTTCTTTTCATCTTATCAAGTCTTGCATCTCGTTTCTACCAAAGTATTGCCTGCATTCTTTCGTCCTTTGTTCCTTGCTTTTTCCGTTTAGCCGGAGTGTCGTGTTTTCATTCGAGCTCTCTCATCTTATCAAGTTTTGCCTCCTTCCTCAACCAGAGTGATGTCTGAAATCTTTCTTACCCCTTGTGCCATTCTCTCAATAGTCCCGGAGGCGGTGTGCTGTTGATTTCATCAAGTATCCTCTCATCTTGTCAAGATCATGTTCAATTCCTTCTATTTACAGTCGGAGTGCTGCCCAAATTCTTCCTTTCTCATCTCGTTTTAACCGGAGTGGCTTCAAAATCTATCTTGTCCCCTAAGCGCTAGGTTCTCATCATGTTCTTCATTCCTCTTTGCTAACGGAGTGTTTGCAATCTCGCTCATCTCCATTGTATTCTTTCTTTCAATTTGTTCAACCTCTCAAGGTTCTTTGGTGACATTTGTTTGTCAGAGAAGCAACCTTGCTTTACCGCTTCCTCTTCCCCTTCTCTCCGGTGCCATACTTAGATCTCGGGACGAGATCTCTTATAAGTGGAGGAGTGTTGTGACGCCCCAAGACCGACGCTCCGGTTGCCTTCCATGATTTGCATGTCAGTTTGTGTTTATTTGTTTGTTGCATTTCATCACATCATCATGTGCATTGCATCCGCATGCTTTCATAAAATTTGCATCCGTTCGTAGTTGTCGTGTCCCCCCTTGCTTTCGTTGACCATTCCGAGACCAACCTTATTCTTCGTTTTCCCTCTTGCCTAAACCGGAGTCTCTTTGCTCAGTGCATCGACCCCTCGCCCGCGTCCGAAACTCCTTCGGACCCGACCCGAGCAGTCGTGACCAATTGGTCCGGATCATCCCCAAATATCCCTAAAACATCTTCGGTCTATTATTTAAACTTCCCTACATATTTATTCTCGCCCGTCAGATTTTGATCAAATGATCTAAACTCTTCTCCTTTTTCATATATATAGTCCACTCCTATTCTAACTTGAGACCAAACCCTAAAACCTAGGGGATCTGTCCCATCCATCCCGTGTCCGCCGCCGCCACCAACTCACCATCTACCTCGGGATCCTCCCGATCCAGATCCACCTTGTCTTCAGCCACCCACCAACCCGACCTCCAGGCGCCTCCCCGGCCTCCTCTCGGCCGCAACAGGCCAGTGCCACCGCTCGCCCTACCTTCTTCTCCTCCCTCCCGCAATCTCCCTTTCCCTCCGGTCTCTAACCTCTCGGACCTCTCTCTTTTCCTCAACAGAGTTGTTGCCGTGGCTGCCGTTCTGGTCTCGCCCGCATCCTGTTGCCGCGTTGACCGAGGCTGTGTCAGCCTCCGGCCCGGCGTCAGTCGCTTTGCCTCAAGCTTCATTGACACTCGGAGTTCAAGCTCGCGCTCGCGCTTCCTCTCCTCCGCCTCGGAGCCGCTGTCTCTGCCCATTTTCCCGTCGTCTGCCGGCCTCCGATTCCACAGGGACAGCCGCCCCGCGCCAAGTCCCTCAACTTCATCCTCCGCTCGGGAACGAGCATGACGCCACCGCCACCTCGCCAAGAACGTCGTCTCGCCGGATCCTCCGCCTCCGCCGTCCTCGACCACCAAATCGCCTGTGCCAAGTCCATCTTGAACCAAGCCACCGCCACAAGCTTCTCCGCTCTTTGCGCCAAGTCCTCTGCTGCTCCTCTATGTCGCGCCCATTGCTGCAGCTTCTGGGGACCTCGACAAGTCCTCCTGACAGCGCCTCGCCATGACGCCTTGGCCTCCTCTCGCTTCATGCGCCCGCGAGTCGCCCTCCGTCCTTCTCTGCCTTGGGAGATCCCGGCCTTGGCTCTGCTTCTGTCGAGCAGACGGCCGCGCGCCCTTAACTTGCATCGCTCGCCCGTGTTGACCACTGTCCCGGCCTTGATTGACCGGGTCAACTCCATCCCCTGAGCCAGCCCTTCTCTTCCTCGTTCGGCCCGGCCAGATCTAGCCGCTAAGCGAGCAGCCCGATTCAGCGCTCACCAGTCCGGCCCAAATCCAAAGAAGTTCAGCCCGTTATGTTTTTTCCTGTTCCAAATTTTTTAGCTATTTATCCAGAGAGTGCAGTTTTACAGAAAAACCCTCATGTTTATGCATGTAATAACTAATTAACCATGCATCATATGCAAATAATTTATATATGTAAAATGCTTACAATTTCATCTAGTTTCATAATATGCTGCTTTCATCCCTGTTTAAAATGGTTAAATTGCTGTTTGCTTTAATTTGCGTAAATTCCATGTTAAATTGTTTTATTTCATAACTAAGTAACCGTAGCTCCATTTTAAATAAACTTTATATATAAATGGTGTAGAAAAATGCCTAGTTTAACATGGTGCACTTCATTTTGCTGCTTAACAACATTAAAATTGTGTTTAGGTCAGTACAGTAGCAAATTCGAAATATGCATATGAGGATTTTCCAGAATTGTTACTTGTTGTTCCGGCCTCATTTAAACTTTCCTAAATAGTTAGTTTACTTATGCTTCGCCTCTTGCCATGTTCATAAACATTTAATATTGTTGGGTACATAAACGAGAGCGAACTAAATAACTTGAATGTGGTGTTTCGTGAATATGCAATTCGTTGCATATTGAGCTCCACTTAACTTGTAGTATTGATTGTGCACTTTGCCATGCCATGCCTCTTTAAACTGGACATGCATCATCCTTTGTTTGTGCATCATGCCATGCTTATGCTTTTTGGTTTACCATGTTGTTTGCTTCTTTTCCGGGTGTACTTCTTCTCGATAGTTCTGGTTAAGTTGCGTTTGTGAAGATCCGTTCGACTACATCCGTATGTCTTCTTCATGGACTCGTTCTTCTTCCTTACGGGATCTCAGGCAAGATGACCATTACCCTCGATATCACTTCTATCTTTGCTTGCTAGTCGTTCGTTCTATCGCTATGTCGCGCTACCTACCACTTGTTTATCATGCCTCACATATTGCCATGCCAAGCCTCTAACCCATCTTCCTAGCAAACCGTTGTTTGGCTATGTTACCGCTTTGCTCAGCCCCTCTTATAGCGTTGCTAGTTGCAGGTGAAAATGAAGTTTGTTCCATGTTGAAACATGATTATGTTGGGATATCACAATATCTCTTATTTTAATTAATGCATCTATATACTTGGTAAAGGGTGGAAGGCTCGGCCTTATGCCTGGTGTTTTGTTCTACTCTTGCCGCCTAGTTTTCTTCATACCGGTGTTATGTTCCTTGATTTTGCGTTCCTTACGCGGTTGGGGTTATGGGACCCCCTTGACAGTTCGCCTTGAATAAAACTCCTCCAGCAAGGCCCAACCTAGGGATAGTTGCACTTTCAATATCCCCCTTTTTGGTAATTGATGACAACATATAGATCAAAGCTTCGACAAATGATAATAAGATTGAAAAACATCGTCGCTTTGAGAAGTATGTGATAAGCAAGAGCTCCCCCTAAATTTGTGCGTGTTTTAAAATTTTCTTTGGACTGCAAATGCACAAGGAATTAGGCTCATGGGTTACTCTTCCATGTCACATACATCTTGGTGGAGCGCTCAAAATAATAACATATAGAAAGCATAAGTGTAGCTTATGATCAAACACATGATCATCAATGTCTCACAGGTAATAGCATAGTATCTCAAGCAATCAAAAGCAAACAAAGTTCAACCAAGAAGACAAGAGAGAACAAAAGCAAACTCTCTCTCTCGAAGCCTATGATCTATACATTTTTCTCCCCTTTGGCAACAAGTTACCAAAAATTTCCTAGAAAATGCATAGGACTATATCGTCTCTCGTGCTTGGTCTTCTGCTGGTGGCGTAGAGATGGCTCCTTGGACGAAGACTTGAGAGATGTGGAAGGAGTGAAGGAATTGGTCTTTGGAGCTGGTTCTTGTGGAGCTGTAGCTGGAGCGGATGAAGTGACTCTGGTGGTAATCGGCTCTGCGGTGATCTCTGAGCTCGAGGCACTCTGGAAAATGCATCGCTTGTTGTCCTGCCCTTCCTCTCCTGCATGTCATCATGTAGCTGCTCCACAGTGGCCCGAATGCGATTACTTTGACATCAAGATCATAGAATTTTTGTTCCATGATTCTTTCCGTGCTCTCCCGGTTTTGAGTTAGGGTGGCCAACCCCTTCTCAATCCGCAGAGTTGATGCTATCAAGTAACCAAGCTGCTCTGCTTGTTCTTCAAAAAGTACTCAGATGCCTCTGCTAGAGTTGGCATTTTGGCAGCCTTCTCTTTCCTTGCCTTCTCCTTCTTCTCTTGAGCTTGTACTGATGATGGTTCATTCTCAGTCATGACAACTTGATTGTCCTCAAATTCTGGATAGAGAACTAAGTGTTCTTTATCCAACACATACTTCCCTGTGCCCATCTTTGAGTTAATCAACTCCTGGACTTGTGGGGCATATCCACAGCTCCTCTTTTGGTCTGCTGCTGTCCTCTTGATAATTTCAACTATGAGGCTCATGACCATGAATTTACGGGGCACATAAAAAATGTGAAGAAAATTAATTGCATGCCCTCTGATCATGTTGTGGTCACCTGATTTGGGCAACAGAGTGTGCCTTAGGATCCAGTTGATCGTTGGCAGCCCTGATAGAAGAAAATGAACTGACCCAAACTTGAAAGTCTCAAGTGCATCATCTGGGATCTCCTTGTACATCCGTGACATTGAGTTGTGATCCATCTTCTTCTTGGCATAAATGTCCAAGTCATCTTCACTTTCCTTTGGGGCATTGATCAGACTTGCCCATTCCTCTCTCAGTTGATTGGTATCTCGTTCCTTCGACATCCAAACTATCCGCCATCTGGATAGAAATGTCTTTGTGGAGTAGAATTGCATAATGAGTTCATCATTCCGGTTTGTGAGCTTCGCCCAACAAAATCTGCAACTCCACACGCATCAAGGCATCATATAATCCAGATAGTGTTCTTCATTCTCCTGAATGTAGGTCCAAGATCCACCTCATATCGTAAACTATGGGCTTCTTATCCAATAAGATGGTCTCATAGAAGTCCTGCTGCTCCTTGGTGTGGAACACATAATCTACATCAGTCCTTCTCATGTTGGCATATGGATCGACTCTCTCCATAGCCTCAACCCTAAATCTCTCCCGATCTTCATGTTCTCAGCCATAGGATGAGTATCATTGTGGTCCTGAATCTTGGGTTTGAGCTTCCTTAAGACTTTCCTTCTTCATCTTCTGAGCAAAGAACATCGTGCATTGGGGCCTTGTTCTTTTTAGCAGCTGGTATACTCCTGGTATTCCTCTTAGGTGCACTCTTGGGCTTGGGGGCAGCTTGGGTGCTACTTTGGGCTTTGAAGTGGCAGCCCCTGACTTTATAGCATCACCCATCATCTTTTGTGGCTTGGGTGCTGGTTCAACAACCTCTTCTTCCTCCTCTTCCTCCATCATGGAAGGATTTCCTATTACTCTGGCCATGGTCTTCTTGACCCTTTCCTTCCTTTTCTTTCCTTCAGCAGCAGCAAGCTCTTTGGGTTGGGATTCCAAAGATGCTTGAGTGGAGACTCTGGCTTTGGACATTGGTTGTCTTCCTGCAGGCCTTTTGATCTTCATTCTGGCTTAATCTGCAGCTTGAGCAAGACTCCTTCTTGAGCACTTTCTTCTTTGAACTTGCCTCATCCTCAATCGCCACATAATCCTCATCCTCAGACTCTGAGGTCTTCTTCTTCCTTGTCCTCGTGGCAGCCTTGGGCAAATTGCTGGGAGTGCTTCTGCTCCCCTCATCTGAGCTGCTAGAGGGACTAGTGCCCTCACTCATGTGAATTTGCTCTTCTGACTTGTTTTGGCTGTCACTTTGGTCTGACATGCTGCACACACTGACTGCTGACCCTGTGAATAGTTATAGATGAGGTAGAGTGGATGAGCATCACAAAATGCAGAGATTTTTTCCAAAAGAATGATTCAAAAAACTTAGTTTTAGTTTTCCACAGAAAGCATTTCAGATCTACCAATTTTCAAACTCGGTGATACCGAAGCAGTTTTGGAACCTAAACTAGTGAACTTCGGTCGCACCGAGTCACAGTCGATGTAACCGAGACTGCTAGGGTTTCACAAAGTTTTAAAATTGGTCACACCGATTAGCAATTCTCGGTCAGACCAAGAGTTATGCAATGGCATTAGCCAAATCGATGGGACCAAGTTTTTCAACTCGGTGGGTCCGAGATGGTTTCGGCGGAAACCTAACCCTAAATTTTCGAATCACACCTATTCTAAGGATTGTTTTGACTGGATAGAGGTGTTTCAATCGTGGCAAGAAGCATTATGAACACAATGTGCCGAGAATCGACGAGGATAGCACCGTGATCGAGTTCATACCCTAGTTGGCGGTGAACTCGCTACTGAAGAACGGCGGAGAAGAATTCCGTTAATGGCGGCGGAGACCAGCTGACAGAGGCGGTGGCAATGGAGTCGACGATCCGGAGACCTAGTAGGCAGAAGCGAGCTATGCGCCAAGCGAGGAGTTTGGAGAAAGTTTTCCAAAATTTGCCCGTGTGAATATATAGCCCGACATCGCTGGTGTGACCGAGTGGAACAACTCGGTGGCACCGAGATGCATAACTATTAAATACATTCTGACAACTCGGTGTGACCGAAAAGTTCAAATCGGTTGCACCGAGATGAAAACCTAGATCGACTTAGTAATCTCGGTATGACCGAAATGGAGGAATCGGTCGGACCGAAAATCACAAAGAAGTTTTGGAAGTTTAAGTCTATGACGAATTGGGGACTCGAGTGCTCCTCACACGAAAGTGGTTCGAATCTGACTTGATCAAATTTTGTGATGTAGCATGAATAGAGTTTGAGACGAGAAAAGCATAGATAGCTAGAGAAGGTTCTTAGGCATTCTTGTCCATCCACTTGGCCAAAGAAAAAGAAGCCAATCAATCAAAACAACAAGTGGATGTCCTCGAATGAGTAAAATATGCACCCAACATGCTCACACAATAAAATGACAAATGAAATATGTGACAAAGCATGCACAACCAATTATAGCATCTATCAAACAATTGGCGATGACTAGGTCATCTATATATGAGTATATTGACTTAGGAGTCAAATGAGAACATTTGATCACAGGTCATACTCATCGTTTAAGCTCAAGTGGGGTTACCACTTTTACATAAAGCATTTATGTGTTCACATCATTAGAGTTGCTTTGACTCAATTCTTAGAGTTAAGCTCCCCCTAGATGTGAGATCCCCCTTTAGAGGGATAAACTAGCCTTGGGTTTTGTTGATGATGACTTCATGTAGGTGTTGAAGATGTGGATGCTCAATGTTGATGTAGATCTTTTTGGAGCAAACCTTTGGAGTGAGTTGCACCTTCAGTACCTACATGGGTTAGTCCCACAAGGAACAAACAAGAATATCCATAGACATAGAGTGATTCACACACAAAATGATGTCCATGAAAACATTAGGTTACCTTGTCCCTTGCCTTACCAACATGAGGGTTTGTGACTCCTTGAACTAGTGCAAGATATGAAAGGTGGTTGCACTTGTCCTTGCCATAATGATATGAGTGAAGAATGTTGGCGGAGTCACCCTCAAGAACTCCCTAGTTCTTCTTCTTGGGATCCACATCATCTTGATGGGAATCCTTGGTGTAGTAGTTGTACTTGATGAAGTAGAACTTGGCGTAGTCTTGGGAACCCACTTGACCAAGGCCTTAGGTGCTTCTTCAAATGCATCAATCTCCTCTTGAAGCTTGTCCTTGCCTTTGTTCTTGTGGTGTTGTGGTGGAAGATCATCTTGTGCTTGTGTTCCCTTGAAGGAAGTAGGATCATACTTCTCTTGTTGAGGAACAAACTTCGCCTTGGGGTATTGATCTTCTTCCCACTCAACTCCATTGGCATTGAACTTTCGCTCAAAACCAACACCTTGATTCTTCCTGCCTTCCTTGCTTGCGTACAATTTCCTCAAATTGCTTACTCCGTGAGGCTCTTGTATACACCTTTCTCTATAATTCCCTTCAATAAGCTGTTTTCTTGCTCAAGCGTAACTTGGCTAAGAGGATCATTAGTGGAATCAAGAGAACTACTAGAAGCAACAATATTGGATTTAGCATTGTTATTGTTACTACTATAAGAAGAATCTTTCTTGTTCTTGTTACTAGACTTGACTTGAGGCATGTAAGTAGATAAGAGTAAACGCTTGGCAATGTAAGAAGAACTTTTCTTATGGAGATCATCATTGATCGCTTTTAGGAACTCATGCTCTTGCTCAAGATTGAGCTTTTCAAAAGCGTAACTTCTCATGAGCCCTTAAAAGTTCTCGATGATCTTCGAAGATAGTTTCATGAGCTAACTTAAGAGTGTTTAGTTCTTTAGTTAGACGCTCAATCTTCACCTTATCATTGTCATTTGTTTCATCTTGATTAGCATGATTAATTGACGTTTCATCATAGTATTCATCACTAGAGTTGTCAACAAGTAAATCATCATCACCTAGCAAGTCATCTTCATCACTATTAAAATCCACGTACTCGGGGTGTGTTACCTTAGGACCTTTGGCCATGAAGCATCTACCAATTCCTTCATTTGGTGATTCAAATATGTCGTAGGAGTTGGTTCAGAGACCGGCAACACCTTCATCTTGAGTGTATTCAGAGTCGGAGTGATAGCTTCTCTCGGAGTGATTATCAGAGTCGGAGCCGGATACCCATTCACCAACGTGAGCTTGATGTCTTCATTTTGTGTAGCTCTTTGATGACTTGTCCTTCCTATCCGAATCCTTGCTTCTCCGTGAGGGTCTTCGTTCATAACGGTTATCTCTACTCCTTCTCTCTCTTGGTGGTGATTCTTCTCTTCTACTTCTTCTCTTGGGAGAATCTTCTCTTCTTTTGTAGGGTGTCGTACACTCATTGGAATAGTGTCCGGGTTTCCCACAATTGTAGCAGTTGCGCTCTCGACTAGAAGATCTTTTGTCATTGTAGGACCTCGATTTAGAGCTTCTTTCTTTGCTTCTACTCTTGTAGAATTTGTTGAAGTTCTTCACCATTAAGCTCAATTATTCATTGAAGGTTTGTTTCTCACTTGATGATGTGGGGGATTCACATGAGGCTTTGTAAGCACCACTTGACTTGTTGTGAAGTTCCTCCTTATCCTTGAGTGACATCTCATGAGCAACAATTCTTCCAGTGACTTCCGTTGGCTTGAGATCTTTGTAATTTGGCATCATTTGGATCAATGTGCACGGTATCATATTTTCCATCCAATGCTCTTAGGATCTTCTTGATGATGAATCATCGGTCATCTCTTCACTTCCTAAGCCGGCAATCTCATTTGTGATAAGAGCAAGCCTAGAGTACATTTCAATGACACCTTCACCATCCTTCATTTTGAACTTGTCAAGTCGACTTTGGAGCACATCCAACTTGGATTCCTCGACGGAGTCGGTACCTTCATGCATATCAATCAAAGTATCCCAAATTTCCTTTGCATTCTCAAGACGGCTGATTTTGTTGAATTCTTGAGGCACAAGCCATTGAAGAGGATATCACAAGCCTGAGCATTGTAGTGCAACATCTTCAACTCTTCCACTGTAGCTTCACGGTTCGGTTCTCTCCCATCAAAAAATTAACCGCAAACCAATACACACAATAGCCCAAACTACGGGGGTATGTCCGAGAAGATGCATATTCATCTTATGCTTCCAACTAAGCGAAATTAGTGCCATCAAAGTAAGGACCTCTACGGTGATAATTTCCCTCGCTAGACGCCATACTCTCCTAGGTTGTGAAACCAAGGCTATGACCACCAAAAGATATGAAAATCAAAGCAGATGGAGACCAAAGCTATGAAACCACTTGTAGGACATTGAAGAATGTCAATAGGGGGGGGGGTGATTATAATACTTGACCAATTAAAAACCTAACCTTTTCACAATTTTAGACTCGCAGATTTTAGCTATCTTTGAACAAGTCAAGCAATCTTCACACAATTCAAACAAGCATGCAAAGAGTATATAGGCAGCAGAAATTAAAGCATGCAACTTGCAAGAATGTAAAGGGAAGGGTTTGGAGGATTCAAACGCAATTGGAGACACGGATGTTTTTTCGTGGTTACGATAGGTGGTGCTATCGTACATCCACGTTGATGGAGACTTCAACCCACGAAGGGTAACGGTTGCGTGAGTCCACGGAGGGCTCCACCCATGAAGGGTCCACGAAGAAGCAACCTTGTCTATCCCACCATGGCCATCGCCCACGAAGGACTTGCCTCACTAGCGGTAGATCTTCATGAAGTAGGCGATCTCCTTGCCCTTACAAACTCCTTGGTTCAACTCCACAATCTTGTCGAGGCTCCCAAGTGACACCTAGCCAATCTAGGAGACACCACTCTCCAAGAAGTAACAAATGGTGTGTTGATGATGAACTCCTTGCTCTTGTGCTTCAAATGATAGTCTCCCAACACTCAACTCTCTCTCACAGGATTTGGATTTGGTGGAAAGAAGATTTGAGTGGAAAGCAACTTGGGGAAGGCTAGAGATCAAGATTCATAAGGTAGGAATGGAATATCTTGGCCTCAACACATGAGTAGGTGGTTCTCTCTCAGAACTGGTAAGTTGGAAGTGTAGGTTTGTTCTGATGGCTCTCTCTCTGAATGAAGAGGAGGTGGAGGGGTATATATAGCCTCCACACAAAATCTAACCGTTACACACAATTTACCAAAATCGGTGGGACTGAATCAACAAACTCGGTCTGACCGATTTAGTAAACCTAGTGACCGTTAGGGTTTTCGGTGGGACTGACATGCAACTCGGTAGGACTGATATGTTTAGGGTTAGGGCATAGCGTAATCTCGATGAGACCGATTACACAAA
Organism: Aegilops bicornis; assembly: GCA_021605145.1. Classification (NCBI taxonomy): domain Eukaryota; kingdom Viridiplantae; phylum Streptophyta; class Magnoliopsida; order Poales; family Poaceae; genus Aegilops; species Aegilops bicornis. The sequence goes on along the minus strand of CM038671.1, from coordinate 305,354,542 downwards.
CTCGGTGAGATCGAATTTGGTAATTAGCTAACCAGAGAGTTGGTCAGGTAAACTCGATGGGACCGATTCGCTCTTTCGGTGGGACCGAAGAGTTACGAAAGGGAAACAGAGAGTTTACATTGCAATCTCGGTGGGACCGATCGCTCACTTTGTTAGACCGAAAGCGTTCTGAAGGAAATAGAGAGATTACAATCCCATCTCTGTGAGACCGAGATCCCTATCGGTGAGACCGATTTGCCTAGGGTTTGTGGCGATGGCTATGACAATTGAACTCGGTGGTGCCGGATAGAAAGAATCGGTAGGGCCGAGTTTGACTTTAGGTTTAGGTCATATGTGGACGTGAGAAAGTAGTGGAGGGTTTTGGAGCATATCACTAAGCACATGAAGCAAGAGGCTCATTAAGCAACACCTCATCCCTCCTTGATAGTATTGGCTTTTCTATAGACTCAATGTGATCTTGGATCACTAAAATGTAAAATGTAGAGTCTTGAGCTTTTGAGCTTGAGCCAATCCTTTGTCCTTAATATTTTGAGGGATCCACTTTCATCATCCATGCCATGCCATTCATTGAGCTTTCCTGAAATATTTGTCTTGGAATAGCATTAGCTCAATGAGCTATATGTTGTTATGAATTACCAAACCACCTAGGGATAGTTGCACTTTCAGCATTAAATTGTTAAGTGCCATAACTAAGATATAATTAACCAATGCATGTAAAACATTCTTGTTTAGTACTGTAGTACTCAACATGCATGCACGCGTTGCGATTAGTACTACTCCCTTCATCCATACGTATATATAGGGCCTAATGTATTCTTCGAGGTTGCCTTTGACTATTAATAAGATTTTATATAATTTGAAAAGTATATCATTCGAAGATCCTTTCATGTACAAATTTGATTGTATGCTTTGAGCATCTTGCATGTCCTATAAGTTAGTCTCGGAAATTCCATTAAGCCCTATATACATGGACAGACGGAGTATATGATACTAGCAAACGCCCAGCATTAATAGTAGTTCATTGGTTGGTTTCTATTTCTGATTCAGCTGTTGTGCTGCTACCGTCCAATATTCGCGCGTGGTTGTTTCTAGAAAAAAAAGGAGGGTGTATAAGTCAGCTTACGAAAACCAAATAATCCAGAAACACTTAGGCGTGGTGCATTAACTCCCACCTCATTTCTTGTTTCTTGACATATCAACCAATAAGAGATGTGGGGAGTGAGGGAGTCCTGGACTAAGGGGTCTTCGGGCGTCCGGCCTGTTATCCATGGGCCGGACTGATGGGCTGTGAAGACACGAAGGCGTCAAGACTGCAGATGTCTGGATAGGATTCTCCTTGGCGTGGAAGGCAAGCTTGGCGATCAACTATGAAGATTCCTTTCTCTGTAACCGACTCTATGTAACCCTAGACCCCCCCGGTGTCTATATAAACCGGAGGGCTTAGTCCGGAGGGGGATATACTCATTACCGTAGTCATACACGCTAGGCTTCTAGGGTTTAGCCATTACGATATCTCGGTAGATCAACTCTTGTAATACTCATATTCATCAAGATCAATCAAGCAGGAAGTAGGGTATTACCTCCATAGAGAGGGCCTGAACCTGGGTAAACATCGTGTCCCCCGTCTCCTGCAACCATCAACCTTAGACGCACAGTTCGGGACGCCCTACCCGAGATCCACCGGTTTTGACACCGACATTGGTGCTTTCATTGGGAGTTCCACTGTGACATCGACGAAAGGTTCGATGGCTCACCTTGTACTTAAAGACAACATCACCTCCATGGGAGTCCTGGCCCCAGGCCAAACCCTCCGGCTGGGCCGCTTTACCATGATTGCCCGTTCGGCCGTTGAGCCGACGATGACCTCTCGGGCCATCGAAAACCCCCTTCACATCAACTCCGAAGACTCCAAGCAGATGGATCCGGCAGAGTTTTCATCCTTGAACGAGCTCCTAGATCGCATCGCCGCTTTGGGAATCGCCACAGATTACGATCGGATCGGGCTTAAGACCGACCAAGGAGAAATCAAAACTCCACTGGTCACCCACCAGATAGCGGTAGTTGAAGAGCAGGACGATGAGTCTTATTTTATATTGAAGATGGAGTATGTTCGGATCGTCAATCAGGAAGAACCGGATGCCCACCAGCGAAGGGATGCAACCAGCCCTCCAAACATAGAATCGAACGGCAGTCCTAAACAATCAGAAGATACTCCGGAGCCCGGACTGTTGAGTCTGGAAGGTCTTCAGACTCCGGACAATTGGTCAGGTCAGGGTTCGGATTTAATTCCACCCACCCACCCGGACATAGACGCTCTCATGAGAATAAAACAGCAGTCTCAGGAAACGGTCCACCACTTCTGGGCCAGATTCCTCCTTGTCAAACACAAGGTAAAAGATTGCCACGACGAGGACGCGATATCAGCGTTCTGAAACAATTGCGCGGACGAAGGAATTCTCAACGCCATCAATCGCCGCCACATACTGAAGTTCGCTGAGTTAGCAATTATCGTACAGAAGTATAGCGCGATGCAAAGCGTCTGGAAAACTCAGGCAGCTTGCTGGGAACCGTCGGTCCCAACTCAACTCCTCCTACAGGCGAAGAGGGCGCACCCCCGTGGCACGCCCAGTCCAACAGTCAAGAAACATAAACCCATTACGCGACACGACACCGTTCTGGAGGGATGGCTCGATGGCCCATGCAAAATACACACGACACTTGATACCGTGGCAACCCACAGCCTTAGAGCATGTTGGATACTCCGACAGGTAGTCAAGAGCGGCGAGGACATCCTTATCAAGGATACCCTAGAGCAGCACCCTCCAGAAAACGATGACATAAGAGTACTGACGGTCTTCGAGACATTAGCTTCAAACAACAAGCGCAAAAGGGCACTTCGCGACCTCGCCGAAGTCTGCCAAATCACTGCAATAAACCCTTGGAACGACACGGCTATAACATTTAATGTCGGTGATGAACCGAGGTACATGACAGTCCGAGTGCCAGCCGCATTAGTCCTTAGTCCCATCGTGGACGGGTTTCGACTTACTAAGGTCCTCATGGACGACGGCAACGGACTAAACCTCATTTATGAGGACACACTCCACAAAATGGAAATAGACAGGAGACGCATCAAGCAAAGTAGCACAACCTTCCGAGGAATCATTCCCAGTCGGGAGGCGTGGTGCGCGGGCAAAATCACACCTGATGTGGTATTCGACACGCGGAAGAACTATCGGTCCGAAGAAATCTCTTTCCAAGTGGCCCCTTTCAGCAGCGGATACCACGCCCTGTTGGGGCGGGATGCTTTTACATGCTTCCAAGCTATACCTCATTATGGGTATATGAAGCTCAAAATGCCCGGACCAAACAGTATAATCACTCTCGCCAGTGATCTGGACATAGCACTCCATGCTGAAAACAAAACCGCATCCCTGGCCCTTGAGGCGCTATACGAAGCCCTCACCAAGAATTAACCGATCAGGCTCCACGGTGGATGTGGACGATGTGATCCTCGACAAATGCCCCAAATCCACCTCCTTCAAACCAATGTAAGAAATAGTCAAATTCTGTGTCCACCCAATGTACCCCAAGAAGATAGCATCTATCGGAGCGCAATGAACCCAATAGTTGACGCCAAGCACTACGAGAATTCCTCACAAAATCGACATATTTTCCGCACCCTTCAGATATGCTGTGGATCCCACGTAAGTCGGGCCGAACATAGTCTCAATATATTAAAGGGATTTAAACCAGTCAAGCAAACACTGCGGTGCTTTTCCGAACCCAAGCGACAAGACATGGGGGAGGAGCTGGCCAAACTTATCGAGGCCGGATTCAATAGAGAAATCAAACATCCAGACAGGCTGGCAAACCTGGTGATGGTACCAAACAAGGACAAATCCTGGCGCCTTTGTGTCGATTTCAAAGACCTCAACAAGGCTTGCCCTAAGGATCCCTTCCCCCTCCCCTGCATTGATCAAATCATTGACGCCACCGCAGGAAACGACTCACTGTGTTTCCTCAATGCATATTCTGGATACCATCAAATCAAAATGAAGGAGTCCGATCAAGCTGCAACAACATTTATTACCCCATAAGGGCCATTCTGCTTCAACACCATGCCCTTCGGGCTCAAGAACACCGGCGCCACATACCAACGCATGATGCAAACATGCCTGGAGAAGCAGATCGACAAGACAAGAGAAGTTTCACGTCGATGACGTCATCATCAAAACTAGGCACGCCGAAACACTAATAGACGACTTACATCTTACATTCGACAACCTCCGTATGTATGACATTAAGCTCAACCCGAAAAATGTGTCTTGGCGTCCCATTGAAAATCATTGGCTTCATCATTTCCAATAGAGGAATAGAAGCAAATCCAGCTAAAATCTGAGCTCTATCACAGTTGGCTATGCCAACAGACCTCAAACAAGTCCAAAAACTAGCTGGTTGCGTAGCAGCGTTAAGTCACTTTATCTCTAGATTAAGAGAAAAGGCACTACCACTCTATGGCCTCTTACGACGCACCGATAACTTCAAATGGACAGACACGGCGGCTGCCGGACTGGAGGAAATAAATGCCCTCCTAGCAAGCAACCCAATCCTGGCCGCACCAAATGCTGGCGAACCCATGTTGCTATACATATCGGCAACACATCAGGTGGTGAGCGCCGTGCTCGTTGCTGAACGAGAACAGGATGGACACAAATTCCCACTTAAAAAACTAGTATACTACGTATCTACTATCCTCACACCATGCAAATCCCGGTACCCCCATTACCAAAAGATAGCATACGCGGTCTTCATGGCATCCCGGAAGCTACGACACTACTTCCTGGAGTGTTCAATCACGGTGGCTTCCAAAGTCCCACTCAATGACATAATAAACAACCGCGATGCCACGGGACGGATCGCCAAATGGGCCATAGAGCTACTTCCATTTGACATAACATACAAGCCACGTCGAGCCATCAAATCCCAAGTCTTTGGTTGACTTCAGAGTCGAATGGATGAGGTCAACTCGCTAAAGAGTACGGCGATATTCCAATTGGGTTATGTATTTTGACGGCTCCAAAATGTTGGCGGGCCGAGCGAGGCCGTGTTAACATCCCCCACTGGAGATGTCGTCCAGTATGTACTCCAAATATTATACACAGGCTCCAACAACGTAGCCGAATACGAGGACTTATTGCATGGTGTTCGGATGGCCGTATCCATGGGCATACAACGCATGGAGGTGCACTGGGACTCAAACCTCGCAATATCTCAAATAAACAGAGACTTTGATGCCAAAATCCAAAGATGGCAGCTTATCATAATGCCGTCTTAAACATGTCCGCTCGGTTCGAGCGGCTTGAATTTCATCACGTCGCCCGAGAAAGTAACCAGGCGGCGGATATCCTTGCTCGCATTGGCGCTAAGCACGACCCCGTCCCACCTAACATCTTCCTGGAAAGGATTTTCAAGCCATCCGTGGTGTGGCAAGGGGAGGGCGGCAACAACAGTCCAGATCCGAACACAACCCCAGATTCTGAACAGACCGATATCATCGGGGGCTCAGCCACCGAAATTACACCGTCGGCCCATCTCATTATGGCAGTCATTGCCCCATGGACCGAACCCTTCTTAGCCTACATTAATAGGAAGGAGCTTCCCGAAGACTAGAATGAGGCCCGCCGCATTGTCCGGCGCTCAAAGGCCTACAAGGTTCACAACGGAGAGCTCTACAAGTAAAGTACTACGGGAGTACTTCGAAGATGTTTCTCCGAGGAGGGGCGGCAACTTTTGGCAGAAATTCATGCTGGTCTAGGCGGACACCACGCCGCAGCACGAGCCCTTGTTAGCAAGGCCTTCTGCACAGGGTTTTATTGGCCAACGGCCCGAGCAGACGCGCAGGACCTTGTCCAACGCTGCGTCGGATGCCAACTCTTCACCAACGAAAGCCATATGCCCCCAACTGCCTTACAAACAATCCCCATTACTTGGCCTTTCATGGTCTGGGGACTGGACATGGTTGGACCCCTTAAAGGGGGAAGCCATAAGAAAAAATATCTGCTGGTCATGGTGGACAAATTCACCAAGTGGATAGAAGCTAAACCAGTCAAAACGGCCGAGTCCGGGCCGGTGATAACACTAATATCCGATGTTGTGCATCGTTACGATTGTCCCACACAAAGATCATCACCGATAACGGCTCCAATTTCACAGCCGATGAGGTAAAAATCTGGTGTGCTAATCTGGGCATTAAGCTCGATTATGCCTCTGTCTACCACCCACAAACAAACGATCAAGTCGAACGAGCCAATGGTCTTATTATGAGCGGCATCAAACCCAGACTAGTGCGGTCTTTGAAAGAATCTGACAAGCACTGGGTTGAGGAGCTCGACTCCGTACTCTGGGGGCTGCGGACCACGCCCAACCGTACTACCGGATATTCACCTTTCTTCATGGTATATGGCGTAGAGGCTATGTTGCCCTGCGATATCATTCATGACTCAACTCGAGTGTGTATGTACGAAGAGAGAGAAGCCGAGCCAGATCGGCAGGACAGCCTAGATGCCCTGGAGGAGGAGCGCGACATTGCCAAAGCCGGTTCAGCATTTTACCAGCAGAAGGCTCGAAGATATCAAAGCAGAAAAGTACGGGCCAAACTTACAACGTTTGAGAACTCGTTCTACGCCTGCCGGAGAAGAAAAAGGACAAACTCAAGCCCAAATGGGAGGTTCCCTTCATAATCGATGAAGCTCTTACCAGAGGAGCATACCGTCTTCGTGATGCATCAGACAATCGCCTAGAGCCGAACCCCTGGAACGCGGCCAGACTCCGAAGATTATATGCCTAGCGCTGAATTCTTTGTTTGTCTCCTTCTCCCTTATAGTTTCCATTATTTTTTCTCTCTTTTCCGCTTTTATTTTTTCGCTTTAAAGCTCTCACACGGCTAGAACGTACACCGCTGACGTATACATCTTCAAATATGTACGTCCATTATACCTGGGGGCTTTGTGGACAGAAGCTTTTCATTATTCTTTGAGCATCAAGCTCTTCACATATGCGTTTTTTTTCGTATGTACCTTTTCTTCGCCATTATATGCATCGATATGACTTAAGTTTTGGCCAAGCTAGGTTGCCTGGCTCCTGAGCTTATGCCCTACGTTCCCGTTAGTTCGGCTAGGGCATAAAGGGAGCACCTCTGCGATTGTTACTGCCGGGTCATCCGGATGTGTACCGCAGACTGGGTGAAGCCAAAAGCTAGCGTTCTTAAGGGAATATTCGGTCGGTGAATTAAAGACGTTTTTGCATGCACTCCATTGCGAACCCCCATAAGTTACGTACACTGTGATTTTCCCATCACAACTCGGACATGTACGTTAATGCATGCACACCCAGGGAAAGGAACCCTTAACGGAACTATTCTCTCTAGAAGATGTTTCTTACGATCTCCATGTAATATAACATAACTAGACGGATACAACTTCTCTGCTCAAGCAACTATGACCCCTACGCCTAGTTTTCCATGCATACCCCGGTCTATTCAGCCGCGAGGATATTCGGAAACACTCCACACCCTCGGCTCCGGAGGTTGAAGCGAAAAGATCTGCCATGACAAATGCTATACAATTCAGCTAGAATTCTACATGTCAAGGAAAGTACATAGTCACTTGGACTCAAACACTCACTACTAGGGAAAAGCCTAGCAGCAGAGTGGGTTTTAGGCCTATCAAGATGGCAAGGTGAGCGCTACTAGTACGGCCACATAGCTAAAGGTTAGCAAGAGCGTTGATTAACCCAATGCTATCGCTACACCGACTTAGTAGTAGCGCTTTCTCCACACAAAGACTATCGGTAATTACTAGTAGCGCTTCTCCCAGCCCGCGCTACTTCTATTATTCCATATTTTATTTCTTTTTTATTTCATGTTGTATTCATACACCTGTATACAAGTTTTCATACAGCAGCAATTTAGAGATTGTTTTTACATCATAATGAGTTATTACATCACTGGGTGAAAGAACTGTGGACTAGTTTCAAGTGGATGGACATCCACTTGTAACTAATCCGCGGTTCTTTCACGCAATGATATAATAAATATCATCATCATCATCATCATCATCATATCATTAACAACTTATCATCATAATACATCATTGTCATATAACACCTCCTCATGATCATCGTTTTCATCGATGAGACATCACATAGCAAGTTAGTCACTAGTCATAATCGCAACTACTCTTCATCATCAACTCTAACACATTGTACCACATAATAAACGTATTGTACCTCATAGGACCTACTACATTCTCTTAGGACCTATTATATTCTCTAAGGTAAAATAGAAAAAAACAAGATGGCCCCTGGCTCTCCATTATGAAGAATGGAGATTATCCTGTCTCCAATTCTTGCCTTTCGCTTAATGTTGCTTCCAAGAACCTCCTTACGAATGTCCAAACATTTTTTCCATTCTTTGATTAGCATGTGTTCACCGGGTTTAGAAATCCGATATGCACAGGTGAGATCCGTAGGATGACCTGGCTGTATGTTCAGACCTTCAAGGCGACCATTCTGATACATCAGATGAGGCACACAATCCATCGGGATTTTCTGTTGAAAAACATAGTAATAACTTCGTAGTTAGGAATGATGTACTAGTTTTAGAAGTATGCAAAAGATGCACGGATGTCGTAATAGTAAAAAAATCTTGCCAGGGTATCTCCATAGAAGTTATCGTGGTTCAACACGTGCACTAGTGGCACGTATTCATCATAATTTGGAGGAGTTTGATAATAGGTATTGTAATTCTCAAAGTAAGTACAAAATGCGATCAGATGATTTTTCTCCTTATAAGTTGATTCAGAGCCATCGGTGTAGTGGGTTTTGTCTACCATCTTCCGCACATTCTTTGAAGAATGAAAATAAGCTGTCAACTATTTTGAAATAAAGAATATAAATTAGTTAATAATTATGTTTTGCTCGATGTCAGGATCACCAAGATCCATGGTGACAATCATACCCTCATAAAAACCATACATTTTGCAAAGTGCTTCTCAATTTTGGCAACCAAATTGGGTTACGCTCTGAGAATTGTACAGATTTACTTCAAAATCCATATCATGATGGGTCCTTAGGTGTATTTTCTTTGTTTCAAAATTTTCATGGTCTTCAAAACCCATCCTCTCCAAGACATAGCGTCTTGCATGGCATGGGATAAGCTAGTCGAATTGTAAAAGATGGAAATTAGATGTTGAAATAGTTGAAGTCGTGCTTAATTATGAAAAAAAAAACACTTGTCGTCATTGCATACCGTTTCAACATCGAAGGTCTCCTCGAGCTTAATGCTGAAGCGCCGATCTTTGTCCAGGTGAGGGCACCTGTCGCACAGACCTCGATCGTCATGGCACCAGCTGCACTCCCCCGGGAGACTTTCGTCGTCCGAGTACGACATTTCCTACGTTCATAATTCAAAGATTAAACTTGTACAATTAAATATATGTACTAAAAAACCTAAATCAGATCATTATTTTTCGAGAAAATCCAGGCCACTCGATATTTCCTACATATTCTAGCACAAGTCATGCCAGAATTCACGGAAAAATCCAGCATGACCTTTGCTAAAAAGGACATATCGAGCGCTGAAATTCTTTTAACAGAAATTAATCAACACTCCGGCAAAACATAGGCTACTCGGAGGTGTAACCTGGACATGACCGGCCACTTGGGCAACCACATATCCTATTTAAGCAACACAGGATATACATGTTTTTATCTACATCATATATATCTTATATGACTCATATTGACATGGATATTTGGCTGGTCTCACCTCGAGGTCGGAGGGGGTCGGTGACAGGGACGACAGCAGGGATGATGGAGGGGCTCCTTGATTTCTGCAAAATCAAAAACCCTGCACATGACCGGCCACTTGGGCAACCACATATCCTATTTAAGCAACACAGGATATACATGTTTTTATCTACATCATATATATCTTATAGGACTCATATTGACATGGAGATTTGGCTGGTCTCACCTCGAGGTCGGAGGGGGTCGGTGATGTGACGACAAAGGGGATGATGGAGGGGCTCCTTGATTTTGCAAAAGCAAAAACCCTATAAGTTATCACTAATACATCCCGAATAATTGCTTAAACTAAAAAAATAACAACAAATATGACATGTTCAACTAGTTCTATTAATTCAACTAGTTCTTACTAAATATAAACTTACTATAAATAGAAAAAGCTAGTTCTTTCTAAAAATAAAGTAGTTCAACTAATTATATTAATTTTCTTACTAAAAATACATTAGTTCTATTAATTCAACTAGTTCAACTAGTTTGTTAATTTACTTACTAAACTAGTTCAACTAAAACTAAACTAGTTCAACTAGTCTATTAATTTACTTACTAATTATTTTAAACACTTACTAAAAACAATAAACAAACTACATTATACAATAGTAAAAAACATCTAATATTAACCATACTGCCCTAGTTAACTAGTACCATCACTACTACTAATTAACATCTACTACTACTAAAAATCATTATCTATGAACCCTAAATTAACATCTACTACTAAAAACATCTACTAACTAAGAGAGAGAGGGGTGGGGAGGGTGGGGCTTATAGAGAGGGAGAGACGGTGGCGTGGAGGTGCTCATGACGTGAGAGGTAGGGCCCGAGGGCGGGCTCGGGATCGGGAGGCGGCGGTCCTGGGCAGGCTCGGGCGACGGTGAGGTCGAGGGCGGCGGCGGTGAGGTCGAGGGCGGCGACAGTGAGGTCGAGAGCGGCGGCGGTGAGGTTGAGGGCAGCCTCGGGCGGCGCCGGCGAGGGCAGGCTTGGGCTCGGGCGGCGGCGACTGAGGAGTTAGGGGAACAAGGGGAGAGGGGGGAAGCAGGACTTAGTTAAATTTTGAGCCCGCGGGTGGTTAAGTCGAACTAGCAGCAGCGCACTTTAGGAAACGCGCTATAGTTAATTTAGCTATAGCGCATTTTAAAGAAAAACGCTACTGCTAAGTCTAAGCACACATAAAAAATATACAATGGTCATCATTGATCTTTTTGTGTAGAATCTAAATAGTCAACATGAATCCTCACAATACCTGTATAGGTACTGGTGAAGATTCTTATTGCAGCCACAAATCCTACACATATAGTTCAATGAAGACCAAGTGCTCGAGATAGTTTGAGAAGTAACATATTTAAGGTGGTCAACACCTTGTTCGCTTAGCAGTATGGGACTAAACTTAATTAGGTGCAATACTTAGCAAAGAAATAGTTTTGAAGAAAAACGCTCCTACTAAGTACTTTAGCAGTAGCGCGTCCAGGGAAGGGCGCTACTACTATATCTAGCCTGGAGACAATGCCGTGGCAATTATAGTAGTAGCGCTTGTTTCACCGAGAGCGCTACTGCTACCGGATTATTAGTAGCACGGTTTTCTCAAGGACGCTACTGCTAATTAGCAGTAGTGCTTCTTTTTGGGCCGTGCTGCTGCTAAGATTCTGTGTATAAGGTTTTCGATAGTAGTGACTTCCTCCTCTATACCGCCCAATAGGCGGTCTAACTTACAATCCTGTTGGGAATATTTGGTGGCCACCTCTACTTGGTCATATACTAAACTAACGGGAATTTCTTCCCCATTTGACCCTAGCGGTCCGACCCGGGCCATGTGATTAGGATCCAGCTTGGTATATCGCGTTTTCACCATGGCCGAGGCCTCTCGCGCACCCTCTCGGCATGCCGATATCTTCCATAGTCGGATACACCGCTGCGCTCCCTTGAACAGCTCTAGAAGCTCCTCCATACTTCCTGGAGGGGAGGCGGATGGCCATAGGGCCTTGGCAACACTCCACATTGCCAGCCGAGCCTGCTCGTGCACTTGCGACAGCCTTTGCAGCAGATCACTTGATGATCCGGACACCTCCTCTTCCGGACGGCACGTCAATATAACTGCAATCATAAATATATCAGTTCCATTTATCTCCGAACTACTATAAGGTTAGTTCGGCCACATACTGAATATGCCGCCCCGCAGCTTCTTGTTCTCCTTCGCGGCGTCGGCAAGATGGGCCCGCACATCTTCTAGTTCTTCGCCCAATGAAGTGCTTGCGTCCTGGAGCTTGTTTTTCTCCCCTATGACTCGGGTCAGAACACGCTCACCTGCGGCGTGTAGCTTTTTCGCCTCTTTCTCTCCCACTTGAGAAATTTTCAACTTCTCTTCGAGTTGGTCTGACGATCCTATTATGAGGTCAACAATAGTAATTAGCACAACTGGTTTACAGTTATAGTTCCTCGATGGAGGGGAATATTACCAGAGGATGCCTCCTTGGACTTTTGCAGTTCGGCGGTAGCAACATTTAGCTGTGTCCGACACCGCTCTAGCTCTTGGGTTAGCATGATGTTATTCTCCGTAAGAACCTAGTTATACAACGATACTCAAATCAGTTGTACCAACTGCTTTCAGTCCCGGGGGCTACGGGCATATGGTTATCCTTTTTTGGACAAAGAAAACTTTCCTGCACATCTGTCAAATATTGCTTCGTGGCTTTTCTAAGCCCATCTCGAGCAGCTCGGATGTATGCGTCACCCGAGATGAAGGCATTGAATGCCTCTTCTGAGAACTTGGGGTCTCGTAAGACGGCCCTGCGGCACCGATGATTCATGGCGCTCTCTACTTCCGAGTTGGTGACGGACATATCTTCCGAACCCTCGGCCGAAGGACAGTCCGGCGTTGTTCCCATACCGGCCCCCGTCTCTCTAACATGATCTAAATCCCGGTTGTCAGGAGCACAACCGGGCGGCCCCCCGGACACAGTTCAGTGAACCTTTTTCCTGTAACAAGACAAACACACAAGTCACAGTTGGACGCAGCCGCCGAAAAGCATATTTATAAATCCGTACCTCTTCGATGAGGGCCTGGCTGTGTCTTCATCGGCCTTCCTCTTCAAAGGCTTGCCCGACATGGGAACTGATCTCTTTGGAATCGCCAAGCGCCTCCCCTATGGAGCACGAGACAGTGCAGTGGGTGAGACAGAATAAGAGCACTCTTTTAGAGGAGGTGTCTCTTGATTACTTACATGCGAAGCGGGAAGAAGGACAGGGTAGTCGGCGGTGATGGCCACTTTTGTGCCATCATAGCTCGTCTGGTAAAACACCCCCTCCGCGAGCACCACGAATATATCCGGATCCTCTTCAAACCCGGGATCAAGCTCCCGGTTGTGGTTCTCCGGCTGTGGGGCGGGACTATGAAGTCCTTCGGTGACCTTTCGCCAGTGCTGTCATAACAAACGAATTAGAAATTTATCAAAGGCAATCTTGAATTGGAATGAGTAAGACAGAGGGGTTGTGGCTTACCCAACTGGGTGGATCGTACATAGAATACCCATATCTGCGCTTAATGCAAAGAAATTCCTCTTCCTCCCCTTTAAACAGCCCGACCAATATCTTGGCTAGAGCAGCGGGGGTATCCGGACCTTTCCGGCCACAGCGGGAGGCATCATCCTCTCCATTATAGTGCCACATTGGAAGCCTTCAGATTGAAGCTACCGAACCCTCGCACTATGGAGATCGCCATAACCTCGACTATTGTGAGTCCAGACTGAGCGAGCGTCTTTATCTTGCTCATGAGCTGACAAACTTCCGCGCTATCATCCTCTTCAAGACTCCGGGGACGCCAACTATGGCGTTTCTTCAGCGGAACGCTCACAAATTCAGGAAGGCCCTTTCAAACTCGGTCAGGAAGCGCGACGTCGTCAATGTAGAACCATTCGGAAGGCCATTCTTCAGATGCCTTCCTTGGTGTGCCGGACGGATATCGGGTATCGGCGATGCGCCATACTTCGGCTCCGCCCACTTCAAATATTGACCACTCATGGTTACGCGGGACAAGACAGAACAACTTCCTCCATAGCTCAAAATGGGCCTCAATGCCCAGGAATAATTCGCATAAAGCGACATAACCCGCAATGTGCAGAATGGAGGCAGGGGTGAAGTTGTGCAGCTGGAGGCCATAGTATTCCAGCAGCCCTCGGAGGAACAGATGGATTGGAAATCCGACGCCTCTCAGCAGATAGGGGACGAAACACACTCGCTCCCCCGGATGGATTGGGGAAGTCCTCTGCCTGAGTCTCACTATTAAAGGTGGCCAGAACCGCTCGAACAGGGACCAGATCTGCAGGGGGAAGAAGTCCCTGCGTTTGCATCTTTGCTAATTGACTGTGGGACACAGAACACCTCTCCCACTCGCCTTTCTCTGGGCCGGAACGACAGGAGGAGCTGGGAACGCTAACCATGTTGGAATGGTTTCTCTGTCCGTGTACAAAAAGAGGGGCACACCTTTGTACCCCTTTACCTGTGCACGGGCAGTCGGAGCCGCACCCACGGTCACACCAAACAGAACAGGGGAGGTGAGCCAAGGTAAGACCGAAGCCCAAGATAATCAGAGCAACGCCAAGGCCGAGACCACAAGGAGCACGAGGACGGCAGGCTCCCGGCAAGACCCTTGCCGGGCAGCCCAAGAAGACCCTTGCCAGGCAGCTCGCCCCACACAAACAGACGAGCCACCTTTGAGCCCACGGTCCCCAACGCCATCATCCACGTGGGGCCGTGGCTTGGGAAGGCACCTGTGGTGGCATGCATCTTTGTGAAGACATATTCAAGATCGATGAGGATTAGAAGACGACGATCCTCGGCAAGATCCTTGCCGAGGAAGGCCACTGCACCCGGCAAGGCTCTTGCCGGGACGACAAATACAGCCATAGCAAGACCCTTGCCAGGCCACACAGCAAGACCCTTGCCGGGCCACACCGCAAGACCCTTGCCGGGCCACCCGGCAAGGCCCTCACCAAGGAGGCCAGTGGGGCCACCATCAGGCCCATGCCAACCAATCTTCCATCACATTCACATGCTGCCACCCAACCACCGGGCGGGCACTGCGTGCAACAGGAAGCTCCCATGCCAACTCATCGAGCGCTCAAGGGCGGCATGCAGATCTTCGTGAAGGCTCCACCACCGCGCCACCTCAGCTACCGCCGCCTACATGGCGCCACACGCATCGCTGGCCAAGGCGCGTGTCGGGCGTAGGAGGAGCAGCGGCAGACGGACGGGCCTCGCCTGCCCCCGAGCAGTTGTGGGGACACCTAAGCTACGCATTAAATGTGTCTTGTCCTGTAATGCGAGCGATAAGCTCAGGGCACTGTGCGCCTTTCCACCTCCTGTGTGCCACTGTGTCAGCCCCTTTCGACTATAAAAGGAGGCCCATGGCACAATGGAGAAGGATTCGGCTCTTTGGGAACCACACACTCACTACAGCTAGTTCGAGAGCTCAAGAACTCTCTGAAATACACCCACCAAAGCAGGACTATGGTTTTACGCATCCTCGCGGCTCGAATCTGGGTAAACGCTCCTTGTGCTGGCTACTGATCCTGCTCTTCTTGCAACCCTACGCCCCGGCAACTGTAGTAGGGATTCTTGTGATCCCATAGGTGTCGTTTTCCCCCGACATTCTCCTAGCAGTCTCCGAGGATTTTTCTCTGCGTGGTGCCGAATGAGTCTAAGACCCAATCTCTTTAAATAGGCGCTCTTCCTTGCATGGACGGGGTGCTATTTGCAAAAATACCCTGACCTTCCACATTCGCTCGACACGTGGAAGGCGAAGTTATTTAGCGCGTAGAAGCCGAATGGAGCGATATAGGATAAACGGCCGAATACATTACTTGGAAGTCATCAGACGAGGAACCCGCCTTGCAATGCCGAAGACAATTTGTGTGCCGAACACCTCGTTATTGAAGACTGGTTCGGGGGCTACTGAGGGAGTCCTGGACTAAGGGGTCCTCGAGCATCCGACCTGTTATCCATGGGCCGGACTAATGGGCTGTGAAGACACGAAGGCCGAAGACTGTACCCGTGTCCGGATAGGATTCTCCTTGGCGTGGAAGGCAAGCTTGGCGATCAACTATGAAGATTTCTTTCTCTGTAACCGACTCTATGTAACCCTAGATCCCCCCGGTGTCTATATAAACCGAAGGGCTTAGTCTGGAGGGGGAGATACCCAGTACCCTAGTCATACAGGCTAGGCTTCTAGGGTTTAGCCATTATGATCTCGTGGTAGATCAACTCTTGTAATACTCATATTCATCAAGATCAATCAAGCAGGAAGTAGGGTATTACCTCCATAGAGAGGGCCCGAACCTGGGTAAACATCGTGTCCCTCGTCTGCTGCAACCATCAACCTTAGACGCACAGTTCGGGACCCACTACCCGAGATCCGTCGGTTTTGATACCGACAGGGAGTGCATGTTTTCAATGACGTGAGACTACCAAACACCACATGCAGTGGTTAGTTCATTGCATGCAATGCTATTATTTATCAAATAGACATTAAGTTCTCTCGTTTTCCCCTCCTTCTTGGTCACGGTGCACAACCTAAGATGACTTATTCACCTAGACGGAGGGAGTATTACTTACTGTGGGAAAGGTGAAGTGATGGTTGCTTCACCCAAGCAACTTATTACTCTTGGAATATTGGAGTACCAGCGGATTCAATGAAGAGAGAAATGATGGTTGCTTCATCCGAGCAACTTACTTTGGTTATGGTGGGGCTCTGTGGTTTGACTTCTCACTAGTCATTATTACTGTGGCGCAATGACCGGGGTGAATCTTCCCTGCAGTTGTGCACTCAATATTGTTGCATGGCAGGTGGAGCCGGATAAGGATGTCCCACATGTCGGTGAAACGAAGTTGAATTGTTTCTGGCATTGCTATCAATCTTTTAGGATTTGTTTACATCTACGCATAATCTTCCAGCATAATGATACATTGTGATGCTATGAAGGTTTCAACTTTGGTTCCTGTAGAAAACGGTTTCAACTTAGGATTCATGTGTCCTCTTGCCTCAAGATTGTCTCGTTATAACATTCCATCAAATACAAATGAAACTACCATTGCTGCTAATGCATCTCAATGGTTCGCAGATCAGCGCCAATAATCACATCACAACTGAAGAAAAAGTTGTGAGAAGGTTTACAAATAAAGAAAAATATATAATTGATCGATGTTGTTCATAGGCATGGTCCATTTCCTGGGCACAATGTTCATTGGTTGGCAGCTAGTCTCACACAGCTCTATAGCCAAGAAAGAGGTGTATGGAGGACATCACAATCTGATCATTTTGTGTAGTTCCACTAAAATCGAGCTGATCATCACGGTTTGCAAAGATATTCAGACAATGTGATTACAATAATAGTGGAACTAGATGATGAAACATAACACACACAAATAGAACCCAATCACCTCTGCGATCTCTCTTTAGGACTAACTACTTGTTGGTGAATATTAGGTACATAGTTGGATGAGGAGGATAGCAAGACCAAACTCCCTTTCCGCAGTCGCATAGAAATGTAAAAACGTTGCCCGTGTGACATTTTGGTGGAAGTGCACAAAATACTATTAAGAAAAAACTGATTTTTGTAGTTCACCAAAAGGTCGCAATAGCAATGAGGTGAAATGGATAGCCCGGTTTGCAAAAAGAGGTAGAAAGGAAACATTTACTGCCCAATAATAGGAGTTGAAGACACATACGCCAACAAAAAAGAAGCATATTCCATGTCACAAGGGAAAGATAGAAGCATGGTGGTTTATCAAAAACAGTTTGAGGACGAGATTGCAAGATGGAAAGTACGTTGGCCGACGTATGTTTTCAAGAAAGAACTAAAGAAGATCCACATCCAGGATTTTCCACACGCAGCAACGTGGGAAGATGGAGAGTGGAGCACGGCCGGAGGAAGCTGTACCTGAGGGTCGTCAGGATGTAACTAGGAGGGCACCGACGGCCAGGATATACCCATAATGCGGTAGCGAGCAAGTGGCAAAGGCCCTACAGCGCCGGAGCTTGGTCGAAGAGAACAGTGGGTACTACAGATCGGGATGTGCTACCTCAACACCGTCGAACGGAGAAATGATGCACATCCTCCCTTTCCGTCGACAGACGTGATGTCGCCGGATCAGTGACCAATGGTGAGAGAGAGAGGCCACCGCCACCTTGTGTCAGATAGTGTGACAAGAGACAAACCCCGGCAGGCAGGCTCCATTGTATATAGTGGAGCGGATTTCTATTCTCCCAACAACAATCGTTTAATATTATGTACGTGCAATTGAGGAATATAACTTTATTTAATACTAACGCATCAAGTCGAATGTTATTCCATCTACGCGTGGTACACGACCCTCCTTCGTGTAAACAACCGCTACACGCGTCAAATTATCATGTGGGCTGCCTTTTCGTACAGAAATGAACTCCATCGTGTACCCGTGCGGGTGTGGCCGGGAACGAGATGTGAGCACGTGCGTCGTGCATGCACCTCTTCTTTACGTGCAGGTATGTACGTACATGGGTGGGTGTGAGAGAGATGGTTTGTGCGAAATAGAGGTAATGTGCCGATGATATCTCAAACAAAAAAATGTAACATATGCAAAGTGTGTGAAACAGAGTCATTGATATATCATATATAGAGGGAGCGATCCACAAGAAGAGTGTTGAGTGATCATCAGTGTGAGATATCGATATAATCAAAAACAGGGATGAAGTGTGTGGGTGCGCGATCGATAAAGAGTGCCATCGAATTTGTGTTTGTCCACATCAAAGATACAGGGCGGTTGGCCTACTAGAATGTGAGAAAGCATAGGTGCAGTTTGTCTCTGTGGCATGGATACCTACCTACAACACTCGACTGTCGGTGTGTGTGTGGGGGGGAGGGGGCAAAGACCTTACTATAGAGAGGTAGATCGACTCGTATATGTCTGGAGAAGGATAGAGACCTAGCTATGTATTGAGGGAGATCGATCAGCATCCATGCATATGTTTAGTAGAGGAATAAGGTTGGGAGAGAGACAAAGGTAGATTGTCGGAGGGTTGGTGGTGGAGTTGCTTCTCACAAATGGTGGGAGAGGCCTGCTAGAGAAATGGAGGGTACGAATGCTATATCAATAAAAGAGGGGATGTCTGCCTATCTATGCACGTGCGTGTGAGAGACGGGTCAGGAGGTATGCAAGGATGATGAGGGGGGACAATATGGTTGTGGTAAGCAGACATAACTACATAGGAAGATCAATCGTCGTGTGTCGGAGAAAGGGAGAGACATAACTAATGAGGTATGTCGATCGGTGCATGGGGAAAAGAATTATAGTCGACCTAGCTATATGTGGAGAGATCTATAGGTATACATGCATGCATGTGTTAGAAGCAAATAAGGTCCGGAGAGACAGACAGGGGGAGAGGGGTGCGGCTAGGAGGTGGTGCGAGAGGCCTACTATGTTGAGGGAGGGGGAGTGTGGGAGTATGATATCGATGAAAAGAGGGGCGGGAGTGTGCACCCGCGTAGAACAGTATTGGACATAGGGGGGCATGGACGGTGAGAAGAGAAGAGGGGAAGTGTGTGTTTGTGGTAGGCACACTTGGCTAGAGAGGTATATCGACCGGTGTGTGTGCCGGAAAGAAGGATCTGGGGGGGGGGGGGCTACACACATCGTGGGTGAACTTCCTAAAGAAAAATAACGAATGTGCGCGATGGAGGGGACGCTGAGGGAGGGTGAGAGGGGGGAGGGCGTGTGCATGCACGATAGCAAGTTAGCGCTAGCTACAAAGAGAGGAGGAATGTGTGGGTGTAAAAGACAAACAGAGATCAAAATTCATTATAAAAAGTGGATTCGGATATTTGAAGAAGATATAAGAGTGTTTTAAACCAACGCATGCATGAATGAATATATATAATGGTGATACGCATGGTGTGGTTATGAACATGTTATACTACATATAATATATAGAACATTGATTATAATTTGTGACAATGTGTGGCTTTTGCAGCTCAGGGCTAAAGACTTGTCATAATGTAGGGGCGGGGTACTATACTTTGTGTGATAAACAAGGTGTACGTATGGAACATGGTTTAGATTATGAAGATCTAGTTAGTACATCAAATGTACTATTATTTGGAATCAACATCAAGTGTATTCAAAATCTTAATTCGACTTCATATAGTACACATAGTTCATATCTATCTCAATAGTAATCATGTTGTTTGTTGTTAAGATAATACACGAATGATGGTTTAAGTTGGCAACGATCATGATTGTAGATTCTTATTCAAATAGAGAAACAAATTCAAATTTAGTTCGGATTGCTACGGTAGTATAGACATTTGGTATGCACTAAAATGTTGGTATGAGTAGGTTACATGGATTATACAGCCAGCGAAAAAATTTAATTGGACATAACATGGATTCATAGCTTTGAATAGCATTTGTACAATAGAACAAGACAAGACTCTCTCTTTGTGTGGTGTGAATAGTTTTATTTTTTTGTTTTTTTCGTTGAGGGAAGTGCGAATTGATTTGGTACATACAATATTACATGTTAGGCTTGTCCCTAAAATTCAACCCGCGCCTTGTTATATCCTGAAAATTCAGATATCGTGCTCCCAAAACTCGCGCCTTCACAACCCGTGCCTTGCTATCCCAAAATTACAACGCACGCGAAAACACCCTGCAGCTACCAAATACCGGCACATGAAATCCCCCTTCTAACCCTGGGCCGAAAGGGCCGCTAGTTCAAATCGGTGGGGGAACTTTTGTAACACACCCTACATTTTGGACAAGCGCGTCCCTAAGTCATGGTTCCCCCCTGCCATCACCTCCTTTTTGAAGGAAATATGCCCTAGAGGCAATAATAAAGTTATTATTTATTTCCTTATTTCATGATAAATGTTTATTATTCATGCTAGAATTGTATTAATCGAAAACTTGATACATGTGTGAATATATAGACAAACATAGTGTCACTAGTATGCCTCTACTTGACTAGCTTGTTGAATCAAAGATGGTTAAGGTTCCTAGCCATGGACATGAGTTGTCATTTGATTAATGGGATCACATCATTAGGAGAATGGTGTGATTGACTTGACCCATTCCGTTAGCTTAGCACTTGATCGTTTAGTATTCTGCTATTGCTTTCTTCATGACTTATACATGTTCCTATGACTATGAGATTATGCAACTCCCGTTTACCGGAGGAACACTTTGTGTGCTACCAAATGTCAAAACATATCTGGGTGATTATAAAGGTGCTCTACAGGTGTCTCCGAAGGTACTTGTTGGGTTGGCGTATTTCGAGATTAGGATTTGTCACTCGGATTGTCGAAGAGGTATCTCTGGGCCCACTCGGTAATGCACATCACTATAAGCCTTGCAAGCATTGTAACGAATGAGTTAGTTGCGGGATGATGTATTACGGAACGAGTAAAGAGACTTGCCGGTAATGAGATTGAACTAGGTATTGAGATAGCGGCGATCGAATCTCGGGCAAGTAACATACCGATGACAAAGGGAACAACGTATGTTGTTATGTGGTTTAACCGATAAAGATCTTCATATGGTATGTAGGAGCCAATATGAGCATCCAGGTTCCGCTATTGGTTATTGACCAGAGATGTGTCTTGGTCATGTCTACATAGTTCTCGAACCCGTATGGTCCGCACGCTTAAAGTTCGATGACGATTTGTATTATGAGTTATGTGATTTGATGTACCGAAGGTAGTTCAGAGTCTTGGATGAGATTGGGGACATGACGAGGAGTCTCAAAATGGTCGAGACGTAAAGATCGATATATTAGACGACTATATTAGGACATCGGAAAGGTTCCGAGTGATTCGGGTATTTTTGGAGTACCGGGGAGTTACGGAAATTCACCGGGAGAAGTATTGGGCCTTATTGGGCCATACATGAATAGAGGAGAGAGGCCAAAAGGAAGGAGGCGCCCCCCCCTCTGGTCTGAATTGGACAAGGGGTGGTGCCCCCTTTTCCTTCTCCCTCTCCACCTCTTTCCTTCTCTCCTACTCCGGAAAGGAAAGGGGAATCCTACTAGGACTTGGGTTGGGAGTCCTAGTAGGACTCCCCACACTTGGAGCGCCCCCTCTAGGGTCGGCCTCTCCCTTGCTCCTTCATATACGGGGGCAGGGGGGCACCCCATAGACACAACAATTGATCTCTTGGATCTCTTAGCCGTGTGCGGTTCCCCCCTCCACCATAATCCACCTCGATAATATCATAGCGGTGCTTAGGCGAAGCCCTGCATCGGTAGAACATCATCATCGTCACCATGCCGTCGTGCTGACGGAACTCTCCCTCAAAGCTTGGCTGGATCGGTGTTCGAGGGATGTCATCGAGTTGAACGTGTGCAGAACTCGGAGGTACGGTGCGTTCAGTACTTGATCGGTCGGATCGTGAAGATGTACAACTACATCAACCGTGTTGTGCTAATGCTTCCATTTTCGGTCTACGAGGGTACGTGGACACACTCTCCCCTCTCGTTGCTATGCATCACTATGATCCGATGTGGGCGTAGGAAAATTTTGAAATTACTATGTTCTCCAACGGTGGCATCCGAGCCAGGTTTTATGCGTAGATGTTATATGCACGAGTAGAACACAAGTGAGTTGTGGGCGATACAAGTCATACTGCTTACCAAAGATGTCATACTTTGATTCGGGCGGTATTGTTGGATGAAGTGGCGGGACCGACATTACGCCAGACGCTTATGCGAGACTGGTTCTACCGACGTGCTTTGCACACAGGTGCTTGGCGGGTGTCAGTTTCTCCAACTTTAGTTGAACCGAGTGTGGATACGCCCGGTCCTTGAGAAGGTTAAAACAACACTAACTTGATGAACTATCGTTGTGGTTTTGATGCTTAGGTAAGAACGGTTCTTGCACAGCCCGTAGCAGCCACGTAAAACTTGCAACAACAAAGTAGAGGACGTCTAACTTGTTTTTGCAGGGCATGTTGTGATGTGATATGGTCAAGGCATGATGCCAAATTTTATTGTATGAGATGATCATGTTTTGTAACCGAAGTTATCAAGAATCGGCGAGAGCCATATGGTTGTCGCTTTATTGTATGCAATGCAATCGCCCTGTAATTCTTTACTTTATCACTAAGCGGTAGCGATAGTCATAGAAGCATAAGTTGGCGAGACGACAACAATGCTACGATGGAGATCAAGGTGTCGCGCCGGTGATGATGGTGATCATGACGGTGCTTCGGAGATGGAGATCACAAGCACAAGATGATGATGGCCATATCATATCACTTATATTGATTGCATCTTATCTTGCGTTGATTGACGGTAGCATTATAAGATGATCTCTCACTAAATTTCAAGATAAAAGTGTTCTCCCTGAGTATGTACCGTTGCGAAAGTTATTCCTGCTGAGACATCACGTGATGATCGGGTGTGATAGGCTCTACGTTCAAATACAACGGGTGCAAAACAGTTGCACACGCGGAATACTCACGTTAAACTTGACGAGCCTAGCATATGCGGTTATGGCCTCGGAACACTGAGACCGAAAGGTCGAGCATGAATCATATAGTAGATATGATCAACATAGTGATGTTCGCCATTGAAACTACTCCATCTCACGTGATGATCGGACATGGTTTAGTTGATTTGGATCACGTGATCACTTAGATGATTAGAGGGATGTCTATCTAAGTGGGAGTTCTTAAGTAATATGATCAATTGAACTTAAATTTATCATGAACTTAGTCCTGGTAGTATTAGCATATCTATGTTGTAGATCAATAGATCGCGTTTAGCTCCCCTGTTTTATTTTGATATGTTCCTAGAGAAAACTAATTGAAAGATGTTAGTAGCAATGATGCGGACTTGGCCCGTGATCTGAGGATTAACCTCATTGCTGCATAGAAGTATTATGTCCTTGATGCACCGCTAGGTGACAGAACTATTATAGGAGCAGATGCATACGTTATGAACATTTTGACAAAAGCTCGGTATGATGACTACTTGATAGTTTAGTGCACCATGCTTTACGACTTAGAATCGGGACTTCAAAAATGTTTTGAACGCCACGGAGCATATAAGATGTTCTAAGAGTTGAAATTGGTATTTCATACTCATGCCCGTGTCGAGAGGTATGAGACCTCTCGACAAAGATTTCTTTGCCTACAAGACGGAGGAGAATTGCTCAACTACTGAGCATGTGCTCAGAATGTCTGATTACTACAATCACTTGAATCAAGTGGGAGTTAATCTTCCAGATAAGATAGTGATTGACAGAGTTCTCTAGTCACTATCACCAAGTTACTAGAACTTCGTGATAAACTATAATATGCGAGGGATAACGGAAACGATTCCCAAGCTCTTCGTGATACTAAAATCAACGAAGGTAGAAATCAAGAAAAACATCAAGTGTTGATGGTTGACAAGACCACTAGTTTCAAGAAAAAGGGCAAAGGGAAGAAGGGGAACTTCAAGAAGAACGGCAAGCAAGTTGCTGCTCAAGTGAAGAAGCCCAAGTCTGGACCTAAGCCTGAGACTAAGTGCTTCTACTGCAAAGGGACTGGTCACTTGAAGTGGAACTGCCCTAGATACTTGGCGGATAAGAAGGATGGCATAGTGAACAAAGGTATATTTGATATACATGTTATTGATGTGTACTTTACTAGAGTTTATAGCAACCCTTAGTATTTGATACTAGTTCGGTTGCTAAGATTAGTAACTCGAAACAGGAGTTGCGTAATGAATGAGACTAGTTAAGGGTGAAGTGAGGATGTGTGTTGGATGTGGTTCCAAGATTGATATGATCATCATCGCACACTCCCTATACTCTCGGGATTAGTGTTGAACCTAAATAAGTGTTATTTGGTGTTTGTGTTGAGCATGAATATGATTTGATCATGTTTATTGCAATACGGTTATTCATTTAAGTTAGAGAATAATTGTTGTTCTGTTTACATGAATAAAACCTTCTATGGTAATACACCCAATGAAAATGGTTTGTTGGATCTTGATCGTAGTGATACACATATTCGTAATATTCAAGCCAAAAGATGCAAAGTTAATAATGATAGTGCAACTTATTTGTGGCACTGCCGTTTAGGTCATATTGGTGTAAAGCGCATGAAGAAAATCCATGCTGATGGGATTTTGGAATCACTTGATTATGAATCAGTTGATGCTTGCGAACCATGCCTCATGGGCAAGATGACTAAGACTCCGTTCTCAGGAACAATAGAGTGAGCTACTGACTTATTGGAAATAATACATACTGATGTATGATACGTCTCCAACGTATCTATAATTTTTTATTGCTCCATGCTACTTTATCTACTGTTTTAGGCTTTATTGGGCTTTATTTTCCACTTTTATATTGTTTTTGGGACTAATCTATTAACCGGAGGCCCAGCCAGAATTGTTGTTTTTGCCTATTTCAGTGTTTCGAAGAAAAGGAATATCGAACGGAGTCCAAACGGAATGAAACCTTCGGGAACGTGATTTTCTCGCCGAACGCGATCTAGAGAACTTGGAGTGAAAGTCAAGAAGCAACCGGAGCCTCCATGAGATAGGAGGGCACGCCCCCCCTATAGGGCGCGCCCCTGTCTCGTGGGCCCCTCGGGCGGCCACCGACGTACTTCTTCTTCCTATATATACCTACATACCCCGAAAACATCTAGGGGCACCACGAAACACAATTTCCACCACCGTAACCTTCTGTATTCGCGAGATCCCATCTTGGGGCCTTCGTCGGCACTCTGCCGGAGGGGGAATCAAGCACGGGGGGCCTCTACATCAACATCCTTGCCGCTCCGATGAGTTGTGAGTAGTTTACCACAGACCTACGGGTCCATAGTTATTAGCTAGATGGCTTCTTCTCTCTTTTTGGATCTCAATACAATGTTCTCCCCCTCTCTTGTGGAGATCTATTCGATGTAATCTCTTTTTGGGGTGTGTTTGTCGAGATCCGATGAATTGTGGGTTTATGAATAAGTTTATCTATGAATAATATTTGAATCTTCTCTGAATTCTTTTATGTATGATTGAGTTATCTTTGCAAGTCTCTTCGAATTATCGGTTTAGTTTGGCCTACTAGATTGATCATTCTTGCCATGGGAGAAGTGCTTAGCTTTGGGTTCAATCTTGCGGTGTCCTTACCCAGTGATAGAGAGGGCTGCAAGGCATGTATTGTATTGTTGCCATCGAGGATAACAAGATGGGGTTTATATCATATTGCATGAGTTTATCCCTCTACATCATGTCATCTTGCTTAAAACGTTACTCTGTTCTTATGAACTTAATACTCTAGATGCATGCTGGATAGCAGTCGATGTGTGGAGTAATATTAGTAGATGCAGGCAGGAGTCGGTCTACTTGTTATGGACGTGATGCCTATATACATGATCATGCCTAAATAATCTCATAACTATGCGCTTTTCTATCAATTGCTCGACAGTAATTTATTCACCCACCGTAATACTTATGCTATCTCGAGAGAAGCCTCTAGTGAAACCTATGCCCCCCGGTTCTATCTCTTATAATATTTGCTTTCAATCTACTTTTATTTGCATATTTACTTTTTGCATCTATACCAAAAATATTATTTACTATCTTTATTAGATCTCACTTTCGCAAGTGGCCATGAAGGGATTGAAAACCCCTTTATTGCGTTGGTTGCGAGTTCTTAGTTTGTTTGTGTAGGTGCGTGGGACTTTTGAGGAGCCTCCTACTAGATTTATACCTTGGTTCTCAAAACTGAGGGAAATACTTACGCTACACTTTGCTGCATCACCCTCTCCTCTTCGAGGAAAACCAACGCAAGCTCTAGGCGTAGCAAGAAGGATTTCTGGCGCCGTTGCCGTCGAGGTCTTTGCTCAAGTAAAGACATACCAAGTACCCATCACAAACCTATCTCCCTCGCATTTGCATTATTTTCCATTTGCCTCTCGTTTTCCTCTCCCCCACTTCACCCTTGCCGTTTTATTCACCCTCTCTTTCCCAATCTCCTCCTCTTTTTCCCGTTGCCTTTTCCTCGTCCATTTGTTTGCTTGTGTGTTTGATTACTTGTTGCCATGGCGCAAGATAATACCAAATTGTGTGACTTCTCGAATACGAATAGCAATGATTTCCATAGTACTCCAATTGCTCCTCTTAATAACGATGAGTCTTGTGAAATCAATACCACTTTGCTGAATCTTGTTATGAAAGATCAATTCGTCGGCCTTCCTAGCGAAGATGTCGCTACTCATCTAACCAACTTTGTTGATTTGTATGATATGCAAAAGAAGAAAGATACGGATAACAATGTTGTCAAATTGAAGTTATTTCCGTTTTCACTTAGAGATCGTGCTAAAGTTTGGTTCTCATCTTTGCCTAAAAATAGTATTGATTCTTGGAACAAGTGCAAAGATGCTTTTATCTATAAGTATTTTCCTCCCGCTAAGATCATCACTCTTAGGAACGATATTATGAATTTTAAACAACTTGATCATGAGCATGTTGCCCAATCTTGGGAAAGAATGAAATTGATGCTTCGCAATTGCCCTACTCATGGTTTGAATTTATGGATGATCATACAAAATTTGTATGCCGGTTTGAACTTTGCTTCTAGAAATCTCTTAGATTCGGCTACGGGAGGCACCTTTATGGAAATCACGTTAGGAGATGCTACAAAATTACTTTATAATATTATGGCTAATTACTCTCAATGGCACACCGAAAGATCTTCTAGTAAAAAGGTGCATGCTATAGAAGAAATCAATGTTTTGAGTGGAAAGATGGATGAACTTATGAAGATGTTTGCTACTAAAAATACTCCTCTTGATCCCAATGATATGCCTTTGTCTTCCTTGATTGAGAATAATAATAAATCTATGGATGTGAATTTTGTTGGTAGGAATAGTTTTGGAAACAATGCTTATAGAGGAAATTTTAATGCTAGACCGTTCCCTAGTAATTCCTCTAATAATTATGGAAATTCCTACAATAATTCTTATGGTAATTTTAATAATATGACCTCTGATTTTGAGAATAGTGTGAAATAATTTATGATCTCTCAAAAGAATTTTAATGTTATGCTTGAAGAAAAATTGCTCAAAGTTGATGATTTAGCTAGGAACGTTGATAGACTTTTGCTTGATGTTAATTCTCTTAAACTTGGATCTTCTTCTCCTAAGCATGATATCAATGAGTCTCTCAAAGTAATGAGAATTTCCATTGACGAGTGCAAGGAAAGAACCGCTAGATTGCGTGCTAAGAAAGAAAGCTTTATAAAAGTGTGTTCCTCTAGTTTCCATGAAAATAATGATGAAGATCTTAAAGTTATTGATGCGTCGCCGATTAGATCTATGTTTTGCAATATGAATTTTGATGATTATGGGATTGATGATGAATCAACTTTGCCTAGAAGGCGTCCCAAGAATTCGGAATCTTTAGTTCTTAATGATAAATTTGGTAAAAGTGAGATTGGAGAATCCTCAAATAATGTTGAACCTACTATCTCGGACTTCAAGGAATTTAATTATGATAATTGCTCTTTAAAAGGTTGTATTTCCTTGTTGCAAGCTGTTGTTAATTCTCCTCATGCTTATAGTCAAAATAAAGCTTTTACTAAGCATATTGTTGATGCCTTGATGCAATCTTATGATGAGAAACTTAATTTGGAAATTTCTATACCTAGAAAGCTTAATGATGAGTGGGAACCTACTATAAAGATTAGAATTAAAGATTATGAGTGTTTTGCTTTGTGTGATTTGGGTGCTAGTGTTTCCATGATCCCGAAAACTTTATGTGATATTCTAGGTTTCCATGATCTTGATGATTGTTTGTTAAATTTGCACCTTGCGGATTCCACCATTAAAAAGCCTATGTGATGCGGAGCATCCTACGGTCATCACCATGTCAAGATTCCGTTTGGCAAGTGACACATGCGACCTCTACTTCTCATACATAAAGGTGAATCTTCTCCTTTACACGAGTTCACTTGACCCCTTCGAGGATGGTATACTACTTGACACTCCACTCGTGTGCATGCATAGGTATTGTCGGAGCTTCACGGACGAGGAGGAGGAGTGCAAGCGCCAAGGAACACCTACACCATCCGCGAGGGAAGCCTGGAAGAGAAGACGGAAAAAGACGGAGCTGGAGTCCCCAGCGGCCGGACGACCGGAAGCCACCGGACGTCCGACACTCTCCAGCGGCCGGACGACCGACGACCACCAGACGTCCGACAAGTACCAGAACCGGACGATCGGTTTAAGCGGACGACCGCACGTCTGTCGAGAGCCAAACGTCGGAAGTCCCACGCCCTACAGACGTCCGGACCATGGAAATCGGACGTCCGACCCCGACCGGACGTCCGACATTGGCTGCTGCAGCCGGGCCTTTTGCCTTGTATCCCTCTCCCACTTACCCCTTCGTGGCTTAGACTATAAATAGACCTTCCCCTCATCCTTTCTAGGGTTAGCAAAGTGATAGCTCATTTGTATGTGAGCTTTGCTCCTACCTTCCTCTACTCTTGAGAGAGAGAGACCACTACTCCATTGGAGGCCAAGACCTCCATCTAGGAGAAGATCCTGCGGGATATATCATCAAGACCCCCTCTTGGGCGGCCCCCTTCAAGACCTCCTCACGGAGATGAACTCTACCTTGTATCTTTCCCCTTTTTTTCATGTACCTTGTGATCTTGTGTGTTTGATTGTCTAGTGGATGTGTGATTGGACTTGTTCTTGAGTGTTTCCCCTTGTGATTTCTCCCCGTTCTTCCCCGTGTTCTTCAGGTTTTCGAGGATCCCACTCCAAACGTGAAAGATCGGCCTACACCGGGTTAGCCCCGCATCATATGATATCATGAGCCACGTTGATCACGTATTTGGAGTCCCTCCCACCATTTTCTAGCCTTGTTTTGTTGTGTTCTTCCCCAAAATCCAAAAATCCTCAACAAAAATAGCCCCAAATTTTTTGTGATTTGTTGGTTTGATGATGTTTTGTTGATTTTGATCCGTGGATTTGCTTGGTTTCGAGTGGATCTAGCATTTCTCCAAGTTTCGTCATCTTTCATCCACGTAATCTCGTCAATTTTGACCCCAAAATCTCCATTTTCCGCCCAAAATCGTGCCCCGAACTCGCATCTCGCGTTGACCCCGACCCCCCGGACAACCGGCGTTTTACGGACGTCCAGAGCCCCTAGAACGACCAGACGTCCGACCTTTCCCGGACGACCGGAACCCCTAACCCGAACCGAATTTACGGATTTCCGACCTTCCCGGACGTCCGACGCCCCGGACATCCGACCTTTACGGACGTCCGTAACCTGTAGTTTCAGACTTCGGCTGATTTTTGTTTTGTCCATAACTAATTTATCCGAACTCTGATTTTGACGTTCTTTAGCTCGTTTTGAAGCTATTGACATCCCACTTCCCATAAAAATACTACCAACACCATTTGACTCCATCAAATATTCGAGAATTTGGCAAGTTTGCCTCGGCCCTCCACCACATCATCCGCATAGCCACCACCGACTTCCGCAACCTAACCCAATTTTGTTTGAGCTTGTTTGAGTTGTGATTTGTGTCTCCTAAGGTGTTTAGGAAGCTCCCCAAGCTCAAGTCCACGACTTCCACGAGCTACTACGACCTCGACATCGACCATGCGATTCCTTTCTATGGGACTCAAGAACCCGAGGAGTATCTCGAGTGGGAGCATTTGATGGACGACTACCTCAAGCTACATCAAGTTCATCCCGAAGATCAAGTGAAGTGCGCCACAAGAAACTTCCACGACTACGCCTTGTCTTGGTAGCTTCACACACCTTTGGAGTAGTACGACATGAGTTGGCCCAAGACGAAGAGAGCTTTGCGGCGAGAGTTTGTGCCTCCAACCTACACGGAACAACTTCTTCGAAAATTGGAGAACACCATCCAAGGATCCAAGTCCATTGACAAGTACTTCAAGAAGATGAAGATTGCCTTGCGACGAGCCGGCGTGGACGACCCCATTTCGATGAAGTTCCACTTCATGATGGGATTATTGCCTTGCGACGAGCCGGCGTGGACGACCCCATTTCGATGAAGTTCCACTTCATGATGGGATTGAACAACGACATCTCCAAGACTATCTTCCTCGAGAACTACAAGTCCATCGACGACTACTACATTGGTGCTCTCAAAGGCGGAACAAGAACTCATGAAGGCCAAGGCTTCTCCACCCCAAGAAAACTTCAGGCGACCAAGCTCTCGACAAGCATGAGTCTAATACCATCACGATGTCCAAGCCCGACAAGCTCCAAGACGATGCTCCCAAGTGCGACTTCACCGCCATCCCTCTTTGTGGCATTGATGATGCCGAGTCTACCTTGACTCTTTGTCAAGATGGTGCGGCGACGAGTACGACTACGGAGACCCTCAAGGACCAAGCTTTGGAGGCGAGCGACAAGGTGGCAAGCGATGATGATTCTTCCATCTTTGGAGGCGAGAGTGATGATGTGCCATCTTCGGCCTTCATCCATGGCGACCGACGAGATGATCGAGCATGGGATTTTCCTTCGGTCATGGAGGAGAGTGATGATGTGCCATCTTCGGCCTTCATCCATGGCGACGGCGATGAGATGGTTGAGTATTTCACCTCGACCACGGCGACGTATGATGACTTGAGTGACTTGTACCACCATATTGAGAGTGAGAGTGACTTCACCACTAGCCCCATATATGACAAGTTGCCCCAATTCTCATGTGAGGAGAGCCACAACCACCACTTGAGTGAGATGAGTGACTCCACCATACGTGAGTTTGAGTGCACCTATTTTGAGGGAGTGAGTGAACCACCACATAGAGAGAGTGAGATAGTTGATAGGTCATGTGAGGCCACTTTCAACACTAACGACTTGACCTCTACCTCTATTGTGTCTTCTCATTTGGTGCTAGGTCCCATTTATGATGACGCGCCGATCCTCGATGATTTCGTCCTCCCTTTGGACAACACGATGGCCATGGTGGAATATGATGCACCCCCCACATGGTTCCATCAAGATGAAGATGATCACCATTTGATCTTTACCACCTCACCTACACCACTTGAGTGGAATGACAAAGGTAACAAAGGTGACAGTGATGCTCTAGTCCCACTAGTGGACATTCTTGAGATTGATTGCTTGCATGATGTTGATCCACCTAGTACCACGATTCATGCTAGTATGATTTCCCCATGTGATGATTTGCCCATGTATGATGAATATGATGATTCTCATGTGGAGTCTATTAGTTGTGATGCCATGTTACATAGGATTTCTTGTGACAATTCTTTAGGTCACATCATGTTTGCTAATCCGCTTGACTTGTCATATGCTACGCATGCTATCAACCATATGTCTTATTTGCAATCTCTTCATAGTGACTATGCATATGCCATTAGAATAAACCCAATTTGAACTTATGGCATATATGACAAGCCCATGGATATTGGCATTTGTTTTTGTTGTGATGATATTGATATGCTCCCTTTGCATCATTTATCTCATATGCCATGCCATGCCCACCTAGCTTCGGATATGCATTGCTTTGGATGTTATCCATTTTCTCCAAATGATGTTTCCAATATTTCTCATGAGGAGACCCCCATAGTTTCCTCATACATGTTAAGAGATTTTGATCCATCCCATCCATTGCATGATCCCAATAATTATGTGCACAATATGCTCCCCATGCATCATAATGATATTGATGTGCCATATACTTGTATGCTAAATTTGCATCCCCATCGTGTCATACATAATAACTATTCTTTCATGATGGATGACATGTTCTTATACCATGCATCAAATTTCTTTGAGCGATGCTTATCTTGTGCTAACTCACACGTGCACATACACATCATGATGGACGATGTGTACATTTACCACGCGCACAATTTCTTTGGTTTGTGTCTCTTTTGTGTAGGTACCCATGAATACTTGTCGACCTCGCAATCCCACGAGTTGACAAAACGAGCTTTGGGATCCCATGGATTGCCTTTCCCACTGCTCTCTTCACGCGAAGTCTTCGCGCATTTCTTCTACATGGCCCTCACTTGGCTATGGGTTGTTGTCCATTACATATTATATGCCCATCTTGCCATGTTCACTTTGCATGATATGCCCTTTCCTATGCCTTTGCCATGCATTTGTGACCCATGCTTTGCATTACACATGACGATTGACTCTAGTACTTTTATGTGTATTTGCAAGCTTGGTGGAGATATTGCTTGTTGTTGCCATGTTCCTTTTGTGCACCATTCCTATGATGACACTTTCATCTTGCTTTGTGTTCGTGCTTGTGATATGTCATGTGCACTCCCTATGCCTATTATTTGCTCACATGACATGATTGCCATGATTTATTCTAGTGTGTTGCATCTTCGCTCCACTAGTTTACATGACTTGATTACTATGCTTTCTTATGTTGCATCACCATTTCATGCGGTTGATGACAACCATCTATATGCTTCGCACATGATTCATATTGCTTCTTGTCATATATCTCCATGTGTTGCCTCTCTCATGCTAGATGATTTGCCATGTATTGAGTGCAACAATGATTCTCTTCTTGCTCATGAGATTGCCACCATAGCATTCTCGCATATATTTGGAGATTTTGACATAATTCTTGTGAAGCATGCTTGTCTTACTTCTTTGCACCATATACCTAGTGCCATGAATATTGCCATTGTTGCATCTTATTATTCATGCACTTGTGCTTCTAATTGTTATGTGCAAAAGATGAGAACCATCATGATGGATGATGTGTTCATCTACCATGCACATAATGCTCTTTGTTTTGTTTTGTGCATGTGTAGGATACTTGGACTTTGTGTTGACTTCCACTTCACGTGAGTTGACCAGTCGAGCTCTTGAGAGCGAGCCTCATACATTCTACCACGAATCGCTTCTACACCGCATTTTCTTCCATTTCGGCATTGTGAAGAATGCACAAGGACACGCCTTCATGGTGACATCTTTCTTGAGCTTGGATATTGTGGATCATACTTCATGTGTTGCTTGCACCATTTGCACGCATGCTCGAGATATTGCTTTCACCTATGATTGCCACATTTCCATGCTTCATGACATATATACCTTGTGTGTTGCATCCAATTCGCGGACTACTTGCTACTATCATATGCTTGGTTGCACCAATATCATTTCTTCACATATGCCATGTCCCTTTGCTTGTCACATGATTCACTTGATTGCCTCACACATTGTAACGCCCTCGATGCGGCTATATCTCCCACGTGTCGAAGCACGACTTAGAGGCATAACCGCATTGAAAGCAATGTCGCAAGTGAGGTAATCTTCACACAACCCATGTAATACATAAGGGAAAGAGATACATAGTTGGCTTACAAATGCCACTTCACACAATACATAAATAAACATCCATCATCCAGAATACACTCAAGGTCCGACTACGGAACCAAAATAAAAGAAGATACCCTAAATGCTACACGGATCCCCGATCGTCCCAACTGAGCTCCACTACTGATCATCGTGAAAAGACACATAGTAACGACCACGTTCCTCGTCGAACTCCCACTTGAGCTCGGTTGCGTCACCTGCCGCATCATCGCCGGCACTGCAACTGTTTTGGTAGAATCTGTGAGTCACGGGACTCAGCAATCTCACACCATGAGATCAAGACTATTTAAGCTTATAGGAAGGACAGGGTTGTGAGGTGGAGCTGCAAGCGACTAGCATATATGGTGGCTACATTCGCAAAAGAGAGCGAGAAGAGGAGCAAAGCACGGTCGTGAAGCTAGTAGCGATCAAGAAGTGATCCTGAACTACTTACGTCAAACATAAGTCCAACACCGTGTTCACTTCCCGGACTCCGCTGAGAAGAGACCATCACGGTAACACACGCGGTTGATGTGTATTTTAATTGAGGTCAACTTCGGGTTTTCTACAACCGAACATTAACAAATTCCCATCTGCCTCATAACCGCGGGCACGGCTTTCGAAAGATAATACCCTGCAGGGTGTCCCAACAGCCCATTATAAGCTCTCACGGTCAACGAAGGATATTCCTTCTACCGGAAGACCCGATCAGTCTCGGAGTCCCGGACTACAAGACATTTCGACAAAGAATAAAACAAGACCAGCAAAGCCGCCCGAATGTGCCGACAAATCCCGATAGGAGCTGCACATATCTCGTTCTCGTGGCACACCGGATTGTCCAAGCTTCCGATAGGCCATCTCAGAGTTGCCCCGATAGCACCGGCGGTGATAAAGTTGGACCAAGACTCGAGAGGAGAACTGCCCGGGTTAAAATAAAGATGACCCTCGGGCTCGCGAAAACCCGGGGAAAAAGGCTTAGGTAGCAAATGGTAAAACCAAAGTTGGGCCTTCTTTGGAGGAGTCTTATTCAAAGCGAACTGTCAAGGGGTCCCATAAATCACCCAACCATGTAAGGAACGCGAAATCAAGGAACATAACACCGGTATGACGGAACTAGGGTGGCAAGAGTGAAACAAAACACTGCATAAGGCCGAGCCTTCCACCCTTTACCAAGTATATAGATGCATTAATTATAGCAGATATATTGTGATATCCCCAACAAGTAAATATGTTCCAAAAGGAACAACATCTCCAAGTTCCAAAAGGAACAAACTTCAACTTCACCGCAACTAGCAACGCTATAAGAGGGCCGAGCAAAGCGGTAACATAGCCAATCAACGGTTTGCTAGGAAAGGATGGTTAGAGGTTTGACATGGCAATATGGGTGGCATGATATAGCAAGTGATAGGCATCGTAGCATAGGCATAGCAAAAGAGCGAGCAACTAGCATAGCAAAGATAGAAGTGATTTCGAGGGCACGGTCATCTTGCCTTCAAAGTTCTCGAGTTGTCGAAAGCTTGATCCTCGTAAGCGTTCTCAACAGGTTCCTCGTTCACGCACTCGCCTCCCGGCTCTACCCAAAGCAAGAACACAAGCAAAGGAACCACAATAAATCACAGTGCAATGCACAAGCAACATGATGCAAAACATGACATGATATGCGAGATGTGATATGCAATGCGTATGCGCGCTCCGGAAGGAAAAAGATGAACCAGGCATCAACTTGGAAAACCAAGTATGCCACTGGAAAGATGAGATGATTTCGGTTGAAATCGATATAAAGATCACCGGAATCGGATGCACGGTTTGCAAAAGACAAGCAAAACAAGATTGGCACAAATCTGCCATTAACAGCATGATACCACTTAGCAAGCAACAGAAAGTTAAGCTACTGCATCCAAACGTACCAACAAAGTATATGGAAGTGATCTACTCAAGATGCTTGACAAAAGATGAACACTGAGCTACGGCTAAATCACACAATAACAGGTTCAAACAAGCATGATAAAAGTGCAAAACATATCAGCTTCACAGACTTAGTGAAATTACTGAACATGGCAAAACAGCATCAGGTAGCAATGTTCAGAGCAAGAAAACTACATGCTAAAGGAACTTATAATAGCAAAACAAGGCATTGAATGAACCTACTCAAAGCATAGAACAAAAGTCCCTTACTGACCATAATCCAAAAAGGATAAGTAAATATAGTAACATCCATGTCAATATCGCAAGTTTCGTTAACAGATTCAGCAACATGGCATGTCAAAAACAGATAACAAGTAGGCATGTTTAAGAGCTCAAAGCACTCACTACAGAGACTTCCATGATAAACTAAGCATCCATACATAAAGAAGACATGGCATAGAAGACATACATGGCAAGAACAATATCATAGCATACACAGATCAACCACAACAACCTTGGCAAAATTCAATAACATGTAAACAATCTGCCAGGAAACATTTTATAGCAAAAGTAGAGCTCGATTGACTCAAGCTATGGCACTCCATAATTGAAAACAAAGGCATGGTTGGATAGAGCATAACCATATGTTCAAAACATCCTTACTGAAGTATCTCAAAATATGCATGGATCTCTCGGTAGCGTCAAGTTAACATGGCATCAAAATATCAGCTAAACAGGGCTGAAATCAGCAACATCAGGAAGCCTACTTTGCATGCTTGTGATAGTCATCACATTGATCACAAAAATACATGGCATACACCCCTAGAAATATGGCATGGCATATTACAAAACACATGTTGGACTCAAATTCATAGGGTGCACCCATCAATCATAGCAAAAATAACAATAGTGCAAGTTCTGTTAAGAAACAGGAACTAACATCACATAGACCTCTTCTAACAGCATTTCGGGCATCAAGATGAGCTCAAATGAAAGTGATCCAATGAGAAGAAATGATCTACTCTTCGGGGCGAACATTTTTACATATTACACGCACGAAACGGAGCTACAGATGCGAAGTTATGATGCGTTGAAAATACCACAAAATAATCAACGAGATAAAAACTTAGATGAATTTTTAGTGGGGAAGAGGTCAACCCTCGAGATCCGGATCGGGATCCGATCGGGCGACGGCGGATCTCGTCGGATCCGTGGCGGGGACGGCGGCCGGAAGAGGGGGCCGGCCGGATCCGCGCCGAGGCCGGGCGGCGCGGAGGAGGTGGCAGACGGGCCGGGCGACCGGCGGCCGGTGGTCGAGCGGGCGGGCGAGGCTTGGGCGCCGTGAGGCGCTGGCCGGGCGCGCGGGGCCTCGGTGTGCCGAGGCGGCGCGGCGCTGGCAGTGGGCGGGCTGGGCCCAGGTCACCGTGAGGAGGCTGGCAGAAGCCACGTGGCGCTGTGATAGGGCGCGGGGGCGGCGGCGCTGACGGGCGGACATGTCCATACGTCGGAAAATTGTCCGGTGGTGCGGGGATGAGGATGGCTAGGGTTTGGACCCGGATTTGGATGGGGCAGGTGTTTAAATAGGCATAGAGGGAGCTAGGAGAGTCCAAATGAGGTGTAGTTTTTGCCCACACGATCGTGATCGAACGACGGAGAGCATGAAAGTGAATTAGATGGGTTATTGGTCTGTTTTGAAAGGGTGTTGGGCTGCAACTTAAAAGAGGCTTTAGTGAGAGTGCGGTTAACCGTTGGAGTACAAAACGAGCTCCAAATGACCCGAAACTTGACAGGTGGTCTACCGGTGGTATACCAAGGCCACTTGACAAGGCTCGGTCCATTCCGAGAAAGTTTAGTACCCGCTCACGGAAAAACGTAAAAGGGGACGCTGGGGGACATAGGAGTGCCGGATTGCAAAACGGGCAATGGGGAAAATGCTCGGAATCAAGAGACGAACACGTATGCAAATGCGATGCACGTGATGACATGATATGAGATGCATGACACGTACAAAATGCATAAATGAAGAAAAGCCCAACCACGGAGGGAATATCATATCACAATGCCGAAAATGGCAAGAGTTGGAGTTACAAATATGGAAAGTTACATCCGGGGTGTTACACACATGATGAACAATTGCTCTTTCTATTGTGTTGAGTGCCACTCCATCTTCACTACACCCTATGCACATTATGCTTGGATTGTCTTGCACTTGTCCCATGTGTTTAGACACTTCATTTTACTTGGTGTTATGAATGATTCATATGCCTACCATAGACCTTTCATTGAGCAATTTATGAATGCTTGCTATGAACTTGAGGTAGATGTTTATTCTCTTGACACACATATTTGCATCTCTACCTCCCATTTACATGCTTGTCCCCATGATATCTTTGATTGTGCTCAATTTATGCGCTTACATGCCATGTCACAATCCTTTGTCACACCATTTGCTATGCTTGATGACGACACTTGTTTGGTGAATCACCTCTTGAATGCTTGGTTTTGCACTAACGCTAACCACATTTGTTTTTCCAAGTGTTTGTTCCATTTGCTCCTTTTGAAGGAATCACAAGACGGTGCGACATTGGAGCGTGCCCATTTCGAGCTACTAGACGATGAGTGCTTGGTAATCGACCACTTCGACACGGCACCGCCATCTCTTTCCCATGGTGATTTGGTTTTCGATCCGAGGTCGGATCTTTTCCATGGGGGAGGGGATGATGCAGAGCATCCTACGGTCATCACCATGTCAAGAGTCCGTTTGGCAAGTGACACGTGCGACCTCTACTTCTCATACATAAAGGTGAATCTTCTCCTTTACACGTGTTCACTTGACCCCTTCGAGGATGGTATACTACTTGACACTCCACTCGTGTGCATTCATAGGTATTGCCGGAGCTTCATGGACGACGAGGAGTGCAAGCGCCAAGGAACACCTACACCATCCGCGAGGGAAGCCTGGAAGAGAAGACAGAAAAAGATGGAGCTGCGGAGTCCCCAGCGGCCGGACGACCGGAAGCCACCGGACGTCCGACACTCTCCAATGACGGACGACGACCGACCACCGGACGTCCGACAAGTACCAGGAACCGGACGACCTCAGCCGACCGGACGACCGGCACCTCCTGTCCAGAGCCAAAACGTCGGAAGTCCGACGCCCTCCGGACGTCCGGACCCCCGCGAGCGACCGGACGTCTGACCCGACCGGACGTCCGACATTTCCTGTGCGCAGCCGGGCCTTTGGCCTTGTATCCCTCTCCCACTTACCCCTTCGTGGCTTAGACTATAAATAGACCTTCCCCTCATCCTTTCTAGGGTTAGCAAAGTGATAGCTCATTTGTATGTGAGCTTTGCTCCTACCTTCCTCTTCTCTTGAGAGAGAGAGACCACTACTCCATTGGAGGCCAAGACCTCCATCTAGGAGAAGATCCTGCGGGATATATCATCAAGACCCCCTCTTGGGCGGCCCCCTTCAAGACCTCCTCACGGAGATGAACTCTACCTTGTATCTTTCCCTTTGTTGTTCATGTACCTTGTGATCTCGTGTGTTTGATTGTCTAGTGGATGGGTGATTGGACTTGTTCTTGAGTGTTTCCCCTTGTGATTTCTCCCTGTTCTTCTCCGTGTTCTTCATGCTCTTTGAGGGATCCCACTCCAAACATGTAAGATCGGCCTACACCGGGTTAGCCCCGCATCACTATGGGAAGGATCAATGATGTTCCTATCGTTGCAAATAGAAATTTGGTGCCCGTAGATTTTATCGTTCTTGATATAGATTGCAATCTTTCATGTCCTATTATTTTTGGTAGACCTTTCCTTAGAACGATTGGTGCGATTATTGATATGAACGAAGGGAATATTAGATTCCAATTTCCCTTAAAGAAAGGCATGGAGCACTTTCCAAGAAATAAATTTAAATTACCTTATGAATCTATCATGCGTGCTACTTATGAGTTTAGTGCCAAAGACGGCACTCGTTAGATCTATCCTCGCTTTTATGCCTAGCTAAGGGCGTTAAACGATAGCGCTAGTTGGGAGGCAACCCAATTTTCTTTATGTTTTTTGTTATTGTTTCTGTTTAGGAATAAATAATCCATCTAGCCTCTGTTTAGATGTGGTTTTATCTTTTAATTAGTGTTTGTGCCATGTTAAACCTATTGGATCTTCTTGGATGATAGTTATTTGATCTTGCTGTAATTTCCAGAAACTTTGCGCTCAGTGCCCGAATTGT
The DNA here is from genome assembly GCA_021605145.1 of Aegilops bicornis. NCBI lineage: Eukaryota > Viridiplantae > Streptophyta > Magnoliopsida > Poales > Poaceae > Aegilops > Aegilops bicornis. Next base: position 305,314,190 of record CM038671.1, on the reverse strand, counting down.
TAAAAATCACCAGAACGTGATAAAATAGTGATTCTAATTGCTGCTGATCAATAAATAAATTTTCTAGGTCTTCTAATTTTGGTAGATTTTTGGAGTTCCAGAAGTTTGCGTTAGTTAGAGATTACTACAGATTGTTCTGTTTTTGACAGATTCTGTTTTTCGTGTGTTGTTTGCTTATTTTGATGAATCTATGGCCAATAAATTAGTTTATAATCCATAGAGAAGTTGTAATAAAGTAGGTTTAACACCAATATAAATAAAGAATGAGTTCATTACAGTACCTTAAAGTAGTCTTTTGTTTTCTTTCTCTAATGGAGCTCACGAGATTTCTATTGAGTTTTGTGTTGTGAAGTTTTTAAGTTTTGGGTGAAGCTTTTATGGACTATGGAATAAAGGGTGGCAAGAGCCTAAGCTTGGGGATGCCCATGGCACCTCAATATATTCAAGAATAGCCAAAAGCCTAAGCTTGGGGATGCCCCGGGAAGGCATCCCCTCTTCGCCTTCGTTCATTGGTAACTTTACTTGGGGCTATATTTTTATTCACCACATGATAAGTGTTTTGCTTGGAGCGTCTTGTATTATTTGCGTCTTTGCTTGTTAGTTTACCACAATCATACTTTCTGTACACACCTTTTGGGAGAGCCATACATGAATTGGAATTTGACAGAATACTCTATGCGCTTCACTTATATCTTTTGAGCTTGATAGTTTTGCTCATAGTGCTTCACTTATATCTTTTGAGCGTGATAATTTTTGCTTATAGTGCTTCACTTAGATTTTTGAAGCATGGTGGTATATTTGTTTTAAAGAAACTATTGATCTCTCATGCTTCACTTAGATTATTTTGAGATTCGTTAGTAGCATGGTAATTTGCTTAATGTTAATATACTTGGTATTCAAGATATGTGAAACTTTCTTTTGAGTGCGTTGAATACTAAGAAAAGTTTGATGCTTGATAATTGTTTTGAGATATGAAGATGGTGATATTAGAGTCATGCTAGTTGAGTAGTTGTGAATTTTAGAAATACTTTTGTTGAAGTTTTTGATTCCCGTAGCATGCACGTATGGTGAACCGTTATGTGATGAACTCGGAGCATGATTTACAAATTGATTGTCTTCCTTATGAGTGGCGGTCGGGGACGAGCGATGGTATTTTCCTACCAATCTATCCCCCTAGGAGCATGCGCGTAATACTTTGCTTTGATAACTTATAGATTTTTGCAATAAGTATATGAGTTCTTTATGACGAATGTTGAGTCCATGGATTATACGCAATTTTTCCCATCCGTCCACCATTGCTAGCCTCTCTAATACCGTGCACTTTTCGCCGGTAGCATACACCCATCTTATATCTTCCTCAAAACAGCCACCATATGTACCTATTATGGCATTTCCATAGCCATTCCGAGATATATTGCCATGCAACTTTCCACCGTTCCATTTATTATGACACGCTCCATCATTATCATATTGCTAGCATGATCATGTAGTTGACATCGTATTTGTGGCAAAGCCACCGTTGATAATTCTTTCATACATGTCCTTCATGTTTCATTGCATATCCCGGTACACCACCGGAGGCATTCATATAGAGTCATATTTTGTTCTAAGTATTGAGTTGTAATTCTTGAGTTGTAAGAAAATAAAGTGTGATGATCATCATTATTAGAGCATTATCCCAGTGAGGAAAGGATGATGGAGACTATGATTCCCCCACAAGTCGGGATGAGACTCCGGACGAAAAAGAAAAAAAAAAGAAAAAAAAGAGGCTATAAAAAAAAGAAGAAAAGGCCCATATAAAAAAAAAGAAGAAAAAAATGAGAGAAAAAGAGAGAAGGGGCAATGCTACTATCCTTTTACCACACTTGTGCTTCAAAGTAGCACCAAGATCTTCATGATAGAGAGTCTCTCATTTTGTCACTTCTATATACTAGTGGGAAGTTTCATTATAGAACTTGGCTTGTATATTCCAATGATGGGCTTCCTCAAATGCCCTAGGTCTTCGTGAGCAAGCGAGTTGGATGCACACCCACCTAGTTTCTTTTGTTGAGCTTTCATATACTTATAGCTCTAGTGCATCCGTTGCATGGCAATCCCTACTTACTCACATTGATATCTATTGATGGGTGTCGGTGTCAAAACCGGCTGATCTCGGGTAGGGGGTCCCAAACTGTGCATCTAGGCGGATGGTGACAGGAGACAAGGGACACGATGTTTTACCCAGGTTCGGGCCCTCTTGATGGAGGTAAAACCCTACGTCCTGCTTGATTAATATTGATGATGTGTGTTACAAGAGTGGACCTACCATGAGATCAAAGAGGCTAAACCCTAGAAGCTAGCCTATGGTATGATTGTTTTTCGTCCTACGGACTAAAACCCTCCGGTTTATATAGACATCAGATAGGGTTAGGGTTACACAGAGTCGGTTACAATGGTAGGAGATCTACATATCCGTATCGCCAAGCTTGCCTTCCACGCCAAGGAAAGTCCCATCCGGACACGGGACGAAGTCTTCAATCTTGTATCTTCATAGTCTTGGAGTCCGCCGATGATGATAGTTCGCTATCCGGACACCCCTAGTCCGGAACTCCTCGGAGTCCCGAACCGGCTTCAGCTGACGAGTCCGGCTCAGATATTGTCTTCGGCGTTGCAAAGGCGGGTTCTCCTTCAATCTTCATGTTCCCGTCGAATAGTGTCCGCTTCTTTATAAAAGTTGCGCTCCTTGGCTTCTCGCCCAATAATGGCCTTCTTCCACGTGTCGCATTTAATGCGAAAGGCTGGGATATTTTTACATTTTACCCCCTAGCCGTGCGAACGAGCCGCCTAGGCGAGGATCTAGATCCAGCTCACACCATCCTCCATCCGCAAGTTCTCATTGAAGCGCCTCTGACAAAAATCCATTCTATCATGGATAGCCGACGCGGCTCCTCCTCTCGCGCTCCCAGCCCTAAGCCAGGAGATTGGGGGAGATGCTCAGTTCCACACAGCGAGCTAGTGGTACTTCAAACCGAGGGATATCTTCCCCCACCTTTCATGGTTCCGGTTCGAGCCGGACTAGCCACCTACAAGGGTGGAAAGCGGAGAGCGTCCCCAACCCTTCCAAAGGGGAGCGGGTATGCTTTGTCCCCTATCTAATAAGGGGACTCGGATTTCCCATACATCCGCTTTCTCGGGGCTCCTAGAGTTCTACGGACTCCAACTTCACCACCTCACGCCCGCCTCCATTTTGCACATCGCGGGCTTCGTAGCTTTTTGCGAGCGGTTCTTGGACATCGAGCCCCATTTTGCGCTTTGGAAGAGATTGTTTTGTCTCGTACCCCGTTCTCATGAGGGGTCGATATATCAAGTGGGCGGAGCCGAAATATGGTGCATCGCCGGGACCGGATATCTATCCGGCACCCCGAAGAAGGCGTCCAAGACCGGCCTTGAATGGTTCTACATGGAGGACGCCTCTGCGGATCGATGCGGATCGGCTCGGAGTTCAACAATGCTCCCTTGAAGAAACGCTCGAGTTGGCGCCATGAGCCCTCAACGGGAGATGATAGGAGCGTCCATTATCCGATGGGCGGATTAGGTTATCGCCCGATTCGGATTGACCATGATTGGAGTCATGGCCACGTGCATTATGCGAGGGGTGCAGCCACTCCAATATAGGGGCCACCCTATGTGGGATTTCAACGAGGAAGATGACGCCACCCGTCATGGCCGCAAAGGGCCAGGCTCGGCAGACGATCTGGCAAAGATCCTGTCCGGCTTGTACAAGGGAGAGGAGGAGGACTTCTTCCGCAAGAATCCGTTGAATGGATTTTCTATGAATAACCCTCGGAGCTGGGTAAGAGGATGTTCATCTACCCGATCCATACTTTTTTCAAGTCAAGTATCTTACTCTGTGATTTCGACGCAGGAGCTGCGCCGGGACGTGGAGGGCATACGAAGCCTAACTCCACAGCCCGATCCTGAACGATCCCTTGATCCGACCTCCGAAGAGGATCCGGACATAAAGGTGGAGCTGATTGACGGGGTGTTCCACCAACGTAGCATAGACAATGCCCTAGTCGCCATTACGGCTGACTACCCCGGTTTGTTTCCGGCCTCCCGGTGACTACGACCGAGGTCCGGACACCATCATTTGACCCGTGCTCAATTCGACCATCCCATACCGATGGTGCATCGCAGGAGGTGCCTTTAAGGTGGGAAGCGAACCATGCGGCCGACCAACAAGGGTCAGTCCGGCCCAGCAGGCGGAAGAGGAGTGCAATGCGAACCGAAACGTCGCCGCAACGGTACGGAGCACCGTTATTTTTGAGGGAAGGATCCCCAGGAGGTATATTAATGCTCATAACTTTTCCAGAAAGAGCGCTCGCCGGACAGTGTCCGGAGAGGTTGCTAATCAAGCCTCCGCCACCATGCTCCAACGCATGGTCCGGGAAGGATGCGAATACAAGGCATGAGCGGACGCTCCTCCGACGGAGTTTGCCGATTGGCTGTCCGCCACCGCGTCTGATGTGGTGAGCGCCCTGACTCACACGCGTCGCCGGACAGTTCTTTGTGACACGTGTTTCTCCCCGGAGGCGTTAAATGCCTTTGAGGCGGGGAACGCGCACCTCCGTGCCGCTCAAGATGGGTTAACCAGAGCCACGGAGCAGTATGTGAAAGACATACGGGTAAGTAATTTTAACAGTTATATATGCCAGTAGCCCCTGAGACTTAAAATAGTTGAAATAACTGATTTAAGGATCAATTATTATGCAGGATCTTACGAAGAAGAATACCCATCTGTCCCAGGAGCTCCAAGAGTGCAAGGCCCAACTTGAGGCTGCCATGGCTGCAACGAGGGGGAGCCACAGAGACCCCTGGTAAGACGCGTACTTTGAAAAGATAATTATTTAGCAAAGCGGCGTGAATCGACAATAATATTGCAGAGGCGCCGGACTAGATCCGGACAAGCAACAGCTACTGCGTCAGCTAAAGGCCGGCGAGAGGGTGCTTATGAAGGTGCAGCAGGAGAGAAACAAGCTCCAAGATGCCCACACCCAGCAAGGAGAAGAGCTGAAAGGTGTTCGAGCCCAGCTGTCTGGCTCTGTGAAGGAGAATCAGCGGCTTCGTCGCGGCATTTATAGTAAGTGCTTGAACAAATTCCATTGAAAAGAGGAATTCAGCGAGGAAGTCGATTGACAGAAATATGTCTTTAGGTGTGCTCACAGTCGCCTCATGGAGGAAATGCCTGAGTCAACGGGTGACCAACTTCCCGAGCTAGTGCAATTGCTCGAACGTGTTCGGCAGCGATGAGTGGCGTCGTTCATGCTTTATGGCCATCCGTCTCCCTACCCGAGGGCCTTGGTGAGCTTCTTTGAGAAGCTTCAGGAGCACGGCGACGCCTCCGTTTGTGGAAGATATCGGCTGCCGTCAGGCGCCAGGAGGCACTGGGCCATGGTGAAGACACGTTACCGGCTGACCCAAACCACATGGCCGAGGTCGGACCTGCGGGGCTGATGGGAAGGAGATCCTGTGAGCTTGATGTATGGCCAAGTAGAACTGGCATGAATATTCCCAACAGATCAGAATTAGACAGCCTGTTAGATGGGATTGAGGAGGAGTACAATCAGTCGGTTTGACGATGTAATTTGAAATGACATGTAAAATGCCTTCTAGCCGGATTGTAGATCGTTTGTCTTTGCGGACCGTTTTCGCTTCAACCTCGGGACCCAACAGTCCGGAGTGTGTCCGAATACCCTTACGGTTATAAAAGAACCGGGGCATGCATGGAGACAAGGCGTCTGGGTCATAATTGCTTTATCAGACAAGTGCCCAACTAGTTATGTTATATTACATGGTTAGTAAGAAACATCTTCCAGGGAGAATAGTTCCGTTAAGGGTTCCTTTCCTCGGAGGCATGCCCTAAAGTGCAATGCGGATCGCGAAAATAGCAGAAAAAGCATCCGGGGCAGATAAATAAGTAAGTAATAAATCATCTTTCAAGTCACCGACCGAATATTCTCTTAAGAACGCTAGCTTTCGGCTTCACCCGGTCGAGGTACACATCCGGTGACCCGACAAGAATAATCGCAGAGGTGCTCCCTTTACCTCCTAGCCGAACAATCAGGAACGTGGGGTAAGCACAGAGCCAGCAACCCAGCTTGGCCAAAACTTAAGTCATATCGATGCATATAATGGTGAATAAAAGGTACATGCGGAAGTATGACACATGTATTGGGCATGAAGCCCGTATGAATAAGCTTCTGTTAAAGAAGCCCCTAGGTATAATGAGTGCCAGGAGCACATCAAGTGTGTGCAAACAAAGCGCAAATCAGCCCATAAAAGGTATTGAAAAAAAAGTGGGAAGAAGGAGGAGGACGAGAGACAGTAAAAAAAGGGGTGGGCCGGAGTGAGACGAACCCGGAGTCCGGCGTTAAGCGTAGTATCTTCGGAGACGGGCTGCATTCCATGGGTTCGGCTCGAGTCGGTTGTCGACAAGCGTTACGTGAGACGGTATGCTCCGCCCGGTCAGGACTTGGTCGATGATGAAGGGACCTTCCCACTTGGGCTTAAGTTTGTCCTTTTTCTTGTCCGGCAGCGTAGAACAAGTTCGCCAACATTGTAAGTTTTGGCCCGTACTTCTGCTTTGATATCTTCGAGCTCGCTGGCGATAAAATGCGGAACGAGCCTTTGCCACATCCCGCTCCTCCTCTAAGGCGTCCAAACTGTCCTGCCGATCTAACTCGGCTTCTCTTTCTTCGTACATGCGCACACGAGGTGAGTCATGAATTATATCGCAGGGCAGAACTGCCTCTACGCCGTATGCCATGAAAAATGGTGTGAATCCGATGAGTTCGGTTTGGCGTGGTCCGCAGCCCCAGTCTGAGTCGAGCTCCTCTACCCAAAGGTCGTGTTAGATTCCTTGAGGGACTGCACTAGTCCAGGTTTGATGCCGCTCATGATTAGACCATTTGCTCGCCGACTTGACCGTTAGTTTGGGGTGATAGACTGAAGCGTAATCGAGCTTAATGCCCATGTTTTTGCACTAGAGTTTAACCTCGTTGGCCGTGAAGTTCGTGCCGTTATCGGTGATGATCTTTGTGGGGGCGCCAAGCGGTGTACTACCGGATATGAAGTCTATCACCGGTCCGGATTCTTCCGTTTTAACCGGCTTGGCCTCAATCCATTTGGTGAATTTGTCCACCATGACCAATAAGTATTTGTGCTTGTGGGTTCCCCCTTTAAGGGGTCCAACCATGTCAAGCCCCTGCATCATGACGGCCGTGTAATGGGTATAGTTTTGAGGGCGGTGGGTGGCATGTGGCTCGATTAGCAAAGAGCTGGCAACCGACGCATCGTTGGACTAAGTCCTGAGCATCTGCCCGGCTGTCGGCCAATAAAATCCTGTCTGAAGGCCTTGCCTACAAGGGCCCGGGCTGCAGTGGTGCCCGCCGAGTCCGGGCGTGAATTTCAGCCAGGAGATTTCGCCCTTCCTCTTCGGAGATACACCTTTGAAGGACTCGGTTGTGCTTTTCTTATAAAGTTCTCCCTCATGGACCTTGTAGGCTTTAGATCGCCCGAACTATGCAATGGGCCTCATTTTGGTCTTTGGGAAGTTCTGCCGCATTAAGTAGGCTAGGAATGGTTACATCCACGGGCAATTACTGCCATTATTTCGTGAGTGAAGGTGTTATTTCATTGGCTGAGCCACCGATTGTGTCGTAATGGTCTGAGTTAGGTGATGCAGCTGGCTCGGATTGTTATTTCCGGACTCCTCTTCCCATAATACGGATGGCTGAAAGAGCCGTTCGGGAAGATGTTTGGAGGACGGCGTCTCGTTTAGCGTCGATGCGTGCTAACACGCCCTGCTGCCTGGTTATTATCCCAGGCTAAATGGTGGAATTCTAGTCCTTCGAATCGGGCTTACATTTTTAGGACGGCGTTGCGGTAAGCTGCCATTTTTGGATCTTTGGCGTCAAAGTCTCCTTTTACTTGGGATATTGCGAGGTTTGAATCCCCGCGCACCTCTAGGCGTTGAATGCCCATGGAGATTGCCATCCGGAGGCCATGTAGAAGGGCCTCAGATTCGCCGCGTTGTTGGAGTCCATGTACATTATTTGAAGTACGTATTGGATTGTGTCTCCGGTTGGGGACGTCGGACGATGCCAAATTTCAAGCCAGCCAACATTTTGGATCCGTCGAAATGCATGATCCAGTTGGAGTACGCGCCGTACTCTTTAGGGAGTTCGGCTTCGGTCCATTCGGCGACGAAGTCAGCGAGAACCTGCGACTTTATAGCTCGCCGTGGTTTGTAGGTTATGTCAAATGATAAGAGCTCGATAGCCCATTTTGCAATCCTGCCCGTTGCGTCGCGATTGTTTATAATATCGTTGAGAGGTACTTGAGGCCACCGTTATTGAACACTCTTGAAAGTAGTGTCGCAGCTTCCGGATGCCATGAACACCGTGACACGCTATCTTTTGATAATGTGGGTACCGGATTTGCATGGAGTTAGAGCGATTGGATACGTAGTACACTGGTTTTTGAAGAGGAATTTGTGCCTTCTGCTTCTCGTTCAACGACGAGTACCGCTACCGACAACTTGATGTGTTGCTGCGATATATAATAACATAGGTTCGCCCGAGTTGGGCGCAGCGAATCAATTTGTTGCCAGTATGGCCTTTATTCCTTCGAGTCCGGCTGTGGCGTCATTCCGTCCATTCGAAATGTTCGATCTTGCCGGAGGAGGCGGTAGAGGGCGAGCCTTTTCTCCCAAACGGGAGATGAAGCGACTTAAGGCCGCCACGCATCCGGTTAGTTTTTGTATCTGCTTGAGGTCTTTTGGAATATCCAATTATGACAGAGCTTCGGATTTTGGCCGGGTTTGCTTCAATTCCTCTACCGAGATCTGATGAAGCCCAAGAGCTTTCCTACTGGTATGCGAAGATGCATTTTTCCGGATTGAGCTTAATGTCATATGCTCGGAGGTTGTCGAATGTGACCCTCAAGTCTTCTACTAGAGTTCCGACGTGTTTGGTCTTGACGACCACATCGTCTACGTATGCCTCTACTGTTTTGCCTATCTGGGTAGCCAGACATGTTTGAATCATGCGCTGATATGTTGCGCCCGGCGTTTTTGAGTCCGAAGGGCATTGTGTTGAAGCAGAATGGCCCATATGGAGTAATGAATGCCGTCATGCTGATCTTTCTCCGCCATCTTGATTTGATGGTATCCGGAGTATCGTCGAGGAAGCACAATGAATCGTGCCTGCGGTAGCATCGGTGATTTGGTCGATGCGAGGAGGGGGAAAGGGTCCTTTGGACAGGCCTTGTTCGTGTCTTTAAAATCGACGCAGAGGCGCCAGGATTTGTCCTTTTTTGGTACCATTACTAGATTGGCTAGCCAGTCCGGATGTTTTATATCTTTGATGAATCCGGCTTCTAAGAGTTTGGCTAGCTCTTCTCCCATTGCCTGTCTTTTGGGTTCGGAAAATCACCGAAGAGCTTGTTTGACTGGCTTGAATCCTTTTAGGATATTTAGGCCGTCTTTGTGGGGTCCGTTGGATGGAGCTGAAATTTGACTATCTCGTCTACTGGTTTAAAAGAGGTGGACTTGGACCTCTTATCGAGTATCACATCGTCCCTATCCACCGTGGAGCGCAGCGTAGTTAGTTCCTCCGCCGCTAGGGCTTCGGACAATGCCTCTAGGGCCGGTCACGGCTGTCTTATTTTCAGCGGAGTGTTGTATCTGGATCATCAAGTAGAGTGATTATCCCATTGGGTCCAGGCATTTTGAGCTTCATGTACCCTTAGTGGGGTATAGCTTGGAAGATTGTGAATGCCTCTCGCCCTAACAAAGCGTGATATCCGCTGCCGAATGGGGCCACTTGAAACGTGACCTCCTCGGACCTGTAATTGTCCGGTGAGCGAACACTACATCTAGTGTGATTTTTCCCTGTCAGCGTACTTCTCGACTAGGGATTATCCCTCACGAAGGTTGTGCTTTGCTTCGCTCAATGCGGCTCCGGTCAATTTCCATTTTTGAAGGGTTTCCTCATAGATGAGGTTTAATCCATCGCCGCCATCCATGAGTACCTTAGTAAGACGAAAACCGTCCACTATCGGACCGAGGACCAATGCGGCCGGTGCTCTAGCTGTTCGAATTTAGGTTCGTCATTTGGCGTTGAAGGTGATAGCCGTGTCGCTCCATGGATTTGTTGTTGCTACTTGGTAGACTTGGCGAGGTCATGGATTGTTTGTTTCGCATGTTATTTGATGCGAAAGTCTCGAAGACTGTTAATACCGTCTTTGTATCGCTGGGTTGGTTGCCCGTGGCTAACAAGACTACGCCACTTTCGGCCACCTGCCGTAGTATCCAACACGCCGAAGGCTGTGTCTTTGGAGTGGTGCCCTCCGTCTTTGTGGATTTTGCAGGTCCGTTGAGCCAACCCTCCAAAGACGGTTCCGTACCCTTTAGGGGGTTTTGGTTTTTATATTCAACCCGGTGCTTGATAATGATGCACCCTTTTATTTCGGACTAGGGATGTATTCGGGGCCGGATTATCCCAAAATTTACTTTCGGTTTTCCAGGCGCTCTCCATCGCACAATACTTCTGTACTATGGTCACCAAGTCGGCAAAGCGTGTAATTTCGCGACGACTTATGGCGTTTAGGATTCCCTTGTCCGTGCAATTATTGCATAAAATTGGGATTGCGTCCTCCTCTCGGCAGTCCTTTATCCTGTTCATAACCAGGAGGAATCGCCCAAGAATGATGTACTGTTTCAGCGGGCTCTTGCCGAATTCGAGAGAGATCGTTAATGTTTGGGTGGGCGGGTGGAACTAGATCCGGAACCCCGTCCAATTTAGGACTCAATGGCCGAGAAGTTTCCGAACTTGGAAGTTTGGATTTTTGAGTGTTATCCAATGAGTCCAACCGTCACCGACTTTAAGTTCGTGGCTTGATCGACATCCGTCCCTCTGCGGGAATCCGGCATGGAGGCATCGAATCCCGGACGTAACTAGTCCTTAAGATACAAGAAGAATCGCCCGCATTGCTACTCTATCACAGCAACATGATGGGTAGCACAGGAGAGTTGATCTCTCTCGAGATCGGTTTTAGGCCCGATCCGGTCGTAGTCCTGTGGCGACTCCTGTGGAGCGATCGATCCAAGAGCTCGTTTATGGAGGAGAGCTCGATCGGATCTAACTGTTCGCAAGTTTTGAACTAACACGGAGATTGGTTTCGATGACTCGAGAGGTCATCGTCGGTGATGGCGGATGGCGGTCATAAGAAAACCACCTAGTCAAGAGTTCGCCAGCGGCCAAGGCTCCTTCGGTGATAGTATCGTCTTTTAAAGGCGAGATGAGGCATCCTACGATGGCGGCGACACGGAGGAACTCTCAATGAAAGCACCAATGTCGGTGTCAAAACCGCGGATCTCGGGTAGGGGGTCCCGAATCTGCGTCTAGGCGGATGGTAACAGGAGACAAGGGACACGATGTTTTACCTGTGTTCGGCCCTCTTGATGGAGGTAAAACCCTCGTCCTTCTTGATTAATATTGATGATGTGTGTTACAAGAGTGGATCTACCACGAGATCAAAGAGGCTAAACCCTAGAAGCTAGCCTATGGTATGATTGTTGTTCGTCCCCACGGACTAAAACCCTCCGGTTTACATAGACACCGGATAGGGTTAGGGTTACTGAGGCGGTTACAATGGTAGGAAATCTACATATCCAGACGCCAAGCTTGCCTTCCACGCCAAGGAAAGTCCCATCCGGACACGGGACGAAGTCTTCAATCTTGTACCTTCATAGTCTTGGAGTCCGGCCGATGATCATAGTTCTGCTATCCGGACACCCCCTAGTCCGGAACTCCCTCAATGGGCATCTCCATAGCCCGTTCATACGCCTAGTTGATGTGAGAATATCTTCCCTCTTTTTGTCTTCTCCACAACCACCATTCTATTCCACATATAGTGCTATATCCATTGTTCACGCTCGTGTATTGCGTGAAGATTGAAAACGTTTTTAAAATGTTAAAGTATGAAAAAATTGCTTGGCTTGTCATCGGGGTTGTGCATGATTTAAATATTTTGTGTGGGGAAGATGGAGCCTAGCCAGACTATATGATTTTGTAGGGATAACTTTCTTTGGCCATGTTATTTTTAGAAGACATGATTGCTTAGTTAGTATGCTTGAAGTATTATTATTTTTATGTCAATATGAACTTTTGTCTTGAATCTTTCGGATCTGAATATTCATACCACAGTTAAAAGGATTTACATTGAAATTATGCCAAAGTATCACTCCGCATCAAAAATTCTCTTTTTATCATTTACCTACTCGAGGACGAGCAGGAATTAAGCTTGGGGATGCCTGATACGTCTCCAACGTATCTATAATTTTTGATTGCTCCAAGCTACTTTATCTACTGTTTTAGGCTTTATTTGGCTTTATTTTCCACTTCTATATTATTTTTGGGACTAACCTATTAACCGGAGGCCCAGCCCAGAATTGTTGTTTTTTTTGCCTATTTCAGTGTTTCGAAGAAAAGGAATATCAAACGGAGTCCAAACGGAATGAAACCTTCAAGAACGTGATTTTCTCACGAGCGTGATCCGGAGAACTTGGAGTGCAAGTCAAGAAGCAACCGAGCCTCCACGAGATAGGAGGGCGCCCCTATAGGGCACGCCTGTCTCGTGGGGCCCCTTGGGCTGACCACCGACGCATTTCTTCTTCCTATATATACCTACATACCACGAAAACATCCAGGGCACCATGAAACACAATTTCCACCACCGTAACCTTCAGATTCATGAGATCCCATCTTGGGGCCTTGGCGGCACTCTGCCGGAGGGGAATCAAGCACGGGGGCCTCTACATCAACATCCTTGCCCCTCCGATGAGTTGTGAGTAGTTTACCACAGACCTCACGGGTCCATAGTTATTAGCTAGATGGCTTCTTCTCTCTTTTGGATCTCAATACAATGTTCTCCCCCTCTATTGTGGAGATCTATTCGATGTAATCTCTTTTTGTGGTGTGTTTGTCGAGATCCGATGAATTGTGGGTTTATGATTAAGTTTATCTATGAATAATATTTGAATCTTCTCTGAATTCTTTTATGTATGATTGAGTTATCTTTGCAAGTCTCCTCGAATTATCGGTTTAGTTTGGCCTACTAGATTGATCTTTCTTGCCATGGGAGAAGTGCTTAGCTTTGGGTTCAATCTTGCGGTGTCTTTACCCAGTGACAGAGAGGGTTGCAAAGCACGTATTGTATTGTTGCCATCGAGGATAACAAGATGGTGTTTATATCATATTGCATGAGTTTATCCCTCTACATCATGTCATATTGCTTAAAGCATTACTCTGTTCTTATGAACTTAATACTCTAGATGCATGTTGGGTATGAATTACAAGATATAATATGAAGAATTTGAAATGCATGATGAAATATGGTGCTTGATGAAATTCAGCATGAGGAATCATAGCACATAAAGTATCAGAGCACAAGTAGATTTGCTATGAAGCATAGTGCAAAATCATAATGCATCAAAAGTATCAAAGCACCATAGGGTTTAAGATTACAACTCGATCCAATAAAAGGTTTCAGAAGAACGAGAGTTGTAACTTAATAAAATACTGTATATAGACAAAAACTAGACCCGCTTGAAGACTAACTCAAATTTCTCCCCCTTTGTATCGACTAGAGGGGGGGTGAATAGGCGATTTTTATGAATTCTTCACTGAGGAATTTGCTGGTGAGGAAATTCCTTAGCGAAGAAATACTTGCAGCGGAATAAGTACTCAGAAGTAAGCATAACAGATTACAAGCATAGTCATCATGATGAAATGAAGACAAACACAGAGTACAGAAAGCGTAATCACAGGATAACACAAGATGAAGACAAACAGACTGAAGAAATTGAACTGAGGAAATTGAGAAAGTCTTCAGTCAAAGTCTTCAAACACAGATATGAAGAAATGCTCAACACAATAATGAGGAAATGAAAGGGTTGAGGAAATAGAACCAGTTAGGTTGGTGAAGACAATGATTTGGTAGACCAGTTCCAAGCTAACTTTGTCTCGGTTATGCGTCAGTTGGAAGCGGTGAGTATTTAAACTCGAGGACACACAGTCCGGACACCTAGTCACCGAAAGCACGCAGCTCGGGACACCAAGTCCTCACCGATTCTCCTTGAACTAAGGTCACACAGACCTCGTCCAATCACTCGTGGTAAGTCTTGAGCGACTTCCAAACCTTCACAGACTTGGTCACTCGGCGATCCACAATTCCTCTTGGATGCTCTAGACCATGACACCTAACCGTCTGGAAGAAGCACAGTCTTCAAAGGTAACAAGCGTCGGATCCACGCAGGATCAATTTCTTGATGATGCTCAATCACTTTGGGTTTGTTGGGGTTTGGTTTTGGGTTTTCCTCACTTTTGGGTTTTTCCTCACTTGATGATTTTCGCTCAAAGTCCTCGGAGGATGGGTTGCTCTCAAATGACAAGTGTCAAGTTCTCTCGGAGCAGCCAACCAACTAGTGGTTGTAGGGGCGGCTATTTATAGCCTAGGGAGCAGCCCGACATGATAAGACATAAATGCCCTTCAATGATATGACCGTTAGGTGGATAAGATATTTTGGGACAAAGCCAAGAAGACAAGAACGGTCGGAAATTTGACTCTCAAATTCCTCGGGGCTATCATGTTCCTCACAGTGTAGGCAATTCGCCTTTGGCGAATTCCTAACTCCTCGGTCGAACAAATTCCTCGGTGACGGAAGAGCTTCGTCTGCATCCTTTGAAGAAATTGACTGAATCAGTATGAGATTTCCAAAGGCTTCACTCGAAGGGTTTGGTAGGTGTAGGATTTTGAGTTGAGCATCAAATGGAAATTTTCCCTTAGTATTTCCTCGACCCCTTTAACAAAGACGGTGTTTCCTATGACTCAAGAAAGAGAAAATGAAACTACGAAAACAAAAGTCTTCACGCTTCATGTTCCTCAAGCGAATACCAAGTCTTCGTGATCACACCAATTTCTTCACTTTCAAAGTCTTGAAAGTCTTCGAATATCAAAGTCTTGAGTTGAAGAACTTCATTTTTAGGGGTCGACTTTTCTTTGTAAATATCAAAACTCCTCATAGACTTATAGACCTGTGTACACTCAAAAAGCATTAGTTACTTAACCTATAAGTCTTCAATACACCAAAATCACTAAGGGGCACTAGATGCACTTACAATCTCCCCTTTTGGTGATTGATGACAATATGGGTTAAGTTTTCAACGGGATAAACATATGACTTGTAAATCTTGATAATGAGGAATTTGATTGCAAGATATAGTAGAACTCCCCCTGAAGATGTGCATAGTGAGGAATTTGCTTTTGAGGCAATGCACACTTGAAGAATTGAATCATGGAGATCTCCCTTTATATCTTGTAATTCATACACGCATTTGACATATAATATGAAGAATTTGAAATGCATGATGAAATATGGTGCTTGATGAAATTCAGCATGAGGAATCATAGCACATAAAGTATCGAGCACAAGTAGATTTGCTATGAAGCATAGTGCAAAATCATAATGCATCAAAAGTATCAAAGCACCATAGGGTTTAAGATTACAACTCGATCCAATAAAAGGTTTCGTAAGAACGAGAGTTGTAACTTAATAAAATACTGTATATAGACAAAAACTAGACCCGCTTGAAGACTAACTCAAATTTCTCCCCTTTGTCATCGAATGACCAAAAGGATCGAAACCGAGGACTAACGCTCTTGAGGAATATCAAGTTGAAGACGGAGCGCCAAAGATGGTCGGGGTTGTTTGTTGAAGTAGGACCAGCAGCAGTTGTCTTCCAAATCTTCATTTTCATCGATCTCATGAGATGAAGAATAGGAGCTGGCCACCAAGGAAGGAACTTTGACCTTCTTGAATTTCTTCGAGGAGGTGCAGACCAGTCAAATTCTTCCTTGAGACCCATTGATGTCGGTTCTTCTTCATTATAGACATGTGAAAGAACAGCCCAGGTGCGCTTGAAGGTTTCATGAAGGTAGTAGTGGTTTTTCTTCACTGCATTGTGAGTAGACGTCATATTGTAAAGAAGAGTACCAAACAGACGTTTGACCCACTTATGATTGCGATCAACCTTCTGATGAAGACTGAGGAGTAATTCACGATCGATCATCACCACAGGTGCGATTCCTTGAGGATTTTGCTTTCTTGAGGTATTTCTTTCTTTGAGTCATGCGTGGCGAGTCATCATTGGTGGAGTAAGATGCGCTTTGCGGCTTGTCCATCCAATGGACGAATACCTTCATCTATCACAGCGATAGCCTTGCCCTTTTCATCACCGAGGCAATTGGCCGTTTGAGGACTTCAATCGAGGCGGTAGCTGCAGTGGTTCAAAGTATCGACTTTGTAATTGAGTGAGGACCTTGACCGATGAATCTCATAATCCAAGGCGCATAAGGCTTCAATCAAATGGTGACATGGCAATGTTAGCGAGTCCTCATGAAGAAATCATGGAAATTGACGGAACGCCATGGATGATATTGAAAAGCATATTCTTCATGATGCCAACGACTTCTTCATCGCTCGAGTCGTGGCCTTTGATAGGACTCATAGTCTTCGTCAAGATTCGATAGACGGTCCGAGGCACATATAATAATTCCTTGACGAGGAATTTGGTTCTTGGTGCCTGCCTTGGCTTCAATGGCTTCATCAGCACTTGCATATAGTGATTTGAAAGTTCCTTTTCTTCATAGATCCGACGTGCACCATCAAGCGGAGGACTGAGTGGTAGAGCACGAAGCAATTCAATTGCACGTGCCTTGTAGTGAGTGTTTTCAGTCATCCAATCTAAGACCCATGAATTGACGTCTTGACGTCTCCGGTGATGTCTTGAGGTTGCATAGAATCAAGAATTAGCTCTTCGTTCGATCCACAAATATCGGTCTGAAGTTTAGAAGTCCTGCGTCGTGAAGAACACCGAGGACTGGCTCAAAGCACAGCGGTGACTCCATATCCACATGAGGAATATGAGCATGATCGAACATTTTATCCTTGTTGAAAAGCACCGAGGAATAGAAGTTGGCTTGACCGGCAGTCCGTGCGCCTCTTCCTAATTCGAGCGTAATCATAAGGATTATATTCGATGAAGAACACGTGCTCGGCAAAGAATCTTCAGCCTTGAACTTTTGCTTGGTTGAGAACGGATTCTTACCTTGGGCAGAGGGGTGTCGATGAGTTGCATCACCACCTCGGGAATCACAAGTTCAGTTTCTTCAGCCGAGGAATTTCTTGCTCCTCAACTTGTGCGATCGAGGAATAGCGGCAGAAGTAGCTTCATCGGCACTAGTGGCTGGAATTTCTTCATGCACGTAACCCGTGGGTTGATTTTCTTGAGTCTATTTGGACAATGCAATGCGGGGGGAGTGAGGAACTTGTTGGAGCGGAGTGAAGAGAGGAGTATTGGGATGCTGATTTTCCCAAAAATCATCATTGATCACTGGTGTGGTGCATCCAATATCCACATCTTCATCTTCAATTTCCTCAAAGACCACTGAGGAATTTCATAGTATGATGAGGAATAACGGGGTTGAAGGGATGGCATCCACTTCAATTTCTTCATCAAGCTGCTCTCGGCGAAGCAGCGGTGATGTTCTTCATCGGATCCGACTGGGATCTCGTATTCTTCTCCAAAAGGAACAACTTCCTTTGATGGTATGGAGGAAATTGGAACAGCATCAATTGGAGTTTCGAATGAGCTGGTCATTGGCTTCATTTTCTTCACAGCCGAAGAGTCTGACGCAGCTGATGCTTTCCTTTTCTTCACAGCAGCTCGTTCTGCAGCCTTGGTTTTCTTCACATCAAAAGCAGATGGAAGAATTGGAGTTGGAGTTGGCGCAGGAGGAGCTGAGGAATTTGGTTCATTTTCTTCAGAGCAATCGATGCAGTTCCCTGTCTTGAGCAATTTCTTCAAAGCGCACCACTAGTGGGTGCCACAGCAATTTCTTCGATGGTCGGAATGGGATCATCAGCCACGAATCAGCGATTTCATCGAAATTTGAACGTCATCGGGTCTTTGGCATTTTTCTTCGATGGCTGAGCCGAGGCTACCTGAGGAATTTCATGTTGCATTGGGACAACAACATTTGTGAGATTCTTCGTCAGTTGATTTAATCTGTCCTTGGCTCCTTGCCAATCAGCATTGAATGAATCGAAGTTTTTCCGAGGTTTTGAATTTCAGTCTGGACTTGGAGAAGCTCCTCGGGTGTCATCTTGACAATGTTTTTCTTCGTGAACTTCTCCTTCCTGTATTGAGCCTTTTGATTTCCCTCGCCTTTTCATACTTCCATTTTTCTTCAGCTATGAAGTGAGTCAACATATGACTTTGACCAGGTGTCAAGTGAAGATCGAGCGGAGGGGTATTGGGATCATTGTGCGGAGATCAATAAAGTCGAGGACTATCTTCGGGTCCAATAGCAGTGGCACGGATGTACCTTTGGCTCTAGCGGCCCTTGCTTGTCGGTCTCTGATGATTTCTGCGAGTTCTTCATCAGATGCCTCATCATCAGATGGCACATGGAATGCAACCATTTTCTTCGTCGGGCTAGGCCGAGGACCTCGACCAATTGGTTCTTTGGTCTTCAAATTGAGTCGGACCGATTGAAGAAATGGGAGCTGGCGAGGAACTTGGCAGAGATGCTCGAGGCAATTGAAAATCCAGCAGTCCGTTGACATGTAGCTAGGTGCACAGGAACTGAAGGTTTTGACAGAGCTGTTGAGGACTTTGGTGGAGCAGCAAAGCAGTTTGAGGAATTTGCTTGGAAGGTGTCTTTGAGGAACTTGGCCGTGAGGGCACGGATGATGAAGCACTTGGCTTATGAGCAGGCTTCTTTGCATTGATTTCCTCGGTTTGACCGAGACCTCTGGCGATGGCAGCGGCAGAATCCTCATTGAATTTCTTCACCGCCTCCTTTGCTTGCTTTGCCAATTTCGCTTGGCGTTTAGCCCATTCCTCGTGAAAATCCTCACCTCGTTTGATGCTTGTGGGATCAGCTATTTGGCCGGTGCCAAAGGAGCTCTTGGGCATGGAGGGTTAAGAGCGAATTTCTTCATGTACTTAGGAGTTACATATCTATATTCCCTCCATTCCCGTGCCCATCTCCGTTCAATCTTCCGAATCGCACCTTGCGTTGATTTTTACTTTCTTCATCTGGTGTGCGAGTCGTGAGATATATCCTCGAGGATTTCAAATGCCGTCATAACCTCTGGTTTCTTTCCTCCCTTCTGCAGCTTCTTACTATCTCGCCATTTTCTTGATTGAGGAAATTGAACAATTGAGTTCTCTCAAGAAGTGTGCAGTTTTTCTTCGAGGAACGCTGCAAATGAGTTAAGTTGATGAGAACCTAGTGATTCAAAGAATGGACATTTGTACTGTGAACAGAGTATAGGTGCGAGGAATTTGGAGAGGTCATATGCGTTCTCGTAAGGTTTTTCAAAAGAACAAGTTTTGAGGATTTTGACCAGATGAACCTTGAAGAATTTCAATAAGCGTTCTTTGTCTTAGGTTCGAGTTGTATAGATCGAAGATCCACACAATTGAGGAATCTTGAAGAAAATCATAGCTTAGAGAAACGAGTCAAGAGATTTGAGGTGTTCATATGTGTGAAGATTTGAGGAATAAACACCTTTGAAGATTTTGAAGAAAATTTCAGAATCAAAGCGAGTAATAAAAGTAACTTTTAATTACCCGAAGTGAAGAACACGACGAACTGAGAAGAACAGTTTGGAAGTTCGTCCGTTCAGATCTTCCACGCCCTAACATGGCTGAGGAAGACAGCTACGGCGACGGCGGAGTGAAGATTTCCATGGTCGGCGCGATGCGTCGGCGGACGAGGTCAAGGCGATGAAGCTTTTCCTCACCGGCTGACGATGGAGAAGCGGCGGCGCTAGGGTTTGAAGAGCTCGGCGGGAGAGAGAGGTCGGCAGAGTAAAGAGTGAGGAAGGGAGAGGGATATTTATAGACGCGGTGAAAAACGGGTCGCCCGAAGATTTAGGACGAACATACCCCTGACCATTTCCCTTCTCACAACATGTGTCACCCACGTACTGTGTAGTGGAGATCGTGTACGATCGTGGGTGAATAAAGTAATGCATCGTGGGATGCGGAACGGTTTGAGCGGCAAAAACGAAGGTTTGGATAAGATTCGTTTTAAAGTTCCGTTCGCAATTTCTTCAAATCAAGGACACAAGTGAAGATTTTGAACGAGTTTCAAAGTAGAACGCACATGAAGAATTTGTGAATGGATTGGGTTGAGTATAGCATAGAGGGGGAAGGGTCCGATCACATTCACTTAGCAGAAAAAGCGACTTGAGGAAATAGCCATAAGTGAATGCTGTAGAGGACATAAACCCATATATATATATAGCCAATGAAGAAAGACGACGGAAATAGTGAAGAATTTGCAAAGTTGAAGAATTTGAAAAACTGAAGAATTTCAAAAATTTGAGGAAAAACTCAAATTGAAGATTTTCAACTTTGGTGGTGGCGAGACCCACCGTATAAGAATGATGATTTCAGACACACCGCATTACAATTGTCGTAGGGTTCTGAGAATCAATTTCTTCATTAATTTCTTCACACTTAGAGTGTTATTCTTCATTGATTGAAGAGAAACATTTCTTCATGTGTTGCACATCTAAGTCATCAATTTTGCATAGGTGTTAGGATGTGTGTCCTTTTCACGTAACATTCAAGATTCTAAGATATTTAGCTCACACCGCAACTTGCTAAATTTCTTCTCATCCAAGGGCTTAGTGAAGATATCAGCTAGCTGTTCTTGATCTTCACGTGCTTTCGATGGAGATGTCGCCCTTCAACACATGATCACGAAGAAAATGATGACGAATTTGAATGTGCTTTGTCTTCGAGTGCTAGAATCGGGTTGTGAGCAATCTTGATGGCACTCTCATTGTCACAATGAGAGGCACATTCTTCACGTTGATGCCGTAGTCCTTGAGGGTTTGCTTCATCCATAGTAATTGAGCACAACCACGAGCCAGCAGCAATGTATTCAGCTTCCGCAGTGGATGTTGATACGCAGTTCGCTTTCTTCGAGGACCAACAGACTAAAGATCGTCCGAGGAAATGACAAGTACCAGATGTTGACTTGCGGTCCACACGATCACCGGATAGTCGAGTCGTAATATCCAATGAGATCAAAAGTAGAACCCTTGGGGTACCATAATCCTAGTGTTGGTGTGTGAGCTAGATATCCAAGAATATGCTTCACGGCCTTATGGTGTGATTCCTTCGTGTAGCTTGACATCGGGCACACATGCAAACACTAAGCATTATATCTGGCCTAGATGCACATAAGTACAATAAGGAACCAATCATGGAGAGGTATACCTTGTGATAAGTCAATACCATTTTCATCAGTGCATAGATGGCCATTTGTGGGCATAGGAATTTTGACACCTTTGCAATCTTGCATGCCGAATTTCTTCAGGACATCTTTGAGGTATTTCTCCTGAGATATGAATATGCCATTGTGTTGTTGACTAATTTGAAGACCTAAGAAGAATTCCAACTCTCCCATGATAGACCTATGAAATTCATCACTCATCATCTAGGCAAATTCATCACTATAATGTTGGTCAGTACAGCCAAAGATAATATCATCAACATATATTTGGCACACAAAAGTTCACCATCATAAGATTTAGTAAAGAGAGTAGGGTCAAGTGAACGGGAGTGAAGCCATTCTTCACGAAGAATTCCTTCAATGTATCATACCACGCCCGAGGGGCTTGCTTGAGGCCATAGAGGGCCTTATTGAGTCTCAAGACTTTGTCGGATTCTTTGGATCTTCAAAACCTGGGGTTGAGCAACATATACTTCTTCCTCAAGCTTACCATTGAGGAATGCACTTTTCACATCCATTTGATATAAAGTGATATTGTGATGGTTAGCATAGGCGAGTAATATTCGAATAGACTCAAGTCTAGCGGCAGTGCAAAAGTTTCATCGAAGTCAATTCCTTCAACCTGCGTGTAGCCTTGAGCTACTAGTCGTGCCTTATTCCTCACCACAAGACCATTTTCATCTTGCTGTTGCGATAGATCCACTTTGTGCCAATAATATTATGCTTGCGAGGATCTGGACGTTTGACCAGTTCCCAGACATTGTTGAGCTCGAACTGATGTAATTCTTCTTGCATGGCCTGAATCCACTCCGGCTCCAGAAATGCTTCATCTACCTTAGTGGGTTCTGTGATAGAGACAAAAGCATAGTGCCCACAAAAGTTAGATAAATGTGAAGCTTTTGAGCGCGTGAGAGGACCTGGCGCTTCAATGTCATCGATGATCTTGTCAACTTGTACTTCTTTTGCAACGCGAGGATGAGCTGATTGTCGTCGAGGAATTTGATTATTTTCCTCAGCACCATTTTCTTGACATTATCTTGAGTGCATTAGCTCGACGTTCTTCACGTCTGAGAATGAATTCTTCAAGAGTTTCTTCAAGAGGGAATGACATCCTCGGTTGCCTTGAACCTGATAGAATCCTCGGTCTTTGGTTAAGTCTAACACGGAAGGTAGGTGCTCTCTTTGCAAGCCATTAGTTTCATCGAACCGCACATCTACAGTGTCAACAATCTTGTGTAGAGTGATGTTGAAGACTCTGTAGGTGTGCGAGTCCTTTCCGTAACCAAGCATAAAACCTTCATGTGATTGGGTTTCTTGTCTGTGAGGAGTTCATAGGCAGTCTTTTTGAAGAATTTGTGAAGATATACTTTGTTGATGATGTGGCACGCAGTGTCAATTGCTTCAATCCGTAAAGCGACTAGGCATTTTGTATTCATCAAGCATAGTGCGAGCCATCTCAACAAGAGTTCTGTTCTTGCGCTCCACGACGCCATTTTGTCATGGAGTGTAGGGAGCAGATAACTCATGAGTAATACCAACTTCATCAAGATAGTCATCAAGACCGGAATTCTTGAACTCGGTTCCATTGTCACTCCTGATGTGCTTGATCTTCACACCAAAGTTGGTTGAAGCCCTCGAGGAAAATCATTTGAAGATTTCCGGCACTTGATTTTTGTAAGTAACAATGTGTACCCAAGTGTAACGAGAGTAATCATCAACAATAACAAAGCCATATAGTGATGCTTCATTAACGGCAATTTGAATAATGATTGGGACCAAAGAGGTCCATGTGAAGCAATTCAAGGGGCGAGTAGTGGTCATGATAGTCTTATTTGGATGCTTGGCCTTGGTCATTTTTCCAAATTTCACAGGCTCCGCATAAGTGATCCTTGAGGAATTTGACATTCTCAATGCCAATGACATGCTTCTTCTTCGCATGGCGTGTGCAAATTCCTCATGCCTGCATGACCAAGTCGTCGATGCCATAGCCAGCCTTATACGAAGCTTTTGCAAGTAGACACACGGCTGGTTGTGGTCCTGTGGAAAAATCAACAATATACAAGTCTCCTCTCCTAAAGCCTTCAAGACTTTGGAATTGTCGCCTTCCATAATCACAACACACCGATACTTGCCAAAGATAACAACCATATCAAGATCACAAAGCATTGAGACCGACATGAGGTTATATCCTAAAGACTCAACAAGCATGACTTTGTCCATGTGCATGTCCTTAGAGATAGCAACCTTACCAAGTCCCAATACCGACTTTTGCCTTTGTCGGCAAAGATGATATGCTTGAGATGTGACGGTGATAAGGTAGCATCCATCAATAGATTCTTGTCACTAGTCATGTGATTTGTACATCCACTATCGAGAACCCACTCGGTGGCTTTGGGTTGATCATCCTGCGGATGAATTAGTACAACTTACGATCTCATATACTTCATCGATGAAGAATATGATATCAAGTTCATCGAGATGAATTTCATCGGTCGATTATCTGAGATAAGCGGTTTGAGGGCGTGTGAAATGAAAGTTCATTTCATCATGATTAGCCTGCGTCCTTTCGTGCAATTTGTCGTGCCCCCAGCAAATTCTTCTTGACGTTAAGGCACGTCTGGAGACCTGACCTGCGCAGAAGAGATTAGTTCTTTTTCTTTACCACCCACATCTGAAGGGGTGGCAAAGAGTTCATCATTCTGCGAGCACCATATGAGAATGGTGGCATAGAGGCCAAACCATTTCGTTTCACATAAGAGGGGTTAGGGTAATTAAGTATATGAATAAGCAGAGAAATTCTTCGAGGACTTATGAACATATTGGTTTGAAGAATAATGCACATATTCATAGCCCTTAGCTCGACCCTGCGAAACAGAGTTATTAGCACGATGATAATCATATGAGGACTTTGATCCTTTTGAGGAATTTGATCCACGTGAGGAATTTGGTCCGTATGAGGACTTGGATTCATATGAAGAATTTGGTCCATATGAAGAATTTGATCTGGGGTTCCTTTTCTTCACGGTGGTGTCATGAGGACATTCACTGAAGACTTTCAAGGCACTTCTTGGGAACCCAGATTTTCTTCATAGGGAACCGTTCTGGATTAGTGCCAACATATCTAGCAAATACTTCACCATTCTGATTTTTGAACATCTTATAGTTTGAGTCGAATGACTCATCAATGTAATGAGGAAATTCACATGTAAAACCAGATAAGGTAGATGGATCAATGGAGGTCCCTTTGCAGCAACCCATGAGGTTTTGGGGTACCGCTCAAAGCTTCCAATATGTTCCATCGGCATTTAATTTCCTATCAAATGCGATACCCTCTTTCCTAGGGTTTACATTGAGGATCTCGCTTTTAAGCACATCACAAAGAGTCTGATGCCCTTTGAGGCTTTTGTACATGCCTGTCATGTACAATTCCTTCAATCCTGCATCGTCGGTGATACTAGCAATGTCCTCGGATGAGGAATTAGTGATAGCAGAGGCAGGTGAAGAATTTGTAACAGTTGAAGCATTTGAACATTCAGGTGAAGAATTAGCAGATTCACGTTCAATGCACTTTAAGCATGGAGGAACAAATTCTTCTTGAGAAGCGCTGATTTGTTGAGCAAGTAATGAATCGCGCTCAGATCTTCATAACTCGCTCTTAGCTTCTCAAGATCTTGCTTTCTTTGAAGAAATTCATAAGAAAGTTTCTCATGATCAGATAAGAGAGTGTTATGATGACCTTGAAGGTTATCAAGCTTAGACCAAGTCTCTGAAGATTTTCGATCGAGGGCTTGAGTGCGATCCATTTCTTCACCTAACATATCATCACTCTTATCTAGCATGTTTTGAACCTTTTCAAAAGCCCTTTGTTGTTTTATAGCAATCTTAGCAAGTTTAGAGTAGCTGGGCTTGAGATCCTCATCGATTCATTTTCACTTTGGATTCAAAGGAGGTGAAATTGAGTACCTTGGCACCTTTGCCATGAAGCAATAGGTGGGAGCGTAGTCATCGTTTTCCTCATCGGGTTTGTCGGTGGAGTCGGTTTCTTGATGTTGAAGATGGACTTGCTAACATAAGCGAGCAAGAGCCGGACTAGCCACACCAGATTCGGATTCTTCTGACTCCTCCTCTTCCTCATTTTCCTCAGATTCAGCTTCAGAGTCCATTTCCTTGCCAATGAATGCCCGAGCCCTTTTGGAGCTGCTCTTCTTGTGAGAAGAAGGTTTTGAGGATTTTGATGATGAAGATTTTGATGATTTCTTCTTCTTCTTCACGTCATCAGAACTGTAATCCTTGTGTTTCTTCTTTCTTAATTCCTTTTCGCACGGAGGACAATCTTGGGGAGAGTGACCAGGTTTCTTGCATGTGTGGCAAAGTCTTCGCTTATAGTCACTAGATGAGGAATCACCGCTTCTTGAGGATTTTCCAAAGCGACCACGTCTTGAGAATTTCTGGAATTTCTTCACGAAAGTGCTAGCTCTGGCCAAATTCTTCAGATCTCCAAGGCTACTACCGAGTCTTCACTCTCGATTCAGATTCAGCCTTGGCCTTGAGGCACGTGTTTTTCCATAGCCGTAACCATAGAGATCTCTTTTCAAAGAAGTCGAACTCGTGAGTATTTAGCCTTTCGAGGATATCGGCAGGATCAAGAGACTTGTAGTCAGCTCGTTCTTGTATCATCGGTGCGGAGTATCAAATGAGGAATCAAGCGATCTTAGCAATTTCTTCACCACCTCATGGTCGGTGATGTCGGTGGCACCAGTGCTTGAAGCTCATTTGAGATGTCGGTGAGGCGATCGAAGGTTTGTTGAACATTTTCGTTGTCGAGTCTTTTGAAGCGGTTGAAGAGATTCCAAGAACATCAACTCGAGAGTCACGCTGAGTTGAAACACCTTCATTTACTTTGGACAGCCTGTCCCGGATGAGTTTGGCGATTCCAAAGCACTCACTCTTCCATATTGACCTTTGCTCGGATGGCCACATATGATATTCTTCGCTTGAGAATCGAGTTTCTTGAATCTCTTCACATCAAGATCATTCGGAGAGGGTGTGACCGAGGAAACACCTTTTGTCACAACATACCGTAGATCGTTGTCAATTGCTTCAAGATGCATTCGCATTTTGTTCTTCCAAGAGGGGTAGTCTGTCCCATCGAAGGTAGGACACCCTGCTGAGACCTTGATCATACTGCGGTCGACATAACTAAAACTCCGGTGGTTAAACCAAAATCACACGTAACAAGGGAGTACCTTGCTCGATACCAATTGAAAGTGCGTTATATCGACTAGAGGGGGTGAATAGGCGATTTTATGAATTCTTCATCGAGGAATTTGTCGGTGATGAAATTCCTTAGCGAAGAACTACTTTCAGCGGAATAAGTACTCAGAAGTAAGCATAACAGATTACAAGCATAGTCATCATGATGAAATGAAGACAAACACAGAGTACAGAAAGCGTAATCACAGGATAACACAAGATGAAGACAAACAGACTGAAGAAATTGAACTGAGGAAATTGAGAAAGTCTTCAGTCAAAGTCTTCGAACATGATATGAAGAAATGCTCAACATAATAATGAGGAAATGAAAGGGTTGAGGAAATAGAACCAGTTAGGTTGGTGAAGACAATGATTTGGTAGACCGGTTCCAACTGCTGTCTCGGTTATGCGTCTGGTTGGAAGCGGCTGAGTATTTAAACTTCGAGGACACACAGTCCGGACACCCGATCCTTGAGCACGCAGCTCGGGACACCAAGTCCTCACCGTATTCTCCTTGAACTAAGGTCACACAGACCTCGTCCAATCACTCGTGGTAAGTCTTGAGCGACTTCCAAACCTTCACAGACTTGGTCACTCGGCGATCCACAATTCCTCTTGGATGCTCTAGACCATGACACCTAACCGTCTGGAAGAAGCACAGTCTTCAAAGGTAACAAGCGTCGGATCCACGCAGGATCAATTTCTTCAGTGATGCTCAATCACTTTGGGTTTGTTGGGGTTTGGTTTTGGGTTTTTCCTCACTTTTGGGTTTTTCCTCACTTGATGATTTTCACTCAAAGTCCTCGAGAGGATGGGTTGCTCTCAAATGACAAGTGTCAAGTTCTCTCGGGCAGCCAACCAACTAGTGGTTGTGAGGCGGCTATTTATAGCCTAGGGAGCAGCCCGACATGATAAGACATAAATGCCCTTCAATGATATGACCGTTAGGTGGATAAGATATTTTGGGACAGGTGGCGCGCTTACGACAGCAGTCGGAAATTTGACTCTCAAATTCCTCGGGGCTATCATGTTCCTCCACGGTGTAGGCAATTACGCCTTTGGCGAATTCCTAACTCCTCGATCGAGAACAAATTCCTCAAGGACTGTAAGAGCTTCGTCTACATCCAAGAAATTGACTGAATCAGTATGAGATTTCCAAAGGCTTCATTCGAAGGGTTTGGTAGGTGTAGGATTTTGAGTTGAGCATCAAATGGAAATTTTCCTTAGTATTTCCTCGACCCCCTTTAACAGTACGGTGTTTCCTATGACTCAAGAAAGAGAAAATGAAACTACGAAAACAAAAGTCTTCACGCTTCATGTTCCTCAGCGAATACCAAGTCTTGAGGATCACACCAATTTCTTCACTTTCAAAGTCTTCGAAAGTCTTGAATATCAAAGTCTTGATTGAAGAACTTCATTTTTAGGGGTCGACTTTTACTGTAAATATCAAAACTCCTCATAGACTTATAGACCCGTGTACACTCAAAAACGCATTAGTTACTTAACCTATAAGTCTTCAATACACCAATATCACTAAGGGGCACTAGATGCACTTACACTCTAGATGCATGCTGGATAGCGGTCGATGTGTGGAGTAATAGTAGTAGATGCAGGCAGGAGTCGGTCTACTTGTTACGGACGTGATGCCTATATACATGATCATGCCTAGATAATCTCATAACTATGCGCTTTTCTATCAATTGCTCGACAGTAATTTGTTCACCCACCATAATACTTATGCTATCTCAAGAGAAGCCTCTAGTGAAATCTATGGCCCCCGGGTCTATCTCTTATCATATTTGCTTTCAATCTACTTTTATTTGCATCTTTACGTTTTGCATCTATACCAAAAATACCAAAAATATTATTTACGATCTTTATTAGATCTCACTTTCACAAGTGGCCGTGAAGGGATTGACAACCCCTTTATTGCGTTGGTTGCGAGTTCTCAGCTTGTTTGTGTAGGTGCGTGGGACTTTTGAGGAGCCTCCTACTGGATTGATACCTTGGTTCTCAAAACTGAGGGAAATACTTACGCTACACTTTGCTGCATCACCCTCTCCTCTTCGAGGAAAACCAACGCAAGCTCAAGACGTAGCAATGTATGCAGTCCGATGAGTGTTGAGGCTCGCGGCGGGTATCGTTATTTCCTGACGTTAACAGATGATTTGAGAAGATATGGGTATATCTACTTAATGAAACTGAAACAGTTGAAAAGTTCAAAGAATTTCATAGTGAAGTGGAGAATCATTGTAACAAGAAAATAAAAGTTTTTCTGCGATTTGATCGCGGAGACGAATATTTGAGTTACAAGTTTGGCCTTCAATTAAAACAATGTGGAATAGTTTCACAAACTCATGCCACCTGGAACACCACAGCATAATGGTGTGTCCGAACGTCATAACCGTACTTTATTGGATATAGTGCAATCTATGATGTCTCTTACCGATTTACCACTATCGTTCTGAGGTTATGCATTAGAGACAACTGCATTCACATTAAATAGGGCACCGTCTAATCCGTTGAGACGACACGTATGAACTATGGTTTGGCAAGACACCTAAGCTGTCGTTTCTTAAAGTTTGGGGTTGCGATGATTATGTGAAATAGTTTCATCCTGATAAGCTCAAACCCAAATCGGAAAAGTGCATCTTCATAGGATACCCAAAAGTTACTGTTGGGTACACCTTCTATCACAGATCTGAAGGAAACATATTCGTTGCTAAGAATGGATCCTTTCTAGAGAAGGAGTTTCTCTCGAAAGAAGTGAGTGGGAGGAAAGTAGAACCTGATGAGGTGAGTGTACCTGCTCCCTCATTGGAAAGTAGTTCATCACAGAAATCTGTTCCTGTGACTCCTACACCGATTAGTGAGGAAGCTAATGATGATGATCATGTAACTTCAGATCAAGTTACTACCAAACCTCGTAGGTCAACCTGAGTGAGATCTGCACTAGAGTGGTATGGTAATCCTGTTCTGGAGGTCATGTTACTTGACCATGACGAACCTACGAACTATGAGGAAGCGATGATGAGCCCAGATTCCACGAAATGGCTGGAGGCCATGAAATCTGAGATGGGATCCATGTATGAGAACAAAGTGTGGACTTTGGTTGACTTTCCCGATGATTGGCAGCCATAGAAAATAAATGGATCTTCAAGTGGAAGACAGACGTTGATAGTAGTGTTACTATCTACAAAGCTCGAATTGTCGCAAAATTGTTTTTGACAAGTTTAAGATGTTGAATACAATGAGATTTTCTCACTTGTATCGATGCTTAAGTCTGTCCGAATCATGTTAGCAATTGCCGCATTTTATGAAATCTGGCAAATGGATAACAAAACTGCATTCCTTAATGGATTTATTAAAGAAGAGTTGTATATGATGCAACCAGAAGGTTTTGTCAATCCTAAAGGTGCTAACAAAATATGCAAGCTCCAGCGATCCATCTATGGACTGGTGCAAGCATCTCGGAGTTGGAATATATGCTTTGATAAGTTAATCAAATCATATAGTTTTATACAGACTTACGGTGAAGCCTGTATTTACAAGAAATTGAGTGGGAGCACTATAGCCTTTCCGATAAGTATATGTGAATGACGTATTGTTGATCAGAAATGATGTAGAATTTTCTAGAAAGCATAAAGGAGTATTTGAAAGAAGTTCTTCAAAGAAGACCTCGGTGAAGCTACTTACATATTGAGCATCAAAATCTATAGAGATAGATCAAGATTTTCAATGAGAATATACCTTGACAAGTTTTTGAATTAGTTCAAGATGGAACAGTCAAAGGAGTTCTTGCCTGCGTTTCAAGGTGTGAAGTTGAGTGAAGACTCAAAATCCGACCACAGCAGAAAATAGAAAGAGAATGAAAAGTCATTCCCTATGCCTCAGTCATAGGTTCTATAAAGTATGCTATGATGTGTACCATACATATTTTGTACCTCACCAAGAGTTTGGCAAGGGAGTACAATAATGATCTAGGAGTAGATCACTGGACAGCGGTCAAAATTATTCTTAGTGGAATAAGGATATGTTTTCTCGATTATGGAGGTGACAAAAGGTTCGTCGTAAAGGGTTACGTCAATGCAAGTTTTGACACCGATCCAGATGACTCTAAGTCTCAATCTAGATACATATTGAAAGTGGGAGCAATTAGCTAGAGTAGCTCCGTGCAGAGCATTGTTGACATAGAAATTTGAAAAATACATACGGATCTGAATGTGGCAGACCCATATAATAAAATTCTCTCAGAAGCAAAACATGATCACACATTAGTACTCTTTGGGTGTTAATCACATAGCGATGTGAACTAGATTATTGACTCTAGTAAACCCTTTGGGTGTTGGCACATGACGATGTGAACTATGGGTGTTAATCACATGGTGATGTGAACTATTGGTGTTAAATCACATGGCGATGTGAACTAGATTATTGACTCTAGTGCAAGTGGGAGACTGAAGGAAATATGCCTAGAGGCAATAATAAAGTTATTATTTATTTCCTTATTTCATGATAAATGTTTATTATTCATGCTAGATTTGTATTAACCGGAAACTTGATACATGTGTGAATACATAGACAAACAGAATGTCACTAGTATGCCTCTACTTGACTAGCTCGTTGAATCAAAGATGGTTAAGTTTCCTAGCCATGGACATGAGTTGTCATTTGATTAACGGGATCACATCATTAGGAGAATGATGTGATTGACTTGACCCATTCTGTTAGCTTAGCACTTGATCGTTTAGTATTCTGCTATTGCTTTCTTCATGACTTATACATGTTCCTATGACTATGAGATTATGCAACTCCCGTTTACCAGAGGAACACTTTGTGTGCTACCAAACATCACAATGTAATTGGGTGATTATAAAGGTGCTCTATAGGTGTCTCCGAAGGTACTTGTTGGGTTGGCGTATTTCGAGATTAGGATTTGTCACTCCGGTTGTCGGAGAGGTATCTCTGGGCCCACTCGGAATGGCACATCACTATAAGCCTTGCAAGAATTGTAACTAATGAGTTAGTTGTGGGATGATGTATTACAGAACGAGTAAAGAGACTTACCGGTAACGAGATTGAACTAGGTATTGAGATACCGACGATCGAATCTCGGGCAAGTAACATACCGGTGAAAAAGGGAACAACGTATATTGTTATGCGGTTTGACCGATAAAGATCTCCGTAGAGTATGTAGGAGCCAATATGAGCATCCAGGTTCCGCTATTGGTTATTGACCGGAGACGTGTCTTGGTCATGTCTAGATAGTTCTCGAACCCATAGTGTCCGCACGCTTAAAATTCGAT
Organism: Aegilops bicornis; assembly: GCA_021605145.1. Taxonomy (NCBI): domain Eukaryota; kingdom Viridiplantae; phylum Streptophyta; class Magnoliopsida; order Poales; family Poaceae; genus Aegilops; species Aegilops bicornis. The sequence continues at coordinate 305,282,211 of CM038671.1, read as the reverse complement.
GATGATTTCTATTATGAGTTATGTGATTTGATGTACCTAAGGTAGTTAGGAGTCCCGGATGAGATCGGGGACATGACGAGGAGTCTCGAAATGGTCGAGCCGTAAATATCGATATATTGGACGACTATATTCGGACATCGGAATGGTTCCGAGTGATTCGGGTATTTTCGGAGTACCGGGGAGTTACGGGAATTCACCGGGAGAAGTATTGGGCCTTACTGGACCATACGGGAATAGAGGAGAGAGGCCAAAAGGAAGGAGGCGCCCCCCCCCCCCCTCTGGTCTGAATTGGACAAGGGGTACAGCCCCCTTTTCCTTCTCCCTCTCCCCCTCTTTCCTTCTCTCCTACTCCGGAAAGGAAAGGGGAATCCTACTAGGACTTGGGAGTCCTAGTAGGACTCCCCACACTTGACACACCCTCTCTAGGGCCGGCCTCTCCCTTGCTCCTTTATATACGGGGGCAGGGGGCACCCCATAGACACAACAATTGATCTTTTGGATCTCTTAGCCGTGTGCGGTGCACCCCTCCACCATAATCCACCTTGATAATATCGTAGTGGTGCTTAGGCGAAGCCCTGCATCGGTAGAACATCATCATCGTCACCACGCTGCCGTGCTGATGGAACTCTCCCTCAAAGCTCGGCTGGATCGGAGTTCGAGGGACATCATCGAGTTGAATATGTGCAGAACTCGGAGGTGCCGTGCGTTCAGTACTTGATCGGTCGGATCGTGAAGACGTACGACTACATCAACCGTGTTGTGCTAACGCTTCCGCTTTCGGTCTACGAGGGTACGTGGACACACTCTCCCCTCTCGTTGCTATGCATCACCATGATCCTGTGTGTGCGTAGGAAAATTTTGAAATTACTACGTTCTCCAACACTTCTCGCCATTCGAAATCCCCATTCGAAATCCCAGGCCGCCATAACCTCACCACTCCAGCCACGAAACCCCACCCTCCTCCATCCGCCACCCCACAACTGCCCGGCCGGAGCCTCTTCCCCAACGACTTCGTCCACCGCAACACCCCGACGTCCCTCATCCACCTCCCTGGATGAGGATCCGTCGTCGATCTCTTCGTCCCGCAGGTTCAGCCGCCCCGTCCTCCACCTCCAAGGAGGTGCTCCGACGATCGCCTTGTCTATCGCGGCTGATCCATCTCCACAGTGCCGCCTTAACCTACTCCACCAAAACCACAGCAATATCACCGACTCCTTGGACGAAGCCGAGGCCTACCCGGTGCCACCAAAGAGGTTGTACACTCATCGCATCACTCCTGGCGCCGACGGTGCTCCATCCCGCACCCCTATGGTGCAGCTACCTCGATGTCGGTGCTGCGGGCGACATCTCCATGGTGGCTCTCCCCTAGTGTGAGGCCCCTTTGGCGGTGGCGGCTATACCAACCGGATCTGCTGCTACTGCTCCGGCTGTCGCTCGCTCGCACTGCTGCTACTCCGTCTCTTGCTCGGTCGCGCTGCTGCTCTGCTCTCCCCCTCGCTCGTGTTGCTGCTCTGCGCTTGCTGTCACTCGCGCTGCTGATACTGGTACACGGGCTGCCGCAGCTACACAAGTTGCTGCTTTGGCTCTAGTTCGCGCTGCTCCTGCGAGCCCCACTGCTCTGGCTGCTATCTGCTACTGTGTTCCCCATCGATCGCCTACTGATTTAGATCACTATTTCTCTACTACTAGTGCTCGAGCGGCCTAAACTACATGTGAAGTGCCTCTCTGCTACTAGTGCATTCAGTTTCGACAGTAACATTCAGATTCCACAGTAAATTTCAGTTTTGACAGTTAAGTTCAGAATCAACAGTTTTTACCTCATCTGTTGTAGCCAGATGTTTTTTGGTGATGTAAATTTACATCTATAACTTTTTGTTAATGTATTTTACATCATCTATTGGAGATGCTATTAGAATCCCACTTGAGGTTAACAATGTCATCTTGTCTTTGCTTCAGCCTCGACATCTTATAGCTCGTGGGAGCAGCTCCAACGAGGAAACCATCCATCACAACAGAGCAAAGGCTCCTGGACGCCATCTACAGATTCCTCAGATCTTCCTCCACACCTCCGACAGCCACCTTTGCCTCAACTTCTTCAGCGACCAACCCAATGATGCTCAGGTCGACACGGCTACGGCAAAGAGGTTGTACACTTGTCGCATCACTTATTACTCTACATTCATGTCGATCCATTAGGGCTATTTTGGTTCAAAGGAAAAAGTGAAGGAAAAACATAGTAACAGGAAATTTTCCTATGGCACTCTACTATTCAATTATTCATGCATTTTGTTGAAAGGAATGGAGAAAAACATCCACCTATACCTACTTTTCAAAATCCTATGCATGAAAACAAGACCAAGTGCATTAGTGGCAAAATAACATTCTAACTGTACACGCTTTCATATGGTTTCACTTTAATTTGGCCATGTTTCTTTGCATTCCTCTGCTCTTCCAATTCCTATGAACCAAACACCCAAGTTGACACAAATCCTGTGTTTACAAATGCTCTGTTTCCCACATGCATCCCTATCCTATTCTGGTGTTTTTCCTATCCCCGCATTTTTAGAATCCTGCAAGCCAAAGGAGCACTTACTGAATTACTTTAGTTTCTTTTGACTGGAAACTGTAGGGAAACTCCCCACAACCTTTGCAATTTTATTCCACAAAAATACAGTATTTACAAGTGGTTACCAAAAGTAACCAAAAAATGAGAAAAGGGGGAGGGGGAGGACTACTCACGTAATTACAAAAGAATGAAAAGAAAGTATACATCAAGGGGGCAGGTAAGTCACCGACCTAACTAGGTCATCCCTGAACCTAGGCTTGATTCTATGAGCAAGCAGAGACATATCATGAATAAAAGCACCCCTCCAACGGTTGAAACTTGGCCTTTCCTTCCTGAGCACCTTTCCATTTCTGATCAACCAGATATTCCAGCATGTAGTAAAGACCGCCTCAGCAAAGAATGGCTTGGCAAAATCCCTCCTAGCGTGTACATCAATTTCACACATAGTAGTGCCCAAACCCCAATCAATCTACAAGTAGTTCCATACGCACTGACTGAAATTACATGTGAAGAAAATATGGTCTCTATCCTCCCGAGACTGAGTTGGACAGAGCACACATTGTATTCCATCATCAATATGCCAGTGTCTTCTCTCCACCATATCCTTAGTGTTCAATCTGTCCACTATAAGCATCCAAGCAAACACTTTAATCTTCATCGTGCAACAACTCTTCCACACCCACAAAAGCAATGGGTTGAAGGAGAGGTGAGAGTGCATGGCAGTGTAAAAAAGCTTTGGGGTATATGGCTTGACAGTACCATGCCAAAACCAGACATCCTTAGAGTCAGGATTCCTCTCATAAGATACAATGAGTGACTGCAAAGAGTTAAATTCCTGAAAAGCTTGCTCATACAGAGGAAGGTTAAACCAAGCAATGAGATTAGAACAAAGAAGGCCATCTTTAACAGAAACCATAGGGTCCTTGACATAAGAAAATAGCCTTGGAAATCTTTTTTGTAAAGGCAGCACTGAATCACCAATTTTCCACTTATCAAACCAGAAAAACTCCTTGGTGAACCTGGACCCAGAAAAACTCTCTGAATTGATCAAGAAACTTGAGTATGTCCTTCCACCAAAAGGAGCCACAGGGGGCTGTTCCTTGGGGTACTAATTCATGATAGTAGGAGTTCCAAATAAGATCAACCCAAGGAATATCAGCTCTATTAAGGAACTTGTGTAGATGCTTCATCAGAAGGGCAGCATTTTGTATACCCGGGTTTAAAATGCCCAGACTTCCTTTGTTCTTTGGCCTACAAATGAGCTCCCAAGAAGCAAGGGAGGGAGCAGGTTCTTGTATGTTTTTCCTCCAAATACATTGCCTCTGAATTCTTTGCAATTGGTTCAGAATGCCTGGGTTGATTAGCAAACTGCAGAGGAAGAATATAGGCAACGAGGACAGAGCAGAGTTCAAATATTTTAATCTCCCACCTTGAGCAAGGAAGGAGGAGCTGGCAGACATTCTTCTTTCCATACAATCAACAAGGGGCATAAGATCAGACATCTTAGGTTTAGTTGTTCCAACAGGGAGGCCCAAATAGGTGAAGGGCTGGGTACCCACCTGACAACCAAACACAGCAGCCATCCTAGTAGTTTCCTCCTGGCTAACATTAATGGGGATCATAGAGGATTTGTGATAATTCACATCCAGCCCAGTAGATTGGGAGAAGACCAATAGCATTTTCTTAAGGCCAACAACTGAGCCTCATCAGCAGGAACAATGAGCAGTGTATCATCTGCATATTAAACAATAGGATAGTCCTTGTCATGGCATGGAATAGGCAGCTGAAGCTCACCCCTATGTAGCATAGCATTTACCACAGACAGAAGAAGATCTGCAGCAAGGACAAAGATCAGGGGGCACAGGATCCCCTTGTCTGACACCTTTTTTGCACTTGAACTTCTTGCCAGGCACCCCATTTAAAAGGACAGAAGAAGTACCCGTTGAAAGGAGCTGCATTACCCAGTCAATCCATTTGGCATTAAAACATTTCTGCTTCATAATCTCAACAATTGCTTCATGCTCAATTGAGTCAAAAGCTTTTTCAAAATCAAGCTTCAGAACTAAGATTGACCTCTTAGACTGGTGACGCCGATGAAGATATTCCACTGTCCAACCTATGCAGTCCTGAAGTGTCCTGGTTTTGATGAAGCCATACTGATTCTTGTGGATGCAGAGCATGATTAACTCCTGGAATCTGTTAGCAGCCATTTTGGACAAGAATTTGACTCCATACCTGTGAGGGAGATTGGCCTAAAATCCCCAACAACCTCAGGAGATAATTTTTTAGGGACCAGAGTGAGTAGGAACCATTGATATTTTCAAGCTGGGCCTTACCATCATAAAAATCCTGAGCCAGAGCATAGAACTCCTTACAGATAATATGCCAACACTTATTGAAAAACAGACCATTAAGAAGCCATCAGGTCTAGGAGCTTTATCCACTGGCATATGCTTGACCACATTGTCCATCTCCTCCACAGTGAAAGGTTTAGTTAGTGCCTCCAGACCTGGCACATGCTGTAGCAAGGATTTCAGGTCAAAACCCGTATTAATACCCCTAGAGGTGCCCATTCTTCCTTTAAAAGCACCCAAAATAACACCCTCCAATTGAGAGTGATCAGAAGTGAAAGTACCATCAGGTAACTTCAGGCTGGCAATAGAATTTCTTCTAAATCTTTCAGTGGCCATTGCATGAAAGAACTTAGTGTTCTCGTCACCTACATTAATGTGCCTGATGGTGCATCACTTCTTCCAATATAAGAACTGCAGATGTAACAGGTGTTCCACATGCAACTTAACAATCTTCTTGAAGTTAAACTCTTGCCTGAACAAGGGCCTTAATTCCTCTAGTTTGTCAAGAAAAATAATTATATTGTTACATTTTGCAATAAGCAGCTTCAACTTATAAATACCTAGCTTCCACTTACTCAAATCCTGCCTTAAAGTTTTCAACTTATCAGCAATGACAAAGGTCGTGAGATTTATGGGAGGGTTTAGTCCATGATTTTTCCACACATTCAAAAAAACCATCCATCATCACCCAAAAGTTTCCAAACCTGGAGATTTTACACTTTGGCATGTTGGTCTTAATCACAACCATACATGGGACATGATCAGAAGCTGTCCTAACTAAAGGAAAAACTTCAGTCATGGGGTAGCTTGAGATCCAATTTGAAGAAGTGAAGAACCAGTCCAATTGCTCTAACAGAGGGGAATGTTGCACGTTAGACCAAGTGAAAGATCTCCCTTTGAGGGGAAGTTCCAAAATACCCAAGTGCCCAATTATTTCATTAAATATGAAAATGTCATTAATGTCTCCCCCAGGCAGGTTTCTATTATCCAAAGATCCTATAAAATTGAAGTCACCAATGATCAATCAGTTCTCATCCACAGGAATATCAATGTTATAAAGCCAGTTCACAAAATTGTCTCTAGGTTCACCTTGGCAAGGACCATAAACAGACACAAGATTCCATTGCTCATTAGTCTGCCTAGAAGTGAAATTAATGGTGAAAGCAAAAGTTCCACCAGCAAACCATAAAGAATTGCAGAATTCCAAACAACTAAAATACCACCAAATGCACCACCAGAAGGGGCAAAAGCAAAAAGTGTCAAACTGTTTGGGGCAAAATGATTTTATCTCTCTAACATCAAAGTTCATGCACTTGGTATCTTGAAAACAAGCCACCACACACTGGCTTTCAATAATTTTCTGCCTAACAGCATGTTTCCTATCAGGAGAATTCAGCCCCTAACATTCCAGCATAAGACGGACCAACTCTTAAAGTTTTTGCTACTCATTAATAAACTGAGACAATAAAGAGTAGAAGCACACTACATAATAGTGTCTTAAGAATCCCAAACATAACAGGTAGCCGAGCATGATCTCAGAATTATTACAGATCCCAACAAGTTCAAAGCATAATAGTTCACAGAAATAAAAACCAAAATAAACAGCCAAATTATAGGCTTGCCAAAGCCAACATATCATGGAGAGATCAATCATCAGACATCTGGTCATTGTCGTCATCAGGATTGGCCATAAGCCTTTCCACAGTCAGCTTCTCAGCTGGAATTCCCAAGTGTAGGCCCACTTCTTGGAGATCTCTGACGGGCGTGGGGGATGGAATATCTCCAACCCCATGAGCTTCACTAGTAGGCTGATCTTCCTCCATTGGTTTGATGCGAGGCTTCTTCTTCTTGTGGTGGTTCTGCAGTTCTTGGAAGACGGGCTTAAAACCATCACCCTTCACTGAACCCCGAGTGCAACAATGAACAGAGGTCTCCACAACAGGAGTTGGGGCCATGGTCTTGCGGCGCCTGGTCTTCTTCTTGTCACACTGCGCTTCAAAAGTAAAGGAAGCATCTGTCCCAGGTTGAGAGGGCACAATGTCAGTGTTTCCAGAGGTCTCCATAGGCAGATCACAAGAAGTGAGTTCAGAAAACAGAGTACGAGCAACTGGCCATGGTCTGGCCGGAGAGAGAATCTGAGTCTCCTTCCATTGCAATGCAGATAGGACTTGCACATCATCAAAAGCAATATTCCAGGAGCGCTTGGACAAAATGATAGGCTGAACTTGAGGCAGAGGCATCTGCAGAGGAACTTCAGTTGAAGGTTAGAGCTTGAACACAGCTTCAAAAGATCAACGCCAAGCCATCTCCGGAGGAAGCACCGGGCCATAAACAACTTTGATGGCACCCAACCCAATGCGATCATACTAAATCAGAGGCGGATGATAAGGAATAATCGCCCAATCATTGGGATTGAACAGCAACGGTGGAGGCTGCTGAGGCCCAATTACTGCATCCTAAACACCTGGGATCTGCATTTCTGAATCTGACTGAAGAGAAACATCGATAACAACAGATTCTTGATCCTGGGCCACGGGCACCTCATTCTGTTGAACCTCATCTTCATCACCCCAAATAGCATTGCCCTAGTTATCATTGTCAATGTGATCATCCATGGGAGGTGGAACTGGGGGCAGGTCATTCCAACCAATTGCTGGATACGACAGCAGAACAAAGTTATGAAAATCTGGCCATGCAACTCCTGGCAGAGGGTGCGGGTTACCATCTAGGGGCATAGGATCTTCATCACCAGGCATCTGATCAGCAAAATTTCCTCCAAGAATATAGCAAGGAGCAGTCCAAGAAACCTTTGCCCCCCATAGGTAGCATAGTCAGTGAATACAACATCACGAGGGACCAAGATGTCCTCAGGGAAGGAGGCAAAAACAATTGATCTGACCAAGTACGGACCATCCTCTACCCAAAGCTGGAACTTGCCAAATGTGTTAACAGCAGCCCGGATGTTATCCATAGTACGCAAATCCAATGGAATACCAAGAAACATAATACAACCATCTCTAAACCCCTGGGTGCCCCTAAAACCAACCCTTCATCATGCTTGAGGAAATGCACAAAAGTATCATTACCCAGAGGCTGCGGTGGAAGTTGGAGGAGCGAGAAGCGAACTGCAGCATCCCTGACCCGGAACAGACCAACACCACATACCCAGGGCTGCGCCGAACGAACGTGAACACCCGAGCTTCCAAGAAATCCACAAAAACTTCTCTGACCGGGCTAATCTGGTCCAGCGACGACAGCGGCATCACTTCAGCAACCATAAAATCTTCATGTCGCCGGATGATTGGCGCCGGTGGGGTGACGAAGGCCTGAGGCAGGCGGTTGGCACCACCATCAATAATGTGGTGACCAGTCGGCACATACCGGAGCGGATCAATGGGAAAGACGGCCATGATATCCGGGGTTGCAGGCGGCGGAGAAGATGGCAGCGGAGGCATCGCCGGAGGGCTACCCAAGGGGGTTTTTGGGGCAAATCTGACGGGACTTGGCGTGGGAATCTCGTCAGAGGAACAGGACGAGTCAATAACGTGGAAGGAGTCAGGGGTCGCGGCCGTCCCGATACCAGTATTGGGAAGCGGAGAAGCCGGGGGATGTTTTATAGCTTTTGTTTCAATAAAGTTCCGAGTAAGACCTTTGGGAAGACTTGGGTGAAAGTTAATGTAATCTTGCTGTAAAAAATAGAAACTTTGTGCTCACGAGATTAGCTGTAATGTTTTACAGAAGAGTGCTTTTGAGTTGATTCTTTTTGCAGAAGATTAATAGAAAAATTTCTCACGTCCAACAATTTATGTCATAATTTTTGGAGTAGCATAAGTATGGTTGCTGTTCAGATCATTACGGACTGTTCTGTTTCTGACAGATTCTGTTTTCATTGCATAGTTTGCTTGTTTTCTAGTTTCTATGGCTTATATTTCTCAATATAAATTGTAGAAATGATATGGTACAGTAGGCATTGTGTGAGAAAAATTATGAACCTTGTATTTAACAGTACCAAGTGAATGATTTACTCTTTATCATACTAACCTATCTCACGAAGTTCCGTTAAGTTTTGTGTGGTTGAAGTTTTCAAGCTTTGGGTGAGATATCGATATGAGGAGAATATGGAGTGGAAAGACCCTAAGCTTGGGGATTCCCAAGGCACCCCAAGGCAATATTCAAGGAATACTCAAGCATCCCCTCTTTCGTCTTCAAAACTATCGGTATACCTTACTCGGAGCTATATTTTTATTTGTCACATGATATGTGTTTTGCTTGGAGCATATTTTCAATTTTACTTGCTGTTTGAATAAAATCATTGGATCTTAAATCTTAAGTGAAAAAGGAATCCCCCATGGCTAGTTAATTATTTCACTACTCAGTGTTCTTCATTTATATCTTTCGGAGTAGTTTGTCATTTACTCACGTGCTTCATGTATATCCTATGAGTGAATGGTTGAATGAATTGAATATCATAAATCTGAATTTATATATGTTTCATATGCTTATAATATGGGGAGTAATGACTTCACACATAATAAGTATATGTAGTAAACTTATTGAAAGTTACCAAACACAGAGTTGGTCAATTGAACAATTCATGAAAGAATATTGAAGGAAGTGAGATTTCACATATAAATATACTATCATGGACATCTTTTGTAATTGTGAGCACTCATTAAAATATGACATCCTAAAAGGTTGATGTTGGACAAGGAAGACAACTTAATGGGTTATGTTTTCCTATATCCCAAACGTTATATTGTATTGAATCATCCAACATGTTGAGCTTGCCTTTCCCTCTCATGCTAGCAAAATTATTTGCACCAAGTAGAGATACTACTTGTTCTTCCAAACATCCCTTAAACAAGTTTTGCCATGAGAGTCCACCATACCTACCTAAGGACTGAGTAAGATCCTTCAAGTAAGTTGTCATCGGTGCATGCAATAAAAATTGCTCTCTAAATATGTATGATCTATTAGTGCGAAGAAAATAAGCTTTATACAAACTTGTGATAGGGAAGTAATAAAAGCGACGGACTACATAATAAAGGTCTTTATCACAAGGGGCAATATAAAGTGACGTTCTTTTGCATTAAGATTTTGTGCATCCAACCATAAAAGCGGATGACAACCTCTGCTTCCCTCTGCGAAGGGCCTATCTTTTACTTTTATCTTCTACCATTATACAAGAGTCATGGTGATCATCACCTTTCCTTTTTACACTTTTTCCTTTGGCAAGCACTTGTGTTGGAGCGATCCAGATATATAATATCCACTTGGATGTAGGTTTTCAACAATTATTATTGTTGACATTACACTTGAGGTAAAAGGTTGGGAGGTGAATCTATAAGTCCCTATCTTTCTCTGTGTCCGATTAAAACTTTGAACCCATAAATATCACGTGAGTGTTAGCAATTGTGAAGGATTAAATGATAGTTGAGTATGTGGAGTTTGCTGAATCAAAGCTATGACATAGACCCTTCCTGAAAATAAGATGAATTGCACTTTTTTGATGACCGAGAATATAGTTTGTTGGTTTCAAGAAACTTTATGATCTATACTCTAACATGTGAATAGCTTGTCACTTGATCATGAGAAGTTTTATGGGTTGAGTTACTGTTATGATATATAATGATGCTAGAAAAAGTGATTGAAATTATCATTGATCAAACTTGTGCACTTGCTAGCATTCACACTTCATAAATTAGTTCTTTTATCATTTACCTACTCGAGGATGAGCATGAATTAAGCTTGGGGATGCTGATACGTCTCCAATGTATCGATAATTTATGAAGTATTCATGCCATGTTTACTATTGTTTTATATGATTTTGGTATGATTTGATTAGAACTAACCCGGACTGACGCTGTCTTCAGCAGAACTACCGTGGTGTTGTTTTTGTGTAGAAATAAAAGTTCTCGGAATGCGCTGAAAATCAACGGAGAATTTTTCTAGAAAACATAAAAAATACTGCAACAAAAATCTACCGGAGGGGAGTCCCGGGGGACCCATGAGGGTGGGGGGCGCGCCCACCCCCTGGGTACGCCCATGTGCCTCGTGGACTCCTCGAGGGCCCCCCTGATGTGAAATCAACGCCAACTTCTCCTATAAATACAGAAACCTTCGGGAATTAACCAAGATCGGAAGTTCCGCCGCCCCAAGCCTCTGTAGCCACGAGAAATCAATCTAGGCCCTCTCTGGCACCCTGCCGGAGGGGGCCATCATCACCAGAGGCCATGGAGGAGGAAGCAAAAGGGGGAGAACCTCTCCTCCTCTCTCTCGGTGGCGCCGGAGTGCCATCGGGAGGGGAATCATCGCCACTGTGATGGTTTTCATCAACATCACCACCATCATCACCATCCTCATCTCTTTTACGCTTTCCACTCTGCCTCACCCCGCTGTAATCCCTACTTGAACATGGTGCTTTATGCTACATATTATGATCCAATGATGTGTTGCCGTCCTATGGTGTTTTGAGTAGATATCCTTTGTCTTTGGGTTGATTGATGATATAGATTGGTATGAGTTGTATGTTTTATTTTGGTGATGTCCTGTGGTTCCCTCCGTGTCGCGCAAGCGTGAGAGATTTCCGCTGTAGGGTGTTGCAATATGTCCATGGTTTACTTATTGTCTGCGTTGCTTGAGTGACAGAAGCATAAACACGGATAAGTGGGTCACGGCGTATGGGATAAAGGGGACTTGACGCTTTAATGCTATGGTTGGGTTTTACCTTAATGATATTTAGTAGTTGCGGATGCTTGCTAGAGTTCCAATCATAAGTGCATATGATCCAAGATGAGAAAGTATGTTAGCTTATGCCTCTCCCACATATGAAATTGCAATAGTGATTACCGATCTTGTTAACAATTGCCTAGGATGATTCCGCACACCGATCCATCATTATTCCACACTCGCTATTTATAATATTTAGTAGTATATTCTAACTCTATGATAACAACACCTACTTTTATATTTTAGCTATCCGATACCATGCAAAGTTATCCTCTTCATATCCACAACGTAGTTTTATTTCTCGTTTCTAGTTGGAACCAAACGTTCGGTGTACGTAGAGTTGTATCAGTGCCAGATAGGACTTGAGAGAATATTGATCTTACGTTTAGGTCCTTGTGGGTTCGACACTCCATACTTATCACTTGCACCTTTGGGAATTGCTACGATGATTCCCTGCACTTTGGGATTATCAAGCTCTTTTCTGGCGCCGTATCCGGGGAGCAATAGCGTGGGGTTGATATTCTCGTGTGTGCTTGTTTGCTTTCTTCACTAAGTAGATTTTGTTTTTCCTCAATTTGAGAACCAAGGTATCAATCCAGTAGGAGATAACGCACAAATCACCGAGTACCTGCACAAACAATCAAACAACTTGCACCCAACGCAATAAAGGGTTGTCAATCCCTTCACGGTTACTTGTAAAACTGAGATCTGATAGAGATAGATAAACGATAAAGTAAATATTTTTGGTATTTTTGGTTTATAGATCGGAAAGTAAAAGATTGCAAAATAGTAGATCATAAACTAATATGATGGAACATAGACCCGGGGGCCATAGGTTTCACTAGAGGCTTCTCTCAAGATAGCAAATAATACGGTGGGTGAACAAATTACTACCGAGCAATTGATAGAAAAGCGAAAATTTATGACGATATCTAAGGCAATGATCATGAATATAGGCATCATGTCCGTGTCAAGTAGACCGAAATGATTCTACATCTACTACTATTACTCCACACATCGACCGCATCCAGCATGCATCTAGAGTATTATGTTGATAAAGAACGGAGTAATGCATTAAGTAAGATGACATGATGTAGAGGAATTAACTCAAGCAATATGATTAAAAACCTATCTTTTCATCCTCGATGGCAACAATACAATACATGCCTTGCTGCCCCTACTGTCACTGGGTAAAAACCAATCTAGTTGGCCAAACCAAACCGATAGTTAGAAGAGAATTACAAAGATATGAAATCATGCATAAAAGAATACAGAGAAGATTTAAATAATGTTCATTGATAATCTGATCATAAATCCACAATTCATCGGATCTCGGCAAACACACCACAAAAAAGTATTACATAGAATAGAACCCCAAGGACATCAAGGAGAACATGGTATTGAGAATCAAAGAGAGAGAAGAAGCCATCTAGCTACTAGCTATGGACCCATAGGTCTATGGTAAACAACTCACACTTCATCCGAAGGGCAATAGATTTGATGTAGAAGCCCTCCGTGATTGAATCTCCCTCCGACAGGGTGCTGAAAAAGGTCCCTAGATGGGATCTCACGGGTACAGAAGGTTGTGGCGATGGAAAAGTGTTTTCGTGGATGCCTTTGGTGGTTTGGGGATATATGGGAATATATAGGCGAAAGAATTAGGTCAGGAGGTGCACGATGGGCCTACAAGGGCAGGGGCCCGCCCTCCGTCCTTGTGGCCACATCGTGGCTCCTCCGAATTCATCTCCAAGTCTCCTGGTTGTCTTCTGGTCCAAGAAAGATCATCGTGAAGATTTTATTCCGTTTGGACTCCGTCCGGTATTCCTTTTCTGCGAAACTCAAAAACAGGGAAAAAGCAAGAACTGGCACTGGACTGTAGGTTAATAGGTTAGTCCCAAAAATAATATAAAGTAGCATATTAATGCATATAAAACATCCAAAAAATATAATATAATAGTATGGATCAATAAAATAATATAGATACGTTGGAGACGTATCAAGGTCGCACTCTTTTGTTTCTGCTTATGTTATGCATTGCTTAATATTACCTGCTACTTTATCATCGTGTTCACCTCTTGGACTCCAAGTCAGGTCCTAATTAATGTTCAAACTTGAGTTTTAAAATTACTTGTGGGGCACATATTTAGGCAACAATGAATAGTATCTCTGTCTATTATCTGGTTCACCTAGGGTATGCCTATGTTGTTCATCTTGGGTGGGAAACAAATAGTAAAGCAATCATCATCTGTCTTTTTATTAAATTAATGCTATCATCATCCTGCTATCATTATTTTTGGATCCATCCACTGGTTGTTACCATCACTCTAGATTTCTGCATGCTCTCCTTACATAATCTCACTATATTTTTTCGTATGCATATCAGATATTGTACACAGTCATGTTGAACATGTATAGAAAAAGAGCAGAGTTTTGCACGGCAATACAATGTCATGCAGACATTTCTCCATGGTGGGTTCAATTGAAACCCCCCTTCCAGATTGTAATCGAGAGGAAGATATCTGTTCTGAGGCAGATTCAGATGCAGCTGACCACTCCTATTTACCCCCCAAGGTGTTTGCTCTAACTTGGCATGATGATGTTGGTCATATCATGCATATGTTGCCTTGCGGTGCCTACTTTCAACATCATATATGTCATCTGCTTAGTTTAGACATGTTCTTTAATGCCACATGTTTAGTTTCTATATCATATATGGGAATTATGCAGTCTCATCTCTTTTAGCCAGCCATAACATATGTGAAATATGCAATGCCATCCGGTTTAAACAGGCATCATATATTTGAATGATATCTTACCCATCCTTTTCTTCATTACATTTCCATTTGTCGACAATATTTGTACATTAAACTATCCTTCATGTGAATCAGCTATTTGAGTGGGTGATGGAAAATATGGAGTGAGAAAACAAGGTCTTCAGAGCAGACAGTGCTACCCGTCGAAGATCTCTTGCTGGGTCCTGATAGCTCCTCAGAGCTGGATTCAGAGACAGATGACCAGTCCTATTGACCTACCGAGGTGTATGCTCTAACTTGGCATGGTTATACTGCTCATATCATGCATATGGTGTCTTGCCTTGAATAGTTTAGACATCATATACACAATATTCAACACCATGTTCTTAGTTCAGACATCATATATGCGAATGCCCTCTGCTTAGCATATAAGTTATGTATGTGAGTTAAATCATGCGATCCTAATTACTTAGATAACATGTATGTGAATTATGTCATGCAAACCTGTTTACTAAAGGCATCATATAATTATCTCATGCCATCCTGTTTAGTTAGTCATCATATGTTTGAATTATGTCATGCTATGCTATCAAGTTTAGATAGACATAATTTATGTGAAATCATGTCATGGTATCCTTTTTAGTTAAACAATATACATGTCAGCTATTTCATGCTCTCTTTTTTCCATAGTATCTATTGCATATGTCTCACATACAATGTATGTACATTCAACTATGTTTCCTGTTTATCAGCCATTTGAATTGGAGCAGGTGATGGCAGTATCTAGCGGAGTAAAAACATGGTCTTCAAATAAAACAGTGCTACCTCTTGGTGGAGATAGCACCCCGGTTGTACATGCACGAGAACCAGCCCTACCACACATAACCTAGACATTCACAGATTGTACCCCTATTGCGATGGATAAAGAACCAGCTTCACCCAATCTAACCCCAACCTCAGCAGATAGTAACCCAGTTCCTGTTGACACAAAACCATCTCCACCACAGAGCTCCCAAATAAGAACAGTTAGTAAGGCATCTCCAATGCCCAAAGTGCCAGTACTACCACGACAAACCCCAACTCCACCAGTTAGTACACCTATTCCTGTAGAGGAAGCACAACCACCCATTCGTAGTTTAGCATCTATCGCATTTGTAGTTGTTAAATCCTATGTGCGTATCTTCCCGTCATGGAAATATTATAATAAAGATGAAGGAAAATACAAGTTGTAGGTGTTTGTCCAGGAGTTATGTGTAAGTAATGTTATTCATGGCAATTACTTTGCTTTGTCCCATACATTCTACCTCCATGATGGTTATAATACAACAAATTTTCCCATTTTTCTCTATAGAGAAGGACCGATTTGGAAACTCAGGATGAGGTAACCTGTGCTAATACCTCTACTATCTTCAAGAATGCTTGGTGGCAGTATCGGAATTACCTGAAGAAAATGTACTTCACTGGCATGGAAACTCATCAAATCCCCTTATGTTCTCCTGCGACACATTTACTGGACAATGACAGGGAACTCCTGTTCTGTACTGGTCCCGGACCAAGAATGTGGTAAGGTCTATGAGCTAATTTTTTATTTTTAAGTACTATATGACTGCGTATTACTGTACTCTGTTGATGTAGAACAAGTGCATAAACCTGAAGAACAACTATTCTCATTTTAGATTCCATTGCTATCGTGCATACTGCTTTGCTATTGTATCACTGTATTTAATCATACAAACCTATATTTAAATTGAAGGATCCAATCGAAAGCTCTTCTGAAGTTGTTTCAGTTATGTACTTGTTTTGCTGCCACGTTTATTTGCACTGGTGGCCAATTTAGACGGCCAGTGTATGTAATATGCTGCTTTGTTCCCTATATTTGCACTGGTGGCTAACATTGATGCCCAGTGGATGTAATATGTGTAATAGCCATAATAGCCTAGCGTTAGTTTCTTGCTTATATATTTCCTTATTGTCTTGTTTAGTTGTTTGCTTGTAGTCACTACAGTTCTTTTTCCGCGTTTTTCTAGTAGCCACAATAAACTATTTTTATAATTAGGCCACAATAACCATGCCAACACACAGACTGTTGTAACCATGGTCCTGCTACCAGCTGTCATGACCATGGGCCTTCTACGGGCCGTAGGATCCATGGGTCTTCTACAGGCCGTAGGATCCATGGGCCTTCTAAGGCCCGTAGGATCAATGGGCCTTCTAAGGCCCGTAGGATCAATGGGCCTTCTATGGGTCATATAATCTATGCGCCTTCTACGGGACGTATAATCATTTCGCCAAACATGGGCCGTACTATTCGTGGACCAATAACAGTCCGCAAGATGGGCCGTAAACGGGCTAATTTAGAAATCGTCTATTTTATGGCCCGACCATAAGGGGTCGTTAATAGGCCGCATTTAATGACGCTAGGAAAACATCCCAATGGGTTAACGGGCCAGAAACGGGCCGATTGTAACCACAGGCTGAATTTGGCCCACAAGCGGAACAGGCCAGTAATGGACGTAAGTAACCGGATTCTGGAAATGAGCCCAAGAATAAATGGGCCCTTAGAAGGCTGAAAGTTAACATGGGCTGGAAACGGCCGACGGAATAATGGGTCGTTAATGGGTATAAAGCGACACACTGTTCATTATCGGCCAGTTTCACCTCTGGCCTTTAATGGGCCTTGAGTTACAAAGGGCCTCATGTGGGCCGAAAGACGTCATGGGCCATACATGGCCCAGAAGTTACAATGGGCTGGAATCATATTCGATGGCCCAGATGACGCTACTGGTCCTAATTCGGATAGATCGTAACGGGCCGTGAGTTCGCAGGCTGTAAATGGGCTATATGCGAACATGCCATTAACAGGCTTTCTGTGGGCCGGCCCGCTACCTTTTGACGAAATCAAACAGGCCGGGCTTTTCACCGGAATGGACCTCTGTTGGGCCGTGCCACATGTCGACGTACCATAGGCGCTTTCAGAACAATGAGTGGATGACATCTGTCCGAATGGTAAGCCGACATGTGGTTCCTCTCGCCATTGAGAATTTTATACGTGGAAAATCTCCATTGCTCCGGGCTGTTAACGGGTTATCGGATTCAAGCTAGAACCTGATAGCTTAACGGCGACCAGTTACGGTAGATGCCACGTGTCAATTACCCTTGATGAAAGCACTTCCATGACGCGCCATTTATCGTCATGGAAGTGGACACTTCCATGATGATAATTTTTGTATTGTATGGAACACTTCTACGACAACATAGGTATGACTATCTTGATTCTGTCATAAAATCGTCATGGATGTACATGCATGACAGAAAATGTCACCTACTATGACAAACATGTATCATCATGTAAGTGTATTTTTTATGTAGTGACCGGCATAGCTATGGGCCTTATGGGCCAAGAGACACAACACACCAGCCCACAAGGGGCTGGTGCGCCCCTATAGAGGCCGGCCCTATGAGGAAAAGGAAAGAGGGGAGGGAAAGGAAAGTGTGGAGTAGGACTCCCCCTTCCTTTCCTCTCCCCTTCCACTCTTTCCTTCCCCCTTCTTCATACAAGGAAAGGTGGGCGCAGGAGGGCAGGAGCCCTAGTGCCGGTGGCTAGCCCTTTGGGTGCGCCCTGGCTGCCTCCCCTCCTCTCCCACCTATATATATGTGGGGAGGGGGAAACACACAAGGACACCACATTGTCCTAGCCGTGTGCGATGCCCCCGTCCACCGCATACTCCCTCGGTCATATTTTTGTAGTGCTTAGGCGAAGCCCTGCAGAGATCACATGACCATCACTGTCACCATGCTGCCATGCTGCAGGAACTCATCTACTACCACGCCGACTTGCTGTATTGTGGTGATAGTCATACTGCTTACCACCAACATCATATTTTGATTCGGCGGTATTGTGGGATGAAGCGAACCGGACCAACCTTACATGTCCATGCACATGAGACCGGTTCCACCGACAGACATGCAACTAGTTTTGCATAAAGGTGGCTGGCGGGTGTCTGTTTCTCCTACTTTAGTTGAATCGAATTTGACTACGGCCGGTCCTTGAAAAAGGTTAAAACAACAAACTTGATGAAACATTGTTGTGGTATTTGCGTAGGTAAGAACGGTTCTTGCTAGAAGCCCATAACATCCATGTAAAACTTGCAAGAGGAAACTAGAGGATTTCTAACTTGTTTTTGTAGGGCATGTTGTGATGTGATATGGTCAAGATATAATGTGATATATATTGATGTATGAGATGATCATGTTCTGTAATATCGACAACCGGCAGGAGCCTTAGGGTTGTCTCTTTATTGTATGAAGTGCAAACGCCATGTAATTGCTTTACTTTATCACTATGCGTTAGCGATAGTTGTAGAAGCAATAGTTTGTCGCTGTCCTGGGAACGGGGGTCCCCAGACTTGCCTACCTGCGGCCCACGGCATGGCTCCACCAGCAGCCCTGTACGGTCCATCTGCACTAGCAAACACTCAAGACCCTCGCGAGGGGCCAAGCTTCACGAGGTGGACAATGCAAGACCTCCTCGGGGGCGGCCTCACCAGGCTAGCTCGCGAGGGGCGGAGAGATCAAGGCAAGGGGCACCTCGCGGGGTTCCTGTGACGCAAGCCATGACGACCGGGAACAGGCGGGCGCTAGCGCACAGTGTCCTCATTTCCTCTTTGGTGCTAAAGAGGCAAGCGCAGACAAGGAGTCCCATGGCATCAGGCAAAGGTTTCCATATCGGTGCAACAAGACCAAGACCAGCAGGACGACAGGATGGAGGTCACCATGGAGCCCAAGACGGCGTCACCACCAGAGCCTTTGGCAAGCGAAGACCACCTTTAGTCAGGATAACTTGTACTAGTTGTCTCCCTTTGAATTTGGCCGTTGTGGCATCCCTTCCCGCCAGCATTTGGGAAGAGGACCAGGGCCTCTATAAATAGGGCTAGCCACCACGGAAGGAGGGGGAGAGAGGCAACGGATCCAAGGACCATTCAGATCATCCTCATCCACACAAACTCACCAAGCATAAGAGCACCTCTCCTCAGGAGGATGTTCTTCCCTTGTAACTATTCATCCTCAGCCCAAGAGGCAATCCACCACACCACACTGGAGTAGGGTATTACACCACATCGGTGGCCTGAACCAGTATAAAGCTTGTGTCCCTTTGTTCTGCGAGTTTGTCGCGCTGAGCCTTGAAATCACGGTGAGAGCAAGTGCTAGGGGGAGGAGAGATCTTCATGCGCAACCCCGTGTTCGAACCTCGAGGGTTTTGCCAGAACCCGAAATCCGACATTTGGCGTGCCAGGTAGGGGTGCGTCGAAGCCTCTATTCCATCAGCAGACCCGCTAGCACTCTGCAGCGCCGATGACCGGCGACCTGAGGGCCGACGCCGACCACTAGGCAGCTTGGCCATCCCGGGCGGCGTCGTCCGCCCAAGAAGACCTTAACCCCGCGCTCCAGGCGGCACACACATCGCCAAACACTGCGGGGCGCAGGCGGCGCGGTTCGACCCCATCCACCCTTACTCCGCGGCGCGCGCGGGCCGCCGCAAGGGCCTCAAGCTACGCTGCGGCAACGGCGCCGCACACCCAAAGGGAACTGGCGAACATGAGGGCCGCGTTCACAGTGGCGCGGGAGCTTCTGCAATGCCGACTAATGGAGAGCGGCCGAGATGCATTGCTGGAGCGCGTTGCCGAGCTGTTGGATGCCGCAGCCAGGGGTACCCCGCCTTTCTGCTCCTTGCATACGCCTCAGGCTGCGGCCGGATCGCACGGTGGGCTTCGTCGCGCCCGCGTGCTCCCAGACGCCAGGATAATTATGTCGGATGCAGTTCATCATGTAACAGTCATAACATAGGGTGACACAGAACTAGCTCCAATTCATCAATGTAATGTAGGCATGTATTCCGAATATAGTCATACGTGCTTATGGAAAAGAACTTGCATGACATCTTTTGTCCTACCCTACCGTGGCAGCGGAGTCCTATTGGAAACTAAGGGATATTAAGGCCTTCTTTTAATGAGAACCAGAACAAAGCATTAGCACATAGTGAATACATGAACTCCTCAAACTATGGTCATCACCGGGAGTCGTCCCGATTATTGTCACTTCGGGGTTGCCGGATCATAACACATAGTAGGTGACTATAGGCTTGCAAGATAGGATCAAGAACTCACATATATTCATGAAAACATAATAGGTTCAGATCTGAAATCATGGCACTCGGGCCCTAGTGACAAGCATTAAGCATAGCAAAGTCATAGCAACATCAATCTCGGAACATAATGGATACTAGGGATCAAACCCTAACAAAACATGGTAAATCCCATCCAACCCATCACCGTCCAGCAAGCCTACGATGGAATTACTCACGCACGACGGTGAGCATCATGAAATTGGTGATGGAGGATGGTTGATGATGACGACGGCGAGTAATCCCCCTCTCTGGAGCCCCGAACGGACTCTAGATCAGCCCTCCCGAGAGGTTTTAGGGCTTGGCGGCGGATCCATATCGTAAAACGCGATGATTTCTTCTCTCTGATTTTTTTCTCCCCGAAAGCAGTTATATAGAGTTGGAGTTGGCGTCGGAAGGTCTCCAGGGGGCCCACGATGTAGGGGGGCGCGCCCTAGGGGGGGCGCCCCCACCCTCGTGGACAGGGTGTGGGCCCCTTGGTCTTCATCTTTGGCGAGGATTTTTTATTATTTATTGTAATATATTTCGTGGAGTTTCAGGTCATTCCGAGAACTTTTGTTTTCTGCACACAAAACAACATCATGGCAATTCTGCTGAAAACAGCGTCAGTCCGGATTAGTTCCATTCAAATCATACAAGTTAGAGTCCAAAACAAGGGAAAAAGTGTTTGGAAAAGTAGATACGGCGGAGACGTATCAACTCCCCCAAGCTTAAACCCTTTCTTGTCCTCAAGCAATTCAGTTGAAAAACTGAAAGAAACAAAG
This sequence comes from Aegilops bicornis, assembly GCA_021605145.1. NCBI lineage: Eukaryota > Viridiplantae > Streptophyta > Magnoliopsida > Poales > Poaceae > Aegilops > Aegilops bicornis. The sequence goes on along the minus strand of CM038671.1, from coordinate 305,260,864 downwards.
AAAAACTTTTACAAACTCTGTTTGCTCTTGTTGTTGTAAATATGTCAAGCCAGCATTCAAGTTTTCAGCAAAGATTATAACTAACCACATATGCAATAATTCTCAGGTCTCATAATTACTAATATCAATAGCATAATCAACTAGCGAGCCATAATAATGAATCTCAGATGACAACACTTTCTCAAAACAATCATAATATGATATAACAAGATGGTATCTCGCTAGCTCTTTCTGAGACCGCAAAACATAAATGCAGAGCACCTTTAAAGATCAAGGACTGACTAGACATTGTAATTGATGGTAAAAGGGATCCAATCATAGTCATACCCAATATAAATTAATAGTAATGGATGCAAATGACAGCTGTGCTCTCCAGCTAGTGCTTTTTAATAAGAGGGTGATGACTCAACATAAAAGTAAATGGATAGGCCCTTCGCAGAGGGAAGCAGGGATTTGTACAGGTGCCAGAGCTCGGTTTTGAAATAGAGATAAATAATATTTTGAGCGGTATACTTTCATTGTCAACATAACAACTAAGAGATGGCGATATCTTCCATGCTACACACATTATGGGGGGTTCCCAAACAGAATGGTAAAGTTTATACTCCCCCTCTACCAACAAGAATCAATCCATGGCTTGCTTGAAATAACGAGTGCCTCCAACATATATCAGGTCCCAGGGGGAGTTTTATTTGCAATTAATTTTGATTTAGTTTGCATGAAGCATGGGACTGGGCATCCCGGTGACCAGCCATTTTCTCGTGAGTGAGGAGCGGAGTCCACTCCTCTTGAGAATAACCCGCCTAACATGGAAGATAAGGGCAGCCCTAGTTGATACATGAGCTATTCGAGCATACAAAAGCAGAATGTTTATTTGAAGGTTTAGAGTTTGGCACATAATATTTTACTTTGTACGGCTGTTAGATTCCACATATAGGAAGGTATAGTGGAATCATCTAGAATAACTTTGGGGTTTAAGGGATTGGATGCACAAGCAGTATTCCCGCTTAGTACAGGTGAAGGCTAGCAAAAGACTGGGAAGCGACCAACTGGAGAGCGACAACAGCCATGTATATGCATTAAAATTAATAAACATTGTATGCAAGCATGAGTAGGATATAGTCCACCATGAACATAAATGTCGTGAATGCTATGTTGATTTTATTTCAACTACATGCGTGAACATGTGCCAAGTCAAGTCACTCAAATGATTTAAAGGAGGATACCACCCCATCATACCACATCATAACCATCTCAATAGCATGTTGGCACGCAAGGTAAACCATTATAACCCATAGCTGATCAAGCATGGCATAAGCAACTATGATCTCTAATTGTCATTGCAAACATGTTTATTCATAATAAGTTGAATCAAGAACGATGAACTCATCATATTTATAAAAACAAAAGAGGTCGAGTTCATACCAGCTTTTCTCATCTCAGTCGGTCCATCATATATCATCACAATTGCCTTTCACTTGCACGACCGAACGAAGTGAATAATAATAAGAGTGCACGTGCATTGGACTAAGCTGGAATCTACGAGCATTCAATAAACAGGAGAAGACAAGGCAATATGGGCTCTTGGTTAAATCAACAATAGTACATATAAGAGCCACTTCAACAATTTAATCATGGTCTTCTCCTATCGAGCCCCAAAGAAAAGAAAAGAAATAAAACTATTTACACGGGAAAGCTCCCAACAAGCAAAAGAAGAACGGGAAATATTTCTGGGTTTTTCTTTTTAATTACTACTACTACAGCAGGAAAGTAAACTACTACTATTTTTTTTGTTTTTCTTAAGGTTTATCAAACACACAAGAAGAAAGCAGGAAAAAGAAAATAAACTAGCATGGATATTACAGTGAAAGAGTATGAGCACCGACATCTAGCAATGAGTGTGTGTGAACATAAATGTAATGTCGGTGGGAAATACGTACTCCCCCAAGCTTAGGCTTTTGGCCTGTGTTGGCCTAGTGCCAGGGATATCCTGGCTGATACCCGTAGGTGTAGCTGGGATCATACTGCAACGCAGCGACTATTGCCTCCTGAGCTGCAGCGTGGCCTCGAGCTGCCTCCGCCCTCCTCTCGTACTCATCTGCCTCCTCTCTGGTAATAGTATATCTTCCGTTTGCTTGGTAATCAAAGAAGGCAGGAGCAGGGAGAGTAATACAGACAACATGCTGTTTGTTAAAGATTAGTCGATATAAAAGAGGTGACTCGGGCCTCTCGACAAACTGGTGCGAAGCCATAGAGTTATAATCTAAATATGCAGGAGGCAACTCCATATCGCCCTCACGAACATCAATCTCAAGAAATTCAGCTAAGCGGGTTGCATAAATTCCTCCAAAGAAATTACCATTATATCTATTATGATGCAACCTATGAGCTACAACGGCTCCCATATGATAAGATTGGTCTCCTAACACGGCACTCCTGAGAATGCTAAGGACAGGGACACACATGTGACATGCTTCATCCTTAGCATTTATGCATCTACCTATGAAGAGAGCAAAATAATGTATAGCAGGAAAGTGAATGCTCCATTTGGTAGCTTGCGTTATATCTCTTGTAGCGACCCGACCTTAGACGGTCAAGTATCTGTGCATAAGTGTCATCCCTGGATCGGTATGCTGACACACACAGTACTCGAGGATTTATAACAGAGGTAAATCACATGTATAAAGTAACGTAAGTACTATTACCTCAATCCAAATAGCGGAAGTAACAACAAGGTTGTGGATTCCCATCAACACCAACGGCAAAGTTGAGTGTAGAAATCGTAACCCTAACGTATCACTTACTCGTCGTAAGATATCCTGCAACATGAGACGTTCCAGCCACAAAGGGTCAGTACATTGAATGTATTGGCAAATTCACACCATAGGATAATGATGAATAATAGCTATCACTACATGCATATTTGGCTGGTGGAAAGCTCTATGGTTATAATTTTTGCGAAAAGCCAATTTTTCCCTACTGCAAAGGAATATATTTTATTTAACTACAAGGTTGGTTGAAAATATTGAGAAGGTTCCTCCAACTCAATCCCAAAATAATAATAATTAACCCAACAAATTATTTAAGTAACGTTTTGAGATACTTATGATAATCCAAGTACTAGATACTCAAGATTGTCCATAACTGGGGACACGGCTAACCATGATTAGATTGTACACTCTGCAGAGGTTTGTGCAATTTTCCCCACAAGACTCGATCGCCTCCGTTGGATTTCTCGCACTACATGGTGTTTGAGAAACGTATGACCGAGACACAGTCTTTCAGAAACATTAACTCTCTACTCCGGGTAGACCATACCAAACCTACAATCCCACTACCTGCTGATCTACCTCTTCAAGAGCTTCACGTAACTTACTCAACTATGCTAGAGCCCATAATAGCTTGTGGCTGCACACGGAAGTTTCTAGCATGAAAATATCTCAGTTCCCTTTGAGCCTGGGTGGCGGACCGTAGGATGATCACACGGTATATCCCCGGGATCTCCTAGGACAACACTGGTATTTCCCCAGGTGTCCGGGCAAGTCCACTGGTATATCCCCATGGTGCCCCTAGCAATCCACCCAGATGTGTATTAAAGTTGCCACCTTAAGTTGAACCATTAATTAACAATCTCACATCTGTCATGGATTTCACTCACCCAAACCACATCTACGAGCATAGCATGGCAATATAAGCAATGCATAGGAGTAACTCCCAAGGGTTTGAATGCAGGGCAATAGGTTCCTACCTCATCAACTACTTCCCAATACCCACATGTTATCAGTCCTACTCATGCAATGTTTGAGGGGTGAAACTAATGCATAAAAACTGGGTATGAAGAGATATAATCAAAGTGTGAACTTGCCTGTACTGTTGATGAAGATGATTCGCACTCATAACTCTTGATATTTCTACTCGTCACACTCCGGTCAATCTATCGTAAGCAATCAATAGTAACCACACATAAGCAATCACTCAAAAGTTCAGAAAAATGAAGAAGACGATTCGGCAACATCAAAACCAAGCAAACAACTCTTGCAACATAAAAAATTTCTAACAGTACCAAAATTATATGAATTTAGCCTTATCAGAAAGTTTAGTTCAAGAGCTTCGAAAAACAAAAGGAATCAACTAAATCGGAGCTACGAAACTCAAGTTACGGTCAAATGAAGTTTGAATTCAAATCTAGTCTAATTCAAACTTTAAACTTTCAAAAACATGTTTAAGTTGTTTTACTAGAAAGAGTGGATCGTAATGAAGAAGTGGGCGTTGGTTTCATCGAATTCCGACTAACAAGCGAAAAGTAGTGATCGATTGAAGAACAGGGACTAAACTATAAATAAAATCATCAGAGATAGGTCCCTGGCGAAAATAAACAGAAAAAAGGAAAAACTAAATAATGAATGTTCATTGCCGAACCCTAATCTATGCACATGTTTGCTCCAGAGGCTTACATAACGAAAGCTCTCTAAATAACCTAACCAAAATAATAAAATCGGCTAAAAGAAAACCGAAGAAAACCTAAAGAGAAAAATAAACCGGATCTAGGGTTTGGTGGTTTTACAGTTCGGCCCGGCTCGGTTTAAGCGGAGAAAAACCGCCAGGCGGCGAAAGCAGCTCCGCCGAGTCCGGCGACGGATCATGCGGCTCTGCGGGCAACAGACGACGGGCAAGGCGGAGGCGTCATGGGCGGCGCAGGCAGCAAGTGAGCGGCGGGCGATGGCGGCGGTGCCGTTCTGGCCGAATCTGGCAGTGAGGAGTGAGAAGAGAGGGGGGGCGGGGCTCCGGATCGCGCTATTTAAGGGTGGAGGGAAGGCGCGGTACCGACTTGGGGAAGGGGCAGGAGGAGGAGTCCTCCTCGGCCACGACGGCGGCGGCGGCGTACGCCGGCCGGTCTCCTGCTCGGGGAGAGAGACGGAGCGAGGGGCTGGGCAGCTGCGGGCCGAAGGCCAGTGGGCGGTCTTGGTGAGGAGCGCCACTGGCTTCGGCCCCGGCACTATTCATCGGGTTTTCTACTAAAAAAACATTTTCCAAACAACATAAGAAAATAAACCATAAAACATAAAATATTATATAGGCATATAATATATCAAAATTTTAAGAAAAAGATTTCCTACCAGCTGAACATTTTTGTAAAGTAAAATAAAATAAAGAAAAATTCAAATAATTCAAAGAGTGCTACTGCCCTACTAAAATCCAATAAAATTCATTAAAAAAACAAAAATGATTTCAATTTTATTTCTCTCCAATTTTTTACTGTAGGGAATCATGTTACCCTATTTTCTGTATATTTTATTTTTGGAGAAAAATAATTTGAATAAAACCCAAATAACTCCAAACTAAAAATAATTTCCAAAAGACTTTAAATTTGATCTTTGAAACTCCCAACTCATATTTCATATAATTTGAAGAAGTCATTTTATCTTCTCTCGTGAAAATCATTGAGTTGCATAAAGTTTCAGAATTGGAAATATTTTCAAATGAATTTCAAATATTTTCAACACCCCTTTTCATTTAAATAAATGGAAGAAGTCATGTTATCTTCTCTCCAGGCTTTTGTGGTGAAAAGAATTTGAATTCACGGAGATCATAAAATGGAAAATGAAAGTTTGGGAAAGTCCTTTTATTCCCTCTCGTTTAACTTTCCAAACGTTTCGAATTTCACTCAATTTCACACAATCAATCAAACAATCAATCAATTCTATCTATTTATTATAACATTCCAAAATTTAGAATTTTGGGATGTTACAAACCTACCACCCATAAAATGAATCTCGTCCTCGAGATTCGGAGAGGCTAGAAAGAAATAGGTTAGGTTTGGGGGTCTTCTCAAAATCCATCGATCGTCTTCGGGGTTTGGGGTGCTACCACCCTTAGAATCATTGTTACGGTTCCATCAAAACTCATATACCCCATCCTTATTCTTGACAGTGTCGGTCTTCTCAGATCGTAAGGATAATTCCTTCTCTAGGCTCTTATGGTAGTGGCATAACCTTTTCCTCAATTCTTCTGTCCTTTCCTCTTGGTAAGGTTATTCCGAGATTGGGTCTTCTTAGGCGGATTCCGGCGCCAATACTAACTAACTATCGATATCTCAAGGTGGTTAACAATTTAGGGTTTCTCCTACAGGAAATGGGTCTGGTTGATCCTCACCGTATAACCTACGGTTGGCAAAAACTGTCGTGTACAAGGGAAGAGATTGTCTTACGATTCTAAGGCTTAAACAAGGTTTTGATTCGTCGTCCCTCTACTATAGGTAAGTCACTCAGATTTACCATCCCATATAGCAAGGCGAATAATAATAGTAAGTCGGTATGGTGATCAATCCATCCCGCACCCAAATCATTACCCTATATATGGTTTAGTGAATCTCATATTCTAACACTCGGTCATCCTCACAAGCATTGCGGAATTTCTCTTGTCAATGAACCAGGTTCGGATAAATCCATTGATTCTGCAAGCCAAACAAACATCTATCGTTCCTTCACAACTCTCAGGTTTTGCGTTACTCCTATAAGATCGTCTATCGATAAAAGTAGTAACTTCTTCCAGGGTTTTTCCTTCGGCGAGAATGTGCTTGCTTCTTGGCAGGTCCTGAGGCCTATGGGTTATGGCCCACCTCATCACTAGCAAATCTTGAACTCGTCATTGGGGCAGCTAATCACTAATCCAACATCCAACTTCCTAGCATTCTTAAATCCATCCAATTGTACTATCTTCCTTCCTTCTATTATCGCCAAACTAGGACATGAGTACTTAGACTCATCATGGAATTTCCATTGATCCATATTTCCAACATCATACCTCCTTTATATCCAATAGTAATTCATGTCTTCATTCTCGTGGGATATACCGAGATAAAACTTATACTTATGAAGTCCATACTCCACTTCGTGGAACATCATTATCCTTTCTAGGGTCAAGCATCCTTACAGGGGAATATTGGCCATCTCTAAATGGCACTTCTTCAACTGGGAAACATGAAACACATCATGAACTCCTGACAGTCCTTCGGGTGACTCCAATTTGTTGGCCACTTCTCCCATACGCTCCAAAACTCGGTATGGTCCTACAAATCTCGGGGCTAACTTTACCTTAACTCCAAATCGTTTAACTCCTCGCAGAGGTGACACACAAAGACATGCTTTGTCTCCAATTACATAGACTACCTCCTTGCGGTTTTGAGTCCAGATAACTCTTACACTGGGTGAGCTACCTTCAAATTCTATCTCGAATCAACTTAACATTCTCTTGACTCCTTGATCACATTTGGTCCAAACAACTGACGGTCTCCAACTTCATCCCACATCAACGGTGTCTGGCTCCTTCTCCCATACAAAGCTTCAAAAGGGGCCATCTTCAAACTGGCTTGGTAATTGTTGTTGTATGAGAACTCCGCGTAAGGTAGATTATCATCCCTACTAGATCCATAATCTAGCGCACACGCTCTCAACGTGTCCTCCAGAATCTGATTGACTCTCTCGGTCTATCAATTTGTTTGCGGATGAAAGGCTGTACTGAACTCTAGCCTAGTACCCAAAGTCTGGTGCAGCTGATTCCAAAACTTTGAGGTAAACAGTGTTCCTCTATCTAATACGATGGTCCTCGGAACTCCATGCAGACATACGATCCTAGTCATATATATCTTGGACAACTTCGCACTTGTATAGGTGGTTTTCATTGGGATAAAGTGAGCCACTTTGGTCAAGCGAATCAACTACTACCCAGATAGAATCATATCCCGTTAAGGTTCGGGAAATCCGGTAATGAAATCCATGCCAAGCTTATCCCACTTCCATTCGGGTATCAGCATAGGCTGTAGTAATCCTGCTGGCTTCTGATGCTCTGCTTTTACTCTCTCTGGCATACATCACCTACGATACATACTCCGCAATATCCTTCTTCATACCAGTCCACCAGAAACGCTCCTTCAAATCCAAATACATCTTTGTGTTTCCAGGGCGAATCGAGTATGGTGAGTCATGAGCCTCCTGAAGTATTAACTTTCTGATATTTGCATTGTTGGGCACATATACACGGTCCTCGAACCATAAGGTGTCGTGCTCATCCTTACGAAAACTTTGCGCTTTCCTTTGCTCATCCTCCAATTATGAGGGTATTCGTCCTTGTTTTCTTTATGGTTGTGTCCTGTTTCTCCACAAAGCTTGTATGCACAAGGTTTCTTCATGTCCTTTCCATAAGGCCTCAATTTCTAGGACACAAGCCAAGACTTTAACAAAGTCCACTTAAATTCCTTCCAAGTGGTTACTCCTTGCCATCCATTGAAGGTTTGGTACATCCTCTACCATGTAATGGCACCTCTTTCAAAGCACTCAAGAGCATGCTGGGTCATATCCTTTCCGGCTATAGGGTTATTCTCCATGTGATCCTCCATGTTTTGAATCCATCGGTCCGTCTCCAATTGACTCATCGATCCAGAAAATATAAGGTCATCTCCATTCATCTTCTATTGGGTCCATGGGTTTTGGGGTGGGATAGGAGAGCTAGAGAGGGATACACTCAATACAAACAATAGTTTTGAAAAGACATATTTTATTTGTAGCTGTCGGAAGAACAACAAACAAATGACAGCTCACAATCGTCGCATCTAACGTAAGTATAACAGGGGTTTGGTCTTCTAAAGGTTAATAAATTTTCAACTCGCCAAACTCTTCAAGTCTTGTTCATGTCTCCGATGGCTTCTTCCGGTCATGCTTGTCATTCTCAAGTTCTTTTGCCAAATCAACTCTATTGACTCAAAGTCTCTCATGACATCCTTTAATATTTTGGAGTTGCATTCCAAACTTCTGGGTTTCAACATCCTTGGTATGAACCACGGTCCTACTGTCCTTCAGTTCCTGACGAATCTCCTGTATCTCGAGGTTTTGCTCCTCTAGCTTGGCTACTCTCAGCTTCTGGGTCCTGAGTTCTTCTCAAAATACTTCCTTGTCAAAATACGGCTTCCGGAAGGTCCATCTTAAACTTCTTGATGTGACACTCCAGATACTGGCGGTACACCAGCTAAGGTTAAAATTTCTTCTTGCTGATAGGTGCTCCATCAGCCTTCTACCATCCAATCTTTCCATGCATATGCATGCTTAACTCAGCACGGTGACAAATAGCATAAGCGGCCGATAACATCATGGATAGCCGTGTTTCTGCTCTGGTCATTTCCATGAGCTATCTCTCCATAGTTGATATCTCCTGCCTTAGGGTTTCTTGACACCTTGATCTCGGGTATTGACAGCTTCCTTAGTCTGCCAAGTTCCATAAAGGTAGCCTTCCTAGGTCATACAAATCTGGGATTCTTCGGAGCCTTCAAATTCTCCCAGTCTTTGAATCCTTTCAACTATTGTAGTTTCCATTATTATAATGCATGGTAAAATCCTCTTCATTCCAAAGTGATCTCAGTTGTCCGATATCTTGTACTTCTTGAAGTGGTCTCCTCCGTCAAATCTTTGAGAGGTCAAAAGCGAAAGTGGTATGGTCTCACTAAAGGGAATATTTGAATAAGCTCAGAAGAGAAGAGAAGTAAAAGATCTTTTGAAAAGAAACTTTTAGAGAAAATCATTCCTATGGGCTTGCCAGTTTCTAGGGTCACGTCCTACAGTCAACATGTGCTCTGATACCATCTTGTAGAGACCCGACCTCAAATGGTCAAGTCCTTGTGCTTAAGTGTCATCCCTGGATCGGTATGCTGACACACACAGTACTCGAGGATTTATAATAGAGGTAAATCACATGTATAAAGTAACGTAAATACTATTACCTCAATCCAAATAGCGGAAGTAACAACAAGGTTGTGGATTCCCATCAACACCAACGGCAAAGTTGAGTGTAGAAATCATAACCCTAACATATCACTTAATCGTCGTAAGATATCCTGCAACATGAGACGTTGCAGCCACAAAGGGTCAGTACATTGAATGTACTAGCAAATTCACACCATAGGATAATGATGAATAATAGCTATCACTACATGCATATTTGGCTGGTGGAAAGCTCTATGGTTATAGTTTTTGTGAAAAGCCAAATTTTCCCTACTGCAAAGGAATATATTTTATTTCACTACAAGGTTGGTTGAAAATATTGAGAAGGTTCCTCCAACTCAATCCAAAAATAATAATCATTAACCCAACAAATTATTTAAGTAACGTGATGAGATACTTATGATAATAGAAGTACTAGATACTCAAGATTGTCCATAACCGGGGACACGGCTAACCATGATTAGATTGTACACTCTGCAGAGGTTTGCGCACTTCTCCCCACAAGACTCGATCGCCTCCGTTGGAATTCTCGTACTACATGGTGTTTGAGAAGCGGATGACCGAGACACAGTCTTTCAGAAACAATAACTCTCTACTCCGGGTAGACCATACCAAACATACAATCCCACTACCTGCTGATCTAGCTCTTCAAGAGCTTCATGTTACTTACTCAACTATGCTAGAGCCCATAATAGCTTGTGGCTGCACACGGAAGTTTCTAGCATGAAAATATCTCAGTTCCCTTTGAGCCTGGGCGGCGGACCGTAGGATGATCACACGGTATATCCCCGGGATCTCCTAGGACAACACTGGTATTTCCCCAGGTGTCCAGGCAAGTCCACTGGTATATCCCCAGGGTGCCCCTAGCAATCCTCCCAGATGTGTATTAAAGTTTCCACCTTAATTAACAATCTCACATCTGTCATGGATTTCACTCACCCAAACCATGTCTACGAGCATAGCATGGAAATATAAGCAATGTGTAGGAGTAACTCCCAAGTTTGAATGCAGGGCAATAGGTTCCTACCTCATCAACTACTTCCCAATACCCACATGTTATCAATCCTACTCATGCAATGTTTGAGGGGTAAAACTAATGCATAAAAACTGGGTATGAAGAGATATGATCAAAGTGTGAACTTGCATGTACTGTTGATGAAGATGATTCGCACTCATAACTCTTGATAGTTCTACTCGTCACACTCCGTTCAAACTATCGTAAGCAAGCAATAGTAACCACACATAAGCAATCACTCAAAAGATCAGAAAAATCGAAGAAGACGATTCGGAAACATCAAAACCAAGCAAATAACTCTTGCAACATAAAACAATTTCGAACAGTACCAAAACTTTATGAATTTGGCCTTATCAGAAAGTTTAGTTCAAGAGCTTCCAAAAGCAAAAAGAATCAACTAAATCGGAGCTACGAAACTCAAGTTGCGGTCAAACGAAGTTTGAATTCAAATCTAGTCTAATTCAAATTTTAAACTTTCAAAAACATATTTAAGTTGTTTTACTGGAAAGAGTGGATCGTAATGAAGAAGTGGGCGTTGGTTTCATCAAATTCCGACTAACGAGCGAAAAGTAGTGATCGATTGAAGAACATGGACTAAACTGTAAAGAAAATCATCACAGATAGGTCCCTGGCAAAAATAAACAGAAAAAGGAAAAACTAAATAATGAACGTTCATTGCCGAACCCTAATCTATGCACATGTGCACTCCAGAGGCTTACATAATGAACGCTCTCTAAATAACCTAACTAAAATAATAAAATCGGCTAAAAGAAAACCGAAGAAAACCTAAAGAGAAAAATAAACCGGATCTAGGGTTTGGTGGTTTTACCGGTTCGGCCGGCTCGGCGGTTTAGGCGGAGAAAACCGCCGGCGGGGCGGCGAACAGCGGGCGGCGGCTCCGCCGAGTCCGGCGACGGGACTGCGCGGCGCGGGCGGCACTGCAGACGGCGGAAAAGGCGGCATGGGAGGCGCGTCATGGCGGGCCTTGAGGCAGCAAGCGGGCGGCGGCGGAGCGGCAATGGTGGCGGCCGTTACAGCAAGATGTGGCGGCGGTAAGGAGAGAAAAGAGAGGGGGGGGCGGTGCTCCGGATAGCGCTATTTAAGGGCGGAGGGGAGGCGCGGCACCGACTTGGGGAAGGGGCAGGAGGAGGAGTCCTCCTCGGCCACGACGGCGGCGGCGGCGTACGCCGGCCGGTCTCCTACTCGGGGAGAGAGACGGCGCGAGGGGCTGGGCCGCTGCTGGGCCGAAAGGCCAGTGGGCCGGTGCGGTGAGGAGCGGTGCTGGGCTTCGGCCTGGCACTGTTCGTCGGGTTTTTCTAAAAACATTTTCCAGACAACATAAGAAAAATAAAACCATAAAACATAAAATATTATATAGGCATATAATTTATCAAAATTTTAAGAAAAATATTTCCTACCAACTGAACATTTTTGTAAAGTCAAATAAAATCAAGAAAAATTCAAATAATTCAAAGAGTGCTACTGCCCTACTAAAATCCAATAAAAATCATTCAAAAAACAAAAATGATTTCAATTTTATTTCTCTCCAATTTTCTACTGTAGGGAATCATGTTACCCTATTTTCCGTATATTTTATGTTTGGAGAAATATAATTTGAATAAAACCCAAATAACTCCAAACTAAAAATAATTTCCAAAAGACTTTAAATTTGATCTTTGAAACTCCCAACTCATATTTCATATAATTTGAAGAAGTCATTTTATGTTCTCTCGCGAAAATCATTGAGTTGCATAAAGTTTCAGAATAGGAAATATTTTCAAATGAAATTCAAATATTTTCAACACCCCTTTTCATTTAAATAAATGGAAGAAGTCATGTTATCTTCTCTCCAGGGTTTTGTGGTGAAAATAATTTGAATTCATGGAGATCATAAAATGAAAAATGAAAGTTTGGGAAAGTCCTTTAATTCCCTCTCATTTAACTTTCCAAATGTTTCGAATTTCACTCAATTTCACACAATCAATCAAACAATCAATCAACTCTATCTATTTATTATAACATTCCAAAATTTAGAATTTTGGGATGTTACATCTCTAGATTCCCCTACAGTTATACTAGCAAGAAAGTTTCTAAATCAGATTTAGGGGGATCCCTAACACTACCACATTGTGGAAGTTTGCAAGCAGAAGTGAAATACTCTAAGTCCATGGTATAAGATTTGTCATAAAGATCAAACATGACTGAAGGAGAATTACGCTAAGATGAATACTCAAACCTCCTCACAAATGAGCTTGTGAGATCATGATACCGGGGGCATTTGTCTGCCTCAAAGTCCATAAGACCGGCGTTACGCAAATATGCGTTAAATTCTTCTTTAATTCCCGCACGATCCATAAAATTTTCCGACGGCCATTCGCCAGGCCGCACTAGAGCGTCTCTTGGTGGTTCCTCGTCAGCATCATGCATAGCAAGCCTGGGTCCTTCCTTCTTAGAGGAACCACCTTGGAACATCTTCCTAAGCATATTGCTTTCCTCTGAAAAATTTCTGAAATTTTTAGTAACTTCAAACAAAAGTGAACCAACTTCAATAAAACTGATAGCAACTACTCCTACAAGTGCCTAGAGCCTATATCAAGCATTAGAACTACTGGGAACCATATAAATTTGACATGCAAGCTCAAGAACATGGTCACCTATGCAGCACAAATTTGCAAAGAATAAAGCACTAGAACAAAAACTAATTGGACCAATGGAGGAGTCACATACCAAGGAACAATCTCCCCAAGCAGTTTTGCGAGAAGAGCTTTGAGCAAGAAGATCGAAAATCACAGCAAAGGGGGCTGGAACTCGTGCGTGAGTTGGTTTTTCGTGTTTGTGGGAGGAACAAGAAGAGGATGGGTGCAGGAATAAGTGGAGGGGGGCCACCGTGGGCCCACGGGGCAGGGGGCGCGCCCAGGGGGTAGGGCGCGCCCTCCACACTCGTGGCCAGGTGGCAGCTCCCCCCGTGGTGATTTTTGCACCATAAATCCTCAAATATTCCCGAAAAAATCATATTAAATTGGCATGTCATTCTGAGGACTTTCATTTTCAGGATATTTTTATATTGCACGGATAAATCAGAAATGTATGTAAAAATACTATTTTTACTTTATTTCAACTAAATAACAGAAAGTATAGAGAGGATACAGAAGGTTGTGCTTCTAGTTTCATCCATCTCATGCTCATCAAAAAGAATCCACTAACAAGGTTGATCAAGTCTTGTTAACAAACTCATTCTGATTAACATAAAACCAGAGAAATTTCGAATAACACTAGGTTACCTAAACGGGGATATGCACATCCCCAATAATAAGTATATCATATTTCATTTTGACAGTAGGAAGAGGAAATTCAAAACCTCCAAATATAATCGATGGAAATTTTCCAATAGAGTTGATACTGTGGACTTGAGGTTGTTTCCTCGGAAAGTGTACCGTATGCTCATTACCATTAACATGAAAAGTGACATTGCCTTTGTTGCAATCAATAACAGCCCCTGCAGTATTAATAAAAGGACTTCCAAGAATAATAGACATATTATCATCCTCGGGAATATCAAGAATAACAAAGTCCGTTAAAATAGTAACATTTGCAACCACAACAGGCACATCCTCACAAATACCGGCATGTATAGCAGTTGATTTATCAGCCATTTGCAAAGATATTTCAGTAGGTGTCAACTTATTCAAGTCAAGTCTACGATATAAAGAGAGAGGCATAACACTAACACCGGCTCCAAGATCACATAAAGAAGTTTTAACATAGTTTCTTTTAAGGGTGCATGGTATAGTAGGTACTCCTGGATCTCCAAGTTTCTTTGGTATTCCACCCTTAAAAGTATAATTAGCAAGCATGGTGGAAATTTCAGCTTCCGGTATCTTTCTTTTATTTGTAACAATATCTTTCATGTACTTAGCATAAGGATTCATTTTGAGCATATCAGTCAATCGCATACGCAAAAAGATAGGTCTAATCATTTCAGCAAAGCGCTCAAAATCCTCATCATCCTTTTTCTTGGGTGGTTTGGGAGGAAAAGGCATGGGTTTGTAAACCCAAAGTTCTCTTTCTTTACCATGTGTTGGGGATACAACTATTTGAGTAAGCCGCCCAGGAGGGGCCAGGTTACGCAAAGAAGACTCATCTTAAGAGAAGACCAGAGGCCAAGCATGAAGATGGCGGTTCAATAAAGGGTCTAAGGCCCGTAGGCGGCTTAAGGCCCATGGTGATAGACCGCCGTGATGACATGACTTGTATCATAAGGTAGAATTAACTAGTCACCCAGCCGGACACTGTTTATGAGCCGGCGGGGACTCTGTAGACCGCAGGGCGTCCACCCGTGTATATAAGGGGACGACCCGCTGGTGGCTTAGAGCAAGAAACAATCCCTCGAGAGCCGGGCATAGCGTATCTTGCTCCCTAGTTATCGAAAGATCAAGCAATACCAACCCAACTAGACGTAGGCTTTACCTTCACCGTAAGGGGCCGAACTAGTATAATACTCATGTCCTTTGTCCCGATCAACCCCTTTAAGCTTCCTAGTTGCGATGGCCTCACGACTAAGTCCTTTCAAGATGACATCTGCCGTGACAATTCCACGACAGTTGGTGCCCACCGTGGGGCCAGCGGACGGTGGATTTGAGTTCTTGAAGGGCAACTTCGAAGGGCTCAAGGGATAGGCAGTGGGCCGGATGACCAAGAGTCATCGCGGCAAGATCTACATCAACGACGAAGGCTAGGGCCCCGACGCCGGCTCAATTGAGTACGGGTACCGGGTCCCCTTCGGCGGAATCCACGTCTTCATCAGCCGGATTGCCGAGCCGAGCCCTGAGCCAGACAACTGCACCGACCTCGTCGAGACAGCTCAGCGTACGAGACCCGCTCGAGTTCAACCCGGCATGAAGCGTGTCTTCGTGGGCTGCGTCCACGGAGAAGAGCTTTCTGAAGGATCTGAAGATCGTGGTGAGACGATCATCCTCTCCGACGGTGATTCGTCCGTCGGTTCAACAGATTCGCTGTAGTGCTTGGGGGCTGCTCTGATGGCTCCAGTATTCCGGACCCGTATGAGCCGCCAAGCTGGGAAGGAGTCTTCATGGCTGGGACTCAACCCGGCAAAAATTCTACAGCCGCTACTGCAATAACGTCCGGTTCAGGAGCGGCCGGGGCAGGAGGCCCTGTGCACCCACCGGCTTAGGTGCTGATAGATCTCATGGGTAAGCTTACGACCCTGTTAACCGCCACGGTTATTCCAGCAAATAAAGATGAACATGATGCGGAGGTGGCACGGGTGCGCGAGGAAATAGCTCGGGCCAAGGAGGCCTTAGCAGCTGAGGACGCCAGGTTAGCCATAGAGCGGGCGGCTTTAGATGCATGGGCACAACAGCTGTAGTCGGAGGCTTTCCAGCTAAATATGAGCTTGAACGCATCTAATGAGGTGATGAGAAGGAGGCACCAAAAAACTCAATCCCGTTTGCCTCCGATTTACGACCCCAGGAACCTTTTCGCTACACCCGGTGCCGGCCCTAGCAACCCGCCCGAAGTAAATCCGTTCATGACAGCCGGAGCGGGAGGACCGGCTCAGCCTCGAGAGATGGCGCCTCTTCATGGGAGCACGGCCCCGCCCCGCTATGTACCAATACCACCGGGTCACTTTTCCAACCCCATGGAGAACTTAATCGCAGCATCGACGCGTTTGGCGGCTCTCCCGGTGGACGGTGATGATCCGACAGCAGTGCAGACCCGGAGGATCAGAGAACTTGTCCAGACGGCTCTGGCTTAGCAGGAGACTTATTCTTATAGCCGGGACAAGATCCATTCGACTCCTCCGCCTTGGCTAGCACCGCCTCGTCAAAACTGGAGTCCAAGTTACAGCAAGCACATGGAGTCAGAAGCTTTGCCAAGCAACGCCCAGCGTCGTAACCAGCCCGGTGGTTATAACCCGGTACAAGACCGAATACGTCAGGAGGACGAGCGGGCGGCTCAGTTAGCGGCTCAACAGATGGCTCATCAAGATCTCCTAGTGTATCCGACGACTTCCGTTGAGACGGAAGTGGCTACTAGAACCAGTGGTGTTCCTTGTTTGGTGCCGGCTCTGCGGGATGTACGTCTACCCAAGGACTTCAAGCGACCTCGAAAGGTGCCGAACTACACGGCCGACTTACAGCCCGGAGCGTGGATCGAAAGTTATGAGATGGCCATGGAACTGTTGGAGGTCAGCGATGCAGCAATGGCTAAGTACTTCACCATGATGTTGGATGGAACGGCCCGGTCTTGGTTAAAGGGCCTGCCGCCCAATTCCATTAGTTCATGGGCAGAGCTCAAGGCCCGATTCATCCAGAACTTCAAAGACACTTGCAAGCAATCTATGTCGATTGTGGACTTGACAAATTGTAAGTAGGAGGAGGGTGAATCCACAACTCATTTGGTGCGCCTGGTCAAGGAAATAATACATTCGTCTGATAAGAAGGATGCCGGCTCTGCAGTCCTCATGTTGGAGAAGAATTGCCGCTTTGAGCCGCTAAGACAAAAACTGGGGCGCCTTAAGCGTGATTGCAATGATATGGGTACGCTGATGGCAGCTTTAGTCAAATACGCCGACTCTGATAGTACCAAGGATCCAGCGTCGATGAGGAAAAGACAGGAAGGGAAAGAAGAACGGCAATGGAAAGGGTCAAGAAGATAACCCGGCGAATCAAGGAGGCAACAAGCATAAGGCCGAGGGTAACCCGGAGTTTGTGGCCAATGCCAATGTGCGGGATAACAATCGAGACGTAAGGGAAAACCGCCCCTCGATCTGCAGGTCGTGCCCATCTCTTGAGCAGCTACTCAATGAGCCTTGCTCAAACACGGCCGGAACAACCCGCCGCCCACTTATGGAAAGATTGTGCGATCATGAAGGCTTTCAAGAATTCCAACATGTTTGATGGCAGTCATGGATCGGGCGGCGGCTTAGGAGCCGGCGGCTTTAATGGTCCGGGCGGCGGTTCAAGTTCCGGCTTTCAAGGAAATCAAAGCGGCTATATTCACCAGCAGCCCGGTCAAGGGGGACAACAAAGAACAATCGGGTTATCAAAGTCATCCGAAGCAGCTGAATAGTGGGCAGTATCATGTGTTCACCACTAGCTTGTGCAAGCGTGACCAGAAGGTTCGCAAGAGAGCTGTAAATTCTGTTGAGCCAGCAGTTCCCCGTTATTTAATGTGGTCAGAGCAGCCTATTGTATGGAGCAGGGAAGATCACCCGCCCCGGGTTGATAATCCGGGTCAGTTAGCCTTGGTGGTGGCGCCTCAGGTCGGTGGATATAAATTTACCAAGGTTCTCATGGATGGAGGTAGCAGTATTAACATCCTCTATTACAAGACCTTTCGATGCACGGGTTTGACTGATAAAAATTTAAAGACGTCCAACACCGTTTTCCATGGGGTGGTGCCTGGTAAGTCGGCATACCCGGTCGGCAAGATTGAATTGTAGGTGGCTTTTGGAGATGAATATGATTCCAGGGCTGAGAAATTGACGTTTGAGGTAGTCAAAATCAATAGTACATATCATGCTGTGTTTGGACGGCCGGCTTATGCCAAGTTCATGGCATGGCCGTGTTATGTTTATCTGCAGCTCAAGATGCCGGGTTACAAGGGCACCATCACTGTGCAAGTGAGTCGAAAGGTAGCTTTGGAGTGTGAAGAGGGCGGCGCGGCTTATGCTGAGTCTGTTTGTGCAGCAGAAGAGCTAAAGTTTTATCAAAATAATGTTCACCCGGCGGATATGACCTCTTTGAAGATGCCAACTACAGAGCATGACCCGGCGCTGAAGTTTAAATCGGCCGTTGAAGCAAAGCTTGTTGACTTTACTCCAGGCGACTCTTCCAAGCAGTTCAGCATCAGTGCCAAGTTGGAAGCTAAATAGGAAAGCGCGCTCATCGAGTTCATCCGTGAGAACCGGGACATCTTTGCATGGAAACCTTCTGACATGCCGGGCGTCCCGAGAGAACTCGCTGAGCACACTCTTAATATTGATCCGAAGTATAAGCCGGTCAGGCAATTTCTTCGACGGTTCAACGAGGAAAGACGGAAAGCTATTGGAGAAAAGGTCGCCCGGCTCTTAGCGGCTGGGTTTATTGTTAAAGTTTTTCACCCGGAGTGGTTAGCTAACCCGGTGCTCGTGCTCAAGAAGAACGGCACATGGCGGATGCGTGTGGATTAGACGGACTTAAATAAAGCTTGTCCAGCTGATCCCTTCGCCCTCCGCCGTATTGATCAAATCATTGATGCTACGGCGGGTTGCGAGCGATTGAGCTTTTTGGATGCTTACTCTGGCTATCATCAGATCAAAATGGCAGTTAAGGACCAGGAGAAGACGGCTTTCATCACTCCGTTTGGAGCCTTCTGCTATGTATCTATGCCATTTGGGCTCAAGAGTGCCCAGGCGACTTATCAACGATGTGTACAGAACTGTCTCCACGATGAAATTGGGCGCAATGTTCATGCTTATGTGGATGACATCATGGTGAAATCCAGGGAGAAGGAAACTTTGGTATCTGATTTAAAGGAGACCTTTGATAATCTCCAGGTTTATAAGGTGATGCTTAACCCGACCAAGTGTCTGTTTGGTGTACCTGCAGGCAAGCTTCTTGGCTTTCTGGTCTCAAACAGAGGCATTGAAGCTAACCCGGTGAAGATCAAGGCAATCACCTCTTTGGCTTGACCGGCGTGGATCAATGATATTCAGCGATTGGCGGGTCGTGTTGCTGCTTTAAGCCAGTTTATAAGCCGGTTAGGTGAGAAGGCCTTACCGCTGTATCAGATGATGAAGAAAACACACTTTTGTCTGGAGTGATGCTGCTAATGCCGCTTTTGAAGATTTAAAGAGGCAGTTATCTGAGCCGCCGGTCCTTGCGGCTCCCATTGATAGGGAGCCATTACTGTTATATGCGGCTGCTAACGCCTGAGCCGTCACTGTTTCCATCATGGTGGAGCGCAAGGAGGTTGGCAAGGAGCATCCGGTTCAACGGCCGGTTTACTACATTAGTGAGGTGCTCATTGAGTCTAAGCAAAGGTATCCACATTAGCAGAAACTTGTTTACGGAGTGTTTATGGCAAGCCGGAAGCTGAAGCAGTACTTCCAAGGTCATCCTATTACTATAGTAAGCTCTGCCCTCTTAGGAGACATCATACAGAATAGAGAGTCCACAGGATGAGTCGCCAAGTGGGTCGTCGAGCTTGGGCCTCATGGTTTGAAATACATGCCTCAGACTGCTATCAAGTCTCAAGCCCTGGTGGATTTTATCAATGATTGGACAGAGTTGCAGGCACCTGAGGAGAAGCCAGATAACACATATTGGACTATTCACTTTGATGTGTCCAGGAAGTTGTAAGGATCGGGGGCTGGAGTTGTTTTAACTTCCCCTCGAGGTGACAAATTTCGTTATGTGCTCTGGCTTATGTTTCCTTGTACTAACAATGCAGCTGAGTACGAGGCTTTACTCCATGGTCTCCGGATGGCCAAAGAGATGAATTTGAGCCGGGTAAGGTGCTTGGGCGACTCAGATCTCGTAGCTCAATAGGTGTCAGGCACATGGGACTCCAAGGATCCCCTTATGGCGGCTTACCTCGTGAAGTTGATGTTGTGGCTGGGCACTTCAAGGGTTATCAAGTGGAGCACATTGATCGAAGGAAGAATGAGGCGGCTGATGCTTTAAGCCGGCTGGGATCTCAGCGTAAGGCGGTGCCGCCTAACACCTTTCTCGATGTTTTGCATAACCCTTCTGTCAAAGTGCCTACAGAGGAAGAACTAGCAGTGTCAGACCCGGAGGCACAGCTGGTGGCAGCTCTTCACGTTATCCCGGATTGGACAGTCCCATATTTGGCCTATATGACCAGGGGAGAGCTGCCTGTGGATAAGACCTTGGCGAGACAAATCATCAGGCGGTCCACATCTATGACAATTATTCATGGTGAGTTACATCACCACAGTGTTACTGGGGCGTTTCAACGTTGTGTGTCGCCTGTCGAGGGTCAGGAGATACTTCGTGAGATCCATGAAGGAGATTGTGGTCATCATGCCGGCTCAAAATCTCTTGTGGCCAAGGCTTTCCGTCATGGTTTCTACTAGCTGACGGCCCATGCTGATGCGGAGGATCTGGTCAGTAAATGTGACGGATGTCAAAAATTCTCACGACGAGCTCATGTGCCGGCTCAAGAGTTGAGGATGATTCCAATTACTTGGCCGTTTGCGATGCAGAGGCTTGACATGGTTGGACCTTTCAAGAGGCCTAAGGATAAAAGGACACACCTCCTGGTGCCAGTGGATAAGTTTACAAAGTGGGTTGAGGCAGAGCCGGTCAGTAAGTGTGACGCAGCCACGGTGGTTCAGTTCATGAAAAGGTGATCTTTCGTTTTGGCTTTCCACACAGCATCATAACTGATAATGGCACTAATATCTCCAAGGGTGCCATGGAGGAGTTCTGTCAAAGGGAACATATCCGGCTTGATGTTTCGGCTGTTGCTCATCCTCAATCCAATGGTCAAGCAGAAAGAGCTAATCAGGAGATCCTAAAGGGTATCAAACCCCGGCTCTTGGTCCCCTTACAGCAGACTCCGGGTTGTTGGGTGGAGGAGCTACCCTCTGTACTGTGGAGCATCAACCCTACGCCCAACAGATCTACATGTTATACACCTTTCTTCATGGTGTACGGAGCAGAAGCAGTCCTGCCAAGTGACATCCGGCATGACTCACCCTGCGTGGCGGCTTACGTTGAGGCTGATAACGAAAAAGCTCGTCAGGATGCACTTGACTTGTTGGATGAGGAGCGAGACTTGGCAATAACCCGGTCGGCGATTTACCAGCAAGACCTATGCCGCTATCACAGCCGCCGGGTTAGAAGCAGAACCTTTCAGGAAGGCGACTTAGTGCTCCGGCTCATCCAGGATCAGTCTGATATGCACAAGCTATCCCCTCCTTGGGAAGGACCCTTTGTGGTCAGCAAGAATCTGAATAACGGGTCATACTACCTTATCGATGTTCGAGAGCATAAAGACTCACGTAAGTCGGAGAAGGAGATCCGCCGGCCGTGGAATATCGCCCATCTTCGGCCTTACTATGGTTGAGCCACCGGCTCTCAAGATATATATATATATATATTTGACAATGTATATATTATATAAAGCAATAAAGCAGGACCTCTTTTCTTTTCACCCTCAAAGGTTTACATGTATTCTTTACCAGGTGGTGGAAACAACCAACAGGGAGCGGATCATATCTGAATACGGCTTTCCCTTTGGTCCGGCTTATGATCATATCTGAATCTAGCCATGATCACTTGGGGGCTTCCTGTTCAAACATAGGTCGTGTTCGAACCAAATAGAACATAGCTGTCGGTACCCACTTGATCGGCATACTGCCAAACCCACTTGGGGGCTTCTTGATCATATTTGAATCATAGCTTAACCTCTTTGGGTCTGACATGTATCGTATTCAAGTCAACGTCATTAAACAACTCTTATGGTCACTTGGGGGCTTCCTGTTCAAACATAGGTCGTGTTCGAACCAAAGAGAACATAGCTGTTGATACCCACTTGATCGGCATCGCCAAAGCCACTGGGGGCTATATGATCATATCTGAATCTTAGCTTAACCCCTTTGGAACGGTTTACTGATCGTATTTGAATCAGAAGCCTTTATTTATTATCCATTATATTTCGTAAGCATAATTACTTGGCTATCTTGAGACCCTTTTGAAAATACTATGAGATGGATTTTTGTTCTTCTGGCTTAATATTGATCACCCCAGATTGTTACGTGCCAGGTGAACATTATATGTTCCAGCTTTCAGGAGTTGAATTTACCCGCAAGGGGTAGGTCATATAAGCATACGAGATTACCAAAGGGTTCGCAGGATAAGGCCAGCATATGTAACATCAAGGAAATAAAAGATCAACATAAGCTGGAAATATATAATGATGGCGGGTTATGAACGTATTAAGCGCCATAAACATGCGCGAAGGCATGCCAAAATTAAGAGGTTTTTCTCTACCCTATTACAAGACTCCCCAAGTGTGAATAATGAATCATTGTTTTGCAAGTTATAACCGCCTGGCGGTTCACTCCTTTGGCGGGCTTGAAGATTTCGGGTCGTCCTTCTCCGCCTCTCCGTTGGTTGCCCTGTCCTGGAAGGTTGACGAGGCCCAGTCAATGCCGCTCAAAGCTTCAAACTCAGCTTCATCATCTATTAAACCGGCTGGGTCAACTTCAGGGGCAAAGGTGTGCTTACGAGTTGGAGGGATCAGGCTGACGTCATCATAGTGAGGTGTTGGAATTCTCCGGTTCTCGCTATCATAGCCCGTCTGATACTTGGTGAGATCAATATCATTCCCAATGATGGTAGCCACAGGATGTACGACTCTCACACAGGCGGTAAAGTCTGTTTCGTCGAATACAGAGCCGTCCTCCTTCAAGCTGGGATATCCAAGAGCAACGTCTGCCAGGTCTAACTCTGGAAGCAACGTCTTGGCCCGGCTCAAGGCAGCTACAGCCCCGGTTCTGGCAGATGCCCGTCTTAGCTCCTGGATCCGCTGGGGTAGCACGACAAGCCGCTTTAGCACATCTTGCAGGAGATGGGGAACGTCATTTGATAAAGCTAAACGGTCAAAGCGTTGTGACCCGGTGTCTGATTGCTCCACCGTGAGTATAAACCGCTTTCAGTTTGATCAGCATGTTCTGCTTGAGGTTTGTGCTCCTGGGGCCTGCATTCATAAACATAAGGTGAGCCGGAGATAACAATTGAAATAGTCATCAAAGGAAGGATTGCAATTTGAGGTTATATATAGTAACTTATCGAAGATTGCTGAGACCATTTGAGATATCTGGCGCTTTAAGCCGGACAACTCGGTTGTTGCTTCTGCAAGTGGCGCTTCTGCTATTTCGACCCGGGTCACCTGTGAGGCCTTCTCATCAGCCCAAATCTTCTTCTCCGCCTCAAAATTCTTCTTCAACTTCTCTTGTTCAGAGACGCTAAATTCAAATTTGGAGTTGGCCTTTTGAAGTTCAGTTTCTTGAGCGGCCAGGCGGCTCTTCAGGTCAGCAATCTCTAACTCGAATTTACTTGTGGTGGCCTGCGTTGATGCCGGTTTATAGTCAGAATCATGGTAAGACAACATTAAGTCCCAAGCACTTTTCAAGCAAAGATACTTGACACTTGGGGGCTAATGTATGCTGACGAATTTTAACTTACAATGCCGGTTCATGGAAATTAAGTCCCAAGCACTTTGCAAGCAAAGATACTTGACACTTGGGGGCTAATGTATATCGCAAGTTCAAGGTCACGGCTGCTATGCACTTGATTGATATAGCCAGAGACTATATCTCCAATGCTCAAATGAGTATAGTCAGCAATGTCTAGCTTGTCCGTTCGGTGTTCCAGAAGCTCTTCCTTGGCAGAGCACTTAGCAAGGACAGTGGGCCGCCCCGGTTCAACAAATTGAGCCTTCAGGATTTCAACTTCCGGGTCAATTGTCTTGGCCGGGTTATCACAGCTTTTGAGAGTATCTTCGACGGGTGGATCAGAGGTTGGTGCTGGAATATCATAAACCGGCTCAGGCAGCGGTTGATGAGTAGAATTGTCAGGGGCAGTTGTTCCGAGAGCCGGTTCAGTAGTGACCGGGTCTTGGGACAGCTTATTCTTTCTTGCCCTCTTACTGGGCTTCACTTGCACGTTGTGGACAAGACAGAAGGATGAGTGCAAAAGCATGAGTAAGGTAAAGCATAAGGTAAACAAAATTACATTACCTGTAAGCAGTTTTGAAAGCCGGCATGTTAGATTGCATAGACTCGCCGGAGGAAGGAGAGGTATCCTGATAATTGGAGTCAGATGAATTGAGAGGTTGACGAATTAAACCCGCCAAAGGGTAAACAGAACGTAAATTGGAGATACCCTTAGCTCGACGCTTCCTGGTTATGTCAGATAAGCTGGAGGAGAGCTCTGCATCCTTGCTGGTCCGGGTCTGCCTCCGGCTTTCAAATTGCTGTTGCTTCAAAAGAAATTGGGGATCTTGGTAAGCCATTGGATGTGAAAATCTTACTTTCCGGGTTACTCTTTGAATTTTCTGTCGCGGCAGGGGCTCGGAGTCGGAGGAGATGATAGTTACCTCTTCCTCGACGGCTTGGTTGTTCCTCGTATCTTCCTGAAAAGATTTAATGTCAGCAAGATGATGATAAAGAGTCAAGGGAGTTAAAAAAGTTACCTCTTCTTCGTCGTCAGAAGTGTCGTCCAATTTAAGTAAATCTGAAGCGCTTGGCTTCCTCTTCTTTGAAGTTCCAGTCTTGGCGGCTTTCCTTTCGTTTCTTTTTGCTGCTCTGGCTTGTTTGGCCGCCTCATGGTTATATTTGACCTTCCAGAAGTTATCATCGGCCTGTGAAAAATGATAAGGGGTTATGAGTAAAAGTAAGGTATAACACAGTAAGGAGTAACTATTGAGGTTGATGACTTACTGCAGGGGCCGGGTTCTTTTTGCAGAAAGGAAGTAAGCCAAAGGCATTACTAGTCACCGTGCCCTCTTTCAGCAATGACTAGGTCGTAGCATCCACCACCTCATCTGGTAAGTCATCGGGACTGTGACGCAGCGGGTCATTCTTCTCGCCTGAGTAAGTGCACATTAAGCCGGGGCGGCGGCTTAACGGAATCACCCGCCAAGCGACCCAGACCCGGACCAGGTCAGTGCCGTCTAAGCCATTTCCCAGAAGAGCTTTGATTTTGCTAATGGTGGGAGCAAGTGGCAGACGCTCAACTGTAGTCAGTTTATCCGACAACGAGTGGTTGGATTCAAGGCGCGAGGCGCGGAAGCCGGGCAGAGGGTTTTCTCCAGCCGGAGAAGTGTCCTGATAGTAAAACCATGTCTGATTCCAATCCTTTGGATGGCTTGGCAGTTTAGCATAAGGAAAAATGCAGTCTCTCCGCCGCTGAATCGAGATGCCACCAAGTTCCAAACTGGGCCCGTTGGCACGTTCGTTCTGCCGGTTTAAATAAAACAATTCTCTGAATAAAAGTATGATGGGTTCTTCTCCAAGGTACACCTCGCAGAAAACTTGGAAGTTGCAAATATTTGACACGGAATTGGGCCCGATGTCTTGAGGTCTGAGATCGAGGAAATGCAGAACATCCCTAGATAATTTTGAACCGGGTGGAGCGAAGCCCCGGTTCATGTGATCAGTAAACACGATCACCTCCCCTTCCTTGGGTTGAGGCTTCTCCTTTGACGGGTTAGGAGCACAATAAGACATGACCTCCCTCTTAGGCAGATGGCTGGACTTCATGAATTCAGACAAGGTATTCTCCGTAACAGTGGATTTAACCCAGTTGCAGGTCACGGGAGCTTTGGGAGCTTTGGGTGCCATTGTATAAATTGAAGCCTATGACAAAATAAGAGTTTCCGGATCAAATTTCACCTGGAGGAAAACATTTTAAGTCTACTCAAGATGGCGGCTTAAGAAGGGGACTAATGACATATGGGTAACTATGCAATGATATTTAAGCCATTACAAGTATCAAAGGCAGTTAAATATTCTTAAGTCGCCAGAAGCAGGTGAGGCTGACGATCAATATTGTCTTCTTAAACCGACTACTTGAGCTTCACTGTGAAACAGATTTAACAGAAGCAGTTTTTTCGCTAAGTGTGGAACAAACAGGTTTCATAAGTTACAACTATTATTTTGGATCAAATGGTCGTTCAGAAAAGAAAAATTTCTAGACCTAATAACTAGTGTGGAGAAGTTCATACATTCGAAGGAGGCCTTTTAAACAAGAGGAATGAGATCTATTTCTATTCGGGACGGATGCGGACAGTTACCGCAGTAGTTCTAGCTGTCTAAAAGATCATAAGGAGCACTGGAAAGGAAAGATATTAAGGGTCTACAATGGGCGGCGATGAACACCGACGAACTCGGGAGGCCGCAATGCAGATCTAAAAGCAGGGAAGGAAAAGGACTTACGGATGCAGAGCTGTTGCAAGGTTCCGTCGTGTTTCTCTGGTCAAATCAGGTTGATGCAGCGGCCTGAGTTGGAGAAGACAAGGAGATCTGCGGCGGCGGGGGCAGCGCAGCTCGAGCAGCAGAGAGACAGCAAGAGGAAGAAGATGAACGAAGGGGGAGAATGGAAAAGACTTAGGTCGTGCCTATTTATAAGGAAAGACTGACTGAGACGGCGGGACAAACGAGGAGGCCAGACATCATTATCCAGCGGCCCCGACGCCTCTGTTTTCGGAACGGTCAATAAAAGCAAAGATCCGTTGGGGGATACGACGGAGAAAAATATGAATTTAAGCAAAGATGACGTCACGGCGGGCTAACGCGGATCCAGAAGATGACATCATGGTGGGTTAAAAAACCTTTTGCACAAGCAGAATGCTGAAGGTTTATTTCTTAAGGTATTTTAAGATTGACATGAACATGCTCAAATTAATCTGGGGCCTAATGTTGGGGATATAACTATTTGAGTAAGCTGCCCAGGAGGTGCTAGGTTACGCAAAGAAGACTCATCTTAAGAGAAGCCCAGAGGCCAAGCATGAAGATGGCGGTTCAATAAAGGGTCTAAGGCCCATAGGCGGCTTAAGGCCCATGGTGATAGACCGCCGTGATGACATGACTTGTATCATAAGGTAGAATTAACTAGTCACCGACCGGACAATGTTTATGAGCCGGCAGGGACTCTGTAGACCGCACGGCGTCCACCCGTGTATATAAGGGGACGACCCGCTGGCGGCTTAGAGCAAGAAACAATCCCTCGAGAGCCGGGCATAGTGTATCTCGCTCCCTGGTTATCGAAAGATCAAGCAATACCAACCCAACTAGACGTAGGCTTTACCTTCACCGTAAGGGGCCGAACTAGTATAATACTCGTGTCCTTTGTCCCGATCAACCCCTTTAAGCTTCCTAGTTGCTATGGCCTCACGACTAAGTCCTTGCAAGAGGACATCTGTCGTGACAATTCCACGACACCATGTTTCCTAGCAACAAAGTCTCTCTTATCATAACGTTGATTCTTTGATTGTGAGTTATCAAGATCAACAGCAGGTTCAATTTCTACTTCATTATCATTACTAGGTTGAGCATCCTCATGAACATCATCATTAACATTTTCATTAGGTTCATGTTCATTACCAGATTGTGTTTCAAAGATCGGACATAGAGATATCATTTGGATTATCGTGTGGTTCAAAGAATAGGTTCACTAGAAGTTTGCACAGTTCTATCATTTTTCTTTTTCTTCTTTTTAGAAGAACTAGGTGCATCAATATTATTTCTCTGAGAATCTTGCTCAATTCTCTTAGGGTGGCCTTCAGGATACAAAGGTTCCTGAGTCATTCTACCAGTTCTAGTAGCCACTCTAACAAAGATAATCATTTTTCTTACTATTCATTTCATCAAACAATTCTTTTTGAGCTTTAAGTACTTGTTCTACTTGAGTGGTAACCATAGAAGCATGTTTGCTAACTAGTTTAAGTTCACCTCTAATATTAGCCATATAATCACCCAAGTGTTTAATCACATCGGAATCGTAATTCAATTGTCTACCAAAATAAGCATTAAAATTTTCTTGTTTGACAATAAAGTTATCAAACTCTTCTAAGCATTGTCTAGCAGACTTATAGTTAGGAATATCACCTTCATAAAATCTATAAAGAGAATTTACCTTTACTACCTGTGTCGGGTTATCAAGATCGGGAGGTTCTTCAATATGTAATGGATCAAGATCATATGTTTCTTCAACAGGCGGTAAATTAAGACCATGTATTTCTTCAATAGGAGGTAAATTCTTAATATCTTCAGCTGTAATACCTTTTTATTTCATAGATTTCTTTGCCTCTTGCATATCTTCGGGACTGAGAAATAGAACACCTCTCTTCTTTGGAGTTGGTTTAAGAATAGGCTCAGTAATTGGAGCAGGAACTGGCTCAGGAGGTGCCCAATTATTTTCATTTGTCAACATATTATTCAGTAGAATTTCAGCTTCATCCGGTGTTCTTTCCCTGAAAAGAGAACCAGCACAACTATCCAGGTAATCTCTGGAAGCATCGGTTAGTCCATTATAAAAGATATCAAGTATTTCATTTTTCTTAAGAGGATGATTAGGCAAAGCGTGAAGTAACTTGAGAAGCCTCCCCCAAGCTTGTGGGAGACTCTCTTATTTAATTTGCACAAAGTTTTATATTTCCTTTAAAGCAGCTCGTTTCTTATGAGCAGGGAAATATTTAGCAGAGAAGTAATAAATCATATCCTGGGGACTACGCACACAACCAGGATCAAGAGAATTAAACCATATCTTAGCATCACCCTTTAATGAGAACGGAAATATTTTAAGTATATAAAAGTAGCGCGATCTCTCATCATTAGTAAACAGGGTGGCTATATCATTTAATTTAGTAAGATGTGCCACAAAAGTTTCAGATTCATAACCATGGAAAGGATCAGATTCAACCAAAGTAACTATATCAGGATCAACAGAGAATTCATAATCCTTATCGGGAACACAGATAGGCGAAGTAGAAAAAGCAGGGTCAGGCCTCATTTTATCTTTAAGAGATTCTTTGTTCCATTTAATTAATAGCCTTTTAAGTTCATGACGATCTCTGCAAGCTAAAATAGCGGCAGAAGATTCCATATCAAAAACATAACCCTCAGGAATAATAGGCCTATCTTCATCATCACTTTCATCATTATAATCAGATTCAATAATTTCTTTCTCTCTAGCCCTAGCAATTTGTTCATTAATAAATTCACTAAGGGGCACAATAGTATCAGGCATAGAAGTAGTTTCATCATAAGTATCATGCATAGCAAAAGTGGCATCATCAGTAACATGCGACATTCTTGATAACCCACAAGTATAGGGGATCGCAACAGTTTTCGATAAGTAAGAGTGTCGAACCCAATGAGGAGCTAAAGGTAGAACAAATATTCCCTAAAGTTCTATCGACCACCGATACAACTCTACGCTTTGGATAAGCTTTACCTAGAACAAGTATAAAACTAGAAGTACTTTGTAGGTGTTTTTGGATAAGCTAGCAAGAAAGTAAAGAGCACGAAAATAAAACTAGGGGCTGCTAATGTAAATACACAACTAAAGTAAATATAGCGAGTGTGGAAAAGTGATGGTAGGTGCGGCGAAATTGTCCCTTAAACAATTGACTACTTTACTATACCGATAGCAAGTTTTATGTGGGAGAGGCCACTTCTAGCATGTCATCCCTGACTTGGAATTCTATGCACTTATGATTGGAACTATTAGCAAGCATCCGCAACTACTAACGTTCATTAAGGTAAAACCCAACCATAGCATTAAGATATATTGGTCCCCCTTCAATCCCGCATGCATCAATTTCTATGCTAGGTTGAAGCTTCTGTCACTCTTGCCCTCTAACACATAGTCCTATCAACATACAACTAACCCTATGGTGTGATCCACGCGCGCGCTCATATGATGGGGACCAAAGGACAGCAACATAACCACAAGAAAATTAAATCAATCATAGTAATTCATCAAACACCGATAGGACAACGAAAATCTACTCAGACATCATAGGATGGCAACACATCATTGGATAATAATATGAAGCATAAAGCACCATGTTCAAGTAGAGGGTACAACGGGTTGCGGGAGAGTGGACCGCTGAATATAGAAGGCGGAAGGTGATGGAGATGTTGGTGAAGATGATGGTGGTGTTGGTGAAGATTGCGGTGATGATGATGGCCCCCGACAGCGCTCCGGCGCCACCGGAAGCAAGGGGGAGAGAGGCCCCCTTCTTCTTCTTCTTCTTCTTCCTTGACCTCCTCCCTATACGGGAGAAGGGTTTCCCCTCTGGTCCTTGGCTCCCATGGCTTGGGAGGGGAGAGAGCCCCTCCGAGATTGGATCTACCTCTCTGCTTCTGCGTTACTGCAGCTCTGTTTCACCGTTTCGCGTATATATGGAGATCCGTAACTCCGACTGGCCTGAAACCTCCGCCGTGATTTTTTTTCCAAATATTAGCTTTCTTGCAGCAAAAGAAGAGCGTCAACCGCCTTACGGTGGACTCACGAGTGTAGGGGTGCGCCCAGGGAGGCAGGCGCTCCCCCCTACCTCATGACCACATCGGGCACCGTCTCGCGTGGATTTTTCTTCCGGAATTTTCCATATTTTCCAAAAATAAGCTCCGTCCGTTTTTATCCCGTTTGGACTCCGTTTGATATGGATATTCTGCGAAACATAAAACATCCAACAGACAGGAACTGGCACTGGGCACTGGATCAATATGTTAGTCCCACAAATAATATAAAAAGTTGCCAAAAAGTATAAGAAAGTGAATAATATTAGCATGGAACAATAAAAAATTATAGATACGACGGAGACGTATCAGCATCCCCAAGCTGAATTCCTGCTCGTCCTCGAGTAGGTAAATGATAAAAAAGAATAATTTTTGATGTGGAATGCTACCTAGCATAATCTTGATCATAAGTCTAATCATGGCATGAATATTAAGACGCGAGTGATTCAAAGCAATAGTCTATCCTTTGACATAAAAACAATAGTACTTCAAGCATACCAACCAAGCAATTATGTCTTATTGAAATAACAAAGCCAAAGAAAGTTCATCCCTACAAAATCATATAGTCTGGCTATGCTCCATCTTACCACACAAAGCATTCACATCATGCACAACCCCGATGACAAGCCAAGCAATTGTTTCATAATTTTGACGTTCTCAAACCTTTTCAACTTTCACGCAATACATGAGCGTGAGCCATGGACATAGCACTATAGGTGGAATAGAATATGATGATGGGGGTTATGTGGAGAAGACAAAAAAGGAGAAAGTCTAACATCGACGCGGCTAATCAACGGGCTATGGAGATGCCCATCAATTGATGTTAATGCGAGGAGTAGGGATTGCCATGCAACGTATGCACTAAGAGCTATAATTGTATGAAAGCTCAACAAAAGAAACTAAGTGGGTGTGCATCCAACTTGCTTGCTCATGAAGACCTAGGGCATTTGAGGAAGCCCATCGTTGGAATATACAAGCCAAGTTCTATAATGAAAATTCCCACTAGTATATGAAAGTGACAACATAGGAGACAATCTATATGAAGAACATGGTGCTACTTTGAAGCTCAAGATATGAGACTCACTACATGAAGAACATGGTGCTACTTTGAAGCACAAGTGTGGAAAAAGAGATATTAACATTGCCCCTTTTTATTTATTTTCTCTTTTTTTTGCGGGCTTCTTTGGCCCCATTTTTTAGGCTTCTTTGGCCTCTCTTTTTTTTGAATGGGGCAATGCTCTAATAATGATGATCATCACACTTTTATTTACTTACAACTCGATATTACAACTCGATACTAGAACAAAGATATGACTCTTTATGAATGCTTCCGGCGGTGTACCGGGATGTGCAATGATCTAGCATAGCAATGACATCAAAAAACGGACAAGCCATAAAAACATCATGCTAGCTATCTTACGATCACACAAAGCAATATGACGATAAATGCTCAAGTCATGTATATGATGATGATGGAAGTTGCATGGCAATATATCTCGGAATGGGTATGGAAATGCCATAATAGGTAGGTATGGTGGCTGTTTTGAGGAAGATATAATGAGGCTTATGTGTGACAGAGCGTATCGTATCACGGGGTTTGGATGCACCGGCGAAGTTTGCACCAACTCTCGAGGCGAGAAAGGGCAATGCACAGTACCAAAGAGGCTAGCAATGATGGAAGGGTGAGAGTGCGTATAATCCATGAACTCAACATTAGTCATAAACAACTCACATAATTATTGCAAAAATCTATTAGTCATCAAAATAAAGTACTACGAGCATGCTCCTAGGGGGATAGATTGGTAGGAAAAGACGACCGCTCGTCCCCGACCGCCACTCATAAGGAAGGCAATCAATAAACACCTCATGCCCCGACTTCGTTACATAACGGTTCACCATACGTGCATGCTACGGGACTTGCAAACCTCAACACAAGTATTTCTCAATTACACAATTACTCAACTAGCACGACTCTCATATCACCACTTTTATATCGCAAAACTATTGCAAGGAATCAAACATATCATATTCAGCGATCTAGAAGTTTATGTAGGATTTTATGACTAACCATGTGATTGACCAATTCCTGTCATCTCTCTAAATAAATATAAGTGAAGCAAGAGAGTTTAATTCTTTCTACAAAATATATGCCCAGGCTCTAACAAATATAAGTGAAGCCAAAGAGCATTCTACAAATGGCGGTTGTCTATGTAAAGAGAAACAGGCAATCCAAACTTGAAATGATATAAGTGAAGCACATGAAGCATTCTATAAAGCCATACTCAAAAGATATAAGTGAAGTGCATAGAGCATTCTATAAATCAACCAAGGACCATATCATACCAGCATGGTGCATAAAAGAAAAATAAAAACCTAAATGCAAAAGACGCTCCAAGATTTGCACATATCACATGAATGAAACGAATCTGAAAACATACCGATATTTGTTGAAGAAAGAGGGGATGCCTCCCCAGCATCCCCAAGCTTAGACTCTTGAGTCTCCTTGAATATTTACTTGGGGTGCCTCGGGCATCCCCAAGCTTGAGCTCTTGCCTCTCTTCCTTCTTCTCACATCGAAACCTTCTCGATCATCGAACACTTCATCCACACAAAACTTCAACAGAAAACTAGGTAAGATCCGTTAGTATAATAAAGCAAATTACTACTATAAGTACTGTTGCAAACCAATTAATATTTTGTTTTTTCATTGTGTCTACTGTAATATAACTTTTTCATGGCTTAATCCACTGATATAAATTGATAGTTTCATCAAAACAAGCAAACTATGCATCAAAAACAGAATCTGTCTAAAACAGAACAGTCTGTAGCAATCTGAACATTCACCATACTTATGATACTTGAAAAATTCTGCAAAAATTAGGAAAAATAAAATATTTGTACATAAAGACAGTGGAAAAAGAATCAGAACCATTTGGAGTTCCAGTAAAAAACTAAAATTCACGCACTACAGCCAAAGTTTCTGTCCTGCACCGCACAAACCAACAAGCATTGTAAACATCCTAAAGGCAAACCTTGGCACATTATTTTTATAATACAATGGAATTGTACAATGGGATAATTATTTTTATTTAAAAGTTTCTGTAATTAAGATTCACAAAGTTCCCATGGGCATGAACAAAGTTCAAGGACGTCCCCCACTTTCGCAATGCTCATCTCTCTCACTTTCACTTTTCTTTTTGAAAAAGTTTTGGGTTCCCCTCTTTATTTTTGTTGTTTTTAAACTATATGAAAGCAATCAACAGAAATAAATGACTCTCTAAAACTTCTGGGTTGTCTCCCTGGTAGCGCTTTCTTTAAAGCCATTAAGCTAGGCATATAGTGCTCAAGTAGTGAATCCACCCGGATCCCAAGGTATATCAAAGCCAATTTTAATTAGCAATGATTTGTAATTTAGTTGTGAGCACAAAGTAACATATATCATGTAATGACGAAGTCTAACTTTCTTCCTATGCATCGTCATGTCATAAAAGAACAATTCATGCACACATAGTAAAGGCCAATGCATAGTATAAACAGTTTCTTGCAATTTTATCCTATGGGAAACATAGAGAGGTGGAGATGTAGTTCCTCTCTCATAATAATTGCAAGTAGGAGCAGCAAGCACGTGCATATTATATCTATAAAAATCATCATGTGCAACAGTAAAAGGCAACCCATCAATATAATCCTTAATAAGTGCAAACTTCTTCGATATAGTATAATCGGGAGAATTTAAAAAGATAATAGGACTATCATGCATGGGTGCACTACATTTCATGTTTAACATAAGGAACTATAGCAAGTTCATGCCATAAGCATAATTCAATTGGCATCTTGGCCATAAGAATAGCAAGCATCATCGAAAAGGGATATTTCAAAAGAATCATAGGGATCATAACAGTCATCATAGCAATCATCCTTCGGTAAGCACGAAGGGGAATTAAACAATGTATGAGTTGAAGAGTTACTCTCATTAGAAGGTGGGCACGGGTGATCAATCCGCTCTTCCTCCTTTTGTTCTTCACTCTCCTCCTCATCTTTTTCATC
Source organism: Aegilops bicornis (assembly GCA_021605145.1). Taxonomy (NCBI): domain Eukaryota; kingdom Viridiplantae; phylum Streptophyta; class Magnoliopsida; order Poales; family Poaceae; genus Aegilops; species Aegilops bicornis. Next base: position 305,225,970 of record CM038671.1, on the reverse strand, counting down.
CAAGGAGCTCACAGTTTCATCAACTTCTTCTTCCATAAATTCCTGCAAAATATTAGTCTCTTCTTGGACAGCGGAGACTTTCTTAATAAGTGCATTAATATAGGCATTATATTCATAATTCTCATAACAATATTTAAGGATAGCTAAATTTTCAGATCTATAACAAGCATCATCAAAATCCTCAAACTCTTTAAACAAGGATTCAATTTCATAAGCAACCATAAAAGCAACAAATTATTCTATTTGTTCCACATAATAGTAATCGTATATACCATTAGCATAAGAAGCTAAGGTTTCATTATCATTAAATTTGCATGAAAAGGGAAGGTGTGGAGCATTCATCCTAGAGCAACAAGTATAATCATATTCCGAGCATAGTTGTCTAGCATACCACTTCAATATATAAATTTGATCCCATAGTAGTTTCCCTTTTTGAGTTAAGCGATAATACCTAAAGTATTCACGTTTATCCAACGTTACTCCCATAACCAAATTGAATGAGGTTTTCTCAGGATTATCACAGTGGTACATAATATTTTTCACATATTGAGCATCGAGGGTTTTAGGAAGTACCTCATCTCCATGAGTAGCAAGTACACCTATTTTTTTTGGTATTTCATGTTCCATATCCATAACTAAAGATAAAGAACAACTAAGAACAGCAAATAAAAATTACTTAGTTATAAAGCAAACAAGCACACACAAGAATATTCACCCCACGCTATTGCTCCCCGGCAACGGTGCTAGAAAAAGGTCTTGATAACCCACAAGTATAGGGGATCGCAACAGTTTTCGATAAGTAAGAGTGTCGAACCCAACGAGGAGCTAAAGGTAGAACAAATATTCCCTAAAGTTCTATTGACCATCGATACAACTCTACGCACGCTTAACGTTCGCTTTACCTAGAACAAGTATAAAACTAGAAGTACTTTGTAGGTGTTTTCGGATAAGCTAGCAAGAAAGTAAAGAGCACAAAAATAAAACTAGGAGCTGCTAAGTTAAAGACACAACTAAAGTAAATATAGCGAGTGTGGACAAGTGATGGTAGGTGTGGAGAAATTGTCCCTTAAGCAATTGACTACTTTACTAGACCGATAGCAAGTTTTATGTGGGAGAGGCCACTGCTAGCATGTCATCCCTGACTTGGAATTCTATGCACTTATGACTGGAACTATTAGCAAGCATCCGCAACTACTAACGTTCATTAAGGTAAAACACAAGCATAGCATTAAGATATATTGGTCCCCCTTCAATCCCGTATGCATCAATTTCTATGCTAGGTTGAAGCTTCTGTCACTCTTGCCCTCCAATACATAGTCCTATCAACATACAACTAACCCTATGGTGTGATCCACGCACACGCTCATATGATGGGCACCAAAGGACAGCAACATAACCACAAGCAAATTAAATCAATCTTAGTACTTCATCAAACACCGATAGGACAACGAAAATCTACTTAGACATCATAGGATGGCAACACATCATTGGATAATAATATGAAGCATAAAGCAGCATGTTCAAGTAGAGGGTACAGCGGGTTGCGGGAGAGTGGACCGCTGAATATAGAAGGGGGAAGGTTATGGAGATGTTGGTGAAGATGACGGTGGTGTTGGTGAAGATCACGGTGATGATGATGGCCCCCAGCTCCGGCGCCACCGGAAGCAAGGAGGAGAGAGGCCCCCTTCTTCTTCTTCTTCCTTGACCTCCTCCCTAGATGGGAGAAGGGTTTCCCCTTTGGTCCTTGGCTCCCATGGCTTGGGAGGGGCGAGAGCCCCTCCGAGATAGGATCTACCTCTCTGTTTCTGCTTACATTTTACATTTCACCGCTTTCGCCGTATATATGGAGATCCGTAACTCCGATTGGCCTGAAACCTTCGCCGTGATTTTTTTCCGAATATTAGCTTTCTTGCGGTAAAAGAAGAACGTTAACCGCCTTACGGTGGGCTCACGAGGGTAGGGGCCGCGCCCAGGTGGGGCAGGCGCGCCCCCCTACCTCGTGACCACCTCGGGCACCGTCTCGCGTGGATTTTTCTTCCGGAATTTTCCATATTTTCCAAAAATAAGCTCCGTCCGTTTTTATCCCGTTTGGACTCAGTTTGATATGGATATTCTAAACATAAAACATGCAATGCAGACAGAGGCGGCACTTTGAGCCTTTGAATCAATATGTTAGTCCCAAAAATAATATAAAAAGTTGCCAAAAAGTATATGAAAGTGAATAATATTGGCATGGAACAATAAAAAATGATAGATACGACAGAGACGTATCAGACATATCAGAACGAATAGCAGAAGCAGGTTTAGGTGTCGCAAGCTTGCTCATAACAGAAGGTGAATCAAGTGCAAAGCTAGATGACAGTTCCTTACCTCCCCTCGTAGTTGAGGGATAGATTGTTGTCTTAGCGTCTTTCAAGTTCTTCATAGTGTCCAGCAGATATAAATCCCAAGTGACTCAAAGAATAGAGCTATGCTCCCCGGCAACGGCGCCAGAAATTAGTCTTGATGACCCACAAGTATAGGGGATCGCAACTGCTTTCGAGGGTAGAGTATTCAACTCAAATTTATTCATTCGACAAAAGGGGGAGCCAAAGAATATTCTCAAGTATTAGCAGCTGAGTTGTCAATTCAACCACACCTGGAAACTTAGTATCTGCAGCAAAGTGTTTAGTAGCAAAGTAATATGATAGTGGTGGTAACGGTAACAAAAGTAACGGAAGCAAAAGTAATATTTTTGGTATTTTGTAGTGATTGTAACAATAGCAACGGGGAAGTAAATAAGCGTAAACCAGTATATGGAAAGCTCGTAGGTATTGGTTCGTTGATGGATAATTATGCCGGATGTGGTTCATCATGTAACAGTCATAACATAGGGTGACACAGAACTAGCTCCAATTCATCAATGTAATGTAGGCATGTATTCCGAAAATAGTCATACGTGCTTATGGAAAAGAACGCGCATGAAATCTTTTGTCCTACCCTCCCGTGGCAGCGGGGTCCTATTGGAAACTAAGGGATATTAAGGCCTCCTTTTAATAGAGAACCGGAACAAAGCATTAGCACATAGTGAATACAATGAACTCCTCAAACTATGGTCATCACCGGGAGTGGTCCCGATTATTGTCACTTCGGGGATGCCGGATCATAACACATAGTAGGTGACTATAGACTTGCAAGATAGGATCAAGAACTCACATATATTCATGAAAACATAATAGGTTCAGATCTGAAATCATGGCACTCGGGCCCTAGTGACAAGCATTAAGCATAGCAAAGTCATAGCAACATCAATCTCGGAACATAATGGATACTAGGGATCAAACCCTAACAAAACTAACTCGATTACATGGTAAATCCCGTCCAACCCATCACCGTCCAGCAAGCCTACGATGGAATTACTCACGCACGGTGGTGAGCATCATGAAATAGGTGATGGAGGATGGTTGATGATGACGATGACGACGAATCCCCCTCTCCGGAGCCCCGAACGGACTCCAGATCAGCCCTCCCGAGAGGTTTTAGGGCTTGGCGACGGCTCCGTATTGTAAAACACGATGATTTCTTCTCTTTGTTTTTTTCCCGAAAGCAGTTATATAGAGTTGGAGTTTGCGTCGGAAGGTCTCCAGGGGGCCCACAAGGTAGGGGGCGCACCCTAGGGGGCGCCCACCCTCGTGGACAGGGTGTGGGCCCCCTGGTCTTCATCTTTGGCGAGGATTTTTTATTATTTATTGTAAGATATTCCGTGGAGTTTCAGGTCATTCCGAGAACATTTATTTTCTGCACATAAAACAACATCATGGCAATTCTGCTGAAAATAGCGTCAGTCCGGGTTAGTTACATTCAAATCATACAAGTTAGAGTCCAAAACAAGGGCAAAAGTGTTTGGAAAAGTAGATACGATGGAGACGTATCACCCTTCCCGCAAGTATTTGGGAAGAGGACCAGGGCCTCTATAGATAGGGCTAGCCACCACAGTAGGAGGGGGAGAGAGGCAACGGATCCGAGGACCATTCAGATCATCCTCATCCACACAAACTCACCAAGCACAAGAGCACCTCTCCTCAGGAGGCTGTTCTTCCCTTATAACTATTCATCCTCAACCCAAGAGGCAATCCACCACACCACACAGGAGTAGGGTATTACACCACATTAGTGGCCCGAACCAGTATAGATCTTGTGTCCCTTTGTTCTGCGAGTTCGTCGCGATGAGCCTTGAGATCACGGTGAGAGAGAGTGCTAGGGGGAGGAGAGATCATCGTGCGCACCCCAGTGTTCGAACCTCGAGGGTTTTGTCGAAACCCGAAATTCTACATAGTTGGTGTGACGAACTTGACGCAACGACGCTACGATTCTATGATGGAGATCAAGGTGTCAAGCTGGTGACGATGGAGATCATGACGATGCTTTGAAGATGGAGATCAAAGGCACAAGATGATGATGGCCATATCATGTCACATATTTTGATTGCATGTGAAGTTTAACTTTTATGCATCTTATTTTGCTTAGAACGGTGGTAAATTATAAGATGATCCCTTCACTAAATTTCAAGATAAAAGTGTTTTCCCCGAGTATGCACTGTTGCCAAAGTTCACCGTTTTGAAGGACCACGTGATGATCGGATGTGATAGACTCTACGTTCACATACAATGGGTGTAAGATAGTTTTGCACATGCAGAATACTTGGGTTAAACTTGACGAGCCTAGCATGTACAGACATAGTGTTGGAACACTAGAGACTGAAAGGTCGAGCGTGAGTCATATAGTACATATGATCAACATAGATATGTTCACCATTGATGACTAGCCCATCTCACGTGATGATCGAACATGGGTTAGTTGATTTGGATCATGTATCACTTTGATAACTTGAGGGATGTTTATTTAAGTGCGAGTTCTTAAGTAATTTGATTAAACTGAACTTAAATTTATCGTGAATTTAGTCTTAATAGTTTTTGCATATGTATGTTGTAGATCAATAGCTCGTGTTTTAGCTCCCTTATTCTTGATATGCTCCTGGAGAAAAGCTAAGTTGAAAGATGATAGTAGCAATGATGCAGACTGGTTCCGTGATTTGAGGATTATCCTCATTGCCGCACAGAAGAATTATGTCCTTGATGCACTGCAAGGTGACAGACCTATTGTAGGAGCGGATGTAGATGTTATGAACGTTTGACAATCTCGATATGATGACTACTTGATAGTTTAGTGCACCATATTTACGGCTAAGAATTGGGGCTTCAAAGACGTTTTGAACGCCATGGAACATATGAGATGTTCCAAGAGCTGAAATTGGTATTTCGGACTTATGCCCGTGTTGAGAGGTATGAGACCTCTGACAAGTACTTTGCCTACAAGATGGAGAAGAATAGCTCAACTAGTGAGCATGTACTTAGAATGTCTGGGTACTACAATCACTTGAATCAAGTGGGAGTTAATCTTCCAGATAAGATAGTGATTGACAAAGTTATCTAGTCACTATCACCAAGCTACTGGAACTTCGTGACCAACTATAATATGCAAGGGATGATTGACACAGTTCTCTAGTCATGATTCCCGAGCTCTTCGTGATGATGAAATTGGCGAAGGTAGAAATCAAGTAAGAGCTCAAGTGTTGATGGTTAAACAAGACCACTTGTTTCAGGAGAAAGGGCAAGGGAAAGAAAGGGAACTTCAAAAAGAATGGCAAGCAAGTTGCTACTCCCATGAAGAAGCCCAAAGCTAGACCCAAGCCTAAAACTGAGTGCTTCCAAGGTTTGTTGGAAATTATTCCAAGGTTAATATGATCACTATCGCACACTCCCTCTACCTTTTGAGATTAGTGATAAACCTAAAAAAATGTTATTTGGTGTTTGTGTTGAGCATGACTATGATTAGATCACGTTTATTGCAATACACTTATTAATTTAAGTTAGAGAATAATTGTTGTTCTGTTTACATGAATAAAACCTTCTGTGGTCATACACCCAAGGTGATTGGTTTATTGAATCCCGGTCGTAGTGATACACATATTCATAATATTGATGCCAAAAGATGCAAAGTTGATAATGATAGTGCAACATACTTGTGGCACTGCCGTTTAGGTCATATTGTTGTAAAGTGCATGAAGAAACTCCCTCTGGATGGACTTTTGGAATCACATGATTATGAATCATTTCATACTTGCGAACCATGCCTCATGGGCAAGATGACTAAAATTCTGTTCTCCGGGACAATGGAGCGAGCTAATGACTTACTGGAAATAATACATACCGATGTATGTGGTGCAATGAGTGTTGAAGCACGCGGCGGGTATCATAATTTGCTAACTTTCACAGATGATTTGAGTAGGTATGGGTATATCTATTTGATGAAACACAAGTCTAAAACACTTAAAAAGTTCGTAGAATTTTAGAGTGAAGTGGAGAATCATCGTAACAAGAAAATAAAGTTTCTACCATCTGATCGCGGAGGCAAACATTTGAGTTACGAGTTTTGCCTTCATTTAAAACAATGTGGAATTGTTTCTCAACTCACGCCATCTGGAACACCGTAACGTAATGGTGTGTCTGCACGTCGTAACCCCACTTTATTAGATATGGTGCGATTTATGATGTCTCTTATTGACTTACCACTATCATTTTTGGGTTATGCATTAGAGACAGCTGCATTCACGTTAAATAGGGCACCGTCTAAATCCGTTGAAATGACACTGTATTAACTGTGGTTTGGCAAGAAACCTAAAGCAGTCGTTTCGTAAAGTTTGGGGTTGCTACAGTTATGTCAAAAGGCTTCACCCTGATAAGCTCGAACCCAAATCAGAGAAGTGCGTCTTCATAGGATACCCTAAGGAAATAATTGGGTACAACTTCTACCAAAGATCCGAAGGCAGGAGCTTTGTTGCCAAGAATGGAACGTTTCTAGAGAAGGAGTTTCTCTCGAAAGAAATGAGTAGAAGGAAACTAGAAATTGATGAGGTGGTTGTACCTTCTCTCGAATTGGAAAGTAGCACATCACAGAAAACCATTCTAGTGATACCTACACCAACTAGAGAGGAAGCAAATGATAATAATCATGAAACTTCATATCAAGTTGCTACTGAACCTCGTAGGTCAACCAGAGCACGATCCACACCAGAGTGGTACGGTAACCCTGTTCTGGAGGTCATGTTACTAGACCAACTCTAACCTACGAACTATGAAGAAGCTATGATGATCCCAGATTCTGATAAATGGCTTGATGCCCAAAAATCGGAGATAGGATGCATGTATGAGAACAAAGTGTGGACCTTGGTGGACTTGTCAGATGATCGGCAAGCCATCAAGAATAAATGGATTTTCAAGAGAAGACAGAGGCTGATGGTAATGTCACCATCTACAAAGCTTGACTTGTTGTGAATGGTTTTCAACAAGTTCAACGAGTTGACTATGATGTGACCTTCTCACCCGTAGTGATTCTTAAGTCAGTATGAATCATGTTAGCAATTGCCGCATTTTATAATTATGAAATCTGGCAAATGGAAGTCAAAACTGCATTCCTTAATGGATTTCTTCAAGAAGAGTTGTATATGGTGCAACCAGAAGGTTTTGTCGATCCTAAAGGTGCTAGCAAAGTGTGCAAACTCCAGCGATCCATCTATGGACTGGTGCAAGCATCTCGGTGTTGGAATATATGCTTTGATGAGGTGATCAAAGCATATGGTTTTATACAGACTTATGGTGAAGCATGTTTTTACAAGAAAGTGAGTGGGAGCTCTGTAGCATTTCTAATAATATATGTGGATGACATATTGTTGATCGGAAATGATATAGAATTTCTTGATAGCATAAAAGGATACTTGAATAAGATTTTTTCAATGAAAGACCTCGGTGAAGCTGCTTATATATTGGGCATCAAGATCTATAGATATAGATCAAAACGCTTGATAGGACTTTCACAAACCACATACCTTGATAAATTTTTGAAGAAGTTCAAAATGGATCAGTCAAAAAAAGGGTTCTTGCCTGTGTTACAAGGTGTGAAGTTGAATAAGACTCAAAACCTGACCACGACAGAATATAGAGAAAGAATGAAAGTCATTCCCTATGCCTCAGTCATAGGTTATATAAAGTATGCCATCTTGTGTATCTGACCTGTTGTGTGCCTTGCCATGAGTTTGGCAAGGGGGTACAATAGTGATCTAGGAGTAGATCACTGGACAGCGGTCAAAATTATCCTTAGGTACCTAAAGAGGACTAGGGAAATGTTTCTCGGTTATGGAGGTCATAAAGAGTTCGTTGTAAAGAGTTATGTCAATGCAAGCTTTGACACCGATCTGGATGACTCTGAGTCTTGATTTGGATACATACTGAAAGTGGGAGGAATTAGCTAGAGTAGCTCATGCAGAGCATTGTAGACATAGAAATTTGCAAAATACATACGGATCTGAATGTGACACACCCGTTGACTAAACCTATCTCACAAGCAAAACATGATCACACCTTAGTACTCTTTGGGTGTTAATCACATGGCGATGTGAACTAGATTATTGACTCTAGTAAACTGTTTGGGTGTTGGTCACATGGTGATGTGAACTATGGGTGTTAAATCACATGATGATGTGAACTAGATTACTGAGTCTTGTGCAAGTGGGAGACTGATGGAAATATGCCCTAGAGGCAATAATAAAATGGTTATTATCATATTTCCTAAATCATGATAAAGGTTTATTATTCATGCTAGAACTGTATTGATCGGAAACTTAAATACATGCGTGAATACATAAACAAATACCGTGTCCCTAGTAAGCCTTTACTATACTAGCTCATTGATCAAAGATGTGTCGGGGAGGCTGATCGGACCCACGAACACCTATGGGACCGGCAGACCGAGTCCCTTTTGGTTCGGAGGGGGGCGGAGATCGCACGAAGAGCGGATCGAGGTGAAGCACACGAGCAGTTTACCCAGCTTCGGAGCTCTCCGGAGAGATAATACTCCTACTGCTTCTTGTCTAATTGTATTGTGTTCTTGCTAGGGAGCACAGAGAGCTATAAAACCTAGCGTGAATGTCTCTGGTCTCGAATGAGTCGAACGGACCGAACCGAACCCCTTCTATGTTGCACATGGGCCTCCTTTTATATGCTCAAGGGGTCTCCGACAGGTGGCAACGTAGATGAGGGTACAAATGGAAAAACAGTAGTTGGTACACCTACTTGTACAAAGGTATGCGTACTCTACCTAACCACGACGGCAAGGGACAAAAGCATTAAATGCCGTCCCTATCGCCTAAACAAAGGCAACAGGGACCATCAGAGCGCCACTGCTCGCCACGATGGCCAGCTTGTCGGTCACGCTATCGCTGCTCCCCCCGGCTGCACAGCTCTTCTGACACGCCGCGCATGGAATGGTCCCATGGCGACACGTTGGTGAATGAGCTGGAGCGGAGATGAAGAGAGGTTACTGCCGCGGCAAGTGCCTTGCCGCTGCTGAATCCTTGTCGCGTCCGGAGGCTTGTCGCTCTCCGAGCCTTCCGGCAAGCTCCTCTTGCTGGGTCTTGTCTTCTGCGTGCCTTGAGTGGCCTTCTCGGCAAGCTCCTCTTGCCGGGGCCTTGTCTTCTATGTTAAATACTTTGTTCTTGAATGGCTCCAAAGGAACCACGGAGGATCTAGGCGGTGACCAGGCAAGCCTTGCCGCTGGTGTCAGAATCGCCTGCGTGCACGAGTTCGGGATACTAGGGTACCCCTACTCTAGTACACCGACAGGAGCCCCCGGGCCTGGGCCATACACGGTGCCGAGTGCTGTTGGGCCAGGCCCAAAACAGTGCACGATCACACGCGGCCTTGATCACGCCGTAACTTTCTCTAGACCCACCACGTCCCCCACGAACAGCACGCGTCGAACGTGGCGTCGTGGGAGAGATCGTGGGGGGTTTCTTTATTAGGAAAAGCGGAACGTCCGCCCCCTCTCCCTCCTTATAAACAGGGGAAACAGGGGAGGTCACCCACCTCGCCGTTCTTTGTCTCGTCTCGAAACCACCGCCGCTCCCCCTTCTTCTCTAGTGCGAAGAGCAGCGCTCCGCCCCTTTTGCCACAGCGCCATCAACGCCGTCGGTCTCCTCCATCGCCTCCGCCATGGCTCCAAAGCCGACAAGGGAAGGGCGTGAAGTCGGCCGAGGCGCAGCGCTCGCGGGCGCCACGGAAGGAGCGGGCCATCTTCTCCCCAGCTCGACGCAAAGGAGCTGAGGGAGGGCTACTACCTCTTCTCGTCGACGGAGACGTTGCAGCGCATCCTCGCACGAAGGTACTCCCCGCAACCGCTACGGAACTAGCCCCAACTGGGTACCCTTTCTTTGCGCTTTTCTTCTATTGCAGGCTCTGCCCGCCCTTTTCTGAATTCTTCTGCGATATCATGAACACCGACGGGCTTCGCCTCCTTGATTTCACCCCCAATGCTGTCCTGACCATGGCAGTTTTCGCACACCTTTGCGAAAACTTTGTCGGGATCCACCCAAACGTAGCCCTCTTCCGCCACTTCTTCATGCCCAGCGTTGAGAGAGGGGAGCCGCTTGCCGGAGGGATTGCTTGGATCTCCAGGATTGGCAAGAAAGAAGCTTATCTGGAAGGAGAGCTCCGCAGCAAATGGGAGGAGTGGAGAGCCAATTGGTGTTGGATCGTCGAGGAGAACCCGCAGCCCTTCACTGCCCTGCGCCAAACCCCAATAGTGCGCGGCAACGATTGGAGCAACTTGGCGCCGGAAGATGCTAGGTTGAAGATTGTCAGTGACCGGATCTTGCGCCTCGTGCTTGCCGGACTCCATCAGAGGCGCAGTTGGCGCGGATTTCCTTCGCCACCGCATCGCTCCCTTGCAGGAGAGGAGGAGACCTGCTTGGGAGTTCCAAAACACAGCGGACATCATGAGGCTGCACCCGGGCCTCAACTGGAATTTCACTATCTTGGAGTTGGATGCGATGCTGCTAGAGCTGTTCAAGCATGACCCCGATCACCCCGAGTGGTTTAGGTTGCCGAGGGGGGTCGTCCCATTGTGCAACAATTCTGCGCTCGACCGCATCCGTTCCATGATGCCGTTGTGCGATTCTCATGGGATCGTTCCAACCTGGCAAGAGCCTGCGGACGACATCGTGCGGCAATTCTTCGACAGCTTGGAAGAAATGCTGATCCGCCCCGGCGAGCAGAAGAAGCTCACCCGCGACACCACCGACGACGAGATGCAGCGCATTGCCACCAGGTTGGAGGAGGCGGCCGCAGCTGCTGCCGCTGGCGTCGTCGGGTACACCGTGGAGGAGGTAGATGCAGCAGAGGCGGCAAGCCTTGCCGAGCAAAGGGAGTTCGCCGGTGAGGAAGAGCTTGCCGAATCCGAGGCCGAGTCGAGCGAACCAGCCGAGGGCGCTTCTTCCCCACCATCCAGCAGCTTGCCGCAAACGGTGCCCCGGCTCCGCTTGAAGAGGCGCTCTCCGCAAGGCCGAGACGAGACGGGCGGCAGATGGGCCAACAGTCGCAGCGCCATGACGCGCTCTACATCAAGGCAAGCAACGTTGCTGGTGCGCCCCACACTACCGCGACAACTGGGGCGGGATCCTCCCAGGCCACCGCCGACACCTCCGCCAAGCGGTCAAGAGAGCCCACTCCTCCGCCTCGTCGCACCGGAGGCGAGCCGGAGTTTGATCTCTCCGCGCTCAGCTCCGACGAGGAAGAAGAAGAGTAAGCTTCAATATTGTGCTTGTATTTCTTCAATTTTGTTGCTTCATCTTGAATCTGATTTGCTTCGTTCTGAACCTTTTCCTTTTCAGGACGTTGGCCCAGAGAGCGTCGAAGAGAGCCAAGACCCCGGTGGTCGTCATTGAGGACGATCCACCCGTGGCAACAGGAGGCGTCTGAGACCCCCTTGCCGGACCGGCAACCCTTCCTCAAAGCAGGCCCAAAGATGTACCGCCAGAGTAAGTATGCGGTTTTCTCCTTACTGTTAGGTGTGCATGGGTGCTCCTTCTTCATTGATATCTGACTGTTGATTTGTGTAGGAGCAGAGCAGCCTCATCAGGAGGGCCCGGAAGCCGCCCCCGAAATTCTATATGCTTCGACTACGCCGCCAAGGGAGGATTCTCCGGCAAGGGAGCGTTCTCCGGCAAGGGAGACTACTCCGGCAAGGGACATCACCAGTGATCCTCCAGTGGTCGAGACCATGGCTGCAGATCCCATTGCAGGTAATCTTCTTGCCTGAGTATTTCCCTTGTGTTTTTCTTCTTCTGATTTTATCTTTGGATATTTGCCCGACTTTCTTCATCTGTCCGCCACAGAGCCGATGGAGACCGAGGTCGCCGGCGAGGAGGACGCTGTGAACACCGACGAAGCCGCTGCCAGGATGTATAGAAGCCGGCGCCGACGAGCCTGCCGCGAAGAGGCCACCGAGGCTGCCGCCGCAGAAGCCGGGCGAGGGTCCGCGATCGTGACCGACGGCCCCGAGGCCGCAGGAGCTCCAGGCGCTCCACCGACCGCCGATCCTCCGCGCTGCCGCAGCGTCGAGTTCGAAGAGCCCAGCCCGGCGCCTACTCAAGGCCGGGCGACGGGCGTCTTCATCAAGCTCCCATGGGAGGCGAGCTCCAGGCGCCGGCGAAGGGAAACCTTCGATGAAGAGCTGCTCGCCTCCGCTGGCCGACGCTAGTTGACGCGCCAAGCAGCAGCGGCAGCGAAGCCCGAGGAGGAGCAATGTCATGAAGCTGTCGCTCTACCGCGCGCCCGACAAGCCAAGTTGGAGTCCCGGAAGCACTTGTCGCGAGGGCGGAGCAGACATGTAGAAGCCGCAGAAGAGCTCCGGCGCCAACCAAGAAACTCTCCGAACGTAGCGAGAAGAGCGGGAGCGACTTGTCAAGAGCGCAGCCTTAATCCTTGAGAAGGCTGATGTCGAGGAGCTTCACAGGCTTGCTGCCGTTAAGCTATCTGCGCAAGAGGGCGAAGTTAGGCGCAGCGGAAGATCAATCTTGACAGCTATGAGGAAGAGCTTGTCGCGCACGAGGAGTCACTTGGCGGGGCTCTTAAGGAAGCGAAGGATGCTGCCCGCAGCCGCCGAGGCCGCCAAGAAAGAGTTGGAGACGACAGGTGGCGCAGCCGAGGCCGATCTCGGAAGAGCGGCGAGGAGCTTGCTGCGCTCAAGCACGAGCGCCGAGAAGGACGCCTACACTCTTGGCGAGCTGCAGGGCCGTCTCGCAGATAGGGAGCAAGGAGCTCGGCGCCGCCAAGGATTCCAAGGAAGATCTTGAGCTGAAGCTGACCACTCGTCTGCGTGAGCCGGACAGCGCCAAGGAGCGGGAGGTGGGCCTGTTGGAGAAGATCAAGGCCAACGAGGAGCTGGCGAATGCTGTTGCCACCTGTGAGCGCCTTTTGAGGGAGAGTGTGGAGCACTGGACCGAAGGTCTTGTGGATACTGCCGCCGCCATCCACAACGAGCTGATGGAGCTGGGGATGGTGGATCTTGGATACTCCTACGACGAGCACCTCCAACCCAGCGCCAAGCTTAGTTTATTCTTCAAGGGCGTGGTGACGGCTCTCCAGCGACTCCGGGAAGAGATCCCAAAGCTGGCCGAGGAATCGCGCCAGATCTATCTATGCAGAGCCCTCCGTAAGGTGTTGATGAAGGTGGCCTTCCGCAATCCAGGCCTCAACCTCAACGGCGTCCTCAGATCCTTGTCGCCAGATGCCGATGTGGAGGCGCTCAAAGCCCTTATCGCACCCATTGTGGACAAGGTGGGCAAGATCAAGCGGGTTGATGGCGACCACGTGAGACTAGGCCGCCAATTTTATCTTTCCCTTATCGCTGCTGATCATGTTTAGAACAATTTATTAGATCTGCGACAAGCTATTTTGTAATATAACTCTATCTTAGGCGATGATTGCAATGTTATTTCCTTTACTTGATTCCTTCCTTTGTACGTCTTTTCACTATGCTTTTAGGGAACTTGTCGGTGCAGGCACCTTTGTCATGGCGCTGAATGCGGAACGTCAGCAGCCTGCTGGCGGTGCCGCCTCCGACAAGCAAACTTGTCGCGACTAGCCGCAACTCACTTAAGTTGTTGAGCGGACTCGAAACAAAGTAAGGGCGCGACTAGCTGCGAGTTGGTTCCTCCGCGCACAGGTTTTCCATACAAAGTACTATCGTTCGAGGAAGATAACTTATAAATTTAAGAACTGATTGCTCAAACTTGGGCAACTTAGCTTTTCTGTCGTTTGCTTCCCGATAAGGCGAAACTTCCTTGAGCAACGCTTGGTCAATAGTATTATCTTCTCCTTCCCCCCTGGTTAACTTGTGCGCGAGGGAACCTTCCTTTCTTTGTGAAAAGAGAAAGAAGAGAAAATAAAGTTATGGAGCCCAGCGGCTCGATATTGCTTACCGGGTGTTGGTGCTGCACAAAGTGTTAGCCAAAACATGCAATAAAATGATGAAAGCATGAATTTGACAAGTTGTGCGAAGCACGCTAGCTTTACTGATGCACGGGGTCTGTGCCCGGCTTTGTACAAAGGATTACATGCATCAGCGGCAAGACTTGTACAAAAGGTGGTTGCCGGAACAGGTTCCGGCAACCGCGCTTCTGAGTAAAACTTATGAAGATGCTCAATATTCCAGGAGTTGCTCACCGGAATGCCATCTTCGGTCTCAAGGCGGATAGCGCCAGGCCTAGTGACTCGTTTCACCCGATAAGGGCCTTCCCACTTTGGCGTCAACTTGTTTGAATTCTTGGCGGACTGAACGCGCCGAAGAACAAGGTCGCCTTCCTCGAGGCTTCTGGCACTAACTTTGCGGCTATGGTAGCGATGCAAAGCTTGCTGGTAACGAGCAGCTCGTACAGCGGCCTGAAGACGGTCCTCCTCAAGGAGCAGCGCGTCATCTTGTCGCAGCTGCTCTTGCTCAAGCTCATCATAAGCGAGTACTCGAGGTGACCCGTATACGAGTTCCGTGGGGAGAACTGCCTCTGCTCCATAGACTAGAGCAAAAGGTGTCGGCGGTGGCTCGATTTGGCGTCGTCCTGATCGACCAAAGAACCACTGGCAGCTCCTCAATCCAGTTTCTTCCGCACTTGTGCAGCCTGTCGAAAGTTCTGGTCTTGAGCCGCGCAGCACTTCAGCATTTTCCCTCTCTGCTTGATCGTTGCTTCTCGGATGAGCAATGTATAAAACAGACCTTGGCGCCAAGATCTTGGACGTCTTGCATGAAGGTGCGACTCAGAATTGTGTGCCGTTGTCGGTGATGATCCTATTAGGGATTCCAAACGGCAAACAATCGACCAAGAACTTGATCACGACCGCTGCCACCTTCCTCATCGCTTCCACTTCCGCCACTTTGTGAACTTGTCGATTGCAACGTACAAGTACTCAAAGCCCCCGACAGCTCGGGGGAAGGGGCCGAGGATGTCGAGCCCCAGACCGAAAGTGGCCAGGATAAAGGGATCGTCTGGAGAGCTTGAGCTGGCTGGTGTGTTTGCTTGGAATGGAACTGGCACGCTTCACACTTGGTTACTTGTGCAGTTGCATCCTGGAGGGCTGTCGGCCAAAAGAAACCTTGCCGGAACGCTTTGCCGTTAGTGCTCTTGCGCCAATGTGATGACCACATATGCCTCCATGTATCTCTGCCAACAGCTTTTGTCCGTCTTCCCGGTGAATACACTTCAATTTCACACCGTTGAGTCTCCTTCTGTACAGTGTGCTGTCGACAAACTGGTACATACTTGACTGCCGGGCTACTCTTTCCGCTTCTTCTCGCTCTTCGGGAAGTTCTCCTGTCTGAAGGAAATGGACAATCTGCTGCGCCCATGCTGGAGCTTGCGGCTCGACAACAAGGACTAAAGGCACATCTGCTGCTGCGAGAACATCAGCTTCCACAGCAAGAACCTGCGGCTCAGCCGGAGCTTGACGTTCCCCGGCAAGCTCGCCGGAGCAAAACTTGTCGGGAGCATCTGCTTCAACGAAACAAACCCTGGGGCTTGTCGGAGCAGACTGCCCCCTCAGCTCTATTGGTGTCGATCTTGGGGACTTTCTTGGCGGCGGCTTCGGGAAGCTCTGCCGGAAAGTAGTCACCAGAGACCAACTTCCTCTTCTTGTTCTGTCCAGTTGATGGTGTTACGGTTGGTTGAGTTAGCTTGAGCACAAAAATTCCTGGTTCCACAGGCAACTTAAGTGCAGCGCACTTTGACAGGCCATCAGCAATATCATTCTGAGCTCTTGGAACATGTTCCATTTGTAGGCTGTCAAAGTGTTCTTCTAGCTTTCTCACTTCATCAACGTAGGCTTCCATCAATGGACTCTGATAATCTTTGTTCACTTGGCGGACGACAAGCTGCGAATCACCCCTGACAATGAGCTTCCTGATCCCAAGGTCCACTGCGATTCTGAGACCGGCAAGCAAACCTTCATACTCGGTTGTATTGTTTGTTGCTTGCTCCTTGGGAAAGTGCATCTGGACTACGTACTTGAGGTGCTCTCCGGTGGATGCGACAAGCAGCACGCCGGCACCGGCGCCTTGCAGCGAGAAGGCACCATCAAAGTACATCAGCCACTCTTTGCTTGCTTCCTTGACGGGAATGCTCGTCTCGAATTTCTTCATCTGGTGTTGGCGCCCATTATGCTATGAACTCTGCCAATGCTCGCTTTGGATAGTTGAAGTGCTTTCAAACTTGAGGCCAAGCTTGATAGCCAGTTCCAAAGTGCCCACTCGACAATCCACTGTTGCCTCTGGATTCTGCAGTATCCTCTTGACGGAAAGCGAGTGACAACTGTGATCTCATGTGCCTGAAAGTAATGGCGCAGCTTTCTCGAGGCCATGAGGAGGCCGAAAAGCAATTTACGCACACCAGAGTACCTTGACCTAGCCCCCTGCGGAAGGGAACTGACAAAGTAAACCGGGCGCTGCACCATCCTTTTCTGCATCTGCTCATGCGTCTGCGCAGATCCGTCCTTGTCGGGACCAGAGCTTGCCGGCGAAGCCCCCTGTTTGTCGCTGGATGTGTCTGCAGTGGTTTCTAGCTCATCATCCGCCTCCCTCTCCGCTGCTAACGCAGCACTAACCACTTGATTGGTTGCCGCTATATATAGCAGCAACTTCTCTTGTGGCTTAGGTGCGACAAGTGTTGGAGTGGAGGACAGGTATCTCTTCAAGTCTGCAGCGCTGCCTCCGCTTCGAGTCCATTGCATCGGACCTGCCTTTTTCAAGAGTTTGAAAAATGGCGGTATGCGCCAGCAGATCTAGAGATAAACCTGCTGAGAGCAGCTACGAATGGCAAGTCTTCGTGACATCCTTGACGCGCTTTGGTGCTTCAATCTGCTCAATGGCCTCGATCTTGTCGAGATTGGCTTCAATTCCCCGAGACACGAAGAACCCGAGAAGCTTGCGGAAGGGACTCGAACACGCACTTCTCGGGGTTGAGCTTGAGGTTGATCTTGCGCAGATTTGCAAAGGTCTCATCCAAATCTTGAACCAGAAGTTGCTTTGTCCTTGCTCTTGACCACTATGTCATCCATGTAGGCTTCTACATTTCTGTGCATTTGCGGCTCAAAAGCGCCATGGACTACTCTTGCAAACGTTGAACCAGCATTCTTCAAACCGAAAGGCATCCGTATGAAACAAGATGTGCCACATGGAGTAATGAATGCGGTTTCTCCTCATCCTCTTACGCCATGAAGATCTGATGATATCCTGAGTATGCATCAAGAAATGAAAGCAAACCACATCCAGCCGTGGAGTCAACAATCTGGTCGATGCGCGGCAAGGGAAACGGGTCTTTGGGACAAACTTTATTGACATCTGTAAAGTCGATACAAAGCCTCCATTTCCCGTTAGCCTTGCGCACAACTACAGGATTGGCCAACCACGTGGGATGGAGCACTCCTCTGACAAGGCCTGCTGCTTCCAGTTTCTTGATTTCTTCCGCGATGAACTCTTGACGCTCCACTGCTTGCTTCCTGACTTTCTGCTTGACGGGTCGCGCATGAGGACAGACAGCTAAGTGATGCTCAATTACTTTCCTGGGAACACCGGGGATGTCAGACGGTTGCCATGCAAACACGTCGACGTTACCGCAGGAAAGCAACGAGCGCGCCTTCCTATTTAGGGTCGAGAGTGGCACTGATGGTGAAGGTACCACCAGTGCCGTCCTCCTTGGCGGACACCTTCTTGGTCTTTGGCGGAGCTTCCATCGTCTTCTTGCACTTGCCGGTGGAGCTCGATGGTGCATCCTCGATGGTAGCGCAGCACTCCGAAGAGGTGCGCTTGCCGGAGTGGGCATCAGAGCTCTTGCCGGACTTGGTCTTCTTCCCCCCGGGAGCTTCAGTGGCAAGTGTTTTGCTTTCTGTTGCAGCTGCTGCCTCCCGATAGATCTTGTCGACGCAGATAAGAGCATCCTTCTTGTCGCCAGGGACGGAGATGACACTTATCGGGCCCGGCATCTTCAGGAGGTTGTAGTCATAGTGAGAGGCCGCCATGAACTTGGCGAGTGCTAGACGGCCAAGTATTCCATTGTAAGGCAATGGAAAGTCAGCAACGTCGAAAGTGACCCTCTCAGTCCTGAAGTTCAGCTCGCTGCCAAATGTTACCGGCAACGTGATCTTCCCCTTCGGCTTGCTCCTTCCCAGATTGATTCCTTGGAATGTGCCGGTCTCTTCGAGCTCGCTGTCGGGGATCTGAAGCTTCGGAGCACCGCAGAGGAGATCAGGTTCAAGCCGCCCCGCCGTCAACTAGCATCTTGGTGACCTTGAGGTTGCGGATAGTTGGTGAGACCAACATCGGCAACCACCCGACCTGATTATGCGATCGGTGGTCCTCAATATCAAAGATGATAGGCGTCTTTGGACCACTTGAGAGGCTTGCGTGACTCTACGGATGGTTCAGCTGCATTAACTTCCCGCATCCACTGCTTGAGTTGGCGGTGGTAAGTATGCAGGGAAGCACCTCCATCAACGCAGAGGACCTCTGTAGCTTTCTGAAACTCCTGCTCATCGGCGTCGTCATCATCCATATCTTCATCGACGTCGTTGTCTTCATCCTTGTCGCGGCCGCGGGGAGGCCTGTCTCCTTGCCGCTGATTGGCCTTGCCGCGGCGCCCTCCCCGGCCGGGATGTTTCTTGCTGGCTCCTCCAGCACCTTCCTGGGCCTTCTCCTTGTCGCGTCGCTCGTATTCAGCTTTTACATTTGCTCGACAAGCTGCTCTACCTTCTTGCAGCTGGAGGTCATGGCCCTTGGTGCGGTGGATCTTGCGGATCTTGCTTGCGGAGCCGTCACGCTTGTCGCCGCCGCCACCAGCTGGTGGTTGGCGCCAGCGGCAACCTCCTTGCCGGAGCTACCAGCCTTGGCGTTCTTGTCGCCACCTCCGTTGCCGGACTGCTCGACAACTAGCACATCTCTGCCTTTCTTTTTCCTGTTGCCCCGCCGCTTCGGTATTCTCTCCGGGAAGTCTCCTCCCCTCCTCAGCACGTGCACACTTGTCGGCCAGGGCGTATAGCTCACTGACGTCTCTGATTTTGCACATCGCCATCTCCTCCCGCATCCTGCGGTTCCGCACGTTCTGATGGAACGCGCTGATCACCGCGGTAGGGTGGACATCTGGGATGTTGTGTTGTACACGGCTGAATCTCTGAATATTCTTGCGCAGGGGCTCTCCTTCCTTCTGGGCGAGCAGATGAAGGTCACTTTCTTGACCATGGGGTTTGTGGCGCCGTGAAGGCGCCGACAAACTGATGGCATAGATCTGCCCAAGAAGATATGGAGTTGTTCGGCAAGTGCATGAGCCAGACTCGACGTTGGGCTTGAGTACCAGCGGGAAGTAGTTGGCAAGGATCTTGTTGTCTCGCCCGCAGCTCGCACTGACGGTGTAGATGCTGAGGAACTCCGACGGATGCGTCTTGCCGTCGTGCATTTCTCCGTCGTCGGCTTGAAGTTTTCTTCTTTGGGCCCTTTGGACTTGCCGCAGCTCACGAGTGAACGCAGGGCAACCTACCGTATGGCAAGTCGCTGGTTCTCTGGCGCGTGCATGTCGACAGAGGGCGGCGCGTTTGTCGGATTGACGTCGCACTTCTCTTCGGGCGCTCGATGCGAAGTTCGGCGTCCTCTTCTTGTCGATCGTGTAGCACTTGGCGCTGATCGCGATGAGCTCGTGGATCCGGCGACGCAGTGGAGTCGCTGTCGAGGTGGATCCGCGAGTCGGCGACCTTGGCCTTGAGGTGGAGAGTGCATGGTGGTTGCACCTCCACGGTCTCGCCGCCACCGGCTCGCGTTTAGCATTCCGCAGCGGCAGCGACTTTTCGGTTGCCGCGAGCGTTGCTGTTGGCGGCCGATGAGACTCTTTATGGTGGCCTCCACTCGTCGACCTTGTCGGCTGTTGGGGGTAATGTCGAGGAGCGATTGAGCTCTCGCCAGAGCTTCTCGTGGAGTAGTGGGTGGCGATGGCGAGCGGCGCGAGGAGCGGGATATGCTCGGACTTCTATCTATGTTAGAAGGAGCAAGATCCCGTCCGGCGACCGTTTCTTCAGCGCCAAAGATGTTGGCGCGCATGCTGGTCTTGAACGTCCCGATATACTCTAGCTCGATCTCGGTCCAACGAGCGTATGGCATTGTGAATGCCATGATGCTGTCGGTCCCGCGCCTCCTGAGACGGGCGCGGTACATGTACGGACGCCGAGGTCTGCGCGGCCTTGTCCTTGGACTTGGTAGCACCGTGCGCTCCCCCGTCGCCGTCCATTCTTCCGCCAGCGTCTGCTCCACCACCCGTTTGCTCCGGTGATGGTGGGTTCGACACGGACGGCTCCGCTGCCACCGAAGCTTTCTTCTTCGGTGGCATGTTGATGAAGATGTTGAAGATGATGAAGATGTTGCTCGTGTGAACGCCGGATCAGGTTCACACAGCCTCGACGCCCCTACAGCGCGCCAAAGATGTCGGGAGGCTGATCGGACCCACGAACACCTATGGGACCGCGGACCGAGTCCCTTTTGGTTCGGAGGGGGCGGAGATCGCCTGAAGAGCGGATCGAGGCGAAGCACACGAGCAGTTTACCCAGCTTCGGAGCTCTCCGGAGAGATAATACTCCTACTACTGCTTGTCTAATTGTATTGTGTTCTTGCTAGGGAGCACAGAGAGCTATAAAACCTAGCGTGAATGTCTCTGGTCTCGAATGAGTCGCACGGACCGAACCGAACCCCTTCTACGTTGCGCATGGGCCTCCTTTTATATGCTCAAGGGGTCTCCGACAGGTGGCAACGTAGATGAGGGTACAAATGGAAAAACAGTAGTTGGTACACCTACTTGTGAAGTGTACAGTGTACTCTACCTAACCCTGACGGCAAGGGACAAAAGCATTAAATGCCCGTCCCTGTCGCCTAAACAGTGCAACAGGGACCGTCAGGAGCGCCACCGTTCGCCACGATGGCAAGCTTGTCAGCGCCGCTTATCGCTGCTCCCCGCTGGCTGCACAGCCTCTTGACACGCGCACATGGAATGGTCCCATGGCGACACGTTGGTGAATGAGCTGGAGCGGAGATGAAGAGAGGTTGCCTGCCGCGGCAAGTGCCTTGCCGCGGCTGAATCCTTGTCGCGTCCGGAGGCTTGTCGCTCTCCGAGCCTTCCCGGCAAGCTCCTCTTGCCGGGGTCTTGTCTTCTGCGTGCCTTGAGTGGCCTTCTCGGCAAGCTCCTCTTGCCGGGGCCTTGTCTTCTATGTTAAATACTTTGTTCTTGAATGGCTCCAAAGGAACCACGGAGGATCTAGGCGGTGACCAGGCAAGCCTTGCCGCTGGTGTCAAGAATCGCCGCTGCACGAAGTTCGGGATACTAGGGTACCCCTACTCTAGTACACCGACAAATGGCTAAGGTTTCCTAACTATAGACATGTGTTGTCATTTTATAATGGAAACACATCATTAGGAGAATGATGTGATGGACAAGACCCATCCGTTTGCTTAGCATATTGATCATTGAGTTTATTGATATTGCTTTCTTCATGTCAAGTACATATTCCTTCGACTACGAGATTATGCAACTCCCGGATATCGGAGGAATACCTTGTGTGCTATCAAAGGTCACAATGTAACTGAGTGATCATAAATATGCTCTACAGGTATCTCCGAAGGTGTTTATTGAGTTGGCATAGACCGAGATTAGGATTTGTCACTCCGAATATGGGAGAGGTATCTCTAGGCCTTCTCGGTAATACACATCATAAGCTTGCAAGAAAACGACTAAGGAGTTTAGTCTTGTGGTGATGTATTACGGAACGAGTAAAGAGACTTGCCGGTAAAGAGATTGAACTAGGTATGAAGATACCGACGATCGAATCTCGGGCAAGTAACATACTGATGGACAAATAAAACTACGTATGTTTTCATAATGGTTCGACCGATAAAGATCTTCATAGAATATTTAGGAGCCAATATGGGAATCTAGGTTCCGCTATTGGTTATTGACCGGAGAGGTGTCTCGGTCATGTCTACATAGTTCTCGAATCGGTAGGGTCCGCACGCTTCACGTTCGTTGACGATATAGTGTTATATGAGTTATGTGATTTGATGACCGAATGTTGTTCGGAGTCCCGGATGAGATAACAAACATGACGAGGAGTCTTGAAATGGTCGAGAGATAAAGATTGATACATAAGACGATAGTATTCGGACACCGGAAGTGTTTCGGAGGGTACCGGGTACTTATCGTGTCACCGGAAGAGAGTTTCGAGCACCCCCGGCAAAGCTATGGGCCTTATGGGCCAAGAGAGGGAACACACCAGCCCACAAGGGGCTGGTGCGCCACTATAGAGGCCGGCCCTATGAGGAGGAGAAGGAAAGAGGGGAGGGAAAGGAAAGTGTGGAGTAGGACTCTGATACGTCTCCAACGTATCTATAATTTTTGATTGTTCCATGCTATATTATTTTCTGTTTTGGATGTTTATTGGGCTTTATTATACACTTTTACATTATTTTTGGGACTAACCTATTAACCGGAGGCCCGGTCCAAATTGCTTTTTTTTACCTATTTCAGTGTTTCGAAGGAAAAGGATATCAAACGGAGTCCAAACGGAATGAAACCTTCGGAAACATGATTTTTGAAACAAACATGATCCAGAGGACTTGGAGTCTACGTAAATAAATCAACAAGGAGAGCACGAGGCAGGGGGCGCGCCCACCTCCCCCAGGCGCGCCCTCCACCCTCCTGGGCCCCTCGTTGCTCCACCAACGTACTTCTTCCTCCTATATATACCCATGTACCCTGGAAACATCATATAAAGAGCAAAAACCCTATTTCCACCGCCGCAACCTTCTGTACCCGTGAGATCCCATCTTGGGGCCTTTTCCGGCGCTCACGGAGGGGCATTGATCATGGAGGGCTTCTACATCAACACCATAGCCTCTCCGATGATGTGTGAGTAGTTTACCTCAGACCTTCGGGTCCATAGTTATTAGCTAGATGGCTTCTTCTCTCTCTTTGGATCTCAATACAAAGTTCCCCTTGATCTTCTTGGAGATCTATTCGATGTAATCTTCTTTTGCGGTGTGTTTTTCGAGATCCGATGAATTGTGGGTTTATGATCAAGTTTATCTATGAATAATATTTGAATCTCCTCTGAATTCTTTTATGTATGATTGTTTATCTTTGCAAGTCTCTTCGAATTATCAGTTTGGTTTGGCCTACTAGATTGATCTTTCTTGCAATGGGAGAAGTGATTAGCTTTGGGTTCAATCTTGCGGTGTCCTTTCCCAGTGGCATCAGGGGCAGCAAGGCACGTATTGTATTGTTGCCATCGAGGATAAAAATATGGGGTTCATATCATATTGCATGAGTTTATCCCTCTACATTATTTCATCTTCCTTAAACCATTACTCTGTTCTTATGAACTTAATACTCTAGATGCATGCTGGATAGCGGTCAATGTGTGGAGTAATAGTAGTAGATGCATAATCGTTTCGGTCTACTTGTCACGGATGTGATGCCTATATACATGATCATATTTAGATATTCTCATAACTATGCTCATTTCTATCAATTTCTCGACAGTAATTCGTTCACCCACCGTAATACTTATGCTCTTGAGAGAAGCCACTAGTGAAACCTATGGCCCCTGGGTCTATTTTCCATGATATTAATTTCCCGTCAACAAGCTATTTCTGGCGCCGTTTATTTTGCTTTCTTTACTTTTAGTCTTTATCATAAAAATACCAAAAATATTATCTTATCATATCTATCAGATCTCACGCTCGTAAGTGACCGTGAAGGGATTGACAACCCCTTTATCATGTTGGTTGCGAGGTTCTTATTTGTTTGTGTAGGTGCGTGGGACTCGAGCGTGGTCTCCTACTGGATTGATACCTTGGTTCTCAAAAACTGAGGGAAATACTTCCGCTACTTTACTGCATCACCCTTTCCACTTCAAGGGAAAACCAACGCAGTGCTTAAGAGGTAGCAAGAAGGATTTCTGGTGCCGTTGTTGGGGAGTCTACGCATAAGTCAAGACATACCAAGTACCCATCACAAACTCTTATCCCTCGCATTACATTATTTGCTATTTGCCTCTCGTTTTCCTCTCCCCCACTTCACCCTTGCCATTTTATTCGCCCTCTCTTTTCCGCTCGTTGCTTTCTTGCTTGCCTTGTCGTTATGGCTGGTCCCTTATCTTCTTCGTTATCTCCTGAGAATGAAGTTCTTAATTTAAAGCAAAGGGAGGGAGAAAATATGAAAGACGCTTGGTATAGAATTTGCAATGCTCAAAATAGATCTACCAGGAAGCAATCTACTTCCGTTCTTCTCTGCAATTTTTATGTAGGCGCTACTCCTTGGTACAGACAAAATCTTGATACCATTACCAGAGGGAATTTCTTGGGTAGCCATACTTTTGATTCTTATAATGTTATGATAGATTTGTTTGGCTCACCACCTCTTTTGGTTAATGGAACTATGTTAACTTTGGAACATGTGATGCAAAGGCTTGAAATTGTTGAAAATAAAGTTACTACTGTACAGTTGATTGAGAATTTGGATAAAAAGATCCACAACCAAATTACCCAATATGGATCTAAGGTGGGAGTTATTCTGAAATTTTTTAAGGAAAAAGAACCCATAGTTAATGGAAGAATAGATCAAGATTCTACTAGCATCGATAAACTTGAGGGAATTACCATCTTGGGGTCCACTTTTTCTTCCGTTAAAAATACTCCAAATCCTCCTACCAAAATTGCCAAGCTTGTTTATGTTCCCAAAAATAAGGATGAATCCTCTAGTAAGGAAACTACGGATTTAAAATCAATAAGTGTTCATCCCAATCTTTTTGCTATCATTAAGGAACCGTTTGCTACAAATGATTTTATTGATTTTGTTCCTAGGAGTTTGATAATTAATAAAGAGAAAGAAACTCTTAGGGGTTATAAGTGTCTTATTGAAGAATCACCCACCAAAGATGGCAATACCTAGATCTATCCTTGCTTTTATGCCTAGCTAGGGGCGTTAAACGATGGCGCTTGTTGGGAGGCAACCCAATTTTATTTTAGTTTTTTTCTTTTTGCTTCTGTTTAGGAATAAGTATTTGATCTAGCCTCTGGTTAGATTTGTTTTTATGTTTTAATTATTGTTTGTGCCAAGTGAAACCTATAGGATCTTCTTGGATGATAGTTATTTCATCTTCCTGAAAATTCCAGAAACTTTCTGTTCACGAAAATAATTGTTAAAAATCACCAGAACGTGATTAAATACTCATTCCAATTGCAGTAGATCAATAAACATATTGTCCAGGCCGTCCTATTTTGGTAGAAGGTTTTGAGTTGCAGAAGTTTGCGTTAGTTACAGATTACTACGGACTGTTCTGTTTTTGACAGATTCTGTTTTTCGTGTGTTGTTTGCTTATTTTCATGAATCTATGGCTAGTAAAATAGTTTATAAACCATAGAGAAGTCGGAATACAGTAGGTTTAACACAAATATAAATAAATAATGAGTTCAATACAGTACCTTGAAGTGGTGTTTTTTTTTCTTTCGCTAACGGAGCTAACGAGATTTTCTGTTGAGTTTTGTGTTGTGAAGTTTTCATGTTTTGGGTAAAGATTTGATGGATTATGGAACAAGGAGTGGCAAGAGCCTAAGCTTGGGGATTCCCATGGCACCCAAAGATAATCTAAGGACACCAAAAATCCAAAGCTTGGGGATGCCCCCCTCTTTCGTCTTCGTCCATCGGTAACTTTACTTGGAGCTATATTTTTATTCACCACATGATATGTGTTTTGCTTGGAGCGTCCTTTATGATTTGAGTCTTTGCTTTTTAGTTTATCACAATCATCCTTGCTGTACACACCTTTTGAGAGAGATACACATGATTCGGAATTTATTAAAATACTCTATGTTCTTCACTTATATCTTTTGAGCTATATAGTTTTTGCTCTAGTGATTCACTTATATCTTTTAGAGCACGGTGGTGGATTTGTTTTATAGAAACTATTGTTCTCTCATGCTTCACTTATATTATTTTGAGAGTCTTACAAAACAGCATGGTAATTTGCTTTAATTGTGAAATTAGTCCTAATATGCTAGGTATTCAAGACTAGTAAAAACTTTCTTATGAGTGTGTTGAATACTAAGAGAAGTTTGATGCTTGGTGATTGTTTTGAGATATGGAGGTAGTGATATTAAAGTTGTGCTAGTTGAGTAGTTGTGAATTTGAGAAATACTTGTGTTGAAGTTTGCAAATCCCGTAGCATGCATGTATGGTAAACGTTGTGTAACAAATTTGAAACATGAGGTGTTCTTTGATTGTCCTCCTTATGAGTGGCGGTCAAGGACGAGCGATGGTCTTTTCCTACCAATCTATCCCCCTAGGAGCATGCGCGTAGTGCTTGGTTGTTGATGACTTGTAGATTTTTGCAATAAGTATGTGAGTTCTTTATGACTAATGTTGAGTCCATGGATTATACACACTCTTACCCTTCCATCATTGCTAGCCTCTTCGGTACCGTGTATTGCCCTTTCTCACCTTGAGAGTTGGTGCAAACTTCGCCGGTGTATCCAAACCCCGTGATACGATACGCTCTATCACACATAAACCTCCTTATATCTTCCTCAAAACAGCCACCATACCAACCTATTATGGCATTTCCATAGCCATTCTAAGATATATTTCCATGCAACTTTCCACCGTTCCGTTTATCATGACATGTTCATCATTGTCATATTGCCTTGCATGATCGTGTAGTTGACATCGTATTTGTGGCAAAGCCACCATGCATATTATTTCATACATGTCACTCTTGATTCATTGCCCTTCCCAAAGTACATCACGGAGGCATTCATATAGAGTCATACTTTGTTCTAGTATCGAGTTGTAATCATTGAGTTGTAAATAAATAGAAGTGTGATGATCATCATTCATAGAGCATTGTTCCAAAAAAAGGCCCAAAAAAGAAAGGCCCAAAAAAATAAAAGAAAATAAAAGGGGCAGTGCTACTATCTTTTTTTCCATACTTGTGCTTCCAAGTAGCACCATGATCCTTATGATAGATAGTCTCTTGTTTTGTCATTTTCATATACTAGTGGGAATTTTTTGTTAGAACTTGGCTTGTATATTCCAACAATGGGCTTCCTCAAATGCCCTAGGTCTTCATGAGCAAGCAAGTTGGACGCACACCCACTTAGTTTCTTTTGTTGAGCTTTCATACATTTATAGCTCTAGTGCATCCGTTGCATGGCAATGCCTACTCCTCACATTAACATCAATTGATTGGCATCTCCATAGCCCGTTGATTAGCCATGTTGATGTGAGACTTTCTCCTTTTTTGTCTTCTCCACATAACCCTCATCATTATATTCTATTCCACCCATAGTGCTATATCCATGGCTCACGCTCATGTATTGCGTGAAAGTTGAAAAAGTTTGAGATTACTAAAGTATGAAACAATTGCTTGGCTTGTCATCGGGGTTGTGCATCATGAGAGCATTCTTGTGTGACAAAAATGGAGCATGACCAAACTATATGATTTTGTATGGATGAACTTTCTTTGGCCATGTTATTTTGAGAAGACATAATTGCTTAGTTGCTTGAAGTATTATTACTTTTATGTCAATATTAAACTTTTATCTTGAATCTTTCAGATCTGAATATTCATACCATAATTAAGAGGGTTACATTGAAAATTATGCTAAGTAGCATTCCACATCAAAAATTCTGTTTTTTATCATTTACCTACTCGAGGACAAGCAGGAATTAAGCTTGGGGATGCTTGATACGTCTCCAACGTATCTATAATTTTTTATTGTTCCTGCTATATTATATTCTGTTTTGGATGTTTATTGGGCTTTATTATACACTTTAACATTCTTTTTGGGACTAACCTATTAACTGGAGGCCCAACCCAAATTGCTATTTTTTTATCTATTTCAGCGTTTCGAAGGAAAAGGAGATCAAACAGAGTCCAAACGGAATGAAACCTTCGGAAACGTGATTTTCGGAACAAACGTGATCCAGACGACTTGAAGTCTACGTAAAGCAATCAACGAGGAGAGCACGAGACAGGGGGGGCGTGCCCACATCACCCAGTCGTGCCCTCCACCCTCCTGGGACCCTCGTTGCTCCACCGACGTACTTCTTCCTCCTATATATACCCATGTACCCTGGAAACATCATATACGGAGCCAAAACCCTATTTCCACCACCACAACCTTCTGTACCCGTGAGATCCCATCTTGGGGCCTTTTACGGCGCTCCGCCGGAGGGGTCATTAATCATGGAGGGCTTCTACATCAACACCATAGCCTCTCCAATGATGTTTGAGTAGTTACCTCAGACCTTCGGGTCCATAGTTATTAGCTACATGGCTTCTTCTCTCTCTTTGGATCTCAATACAAAGTTCTCCTTGATCTTCTTGGAGATCTATTCGATGTAATCTTCTTTTGTGGTGTGTTTGTCGAGATCCGATGAATTGTGGGTTTATGATCAAGTTTATCTATGAACAATATTTGAATCTCCTCTGAATTATTTTATGTATGATTGTTTATCTTTGCAAGTCTCTTTGAATTATCAGTTTGGTTTGGCCTACTAGATTGATCTCTCTTGCAATGGGAGAAGTGTTTAGCTTTGGGTTCAATCTTGCGGTGTCCTTTCCCAGTGACAGCAGGGGCAGCAAAGCACGTATTGTGTTGTAGCCATCAAGGATAAAAAGATGGGGTTTATATCATATTGCATGAGTTTATCCCTCTACATCATGTCATCTTCCTTATACCACTACCCTGTTCTTATGAACTTAATACTCTAGATGCATGCTAGATAGCGGTCGATGTGTGGAGTAGTAGTAGTAGATGCAGAATCGTTTCGGTCTACTTGTCACGGACGTGATGCCTATATACATGATCATACCTAGATCTATCAATTGCTCGACATTAATTCGTTCACCAACCGTAATACTTATGCTCTTGAGAGAAGCCACTAGTGAAACCTATGGCCCCTGGGACTATTTTCCATCATATTAATTTCCCATGAACAAGCTATTTCTGGCGCCATTTATTTTGCTTTATTTACTTTTATTCTTTATCATAAAAATACCAAAAAATTATCTTATCATATCTATCAGATCTCACTCTCGTAAGTGACCGTGAAGGGATTGACAACCCCTTTATCGCGTTGGTTGTGAGGTTCTTATTTGTTTGTGTAGGTGCGTGGGACTCGAACGTGGTCTCCTACTGGATTGATACCTTGGTACTCAAAAACTGGGGAAGTACTTATGCTACTTTACTGCATCATCCTTTCCTCTTCAAGGGAAAACCAACGCAGTGCTCAAGAGGTAGCAGACTCCCCCTTCCTTCCCTCTCCCCCTCTTTCCTTCCCCCTTCTTCATACAAGGAAAGGGGGGCGCAGAAGGGCAGGAGCCCTAGGGCCGGCGGCCAGCCCCTTGAGGCGCACCCTGGCTGCCCTAGGCTGCCTCCCCTCCCCTCCCACCTATATATATATATATGCGGGGAGGGGACGCCACACAAGGACACAACATTGTCTTAGCCATGTGCGGCGCCCGCGTCCACCGTTTACTTCCTCGGTCATATTTTCTTAGTGCTTAGGTGAAGCCTTGTGGAGATCACATCACCATCACCGTCACCATGCCATCGTGCTGCCGAAACTCATCCACTAGATCGCCGTCTTGCTGGATCAAGAAGGCAGAGGACGCCACCGAGCTGAACGTGTGCAAAAGGTGACGTGCGTTTGGTACTAGATCGGTTGGAGCGCGAAGAAAGTTCAACTACATCAATCGCATTGTGAAATGCTTCCTCTTACGATCTACGAGGGTACATATACACACTCTCCCCCTCTCATTGTTATGCATCTCCTTTATAGATCTTGCGTGTGCATAGAAAAAAATTGTTTTCCATGCAACGTTTCCCATCAACTGACTGCACCACCATTCAGAATATATACGTATCCGGTCTGAGGCTTTGAGTCATCCGGATCAGTGTCAAATCTAGCATCAACATAACCCTTTACGGCATGCTCTTCATCAACTCCATAAACGAGAAACATGTTCTTAGTCCTCTTGATGTACTTAAGGATATTTTTGACCGCTGTCTAGTGATCCACTTCTTGATTAATTTGGTACCTCCCTGCCAGACTTATGGCAAGGCACACATCAGGTCTGGTACATAGCAGGGCATACGTTATAGAGCCTATGGATGAGGCATAGGGGATGACTTTCATCCTTTCTCTTTCTTTTGTCGTGGTCGGGCTATGAGTCTGACTCAACTTCACACCTTGCAACACAGGTAAGAACCCCTTCTTCGATTGGTCCATTTTGAACTTCTTCAAAATCTTGTCAAGGTATGTGCTTTTTGAAAGTCCTATTAGGCCTATTGGTCTATCTCTATAGATCTTAACGCCCAATATGGAAGCAGCTTCACCTAGGTCTTTCATTGAAAAATTCTTGTTCAAATAACCGTTTATGCCTTCTAGAAATTCTATATCATTTCCAATCAACAATATGTCATCCACATACAATATTAGAAATGCTATAGAGCTCCCACTCACTTTCTTGTAAATACAAGCTTCTATGTAAGTTTGTATAAAACCAAAAGCTTTGATCACCTCATCAAAGCGTATATTCCAACTCCGAGATGCTTGCACCACTCCATAGATGGATCGCTGGAGCTTGCATACTTTGTTAGCATCCTTACGATCGACAAAACCTTCCGGTTGCATCATGTACAACTCCTCCTTAAGGAATCCGTTAAGGAATGCTGTTTTGATGTCCATCTGCCAGATCTCATAGTCGTAATATGTGGCAATTGCTAACATAATTCTAATATACTTAAGCATAGCTATGGGTGAGAAAGTCTCATCATAGTCAATTCCTTGAATTTGTCGAAAATGCTTTGCGACAAGTCGAGCTTTATAGATGGTGACATTACCATCGGCATCAGTTTTTTTCTTAAAGATCCATTTGTTCTCAATGGCCTGTCGGTCAACGGGCAGGTCCACCAAAGTCCATACTTTGTTCTCATACATGGATCCTATCTCGGATTTCATGGTCTCAAGCCATCTGTTGGAATCCGGGATCATCATTGCTTCTTCATAGTTCGTAGGTTCATCATAGTCTAACAACATGACTTCCAGGATGGGATCACCCTACCACTCTGGTGCGGAACGTACCCTGGTCGACCTACGAAATTCAGTAGTAACTTGATCCGAAGTTCCATGATCATCATCATTAGCTTCCTATGTAGTTGGTGTAGACATCACCGGAACTGCTTTCTGTGATGTGCTACCTTCCAATTTGAGAGAAGGTATGATTACCTCATCAAGTTCTACTTTCCTCCCACTTACTTCTTTCGAGAGAAACTCCTTCTCTAGAAAGTATCAATTCTTAGCAAAGAAAAATCTTGCCCTCGGATCTATGATAGAAGGTATACCCAATGGTCTCTTTAGGGTATCTTATGAAGATGCACTTCTCCGCTTTGGGTTCGAGCTTATCAGGCTGAAGCCTCTTGACATAAGTGTCGCATTCCCAAACTTTAAGAAACAACAACTTTGGTTTCTTGCCAAACCATAATTCATACGGTGTCGTCTCGACGGAATTAGATGGTACCCTATTTAAAGTGAATGCGACCGTCTCTAATCTGTAACCCCAAAATGATAGTGGCAAATCGGCAAGAGACATCCTAGAACGCACCATATCCAATAAAGTACGATTACGATGTTCGGACACCATTACGTTGTGGTCTTCCGGGTGGCATGAGTTGTGAAACAATTCCACATTGTCTTAAATGATTGCCAAAATCATAACTCAAATATTCACCTCCACGATCAGATCATAGAAACTTTATTTTCTTGTTACGATGATTCTCCACTTCATTCTGAGATTCCTTGAACTATTCAAATGTTTCATTGTAATATCCCAAATTTTAAATTTGGAATGTTTTACAATTATTAGTTAAGCATCTACGCATTTTGTTTAAATTGTGTGGCATTTGGAAATTTTCATAGGCATTTGAGTTTTATTTTAATTTTATTTCAACTTGGCATTTGAAATTTGTTTCAAATATCCCTGACAAATACTTGTTTAAAAGTATGAGAGGAGCTAACATGACACTCCAAAAATGTCAGAAGAAAATATTGCCAAAAGGTTTGAATTCAAATTTTGAATTTTATTTGGATTTTGCAGAAAATGTTTTTATTTTGTTTCTGTTTTGCCTCTTGAAAAATGTTCACGTTGTAGGATTTATTTTTCTGATTTTATTGATATATATATGACCTATATAAAAATATTATAGGTTTATCTATAATTAGTTTTCTCTCTCTGTGGTAATTAAAAAAACAAAAACAAAAACCTGCGCGCCAGCGCCAGTGCCAGAGCCGGTCGCCGAGGTCATAGCCCAGCCGAGGTCAGAGCTCCAGCGCCAAGGCCACCAGCCTAGCGCGCCACACGCGCCGACCCCATTCCGATCGGTCGCCCGACCGAACCCTCTTCTCCCTCTCTCGACGACACCCCGACCCCACCTCATCTCCTTCCGCCCGCAACAACCAGCGCCAGAATCTTGCCAGCCCTCGACGTCCGCGCTCCCAAAACCCTAACCCGAGCTGCCCCTCCTCCACGAAAGCGTGTCCTATAAATACCTACGCATCTCCTCTTCTGAACCCCCCAAAAACCCTACCTCAACTCCCACCACATCTCACGCCCTCCTCCTTTGGATCTCGCCGCAGTCGCCTCAGTTCATCGCCGCCTCCACCGCCGGTGAGCAACAGCACGACTTCCTCTTCCACCTATGAGCTTCCCCCGATGTTGCACATCGTTTTGACATGGTTTCAACCTCCTTGTCCCATCACAGGATCGTCCCCGAGCTCCTTCGCCCCTCGCCGGAGTTGCAGCTCACCAGGGCGCTGTCTCCGTCATCCTGATCGTCTTCGCCGTCCCCGAGCTCCACCAAGGCCGCCCCCGACTTCCCCAAGCTCCGCCGCATCGCCCCGACGCCACCTCCTTCCTCCCCGACGACCGGAGCCGCCGCACCACCATCGCCCGAGTCGCCGGCGTCATCTCCGTCCGTCGTCACCGTCTGCTGTAAGCCCGAGCCCCCTCCACCGTTGGATCTCGCATGTACGGCCTATATTAGATCACACGAAGGGTTAGGTTTATTTGTTTAGATCGGTTTTAGTTTCGGTTTAGATCGGTTTATTATATGTTGCGGTTTAATTGGACCGGCGAGTGGTTTATTTCTGTTAGCCCGTGGACGCATTGGTTTATTAAACACTTAGGCGCTGTTTAGTTTCAGAACGCTCACTATTTCGGCCCGTTAGCGCGTTAGTTTTTTTTCGTTTCTGTTTTAAAACAGAATAGTTCCAATTTTGTAAAATCTATATCTCTTACGTTATTCAATATTTTTAGTTGATTCTTTTTTTGTTAGTATACAAATTTCCTATAGTTTCTGTAGAAAATTGTTTCGGCCATGTTTAAGTTTATAAAAGTAGTTTTATATTAGTTTTAGTCAGATTAGTATTTCTACTATATATTGAGTTAGAATTATTATTTTTAGGCGTTTCTTTTTGTCACTGTTTTTGTTTTGACCTTGCCTAATAGTAGGATTTTATTTGGGTAGTTTTAGTCTTTATTAAAAATAGTTTTACTCGAAAACAAGCTTTTCTAGTTTTTTTAGCTTGCTGCTGTTTTCTGTTGTTCTAGTTAATTTAATTTTTTATTTTACCTCTGTTATAATTTATTTTTTATTAGTTTCTGTAGTTACAGAGGGTGAACTTTTATTTACAGAAAAGAAAATGTTTATTTTATTTTCTTGCTAGTTGTTGGCTTGGAGTTCTTTGAGTTTTCTTTGGTTTTGGTTTGATTGATTTTATGTGATTTATGTTGGCATGTTGTTATGTTAATATGATTGCATGTTTGTATGCTTATATGATTATTGTTTGCTTTGATAGAATTTTCGGAGTGCGAAGCCTGCTATTACGAGTCGCTAGCTTTCGAAGACCGTCAACCAGGCAAGTCATAGATCATGTTTTATAATACCTATGATTTTGTTGCATTAGAATTATTCCTCCCACCATGCATGCATTAGGAGAATTTTAAGTTATGTTTTTGAGTAGTATCATGAGGTAGGATGAACCCAATTCCCCTTGTTACCATTGCCCGGGACGATGTAGTTTATTTTGCTATGCTCGTAGACGGGGTTGGTTGAGAGATTCATAAGGGAGATGTGAGAGTCAAGATGATGACAACCCCATGACTTCAAGCTCAAGATGGACTTCAAATTCACTACTGGGTGGAGGACGGTTGACGGGCACCCTGGAGAAACCAGCGGATGGCCGGGATGCATGGAGAAGCGCCATGACATCTTATGGAAAGCTTCACCCAGCCACGAAGAGACAGATGGATACACCTTGACCGCAAGCTTACCTGTGCACCCGCAAGCCATTATGGGCTCTGGCTGGGTTGACCTTAGGCGTGACTCTGGACGGACGGTGCCAGTAGATGTATAAGAACGGTAGGACATGGATGGGCACCGGCAGTGCCCAGAGAAACTCTACGGAAGACCCTCTTTTGTTCGTCCCATATTCAAACAATATACAGTGCGAGGACATAATGGAGGGAACGAATCTTGCGGGTAAAGTGCACAAGAATCTGCAGAGTAACAACCTAATCGATTAGCTGTGTCCCCGGTTACGGACAGTTGAGCCTCTGGAATTGGAGTATTTCGGAAATCTCAACACCGAACATAATTAATTAATTGATGGGTTATTTAATAATTGGGAATGAGACATTGGTTGGCGGAACCATCTCAATAACAACCAACATTTTGTAGTAATTGCAAGCAAGTCCTTTGTTGTAGGGAAAAACTGTCTTTTTCGCAAAAAACTTAAAACTTAGAGCCCCACAGCCAAATTGCATATACTGTTAGCATTATTATTGTTGTTCTCTCTATGACTTGCCGGCATATTCAAAATGCTGACTTACACGGCTGCAACGTCTTATGTTGTAGAGGAGTTTTCCGACCAGGAGTGAGGCTACGATCCACGCTTGGCGATTGCCCTATGGAGTCGGATGGACTCGCTATGCTTCCGCAGCTTTATTTAGTTTATTTCTCATGAGCTGGCCTTTGCCGAATTTATTATGATGTAATAAAGACTCGATATGAGAATCGTGTAATAAATTCAGGTTTGATTGAATTTTGAATCTGTTCATCAATGTACTGTTTGCCAGTATGATCTTAGGATGGTACAGCTACACAGAGACTTGACCGATTTCAGGTCGGGTCGCTACAGAGATGGTATCACAGCACACGCTGACCGTAGGACGTAACCCCTAGGATCAGAAAGCCATAGGAAGAGACTATTTTATTTTATGTCCTTATCATTCCGTAATTCTCCCCTGTTCATTTCTGACTTCTCTCCGATTTTCAACATTCTAGATGGCCGCTGAGTTCACCCCAGTTCTGCTACCGGAGTTTTGCCAGCCAGATGAGACGATGCTTCTCGGCAAGAAGCTGGTTCAGATCGTGAAGAAGCTGAAGATTGATCTGCCCTCAATCACCGGGGAGCCTACCAATGCACTTCCGACGGATACCCGCTACAGGATTAAGGTGCACATTCTAGGGAGGACCTTCGGAGGACATTCAGAGCTAATTGACTTTGAGTTTGCCGATTTCACTTGGATCCTCGGAAGAGACATGGCGATTTATCATGCACTTGGACATCTCCAAGAAGAGTACAGGGCCGACCTCGGCCCATCTGACCTCGCCATGATTTCTCGCAGAGCTAGGAATGGAGATATCATCCGTACCGTAGTGTATGACTCCATTCTTTCATATGTCCAAGAGTTGGAGAGTCTCATCAGGAACCGGGAAATCCAGACGCGCCAAAACTCGAAGGTACACAGGAGGCTGTTGTTCTGTGAACTGGAACTGGAGGAGAAAGCACGCGCGGACTTCCTTGAACATGAAGAAGAAGTCAAGGATTTTATGGATAGAATCGAGGACCGGGATAAATATATTGCCACAGTGGAGGAGAAGATGGACCTGGGAGAAGACCTTTTTTCGAGTAGAGATGATGGACCTCGTGAGCAATGACCAATATTATGAAGAGAGCTCCACCGAAGGAAGCCGCAAGAGGAGATGCCGCATGAGAGGATGACGCCACCAGAGGACGCCGCACCGGAGGACGCAAGGATAATTGATGAAGACATTTAGTCGACCGCCATGTTATTTTTTTCCTCGATCAGTTAGGCCGTTATTTTCGATTAGTCGTAAGATTTTGTAATCCGAGATTGAACCTTGTTTGAGATGAATGAATAAATGATTGGTGTGATTATGATTGTGCATTCATATGGATAGTGCTATCTTCTCATTAGACCCTTGTTCTATTCTAATTTCTCATCCACTCCAAAAGACCAGATGCCTCCGAGACATGACCCGGTTTCAACTTTTCCATTGAGCTCACCCAGGTGATCCAAAGCAGCGGAATGCCCCGATGCGTATGCTCATCCAGAACCAACAACAACAACAACAACAACAACAACAACAACAACAACAACAACAACAACAACAACAACAACAACA
Source organism: Aegilops bicornis (assembly GCA_021605145.1). Classification (NCBI taxonomy): domain Eukaryota; kingdom Viridiplantae; phylum Streptophyta; class Magnoliopsida; order Poales; family Poaceae; genus Aegilops; species Aegilops bicornis. Next base: position 305,188,974 of record CM038671.1, on the reverse strand, counting down.
ACAACAACAACAACAACAACAACAACAACAACAACAACAACAACAACAACAACAACAACAACAACAACAACAACAACAACAACAACAACAACAACAACAACAACAACAACAACAACAACAACAACAACAACAACAACAACAACAACAACAACAACAACAACAACAACAACAACAACAATCCACCGCCACCACCCCCTGTTGACAACTTGACCCGCTTCCTAAGGCTGAATCTGCCAGTGTTCTCTAGCAGCACTGAGCCGATTGTGGCCGATGATTGGCTCCGCAAGGTCGGAAGGGAGTTAGCCACTGCTGGATGCATGGATGCAGAGAAGGTGCGCTTTGCCGAACATCAGCTTGATGGACCTGCAGCCTCTTGGTGGGAGAACTACACCACCACTTATCCGGTCGCCACAATGACATGGGATCAGTTCCAGCAGGCTTTCCGCACCGCTCATGTCTCAGCTGGATCCATGAGTCTGAAGAAGCGTGAGTTTCGCAACTTACGCCAAGGAAACCGTACTGTGGGGCAGTACATGGATGAGTTCAGCAAATTATCTCGCTATACCCCAGATGATGTGGCCACAGATGCCGCAAAGCAGGAGAAGTTTCTTGAGGGACTCAATGATGTCAATGCAACTAATGGTGGCTACCTTCAACAACTACCAGGAGCTGGTAGACAAGGCCACCATACTTGAAGGCAAGCAGCAACAGATCGATAGCCGCAAGCGGAAATATGGCCAGGGAAAGTACAACTCTGGAGCTCAGCAGAAGCCCCACTATGCCCCATACTCGGGAGGACATACCCATCACACCCATGGAGGACATAATAATGGAGGACATAACCATGGAGGGAATGGGAACAATCGCAACCACGACAGCAACTCCAAGTCAGGCAATGGAGGCAATGGCAACCAGCACCGTCCTGGTCCTGCTCAGAAGGATCTGAGTCATATCACCTGTTTCAAATGCCAGAAGGCAAGACACTATGCCACCGATTGTCCGGAGGCCAAGCAGAGGAATGGAAACGGAAACGGCAATGGAAGCTCAGCAAAGAAGCCCAACCCTTTTCCTCGTGCTCAGGTGAATCACATTGACGTGGAGGACGTCTATGATCAGCCATAAACTATGGTTGGTAAGTTTTTATTAAATTCACGTCCAGTATTGGTACTCTTTGATTCTGGTGCAACGCATTCATTCATATCAAGGGTAGTTGTGGAAAAGTACGGGTTGCCCACTAGAACCCTTAGGACCCCTCTTCAGGTCACTTCCCTGGGAGGAGAGATGACGGCAGGCTTAGGTTGTCATTTGACCCTCAGCATCAGAAATCATGATTTTTCCCGCAGAACTTATAGTATTGGAATCCCAGAGTTTGGATGTAATCCTAGGCATGGATTGGTTGACGAAGTTTGAAGGAAACATCAACTGTGCCTGCAAGACGATTTTGCTCACCACCCCGGAGCAGATGTCAGGACCCCGATTCCAAGTCACATCGATCTAGCCGGTAACACCTCATATCACTTTGCGGCCTCACGCACGGTATTCCCACGGGTGTCGCCTTACCATGGCCCGGGACCGTTTGCGCCTTTTGGCTCACGTATATGATAGTGTCGCTAGCATCCATATGACAGAGAACCCGGGCCGACATGGCTAGTCGTGAACCCAAAGCGGCACTAACCCATGGGGACAGCCATACATGAATCACATCGAGCATGTCGGTCATCAACGTATGAATCCGGGCTGTAGCACTGGCTATCAGGACTCGTAACCGGGCTGTAGCGGGCTAGGCAGGACTCCGGATGTCACCGCGTGACATTTCCCGAAGGGATGTATTACGAGAACCAAGTGAAAAACATGCCGGCCAGTCAAGTGTCCAAAGCAGAGTCTTTGGGCTAGCGAGGACTCCGGTGAACCCGGGCTGAGAGGACTACTATCGCTCAGAAGCACTAGACTACATTTCCCATATGAGAGGCTGCCAAGGATAAACAACTAGATTGTCGGATCCCACACATACCAAGCATTTCAAACATACACACAATATGCTCAATATGTGTAAATACAACATGGCATCACAACATAACTCTACGACTCAAATATTTATTCATTAGGCTCCTAGGAGCGAGATATTACAAACATGGGTCTCATGACCCAACACTCAGAGCATACAAGTCAAAGCACAAGCGGAAGCTTAACATGTCTGAGTACAGACATCTACAAATGAAAAAGGCCGAGAAGCCTGACTATCTACCCGATCCTGCCGAGGGCACAAGATCGTAGCCGAGGTAACAAGTTAAACGTCGAAGTCCACGTGGAACTACTAGCGAGACTGATGTTTCCCTGCAAAAACATAAAATAGGCAAACGTGAGTACAATTGTACTCAGCAAGACTTACATCAGAACTAACTACATATGCATCATTATCAAAAGGGGGTGGTGGAGTTTGACTACAGCAAGCCAGCTTTGACTCGGTGGCTATCCTGAACTACGACTGCAAGTAACTCTTTGAGGTGGCGCACACGAGTCCACATATTCACCAGATCAATACACCACTATGGACCCGCTCCCGTCTCCTTACGAGAACGCCATCCATAGCACTCACGCTTATCTTGCGCATTTTAGAGTATCCACTTTCACTTGTCTATGAACTGATATAGGCAACCCAGAAGTCCTTCTCCGCGGACACGGCTATTCGAATAGATCATATTAACCCTGCAGGGGTGTACTTCTTCACACACTCTCTCACCACTTACTGTCGTTTACACGACATGTACTCGACAACCTTCAAGCGGAAGCCCAACGTGGGTGTCGGCCACGGCCTACCTAAACACTCAAGTCCCTAGTCCAGGTTTATCGCCTATTCGGCTTCCATCCGCAGGAGTCCGCCGAGGTTTCCACTAACGGCCCCGAACGATGTGTGCAGGGTTCCCGAGATACCAAACGGGCATTCGGGTACACCTGCCACAGTGTATCTACCGCATCAGAGCCCACCCCTAGGGTCAGCGCTACGCACGGCCTCCAACACATATCCTGCAAACACCAGAAACTAGTTGCAACTCCTGGATAGAGAACAAGGGTGGTTAAGAAGCCGAGAGGGTCCATTGGTTTCGGGGCCAATGCGTGGTAGTAACTGCTTTCATGGATCACAAACACGTAACTCAGTTCCTGAGGACGGCTGCAATGAGACAAACCACCATGTACTCCTACATGGCCTCTCACCGCTACCTTTACCAAATCGTGTTCACACACTTAGCTCTCAATAGTAGGACATGTTCACACCCCTCCGATTCATTCCCAATGAATCAGACCTGACTCAACTCTAAGAAGTAGTAGGCATGACAAACAAGCATGAATGAGTAGGCACAACAGGGCTCAAACAACTCCTACTCATGCTAGTGGGTTTCATCTATTTACTGTGGAATGACAGGTCATGCAGAGGATAAAGGGGTTCAGCTACCGCAGCGAGTAACAGATGAATCATAGTTGTCCTAATGCAGTAAAAGAGAGAAGAAGCGAGAGAGTGGGATTGTATCGGAATGAACAAGGGTTTTTTTGCTTGCCTGGCACTTCTGAAGATAGTATAGTTCTTCATCGGTGGCATCGAACTCATCGTCGGTACGTCGTCTACTAAGAGGGGACAAATACGGCAAACAAGGAAGAACACAATCAATGCAGTGCACAATATGATGCATCACCATGACATGTCAGAATGCTGTGATTTGAGCTAATGCAACTAGCAGCAGATTAAATGAAGTTGGTTTAAATCCAAGATTCAAATTCAAACTCCATATATGGATATTAAATTGCCATTTATATGCTTTGTGCTAAACAGCAGCTATAAGTTGTTCTAACATGCATGAAAATGGTACAGATGGATATATTGGATTTTTCTGATCATTTTTCATATATAAATTATTTTCAATCTGAGCTACGGTTGAATTTCTATGATTTTTAGAAGTTTATACTATTTTTTGAAATTTCCTGAATTAAATTAAATCCAGAAAATGAGTTATTGCGTCAGCATTAGGTCATGCTGACCTCAAAGAGTCAACAGTGGTCCAGTCAAACTGACCGATTGGGACCCGCACATCGCTGTAACAGGCAGGGACGTAAGGTGACTAGTGGGTCCGGGTCAACGATGACGTGGCTTGGTCAAACTGACATGTGGGGCCGACTATATTAGTCTAAACTAAACAGGGAATATATCCCGGGGTTAATTAAGACATGGGGCCCATAGTCAGTGAGGGAGGGGGTTAGTTAGTTGCGTCATTAGCCAATAATGACGGCGCCACGTCAGCACGCCGGCGGTTAGACGACGGCAACGACCCAGGGTGGCGGTGGCTCGCCGGAGTGGCACTATGGGCTGCGGTTGAACGCGCGAAGAGCACCAGGAGGTAGCCCATGCCCGTGCACATCTAGGGAGACCAATGGGAGGTGCGGGGTTGGCCGGAGTTCGCCGGGGTGGAGCCCGTGGCGGCTGCCGGAGTTCGGGGTTGGTGCGAGTTAGTACTACGGTGTGCAAACGAGCGAGGTGAAGGGCTAGAGGAGCGCTACGCGATGCGGGGAGCAAGTTAGGCACGCCAGGGTGACCAAATGGTCATCGGAGCTACGCCGATGTTGAGCTCAGGCGGCGGCGAGTTTCGGCCATAAAGGGGGCAACGGCTACAGCGATCAAACGGAGCGGGGAAGAGGGGGAAACGGTGGCGGAGCTCACAGCGATCACGAAGAGGGGCTCGGCTTGCTTGGGGACGGCTTGGCGACGGTGAATCGACGTCGGCGGTGACCGTCTGCCGAGGTTGAAGATGGTGGCGATGACGATGCTACGGAGCGTCCTGGCTGGCTTGGCTTGGTGGAGATGACGAGGAAGACTACGCGGAGCTCGTGGGAACAACAGAGGGGCGAGGGGGTAGCTGTGGCCGTGGTGGCAGCAAGCGGCGGCGACGAGCTCGCTCGGCTTCGGGAGAGGGAGCGAGAGAGGCGAGGCGGGGAGAGAGGGGAGCGGTCGAGGGGTCTGCATGGCGTCACGGGGGAGGTCTAGGGCGACGAGGGGAAAGCGGCAAGCAGGAGGTGGCGTCTGTGGCCGTCTGTGGCGCTGCCGATCACGCTGTGCATCCAATCAAGTGGGAGGAAGAAGACCTCCCCGCCTCGTGGGCTGGGCCGCCAGATGGGCTGCCAGTGAGCGCCTGTAATCCTTCTCTCTCTTTCAAGCTGCTTCCTATTTTGTTTTTGTTTTCTAATTATTTGCCTCTGTTTTGAGCTTAGGAAAATACCAAGGCATTTCCTAAAATCTTGAAAATATTCATGGACACTTGCTGGATTATTTCAAAGGGCCCAAAAATAGTTCCAACATTATTTGAACATTTAAATTATTTATAGTATTTAAATGCCCAAAGTCAAATACAATAAGATTTAATTCAAAATCCGTAATGGCATATAAATATATTCATCATTTTTGCAAGAGGTTTTCACCTTTAACAGAAATCATGAACATTTCCAAAAGGCATTCTGGGTCATTGAAAATATTTTTATTGAACCTAGTTGAATTTCATTTGGTGCTAGGGTTTCAACTATCCCCGTTTCAACTTTCAAATAAATTAGACATGATGCAAGCAAAGTCAAGCAAGGGCTGATCTGGGGCGGTGACAACTCACCACCACTAAACAAGAATCTCGTCCCGAGATTCAAGACGTGAGGTAAGAAGACAGAGGGGGGCACAAACTATCACGGTCTTCACGATCCAGGTTGCACTTCATAAGAACGTTGATTCGAACATCATCATGATATTGACATCTTGCTTTGAGAGCTCCATCCAACACGACAATGGAAAGAGGGGGAGGCTCTACATGATTCGATCTTCACGAAGATCAAGTAAACATGATCGACTCACGGAATGAGATGTAGAAACATCTCGAGTTGAGACACCAAACACATCGAGAGGGATGGAAGAACAAACAACGAGGTTTGTTTTGGTGGGCATCAATTCCACACTTAGAGAGATGGTGGATGGTGTCAAGGTGGCGAGGAAATGATTGCCATGATCCCGTAACGGGGCACCTTGGGAAAAGTGACTGGTGGAATTATTACCTTAAGCAGCAAAAAGAATTACTTTTGATTTAGAAATCACTGGAACTCTTTATACCAGCCTAAGGCAATCACAATCGATCATTTGAAAGAGTTCGAAAGAATGACATACTCGGACTAGATTGGATGATGTGGACTACCTTGTTGAAGACAACGTAATGGATGATTTTGCTTATCATTGGAGGTGGAGGGGACCCATGGTAAGTCCACTTTGAAGATGATCCTGGACATCAACTGCTGAGAAGGACATCCCATGGAAAAATTGGCACAATGGGGTGCAAGCTGGGAACAACATGCAAATGTTGGGAAGGTTACAACCATCATATCTGGCCCAGATTCAGATCCGATTGGTAATAGGATACTTCAGACTCAGCATGTCTGAAAAGAAAGTTTGCAACACAATTCAACGAGATGGCATTGCGAGATTCTCGAGGAATGAACCAAGGTAGCAAGCTCCAAAACATGAGCTGGTTCTGCTAAACACATGTGAACACGTTGTCCCAGACAAGCATGACCACATGGTAGTCTCACAACAAAACACTACCGAGTTCAGGTGGGGAACCATTATCGCAGATAATAAAGTTCTTATTTAAGCCCGAGTTAGCTCTTAAAAAGAACTCCTTCTCCTGAAACAAATCAGTCAGTGGCTTGGTGTGCTAGGAACACATGTAGGGCGAAGGTTGCAAGTCTCCGAACCACAGAATACTTCGCACGTATGCATGACCGATTTGGGATGATTCCAAAGAAGCAACAATGACTTTCTCGAATCCACGGCGGCAACTTACATAAGATGCACATGAATTAGAGGAAGTCACTACTATCATCCAAGCATATGCTTCATGAACGAAACACGAAGAAATGCTTACACAAGGTTCCAACACTAGGTTGATGTTCAACATGACTCATGGGGGAGACAAAATGCTACCGATGGGCTCAACAAAGAACTCATCGGAATTTCCATATCACTGGACTTCCACCATCATGTGAACATGGTGATAGCATTGGTCAGACCAAAAGATATAATGGTGTATGCCCGAGGGATCAACCACGAGTAAGACAACGTTATGAATATCATTTGTTCTAACTTGACTTGACGATAGCCCATACTCAAGTCAAAATTTTGGCAAGACAACAGATCCAACAACTGGTCACGAGGACCGATCAATGGAGATATCATCTTCCTTCAGCACACACACACACACAAGGATATCCCTTAGTGATGAACTAAGTCAGGCAAGCTTTCATCTTCCAACTCTCCAAGTTGTTGTTAAGCTTAACCAACTAGCTCAGGGTATCCAACACAGATTCTTGGAGAAGGGTGATTTACAAGAAACCAACTTGATCACGAGCTCAACATAACAGTCGGTGACAACCTGGTAGCACTTCCAAGAAGATATTTGGAACGTTATTTAACCATTCCAGTATGTTACTAAGCTCGAGAACAATCTTGCTTTTGAGGGCAAGATGATATGATCAAATGAGTGAGGACTTGACAAGATCCTAACTCATCAATCGAAGTGTGTACCAGAAATAAGGACTAGATAGCACGATCAACCTTAGGATGATGATTTAGCAACCAACACGCTAAGAATGAGAATATTGTCCATTTACTACCAAGCAACGAGTTGCTAGGAGTATTGATTTCACACATCACAAATCACTTGTCGGCATTCCGGTTACAACAACACGAGGTCCGAGGAATGACTAATGATGGCGAGAAGTATCACTACGTCAAGAATTCATAAGAGGTGGTGCAATTCTCATGACACTCTTGACATAAAGATGGTAACACTCCAAGGTAGAACAGAACAAAAGCTGGATTGGCATTTTAATCTGTGGAATACAACTGCTTGACCCAACCCTAGATATGGATGAGGTACTGGAGTTTGTTTCTCCTAGTCATTCCGGAATAGAATGGCTTGACGGACCACAAGGATAATAGGCATCGATAAACACGATCGCACACATACACTTGGTTATCAACTGATAGAGGATGGTCGGGATACAACTAAAGATAACAAGCTCAAAGGAACATATAATCTTCTGAGTTGTGGATGCATAAGTTAGTATGTCGAATTCAAGTTCAACAGGTTTCTTCCGGATAACCCATGCAGAGAGGTAGGACTGGCAGAGTCACAATTATGAATGGAGAACTCCTCAAGAGTACTCTTATTGTGATCTTTTGGTTCAGCGAGGCACTTCTGCCTTATTGGTTCATGGTATTCGAAAGAAAGAAATACCACGGACCTCGAGGACTAATGCAAAGGTTACTAATAACCTAAGGGAGCTAGCAATTACTATCAACATGAAGTAAGTAGGGTGAATCTCGGGTTCAAGAACCCAGGAGTAGGATGCCTACTACTAAGTGGCATCACGGGATGCTTTCGAGAATGATGGCCGGAATCATTACACTAGGGACACAAAGCATGGCTGGATTACTAAGTGATACTCTAGACACCTAGGGTCATAATAATAACTCCAACATCTACGCCGAGGCAACAAAGTACCTCAACTTACCGATTAGTGTGCTTATTCCGACCAAAGGGACATCGGGAATGGAAGGAAAGGATTTGCAAATGCATCAGACTATTTAGAGACCTGGGATGACTCGGACAGCATAACGGCTGTAAATGCTCAAAATGATTTGAGACATCCTGCAAAATGGTGGCATAACCACTCAACATCACAATATCAAGGTTCCGAGATCGACAGTTATCATACGTAAATAGTAGGAACTGAATCGGGGCATAAAAGCAACAATCTTAAAGGTCTATGGATTAGTAACACGTCATCCCGATAGATAGATGAGAAGCCTAGTTCTTAAACCCCGTAGAAGAGAAGAGGTTGACTCGCATCGAAGGCCATGAGGTATAAGGAGTAAAAAGAGCCTTACGTTCCTTCCACAATCAATTCCCTTACATGTCTAAAGCATTTCTAGACACAACTTCGACCAGTTTGGCTTGGTAATCCTACAGCAATCGAGCTCGATACCAACGCTGTCAGGACCCCGATTCCAGGTCACATTGATCTAGCCGGTAACACCTCATATCACTTTGCGGCCTCACGCACGGTATTCCCGAGGGTGTCGCCTTACCATGGCCCGGGACCATTTGCGCCTTTGGGCTCACGTATATGATAGTGTCGCTAGCATCCATATGATAGAGAACCCGGGCCGACATGGCTAGTCATGAACCCAAAGCGGCACTAACCCATGGGGACAGGCATACATGAATCACATCGAGCATGTCGGTCATCAACGTATGAATGGGGCTGTAGCACTGGCTAACAGGACTCCGGTAACCCGGGCAGGCTAGGCAGACTCCGGATGTCACCGCGTGACATTTCCCGAAAGAACGGAACGAGCGAAGTGAAACACATGCCGGCCAGTCAAGTGTCCAAAGTAGTAGTGTCACAAGCAGGACTCCGGTGAACCGGGCTGTAGCGGACTACTATCGCCAGAAGCACTAGACTACATTTCCCCATATGAGAGGCTGCCAAGGATAAACAACTAGATTGTCGGATCCCACACATACCAAGCATTTCAAACATACACACAATATGCTCAATATGTGTAAATACAACATGGCATCACAACATAACTCTACGACTCAAATATTTATTCATTAGGCTCCGAGGAGCGAGATATTACAAACATGGGTCTCATGACCCAACACTCGAAAGCATACAAGTCAAAGCACAAGCGGAAGCTTAACATGTCTGAGTACAGACATGTACAAATGAAAAAGGCTGAGAAGCCTGACTATCTACCCGATCCTGCCGAGGGCACAAGATCGTAGCTGAGGTAACAAGCTAAACGTCGAAGTCCACGTGGAACTAGCTCAGGGTATCCAACACAGATTCTTAGAGAAGGGGTGATTTACAAGAAACCAACTTGATCACGAGCTCAACATAACAGTCAGGTGACAACCTGGTAGCACTTCCAAGAAGATATTTGGAAAGTTACGAACCACCGGTATGTTACTAAGCTCGAGAACAATCTTGCTTTTGAGGGCAAAACGATATGATCAAATGAGTGAGGACTTGACAAGCTCCAAAACAGCTTTCGCCACCACGTATGTTTTATATGAGTATACCGTCATGTCATTCGGATTGACTAATGCCCCTGCGTATTTCATGAGCATGATGAACAAGGTATTTATGGAATATCTAGACAAGTTTGTCGTGGTGTTCATCAATGACATATTGGTTTTCTCCAAGAGCGAGGAAGAGCATAAGGAACATCTGCGTCTAGTTCCGGAGAAACTATAGAACATCAGTTATATGCCAAGTTCAGCAAATGTGAATTTTGGCTGAAGGAAGTCAGATTCCTCGGACATGTTATTTCAGGAGAAGGAATAGCAGTCGACCCCACCAAGGTTGAATCGGTCACCAACTGGCAGTCCCCCACCTCAGTCAAGGAGATCCGCAGTTTTCTCGGACTTGCAGGGTATTATCGGAGATTTATTGAGAATTTCTCCAAGATTGCTAAGCTCATGACGGAGCTGTTGAAGAAGGAAACTAAGTACGTTTGGACCGAGGATTGTGAAGCCAATTTTCAGGAGCTGAAGCAACGTCTGGTTACAGCCCCAGTGCTCATTTTGCCGGACATACACAAGGGTTACCAGGTATATTGTGATGCTTCTCGTCAAGGACTCGGAGGAGTGCTCATGCAGGAAGGAAAAGTTGTAGCTTATACCTCCAGACAGCTATAACCTCACGAGATGAATTATGTCACACACGATTTGGAGTTAGCAGCCGTAGTGCACGCACTCAAGACCTGGAGACATTTCCTTGTCGAAAACAGTTGTGATGTTTACACGGATCATAAGAGCCTGGAGTATATTTTCACACAGAAGGAATTGAACCTCAGGCAGAGGAGATGGCTAGAGTTGATCAAGGACTATGACATGAGATTGCATTATCACCCAGGGAAGGCAAATGTTGTAGAAGATGCCTTGAGCCGTAAAAGCTATGTGAACACCCTCATAGCTAGAGGATTACCGCAGGAATTAGCCGACGATCTCAGAGAGCTCCGACTGGAGATAGTACCGAGAGGATTTGTCGCCACCTTGGATATTCAGTCCACTTTGACCGAAAGAATCCGTGAAGCCCAGAAGACGGACAAGGAAATTGCAGAGATAAAGGAAAAGATGAGTAACGGAAAGGCTAAAGGTTTTCGTGAGGATGAACATGGAACTTTCTGGTTTGAGGATCGTATCTATGTGCCCAATGACCCAGAGGTCAGGAAGTTAATTCTTCAGGAGGCCCATGATTCATCGTACTCTATTCACCCAGGCAACACCAAGATGTATCTGGATTTGAAAGAAAGTTTCTGGTGGACAGGTATGAAGAAGGATATTGCCGAGTACGTAGCAGTATGCGATGTTTGTCAGCGAGTAAAGGAGGAACATCAGAAGCCGGCAGGGTTACTTCAACCTCTGCCGATACCCGAGTGGAAATGGGAAAAACTTGGAATGGATTTTATCACAGGATTACCGAGGACCCGTTCAGGTTATGATTCTATCTGGGTAGTGGTTGATCACTTGACCAAGGTAACTCACTTCATTCCCGTGAAGATCACATATACCAGTGCTAAGTTAGCCAAGATATACATGACCAGGATCGTATGTCTGCATGGAGTTCCGAGGAGTATCGTGTCAGATAGATGAACGCAATTTACCTCAAAGTTTTGAAATCAGTTGCACGAAACTTTGGGTACGAGGCTGGAGTTCAGTACAGCTTTTCATCCGCAGACAGATGGACAGACCGAGAGAGTCAACTAGATTCTGGAGGACATGTTGAGAGCCTGTGCGCTAGACTATGGGTCTAGCTGGGATGACAACCTACCATACGCAGAGTTCTCGTACAACAACAGCTATCAGACCAGTCTAAAGATGGCCCGCTTTGAAGCTCTATATGGAAGGAGGTGTAGAACACCATTTCCGTGGGATGGTGTTGGAGACTCAAAACTTTTTGGTCCCGATCTTATCAGAGACTCCGAAGAGAAGGTCAAGCTGATTCGAGATAGACTCAAGATAGCCCAGTCGAGACAGAAGAGTTATGCCAACATCAAACGCAAGGAGATAACGTATGAAGTTAGAGATCGAGCATACCTCGTGTGTCCCCACTTCGTGGAATCAAGAGATTTGGTGTTAAAGGTAAGTTAGCACCCCGGTTTATAGGCCCCTACAAAATCCTCGAACGTAGAGGAGAAGTTGCATACAAGCTGGAATTCCCGGAAGAATTGTCACGAGTTTACGATGTCTTCAATGTTTCCCAGATGAAGATATGCCATGCTGAGATGGCCGATATTCCTTTGAGAGACACAGTGCCCCTAGAGGTGTCGGTGCGGGGACGACACCTATGGGATCACAAGAATCCCTACTACGGTTGCGGAGCATGGGGTCGTGAGAAGAGCGGATCAAACATATAGCACACGGTCTCTTTATCCAGGTTCGGGCCACGAGGATGCGTAAAACCCTACTCCTGCTTTGGTGGTTTGTTTATCTGGTGTTCTTGAACTAGCAATGGGGCGTGAGGAGCTCCAAAAATCCGAATCCTCCTCCTGGTCGCCTTGGGCCTCCTTTTATAGGGAAAGGGGTTGCCACAAGGCACAGGAGGTGGAAAGGGTACAGTGATGCGAGTTTATCCCTTGCATTACATGACAAGGTGCCTTAAATGCGTCTTGCTTAGGTGTCCTTGCTTTATCGGGGACGGGGGAGAGCCATGTCTCGTCCGTCGCTGCTCCCTCTCGTGTTGACACGCGCCCTGGCCAGCGGTGCCCGTGGTGCCATGTAGGCAGGCAGGCAGGTGAGGTGGCGCAATGGTGGGTCTTCACGAAGATCCGCTTGCCGCCACGCAGGTGCCTGCCCAACTGGTTGGGTCGGCAGCTGCATGCGAACGGCGGTGAAGGTTTGATTGGCATGGGCCTGATGGTGGCCCTACGGGTGTTCTTGGCGAGGGCCTCGTCGTAGCCCTGGCAAGGGTCTTGCCGGGGCCCCGGCAAGGGTCTTGCCGTGGCGCCTGCTGTCATCCCCGGCAAGGCTCTGTCGGGGGCCTTGTGGTCCTCCTTGGTTGGGATCCCGCCAAAGGTCGTCATCTTCTATAGTGTGTATCTGATCTTGAATGTCTTCACAAAGATCTGCATGCCACTACGGGGATGTCTCCCGAATCCTTGACCCATGGGGGCAGTGGACTCAAGGGTGACTTGCTCCGTAGGTGTGGGACGAGCTGCCACGGCAAGGGTCTTGCCGGGCTTGCTAAAACCGCCTCCCGGCAAGGGTCTTGCCGGGGGAGCCCGCTTCGTCCCCTTTGCTCTTTGTGGTCTTGGTTTTGGTGCCGCTCTGTTCATTTCGAGCTTCGGCCTTACCTTGGCTCACCTCCCTTGCCTTGCTCAGTGCTGTGGTGCCCGCGGCTCAGACTGCCCGTGCACAGTTATAGGGGTACAAAAAGTGTAACCCTATTTTTGTACACCGACAGGAGCCCCCGGGCCTGGGCCACACGTAAGCGCAATCGCGTCGTTGGGCTAGGCCCAAAAACAGTGTGCGGGCAGGCAGGGTGGTTTTTACCGCGGTAAGTCTTTTCGCGCGCTGCGCTTCCCATGCCTCCTGCGCGTGGTTCGGCGTGGGGAGGCGTGCGTGACGTGGGCGGCATGCGTGGGGCTGAGCTATACGCGCATGCGTCACGTTGTAGTAAAAGGGGGCGGTTCGCGCCTTCCCCATAAACAGAGGGAGGCGTGGAGGCACGGCCCATTTACTGAACGGGGCCGAGGCGTGGTCTTCAAGGCGTCCACTCCCCACGATCACAGGGTGGGGAGAGGTCGCCTCACCCATCGCTTCGGTCCCGCATGCCTACCACGTGGTTCTCATGCGCTTGGGGTGGCGAATGGTGGAGGCGGAAAACTGGGCCGTCGCAGGCCGGGGTAGCGGGTCGGTCCCAGTTTTCTGCGCCTTCCACGTCTTGATTGGCTGAGTGGGGCGGCCGAGCCCCCACCCTGTTCCTTTATAAAGAGCGGGGGGAAAACGGCGTCCGCACTCTTCCATTTTCTCCTTCCTTCAACTTCTGTTCCCCCCCTCCGTCCGCCATGGAGAGAGGGAATCCTGGCTCTTCAACGGTGGCGGCAAGGGTCGCCGCTCGACAACACGTCCTTCCTTCTCCTACACCTGCGGTGGCAGAGCCAGCCGCGAGGGGGACGAGGCGGCGCGCCGGTCTCGCCTCCGCCCGTAGTTCCTCCCCCCATGGAGGGCCATGTTGGGGATGATCCTTGCGAGTTCTTCGTCAGGCTGCGCCGGCCGCCTCGCCGTCGCCTTCGTCTCCCCACTCAATTCACGATCGAGATGGAGCTGGATCCGCCGGAGTCATTGCAGCTGCACATGAGGGGCTGTTGGATCAGCGGTACGCGAGTTCGCGTCGACTTCCCAGCCCCTCACGTGATGTATCTTTGCCGAGGATGGAAGACTTTCGCCCATATCCACCGCTTGACGGCGGGGCTCAGTCTCCATTTCAAGCTGATGGAGGGCGGCCTCCTCTTCGTCAAGGTCTTCGGGTGCTTCGGGACTCGGGCAAGGTGCTGCCTGGAGAGCTCTTCTGATAGCGAAGGCTCCTCCTCGAGCGGGAGTGGCAAGGAGGACAGCGGCAGCGTCGACGAGGGTAGCAGGCGGCAGGATGACGGGTCCGACTAGGTGTCGAGCGCCGCTCTGTGCGGCACCGGCGATCCCATCATCTGCGTCGCCGGCTTCCTGAACTTCTCGGGGTCGTCTCCTTGTGCGGCTGGCGTTGGGAGGCTGCGGAAGAGGAAGAGGGCGGGCGGCAAGGCCGTCAAATCGGAGTACGCGGGCACCGACGCCTTCGACGCGTGCTGACTTCCTGCCGCCCCGTCTTCGAGCTCTGCTTCCGGCGCTGCCATCACCACACAGCCTTCGGACGGCCACCGAGATGTTCTCTTGGTGCCTCCTGCCTCCTGCCACCCGTAGCTTGCCTAGGCGCCCCTTTTGCCCTTTTCGCCTCCTTGTCCTGCCTCCTGAGGAGAGGGACAAGAAAGGGGTTACGGGCACCTTATCTTTTTTTTAGTTTGTAAGCCTTTGGGCCTTAGCTGAATTTAAAACTTGTAATCCCATCATTCATGTTTTTCACTCCCCATGGACTGTATCTGAATGGAATGTTTTTAATGAAAAAGGGATGCTTGCCGGGTCATTTGTCTGCGGGTAGAACCCACGACAAGGAGTAAATCCTTGATATCTCTAAGATAAACATTTCCTTGGCCGGCAACAGGCCCTGCCGTCTTCCTACTTCGCTCGACCTTTCTCACGCTTTCGGCGGAGGCAGGGATGAGGTGGGTTCAGGCTCCTCGTTTCATCCTTTTGCTGACGAGACTACGACCAAACCTGGCCCCAGGAACGAGCCCTAGGGCCTAGAGTTTTAGAGGAGCACGGTAGCTTTGGGAAAAAACGAGGTTTCACATACCTCAGTCCATAAGGGAATGCATGATAAGGGATGAAGGACTTATCTGAAGTTGTAGCCCCCTGCAACTTTGGTTTGCCGTGGGTGAATCTTTGTACTTGCAGCCCCCGGCAATACTGGCTTGCCAGGGTCTAGATGCCGGTCTACCCCTCTTCTCTTTTTCGTCCTCAAGTGATCCGGAAAGGATATCCGAAGTCCTGCGAACCAAAGAAAACAAAAGAATGGCAAAGAGACGCACACTCGACCTCTAAGCTAGGGGATGTCGCTGCTAAGCACTATCAACCCTAACCAAGGACGAGACTCGACCTAGCATGCATGCTATAACTTAGGGCGCCAGCGCTTCATTTATTTATGCTCAGGGTCTGCGCCTGGCTTTGTACAAAGGGTTACATGCATCATCGGCAATACTTGTACAAAAGGTGGCTTGCCGGGGGGGCGGCAAGCCGCGCCTCACGCGTAAAACTTGCAAAGATGCTCAATGTTCCAGGAGTTACTCACCGGAACGGCATCTTCGGTCTCCAGGCGGACTACGCCGGGCCTGGTGACTCGTATTACCCGATAAGGGCCTTCCCACTTTGGCGTCAACTTGTTGGAATTCTTGGCCGATTGAACGCGCCGAAGGACAAGGTCGCCTTCCTCAAGGCTTCGGGCATGAACTTTGCGGCTATGGAAGCGGCGCAAGGTTTGCTGGTAGCATGCTGCTCTCACAGCCGCCCAAAGACGATCTTCCTCAAGGAGCACTGCGTCATCTTGCCGCAGTTGCTCTTGCTCAAGCTCGTCATAAGCAAGCACTCGAGGTGACCCGTATATGAGCTCACTGGGGAGAACTGCTTCTGCCCCGTATACCAGGGCAAAAGGTGTCTGGCCGGTGGCTCGATTTCGCGTCATCCTGATCGACCAAAGAACCGCCGGCAACTCATCAATCCAGCGCCTTCCACTCTTGTGCAGCCTGTCAAAGATCTTGGTCCTTAATCCTCGCAGTACTTCAGCATTTGCCCTCTCAGCTTGACCATTGCTTCGCGGGTGAGCAACGGAAGCGAAAACTCTCTTGCCGAGGTCTTGGGTATATTGCATGAAGGTGCGGCTTGTGAACCGTGTGCCATTGTCGGTGATAACCCTGTTGGTACGCCAAAACGGCACACTAGTCCCTTGAAAACTTGACGGCTGACCGAGCTGTGACCTTCCTCATCGCCTCCACCTCCGCCACTTTGTGAACTTGTCGATGGCAACGCATAAGTACTCAAAGCCCCGGCGGTGAGGGAAAGGGCCCAAGATGTCGAGCCCCCTGCACCGAGAAGGGCCAGAGAGAGGAATGGTTTGAAGGGCTTGAGCTGGCTGATGAAGCTTCTTTGAATGGAACTGACACGCTTCACACCTGGTGACTAGTGTCGTCACATCTTGGAGGGCGGTGGGCCAGAAAAAGCCGTGCCGAAATGCCTTTCCGGTAAGGGCCCTTGACCCAATGAGGGATCCACATATGCCTCTGTGTATCTCTGCCAACAGCTCCAGTCCTTCCTCTCGAGGGATACACTTCAATTTCACACCGTTCGGCCTCTTTCTGCATGTAACGCCATCGATTTAACCGGTACATGGTAGAGCGACGAGCTACTTTTTCTGCTTCTTCCTGCTCCTCAGGAAGTTCCCCTATTTGGAGGAATCGGACGGTATGTTGTGCCCACGCTGGAGCCTGGGGCTCGACGGCGAGGACTAAAGGCATCTCCTCCGCAATAGGAGCGGCTGCCTCGACGGCAAGAACTTGGCGCTCCGCCGGAGCCAGTCGTCCCGTGGCGGGCTCAGTATCCCCGGCAACATCCTTACCGGCGGCTCCGGGGAGCTCGGCGGGAAAGTACTTGCCGGGGCCTGATTTCCTCCTCTTATTCTGCTCTGTTGATGGATCAACGGACGGCTGAGTTAGCTGAAGCACAAAGGTACCTGGTTCCATAGGTAGCTTGAGGGCAGCGCGTTTCGACAGGTAATCGGCGATATTGTTCTCCGCTCGGGGAACGTGTTCAGCCTGTATACCGTCGAAACGCTCTTCCAGCTTTCTCACTTCATCGATGTAGGCCTTCATCAACGGGCTCTGGTAATCCTTGTTGACTTGCTTGACGACAAGCTGCTAGTCTCCCCTGACGATGAGTTTCCTAATTCCGAGGTCCGCCGCGATCCTAAGACCGGCAAGCAGCCCTTCGTACTCTGACGTATTGTTTGTTGACACCTCCCTGGGGGAGTGCATCTAGATCACGTACTTGAGGTGCTCTCCGGTGGGCGCGACAAGCAGGACGCCAGCCCCGGCGCCTTGTAAGGAGAAAGCTCCATCAAAGTACATGATCCAATCGCAACTTGCCTCTTTGCCGGGGAGAGCAGTCTCTTGGGCTTTTTCGTCAGGCGTTGCGGTCCATTCTGCAATGAACTCCGCTAGGACTCAGCTCTGAATCGTCGAAGTACTTTCAAACTTGAGGTCAAAGCTGGACAGCTCCAGTGCCCATTCCACAATTCTTCCTGTTGCATCCAGATTGTGCAATATCCATTGCAGAGGGAGGCGAGTGACGACAGTGATCTCGTGTGCCTGGAAGTAGTGACGCAGCTTCCTCGAGGCCATAAGAAGGCCGAAGAGCAGTTTCTGCACGCCGAAGTACCTTGATCTAGCCCCCTGCAGGAGGGAACTAACAACGTAGACCGGGTGCTGCATCATTTTCTTCTTCGGCGGCACGTCAACTGGCTGTGTTGTCTCTGCATTGGTGGTGTCGGGCTCTGCCGCGGCCATAACCTCGTCGTCAACCTCTCTCTGCGCCACCAGTGTGGCGCTGACCACCTGGTCCGTTGCCGCCAGGTATAGCAGCAACGGCTCCTGTTGCCTAGGCGCAACTAGTATTGGCGCGGAGGAGAGGTACTTTTTCAAACCTTGCAATGCTACTTCGGCTTCTGGCGTCCACTCCATCGGGCCCGCCTTTTTCAGGATCTTGAAAAAGGGAAGGCGCGCTTCAGCATTTCTGGAAATGAACCTGCCCATGGCGGCGACGCAACCAGCAAGCCGACGCACATCCTTGATTCGCTTGGGTGCTTCAATCTGCTCTATAGCTTTGATTTTGTCCGGATTGGCCTCTATCCCACGCTATGACACCAAGAACCCGAGAAGCTTGCTGGACGGGACGCCAAAGACGCACTTCTCGTGGTTCATCTTGAGATTGATCTTGCAGGTTTGCAAATGTTTCTTGCAAATCTGGTATGAGGGTTGCCCTGTCCTTGGTTTTGACCACTATGTCATCCATATAAGCTTCCATATTTCTATGGAGCTGGGGTTCAAAACCAATCTGGACCGCCCTTGCAAACGTTGAACCAGCACTCTTCAACCCGAAAGGCATCTGCATGAAACAATACGTACCACATGGGGTGATGAATGTTGTTTTCTCTTCGTCTTCTCTTGTCATGAAGATCTGGTGGTAGCCGGAGTAGGCGTCGAGGAATGAAAGCAGATCACACCCTGTCATGGAGTCAACAATCTGATTGATGCGCGGAAACAGGAAGGGGTCTTTAGGGCAAGCCTTATTGATATCTGTGTAATCAATACATAGCCTCCACTTCCCATTTGCCTTGCGTACCACGACCGGATTGGCCAACCACGTTGGATGGAGCACTCCTCTTACCAGACCTGCTGCTTCCAGTTTCCGGATCTCTTCTGTGATGAACTCTTGTAGTTCCAAAGCTTGCTTCGACCTTCCGCTTGGACGGGCCGCATATGAGGGCAGACAGCAAGGTGGTGCTCAATCACCTCCCTGGGAACACCGGGGATGTCGGAAGCTTTCCATGCAAACACATCGACAATCGCCCGCAGGAAGGTGATGAGCGCCTATTTGTCGTCAAGGGTGGAGCTTATGGTAAAAGCTCCTCCCGTGCCGCCCCTCATTGATGTAAACCTTCTTGGTTCCCGGCGGTATGGCCCTGGGCTTCTTGTTTCCGGCGGTGGAGCTCTCTGGCACGTCCTCGACGGCAGAGGTACACTCCGAAGAGGTGCGCTTGCCGGAGTGGGTGTCCGAGGTCTCACAGGTCTTCTTCTTCTTCTTCCCTCCCGGGGTCCCAGTGGCAGGAGCAAGTGCCCTAGCAGCGGCAGCTGCTGCAACTGCTTGCTGGAATAGTTGGTCAGCGCAAATCAACGCATCTTTCTTGTCGGAGGGGATGGTGATGATCGTCATAGGTCCTGGCATCTTCAGAGTGTTATAGGCGTAGTGTGACGCCGCCATGAACTTGGCCAACGCTGGGCAGACAAGGATCCCGTTGTAGGGCAAGGGGATCTTGGCAACATCGAACACGATCCTCTCCGTCCTGAAGTTTAGGTCGCTTCCAAAAGTCACGAGCAGCGTGACCTTGCCCTTGGGTTGGCTTCTTCCCGGGTTGACCCCCTGAAACGTGCCCGTCTCTTCGAGGTCTCCATCAGGAATCTGCAGTTTCTCGATCACGGCAGACGAGATCAAGTTCAGACTGACCCCGCCATTGACTAGCATCTTCGTCACCTTGAGGTTGCGTATTGTTGGTGAAACCAACAATGGCAAGCACCTGACCGCAGTAGTGCGATCAGGGTGGTCCTCAGTGTCAAAAATCATAGGTGTGCTGGGCCACTTCAGCGGCCTTTGGGCATCAAACGACGGCTCTGCCGCTATAATCTCTCGCGCCCACTGTTTAAGCCGGCGGTGAGAAGTATGCAGCGAGGCGCCGCCGTGGAGGCACATGGCCTCTGTAACTTTCTGAAACTCTTGGTCGTCGGATTCATCGTCCTCTTCGTGATCGTCGTCTTCTGTCTTTCTGTCATGGCCCCGGGCGGGCCTCTCTTGTTGCTTATCCTTGCCGCGACGGCCCGCCTGGCCGTCACGCTTCTTGCCGGACCCCTCAGCACCGTCTGGGCCCTTCTCCTTGTCCCGCCTCTCATACTCAGCCCTCTGCTTCTCAGCGAGGAGCTCAACGTGTCGGCAGTCCTGGAGAGCATGGCCTTTGGTGCGATGGATCTTGCAGTATCGCTTGTTGCAGTTTCCTGGGTTCTCGGCAGCCGCCAAGGCCCGGCAGGCGACACATCCGGCAACCTCCTTGCCGGGGTCGTCTGCCTTGGTTTTCTTGGTGGAGCCGGCGTCATCAAATCCCTCGACGGCAAGCACGGCTTTTCCTTTGCGCTTCATTGCGGCGCCCGGCCTTTCTTCGCCGGGGTGGCAATATCCTCATCTGAGGAGTCGGTTTTCACGCCGGCATCTTCGCCGGGGTACTTCCTTCCCTCTTCAGCTCGGGCACATTTGTCAGCAAGAACATAGAGTTCTGCTACATCTCTCACCTTGTTCATTGCCAGCTCTTCACGCATCTTGCGATTACGCACGTTCTGATGGAACGCGCTGATGATGGCAGCAGGGTGAACATCAGGGATATTGTCTTGCATCAGCTGAACCTCAGATATACTTGCGGAGACTCTCGCCTCCCTTCCGGGAATGACGTGCAGGTCGCTTACTTGGCCATGGGCTTGGTGGCCTCAAAGAAAGGCGCCCACGAACTCATGGCACAAATCCGACCAGGAGGAAATAGAGTCTACCGGCAAGTGCATCAACCATGACATGGCGTTGGGTTTAAGAGCCAACGGAAAGTAATCGCAAGCACCTTATCGCCAGCGGGCTCACGGCAGCTTGCATCGCGATGGTGTAGACGCCGAGGAACTTCGGACGGGTGGGTCTTGCCATCGTACTTTTCGCCCACGTCGGGTTTGAAGGTGCAGTGAGTGGGCCACTAGAACTGCCGCAGCTCACGGGTAAAGCCGGACAGCCTACCTTGTAAGGTAGGCCTCGAAACTCCCGGTGTCGGGTGGCTCACAGCAGCCCCGCCGCTGTCTGATTGGTGGCGCGCTCAGCGCCCGGCCTTCGATAGTGGTTCGAGCGTCTTCATGTTCTCGTTCCCGAAGAACTTGGCGCTGGTCACAGTGGGCCCACGGGTCGGACGATGCTACGGAGATCTCGTCACCCGTAACGTCGCGACGGGCTGGCGTCCGTTGTACCGGGCGAGGAGGGGACCAGTGCACCGTGGTTGCGGCGCCGCCGGCTCTCCTGCCACTGGTGCATGGGACTCCGTCGGAGCGTCAACCCGGGGGCTCCACCGGACTCGGTTCATCTTTGTTGGCCACCGCAACAAGGCTTCGGATAGTGGCTCTCCATTCGACGAGTTTCCCCGTAGTGGGAGGAAAATCGAGGAGCAACTGCGCGCGCGCCAGGGCTTCTGCTGGCAGCGAAACCTGCACGGATCGCGACGCGCTTCAACTTTTGACCATGTCAGAAGGAGCTCTATCACAACCCCGCGGTCGCATGCCATCTTCACCAGCGCCTCGGCGAGCGGGCAGGTCTTCTAAATCCCGGGAGTGGCGCTTGGGGCTCTTTCCGCGGCGACGCCCGGGGTCCTCGGCGTAATTACGCCGTCCATCGTGCGCCGCTTAGAGACGCGCGCCGTCAGCGCCAGCGTGAGTCTTGGAAGCCCTCGCGTCGCCTGCGAGCGGGGTGGCAGCGGTCTTGGAAGGCCCCGCGCCACCCGCGAAGGGCCTGGCTCCGTCCTGGCATTTGGCGGCGTGCGGCCCGTTACCAGGCGCACGAACATCGCCGCCTCCCAAACTCGGCTGTTGGGACGGTGTTGGTGTTCGCGAACGGCGCCCCCGGTCCTTTCTGCGACCGGTCTGCTGCTCGCCCGCGTCGGGACGGGATGTCCGGCTTCCGACGGGCCTACCGCCACCGTCATCTTCTTCTTAGGCGCCATGACGATGAAGAAGCATCGAACTAACTGCTAGAGCTGATTCTCACGGCTGCGCCCCCCTACCTGGAGCGCCAAAGATGTCGGTGCGGGGACGACACCTATGGGATCACAAGAATCCCTACTACGGTTGCGGGGTGCGGGGTCGTGAGAAGAGCGGATCAAACAGATAGCACACGGTCTCTTTATCCAGGTTCGGCCGCGAGGATGCGTAAACCCTACTCCTGCTTTGGTGGTTTGTTTATCTGGTGTTCTTGAACTAGCAAAGGGGCGTGAGGAGCTCCAAAAAGCAGAATCCTCCTCCTGGTCGCCTTGGGCCTCCTTTTATAGGGAAAGGGGTTGCCACAGTGGCACACATGAGGTGGAAAGGGTACAGTGATGCGAGTTTATGCCTCGCATTACATGACAAGGCGCCTTAAATGCGTCTTGCTTAGGTGTCCTTGCTTTATCGGGGACGGGGGAGAGCCCTGTCTCGTCCGTCGCCGCTCCCTCTCATGTTGACACGCGCCCTGGACAGCGGTGCCCGCGGTGCCATGTAGGCAGGCAGACAGCTGAGGTGGCGCAATGGTGGGTCTTCACGAAGATCCGCTTGCCGCCACGCAGGTGCCTACCCAACTGGTTGGGTCGGCAGCCGCATGCGAACGGCGATGAAGGTTTGATTGGCGTGGGCCTGATGGTGGCCCTACGGGTGTTCTTGGCGAGGGCATCGTCGTAGCACCGGCAAGGGTCTTGCCGTGGCGCCTGCTGTAATCCCCGGAAAGGCTCTAGCCGGGGGCCTTGTGGTCCTCCTTGGATGGGATCCCGCCAAAGGTCGTCATCTTCTATAGTGTGTATCTGATCTTGAATGTCTTCACAAAGATCTGCATGCCACTACGGGGATGTCTCCTGAATCCTTGTCCCATGGGGGCACTGGACTCAAGGGTGACTCGCTCCGTAGGTGTGGGACAAGCTTCCACGGCAAGGGTCTTGTCGGGCTTGCTAAAACCGCCTCCCGGCAAGGGTCTTGCCGGGGGAGCCCGCTTCATCCCCTTTGCTCTTTGTGGTCTTGGTTTTGGCGCCGCTCTGTTCCTTTCGAGCTTCGGCCTTACCTTGGCTCACCTCCCTTGCCTTGCTCAGTGCGGTGGTGCCCGCGGCTCAGACTGCCCGTGCACAGTTATAGGGGTACAAAAAGTGTACCCCTCTTTTTGTACACTGACAAGAGGCCATACAGTTCGACAGTGATCTGACTTATGAGGAGAAACCCGTCAGAATTCTCGAGAGTGCGAACAGAGTTACCCATAGCAAGGTCATCAAGTTTTGCAAGGTTCTGTGGAGTCATCATTCCGAGGAGGAAACCACCTGGGAGCGAGAAGAAGATCTGCGCCAAGACCACCCGCACCTATTTGCTAGCCAACCCGAATCTCGAGGGCGAGATTCATCTTAAGGTGGGTAGGTTTGTAACATTCCAAATTTTCAATTTGGAATGTTTTACAATTATTAGTTAAGCATCTATGCATTTTGTTTGAATTGTGTGGCACTTGGAATATTTCAGAGGCATTTGAGTTTTATTTGAATTTGAATTCAACTTGGCATTTGAAATTTGTTTCAAATATCCCTGACAAATACTTGTTTAAAAGTATGAGAGGAGCTAACATGACACTCCAAAAATGTCAGAAGAAAATATTGCCAAAAGGTTTGAATTCAAAATTTGAATTTTATTTGGATTTTGCAGAAAATGTTTTTATTTTGTTTGTGTTTTGCCTCTGGAAAAATGTTCATGTTGTAGGATTTGTTTTTCTAATTTTATTGATATATATATATGTCCTATATAAAAATATTATAGGTTTATCTATAATTAGTTTTCTCTCTCTGTGCTAATTCAAAAAAACAAAAAGGAAAGGGGTTTGCCCTTACTTTTCGAGCTTGCTTAGTTTTGCCCTTACTTTTTCTGTCGTGGTCCCTCAAATGCCCTTTGCCCTTATTGTTTATACCTTTTTATTTTCAATAATGTTAATAACATTAATTACATCAGGTAGTTTAATGGGTGCTTTTGTCCTGAATGCAAATGATATGCACATAAAGGTAATGTTTATCTGAACATTTTGATATCTCATTTGCATTTTTCTGAGTTCATATGAATTAGTAATGAATTTTCAAATTTTGGTCAAACGGTCAAAGGGCATTCGAGGGACCACGACGAAAAAAGTAAGGGCAAAACTAAGCAAGCTCGAAAAGTAAGGGCAAAACCCGTGGGTAGGAACCAACTAGGGGTAAAAATGCAATTGTCACAAAAGGAAAAACCTCGCGCGCCAGATGCCAGGCCAGCAGGCCCAGTCGCCGAGGCCACACCCCGGCGCCGAGGCCGCAGCCCAGCACCAAGGCCGCCAGCCTAGTGCGCCACACGCGCCGACCCCGTTCCGATCGGTCGCCCGACCGAACCCACCTCTTCCTCTCTCGCCGACACCCTGACCCCACCTCATCTCCTTCCTCCCGCAACAACCAGCGCCAGAATCTCGCCAACCCTCGACGTCCGAGCTCCCAAAACCCTAACCCGAGCTGCCCCTCCTCCGTGAAAGCGTGTCCTATAAATACCTACGCATCTCCTCTTACGAACCCCCCAAAAACCCTACCTCAACTCCCACCACAGCTCACGCCCTCCTCCTTTGGATCTCGCCGCAGCCGCCTCAGTTCATCGCCGCCTCCACCGCCGGTGAGCAACAGCACGACTTCCTCTTCCACTTATGAGCTTCCCCTGATGTTGCGCATCATTTTGACATGGTTTCAACCTCCTTCTCCCATCACAGGATCGTCCCCGAGCTCGTTCGCCCCTCGTCGGAGTTGCAGCTCACAAGGGCGCTGTCTCCATCATCCCGATCGTCTTCGCCGTCCCCGAGCTCCACCAAGGCCACCCCCGACTTCCCCAAGCTCCGTCGCATCGCCCCGATGCCACCTCCTTCCTCCCTGACGATCGGAGCCGCCGCACCACCATCGCCCGAGTCGCCACCGTCGTCTCCGTCCGTCGCCGCCGTCCGTTGTAAGCCCGAGCCCCCTCCACCGTTGGATCTCGCATGTACGGCCTATATTCGTTTAGATCGGTTTTAGTTTCGGTTTAGATCGGTTTATTATATGTTGAGGTTTAGTTGGACCGGCCGAGTGGTTTATTTCTATTAGCCCGTGGATGCATTGGTTTATTAAACGCTTAGACGCTGTTTAGTTTCAGAACGCTCACTGTTTCGGCCCGTTAGCGCGTTAGTTTTTTTTTTCATTTCGGTTTTAAAACAGAATAGTTCCAATTTTGTAAAATCTATATCTCTTAGGTTATTCAATATTTTTAGTTGATTCTTTTTTTGTTAGTATACAAATTTCCAATAGTTTCTGTAGAAAATTGTTTCGGCCATGTTTAAGTTTATAAAAGTAGTTTTATATTAGTTTTAGTCAGATTAGTATTTCTGCTATATATTGAGTTAGAATTATTATTTTTAGGCCTTTCTTTTTGTCATGTTTTTGTTTTGACCTTGCCTATAAGTAGGATTTTATTTGGGTATTTTTTGTCTTTATTAAAAATAGTTTTACTCGAAAACAAGCTTTTCTAGTTTTTTTAGCTTGCTGCTGTTTTCTGTTGTTCTAGTTAATTTAATATTTTATTTTACCTCTGTTATAATTTATTTTATATTAGTTTCTATAGTTACATAGGGTGAACTTTTATTTACAGAAAAGAAAATTTTTATTTTATTTTCTTGCTAGTTGTGGGCTTGGAGTTCTTCGAGTTTTCTTTGGTTTTTTGGTTTGATTGATTTTGTGTGATTTATGTTGGCATGTTGTTATGTTAATGTGATTGCATGTTTGTATGCTTATATGATTATTGTTTGCTTCGATAGAATTTCCGGAGTGCGAAGCCTGCTATTACGAGTCGCTAGCTTTCGAAGACCGTCAACCAGGCAGGTCATTTGATCATGTTTTACAATACCTATGATTTTGTTGCATTAGAATTATTCCTCCCCACCATGCATGCAGTAGGAGAATTTTAAGTTATGTTTTTTGAGTAGTATCATGAGGTAGGATGAACCCAATTCCCCGTGTTACCATTGCCCGGGATGATGTAGTTTATTTTGCTATGCTCATAGACGGGGTTGGTTGAGAGATTCATAAGGGAGATGTGAGAGTCAAGATGATGACAACCCCATGACTTCAAGCTCAAGATGGACTTCAAATTCACTACTGGGTGGAGGACGGTTGACGGGCACCCTGGAGAAACCAGCGGATGGCCGGGATGCATGGAGAAGCACCATGACATCTTACGGAAAGCTTCACCCAGCCAATTACCAAGAGACTGGATGGATACACCTTGACCGGAAGCTTACCTGTGCAGCCGTAAGCCATTATGGGCTCTGGCTGGGTTGACCTTAGGCGTGACTCTGGACGGACGGTGCCAGCAGATCTAGAAGAACGGTAGGACATGGATGGGCACCAGCAGTGCCCAGAGAAACTCTACGGAAGATCCTGTTTCGTTCGTCCCGCCTTCAAACAACAGGCAGTGCGAGGACATAAAGGAGGTAACGAGTCTTGCGGGTAAAGTGCACAAGACTTTGCAGAGTAAAAACCTAATCAATTAGTCCTGTCCCCGGTTACGGACATTTGAGCCTCTAGAATTGGAGTATTTCGGAAATCTCAACACCGAACATAATTTGATGGGTAATTTAATAATTGGGAATGAGACATTGGTTGGCGGAACCATCTCAATAACAACCAACATTTTGTAGTAATTGCAAGCAAGTCCTTTGTTGTAGGGAGAAACTGGCCTTTTCGCAAAAACATAAAACTTAGAGCCCCACAGCCAAATTGCATATAGTGTTAGCATTATTATTGTTGTTCTCTCTATGACTTGCCGACATATTCAAAATTCTGACCTACACGGCTGCAACGTCTTATGTTGCAGAGGAGTTTTCCGACCAGCAGTGACGACTCGACCGACGCTTGGCGATTGCCCTATGGAGTCGGGTGGACTCGCTATTCGTCTAAGCTTCCGCAGCTTTATTTAGTTTATTTCTCATGAGTTGGCCTTCGGCCAAATATATTATGATGTAATAAAGACTCGATATGAGAATCGTGTAATAAATTCAGGTGTGATTGAACTTTGGATCTTTTCATCAATGTACTGTGTGTGCCAGTATGATCTTGGGATGGTACAGCTACACAGAGAATTGACCGATTTCGGGTCGGGTCGCTACATTCATAGTTGTGTTTCATTAAGTAAGTATACCCATATCTACTTAAATCATCTGTGAAGGTAAGAAAATAACGATATCCACTGCGCCCTTCAACACTCATCGTACCGCATACATCGGTATGTATTATTTCCAATAAGTCACTTGCCCGCTCCATTGTACCAAAGAACGGGGTCATCTTGTTGATACGGCATGGTTCACATGTATCAAATGATTCATAATCAAGTGATTCCAAAAGTCCATCAGCCTGGAGTTTCTTCATGCGCTTTACACCAATATGTCCTAAGCGGCAGTGCCACAAGTATGTGGAACTATCGTCATTAACTTTGCATCTTTTGGCATCAATATTATGAATATGTGTATCACTACGATTGAGATTCAACAAGAATAAACCATTCACAAGGGGTGCATGAGCATAAAAGATATTATCCATCTAAACAAGAAAACCATTATTCTCTAAATTAATAACCGTCTCGCAATAAACAAGATCCAGATATAATGTTCATGCTTAACGCAGGCACCAAATAACAATTATTAGCAATCGAAACAGTATCAAATATTAGCAACAGAACCAGTATCAAATACCTAGGCACTACTACGAGCACTAGTAAGGTAAACATCAATAACATGTATATCACATATACCTTTGTTGACGTTGCCAGCCTTCTTATCTGCCCAGTACTTGGGCAGTTCCGCTTCCAATGACCAACCCCCTTGCAATAGAAGCACTCAATCTCAGATTTGGGTCCAGGCTTTGGTTTCTTCACGATAGTGGCAACTGGCTTGCCATTCTTCTTGAATTTCCCCCTCTTTCCCTTGCCTTTCTTTTTGAAACTGGTGGTCTTGTTGACCATCAACACTTGATGTTTTTTCTTGATTTCTACCTTCGTGTCCTTAAGCATCCCGAAGAGCTCGGGGATTGTTTTCTCCATCCCTTGCATATTATAGTTCACCACGAAGCTCTTGTAGCTTGGTGGCAGTGACTGAAGAACCCTATCAATCGCGAATTCATCCGGAAGATTAACTCCCAATTGATTCAAGTGGTTGAAGTACCCGGACATTTTCAGTACGTGTTCGCTAACGGAGCTGTTCTCTTCCATCTTGCAGCTAAAGAACTAGTCGGAGGCGTCATACCTCTCAACTCAGGCGTGAGCCTGAAATACTAATTTCAGCTCCTGGAACATCTCATATGCTCCGTGGTGCTAAAACGTCTTTGGACCCCGGTTCTAAGTCGTAAAGCACTGCACACTGAACTATCGAGTAGTCATTAGAAAGTGTCTGTCACACGTTCACAACATCCACATATGACACTGGAGGGCGTGGCGCACCGAGCGGTGCATCGAGGACATAAGCCTTTTGTGCATCCGTGAGGATAATCCTCAAATTATGGACCCCGTCTGCATAGTTTCTTCCGTCATCTTTCATCTTAGCTTTCTATAGGAACGCATTAAAATTTAGAGGAGCTACAATGCGAGCCATTTAACTACAACATTAATTTGCGAAGACAATTAGACTATGTTCATGATAATTGGTTCTGTTAATCAAATTACTAAAGAACTCCCACTTAAATCAACATTCCTCAAGTTGTCTAAGTGTTCACACGATCCATATCAACCAACCCATGTCCGATCATCACATGATATGGGGTGGTCATCAACGGTGAACATCTCTACGTTGATCATATCTACTATATGACTCGTGTTTGACCTTTCAGTCCTCCGTGTTCTAAGGCCATGTCTGTACATGCTAGGCTCGTCAAGTTTAACCCAAATATTCCGCATGTGTAAAACTGGCTTACACCTGTTGTATGCGAACATATAGTCTATCACACCCTATCATCACGAGGTGCTTCGAAATGAGGAACTTTTGCAACGGTGCATACTTAGGGAGAACACATTTATCTTGAAATTAAGTGAAGGGATCATCTTATAATGCCACCATCGTTCTAAGAAAAATAAGATGCATAAAAGATAAACATCACATGCAATCAAAACATGTGACATGATATGGCCATTATCATCTTGTGCTTTTGATCTCCATCTCCAAATCGCCAACATGATCTCCATCATCACTGGCATGACACCATGATCTCCATCAGCGTGTCGATGCGTAGTTATCTCACCAACTATAGCTTCTACAACTATTGCTAACGAATAGCGAGAAAGTAAAGATATTACATGGCATTATTTGTTGAATTGCATGTCATACAATAAAGTAAAGACAACCCTATGGCTCCTGCCGGTTGCCGTACTCATCGACATGCAAGTCATGAACCTATTACAAAACATGATCATCTCCTACATCAACATATATCACATCACATTTTGGCCATACCACATCACAACATGTCGTGCAAAAACAAGTTAGACGTCCTCTACTTTGTTGTTGTAATTTTTACGTGTCTGCTATAGGGCAAACTATAAGAACCGTTCTTATCTATGCAAAACCACAATGGTGATATACAAGTTGCCTTTTAACCTTCTACAAAGACCGCCCTCGTCAAATCATATTCAACTAAAGTAGGAGAGACAGACACACGCAAAGCCACTTTTATGCAATACAAGTTGCATGTCAAATAGTGGGACCGGTCCCATGTGCGTGGACATGTAAGGTTGGTCCAAGCCGCTTCATACCACAATACCACCGAATCCAAATACAAGGGAAGTAAGCAATCAGAACATTGACGCCCACAACAACTTTGTGTTCTACTCATGCATATACATCTACGCATAGACCTAGCTCATGATGCCACTGATGGGGAACGAAGCATGAAAATCAAAAAATGTCCTATGAAACACCCAAGATCTAATCTAGGAGATGCATAGCTATGAGAGGGGAGTGTGTCTACATACCCTTGTAGACGGAAAGCAGAAGCGTATATAACGCGGTTGATGTAGTCGTACTCTTCGTGATCCAATCACGATCCAATCTGATCTAGCGTCGAACGGACGGCACCTCCACGTTCAGGACACTATTGCTAGATGACGTCTCCTCCTTCTTGATCCAGCAACCAAAGGGTGTAGAAGTAGATGGGATCTCAACCAGCACGACGGCGTGGTGGAGATGGTGGTGGTGTAGTGCCTGCAGGGCTTCACCAAACGCTGCCGGAACAAATCTGAGGAGAAAACGGAGTAGCGGGAGAGGTATGGCTGCCACCGGGGTGTGGGAATTGGTGTGTTCAGCCCCTCCCTCTCCCCTACTATATATAGGAGGCAAGGGGGAGGGCTGAGTCGCAGCCCTAACCCCTCCTCCAAGAAGGAGGCGTGGGCATAGGGAGGTCTCCTCCCTCACCAAGGCACCTAGGGGGTGCCTTCCCCCCTTAGGACTCTTTCTCCTCCACCTCTCCTTGGCACATGGGCCTCTTGGGGCTGGTGCCCTTGGCCCATGTCGGCTAGGACGTCGTCCCTACAACCCATGTGGGCCCTGGGGTAGGTGGACCCTCGGACCCCTTTCGGAACTCCCGATACAATACCGATAATGCCCGAAATTTTCCCGGCGACAAAAACATGACTTCCTATATATGAATCTTTACCCACGGACCATTCCGGAGCTCCTCGTGATGTCCGGGATCTCATCCAGGACTCCAAACAACATTCAGTTACAAATGCACATATCCCAATACTACTCTAGCGTCATCGAACATTAAGCGTGCGGACCCTACGGGTTCGAGAATCATGTAGACATGACCGAGACACCTCTCCGGTCAATAACCAATAACGGGACCTGGATGCCCATATTGGTTCCTACATATTCCACAAAGATCTTTATTTGTTGAACCACGATGTCAGAGATTCAGTCAATCCTGTATGTAATTCCCTTTATGCGGCGATATGTTACTTGCCCGAGATTTGATCGTCAGTATCTCCATACCTAGGTCAATCTCGTTAACAGCAAGTCTCTTTACTCGTTCCGTAATACAAGATCTCGTGACTAAACTCATTAGTCACATGAAGCTTCTTATGATGTTGTATTATAGAGAGGGCCCAGAGATATCTCTCCGTCACCTGGAGTGACAAATCCCAGTCTAGATCCATGCAACCCAACAGACACCTTCGGAGATACATGTAGAGCACCTTTATGATCATCCAGTTACAAAGACACATTTGATATCACACAAGGCATTCCTCGGGTATCTGGGAGTGGCATGATCTTAGGGTCTAAGGAACTGATACTTGACATTAAGAAAGATATAGCCAATAAACTAAGCGATACGATCTATTGCTAAGCTTACGGTTGGGTCTTGTCCATCACGTCATTCTCCTAATGATGTGATCATGTTATCAAATGAAAATTCATGTCTATGGTTAGGAAACCATAACCATCTTTGATCAACGAGCTAGTCTAGTATAGGCTTACTAGGGACATGGTGTTTTTTATGTATTCACACATGTATTCAAGTTTCCCATCAATACAATTGTAGCATGAATAATAAAAATTTATCATGAATGGGAAATATGATAATAACCATTTTATTATTGCCTCTAGGGCATATTTCCAACACATTTGCCCTAGAAAAAATAAAGAGCGGACTTTCGAGACGGAGCGCCGCTGTCTCGAGGTGGAACTTGGGCAGGAGCACTTTTCTTTGTCAGACGGCAGCGATTCTGCCGGGGATAATTCCCTCTGTGAGGGAGAAATCGAAGCCATCATCATCGCCAGCAACCCTCTCATCATGGGAGGGCCAATCTTCATCAACATCTTCAATAGCACCATCTCATCTCAAAACCCTTGTTCATCTCTTGTGTTCAATCTTTGTATCAAACCCTCAGATTGGTACCTATGGGTGACTAGTAGTGTTCATTACATCTTGTAGTTGATGCTAGTTCCTTTATTTGGTGGAATATTATATGTTCAGATCTATTATGCTATTCAATACCCCTATGATATTTAGCATGAGTATTTTCTGTGAGTAGTTACGGACATGGGGTCTTGTCATAAGTAATCATGTGAATTTGGTATTCGTTTGATATTTTGATGATATGTATGTTGTGATTCCCTTAGTGGTGTTATGTGAACGTTGACTACATGACACTTCACCATCTTTGAGCCTAAGGGAATGCATTGTGGATTAGTTATTAGATGATGGGTTGCTAGAGTGACACAAGCTTAAACCCTAGTTTATGCCCTATTCCATAAGGAGCTAATTTGGATCCATATGTTTAATGCTATGGTTAGATTTTATCTTAATTCTTCACTCATAGTTGCGGATTCTTGTGAGAGGGATTAATCATAAGTGGGAGTCTTGTTGAAGTAAGAACATCACCCAAGCACCGTTCCACCCACATATCAAAGTAGCGAACGCAAATCAAACAAACATGATGAAAGTGACTAGATGAAATTCCCGTGTGTCCTCAAGAATGCTTTGCTTATTATAAGAGACTGTTCTGGCCTGTCCTTTGCTACAAAAAGTATTGGGCTACCTTGTTGCACTTTTGTTATCGTTACTATTACTTGCTCGTTACAAATTATCTTGCTATCAAACTACCTATTACCGAAAATTGCAGTGCCTGCAGAAATTACCTTGCTGAAAACTGCTTGTCATTTCCTTCCGCTCCTCGTTGGGTTTGACACTCTTACTTATCGAAAGGACTACGATTGATCCCCTATACTTGTAGGTCATCGGTATGTGTATGGCATTCGGTCCGCATATTTCAGTATGAAGCTTCTGGTGTAAGGAACTCAGTCTTCCTCCACATGCTACCGGAACAAGCTTATGATGCAAGGCTCCTCAATCTTCCTTAGTATGATATATGGACAACTTCCGGTCTAAGATACCCAGTCTTCCATCGCAAGATAACTTGATAAAGATTTCCGGCACAAGGCAATGAAACTTTCTCAATAAGTAACCCAAGGAGAAGCTTCTCAGGTACGAAACCCAGCCTTCTCCAGCGCGCTACCACGGCAAAAGCTTCGAACATAAAATATCCAGCTTTCTTCAACAAGCTACTTGGATAGCTTCCAACCTAAGATGCTCAGTCTTCTTCAGTACGGTACTCCACACCATTACCAATGCAAGAATCGACAAGTTGTGAAGCAGACAACCCTGGATCAATAGTCCTGAGTGGTTACCAAAATAAGTTTTCCTCCACCCGACAAGGTGATACTATTCACTCCTGTCACCAATGTGCAAGAAATCGTTAACTGGTAGCTGCTCGGTCAGTTTAGGAGTAGTGATTAATTGGTGAGTCGGCCTATTAACTAGACTAATCGGTTGATTGAATAGGAACCTGCCAATATATATCTAGTTTTTTTATGTATTATACCATACTCTCATGCTCCCAGCTATGTAATAGAACAAAACATGTTGTCGGACACATATAAAAAGCATAGAGAGGAGGTAAAATTATTAATCCTAACTATTAAGAAGCGGGATGGGGCTGGAAGGGGTTACGGCCTAAAAATTTGGGCTTTGTTTGCCCACCCGTTAATGGGCCACTAGGGATTAATCAGCCTGACAACAGATTAATCGGCCTAACTAGCCAATTAATTGGCCTGACAAGCTAACGCAACACATAGGTGTTATTCGATTCGGCCATGCCATGAGTAGCGACTAACTGGCCCGTTAACTGATTAATCGGGTGTATTCTTGAACATTGCCTGTCACTATCTCGCCTAATTAGCCACAACAATGAGCTCCGTATTATTACATGCCCCGTGTACATGTCATGTATATGAGGACCCAAGTCATGAATAAGCACAAGGAATGATGCCAATATGTTACACCACCAACATCTATGGTTGCAAGAAGGATTAAGGACATATGTGGCCAAGCTATTTCAGCAAGGGATTCAGACGACAATGAGAGAGTAAAACTAGCAACAAAAGGTATGAAGATTCTTGCCTGACTGTCATGGTCCGGATACCCAAGTAAACTTGAGACCATGATTACATATGGATATACCAACAACACCGGTAATCCTAACATTGAACAACCAGCTCAGATCATGTGTTCTCGTTTGTGGAATTGAATGCAAGTACATCTTACCATGAGAAATCTTCCCGCCAAAACAATTGTCAGTCCAATCTCAAGATGCTACTGTTTGAGGTATCTTACAGCTATAATACCGTACCCCTTTACACTGCTCACGGCAGGAGACAGTCAAATCTTTGGTACATATTTCAAGCTCGAGACAAAGAAACAAACACAGCTGATTCAGTACCACCTACGGACAGTCAGATCCCTTCAGGAGAATGGCTATGATTCATAGCATTGTTTAAACCTGGAAGACATGCCTTTACTTGAGCAACCCGATGGAAGAAATTAAGAAGGTTTCGAGACCACAAAAAAATTATTATCAGATTCCTTGGATACTACCGGCAGATATAAACAAAAGAAAGTCAGCGTCAGATTCTCCTCTCAAGTGGTTCATCATTCTCAAATCTTTCCCAAGATCCTGTGATTTCCATTCTAGGCCAACTCCAAATTCTTTTTCTGCGGCATATTCTTTTTTCTATTAAAGGAATAACCATGTCTGATCTAGCTTGTGAAGCAACCTATATTTCTATATTCCAAAAAATTCCCAAATAATTCTCATAAGTTCTTTGGATCGTATATTCCTCAAATATATCCAAACCCATCATTGCCTAGTTCAAAAATACTTCAGCAATATGCATTCTTCAATTCTGTCCATAGTGGCACTATGTGAAGGAAGTGCCACCTATCTTTTCTTGATTGCCCCGAAACATTTTGGGAAATATTTCCTATCCAAATCATAGCCACATGATGAAATTCAGCTCCATTTGGCTAGTAGATCTTCCTCAACAATTTTTCAAACTTTTTGTTTAGAGAGAAACTTTGTAAAGGAAGTAATAGCTAGGCATATCCAAGTGAGTCGAAACATTTCAATCTCCTTCATATGCTGAAATGGTCACACTACACCAAAGTTTAGCTCCATCCAACAATCTATGTGAGCACACCTTCAATTCTTTGTTTGTGGCAATATTTTCAGTTTGCGAAGCAACTATATTTTGTATTGCTTCATTATTGCTGAACATTTACCACAATATTCTCTTGCTTATATAAATTCTCTCCACCAAATTTGGGCTCATTTAATCAAGCCAAATATTCCTCCATAATTTTCTCAAGTTTCTAGACAAAGAAGATCACTGTGAAGGAAGTACCATTTCGGCATATCCGATAGGTATGAAATTTTTACAGCATCTTCTTATGTCCATATAATGACCATCTACAGTTTCAGCTGAATTCAACACTCCATGTGAGTGCATCATCCAATTCTCTTTTTTGGACCAAGTTGGCAGTTGTGAAGCAACGTTGTCAAATTGTGGTCCAAATCATTCCAAATTCCACGGGATTATAGTCCTCCTACACTAAATCTCATTGACATATTGTTTACCTTGTCACCCATCTCATTTTACCAAAACATCTAACCCAAGTTTGCTACAACAAATTTCACCTGATGCATCCCATCCATCCATAGCTCCTTTTGTTGAGCCATCACCTCAGGAGGTTTCCAGGATGCATGGACTACACGTTGGACACGGTCGGCTGAGCTTAGTCACCATGCACGCGTCGGTGCATGCAGTGACCGCGCCACTGGAGGCTGGAGTTGCCGGCAAAGTCGGTAAAGTGCCGCTTGCTTCGGTTGAGCGCGGGCAGGAGCTTGAAGACGCCAACACCCCCTCCTGACGTTTGAACCCCACGGTCCCACCCGTCAGCCACTTAAGGCGCTAACCTGTCCTACTGACGTGGCTAAGTGGAAAAGCGTTCCACAGTATACGTCTTCTAGGAGGCAAAGCGTATTCTACCTCTGTTCTAGAGAACAGTACATTTTTGCTGCAAGAAGGCGTATTCCAAGAAATACGCTTTCTGTTTTTCAGCCGCCAGCGCCGAAAACCTTATATTACATACATTCGTCAGTTAAGAGCAGAAAAACACAAATTATATTAGTTTTTCTACCTAACGAACGGACGGCCACAACTTTTCACATGTAACTCCAAATCAGGTGATTCCCAAGCCCACGTTCTCTATTCGTTGAGCCTGTTCCAATGGTATCATTTTCACCATGTTGTAATATTCTTAAAATAGTCATCTAGCCCCTCCCCTTCATTCAGCTCCTCTGAGAGAGAACATTTTCTGGCATATCTTACCGCGAGCTCCTCAGACTTCTTTCCGGTGAATCCACCAACCCCAGGCAAGCCACACCCTCCATTTGCATGATTGCAATGCAATGCCATGGTTTTATTTAATAAACTTGCTTAAAATTTACATTAGCTATATGATTTATTCATGGCATTGCTTGGAGTACTATTTGATCTTGCTGCTGCCATGATGATGCTTGGATTTCTAGGACTAATGCTTTGCAGAATGAGGATGACATGTTGCCATTGGATTACTAGGAACAATAGTTATGCATTCGTTATGATCATATTGCACATTATGCCTATTGGGGTATTATTTGATTTGATTGATATCTTATTGATTGAATCTGATCATTAGTTTATACCTCTTGATGTTGTCATCGTATTAGCAGCATCATAGTCTTTGGATTCATCATGATTATAGTTAATATGCTACCCTTGGAGTTCCTTACGATAAGACTCTATTATTGTTTGAATTATTGGATGGATATCGCTATGACTTGACTCACAGGTTGATCTATGATATTGAAGTAACATTTATCTTAGATATATCTTGAGGACAAATTCCGTCATTTTGTTGGTCGGGTGCCACCAAGACGAGCTCACCAGTGCAGCCACACTTGCCTAGATGGGGCGGCCCTAATTCGATCTATTGCCATGCCTCTCGCTGGTGCCTCCAACTCGGGAAGGTTATGTGTGCGTGCTACCCTGATCAGGTAGGCGGCCATAAGCCTTGTGTGCCCAAGTTGTGTTGTACCCGAGTATCTCCGCTAGGGACGTTTTTGTTTTTGTTTTGCCACGACGGTGGCCGGGACGAAGGTGACGGATGTCAAGAGTTGGCATCAGGTCCACCCATGACATAGCCCAAAGTGGAGTTTGGTGGAGTGGTCAGGGGAGTGTCATGCAATAGATTGGTTTCATCGGAATGTCGTTGGCCCACCTTAATGGGAGCATGAGGCCATGAGTTCCATGGTGTGGGTATGGTGTACTAACCTCTACAGAGTGTATAATCTATCGATAGCCACGTCCTTGGTCATGGACACGGTTCATACTAGGTCACACCATTCGATCAACACTCACTATGATAGAATGACTTATAAGATAACTTATATTTATATGTGAGCAGTAACAGTTTGGCAGGATGCCGATGATGATGTTGGGATCATCTTCAGGATGATCTTTCAGCCTGTGATGGGATCACGCGGTGATCACGATGATGTATTGATCACGAGGTGATCGAGATGATATATGTTGCTTGGCTGGATAGCCAAGAGTGAGATGGGTCATGTGACCCAAGAGGTTGGTTCAGCATTAATTCTAGCATTACCATGTCATGATTAACATTTTCGTCCACATCACAGTAGTTGTTCATAACATAATCTGTTCATTCTATGTTGTTGTCTTGCATTGATGCTTTTGGTTGCTGTGAGCTTGCGAGTACATTCAAAGTACTCAGCTGGCGTGTCATGATGCTATGATTGATTGCTTGATGAGGATACCGAGCATGCGAGCTAGACCGTGTCCCAGCCAGAGTCCCTGCGTAGTGGAGTTCATCACCGTCATCATTGCTCCGCTGCTAGTAGTTATTCTGCTATTATGAGTTCTTCCGCTGCTAGCATAGAGCTACCCTAGCAGGCGTTGTGTCGCTGTGCCGATGTGATCCTTTGTACCATCAGAACCTTGTACTTGTATTCTTTGTAATAAGAGTTGATTTTCTTTATGCCAAGCAGTGTCGTATTCCAGAAGACTTGATCTCTGGGCTGGAATACGGGGTGCTCCGGTTCCTCTGAGCCGGGGTGACAAAGCTGAGGCCGATGACCAGCCGCTTTTAGATTTAGGAATAGTCACAAGGGAACGGTTAATAGCATATCAGATCAAAACGATCATTTAAAAAGATAGCTTGTTTTATACACACTACTCCTTGGCATACCAAGGGAAAAATCAGAACTTAAGTTCTGCCTTGCTACATTTGATCTTGGTCACCCAAGCACCTCCATGCACCTGTGCCAAAACCTACTCTGGAGTCTGATCTTTTCCTGTTGGAGGTCCAAAGGTGATTTTCATTAGCTTGATATTCGGGAAATACTCCACTGTATATGCATACACCCTTTCTACCCCCACTAGACAGACTGGCCGCTTCCACTTCCCCACTTGGGGGCTGGTTTCCCAAAGCCTATTCACCAGGACAAAGAAGCTTGTCAGCATCGTCTGGCCCGGCCAGAGGTTAATGCAGATATCTTGCATCACCAACCGGGCTTCATGGAACAGCTCCGCCAGCTACTTCATCTGATTCTTTAGCAGCGGAAAATGCTCGGGCGCCTGGAATTGGGTTTAGAAGGTCTTCTTGCCAGAACCGTCAGGCCGGTCGCAAAGTGTGCACCAGCGTTTGCAGCACTCCCCGGCAGGTCCCTAAAGACCCCTGAAGAATGCCAGACTTGCATAAGATGAGCAAATCAGTTGTCTCCAAAAATGCAGCAAAGTAGATAGGGCTTACTGGTGACGATTTGCTTCACTTGTTGAAGCATGTCGTGATCAGCTCAAGCCTGGGTCTTGGCCTCCTTGCACGCCGAGCTGGCTGTGGCCAGCTCGGACGTGAGACCGTCCTTCTCCTTCTAAAGGGCATTGTGCTACATGCAAAACCCTTCAGGTCTTGTTTGACCTCGGCAACCCAAGCCACGTGCTTCTCACTCATATCTTTTTCTTTAACCAGCTCTACATTAGCCTTCTCCGCCACAGCTCTCTGCTGTTCGACTTCTTGTTGAGTTGTTTTTAGCTTGGACCGGAGCTTTTCCAGCTCCGTAGAGGTAGTTGCAAACACATCAGCATATGAATTAGAACTTACAACAAGCATTGCAAAATTGCAAGAGCTACAAAAATATCGATATTTACCTTCAGCAACCTCCATCTGCTTCTTGAGTAGATCTACGTCCTTCTTGGACCGGTCGAGCTTATGGTACAGCTCCTCCAACTACCTAGCGTTGGATGCCGAAACCGAGGCCAAAACCTGCGACAATGGTAGTTAGCTTCCTCGGAGGATATCAAACCCCTGCTCGGCTTCTTTCTTCTGACCAGGGTCTCAGGGACTATAGTATATTCGCTTCTACTAAACATTTAGTTTTTTACTAGGACCCCCGAGTAAGATCTTAGAATCTCACTCAGGGGCTCGGGGGCTACTGTAGTTATGCAGTTATTCTATGCGCTCGTGGCAACTCAAGTCTTCGGACAATTTTACTTTTCTCCTATCAGCTCAAAGGGCCATCATATGCGTCTAGCCGCGACAGTTTTTCTTATCCAATGATATAACATCTAAAAGAAAGGGGCTGGGAAAAGTTACATCCAAACCATGAAAGAGGCCCTTGAAGACCTCCTTGATACCGGCCTTGGTGGATCGGTAACTCTACAGCGCCACGTCCAGTAGGACGCGGTGCTCGGCAACGATGTAGGAGTCCGTCATGGAAGCCTCCATCTCTTCGGTCCACCCCGCCAACGCCTGCCCTATGGCAGGAGGGGATGGACGGACCACCTCGGCCCTCCCCATCATGGGAGGGATGGCTTGTATAGAAGGCTCCAAGGTGGGTCTGGGTCAACAGGCGCTGAAGAGGTTCTCCGCCCCAGTTTTTCCCACTCTGTAGAGGAGGGAATCTTCTCCACGGGGTCCTTAGAGGACGAGGCCTCCGCCTCGGCCATAAGGGCGTCGGCCCCGCCCCTGTAGTGGTCTCGGGCGGGGCCTGCTGGGAAGTTACCTCCGCCGGCCCTTCTTGGACAGTGGGGTAGGGATGGTGCTCCTCTGAGGTACTTGATAACCCACAAGTATAGGGGATCGCAACAGTTTTCAAGGGTAGAGTATTCAACCCAAATTTATAGATTCGACACAAGGGGAGCAAAAGAATATTTGAAGGTATTAGCAGTTGAGTTGTCAATTCAACCACACCTATAGCAAAGTGATCTGTAGCAAAGTAGTTTGCTAGTTTTGATAGTAGTGACAACAGCAATGGTAACGGTAATAGTGATAGCAGTAGTTTTGTAGCAAGTGCAACAGTAACAACAGCAGTAGTAACTTAGCAAGAAATATATAGGATAAATTCGTGGGCATTGGATCGATGACTTGTTGGATGATATTCATCATGTGATAGTCAGAACCTAGGGCGATACGGCACTAGCTCCAGTTCATCGATATAATGTAGGCATGTATTTCATAAATAGTCATACGTGCTTTATTAAAAGAACTTGCATGACATCTTTTATCGTACCCTCCCATGGCAGCGGGGTCCATATTGGAAACTAAGGGATATTAAGGGCTCGTTTTAATAGAGAACCAGAACAAAGCATTAACACATAGTGAATACATGAACTCCTCAAACTACGGTCATCACAGGGAGTGGGCCCCATTGTTGTCACTCTGGGGTTGCCGGATCATAACACGTAGTAGGTGACTATAACTTGCAAGATCGGGTCTAAAACATGGATATAATGATGAATTCATAAACGGTTCAGATCTGAGTTCATGGCACCCGGGCCCAAAGTGACAAGCATTCAGCATAGCAAAGTCATAGCAACATCAATCTAAGAACATAGTGGATACTAGGGATCAAGCCCTAACAAAACAAACTCGATTACATGATGAATCTCATCCAACTCCTCACCGACCAGCGAGCCTACGAAGGAATTACTCACTCGCGGTGGAGAGCATCATGGAATTGGCGAAGGAGATTGGTTGGTGATGACGAAGAACGATGATCTCCCTCTCCGGTGCCCCAACCGGACTCCAGATCTGCCCTCCAAAGGAAGAACAGGGCTTGGCGGCGGCGCCATCTCGTGAAACGCGATGATTCTTTCTCCCTGGTTTTATTCTGGAAATATGTGATTTTATAGTATCAGGGGGCCGTCAGCGGGGCCACCAGGTGGGTACAACCCACCTGGGCGCCAAGAGAGGGGGCGCGCCCTGGTGGGTTGTGCCCAACCAGGGGCCCCTCTCTGGTGGGTCTTGGCTCCAATTCTTATTATTGTTATAAAAAATGCTCGCAAAGTTTCGTTCCATTCCGAGAACTTTTATTTCTGCACAAAAACAACACCATGGTAGTTCTACTGAAAACAGCGTCAATCCGGGGTTAGTTTCATTCAAATCATGTAAATTAGAGTCCAAAACAAGAGGAAAAGTGTGAGAAAAAGTAGATACGTTGGAGACGTATCAACTCCCCAAGCTTAAACCTTTTCTTGTCCTCAAGCAATTCAATTGATAAACTGAAAGTGAGAAAGAAAAAGTTTTATGAACTCTTTTGCTCTTGTTTGCATAAACAAGCTTAAACAACATCCAAGTTTTCAGCCAACATTATAACTAACCATGTCAACAATAACATCTAAAGATTATAATAACTCATATCAATGACATAATTAGCTAGCGAGCAATAATAAGATATCTCAAACAGCAACACGTTGTCAAAACAACCATGATATAATATGACGATAGTGGTATCTCGCTATCCCTTTCTGAGACCGCAAAACATAAACGCAGATCACCTCCAAAGTTCAAGCAGCGACTAAACATTGTAATTCATGGTAGAAAAGATCTAGTCATGATGCACCCAACATTAGCTACACACAATGCATAAATCATGGCTCTACTCAATTTCTGGCGCTTGATTTTAGAAGGTGATGACACAACATAAAAGTAAATAGAAAGTCCCTTCGCATAGGGAAGCAGTGATTTGCAGAGGTGCCAGAGCTCAATTTTTAAAACAGAGATAAATGATATTTTGAGCCATGCACCCTTCTCATTGACTTCACGACTATCCATTATCAACATCTTCCACGCTAAGTGCTAGTGGCGGTTCCCAAGCGGTAAAAGTAAAGGTTTTGACTCCATTGGGTGTTTTTGTTTGATTGTTCAAGAGATGAACTCTTTTTCATGTTTGCAGTTTGGGACTGGGCATCCCTAATACCGCCCATTTCCTCGTGCGACGGCGAGTGAATAAACACTTGACCTGAGGATAACCTTCTTAGCACGAAAGATATCGACCACCTCCTGTCGTTCCATGAATGATCCAGGCACACAAAAAGGATAATTTTTAGAAGTTTTTTTAGAGGTGGCACATGCAAATTTACTTAGGACGGCAGGGTAATACCGTATATAGGTAGGTATGGTGGACTCATCTGGAATAACTTTGGGTTCAAGGTTTTTGATGTACAAGCAGAGTTCCCACTTAGTACAGGCGAAGGCCAGCAATTAATATTGAGAAGCGGCCAGCTAGAGAGCAACAACGATCATAACCATGCATTATGCATAAGTAACATTGGATACTAGCATGAGTAGGATATGAAAACCATGAACATAAATATTATAGAGGCTATGTTGGTTTTGATTCAACTACATGCATGAACATGTACCAAGTCAAGCCACTCGAACATTCAGAGGAGGATAACATATCATCATACTACATCACAATCATTTTAACACAATGTTGATATCGAAGATAAATCATTATCCACTCCCAGCTACTTAGAGCATTACTAGTAGAGCCCTCAAACCCTCAAACCCCTAAAAATAACTGTTTTTTTACAGTTTTCACGGAAAAAACGTCGTAGACTAGAACCTCTAAACCCTCAAACCCGTAAAAAAATTTAGAAGTCCAACCCTCAAACCAGTTTGCAATCCGTAGAAGTAGGGGTTGAGAGGAAAATCGCCCCCCCAACCCGCACTCGCTCGCTCGCTTGCTCCTCGCTCGCGCGGGAGCCAACTGCTCCCCCTCCCGACCTCCTTCTCCCGCCGCCTCCAGCGCCCGGCCATGGAGGCCCCTTCTGCCAGCAAGCCCGGCCGCCTCGCCCGCCCGGCCCGCCCCCGCCACGGCGCTTGCCCGGCCGCCTCGCCCTTGCCCCGCCCGCCCGCCCCGCCCCGCCCACCCGACCGTGGCCGGCGTGGTGGCGGCTACCCATGTCGGGGCCAAGCGGCGGCGGGCCTCGCGCCTCGTCCCACCTCCCCGACTCCGCCCGGCCCCCGTCCCCTTGGCGCCCGCCCCGCCATCGCCGCCGCTGCCCCAAGAAGAGCCGACCGTGGGCCTCGTGGGGCTTCCTCCAAGGTCGCCGGCTCATCCCCGGCCGTGAAGAAGCCACGGAAGAAGCCCGCCGCCGCGGCCGCGGCCCCGCCCGCCACCGTTGCTGAACCTCCTCCCGCCGCGCACGAGGTGTTCGAGGAAATGGCAACCCCATCCTCGTTCATGGACCTCCTCCAAAACACGGAGGTGGACCTCGGAGCTCCGCCTCTAGACCCCTTTAGAGTTGGTGACGACTTGGAGGAAAAGGAGGAAGATGAGGAGGATTAAGAGGATGACGAGGAGGAGGTGGACGAGATAGGGGTGGAGGCATTCACCGCCGCTTCTCGCCCACACGCGCGGTCGAGAAACTACACCGAGGCGGAAGATGTCCTCTTGGTTCGTGTTTGGTGATGGTGCCGATGAGAGGAGGAAGATGATGATTTTGTGATGTAAACTATTAAACCATGCATCAATGATTGTCATTTGGTAGTTTGTTTGGAAGTTTATTGTGTTCTTGTTGTCATAAATTGTGATATGTGAAATGACAGTTTTAAAGGTTGGGGTTGAGGCAAAGACTAGAACCCTCAAATCCAACCCTTAAAGCAGTTTAAGGGTTGGGTTTGAGGGTTCTAGTATTTGCCCCTATTTTTCAACCCTTAAAAGTGTCAAGAAGTGGCACTTCTCAACCCTTAAAACTGCTTTAAGGATCTGAGGGTTTGAGGGTTCTACTAGTAATGCTCTTATGCATGGCATGAGAAACTACAATCTCTAATAATCATTGCAAACATGTTTAATCATAATGGGCTGAAACATGGATACTAGGTTAAACATATTTACACAAACAGAACAAGTCGAGTTCATACCAGTTTCTCTCTGCCACAACCAGCTCATTGAATATCGTCATTATTGCCTTTCACTTGCACCAGTGAATGATATGAATAATAATAGTACAAGAGTGCCATGGACTAAGTTGGAATCTGCAAAACATTTTATTCAACAAGAGAAGACAAGGTAAAATGGGCTCTTTATTAGTTCAACAATTATTCATATGAGAGCCACTCAACATTTTCATCGTGGTCTTCTCCTCGGTAAGACTCGAATAAAAAGAAAAGAAAGTCAGAGAAACACACTAAAATATTTTTGGAGTTTGTGATTTTCTTGAACAAGCAAATAAAAGCAAAAACTCAAAAAAAACTATTTACACAGGAAAGCTCCCAGCAAGCAAAAGAAGAACAAGGAAATCTTTTTGAATTTTCTTTTTAGTGCTACTACTAAGCATGCATAGAAACTAAATT
Source organism: Aegilops bicornis (assembly GCA_021605145.1). Taxonomy (NCBI): domain Eukaryota; kingdom Viridiplantae; phylum Streptophyta; class Magnoliopsida; order Poales; family Poaceae; genus Aegilops; species Aegilops bicornis. The sequence goes on along the minus strand of CM038671.1, from coordinate 305,144,052 downwards.
ACTACAACTAATTTTTTTTTGTTTTTCTAAAGTTTTTCAAACACACAAGAAGAAAGCAAGAAAATAAATCTAAGCATGGATGATACAATGAAAGAGTGTGAACACCGACAAATAGAATGATATGTGAACATGAATATAATGTCGGTGAGAAACACGTACTACCCCAAGCTTAGCTTTTGGCCTAACTTGGTAGTCAATCGGTAGCCCGATGGTAGTAGGGATCCTGAGGAGCAGACATCCACTCATCCCACTACTGAGGTGCCTGTGCAGCCTCTGCAGCAGCGTGAGCGTTCTAGAAGGCGATGATGTCTGCAGGCATAATCCGGTATCTACCCCTAGCAACATAATCAAACAAAGCAGGTGCAGGCAAGGGGATAACATCACGAGTGTCAACGCTATAGACCAGGTTATAAGAAATGGCAAGATCAGGACGATCATGTGCAAGAAAGTGATGGTGATCCACGGCTACTCAGTCTAGGTAAACCTTGGTCAGGGGGTAATAATGAGGGCGTATCTCATCCTCGAAGTGAGCTGCCAATCGAGTAGCAAAAATCCCACCATGTATTTTACCCTAGGATTTATTAAGATGGATGCGACGAGCCATGATAGTTCCCAAGCTATACGTGTTGTCGCCCTCAAGTGCACGACGTAAAACAACAAGGTCTGGTGAGCTGAGCGCACCCACCTTCTCTCCAGCAAGCAAGCATTTTGTAATGAAAAGTGCAAAGTAACGAACAACAGGAAAATGTAAGCCACCGGCAGTGATGGCTGACACTCTTCTCTCATCACCCACTGTCAAAGTGCGAGAAGGCCTCAAACTCAGCCGGCCTAGGCTCAACCAAGCTCCCATCAGACGGGATCATGCATATGTTACAAAACTCAGTTAGTGGTATCTAATGGTTTTCAGCATATAAGTCAAAGCTCACTTCAGGAGGATTATTTCTAGGCAGGAAAGTAAAACTTTGAACAAAGTTGTTTGTGAAGATTTGGTGTTGGTCACACTCATCTGTGATGAAGTCCGTGTGGCCGACATTACCAATAAATTGCATGAACTCATGAATTCCAACCTCTTGCCGGAACGGGGTGTGCAGCCATTCGCACGGCCGTACCTCCGCCAACCTCCGAGGGTGGAGATCACTGTCAGGAGACTCCCCAATAACACCCTTGGAGTTCTTCTTAGAGCCAAATTTCCTGAAGATATTCATGTCCGCGTACAATTTTTCCTATGAACAAAAATCTGAATTTTTAGTTCACAAATTTTTTCCAACAAAACTTCACAAAATTGATAGCAACTACTCATAGGGATACATAGAGTCCATAGCAAGCATTCAAACTAATTAGAACACTAAGAATTCAACATGCAAGCACATCTACAGTAGCACCAGGAGTAGCTATTTATTCAAAGTATAAACCACTAAAACAAAAACTAATTGGACAAATGGTTGAGTCGCATACCAAGCAACAAATCCCCGAAATAGTTTCGGAAACGGTGCTTCGAGCAAAGAGATCGAAATCCGCGGGTTTGAGCTTAAGAACACGGGAGAGAGAGCAATGGGGATTTTTTTTCTGGAGGTGAGTGATGATGTGGGATGAAGAGGTAAGTGAGGGGGCCCATGTGGGGACCACAACCCACCAGGGCGCGCCTGGGGGTGCTGGCGCGCCCAGGTGGGTTGTGCCCACCTGGTGCACCTCCCTTTGGTATTATTTGCACCAAAAATTCTTAAATATTCAAAAAAATCAAATTTTCAGGGCATTCTGAGAACTTTTATTTTTCGGTCTTTTTTTATTGCACGGGAAATTCAGAAAACAGACAAAACATGGCATTTTATTTTATTTAACTAATGAAAACAGAAAACGAAAAGTAGGGACAGAAAGTAGTGCTTACTAAATTCATCAACTTCATACCGTTCAAAAATGATTCATTAATAAGGTTAACCAAGTCTAATTAACAACCACTATCGATTAGCATGAAACCGAAGAACTTTCGTAAATCACCAAGTTACCTCAATGGGGATATGAATGTCCCCAACAATAAGCATTTGAAAGCACAAGTGCTCCCTAGGTGGTTTTGGTAATTAATGACAACATATCTCTTATTGGACTAACACTTTTATCTAGTATGTTTCAGATAAGTTCAACAATGGAGTGGCATGGACTAAAGGATGTGGGAACTCCTTCAAGATGCTAAGGACAAAGGATTGGCTCAAGCTTCAAGCTCAAGACTCTTCATTTTACATTTTAGTGATCCAAGATCACATTGAGTCTATAGGAAAAGCCAATACTATCAAGGAGGAATGAGCTGTTGCTTAATGAGCCTCTTGCTTCAAAGTGCTTAGTGATATGCTCCAAATACCCTCAACTACTTTCCCACTTCCACACATTTGTCCTAAACCTAAAGTCAAACTCGGCCCCACCGATTCTTTCTATCCGCCGCCACCGAAGTTTGGATGTCTTAGCCACTGCCACAAACCCTAAGCAAATCGGTCTCACCGATAGGGATCTTGGTCTCACCGAGATGGGATTGTAATCTCTCTGTGTATGTCCATTATCAAAATCGGTCTCACCGAGTTTGAGCAATCGGTACTACCGAGATTACAATGCAAACTCTCTAGTTAACTTATTATCAAAATCGGTCCCACCGAGTTTGATAATCGGTCAAACCGAGTTTGCCTGACCAACTCTCTGGAAAGCTTATTACCAAAATCGGTCCCATCGAGTTTGTGTAATCGGTCTTACCGGGATTACGTTATGCCCTAACCCTAACCGAATCGGTCCCACCGAGTTGCATTTCGGTCCCACCGAAAACCCTAACGGTCACATTATTTGCTAAATCGGTCTGACCGAGTTTAACGATTCGGTACCACCGAGTTTGGTAGATTGTGTGTAACGGTTAGATTTTGTGTGGAGGCTATATATACCCCTCCACCTCCTGTTCATTCGTGGAGAGAGCCATCGACCAAACTACACTTCCAAAGATCCTATTTCTGAGAGAGAACTACCTACTCATGTGTTGAGGCCAAGATATTCCATTCCTACCAAATGAATCTTGATCTCTAGCCTTCCCCAAGTTGCTTTCCACTCAAACCCTCTTTCCACCAGATCCAAATCCTATGAGAGAGAGTTGAGTGTTGGGGAAACTATCATTTGAAGCACAAGAGCAAGGAGTTCATCATCAACGCACCATTTGTTACTTCTTGGAGAGTGGTGTCTCCTAGATTGGCTAGGTGTCACTTGGGAGCCTCCGACAAGATTGTGGAGTTGAACCAAGGAGTTTGTAAGGGAAAGGAGATCGCCTACTTCGTGAAGATCTACCGCTAGTGAGGCAGGTCCTTCGTGGGCGACGGCCATGGTGGGATAGACAAGGTTGCTTCTTCGTGGACCCTTCGTGGGTGGAGCCCTCCGTGGACTCGCAAGAACTGCTACCCTTCGTGGGTTGAAGTCTCCATCAACGTGGATGTACGATAGCACCACCTATCGGAACCATGCCAAAAACATCCGTGTCTCCAAATTGCGTTTGAATCCTCCAATCCCTTCCCTTTACATTCTTGCAAGTTGCATGCTTTATTTTCCGCTGCTCATATACTCTTTGCATGCTTGCTTGCTATATGTTGTGAATGTTAAACTTGTGCCTAAACTCCACTCAAACTTTAAAGAAAGTTAAAAACTGCAACTTTGGTACTTAGTGTCTAATCACCCCCCCCTCTAGACACCTCTTCTCAAGGTCCTACAGCATTTCATATTTCTTTTTGACAGTAGGTAGAGGTATTTGCTACTTCCAATACTGATTGTTGGAGATTTTTCAATAACATTAATACCATTCACTTGGGATTCTTTCTTCGGAAAGTGCACCGTATGCTCATTACCATTAATATGAAAAGTGACCTTGCTTTTATTGTAATCAATAACAGCCCCTGCAGTATTCAAGAAGGGTCTACCAAGGATAATCGACATGTTATCGTCCTCGGGCATCTCAAGTATAACAAAGTCAGTCAAAATAATAACATTAGCAACAACAATGGGCACATCCCCATAGATACCGATAGTTATGGCAGTTGACTTGTCAGCCATTTGCAAAGATATTTCAGTAGGTGTGAGTTTATTTAAGTCAAGTTTTTTATATAAAGAGAAAGGCATAACACTAACACCATCTCCTAAATCACACAAAGCAGTTTTCACATAATTTTTTTAGGTACTCCATCTTTGAAAGTATAATTAGCAAGCATAGTGGAGATTTCAGCTTCTGGTATTTTTCTCTTATTAGTGATGATGTCTTTCATATACTTTGCATAAGGAGGCATTTTCAAGATATCACTGTTTCAGCGACTACGTTAAAAAGACTGGCCTCAGCATTTCAGCAAAGCGTTCAAATTCTTCATCATCATTCTTTTTAGTTGACTTGGGTGGAAAAGGCATAGGTTTTTGAACCCACAGTTCTCTTTCTTTACCGTGTTTTCTAGCAATGAAGTCTCTTTTGTCATAGCTTTTATTCTTGGGTTGTGGGTTATCAAGATCAACAGGTGGTTCTATTTCAACATCATTATCTGGTTCTTTTTCATTTGGTTGAGCATCTTCATGAACATCAGCATTATCTTTTTCATTATCACTAGGTGGATGTTCATTACCAGATTGAGTTTCAGCATCTGAGATAGAAATTTCATTTTCATTATCAGGAGGTTTCTCGACTTCTGGTTCACTAGAAGCATGCAAAGTCCTATCATTTTTCTTCTTCTTTTTCTTTCTAGAAGGACTAGGTGTAGTGGTGTTGTTTCTTTGTGAATCTTGTTCAATTCTTTTTGAGTGTCCCTCAGGATAAAGTGGTTCCTGAGTCATTTTACCTCCTCTATTTGCAACTCTAACAGCAAAGTCATGCATATTATGATTCATTTCATCAAGTAATTCTCTTTGTGATTTAGCAACTTGTTCTAGCCGGGTTTGAACCATAGAAGCATGTTTTCCAACACCTCTAACATCATTTGAGATTCTAAATAACAAGTCACTCAAGCGAGCAATCATATCAGAATTATATTTCAATTGTTTCATAACATTTGCATTGAAGTGATATTGTTTTCTAATGTAGTTTTCAAACTCATAAAGGCATTGGATAGGATGCATATTGTGATCATTATCATTATCATTGAACTTCATAAGAGAATTTACCTCTACCGCCTTAGGCATTGGTGGTGTATTAAGCCCATGTATTTCTTCAATAGGAGGTAAATTTTTAACATCCTCAGCTTTAATACCTTTTTCCATCATAGATTTCTTTGCCTCTTGCATATCTTTAGGACTGAGATATAATATACCCCTCTTCTTCGGAGTGGGTTTAGCCGGTGGTTCTAGAATACTCCAATCATCGTAATTTTTCAATATGTTATTCAATAATCTTCAGCTTGTCCAACAGTTCGTTCCCTGAAAACACAACCAGCACAACTATCTAGGAAGTCCCTAGAAGCATCGGTTAGTCCATTATAGAAGATATCAAGTATTTCATTTTTCTTAAGAGGATGATCAGGAAAATCATTAAGTAACTGACAAAGCCTCCCCCAAGCTTGTGGGAGACTCTCTTCCTTAATTTGCACAAAGTTAAATATTTCCTGTAAGGCAGCTTGTTTCTTATGAGCAGGAAAATATTTTTCAGAGAAGTAATAAATCATATCCTGGGGACTACGCACACAACCAGGAGTAAGAGTATTGTACCATGCTTTAGCAGCACCCTTTAATGAGAAAGGAAATAATTTTAGAATAAAGTAATAGCGAGTTTTCTCATCATCAGTAAAAAGGGTGGCTATGTCATTCAATTTAGTAAGATGTGCCACAATAGTTTCAGTTTCATAACCATGGAAAGGATCAAATTCAACCAAAGTAATTAACTCTGGGTCGACAGAGATTTCATAATCCTTATCATCAATAAAGATAGGTGAAGTAGAAAACTTAGGATCACATTTCATTCTAGCATTCAGAGTTTTTTTCTTTTTACTTGGATAGTAAATTTTCTAGATCATCCTTATCCTTACAAGCAAGAATATCTCTAGTTATCTCCTCATTCATAACATAGCCTTCCGGCACCTTAGGTAATTAATATCTAGGAAGGCTAGTTCTAGCAGGTGTTTCAGGAGTTTCAGTTTCAAGCTCATCATCAGATTCAGCAACATCATGTTGTATTACTCTAGCAATTTGTTCATCAAGAAAATCACCAAGTGGCACATCATCATTATCAAGCAAGGTACTAGCATCATCATAAGCATCATTCATAGTAGAAGTAGCATCATCAATAACTTGCGACATATTAGAATTCATAGCATGTGGTGGTGTTGCAAGTTTACTCATAACAGAAGGTGAATCTAAAGCATAACTGGATGGCAGTTTCTTACCTCCCCTCGTACATGAGGGAAATATCTTAGGCTTAGGATCCTTCAAATTCTTCATAGTGATAATATGATAATAATCCCAAGTGACTCAACATATATAACTATGCTCCCCGGCAACGGCGCCAGAAAAAGGTCTTGATAACCCACAAGTATAGGGGATCGCAACAGTTTTTGAGGGTAGTGTATTCAACCCAAATTTATAGATTCGACACAAGGGGATCCAAAGAATATTTGAAGGTACTAGCAGCTGAGTTGTCAATTCAACCACACCTGGAGATTCATTATCCGCAGCAAAGTGATCAGTAGCAAAGGAGTTTGATAGTTTTGATAGTAGTGACAGCAGCAACGGTAACGGTAACAGTGATAGCAGTAGTTTTGTAGCAAGGGCAACAGTAACAACAGCAGTAGTAACTCAGCAAGAACAATATAGGATAAATTCGTAGGCATTGGATCGATACTTGTTGGATGATATTCTTCATGTGACAGTCATAACCTAGGGCGAGCTCCAGTTCATCGATATAATGTAGGCATGTATTTCATAAATAGTCATATGTGCTTTATTAAAAGAATTTGCATGCCATCTTTTGTCCTACCCTCCCATGGCAGCAGGGTCCATATTGGAAACTAACGGATATTAAGGCCTCCTTTTTATAGAGAACCGGAACAAAGCATTAACACATAGTGAATACATGAACTCCTCAAACTACGGTCATCACCGGGAGTGGGCCCGGTTGTTGTCACTCCGGGGTTGCGGATCGAGAACACGTAGTAGGTGACTATAACTTGCAAGATCGGATGTAAAAAATGGATACAATGATGAATTCATAAACGGTTCAGATCTGAGTTCATGGCACCAGGGCCCAAAGTGACAAGCATTAAGCATAGCAAAGTCATAGCAACATCAATGTAAGAACATAGTGGACACTAGGGATCAAGCCGTAACAAACTAACTCGATTACATGATGAATCTCATCCAACTCCTCACCGACCAGCGAGCCTACAAAGGAATTACTCACTTCCGGTGGGGACCATCATGGGATTGGCGATGGAGATTGGTTGGTGATGACGAAGAACGAAGATCCCCCTCTCTGGAGCCCCAAACGGACTCCATATCTGCCCACCCAAGGAAGAACAGGGCTTGGCGGCGGCTCCCTCTCGTGAAACGCGATAATTCTTTCTCCCGGATTTTTTTTCTGGAAATATGTGATTTTATAGTATCAGCGGGGTCATCAGCGGGGACCAGGTGGGTACAACCCACCTGGGCGCGCCCTGGTGGGTTGTTCCCGACCAGGGGCCTCTCTCTAGTGGGTCGTGGCTCTAGAAATTCTTATTATTGATATAAAAAATCCTCGCAAAGTTTCGTTCCATTCCGAGAACTTTTATTTCTGCACAAAAACAACACCATGGTAGTTCTGCTGAAAACAGCGTCAGTTCGGGGTTAGTTTCATTCAAATCATGCAAATTAGAGTCCAAAACAAGAGGAAAAGCGTGAGAAAAAGTAGATATGTTGGAGACGTATCAGCGCTCAGAGGAGGGAGCCCGCTCGATGATGTCTACTACCCAACCTTCTTCTTGTATACGTTGTTGGGCCTTCAAGTGCAGAGGTTTGTAGGACAGTAGAAAAATTCCCTCAAGTGGATGACCTAAGGTTTATCAATCCATGGGAGGCGTAGGTTGAAGATGGTCTCTCTCAAACAACCCTGCAACCAAATAACAAAGAGTCTCTTGTGTCCCCAACACACCCAATACAATGGTAAATTGTATAGGTCACTAGTTCGGCGAAGAGATGGTGATACAAGTGCAATATGGATGGTAGATAAAGGTTTTTGTAATCTGAAATTATAAAAACAGCAAGGTAACTAATGATAAAAGTGAGCGTAAACGGTATTACAATGATAGGAAACAATGCCTAGGGTTCATACTTTCACTAGTGCAAGTTCTCTCAACAATAATAACATAATTAGATCATATAACTATCCCTCAACATGCAACAAAGAGTCACTCCAAAGTCACTAATAGCGCAGAACAAACAAAGAGATTATTGTAGGGTACGAAACCACCTCAAAGTTATCCTTTCAGATCGATCTATTCAAGAGTCCGTAGTAAAATAACACGAAGCTATTCTTTCCGTTCGATCTATCATAGAGTTCGTACTAGAATAACACCTTAAGACACAAATCAACCACAACCCGAATGTCACCTAGATACTCCAATGTCACCTCAAGTATCCGTGGGTATGATTATACGATATGCATCACCCAATCTCAAATTCATCTATTCAAACAAAGACAAAGTACTTCAAAGAGTGCCCCAAAGTTTCTACCGGAGGGTCAAGACGAAAATGTGTGCCAACCCCTATGCATAGATTCCCAAGGTCACGGAACCCGCAAGTTGATCACCAAAACATACATCAAGTAGATCACGTGATATCCCATTGTCACCACAGATAAGCACATGCAAGACATACATCAAGTGTTCTAAAATCCTTAAAAACTCAATCCGATAAGATAACTTCAAAAGGAAAACTCAATCCATTCCAAGAGAGTAGAGGGGGAGAAACATCATAAGATCCAACTATAATACCAAAGCTCGCGATACATCAAGATCGTGCTAAATCAAGAACACGAGAGAGAGGGAGAGAGATCAAACACATAGCTACTGGTACATACCCTCAGCCCCAAGGGTGAACTACTCCCTCCTCGTCATGGAGATCGAAGGGATGATGAAGATGGCCACCGATGAGGGATCCCCCCTCTGGCAGGGTGCCGGAACAGGGTCCTGATTGGTTTTTGTGGCTACAGAGGCTTGCAGCGGCGAAACTCCCGATCTATTGTGCTCCTAGATGTTTCTAGGGTATATGGATATATATAGGCGAAAGAAGTCGGTAAGGGGAGCCACGAGGGGCCCACGAGGGTGGAGGTAGCGCCCGGGGGCAGGGGCGCCTCCCTGCCTCGTGGCCTCCTTGAAGCTTCCCTGGCTTCAACTCCAAGTCTCCTGGATCACGTTCGTTCCAAAAATCATGCTCCAAAAGGTTTCATTCCGTTTGGACTCCGTCTGATATTCCTTTTCTGCGAAACACTGAAACAAGGGAAAAAACAAAAACTGGCACTGGGCTCTGGGTCAATAGGTTAGTCCCAAAAATAATATAAAAGTGCACAGTAAAGCCCATTAAACATCCAAGATGGATAATATAATAGCATGAATACTTCATAAATTATAGATATGTTCGAGACGTATCAGCATCCCCAAGCATAATTCATGCTTGTCCTCGAGTAGGTAAAAGATAAAAGAAATAATTTATGAAGTGTGAATGCTAGCAGGTGCATAAGTTTGATCAATGATAATTTCAATCACCTTTTCTAGCATCATTATATGTCATAACAGTGGCTCAACTCATAAAACTTTTCATGATCAAGTAACAAACTATTCACATGTTAAAGCATAGGTCATAAACTTTCTTGAAAACTAATAAACCTTGTTATTAGTCATCAAACAATTACAATTCATCTTATTTTCAGGAAGAGTCTATGTCAGAGCTTTGATTTAGCAAATCCCACATACTCAACTATCGTATAGTCTTCCATGATTGCTACCACTCAAAGCATATTTTTAGAACAAATAGTATTCATCGAACACAGAGAAAGATAGGGGCTTAATATTTCGCCTCCCAACCTTTTACCTCAAGGGTAATGCAACAATAATAATTCATGCTCAAATATATTTTAATGGCCATATATTCTTAGATCTTTCCATCACATGATGCTTGCCAACTAAAGAGTAGGTTGGAATGAGACGGAATACTACTGACTCTTGCATAAAAGTAAAAGATAGGCCCTTCGCAGAGGGAAGCAGGGATTTGCAGAGGTGCCAGAGCTCGAAGCAAAAACAGGTATGCTTTCATTGTTAACATAATGACATGGAGTTCCCAATATCTTCCATACTACATACATTATAGGCGGTTCCCACGCAGAAAGGTAAAATTTTTACTCCCCCTCCACCAACATTCACACTCCACGGCTTGTCCGAAACAACGGGTGCCATCCAACTATCAACATTCCTAGGGGAGTTTTTCTTAAATTATTTGCGAATTTGTTTTTGATCTTTTGATCATAGGACTGGGAATCCCAGTTACCAGCAATTTTCTCATGAATGATGAGCGGAGTCCACTCATCATGAGAATAGCCCACCTAGCATGGAAGATACTGACAGCCCCTAGTCGCTACATCGGCGATTCGGGCATACAAAACATATTATTATTTGAAGGTTTAGAGTTTGGCACATGCAAATTTACTTGGAACGGCAGGTAAATACTGCATATAGGTAGATATGGTGGACACTCATGGAAGAAACTTGGTTCAAGGAATTTGGATGCACAAGCAGTAATCCCGCTTAGTACAGATATTTTGGCTAGCAAAGGATTCTAAATAGCAAGTACCACATGTTAGAGGATCCATAACAATATAACTTCTATACAAATACACCCAAGCATAACTCATTATGTTGTCTTCCTTGTCCAACTTCAACTAATTTGCTCAGGTTTGAAATTATTTAATGGGGCTCACAATCATAGAAGATGTCCAAGATAGTATATTTATATGTGAAATCTCTCTTCTTCAATATTCTTTCATTAATTGTTTAAGTGACCAATACAATGTTTGCTAACCTTCAAAAAATTTACCACCAGTGAGGGATAAGCATATGAAACATATATAATTTCAGATTTATGACATTCAAATCATTCAACCATTTACTCATAGGATATAAGTGAATCACACGAGTAAATAACAAACTACTCCAAAAAGATATAAGTGAAGATCAATGAGTAGTTAAATAATTATGTAGCTATATGAAGACTCTCTCTCATTTAAGAATTTCAGATCTTGGTATTTTATTCAAACAGAAAGAAAAACAAAAGAAAATAAAATGACGCTCCAAGCAAAACACATATCATGTGGTGAATAAAAATATAGCTCCAAGTAAAGTTACCGATGAACGAAGACGAAAGAGGGGATGCCATCCGGGCATCCCCAAGCTTAGGCTCTTGGTTGTCCTTGGATATTACCTTGGGGTGCCTTGGGCATACCCAAGCTTAGGCTCTTGCCACTCCTTATTCCATAGTCCATCGAATCTTTACCCAAAACTTGAAAACTTCACAACACAAAACTCAACAGAAAACTTGTGAGCTCTGTTAGCGAAAGAAAAACAAAACACCACTTCAAGGTACTGTATTGAACTCATTGTTTATTTATATTGGTGTTAAACCTACTGTATTCCAACTTCTCTATGTTTTAGAAACTATTTTACTAACCATAGACTCATCAAAATAAGCAAACAACACACGAAAAACAGAATCTGTCAAAAACACAACAGTCTATAGTAATCTGTAACTAACGCAAACTTCTGGAACTCAGAAAAATCTACCAAAATAGGAAGACCTAAATAATTTGTTTATTGATCTGACGCAATTGGTATTAGTATTTTATCACGTGCTGGTGAGTTTTAACAATTGTTTTCGTGAACACAAAGTTTCTGGAATTTTCAGCAAGATCAAATGACTATCATCCAAGAAGATCCTATAGGTTTTACTTGGCACAAACACTAACTAAAACACAAAACCACATCTAACCAGAGTCTAGATGAATTATTTATTACTAAACAGGAGCAAAAGGCAAAGAACAAAAATAAAATTGGGTTGTCTCCCGACAAGCACTAACGTTTAATGCCCGTAGTTAGGCATGATGATTTCAATGATGCTCACATAAAAGATAAGAATTGAAACATGAAGAGAACATCATAAAGAATATGACTAGCACATTTAAGTCTCACCCACTTCCTATGCATAGGAATTTTGTGAGCAAACAACTTATGAGAACAATAATCAACTAGCATAGGAAGGCCAAACAAGCATAACTTCGAAACTTTAAGCACATAGAGAGGAAACTTGGTATTATTGCAATTCCTACAAACATATATTCCTCCCTCATAATAATTTTCAGTAGCATCATGAAATGAATTCAACAATATAACCAGCACATAAAGCATTCTTTTCATGATCTACTTGCATAGAAATTTTACTACTCTCCACATAAGCAAAATTCTTCTCATTCAGAATAGTAGTGGGAGCAAACTCAACAAAATAACTATCACGTGAAGCATAATCCAATTGAAAATTAAAATCATGATGACAAGTTTCATGGTTGTCTTTATTCTTTATAGCATACGTGTCATCACAATAATCATCATAAATAGGAGGCATGCTTTCATCATACTAAATTTGCTCATCAAATCTTGGGGGACTAAACATATCATCTTCATCAAACATAGCATCCCCAAGCTTGTGGCTTTGCATATCATTAGCATCATGGGTATTCAAAGAATTCATACTAACAACATTGCAATCATGCTCATCATTCAAATATTTAGTGCCAAACATTCTAATGCATTCTTCCTCTAGCAATTGAGCACAATTATTCGAATCCTTATTTTCACGGAAGACATTAAAAAGATGAAGCATATGAGGCACCCTCAATTCCATTTTATTGTAGTTTTCTTTTATAAACTAAACTAGTGATAAAACAAGAAACAAAAAGATTCGATTGCAAGATCTAAATATATACCTTCAAGCACTCACCTCCCCAGCAATGGCGCCAGAAAAGAGCTTGATGTCTACTACACAACCTTCTTCTTGTAGACGTTGTTGGGCCGCCAAGTGCAGAGGTTTGTAGGACAGTAGCAAATTACCCTCAAGTGGATGACGTAAGGTTTATCAATCCGTGGGAGGCGTAGGTTGAAGATGGTCTCTCTCAAACAACCCTGAAACCAAATAACAAAGAGTCTCTTGTGTCCCCAACACACCCAATACAATGGTAAATTGTATAGGTCACTAGTTCATGAAGAGATGGTGATACAAGTGCAATATGGATGGTAGATAAAGGTTTTTGTAATCTGAAATTATAAAAACAGCAAGGTAATTAATGATAAAAGTGAGCGTAAACGGTATTGCAATGACAGGAAACAAGGCCTAGGGTTCATACTTTCACTAGTGCAAGTTCTCTCAACAATAATAACATAATTAGATCATATAACTATCCCTCAACATGCAACAAAGAGTCACTCCAAAGTCACTAATAGAGGAGAACAAATGAAGAGTGTCGGCATTCTGGGAACGGGGGTCGCCAGACTTGCTTGCCTGCGGCCTGTGGCGTGGCTCAAGTGGGGGCCCAGCGTGGCCCATATTCATCGGCTCAAGCTCAAGACCCTCGCGAGGGGCCAAGCCTCGCGGGGCGGACGACAGGAAGCTTCCTTAGGAGCAGCCTCGTCAGGCAGGCTCGCGAGGAGGCGGAGAGATCAAGGCAGGGGCACTTCGTGAGGAGCCCGTGACGCAAGCCATGACGATCGAGACCAGGCGGGCGCGAGGCGGGCGCCGGCCTGCGCAGTGTCCTTGTTTCCCCTTTGGTGCAAAGGGAGCAAGCACAAGCCAAGGCATTGGGAAGAGGTTACCATTCCGGTGCAACGAGACCAAGACCAGCAGAGCGGCAGGACGGAGGTCACCGTGGAGCCCAAGACGGTGTCACCGCCAGTGCTTTTGCCCGCCGAAGACCACCTTTGGTCAGGATAACTTGTACTAGATGTTCCCCTTCAAAATGGCCAATTGTTGGCGCCCTTCCTGCTCATTATTTAGGGAGAGGCCCAGGGCCTCTATAAATAGAGCTAGCCACCACAGAGTAGAGGGGACGGGATCAGATCGATCTAGAGGAAGGGGCGGGGGAGAGAGATCCAGACCAAGTAGAACACTCCACACCAGCTCAAGAACACCTCTCGCGAGGCTGTTCTTCCCCTGTACTGTTCATCATCAGCCCCTGAGGCAATCCACCACACCACACACTGGAGTAGGGTATTACACCACAATGGTGGCCCGAACCAGTATAAATCTCGTGTCCCTTGTGTTGTTCATCATTTCCAGCTTAGATCGCACGAGGAGATCAGACGTAGATCGGTAGGGGAGAGATCTCCGCGCGCACCCCAGAGTTCGAACCTTAAGGGTCTGCCGGAACCCGAAATCCAACATTTGCCGCGCAAGGTAGGGGTGCGCCGGAATCTTTCTTCCGTTGTTCGCGTGTGATCTTCCGTCGTGTCCATGGCTGACACTTGTCGGGCTCGCGCTGAGCGCCGGGCTGCTCTCTCCACCCGCGTCGCCCAGATGGCGCCCGTCAACGGACGCCCTCGTCGTTCCCCGTCACCTGCCGCCAACGCCGCCACCAGCACGGCGGGGAACGAGCAGCAGGCCTTGTCTCAGCACCCTTCGGTGCGGTGGGATGGCCGCACCGCCACCTCGTCGCTGACTCCAGCTGGTTCGTCGTCCCACGCCCGTCGCGCCCCCACGGACGCCAAGACGCCTACTGCTCCTGGCAAGAGAGCTCCTGCACTACCACCCCGTCGACGACCTCTACGAGGACTAGCTCACCCGCTTCACCGAGCTCGTCAGCGCCGCAGGGGGCTCCCCCTTGCCGTCCCTCTCGCTGCCTCGCCCTCCATTCCGCGCAGGGGGCGAGGATCAGGAGGCGCCTCCACCACCTCCTCCCCAAGAAGGCGTCCTGCTCCAAGGCCCGCAGCCCCAGGGCGAGACCCTCCGTGTCCGGCGCCAGCGCAGCAGGAAGGGAGCTGCAGGGAGATCCCTCGTCCCCAAGAAGGTGCTCGCGCGCTCCCAGCGCCGGCGCGCCAAGATCGCGTCCCTGCGCCTCCACGACAAGACCCCACGCCAAGGTTAGCAAAGGGCGCCGGTGGCCACAGCAGGCTGCCGCACCTTCACTCCCGAGCTACGCGGCGTAACATGGCCAGGAAAGTTCAAGCCTGACCTGCCCCCTTGCTACGATGGCACGGCGGACCCCGCGGAATTCCTGCAGCTCAACGAGCTGGGCATCGAAGCCGCCAATGGAGACGAAAAGGTCATGGCGAACTGGTTTCCCATGGCGCTCAAGGACGGCGCCCGCACCTGGCTCCTGAACCTGGCTCCTAGAACGATCTCCTCCTGGGGCGAGATGCGCACCCGCTTCATCGCCAACTTACAGGGCACTCGCGACTGGTCCCCGGCCGTGAGCGACCTGCACCGCATCAAGCAGCAGCCAGGGGAAACCCTGCAGAAGTACATCCAGCGCTTCAACAACGCTCGCCTCAAGATCCCCAGGGTGACTGAGGAAGCCATCATCTCAGCTTTCTCCGACGGCCTGCGCGACATCAAGATGAAGGAGGAGCTAGCAATCCATGAAGACCTGTGCACATCCCTGGAGCTGTTCAACTTGGCGACCAAGTGCGCCAGGGCTGAGGAAGGGCGCCTCTCCCTCCTCGAGCTCCCGGCAGCCGACCCAGAAGAGAAGAAGCTCAAGGCCAAGGACGTGAAGCGCAAGGGGGCTGCCGTGCTTGCAGCGGAACCAGACACCAAGCGAGGCAGGGACCAGCCTGAGTCATCCAAGGGCAGCCGATACTGCGTGTACCACGACCTCCACACCCACAACACCAACAAATGTCAAGAGCTCAGGGCCGTGCGAGATGGGCGAATCGGCCGACGTCCCGAGCGCAACGACATGGGCTATGGCCGAGGAGGAGGAAGAGGTGGCGGAAGATGGGAAGACCGTGGCCCTCGCCAGGGGTGGCGTGACCGACCTCGCGAGGATCGCTGGCAGGACCAACCTCGCGAGGGAGGCTGGAGGGATCAGCCTCGTGAGGATCGCCCACACGGCAAGGCAGGCCTTCCTCCTCTGCCGCCACCGCCAAGGAGGAACGAAGACCAACATCAAGACGAGGGGGCTGGGGGCTTCCAGGAGCCACGTGCGATCGCTTGCATCCTGGGGGGTGGCGCCCAAGCCCCAGCCTCACAGCGCATCTTCAAGCAGTTTGCTCGTGAGGTGAACGCAGTCCTCCCCAGGCTTGAGGCCACGCGCCCTCTCAGGTGGTCTACGTGCGCTATCACGTTCAGCTCAGTGGATCAGCTCAAGTGCGCGGCAACGGCCGGAGTCCTCCCGATGCTTTGCTCCCCAGTCATCAGCAATGTGCAGGTCACCAGGACCCTCATTGATGGCGGAGCAGGACTCAAGGTCCTGTCCATCGAGACGTTCGACAATCTCCAAGTGCCGTACTATCAGCTTCATCCGACCAAGCCTTTCTCAGGAGTCACTGATGGTTCCACTATTCTAATAGGGCAGGTTCGCCTTCCAGTCACCTTCGGGCAGCGCAACAACTACCGCACCGAGCTCATCGACTTTGACGTCGCCCACATTCGCCTGCCATACAACGCCATCCTCGGGTACCCAGCCCTAGCCAAGTTCATGGCAGTGACTCACCATGGATACAATGTCCTCAAGATGCCGGGAAGCAGTGGAGTCATCACCATACCCTGCGAAGAAAGGGACGCAGTGTGTTCACTTGAGCGTGCGTTCCAAGCCGCAGTAGTCGAAGACCCAGATCACAGGAGCGGAAGACTTCCCAAGGTGACCCTGAAGAAGAAGAAGGCTTCGCCTGGCCCAAGCCACAAGGAAGCAGGCACCTCCGGAGGCGTTGCGCCAGGATTTGCGCCCGTTCAGGGAGCGCCACCCTCTGTCACATAGGAAGGCGTGCCCGGTGCCCTCCTCAGGCAGGGCTCGGGGGCTCTTTTTTGGAGAGCCACCGACTTTGCCAAGGTCGCGAGGGAGGCGCTCGGGCACCACTTGGTGGGGTGCGTTCAGGCACGTTTCCCTCAGGAAGGTACAAGGCAAGGAAGACCAAACCCTCAGGAGTCCATCACAAGGAACACCCAGGAGCTACAGGAGTCAAGAGTCATGCGCGGCAGCCGCCGCTTGCCCGCCATAGCCCCACATCTAGGCGAGGATGGTGGGCTGCGCATCTGCATCGACGTACCAGGGCTCAACCGAGCCGCGTCTCAGGAGCGCCTCTGGCCTTCGCGCGTGGGGCGCTGTGAGGGACCTCCTCACAGCTAAGTTCGCATGCCTTTCGGCCTGCCGAACACAGTCACCGCTCATCAGCGCCTGGTAAGGAGCGTTCTGGAGGATCAGGAGGTCAGGCATCGTGCGGCCCTGGCAGAGGTAGAGATGGCCCCTGAAGACCTACCGGTGCCCCCGGAGCCTCCCGAGGCTCCAGGGCCTGGGGGCTTGTGAGGACCGACGTCTCCACCGCGCATCGCCCGGTTCTTCAGAATCACTTCATCTTCAACAGCACCAGGTGACATCTTTCAAAGTTCCATTTTTAGCTGGGAGTGCCCACAGGGCCGCATCATTCCCAGGCCGCGTGGGTCCGTCCCCGCGACATGTATCCGTTTTTATTATGCTCTTTACCTACCTTGTTGGGGGCGGCCCTCGAGCTGCATCATCCCCAAGCTGCTCGGGCCTGGCCTAGCGGCGTTTCCCGCATCTACTTAAGATGAATTTGCTCTTTCGCGCTTAATCTGGTTCCCATGATTGTCACCTGCTGCTTATCGCGGACTTCTCCGCTCTCAGGCAAAGCACTTGCACGTTAAAAGGGGGTACCTGAGCATCGCGACTCATGGGCTCCTACTGGCTCTCCATCCCTCACCCCCTGGCCTTGACCCACGGCATCGCGACCTGTCATACCAGCGGCGGCTGAGCTCGCTCGAGGGCCGGGACCTGAGGACGTAGAGCATTTGCATTCTAACCACCCTGCAGGAACACACCATTGATAAAGGCCCAGAGCCAGGCACAACCCGCCTCGAGGTAGGGCCTCGTGAGTCCCGCACTGGCTCACGAGTGCCCAGATACACCTCTCCTAGGCCTACCGTGCCGGCCACGCTGTCAGTATGGGTTGTACACGCCTGGGCTCCTCCCGGAGGGGGCCCCTCCCACATACCAGTGGAAGCACCATGCTCCGCACTGGCTGACGACACTGCCGAGGAGCGGCTATGCCCGTACACATACGGAAGCGCTATGCTCCGCGCTGGTGATAAACAACTGAGGGCGGCCCACGGCCGTACCAACCTCAGGGAGCCCAGAGCTCAGTGTCCGGCACCGTCGCAACGCCTCCCCTCGGGAGCGCCGCGCGAGGGGGCTGGACACGGGGGCTACGCCTGGGCCTTACCCGAGCGCACGCCACCCAGCCAGGTCCCTCGGACCTGGTCGTCACGCGCCACTCCCCGAGCGGAGCCAAGGTATGAAAACCCGTTTGAGCGTCAAGGGGGACTCCTGAGCATCGCGACTCAGGAGCCTAACTGGTCACGTAACCCCTCACTCCTTAGTCTCGTCCTTGTTTCTGGTCGGGGCTAACGGCGGTTGAGGTATGCGCGGGGCCGGGCCCTGCCGACGCAGAACGGCCAATCCACTCCTTGCTCCCCCCTTCCCTACTTGTTGGTCACGCGTTAAGGGGGACTCCTGAGCATCGCGACTCAGGAGCCTAACTTGCCACGTAGCCCCTCACTCCTTAGTCCCGTCCTGGTTTCCGGTCGGGGCTAACAGAAGTTGAGGTATGCACGAGGCCGGGCCCTGCCGACATAGAGCACAGACAAATAGGAGGGATAAATGCAAATTCCAGAAAATTCAAAGCAAATATTACAAGCCATGGATTGTTTCACGACGCCAAACACAAGTTTAAACGCCTCCGCGAGGCATGGTGCATGTTGCAGGAACAAAAACAGGACAGAAGTCGCGAAGGGATCACTCTCTGGTGGCGCCGTCGCCTGTGGTGGAGTCACGCTGGGCGGCTCCGCCTCCTGAGGCCGCGGAGCTGGCGGCACCGCGCCCGGGCAAGATGCTGAAAGAGCGGAACTTCCCCAGCAAAGCCTCGGCTCGGCCTTTCACGGCCTCGGCGGCAGCGGCAGCACGGTCGCTGCTCACGGGTTCTAGGAGGCTGTCGAAGTCGATGTCGGGGTCTCGCAGGTAGACGTGGGCGAGGACATGCGCCAATGCCACGGAAAGGCAGGGCACGCGCGCCTCGGCCTCAACCATGGGGCCAAGGCCGTCTGCGACATCTTCAAGCGCATCGACCAGGAAGGGGAGCAGCTTGGCGGGGCCGTCCTCCGCACCAGCCAACGGCTCCTCCAAGCCGCTCTCGTAAAGCGTCTTCAGCGTGGCGCGAGCCTTCTTCTCCAGCTTCGCGAAGGCCACCCGATCTTCCGCCAGGACCTTCGCCTTGGCGTCTAGCTCGGTCCTCTCCGCCTTCAGCGACCGCTCCAGCGTCTCCAATCGGCCGTGGCGGTCATCAAGCTTGGCGTCCCGGTCCTTGACGGCAGCCTCCCGAGACTTCATCTCCTCCTCCTTCTCCTGGCACCCGCGCACCTCCTTGGCGAGCTCGTCGCGCAGGCCTTGCAGCTCGGCCTCCAGCGCCTTGCAGCGGCCCTGGGCGGTCGCAGCGTCGCCCAGGGCAGCGTCGCGAGCGGCCTTGGCTTGGTTGGCGGCCTGTTTCTCCCCATCGGAGGCCGACACGGCCTGGCTCAGCGCTGCTCGGATGGAGGCGGCAGAACGAGCCCAGCCAGAAGCCAGCTCCAGACGCCCGGCCACTAGGCGAGGGTCCGCGCTCAGAAGATCCTCCCGCAGCTGGCTCAGCTCGTTGGCGACCTGGTCCAGGACGGCGACAGAGAGAGAGAGCAGAAGAGACGGGAACCAGTGGAGCGGGCGGAGAGGATGGCACCGTGATCACGACTTGGCAGGAAGGAACCCCCTGGGCCTTGGCTGCCCCAGCTGTAGCATCGAGCGCAGTCGACTCCAGGGCCAGCGGGGCCACGGGGGCTGACTCCTTGCCGAGGTGTCCCAGTCGGCCTCGCGAAGATGACCGGGAAGGGGAGGCGCGCGAGCCTCGCCGTCTTCTTCCCCAGCGGATGAAGGCGCTGCACCGGCAGATGGATTCGCCCCAAGGAGGGCCGCAGAAGCCCCTTGCAACCTCATTGCTGCAGGTGCCGGTCTAGCAAAGGAATGTGGGCGTCAAGCCTCGGCGGCAGAAACCAAGAAAAGTACGAATCGAGCACTTACTGGTCATTGTTCGCGGACTCAAACAACCTCCGGCCAAACTTGAAGCACGGGAGCCTACAGTCGGGGTCAGCCTTGGGAGGCCCGAAAGCAGAGGGCACGTCAGCAGGGCCGGAGCTGGCCTCAGACCGCCCAGGGATCAGAGCAGACCCTGGGAGAGCCAGGCTCGACCTGCCCTTCCTTGTGATCAAGGGAGAGTCCTCCCCTCCTGCCTGGCGCCGGCCTCGTCGTCGTCCGGCATGGAGCGGACGGCCTGGGACCTGTGCCGAGGGAAGGACTCCCCCGACTCCTCACCAGTCGCCTCGAAGTCAGACTCTTCCTCCTCCGCCTCTTCTTCCCCCTCACTCCCGCTGGAGCTGCCGGAGGACACGTTCACCATCGCCAGCGCCGCCAGATCCTCAGGAGCCTCCAAGGGCACCAGCCCCTCACCATTGAAGGTGGGCATGGCGTTCACCACCTGCTCCTAGTCGTCGCGAAGGAACAGGGAGACGGGGGTGCCCACCGGGCTCGCCACGTCTCCCCCAACCAAGGAATGGAGGGCCGCGACCAGATTCTCGTCGGTCAGGGCCTCAGATCTCGGGCGCAGGGTGGCGTCCGCTTCTCCAAGCTTCCACAGTGGGAGCGAGTGCTCCTGGAGTGGAGCCACCCAGTGCTCCAAGAACTCCCTCAGGAGCGTGGCCCCGGTCAGCTTCGCCGCCCCTAAGTTGCTCGGCCTTAGGTCCGCGTTCATCCTCTTCAGCACTGCCTTCGCACGGGAGTCGACGAGCTCCGCACGGGACCACGCGTCAACGGCCTTGGGCTGCCCCGTGGGCAACACCAGTCGGGGGCGGAGGCGCCCGACGTCCACCATGACCCACTTGCTCCGGAAGCCTTTGATCCTCTTCCCAGGCTTCGAGTTAGCATTGGAGTTGGAGTATGCGATAAAGCTCGCGCATGCAGAGACATGGGCACCAGAAACCCGGAGGGAGAAATAGTGGCGCAGCAAGGCCACTGAGGGCTTCACCCCAACGTGAGCCTCACAATAGTAAGCGAAAATCGCCAGGAGAAGAACAAAGTTGGGGTGGAGATGCAGAGCTTGCAAGTTATATTGACGGAGAACGACAAAGAAGAACTCAGAGAAAGGAGGCACCAAACCGGTGATGATGGCGCTCACAAAGAATGGATAGAAGGTGCTCCCCTTGCCCTCAGGCTGGTCGGAGACGGCCTTGAGCATAGTCGCCCCCTTGCTGCCCTGCGCCACCGTCATCAGGCGCGTGATGGCGAGGTTCTTATCCGACAGGTTCGGGGAATCCAGAGTCGGCGAGTACCAGGCCTCGGCCGGGGACTTGCGAGGCGCCATGGCGTGCCGGATGAGAAGGATTGAGACAGATCTGGAGGGTTTCGGGAGCAAGAAGGAGAAGAGCGACAAAGGGGATCTGGGGCGAGACGAATGAGAACAAAGCAAGTAAACCTTGCCTGGGCACCTCTTTTGTCAGATGGACAGTTGCCAACGCATCATGGGGAAGCACAGACGCCCACGACCAGTCAGTCGCCACGCGGCGCCCAAGGCCGCAGGTTATTGGGGCCCGCGGCGCTTCGCGCTTGCCCCTTCGCTTCTCTGCTAAGCCAAGCCCGGGCGCGCCATGGGCCTGGGGGCTACTATCGGCGTTCTGGGAACGGGGGTCCCCAGACTTGCCTGCCTGCGGCCTGCGGCGTGGCTCAAGTGGGGCCCAAGGCCCATCTTCATCGGCTCAAGCTCAAGACCCTCGCGAGGGCCAAGCCTCATGGGCGGACGACAGGAAGCTTCCTTAGGAGCAGCCTCATCGTGCAGGCTCGCGAGGAGGCGGAGAGATCAAGGCAGGGCACCTCGCGAGGAGCCCGTGGACGCAAGCCATGACGATCGAGACCAAAGGGCGCCGACTGCCAAGAAGTCCTTGTTTCCCTTTGGTGCAAAGGGAGCAAGCACAGGCCAAGGCATCAGGAAAAGGTTACCATTCCGGTGCAACGAGACAAGACCAGTAGAGCGGCAGGACGGAGGTCACCGTGGAGCCCGTCACCACCAGTGCTTTTGCCAGCCGAAGACCACCTTTGGTTAGGATAACTTGTACTAGATGTTCCCCTTCAAAATGGCCAATTGTTGGCACCCTTCCCGCTCATTATTTGGGGAGAGGCCCAGGGCCTCTATAAATAGAGCTAGCCACCACAGAGTAGAGGGGACGGGATCCGATCGATCTAGAGGAAGGGGGGAGAGATCCAGACCAAGTAGAACACTTCGCACCAGCTCAAGAACACCTCTCACGAGGCTGTTCTTCCCCATGTACTGTTCATCATCAGCCCCCTGAGGCAATCCACCACACCACACACTGGAGTAGGGTATTACACCACAATGGTGGCCCGAACCAGTATAAATCTCATGTCCCTTGTGTTGTTCATCATTTCCAGCTTAGATCGCACGAGGAGATCGGACGTAGATCGGTAGGGGAGAGATCTCCGCGCGCACCCCAGAGTTCGAACCTTAAGGGTTTGCCGGAACCCGAAATCCAACAAAGAGATTATGGTAGGGTACGAAACAACCTCCAAGTTAACCAAAGAACGAAGAGTCTCTTGTATCCCCAACACACCCAATACAATGGTAAATTGTATAGGTTCACTAGTTCGGCGAAGAGATGGTGATACAAGTGCAATATGGATGGTAGATATTGGTTTTTGTAATCTTAAAATATAAAAACAGCAAGGTAACTAATGATAAAAGTGAGCGTAAACGGTATTGCAATTCTAGGAAACAAGGCCTAGGGTTCATACTTTCACTAGTGCAAGTTCTTTCAACAATAATAACATAATTGGATCATATAACTATCCCTCAACATGCAAGAAAGACTCACTCCAAAGTAACTAATAGCGGAGAACAAACAAAGAGATTATGGTAGGGTACGAAACCACCTTAAAGTTATCCTTTCTGATCGATTTATTCAAGAGTCCGTAGTAAAATAACATGAACCTATTCTTTCTGTTCGATCTATCATAGAGCATATTAGAATATCACCTTAAGACATAAATGAACCAAAACCCTAATGTCACCTAGATACTCCAATGTCACCTCAAGTATCCGTGGGTATGATTATACGATATGCATCACACAATCTCAGATTCATCTATTCAAACCAACACAAAGTACTTCAAAGAGTGCCCCAAAGTTTCTACCGGAGAGTCAAGACGAAAATGTGTGCCAACCCCTATGCATAGATTCCCAAGGTCACGGAATCCACAAGTTGATCAGCAAAACATACATCAAGTAGATCGCGTGATATCCCATTTTCACCACAGATAAGCACATGCAAGACATACATCAAGTGTTCTCAAATTAATCCTTAAAAACTCAATCCGATAAGATAACTTCAAAGGGAAAACTCAATCCATTGCAAGAGAGTAGAGGGGGAGAAACATCATAAGATCCAACTATAATAGCAAAGCTTGCGATACATCAAGATCGTTCCAAATCATGAACACGAGTGAGAGAGAGAGATCAAACACATCGCTACCGGTACATAACCTCAGCCCCGAGGGTGAACTACTCCCTCCTCGTCATGGAGATCACTAGGATGACGAAGATGGCCACCGGTGAGGGATCCCCCCTACGGCAGGGTGCCGGAACAGGGTCCCGATTGGTTTTTAGTGGCTACAGAGGCTTGCGGCGGCGGAACTCCCGATCTATTGTGCTCCCATATGTTTTTAGGGTATATGGATATATATATATATAGGCAAAAGAAGTCGGTAAGGGGAGCCACGAGGGGCTCACAAGGGTGGAGGGCGCGCCCAAGGGGGGCAGGCGCGCCTCCCTGCCTTGTGGCCTCCTCGAAGCTTCCCTGACTTCAACTCCAAGTCTCCTGGATCACGTTCATTCCAAAAATCACTTTCCCGAAGGTTTCATTCTGTTTGGACTCCGTTTGATATTCCTTTTCTGCGAAACATTGAAACAAGGTAAAAACATAAACTAGCACTGGGCGCTGGGTCAATAGGTTAGTCCCAAAAATAATATAAACGTGCATAGTAAAGCCCATTAAACATCCAAGATGGATAATATAATAGCATGAATACTTCATAAATTATAGATACGTTGGAGAAGTATCAGTCGACGACTTCACGTCACTTATATAGGAGCGCTACCGTCTGCGAAGCAAAGATAAATGAAATATCGAAGAGTGCAGATAATTACGCTTGGGTACTTAGTACTCACATGGAAAGAAGGTGTTCCTTGGTGGTGGCCTCAACCGTTGTGTTTCAACAAGGTCGTCCTCGGTTTTGGAGGAGTCGGCCTCAGCTGTGATAGGGGATTCACGGGGTACGACGTCCACAGACTTCACCGACGTCCCGCCCAACGACACCCAGAAGATCGTCGGCATCCTCGATAGTTGTCCACTGAGTAAATTAAGATGGTCTATCTGTTACTGTGATATGTGGAGTAGTGTTGTGTAGTACTAGCATGTGTATGTGCTTGCGCAAGGGCTATCTTGGCTTTTATTGTTTGCAGCGGAACTCCGAGTCGCCTATGTTTTGCAGGAGTGTTGATTAATCTCGCGGGTTGACTTTCAGTCTCTCGGTGCTACTTGAGTGTCCACCATATAATGTCAAAATATCAGAGAGGAAGAATCCTAACTGTTTTCATGGGAGTCTCTTCCTCTTCCTGATATACCTTGGTAATGCACGAGAGAAGGAAGGGAAGTGACCATCACCGACGGTGGAAATAACTGTGAGGGAGTGTCCACCATATAATGTCGAAATATAAGAGAGGAAGAATCCTGACAGTTGTCATGAGGGGAGTTTCTTCTTCATTCAAAGGTGCTAGACATTTTGGTGTAATGCACTTTCAAATGAATATAGGAGCTTCCATCATCGATGGTAGCAAAATGTCAGAGGGGAAGAATCTCGACTATTGTCGTGGGGGTCGCTTCTCCTTTGTTCCCAGGTGTTAGACATTTTGGTGTAATGCACTCGGGGACGAAGGGAGGATCGACCATCACCGACGGTCAAATATTTCAGAGAGGGAGGGCCTGCCATATACACCATATGAGCTGAGAGTTTTCAAGAAAAGACTCGACAGACCGATAATCAACCCGTGATTAATAATAATGATCTAAGTCAGTTTTTGTAGTACATATATTGAATTTCGGAAGTTTAATCTTTGAATTATGAACATAGGAAATGTCTGACGACGATTGGATCCCTGAGTATGAGTACTGCAACGATGACCGGGGTCTGTGTGACATGCCTCACCTGGAAGACGGTCGACGCTTTAGTATTAAGCTCGACGAGACCTTCGATGTTTATATGGTACGCAACAACGACAAGTCTTTTTTTCATAGTTATGACTTCTGCTTCTTCAACGTGTCATTTTCACTTTGTACAATTTGACTAGTGCATCCCCGCCATGCAAAGATGTTATGTCTTGGAAAAGCTGGATTTTGAAGATCATGAGAATATGCAGATAAAGAGAGTTCACCTCAGGACCCATAATGGTTATGTTTTGATGTAAAGCTATACAATGCGGTGACCTACTCCCATTTTGGTTGCTTGAGTTGGGCAGCACTATGCAAGGTGTATGGTTTTTAGGAGGGTATGCATGTGATCTTCGATCTTGGTGATCACGAAGATGAAATCGACGAAGATAATATCAATGAATATAATATCAACGAAGATAATATCGACATTTGGGTCGATGTTGATACACTTCCACTTCTAACTCTATGTGAGTTTCTCAAACATATTTATTAAGTAATTTATATTCACTACTGCAGGGTGCTGCTAACGCAACACTACGATCAGAGACCCTTCGACGAAACTGTGTGCGATGCAGTAACCGCAAATGGTGGTGTAAAAAACCGTCAGAAAAGGAGAAAACGTTTGCGATGACGGATGCATCAAACACGGTTCGGATTTTAGTTGTGTCTGAGATGCAGGGCATACGGTTTAGTTCAATTAACGGTTTGCAATGAGGAGGAACAAAAGAAACAGGAAGTCAGATGAAGGTGTGTGCGATGTACATCATACGGTTCACTCAGATGAACTGTTTGTGATTAGGAAACACAAAAGAAATGGTCAGCCAGATCAAGGTGTGTGCGATATACAGCATGCAGTTCACTCAGATGAACTGTTTGCGTTGAGACAAGAGAACAGAAACGGTTCAGCTTAACAAGATGTGTGTGATGCGCGGCAAACTGGTCTGTAATCGGAAACGTGTGCGAAGACCGATAACAACACAGACGATTGCTGCTAACAAGCCGTGTGTGTTGTGAGCAAACGATTGCTGGTATACAATTGTGAGTGATTGATGAAAACATCACCGACGGGTTCCATTGTTTAGTCCGTGTGCGATGTGATTTTCTTTGTCCGCACAACATCTACGCTGTCTATAGAGCATCAACATATATACTTAAAAAGACAACATTGCAAAACCAAATTTAGCATACAATTACACAAGTGAGTGACTACACATATAAAATTTCCACACACCAAAGTAAGCAATTACATGCATACTAAACTAGGATAAATGAGGATCTAATCATCTAGTTATTGTTGCGACAACGCTTGTCATTGCCCTGCTTCCGGCTGGATCCCTGGCCGTTTTGGGGAAGGAGGCACTTCCTCATATCAACGATCTGCTCAGAGACATGTCAGTAGCTCGTGGTATCGCCTCCTTGGCCGCGTACACGATGTGAGCTTTGTCGAGTTTATCCATCCAAGCCGAGTGCCAGGCACGCTTGTCCTTGTTGCAGGAATCCTTCATGTCTTTGTAGTAGGGGTCGATGATGGCCTCGACATGGTGAAACAATGAGTCCTTCTCATGCTCCTTGCTGCCCCAGATCTTTTATTGGCCCTGGATGTCGACAAGGTTCTGGCAGGCGATGCTCGAATTCTCGAGCGCCTTTACATCGTTGGTGATGTCCACCGTAGCAAACATGCAGTGGGGGTTGTTGACAAACTTGGCGAAATGCTCGCAAGGCCTTGTGGCCAGGCAGTAGTTGTAGACGAGGATGTGGTGGCGCACGCACATCTGAGCGACGATGACCTTGGGATGAGACCTGGCACGAGCGCGAGTGTACTCGAGGTCGAACCCGACCACCTTGTACTTCTCCTCGCCAAGCAACAACTCCATGATGTGGATGGAGTGCTCCACCCAGACCGGGTCGTTGGTGTACACCACCGACAGGTCTGTCAACCTTCTGTGGGTGTCCACCACGGCATGCATGGTGAACTACTGCTCGTCGTCAGCAGCCGCTCGGAGCGCCATTGGAGCCGCGCAGGATACCCTCTAAGAATTTGTCATGGTGGGTGTGCTTCTTGCAATGGTGGGGCGCGATCGAAAGGTTGAAGAGACACAAGGGTTAAATGGCCGCTATAATAAATGGGGGGCAGCCGGCCTATAATCCTCACGTCTTGTCACGGCGTTAATAGCGGAGGATTCTAGTGCACGCTTGACAACACCGCACTGCACGTGTTTCGTTTGGCCACGAGTGGGCTCGAAGAGGCGCCAAATGTATCGTCGGTGAGCATGTTCCCACGCTACCGCACAAGCTTCCCACCCGGCTAGTTTGGTGACATGCCGGCTAGAAGAGGGACAAATTGTGGGCATTTATTAGCAAAAAGCTTTGTAAAAATGAAGTGTGTGGAATGACTTTGGTCATAAGTTTACCCGTGGGTGATGAGGTCAAAGTTACACAGAAGGGTGATGATGGACACTCGAGTCTGATAATTAATTATGACCTCTACAAGGCACACGGTTGAAGAAACCAACTATGTGCAATAATGTCGAAGATCACAGTTGAGTAGCTATACAGATCATGTGCTGTGAGACCGACAAGGTAAATAGATTCGAGAATGGTTAATAAAATCTAAGACCATTGCATATTAAGGTCAAAATAGTGCTACCAATATACGAGTATCATATGATGCTATTTCAATGATTGTACCACAAAAGCTTGAAATATTACAAGGTTCAAATTCCAGAGTTATATGGCTCAAATTCAAACATTACAAGGTTCAAACTGATATTAGAAATGAAATTCAGCTCATCAGCTGCAAACGCTCACGCTGATCCGCTGAACATGGATATCAGAGAGGTTCAAACTAATGTTACCACTTCTAAGTCTGGTTTTGAAACCTCATAATTTTTGCAAAGGGGTCAGCCAGTGAGAAGTCATCTGTGGGGTTGACACGATGACTTCCGATTACTCTGTCATCTGAAGTTCCAAAATGAAATTCAGCATTTTCGGAGCCTATTCCATTCTGCCATAGGCACTGGCGCTGATCAACAAACCATTCATTTTTGCGAAATAAATGTAGGGCAAACCTCATTACCTTCAACACCTTTGCTCTCAAAACAAAGAACCTGGTGAATATAATCTTCGGTAAGGTCCCTCGGTAGGAGTTCAAGGTAATTTCTGAGAGATCCAGATCTAGGCATTTGACAAGATTGATATATTGTATCACATTATCCACCACTGGGCCTAATATTATCTGCAAAAGAAGAAAATGTGTTAGTGCCTACGTGCAGTTTTGAACACTACTACATGCCTATTTGGTTTGTAGGATTTGTAAAATGCACTAACATGCCATCTTCGATTTGACATGATTAACATGGCCATTTGATTACATTATAGAAAAATGTAGCCTTCTTCACAAGAGGTTGGAGTGGATGAAAAGTTCCCTAAGAAAAATAGTACAGATGAATCCAAAGGAGAAATGCTTATGGATTATAACCATATGGATCAAGCAATCAATATGGGGGGGCATGTATGTACTGAAATCCTCCAAAAGAATCCTTCAGAAATCATAGTACATTGTCATTGTAAACTTGGAAAAAGGTGTCACAAATTGAACTCCCTTATGGTTAACATTTAACAGGAAAGGAACATCACCTCAATATATAGCTTCTCCAGGCACGGAAAGCATCTCAGGAAACTGACAACTTGCTCCAGGTTGGGGCCGATAGATTCTAGTGCCAAGACCTTCACTGTGCGTAGTTTCGGGGTCAAGCTTGTCGGAATCATTTTCTGGATGATAGACGAACAAACATCTTCAATATTAGAAATAATTTTAATTTGTAGAAGGAGAGGTAGAAGGTTGTTGTTGTACCTGAACGGGTGTGGATCCAATAACAAGTTCGGAGTATTTGTCAGCCGAGTAGCCCACCACCGCTAATTTCAAGCAGAAATGACATTGATTCTTCTTGGACCTTCTTGATCAACTACAAGTAATCTCTCAAGTGCAGGTGTGTCCTCAGTGACCATACCATGGTAGACATCTTGTGATGTCTTCCTGCCGCACCAGGAACACACATAATAGTCCGGAGAGTCATGGAGGTGATGTGGAAGCTACTCAACCCATTGATCGCCTGAATACGAAGGTACTCGAGTGCAGTACAACCACGGAGCAGGCGCTCCATGTCATCATTTAGGAGGCAGACGACGACGAGCTCGACGTGCTTCAGTCGTGGTAGAATAAGAGCGGGCGCATCATTAGGGGGGATGGCAGTTCCTGAACTTGGCGACGCGTGGCGTGGGCGCGAGGTGGAGCGCAGATGTTGGTAGCAAGCGCATATACCCATCATCAAAAGTGAGCTCCTCGAGCTGATCTAGGGCGGGGAATCAGGACCAGTCGCCAAGTTTGGTTCGGTCCTTGCCATTGGAATGGAACTTTCCCATTCTAAGGCCTCTGGTTGGGCCAAGGTGACTGCCGAGGATCTTCGAGAATGCATCCAAGCTTTTGCGATAGCCATGGCAGAGCTCGTGGGTGTCGATGAGGTCGAGAGGGGTGGAGTTCCATAGGGGGCGCCACCACCAGAAAGGACGGCTGTGTCCGCGCCCCATATTTGATTGGGAGGACGAAGATGATGACTATCAACCTATCATCGAGGATGTTGCTGATGAAGTCTAGGCCTGCTGGAGTCGCTTGTGGTTCTTGCTCGCCCCGTCTCCGCTTGTTGGCAGCCCTGTTCTCCACCTTTGGAGTCTCATTGTCAATGGCACTTTCTGATACAAGTGGGAGTACAGGGAATATTTAGTTAAAACAGGGCAATAGAAAAGTGTATTGGTAACTAGAAGTTATTAGGTAGGTATATAGTAAGAAAATGGAATAACAATTGGTTTCTTAAATACTACACAATTCATTTGATATTTCTGGGTAAGTCAACATGCAGATACTTGAAAAGAAAACTTACTTCAAACAAAGTCTAGACGGATGATATCGACGGGGAACTTAGCATATATCTCATGACCAGGCCCTTTTATGTGTAGTGCAATTATAGTGCCAGCTTTGAGTACATAAAACATAGAAATTTCTTTCCAAAGGCCAATGCCAAAATAGGAGTCACCATGTTCATAAAGTCTTATAGTAGCAACGATTGTAAATCCATGGTTTGTGTTCAGTATGACATCCCTGGAGTCTTGATTTATGTAAAGGGAAATATTGTGCACTACTGATTCTCTTGCATAGCAAGGGACGCACTACATAGAATGGTAGGATTGTTAAAGAAAATATGGTAACATGCAAATATGGGCCCAAATTGAAAGAACTGTACATCAGTTGAAATCGAAGGACAAAAATCTATAATTAAACAGATAGGGTAAACATGATGTAATGGAAATATGAGAGTAATCGAAAGAACAATACATCATTAATTTGCCTAATATAGAAAGAAGAGGGGAAAATCCCTTTGATGTATATGGTGCATGTGGCACCTTTATCCAAATGTAGCAATATTTAAAATATGTTCGTGAAAGTAGGCCATGCCAACCGATTTAGGGTGAGATTGAAAATACCGCCGCATCCTCAAGTCATCCGCACGGTGAGATGGAATGTCCGGCGGAGGTCAAGAAAGTCCTAACGATGTTCAAGCAAGACCGTACACTCTATGAATGAAAGAAAACCTCAAATTAGCTCGAATAAAAATGAATTCACGCAAGCGATTTCAGCCGGGTGATTAAAGGCGGCAAATGAACTCGATAAGAGATGAGATAATATCTCATTAAATTAGTTACCTTGTTGTCCATGAGTAAGAACCCTCAGTACGGCAGATTCCCCAACAAAGCGGAGCTGGGTCGACCGCAAGCAGCGTCGAGGAAGTCGATGGCGATAGGCGGTGGCAAGTAGAAGTGGCAAAATGCGCTGGGCTTTGACGGCAGCGGCGGCAGGCGTCAAGCTAAGTGGTTACCACCGTGATAGGCGGTGCCATGCATATACACGGAGGTGCTTGTGCAGTTGTGAATAGGGACCAGAGGGGGTGGCGGGCGGGGTGAGGGTTTTTGTGACGTGGGGATGGTGAGGGTTGTCTTTTTTCTTTTTTCGGTGGTGAGGGTTTTCTGTCCCACAAAGAATTTCGGAGGCAATGGTTTGCTAGAGCAAACCATGTGTGATTGACGCAACAGGCAAAATGAAAGTCACTGCACACGGTTCCAATTTTTGGGAACCGTGTCTGATTGACGTAGTACCTCTGCAATGGATTATTGGTCCCCTTTGTAATTTGTAAAAAAATTGACCAAATATTTAACTAAGAAATTTTTATGCATGTCACAAAAAATTATATCATCAAACACTATGTTCAAATACGCATCCAACGATATAATTTTTGCTGACCTGCACTAACATTTTGTCAGTTAAATCTTTGGACAAAATTTAACACAAATTACAAAGGGGACCAATAAACTAGGACGGAGGTAGATTCCATCAACCGAACCAATTGCATCCATATCCCACATTTAGACATAAGTAAACATAGATTAAACATACTCAGACATACATAGCAAGCGTACACAAGCATAGTTCAACCATAAGTACATAGTTCAACCTTCATGAAGCATACTGAAGCGTACATAGTTCGATCACTCATCTCATCTCACAGGCTGGCACAATCCTGAAGATTCTCCAGGTACTCGGCGTGCGCGCCGTGCGCCACCCTACGAGAATACTTCTGCTTGAAGGAGCCAACGGCCCGTCCTCTTGCATCCGCCAGAACACTTAGATACGCCTCATGAAGCTTGTGGTTGCAAAATGGTCATCGATAGTCGTCGTTCCAGGTCCTAATACGCTAGAACATTCCTGCATAAAGCTCCCTCAGGATTTGCCTCTTGTACCTCCTCTGGCCATTTCATCCTCGTTGTCCACATCGCCGGACAACACCTATACAAATAGTAAAACATATTTGGCAACAAATCAATGTTTACATGCCGTCAAGTAGGATTAGTAATTTATGGCTATTTATTTATACATATCCAGAGATTATGGTTCGATTTTTAAGCACAGTCGTCTATGTATAGACCATCTTGAAGAAAATATTGGCACAAACATATGCAGGTCATTCAAAATCAATTGTCAAGTCATGGCTAGGAATTACTAGCACGAACACTAACCCTAGTCGGATTACTAGCAGAAATCATTTGCACAGATGAAACGACTAATCACTTAATACTTGTACCATTCAAACAATCAATACACTACACAGATCTAATGAAACTTACTCAGATTTAATGGATAGGGAGAACATAACCATAGGATTTCTATTCAAAAAAGGGGTAGGCAGATGTAATCAGAGAAACCCTGGGATCTATTTGACACATAAATCGGTATAGATGACTAACTAGTTGTCCATTGTCATCGGAGTCGTCGGCAGAGTGGTCGTCGGAGTCGTCGCCGGGGTCGCCGCCCGAGTCGTCACCAGAGTCGGTGTGGAACTCCGCCTCCGGCTGTGGAAGCTTGACGCTGTCGACGATGTCAGGTTGCAGCGATAACTCGCCGGCAGTGACGACAATCTCTGTCTCCATCTCCACGCCGTGCTCCGGTGCTTCAGCAGCCCCGACGTCGCCACTCCCTCTGATGGGGCGCTTCGGCGGCATCCTCATACACTGACGGCTTTGAGGACTGAGAGAGGCGTCGAGGATGCAAGCGGAGAGAGAGGATTGTGTGTGTGGCGAGGATGGGGGGTGCGGCCGCTTGGGCGCACCATTAATATGGAGTAGTGGGAGAGAGGCGGGCGGCGGTCAAACCGCTGGCTCGCCTCCCGGGGAGCCTGCACACTGGACTACGGGCATGCGTGCTGTCATTTCACACAGGTACTCGCACGCCTCCCGATGACACTGTGTAGTGAGCACGCCTCCATCATTTCACACACCTGCACGCAAGCCGGTCTGCCTGCGCTGCGGACTGCTCGCATGCGTCCCGTCAACTCACGCCTGCTCGCACGGCTCACGGGTCGCGTGGCGTCACGTATATTGTTTTTCTATTTGGATGATTAATGATGTCGCTTTGTTGCTTAAACGAAGCATGGCACGTATCCATTGTTGGTTTAACGCTCATGGTTTGAATAAATAATCCGTTTGGGATATTGGTTCCCAATTAGTAATAATCTCCCGTTTGTAATTAGATAAATATTACATCAAAACTGGTCTCAAATTTGACAAAAAATTACAATGCCACTTTGTATTGGAATCCATATGACAACACGGTAAGTTTCATGAACTTCAAATAAGTTTTGGATGTACTAGAATTTAAAAATCAAGGTTCTCAATGTTTGAAATTTCTTGCACGGGGAGTAAACATGCACCCAGTAAGACACATGTGTTTTTGCAATTCATTTAGGTGCACTGTCACGTGCGCATGTAGCTCAAAATTTATTTTTGCACATTATACGCGTAGAAAATCATTCTATTAATGTACTAAAATGTCTTAGTGATCTCTGTTTTTTTTTCAAAATTAAAATGTCACTCCTTTGGTAACATATGTTCACCGCGGGATAATTTAACATGCATCATAGTTGCGGTGGATTCTCGGTGTGTGTGTGTGTGTGGGTGTGTGCGTCTCGGGGTGGCGGGTGGCTCGCAGTACACTACGATTTGTGAGCAACCGTGTGGGTTGGCCGTTTTGTTAGGCAGGTGCCACATTAGAGTCATGAATTCGTTATTTAAAACATTACACAACCCTTTCATACATACTTGTTTTGGCCACATGCAGTCGATGGTTGTCCTGCACGACACTCGATACTCCCGTGTCACGCTTTTTGTGGGCCCGTGAGGTCGTCGTCTATCACTTTGACGAACAGCCGACACTGAGGTTAATTCAACCGGTAAGGTAGAATCTTTTTTGTTTGTGTTATGGTGGTATATAGTACTGATACGTCTCCATCGCATCTACTTTTCCAAACACTTTTGCCCTCTTTTTGGACTCTAACTTGCATCATTTGAATGGAACTAACCCGGACTGACACTATTTTCAGCAGAATTGCCATGGTGTTATTTTTGTGCAGTAACTAAAGTTCTCGGAATGACCTGAAACTTCACGGAGAATATTTTTGGAATTTATAAAAAATACAGGCAAAAGAATCAAGACAGGGGGCCCACACCTTGTCCATGAGGGTGGGGGGCGCGCACCCAACCTCGTGGGCCCCCTGGTGCTCCACCGACCTCAACTCCAACTCTATATATTCATGTTCGGGGAGAAAAAAAATCAGAGAGAAGGATTCATCACGTTTTACGATATGGAGCAGCCGCCAAGCCCTAATCTCTCTCGGGAGGGCTGATCTGGAGTCCGTCCGGGGCTCCGGAGAGGGGAATCCGTCGTCTTCGTCATCATCATCCTTCCTCCATCACCAATTTCATGATGCTCACTACTGTGCATGAGTAATTCCATCGTAGGCTTGCAGGACGGTGATGAGTTGGATGAGATTTATCATGTATCGAGTTAGTTTTGTTAGGTTTTGATCCCTAGTATCCATTATGTTCTGAGATTGATGTTGCTATGAATTTGCTATGCTTAATGCTTGTCACTAGGGCCCGAGTGCCATGATTTTAGATCTGAACCTATTATGTTTTCATGAATGTATGTGAGTTCTTGATCCTATCTTGCAAGTCAATAGTCACCTACTATGTGTTATGATCCGGTAACCACGAAGTGACAATAATCGGAACCACTCCCGGTGGTGAACGTAGTTTGAGGAGTTCATGTATTCACTAAGTGTTAATGCTTTGGTCCGGTACTCTATTAAAAGGAGGCCTTAATATCCCTTAGTTTCCAATAGGACCCTGCGGCCACGGGAGGGTAGGACAAAAGATGTCATGCAAGTTCTTTTCCATAAGCTGTTCATGCAAGTTCTTGTCGGAATACATGCCTACATTACATTAATGAATTGGAGCTAGTTCTGTGTCACCCTATGTTATAACTGTTGCATGAGGAATCACATCTGACATAATTATCCATCACTGATCCAATGCCTACGAGCTTTTCACATATTGATCTTTGCTTAGTTACTTTTCTCTGCTACATCATATAATTACTACAAAACTGCTACTGTTACTTTTGCCACCATTAACATTACTTCCATACTACTTTCCTACTAAATACTTTTCTGCAGATATTAAGTTTTCCAGGTGTGTTTGAATTGACAACTCAACTGCTAATACATGAGAATATTCTTTGTCTCGCCTTGTGTCGAATCAATAAATTTGGGTTGAATACTCTACCCTCAAAAACTATTGCGATCCCCTATACTTGTGGGTTATCAAGACTATTTTCTGGCGCCATTGCCGGGGAGCGTAGCTCTATTCTTTGAGTCACTTGGGATTTATATCTGCTGATCACTATGAGGAACTTGAAAGATGAGAAAAGCAAAATTTATCCCTCAACTACGAGGGGAGGTAAGGAACTGCCATCTAGCTCTGCACTTGATTCGCCTTCTATTTTGAGTAAACTTTCAACACCTAAACCTGCTTCTGCTATTAATTCTGATATGTCGCATGTTATTGATGATGCCACTTCTGCTATGCATGATGCTTATGATGAAACTACTTCTATGCTTGATAATACTATGCCACTAGGTGAATTTCTGGATGAACAACTTGCTAGGGCTAGAGAGAATGAAATTATTGAAACTGATAATATTGATGAAAGTGATGATGAAGATTCTCCCCCTTGATATGAATTTCCTGTTGTGCCTTGGGGTTATGTTAAGGATGAAGAAACTGCTAGTGATTTTCTTGCTTGCAATGATAGATATGATCTAAAGAAATTATTAGCTAAGCTGAAAGAAAAATCTTTGAATGCTAGAATGAAATATGACCCTGCTTTTGCTACTTCATCTATCTGTACTTCCGATAAGGATTATGATTTCTCTGTCGACCCTGAGATAATTACGTTGGTTGAATCTGATCCTTTTATGGCTATGAATCAAAACTGTTGTGGCACATCTTAATAAATTAAATGATATAGCCACCCTATTCACTAATGATGAGAAAACTCGCTACTACTATATCCTTAAATTATTTCTGTTCTCATTAAAGGGTGATGCTAAAACATGGTTTAATTCTCTTGATCCTGGTTGTGTGCGTAGTCCCCAGGATATGATTTATTACTTCTCTGCTAAATATTTCCCCGCTCATAAGAAACAAGCTGCCTTAAGGGAAATATATAATTTTGTGCAAATTGAAGAAGAGAATCTTCGACAAGCTTGGGGGAGGCTTCTCCAATTACTTAATGCTTTACCTGATCATCCTCTCAAGAAAAATGAAATACTTGATATCTTTTATAATGGACTAACCGATGCTTCCAAAGACCACGTGGATAGTTGTGCTGGTTGTGTTTTCAGGGAAAGAACAGTTGACCAAGCTGAATTGTTATTGAATAATATGTTGACTAATGAAAATAATTGGACCTTTCCTGAACCAACTCCCTAGCCAACTCCGAAGAGAAGGGGTATTCTATTTCTCAGTCCTGAAGATATGCAAGAGGCAAAGAAATCTATGAAAGAAAAGGGTATTAAAGCTGAAGATTTTAAGAATTTACCACCTACTGAAGAAATACATGGTCTTGATTACCCGACACAGGTAGTAAAGGTAAATTCTCTCTATAGATTTGATGAAGGTGATATTCCTCGTTATAAGTCTGCTAGCCAATGCTTAGATGAGTTTGATAATTTTATTGTTAGACAAGAAAACTTCAATGCTTGTGTTGGTAGACAAACGTAATGCTTATATGATTGAACACTTGAGTGATTATATGTCTAGAGTAAAAGGTGAACTTAAACTCATTAGTAAACATGCTTCTATGGTTACCACTCAAGTAGAACAAGTGCTTAATGCTCAGAATGATTTGCTCAATGAATTAAATAATAAGAAAAATGATAATGTTGTTAGAGTTATGACTAGAGGGGGTAAAATGACTCAGGAACCTTTGTATCCTGAGGGCCGGCCTAAGAGAATTGAGCAGGATTTTCAGAGAACGAATGTTGATGCACCTAGTCCTTCTAAAAAGAAGAAAAAGAAAAATGATAGGACTTTGCATGCTTCTAGTGAACCTGTTGTTGACACACCTGAGAATCCCAATGATATTTCTATTTCTGATGCTGAAACACAATCTGGAAATGAACATGAACCTAGTGATAATGTTAATGATGATGTTCATGTTGATGCTCAACCTAGCAATAACAATGATGTAGAAATTGAACCTGCTGTTGATCTTGATAACCCACAATCAAAGAATCAATGTTCTGATAAGAGAGACTTCGTTGCTAGGAAGCATGGTAAAGAAAGAGAACCATGGGTTCAGAAACCCATGCCTTTTCCTCCTAAACCATCCAAGAAAAAGGATGATGAGGATTTGGAGTGCTTTGCAGAAATGATTAGACCTATCTTTTTGCGTATGCGTTTGAGTGATATGCTTAAAATGAATCCTTATGCTAAGTACATGAAGGACATTATTACAAATAAAAGAAAGATACCGGAAGATGAAATTTCCACCATGTTGCTAATTATACTTTTAAGGGTGGAATACCAAAGAAACTTGGAGATCCAGGAGTACCAACTATACCATGCTCCATTAAAAGAAACTATGATAAAACTGCTTTATGTGATCTTGGAGCCGGTGTTAGTGTTATGCCTCTCTCTTTATATCGTAGACTTGATTTGAATAAGTTGACACCTACTGAAATATCTTTGCAAATGGCCGATAAATCAACTGCTATACCTGTCGGTATTTGTGAGGATGTGCCTGTTGTGGTTGCAAACGTTACTATCTTAACGGACTATGTTATTCTTGATATTCCCGAGGATGATAGTATGTCGATTATCCTTGGTAGACCCTTTTTGAATACTGCAGGGGCTGTTATTGATTGCAACAAAGGGAATGTCACTTTTCATGTTAATGGTAATGAGCATACGGTACACTTTCCGAGGAAACAACCTCAAGTCTACAGTATCAATTCTATTGGAAAATTACAACGATTACTATTGGAGGTTCTGAATTTCCTCTTCCTACTGTCAAGAAGTAATATGATATTCTTATTATTGGAGATGTGCATATCCTCGTTGAGGTAACTTAGTGTTATTCGAAAATTCTCCGGTTTCATGCGATTCGGAATGAGTTTGTTAACAAGACTTGATCAACCTTGTTAGTGGATTCCTTTTGATGAGCATGAGAAGGATGAAGTTAGAAAGCGCAACTCTCTGTGTCCTCCTTTTACTTTCTGTTATTTAGATTAAATAAAGCAAAAATAGTATTTTCTATCTGTTTTCTGAATTATCCTTGCAATAAAAAATACCACGAAAATAAAAGTTCTCCAAATGCCCTAAAAATGAAATATGATTTTTTCTGGAATATTTAAGAATATTTGGCACTGAGAACACACCAGTGGGGGCAACCACCTGGCCACGAGGGTGCAGGGCGTGCCCCTGCCTCCTGGGCCCCATGTAGCCCCCCCTCCACTTATTCCAGGACCCACACACTTCGTCTTCCTCCAGAAAAAATCCACACACAGCTCAAACTCGTGTTCTAGCTCATTTTGCTGAGATTTTCGATCTCCTTGCTCAAAGCTCCATTCACGGAGCTGCTTTGGGGGATTGTTCTTCGGTATGTGACTCCTCCAATGGTCCAATTAGTTTTTGTTCTAGTGCTTTATTTATTGCAAATTTTTGCTGCTTAGGTGACCCTGTTCTTGAGCTTGCATGTCAAATTTATATGGTCCCAAGTAGTTCTAATGCATGATATAGTCTCTAGGCACTTGTGGGAGTAGTTGCTATCAATTTTGTTGAGTTTGGTTCAATTTTATTTTGAGTCCAAAAAAATTTCAAAAAAATTTCAGAGGAAGAAATATGTTTAGGAAAATGTACCAAGGTGGTTCCTCAAGGAACCAAGGTCCAAGGCCCACGATACATGAGCCGGACAATGAACTACCAATGGAAGCTCAAGTGCGGCCTTGCGAATGGCCATCAGAGGAGTTTATGGTCGGAGCAGGTATTAAGGAGGAATTTGGCGCATATGTGCGTAATGCTGAACTCGAGGGCTTCGTGTCAGATAAGTGCCCCCAACATTACTACTTAACTGACTCCTTTGTGAGAAGGTTTAAATTTACATCATCACGCAATTCACACATGGTCCTGTTTGATCTTTATGATAAATCTTATACCATCAATTTAGAGGATTTTAATACTGCTTGTAAACTCCCGCAGCGGGGTAATGCTACTGAACCTCGCAAATCTGAATATAAAGACTTTCTTGCAAGTATAACTGTGGGGGAATCTAGGGAAATCACGCAAGCTACCATATGGATCATTCATTTTCCTGCCATACATTATTTTGCTATCTTTATAGGTAGATGCATTAACGGTAAGGACGAGGCATGTCACATGTGCGTTCCCGATCTTAGTGTTCTCAAGAGTGTTGTATTAGGAGATAAACAATATAACTTGGGAGCTATTGTTGCACCTGAAGGTTGCATCATAACAAAGATTAGCGGAGATTTGTTTGGTGGAATTTATGCAACCTGTTTAGCTAATTTTCTTGAGGTACCCATTCGTGAAAATGATATGGAGTTGCCTCCTGCTTATCTAGATTTTAATGATATGGTTCGTCATCAGTTTGTTGAGAGGAATGAACAGTCTCCAAGATCGACTAATCTTTGACAGACGTCGCGCTGTCTATATTACTCTCCCTGCTCCTACTTTCTTTGACTTTCAAGCAAAAAGGAGATATGTTATAACTAGGGAGGAGGCGAACGAGTACGAGAGGAGGATGGAGGCATCGCGCCTCCAAGTTGCAGCTCTAGAGGCAGTAGCTGCTGCATCTTAGTACGACCCCAGTTAAAACTTTGGATATCCGCCAGGCCAGCCATGGCCATAAACCAACTTAGGCCAAAAGCCTAAGCTTGGGGGAGTACGTATTTCTCACCGACATTACATTCATGTTCACACACTCATTCTAGTTGTCGGTGCTCATACTTTTTCATTGTACTATCCATGCTAGTTTATTTTCTTTTCTTGCTTTCTTCTTGTGCGTTTGAAAAACCTTAAAGAAAACCCAAAAAGATTTCTTGTTCTTCTTTTGATTGTTGGGAACTTTCCCGTGTAAATAGTTTTATTTATTTTCTTTTCTTTGGGGGTCGAGAGGAGAAGACCATAATGAAAATGTTGAAGTGGCTCTTATATGCATTATTGTTGACCTAACAAAGAGCCCATGTGCACTATTATTATTATCCACACCATTCGGTCGTGCCAGTGAAAGGCAATAATGACGATATATGATGGACTGATTGAGATGAGAGAAGCTGGTATGCACCCGACCTCTCTTGTTTTTGTAAATATGATTAGTTCATCGTTCCTGATTCAACCTATTATGAATGAAACATGTTTGAAATGACAATTAGAGATTATAGTTTCTTATGCCATGCTTAATTAGCTAGAAGTTCATAATGGTTTACCTTGCGTGCCAACATGCTATTAAAATGGTTGTGATGTGGTGTGATAGGGTGGTATCCTCCTTTGAATGATTCAAGTGGCTTGACTTGGCACATGTTCACACATGTAGTTGAAACAAAATCAACATAGCCTCCATGATATTTATGTTCATGGTGGATTATATCCTACTCATTCTTGCACTCAATGTTTATTATTTTTAATGCATGCTCATGACTCTTGTCGTTCTCTAGTTGGTCGCTTCCCAGTCTCTTTCTAGCCTTCACTTGTACTAAGCAAGAATACTGATTGTGCATCCACTTCCATAGACCCCAAAGTTATTCCATATGAGTCCACCATACCTTCCTATATGCGGTATCTACATGTCGTTCCAAGTA
This sequence comes from Aegilops bicornis, assembly GCA_021605145.1. Lineage (NCBI taxonomy): Eukaryota > Viridiplantae > Streptophyta > Magnoliopsida > Poales > Poaceae > Aegilops > Aegilops bicornis. Next base: position 305,102,644 of record CM038671.1, on the reverse strand, counting down.
AATTTGTATGTGCCAAACTCTAAACCTTCAAATGAAATTCTGTTTTGTATGCTCGAGTAGCTCATGTATTAACTAGGGTTGTCTGTATCTTCCATGCTAGGTGGGTTATTCTCAAGAAGAGTGGACTCCGCTCCCCACTCATGAGAAAATGGCTGGTCACTCGGATGCACAGTCCCATGCTTAAACCAGATCAAAATAAGTGCAAACAAAACTCCCCCAGGATTGTTGTTAGTTGGAGGCACCCGCTGTTTTGGGCAAGCCATGGATTGATGCTTGTTGGTGGTGGGGGAGTATAAACTTTACCATTCTGTTTGGGAACCGCCTATAATGTGTGTAGCATGGAAGATATTGAGATCTCTCGGTTATTATATTGACAATGAAATTATGCTGCTCAAAATATTATTTATCTCTATTTCAAAACCTAGCTCTGGCACCTCTACAAATCCCTGCTTCCCTCTGCGAAGGGCCTATTTATTTAGTTTTATGTTGAGTCGTCATCCTCTTATTAAAAAGCACCAGTTGGAGAGCACTGCTGTCATTCTCATGCATTACTATTAGTTTATATTGAGTATGACTATGACTGGATCCCTTTTACCATGAATTACAATGTATAGTCAGTCCTTCATATTCAGAGGTGCTCTGCATTTATGTTTTGCGGACTCAGAAAGGGCTAGCGAGATACCATCTTGTTATATCATATTATGATTGTTTTGAGAAAGTGTTGTCATCTGAGATTTATTATTATTGCTCGCTAGTTGATTATGTCATTGATATGGGTAAACATGAGACCTAAGTTTTATTGTGAATATGGTTAGTTCATAATCTTTGCTGAAAACTTGAATGCTGGCTTTAAATATTTCCAACAACAAGAGAAAACAGAGTTTGTAAAAGTTTTTCTTTATCACTTTCAGTTTGTCAACTGAATTGCTTGAGGACAAGCAAAGGTTTAAGCTTGGGGGAGTTGATACGTCTCCATCGTATCTACTTTTCCAAACACTTTTGCCCTTGTTTTGGACTCTAACTTGCATGATTTGAATGGAACTAACCCAGAATGATGTTGTTTTCAGCAGAATTGCCATGGTGTTATTTTTGGGTAGAAATATAAGTTCTCAGAATGACCTGAAACTTCACAGAGAATATTTTGGAATTTATAAAAAATACTGGTGAAAGAATCAAGACCAGGGGGCCCACACCCTGTCCACGAGGGTGGGGGGCCGCGCCTGCCCCCCGGGCGCGCCCCTACCTCGTGGGCCCCCTGGTGCTCCACAGACCTCAACTCCAACTCTATATATTCACGTTCGGGGAGAAAAAAACAGAGAGAAGGATTCATCGCGTTTTACGATACGGAGCCGCCGCCAAGCCCTAATCTCTCTCGGGAGGGCTGATCTGGAGGCTGTTCAGGGCTCCGGAGAGGGGAATCCGTCGTTGTCGTCATCATCAACCTTCCTCCATCACCAATTTCATGACACTCAGGGCCGTGCCTGAGTAATTCCATCATAGGCTTGCTGGACGGTGATGGGTTGGATGAGATTTATCATGTGATTGAGTTAGTTTTGTTAGGGTTTGATCCCTAGTATCCATTATGTTCTGAGATTGATGTTGTTATGACTTTGCTATGCTTAATGCTTGTCACTAGGTCCCGAAAAGCCATGATTTCAGATCTGAACCTATTATGTTTTCTTGAATATATGTGAGTTATTGATCCTATCTTGCAAGTCAATAGTCACCTACTATGTGTTATGATCTGGTAACCCCGAAGTGACAATAATCGGAACCACTCCCGGTGATGACCGTAGTTTGAAAAGTTCATGTATTCACTAAGTGTTAATGCTTTGGTCCGGTACTCTATTAAAAGGAGGCCCTAATATCCCTTAGTTTCCAATAGGACCCCACAGCCACAGGAGGGTAGGACAAAAGATGTTATGCAAGTCCTTTTCCATAAGCGCATATGACTATATTCGAAATACATGCCTACATTACATTGATTTACTGGAGCTAGTTCTGTGTCACCCTATGTTATAACCGTTGCATGAGGAATCGCATCCGACGTAATTATCCATCACTGATCCAATGCCTATGAGCTTTTCACATATTGATCTTTGCTTAGTTGCTTTTCCGTTGCCACTGTTACAATTACTACAAAACTTCTACTGTTACTTTTGCCACCATTAACGTTACTTCCATACTACTTTGCTACTAAATACTTTGCTGCAGATATTAAGTTTTCTAGGTGTGGTAGAATTGACAACTCAACTGCTAATACTTGAGAATATTCTTTGGCTCCCCTTGTGTCGAATCAATAAATTTGGGTTGAATACTCTACCCTCGAAAACTTTTGCGATCCCCTACACTTGTGGGTTATCTAGTACGCGTCAAAGAGGTGGGAGGGGTCTAGCATATATGCTATACGTACGCATCTGTGAACAAGTACACCTCACTCAGTGTCGGGACTTCAGTTTTCGAGGCACGTGCCACATCATAGTTGTGAAATTGACTATTCAAACATCACACGACACCACTTTGGTCCATATGCATGCCGGCGGTGGTTATACTAGCTAGGACACTCACGTGTGACGCTTCCATCTGTGGGCCCACGAGGCCATCGTTGATGCATGCATCACTTTGACCTACATCGGGAGAGGTTAATTAATTTCACCATCAAGGAGGATTCTTTTTGGGTTGTATTATGGTAGGAGCATATAGTATGCGTCGCAGAGAGGGAAGGGGGCATCATATGTAGTACGCTTCATGAACCTAGCTCTCCACTTTAATTGTATGCATGAATCCCTCCCATCGAGTTGAAGTGGCTAGTACAACTACACGTATGTCATGAACCAATCTCGCTCTGTGTGGGCACTATACGATTTTCGAGGCACGTGCCACAGTAATGTTGTGAAAATGGTATTCAAACATGCATGCATGAATCACCTCCATACATATGGATGTAGTGTTTGTCTTTGAATGGTATGCACAGTTTGATGGCATGATACAGTTTGAACACACACACAGTTTGAACACACCTCTCCAGACACTACAAAAAAACACACTTCCGTGATGATATGTGTTTGTCACAGTAGGTCACGCTTTCTGTCATGCATGTACATCCATGAAAAATTTATGACAGAATCAAGATAGTCATACCTGTGCTGTCGTAGAAGTGTGCCATGACATTACCAAAATTATCATCACGGAAGTTTCCACTTCCATGACGAAAAATCGCGCGTCACAGAAGTGCTTTCATCAAGGGTGACCGACACGTGGCATCCATCGTAACTGAACTATCGGGTCCGGTTTTGGATCCGATAACCCGTTAATAGCCCGGACCAATGGCGATTTTCCACGTGTAAAATCATCATTGGCTGGAGGAAACACGTGTCAGCTCCCCGTTGGCACAGGTGTCACTCATCCAATGGGCGAGATGCGCTTATGAAATGTTGACACGTGGACCGGCCCAAAAGTGGCCCATAAAGTTTAAATGGGCCGGCCCAACTAAAGGCCCACAAGATTTTGCGGTCCATAATGGTCCGGCCCAGCAAAAGGCCCACGAGATTTTGAGGACCATAATGGGCCATCCCAGCTAAAGGCCCAAAAGATTTTGCGGGCCATAATGGGTCGGCCCAGCTAAAGGCCCGCGAGATTTTGTGAACCATAATGGGCCGGCCCAGCTAAAGGCCCACAAGGTTTTGCAGACCATAATGAGCTGGCCCAGCTAAAGGCCCACGAGATTTCGCCGACCATAATGGGTCGGTCCAGCTGAAGGCCCAAAAGATTTTGATGACACTAGTAGGACGGCCCATTAACAGGCTGCCATGTTTTGGGCCAAATGCCGGCCCATATTTGATCCGGTCCATTACCAGTCTGCCACGTTTTGGGCCTAATAAAGGCCCATATGAGATCTGGCCCGTTAAAAGCCTACCACGTTCTGGGCCAAATTACGGCCCAGATCAGGTCTGGCCCTTTAAGAGGCTTTGGGCTAAATTATGGCCCATATCAGATTCGGCCCGTCAACTGGACGCTATGCTTTTGGGCCCACTTGATAAAGGCCCATTTAGTAATTCGCCCTGATATTACTTTCAGCCTATTAAAGGCCCGTTTAACATTTTGGCCCTATATATATTTCGGCCTGTTAAAAGCCCGTCATATAGTTGGGCCTAACTACGACCCGCTTGCATCCGCCCGCTCACGCAGACGATAATCGATTGGGCCAAACAAGGACCGAGAAAATTTTGGCCTGTTATAAGCCCATGATTTGATTGGCACAATCATGGGCCGGGGTCTATTTCGGCCTGCTGCCGGCCCATGAGCTGTTCGGCACTTTCCAGGCCCAACCTACTTTTCAGCCTCCTAAAAGCCCATTGAGTTTTCTTGGGAAAATAGGGCTGGTGGTTTACTCGCCCTATTAAAGGACCGAATCTACTAGTGGGCTAGTTTACATTTAGGACTGTTGACGGACCAAGATGAAGGGGCCCATGATGCGGATCATACATAGTGATTTGCATGACGGCCCGATTATGTACCGTGATTTTACGGTTTGGCCGGTTTACTGCGAAGACAGGATATATATATAGTAAAATAACTGCAGCATCGTGAATAAGAAAAAACCTAGACTATACAATAAATAAATCACGGCATATTACATCCACTGGGCATCAAAGTTCGCCACTATGATAATAAAGCACAAGCAGACAGCAGATTACATACACTGGGCATCAAAGATCGCCACTAGTGCAATTAAACACGTCGACAAAATAATATACTCCCTCCATTCCCTTTTGTAGTGCGTATAGTTTTTTGCCTGAAATTCCGAAATATAGTGCGTGCATGCAGCACAAAGCTGGTTTGGACGAGTTACCCTTCGCTGGAATCAAGGGACACACGCAGCAGAGCACGCACATGGGTGTGTAGCAGACCATGCATGCAAGGTTAATCTGGTAAAATTCACAGCTCCAGCTCATGCATTGGTATTGGAGCTAACATCTATGCGCACTATATAATGAAACAGAGGGAGTACAAAACTGACAGCACTTCAATACAATTCAAGAAAGGTTAGCCCTGCTCGGGAGCTGCAGCGGAAGCAGCTGAGCAAGCTGATGAGACTGCACTTGTTTGACACTTATATCCTCCTCACTCTGAAAGATAAACAAGCAGAGAGATGACAGGTTTTGCACATATAAGTATCGGTGCTGACAATTCATCACATTTCTTACTGACGAATAAAGTGACACAGTATAAAATAGCATTAACACAATATGGTATTGTTCAGGTCAAGACACGGCAGGAAATTACATTGTGAAGGAGTTGGCAGCTTCACAGCACCATTGGATTACAGATCAAGAACTCATAAGTATCAATGGTTAGTGTGCTGTCAATTTATCCCATTTCAGATTGGCAAAATAAGATCACTTGCTCTGTATAGTTTAATTTACATGGTATGAAGAAGGAACTTGGTTGTACAACTGAAAACTTAAATTGAGAAGGACAAACTTTTGTTTATGAAGTACATAATAAACTTTAAACATGCAATTTGATGCAAACACCAAACATAAATAGCTGTTGCAGTCATGCCTAACAAAATATAGACAACAAAGTTTGAAGGCTTGAGAAGGACAAACACACATTATTGGTGAAGGAAGGCTCTATAAAGCCCTTGTCCATGCTGATGGCGGGGGGCAATTCAAGAAGTTTACCACAGAATCTTATTCATAAGAATTGCCTTTATTCTACATTTTGTTAAGAGTAAATATAGATGTGACAATATAAGAAAAAATGGAGAATATTTAGGATGAGATGAAGAGTGATGCTACATAACCAAGTAGCTATAAATGTAAGTACAGTGATACATGCAAAAGGTACGGCCAAGAGCAATGCAGAGCTAAACTTCTTCAGTACCATCTGTGTTATCCAACCTTATGGTAAGAGTAAATATAGATCTTATGTGTAGAAAATGGAGGGCAAAGGAAAATAAGCTGCAGAGTGATGGTACATGAACAACTACCTGTCAATGTAAGTACACTGATAAAGGACAGCAGGTACTTACAAGAACAATGCAGAGCTAAATTTCATTGGCATTGGATATATTCTACACTAATGTAACCATTCATACAGATCAAATAATTTGGAGCGGACAATTGAACCAGGTATGTATGCAAGTATAGTGATACTGGACAACAGATACTAACAAGAGCAAAGCAGCGGGCAGCATATTTGCGATATCCTATCGTTCTTTTCAAACCGGAATTCCTTTTCGGGCAGATTTCCTGCAAAAGGATCCGTAAGGCACATGTGGAAAAGTAGAAGTTCAAATTGTCATGCGATATCATAGACAGTACCTCATCCTAGGAACGAGAATAGTGCATAACAAGGTTTTTCCATTCAATGTCTTCTAAATTTAGCACAGGAGACCTCACCAGAAATTCGTTTATAGACTTGCCATCAAAGTGTGATTTCCTCAGGTAACACCGATACTGCTGCAATACTTCCTTGAAAAGCGCAAGCAAGCTTTGCTCGTCATGACTATCCAGATTGACCCTCGCCTACTTACAACAATGTAATGTAAATCATTGATGTGTTCAATCGGCAGAAAACAAGAAAATAATCACCATGAATAATAGCACTTACATGTAAGTGGGACAGGAAGATGTGAAAATGGTGTTTGTCTTCACTATAATCTTCCCATGATGGGAATATATGCACGTAGTCCCTAACAACATTGAAAGCATTGTCTTTTAAACTGGGAATAGCTGGAACGGGGTTCCAATTTGCAGGAATTGGCCGTCTCTGCAGTTGGGATAGGTCTTTGGCCGGTGGACTTTCTTTACTTTTTGCTGGAGTGGGATTTTTCGGTGGTACGGCTGGTGCTATGGCAACTGAAATCGGCATACCTTTTGCTAGAGTGCAGGTCATGTGTGGTGGGGCTAGTGGTGTGGCCAGTGAAGTATGGGTACAATCTGCTGGAGTCGGTCCTACGTTTTGTGTCACTGGTTGTACAGCCAATATAAGTGGGGTGATGTCTGATTTTTTCGGCACAACCACGTTTTTCTAGGACTTTGCTGGTGCTCCTTCAGGTTCGGCAATCACCCTCTTCCTTTTTGATGTCTGATGCACAAGAACATCATTTGAGTGAAAAACATGGTATGATGACAGATGGAATATATATTGATAATGGATGGGCATGGTGATACGTCTCCAACGTATCTATAATTTATGAAGTATTCATGCTATTATATTATCCATCTTGGATCTTTTATGGGCTTCACTATGCACTTTTATATTATTTTTGGGACTAACCTATTGACCCAGAGCCCAGCGCCAGTTCCTATTTTTTTCCCTTGTTTCAGAGTTTCGAATAAAAGGAATATCAAACGGAGTCGAAACGGAATGAAACCTTCTGGACAAATTATTTTTGGAAGGAAAGCTACCGAATAGACTTGGAGTGCACGTCAGGAAAGAAACGAGGGAGCCACGAGGTAGGGGGGCGCGCCCAGCCCCCTAGGGCACGCCCTCCAACCTCATGGGCCCCTCGTGGCTCCCCTAACGTATTTCTTCCTCCTATATATACCCATATACCCTAAAAAACTTCAAGGAACAGAATAGATCGGGAGTTCCGCCACCGCAAGCCTCTGTAGCCATCAAAAACCAATTGGGACCCTGTTCCAAGACTCACGGAGGGGGGAACCTCACCGTGGCCATCTTCATCATCCAGCACTCTCCATGATGAGGAGGGAGTAGTTCACCCTCGGGGCTGAGAGTATGTACAAGTAGCTATGTGTTTGATCTCTCTCTCTCGTGTTACTGATTTGGCACGATCTTGATGTATCGCGAGCTTTGCTATTATAGTTGGATCTTATGCTGCTTCTCCCCCTCTACTCTCTTGTAATGGATTGAGTTTTCCCCTTGAAGTAATCTTATCGGATTGAGTCTTTAATGATTTAAGAACACTTGATGTATGTCTTGCTGTGCCTATCTATGGTGACAATGGGATATCACGTGATTCATTTGATGTATGTTTTGGTGATCAACTTGCGGGTCCGCCCATGAACTTATGCATAGGGGTTGGCACAAGTTTTCGTCTTGATTCTCTGGTAGAAACTTTGGGGAACTCTTTGAGGTTCTATGTGTTGGTTGAATAGATGAATTTGAGATTGTGTGATGCATATCATATAATCAAACCCACGGATACTTGAGGTGACATTGGAGTATCTAGGTGACATTAGGGTTTTGGTTGATTTGTGTCTTAAGGTGTTATTCTAGTACAAACTCTAGGGATGTTTGCGACACATATAGGAATAGCCCAACGGATTGATTGGAAAGAATAACTTTGAGGTGGTTCCGTTCTCTTTGTTTGTTCTCTGCTATTAGTGACTTTGGAGTGACTCTTTGTTGCATGTTGAGGGATAGTTATATGATCCAACTATGTTATTATTGTTGAGAGAACTTGCACTAGTGAAAGTATGAACCCTAGGCCTTGTTTCTACCGCATTGCAATACCGTTTTCGCTCACGTTTACCACTATTACCTTGCTTTTTTTTATATTTTCAGATTACAAAAACCTATATCTACCATCCATATTGCACTTGTATTACCATCTCTTCGCTGAACTAGTGCACCTATACAATTTACCATTGTATTGGGTGTGTTGGGGACACAAGAGACTCTTTGTTATTTGGTTGCAGTGTTGTTTGAGAGAGACCATCTTCATCCTACACCTCCCACGGATTGATAAACCTTAGGTCATCCACTTGAGGGAAATTTGCTACTGTCCTACAAACCTCTGCACTTGGAGGCCCAACAACGTCTACAAGAAGAAGGTTGTGTAGGAGACATCAAGCTCTTTTCTGGCGCCGTTGCCGGGGAGGTGAGTGCTTGAAGGTATATCTTTAGATCTTGCAACCGAATCTTTTAGTTTCTTGTTTTATCACTAGTTTAGTTTATAAAATAAAACTACAAAAAATTTAATTGAGTTTACCTCATACGCTTCATCTTTTTAATATCTTTCATGAGTATGATGGAAAAGAAAATTGTGACAAAGTGTTAGAAGAAGAATGCATTAAAATGTCCGGCACTAAGTCATTGAACGATGAGCATGATTGCAATGTTGTTAGTATGAACTCCTTGAATATCCATAGTACTAATGATCATTGCACTAGTTATGATGAAAATGTCTCCTATAAACATGTCAATTTTTGTGGAGTGCATTGGGTTTGCAAGTACGCACCAAATAGGGAAGATAGATATTGCAAGAGGCATAAGTACTTAGAAACTAAATGGTTGCAAGAGAAGGCTAGATGTTTGTGCTGAAAATTTATTTTTTCTTAGCCATACTTGTGAACTTTGCAATGAACGTGATCATTTCAGTACCCAATGCAAATTGTTTCATGATCGTATCGTGTCCAAAAATTGTGATGACTTGATTTCCCTTGCACATCATAATGAACTTACTTTGCTCTTGGGTTATGAAGAAATGAAACGTATAACTAAGGATATTACAAAATTTGCTCTTGATAGAGTTCTTCATTTTGATCTAGAGGAAATTTATATGTATTGCGCGGTGAATTGCATTGAAAATCCTTATATTGCCAATTACATAAAGAAAAGAAAACAAATAGAAGATGAAGAGAATACTAACAAAAGGGAACAAACTTCCCCATATCCTCCTATTATTTCTTATGATGAATCAGGTAACGAGGAGGAGCCTTCTATTCGACCTATCTCACTAATAAGGAGCTCCAAAAAGAGGATTGAACCCACACATGAGGTGAAGAAGAAGAAAAGAAAAAGGAAGAGAGGTAAAAAGATATCTCCCCCACATAATGTTGCTCCTATTATTGTTATGCCTCATGAAAATGAAGATGATGCACTTGATGATGATCTCGTTATGCCTATTGCTTGTTGTGATGATTATGATTGGGAAGATAATGATACTCCTTATGATCTTGAAAATCTTTTTGGCACTTTCTTGGAAGAATATGATAATTGCTATACTATTGGTGCTATCCATACTATTAATGATGAGAGAGATTATGCTTATGATATGAAAAGGCCCAAGCTTGGGGATGCTATGTTTGATGAAGATGATGTTTTTGAGAATATATTTGCTGCAATTAATGTTTGTCCCAAGCTTGGGGAAGCTATGTCTAATGAAGATGATATTTTTAGCCTCTCAAATTTTGATATGCAAAGTTGTTATGATGATAGCATGCCTTTTACTTATGATGATTATATTTATGAAAGTGGGTTTGGAAGAGTGTCAACTTTAGGAAGTAATGATCCCACTATTTTGGAGGATGTTGAATCTTATAATATTTATGAAAGTGGATTTGGAGAGGTCATGACTTTATTTAGTGATGTATCCACTATTTCGGAAGAGGTTTCAATTGATTATGATGAGAACAAAGTTGCTACTTATGATGATTATTGTGATGAAAATTATGCTATAAAGAGTAGTGATGATTATATTTATAAAACTTGTCATGATTATGAGTACCCTTTCTCTGAACATTACTCTTTTATTGTGGAAACAATTTATAGTATTCAAGTCTTTTATGATACTCCCACTATTCTGAATGAGAAGAATTTTGCTTATGTGAAGAGTAGTAAATTTTCTATGCAAGTTGATCATGAAAAGAATGCTTTAGGTGCTGGTTATATTGTTGAAATCATTCACGATGCTACTGAAAACTATTATGAGGGAGGAACATATTCTTGTAGGAATTGCAATAATATCAAGTTTCCTCTCTATGTGCTTAAAGTTTTGCAGTTATGCTTATTTTGTCTTCCTATGCTAGTTGATTATTGTTCCCATAAGTTGTTTGCTCACAAAATCCCTATGCATAGGAAGTGGGTTAGACTTAAATGTGCTAGTCATGTTCTTCATGATTCTCTCTTTATGTTTCAATTATTATCTTTTATGTGAGCATCATTGAAATCATCATGCCTAGCTAGGGGCGTTAAACTTTAGCGCTTGTTGGGAGGCAACCCAATTTTATTTTAGTTTCTTGCTTTTTGGTTCTGTTTAGGAATAAATAATCCATCAAGATTCTGTTTAGATGTGGTTTTGTGTTTTAATTAGTGTTTGTGCCAAGTATAACCTTTGGGAAGACTTGGGTGAAGTCTTTCTGATCATGCTGTAAAAAACAGAAACTTTAGCACTCACGAGATTAGCTTCAAATTTTTACTGAAGAGTGATATTTAGTTGATTCTTTTTGCAGATGATTACTAGACCAATTCCTCAGGTCCGCCAATTTATTTTAGAATTTTTGGATTTACAGAAGTATTCGAATGATATAGATTACTAGAGACTGTTCTATTTTTGATAGATTCTGTTTTCATTGTGTTGCTTGCTTATTTTGATGAATCTATGGCTAGTAAAATAGTTTATAAACCATAGGGAAGTATAAATACAGTATTTTTAACACCAATATAAATAAATAATGAGTAATTACAGTACCTTGAAGTGGTGTTTTGTTTTCTTTCGCTGACGGAGCTTACGAGTTTTCTGTTAAGTTTTGTGTTGTGAAGTTTTCAAGTTTTTGGGTAAAGATTCGATGGACTATGGAATAAGGAGTGGCAAGAGCCTATGATTGGGGATTAACAAGGCACCCCAAGTTAATATTCAAGGATAACCAAGAACCTAAGCTTGGGGATGCCTCGGAAGGCATCCCCTCTTTCGTCTTCGTTCATCGGTAACTTTACTTGGAGCTATATTTTTATTCACCACATGATATGTGTTTTGCTTGGAGCGTCATTTTATTTTATTTAGCTTTTGTTGATGTTTTATTAGAATACCAAGATCTGAAATTTCTAAATGTTAAGAGATTCTTCACATAGCTACATAATTATTTAACTACTCATTGATCTTCACTTATATCTTTTTGGAGTAGTTTGTCATTTACTCGTGCGCTTCACTTATATCCTATGACTAAATGGTTGAATGATTTGAATGTCATAAATCTGAAATTATATATGTTTCATATGCTTATCCCATGGGGAGTAATGACTTTACATATAATAAGTAGAGGTGGTAAATTTATTGAAGATTAGCAAACATTGTATTGGTCACTTGAACAATTCATGAAAGAATATTCAAGGGGAGAGATTTCACATATAAATATACTATCATGGACATCTTTTTTAATTGTGAGCACTCATTAAAATATGACTTGATAAAATATTTATGTTGGGCAAGGAAGACAACGTAATGGGTTATGTTTTCTTATATCCGAAATAAAGTATATTGTCACGGATAGCCTAACACGTTGAGCTTGCCTTTCCCCCTCCTGCTAGCCAAATTCCTTGCACCAAGTAGAGATACTACTTGTGCATCCAAATTCCTTGAACCAAGTTTATTCCATGAGTGTCCACCATATCTACCTATAAGCGGTATTTACCTGCCGTTCCAAGTAAATTTGCATGTAACAAACTCTAAACCTTCAAATAATAATCTGTTTTGTATGCCCGAATCGCTCATGTAGCGAATACGGGTTATAAGTATCTTCCATGCTAAGTGGGTTATTCTCACGATGAGTGGACTCCGCTCATCATTCACGAGAAAATGGCCGGTAATTGGGATGCCCAGTCCCATGATCAAAAGATCAAAATCAAATCAAAAATAATTGCAAACAAAACTCCCCCGGGTTTGATGTTAGTTGGAGGCACCCGTTGTTTCTGGCAAGCCATTGATTGATGATTGTTGGTGGAGGGGGAGTAAAACTCTTTACCTTTCTATTTGGGAACCGCCTATAATGTATGTAGTATGGAAGATATTGGGAACTCTTGGTCGTTATGTTGACAATGAAAGCATACCTCTCAAAATTATTTTCATGTTCATCTCTGTTTTTTCTCCGAGCTCTGGCACCTCTGCAAATCCCTGCTTCCCTCTGCGAAGGGCCTATCTTTTACTTTTATGCAAGAGTCATGGTGATCTTCACCTTTCCCTTTTTCATTTTATCCTTTGGCAAGCACCTCGTGTTGGAAATATTCTGATATATATCCAATTGGATGTAAGGCATCATGAACTATTATTGTTGACATTACCCTTGAGGTAAAAGGTTGGGAGGTGAATCTAAGACCCTATCTTTCTATGTGTCTGATTAAAACTTTGAACTCATAAATATCGCGTGAGTGTTAGAAATTGTGAAAGACTAAATGATAGTTGAGTATGTGGAGTTTGCTAAATTAAAGCTCTCACATAGACTCTTCCTGAAAATAAGATGAATTGTAATTGTTTGATGACTAATAACACGGTTTGTTAGTTTTCAGGAAGGTTTATGATCTGTACTTTAACATGTGAATAGCTTGTTACTTGATCATGCAAAGTTTTATGATATGAGCTATTGTTATGACATATAATGATGCTAGAAAAGGTGATTGAAATTATCATTGATCAAACTTCTGCACCTGCTAGCATTCACACTTCATAAATTATTTCTTTTATCATTTACCTACTCGAGGACAAGTAGGAATTAAGCTTGGAGATGCTGATACGTCTCCAACATATCTATAATTTATGAAGTATTCATGCTATTATATTATCCATCTTGGATGTTTTATGGGCTTCACTATGCACTTTTATATTATTTTTGGGAATAACGTATTGACCCAGAGCCCAGTGCCAGTTCCTGTTTTTTCCCTTGTTTTAGTGTTTCGAAGAAAAGGAATATCAAATGGAGTCGAAACCGAATGAAACCTTATGGAGAAGTTATTTTTGGAAGGAAAGCTACCTGATAGGCTTGGAGTGCACGTCAGGACAGAAACGAGGGAGCCACGAGGTAGGGGGCGCGCCCTCCACCCTCGTGGGCCCCTCGTGGCTCCCCTGACGTATTTCTTCCTCCTATATATACCCATATACCCTAAAAAACTTCGGGGAACAGAATAGATCGGGAGTTCCGCCGCCGCAAGCCTCTCAGAGCCACCAAAACCCATTGGGACCCCTGCTCCAAAGACTGCCGGAGGGGGGAAACCCTCACTGGTGGCCAGCTTCATCATCCCGGCGCTCTCCATGACGAGAAGGGAGTAGTTCACCCTCGGGGCTGAGGGTATGTACCAGTAGCTATGTGTTTGATCTCTCTCTCTCTCTCGTGTTCTTGATTTGGCACGATCTTGATGTATCGCGAGCTTTCCTATTATAGTTGGATCTTATGCTGCTTCTCCCCCTCTACTCTCTTGTAATGGATTGAGTTTTCCCGTTGAAGTAATCTTATCGGATTGAGTCTTTAATGATTTGAGAACACTTGATGTATGTCTTGCCATGCGATCTCTGTGGTGACAATGGGATATCACGTGATTCATTTGATGTATGTTTTGGTGATCAACTTCATGGGTTCCGCCCATGAACTTATGCATAGGGGTTGGCACACGTTTTCGTCTTGATTCTCCGGTAGAAACTTTGGGGCACTCTTTGAGGTTCTATGTGTTGGTTGAATAGATGAATTTGAGATTGTGTGATGCATATCGTATAATCATGTATCTAGGTGACATTAGGGTTTTGGTAGATTTGTGTCTTAAGGTGTTATTCTAGTACGAACTCTAGGGATGTTTGCGACACTTATAGGAATAGCCCAACGGATTGATTGGAAAGTATAACTTTGAGGTGGTTTCGTACCCTACCATAATCTCTTTGTTTGTTCTCCGCTATTAGTGACTTTGGAGTGACTCTTTGTTGCATGTTGAGGGATAGTTATATGACCCAACTATGTTATTATTGTTGAGAGAACTTGCACTAGTGAAAGTATGAACTCTAGGCCTTGTTTCTACGCATTACAATACCGTTTTCGCTCACGTTTACCACTAGTTACCTTGCTGTTTTTATATTTTCAGATTACAAAAACCTATATCTACCATTCATATTGCACTTGTATTACCATCTCTTCGCCGAACTAGTGCACCTATACAATTTACCATTGTATTGGGTGTGTTGGGGACACAAGAGACTCCTTGTTATTTGGTTGCAGGGTTGTTTGAGAGAGACCATCTTCATCCTACACCTCCCACGGATTGATAAACCTTAGGTCATCCACTTGAGGGAAATTTGCTACTGTTCTACAAACCTCTACACTTGGAGGCCCAACAACGTCTACAAGAAGAAGGTTGCGTCGTAGACATCACATGGCATCTCGACATATATGATGAGTAAACTAAGCAGATGGCGGTGCAACAAAGTAGAAGAAATGCAAGACAACATATGCAAGATACGCGCGATCAATAAAACCTTGCCAAATTAGAAGAGGCACCTTGATGGGTGAACTGGACATGCCATCTACCTTTGACTCCTCGAGGTTAGAATAGTCATTAGGATCATATTCTGAACAAGAATCAACAGGTAGGGAGCGTATGAGTTTCATTGCATCCAGAATGGCACTCAATGCCTTGGTGCCAATTTTGTAAGTCATTGCAGTGTTTATCTTCAAGACTGGACTGCTGCTAGTGCGACACAAAGCAGCTACCCGGATCATAGTGTAGATATAACGGGAAAACCGTAAGCATTAGAGTAAAATCAGCAAAGTGGAACTTGCTGGAATATATGTGCTAGTATTGCTGGTATGGCTAGAAAGGCTTCGGATACCAGCTCTCTTCAACTGAAGGTGCGGAACTGTTAATATCAGTGTAACTCTCAAAGGCGGCACATCTCCCCGCATTTCCTTGCTATTCTTATAGGATTCAAGTGGGCAGGCCACTACAAATCCTATTCCCATGTTTACAAGATCCTATGAATCAAAGAGGCCCGAAGAGTTCAAAGTGTCCATCACAACCGATCAGATAGACCTCTACACTACAAATGTCCCTGCTCATCTTCACTACAAGGAACATACTATACTACTATCATACTCCCTCCGTTCCAAAATATAAGTCTTGGTAGAGATTTCCACTATGGATCACATACAGATGTATCGAGATACATTTTAGAGTGTAGATTCACTCATTTTGCTCCATATGTAGTCCATGGTGGAATCTATACAAAGACTTGTATTTAGGAATGGAGAGAGTACTTATTAAAAAAGAACAGAAGAGGAACATGCTAAAGAAGAGCAAGCAGATTTTGGATAATAAAATGTTCGTTGTGCAGTGCCCACACATGATGAACCAGAGCGCATTAAGAAAGCAAATCCCTGCTGTCTCTCTATATGTGGTGCACGTGCTTTTCGAAAGTAAAGTAGGAACATTAGCTGACCAATTAAATGTTATCTGTTTTAGTAATATAAACATCATATCATATTCGTACTTGAGCAACAAGTTTGGAATTATGAGTGGCACGTTGTTTAGCTTGATGGATTCAGGAGCAGTGCTAAGCAGGTAGGATGATGGTACTGAATATAAAGGCGTGTCTGCATGCATGTCACGTGACTTTTCTCATTTGGGTCAGTCGACCATTTCAGGCGATTGGATGAAGATCCTACATCTCCTAACCCTTCTTCTTCCTCGTCTCTGATTCTTCCCATACGTAACATCAGACGGGTCAGCCGGTCGGACTGGCTGGCCCCACCGCCTCAGGTTCCTCCGCCACCCCCACCCCACCCCCGCCCCCACCCGCATCAGTTTTCTTCGTTGGGCGAGGCCCCGCCACCGCCCCCCACAACCACCGTCCTCACCCGAGCCCCTTCGTTCACACCGGCAAACTCCGACAAGCTCTGAAAAATCGACTGACCGAATTTTGAAATTTAGTCTACTGTGATTTAACTAGTGTGGAATATAAAAGGAGAAAACCATAAGCATTGGGAGTATAGTGTTGAGCGTGCCATGGCGAATCTGAAGGTGCAAATCGGACAAAGGCAACTTCGCAACCAATGTTTGCTTTCAACTAGCAAGTAAGTGATGGACAAGAAATCAGAGTAAAGCAGTGGCGATCTATTTTCTTGCTGTGATAAATAAGTTGAGCAGATACGAAAGAGTACCACCTCTGGTGCGTCGCCATGTATGCATCTGCTAAGAATTTGACGGTGTTGCGATAGCGATGGCTGTCAGCGGCCTGGAAGCATATCTAGGAGGGTAGACGGTGGCGGCAGGGCGCGGTGAATGAGACGGTTGTAGGAGCGGTGCCAGCAAGGTGGACGGCGGCGGGGATGAAGAGGGAGGACGGGATGCAAGGATCCCGGTCCGAAGCTGTGGATGAGAGAGGTCGGCATGGTGGAGGAGGATGGGGGTGGATGGGGTAGCGGACGGAGGAGGCTGGGGTGGAGAGTGTGTTTTGGCGCCCACGGAGTACGAATGGGTAAATGGAGGTAGAGAGGAAGGGGGGAACCATGTCTTCAAGGCGCGCTTGTCTCAAATGCGAGGAAATTTACAAACTTAGCCCCCTTTTCAAATTTCCTACATCACAGCAATATTAGTGAGTTGGGAATAGGACGGTAATATCGCATACACCAAATTTTTGCCAACGAGAGTTTGTTTTTGACGCCCACGATGTATGAATCAGGGAGGGAGTCGAATTCAGCCGAGGAGACACTGTGTTTTGGCGCCACCATGTATGAATCCGGGTGAGAGCCGGTTATGTCACGTTTGAATGAAAATACAGACCTACCCGTAAAGAAACCTATAGAAATCGAGCAAATAGGCTTTGCATGGCAGGGATAGGCAGTAGTAACCATCTCGTAGATTTTGGTTTCCGGCGGTTACTGCAACTTTCCCCCCTTCGTTCAAATTTTGCAGAGTGCACGTTTACCGTGCCAACTCAATTCAAATCCCGTTTGTATTCTGTTTTTTCGGGCGGGATCCATTTTCGATTGGAATAAAATTCTATATACGTCATTTTTTATATATACTTTCAAAAGCACAACACCCTTTATACATAAATATGGTTTACAAATGGCATGATCTCAGATTCATAAGGTTGTATCCATCAATTTGGATTTTCAAATATTTGAAACCTCTTGATGTTGAAATCCAATGTATGCATTCCTCGCTAACTGTCTCCAATTAATATGTGTTTCATGCGGGTTTTTTTACTTCTCAAACATGTATAATGTGTTTCACACACGCAACATATAGTGTAATCCCGTTTAGACATTAATTACTTATAAACCATGCATTGTTTCTAATTAAAGAATCTATGGATCACCAGTGTTGATAAACTATATAACATTACACGTGTCCCCAAATTCAAATGAATATGCATGTTTGATACACCAATTTGCATTATGATATTATCGATGTCGTGATCTCCAGTTTAAATATTTGAATCCCATTTAATCCAGATATTCGTCTCATATAACTATCACTCATGCTTATATAGGACTATCTCTCTAGACCTATACGTGTTCGCCGTCTCTCGGGTATCTCTCGTGCTACCTGTATGTCGACAATGATCTTTTATCTTCGTAACACACTGACGGTACTCTCTCCCTCGACCTTCCTCACTGTATCTCTCTCTAAGTATATCTCGCTCCCTGCTATGTGTCTCTAACTATGATTCTCCATGTGGAATCTCTTTCTCTCACACAAACACAAAACTTTATCTCCCGGGGTCTCATTTCTCTCTACTATTCCCCCTGTGTGCCACTCGCACACCCCCCATATAGAGATGTCTTTCGCTCCTTAGGTATGAGAACCTATGACTCTTCCTCTGAAATATATCTTTCTCACACACAAACACAAACTCTGTCTCCCAGGGTCTCATATTTCTCCACTGTTCTCTTGTATGTCGCTCACACACACACTCTCTCCCTAGAGATATCTTGCGTTCCCTCATATGTCGCTTTAGCTATCACTCTCGTTGTGCAATATCTTTCTCTCTCGCAGACACAAAACTCCGTCTCTCGGGATCTCATTTCTCTCTGATATTTGTTTGTATGTGAGTCACATGCACCTTTCTTCATCTCTCTCACACCCACACACATAACTCAGCCTTCTGGTCCACTCAACTCCTATCTCTAACGCACACTAGCTAGCATCTTTATCTTTATATTTATCTGTTTCTCCATCAACCTTCTTTCATTTATAGGTTGATCTCTTTTGCACAATCATTGTGCCTCACTACCTCTGCTCGCCATAGATGCATGCTCCAGCCCATGCCACTATCTATTAAAGAAAAAACACATGCTCAATTGTCGAACCTTCTTCCCTGCATTCTCAAATGCATGCATATTGTCATACCGATCTGTCTCTCCCATGTCGTTGATCTTATGACTTATGTCTTCTTTCTTTTATCTCAATCATGGACGCGCGCACACACACACATCCCACGTATACATGTATACCTCTCACACATGCACGTTCAAGGTCTCTATGTCTCCATATGTAGTTAATTACCCTCAACCCTAACGCCACATCAAATCGTTCTCTTTTTGTGTGCCCATAACTTCTGCCTGGATGGGTAAAACACACACTCACACTTAACAATCTCCTTCTAGCTACCCCCCTCTCACTCTTCCCCTATATCGCCGAAACCAATAAGACCATCCCTTCCTTTAATTCCCGCCTACATGCACCACCGACATATAGTAGTCTTCCTCGGTGTCTCCCGAACAAACACGTTCTCTCGATGTCAACCCCTCTCACGCGCACACACCTTCTCTTCCCTCTCTACGGGCATTTTCTCTCTCGCACCCCATCATTGGTGGCCTCTGCCATACACATCACCTCTCTATGATGAAGCCATGCACACTTAAATTACATCCGCCACCGAGGACCCCGCGACACACACACACACACACACACAAACACACACACACACACACACACTAAGACCTCATCACACACACACACACACACACACACACACACACTAAGACCTCATCACACACACACACACACACACTAAGACTCCATCTCTCTCTCTCTCTCTCACACACACACACACAAACACACACACACTAAGACTCCATCTCACACACACATGCTCTAGGCGGAGCATTTGTTCCTACCACCCTTCATCAAAACTTACCCGTATGATAAACAATCACCTTAATTTACTTGTATAACATGGACAAATTCCACTTTACTTTAGTAGTTAGCAAACTTATCATCTGTACCCTTAGTTGGCGATGATGGTGTGCCTGCCAACTTGTAATATAGACAGTCTGATCTATATCTGACTGATAGAAAGCAAACTATGATAATTTTATAAAAGATACCCGCACCTCTCTCCACATTCTTATCTCCCATAACCTCATTGCTGAGCAATTAAAAAAGAAAGTCTCTGGAACAATCTAGCATGGTGGCACTTTGCCGCCTTTGCGGCGCCAAATCCATCCCCATGCCTCCGCCCATTCCGACCACCAGTCACCACCACGCTCCACTCCTCCTCACCTTATCTCTCATCATTCATTTTTTTGATGACATTCTCGAGATACCAATTTTACGATAAAATTCTCGAAATATCATTAGTTTTTACACATGGGATTACTCCTGGATGGGTAAATCACAACAGGTGTTTTGTACAAAAATGCATATTGATGTTCCGTGCAATGCACGAGCATCTTGCTTGTAATTATATAACGCAAATCACGAGCATGAAGTGACATTTTTTACACAACCACGTTAACATGGCCACGTAAATCACTAGCTAAAGTAAATAACATTATACTTATATCCCGATGCAAAACGTTGAGTACATTTCCGAAGAGTAGAGTCACACACACGCACTCTGCCTCTCAGAATCTCTCACTCACACACACACCAGTTACGTGACGCCCACTTAAGCAGACACGTATGTTACAATTTGTGCACCCGCGGGTACACGTGATGCTGCCCATTTATTTAAGCCGGATGGCGAACCCAAACAGTAGCTGCATTCATTCCCTCCGCCGCCTCTTCTTCGGTCGCCGCCGGTAGCCATGACCCGCCGAAGGTAACAACATACGCCATACTCTCACGGAGCGGCGCTTTAATCTGGAAATTTTAGTGGTCATGCATGCATCTTTTTATGCTAGCACTCCTATATAAGGGTTGACCGGTCGCTTCGCGCGGACGTGCGCGGGCGGTGGAAGAGGAAGGAGAAGGGAAGCGGATTGTGGAGTAACATTTTTTACCCCAATTTCTTAGGAAACTGATTGCAATAATTGAGTAGTTTTGCAAACTACCAGTACTAGACCTGAAACGGTTCAAAACCTATACTGACTTGCCAGCGTGCGCTTCCTGCATGAAACGGTCAGCGTCGCCCTGGAGCGTCAGTTCCGCATTAATGCCCGGCCAGAGCGGAGGCAACCTCTCACTCGCACCGGCTTTGAATCGACGCGACGACCGAGAGAGCACTGCTTCCCGGTGCACGCGACTGCTCCGCGTCGAGGCTGGCCATAGGCCATGTTTGGATCCATGGGTTAGAGTTAAGTTGAGCTAGTTGGGGCTCAAATAGCCCTAAAGTATCCAAGTATGAGGGTTTAAATTGGAGCATGTTGCACCGAACCCACCAAAAAAACTATCCCACCCAAGAGGTGCTAACTGGAGATAGTTCTCATTGGGACAACTGAAAAATCACTTTTCTCTCTCCATCAAGTGCATTTATTGTCAATCTAACCCTGTAACCCAAACACCTCTTTGGCTAAAGTTAGTTCAGGGTTAGTCATGAGTTAGTCTCACCTCTAGCTAAGTTAGAGTATCCAAACAGGAGCAGTATAGGGCATGCAAGTTGCTCAAAGCATACATTCAAATTCTTACGTGAAAGGATTTTTTATTTTTGAAAACGGAACGTGAAAGGATTTTTTTTAGAATGCTCTTGGCATGTCGCTAACATGTGATGAGTTAACTGACCTCAATAGACGCAAAAACGCCAGCCCACCGCACTTTGAGAGAGACGAGGAGGGAGAAGCGATACGTGCTGCTGGATTACTAGAGATAGGTGTCGCACGGAAGCCAAGAAATATGGTAATAGCATGGATTAGCCATGTACTAGTATGATGTAACTACACTGGGCTGTCATGTTTCATACTCTTCCAGTCCACTGTGGAGATGATTGGTTGATTTTATATCGCTGAATAATATAAAATATTATGAGTGTAGACGCTCCACCACGAGGTTCCTTGCTCCTTCTCGGTTGTCGGGAATCTATGTTCTTCCACTATTTTTTTACGTGAGCTTTGTTCATCCTTTTGCCAACACGCGAGACATCTAGCATCAAGGTGCACGTGTCATGCAAGGATCCTTCCATCTATATGAAGAACACGTGGGACTGGAACTACGAGACGGACATGTACCCAGGAGTGGACGTGTGAACCTATGTAATGTAGCGCAGTAAGTGAAGTAGAAAGGAACAAATAGTATGAACATGCGTGGCATATAGTCATTTGTCTCTTACTAACACTAAATGTTGTACATGCAATGCCCGGTGATGTTATGGAGTACGTGACTAAGTACTCTACTTCTACTATATTAATTGGAGGCACATATTAGGTTTTATATTTGTTTACGTGTATGCCCCGAGACCTTCCAAGACGTGTCTTTCTCTCCGGGTCGCACTTTGTATCGTTCATACCACTAGTACAGTAGTACTACTACGTGTGGTCTCCGACCCAGAAGTGGAGACGCTCTACCATGCTGTTCATGTCCCACTCGTTTCACTGACATGTGGACATCCAGCACGTGCCGTGTGTTTGGCACTCCTTCATCGTAAGAGTTGAAACAATAGCATTCATCAGAAATAAAAAATAAATATAAATCGCCAGTGATACTATACCACTTGGTTTCCTTGCTCCTCGATATCAGAAATAATATTTCCGCTCGCCGACATGTGGGACGTCGACCATCCTGGTCCACTTGCCATGCCCGCAGAACTCCAAGGGAGAGTCACCTCGGTCGTCGCGGCGCAGTAATTACTAATGAGCCGTCAAATCACAGGCCCAACCTTACCAACTGTGAAGTTGCTCGGACGAAGGAACCATCATGACTTCGTTGATTTCCGCTTCTTGAAGAAAACTATTGTACCAACAGTACAGCTAGCTATAGTAGTTACTCCAGCAGAGGCCTCCTTTGGTTCATAGGATAGGAATTTTATAGGAATATGAAAATCATAGGAAGTGAGATGACATGCATCTCAATTCCTATAGAGAAAGAGATGCCATCTAATGCATAGGATAGGAATTTTTCCATTGAGTCTAGCCTAATGTACTGGTAATTTGCTCGAAAAACTGCAGTAGTAACTAGTAGTACTGGTACATGGTCGTAATTAATTAAACAAACGTACGGGCGACACAGACACACACTAACTACTAGTACTACTACTTCTCACATGCTGGCCAGACGCCATCGTTGTCCTTCCCGGCTTTGTCAGCGACACCCCACCGTGCTTGGATCTCCGCCGACCTCTCCGCAGCAGCGCGCGTGCGTCCTCTTCTTTCTTGCGGTCGCGGGCCTCTCTTTTCTTGAGTGCTTTCTGACTTTTCTGCTCCCTATGTGCGGATTTGGCGCCTCTTGCTCTACCACCCATTCGGCCTTGGCAGCTTAAAATTCCGCCCACATAGGTGTGAGGTCGCGAGCGGCGATGAACTCGGCACGGCGGGATGCCACAGCTTCCCTACCATTCTGTGTGCAGTCGTGGGCGGCGAGGAACTCGGCGCGGCGGCATGCCATCGCTTCCTTACCAGTTAGTGTGCGGCGTGGTGGCATGAATGCGTCAAAGGCTCGTCATCCATGAGTTCACATTTTACCACCACGCCAGCGTCTGACCGCCCTGGCCTACCGAAACCCCTTCTATCGCTAGCACGCGCTTCCCGCCTGAAACGATCACCTTCTCTCCAGAGCGTCAATGCCGCATTCACCGGCCTTAACTGCAGGTGCAGTCGGTGTGTCACTGACATGTGGGCGAGATGCCCGTTGGGCCCACACGTCAGTGATACAACACAACCTGCGGTTAAGTCACTGAAGCAGCGTCCGCATTCATGCCCTTCTCACCGGCGCCGGCATTGCAGCAGCGCGACGGCCGAGAGAGCGCCACCCGCGCGGCATCCTGGTGCAAGCGACTGTTCCGCGTTAACGACACCACGGCTATCCTTCCATCCGCCGCCCACATTAATGACACTGCTGATGAACCTACTCCGGCGCCAGCCGTCGATCCGTCTGCCGCGGCTCAATGCCATTCGCCCGTTATATTAACTTGAGCCCCAGCTCCCAGCCATAGCCAAAGACCCACACTCATTCTCCTCCGGTCCCTTCCTTCTGTCGGCACCACTCCAACCATGGCCTCCTGGCGCTCCAAAGCTCTCTTGGACGTACTGTCATAGGAGCAGATGAAGGACATCGACAGCCCCGCTCCGGGCGTGCTACAAAGCTCTCTTAGACGTATATTCGCAGGAGCAGACAAAGGAGATCGTCGGATCCCCCCCGACCGCCCTCCGCCGCCACGACCACGAAGCCAGCGCGCGTGTGCGGGTGCAGCTGGCAGCGAGGAAGAGTAGTACACGGTAGGTCGCCACCGCTCTGTTCCCAGGAAGGCCACCGCTCCTCCACTCAGTCGACGCCAAGCTTGGTAGGATAAACATCGGCGGCCAATTAGTCGCTTGACGGCGACGTGGAGGCGGAAATCTTCAGAACCTTGTGCTTCAGAGGAGGAGGTTATCGAGGCGGATGAGGAGGAGGCAAAGGCAATAGCCGGCTTTCTCAGGTTCATGGCCGGACATGGCGGTCGGGCGTCGGTGATCGTTTAGATTAGGTATACAGTAGGTTTTAGAAATATGTAATTAATTTCATCCCGTTTATAGGAAATTTTTTTGAAATGTAATGAATTTCATTCGGTTAATTTGAAATTTTCTTTGTTTGCACGAATTTTGTCCGGTTAGTTCATATAGTTGTCGAAAGGTATGCGGTCAGCATTGGATGGCATCCATCAGTGTCCTCGGACAGATGCCGATGTAAATTTGAGGGCCAGCGCTGGAGATGCCCTAAGTATCATGCTATGATCGCTAACAGTGCTCCATTATTTTACAGGGAACAGTTTTCCCTCGATCAAAATCAGATCCTCCGTGTTTCGCACTCCTCCCACGTAAGAGTGTAGACTCTTTCTTACATAAAAATGGAGCAAGTGGACGGCACTGTAGCACGTCATATCACTCAAACTAGCCTGCCTAACATGATGGAAAGCACCACCCTCGTCTTTTTGTTCTGGATTTCTATGATCGATCGCATGAAAATGTTATGCTTTGCAAGTTCAAAAGGAAAAGGCGACACACTTATGACTCATACGCGTCGCACCCCCGACAGTCCGGCTCGCACGCCGCTCACCAGAGGGGACACGCGTTGTCTCGCATTTTCACAAACATGTGGTACTGCAATTGAATAAATAGTCGATAGCCGAAATCTAATCGCTCGGCGGGCATCGGCTGAGAAGAGAGAGACGGGGGAGGGAGAAGAGATCGCCCGCCCGCTGCGCACGGACTCCAAGAAATATATATGGTGATAGTGTGAGGTGGGCCATGGGGGAGTCCGGAGTAAGTGAAGTAGAAAGTCGCAAATGGTATGAACATGTGTGGCATATAGGGTGTGTTTGGTTGCGTTCTCGTTTCAGCATAGTTGTTCCCTCTTCATGCATGCTCAACTCAACACCCCTCTTCATGCATGCTCTCTCCATACATGCTTCTAGTGTATTTGTGGTAAACTAGTGTGGACTCATGCACCCTCCATACACTCTACCAAACACCCAAAAGTGGGTCGAGAAGGGTACTCTTGGGCGGCATTTGTCTCTTACTACGTACTCCCTCCGTTCCAAATTACTCATCGTGGTTTTACTTCAAATTTGAACTAAAACCACGACGAGTAATTTGGAACGTAGGGAGTACCACTAAATGTTGTACGTGAAATGCACGGTGATGTTATGGAGTACGTGCCTAATTACTCTACTACTACTATATTAGTTGGAGGCACATATTAGCTTTTATATTTGTTTATGTGTATGCCCTGAGACATTCCAACTAGACGTGTCTTTCTCTCCAGGTCGCACTTTGTATCGTTCATACCACTAGTACTACTACATGTGGTCTCTGACCCAGAAGTGGAAGAAGTGGAGACGCTCTACCATGCTATTTTTTTTGCGTTGGGCTCTACCACGATATCCATGTCCCACTCCTTTCGCTGACGTGTGGGACATCCAGCACGTGCCGTGTTTGGCACTCTTCGTCGTAAGAGTTGAAATGCTATCATTCATCAGAAATAAAAAAAATAAATATAAATAAGAAGTTATACTATTTTTTTGAAAAAATTATCCTGGTCCACCCCGGTCATATCGCAGGCCCAACCTTTCCCACTGTAAGTTGGTCGGACGAAGGAACCATCATGACTTCGTTGAATTCCGCTTCTTCAGGAAAACTTAGTGTACCCGCAATACTGCTACCACACGCGAAGACTGGACGGCAGTATACCACGTCATATCACTGAAACCCACTAGGCCATCCTAAAAAAACCACTAGGCCCGAACTAGCCCGCCTATAGGTCATCTATTTTGGAACTGAGGGAGTACGTCTTTGTACTGCTATCATTTTCTGTTGTACCTCTCTGTACTTTTGCTATGATTTTCCTACCCTATGAACCAAACGAGGCCTGAATGTATCCGTGTTGACTAAGCCTACAATTTTACGAGTTTGGGCTATTGGTCGATCGACGACGGATAAGTATAAGCGTACCACGAGCTCATCAGCCCCAACGTTTCTCTTCGGTGAGTGTTTTGCAAGTACTATAGCTCGCACAGTAGCTAGACTACTAACACCAAGAATCATCAAAAAAGCCCTGGCGATATGATAAACAGTTCAAAATTACATCTAAGCATGCCATATATTACATCAAAAGCTGGTTAGGATACATCTGTTTCCATAACTCGGAGAGGGTTCGCATGATTCACTATCAAACAAAAGTAGCAAGTACCACCCACACAAGATAGTGCACTAGCCCTAAGATGGTTTGATAATACGCATTGTTCTGGTAATTAAAGACAGGGCAATGCAAACTACCCTGAAGGATTAGTGCGACCAACTATTTCTTGTCATCGATCTCTCGGGCAATGACCACAACATGGACAGCGGCATGGGAATCGATCTCTGGGGCGATGTCCACATGACTGACTGCGACATCGGAATCGATCTCTAGGGCGATGTCCACAGGATGGACAGTGGCATCGGAATCGATCTCCGGGGTGATGCCAACAGGGCGGACCGCGACATAAAAAACGATCTCTGGGGCGTTGTCCACAGGACGGGCCGCGACATCGGAATCATCAAGGACGCCCACCGGCACCTGCACAACCCTAACATATTAGCAAGCACATTGCAAATAATCAAAAACCACAACTATGGTAATAAGCCATAATTTTTTACCTTGTGCAGCTCACCAGGGGATCCCATCCCTTAGGGGGCCATCTCCTCATCCTCGATGGTGGCCATCACCTTGCCAGGGGAATACTTCTTCTCAATGGCGACTATCTCCTCAAACTCGGCCTTGAGCCTCGCATATGTGGCCATCAGAGTTTCTGGGGTAGGCACGGTGGGTCCCTTGCTGTTCTTCCAACTTTCTTTGAGGAGTTCGTCCGCCAACGTCGTCAACTCTTTGGCCAGTGCTTGTTTCTTGGAGTTCTTCGTCTCCATGGGTTGGCCCGCCAACATGGTCAACTCGTTGGTCGGTGCTCGCTTCCTGGAGATTGCTGTCTCCAGTGGGTTGTCCGTCGGCAACTCTTTGCCTAGTGCTCCAAGATCCATCAATGAACTGTCAAATGATACGTCTCCAACGTATCTATAATTTATGAAGTATTTATGTTGTTATATTATCTATCTTGGATGTTTAATGGGCTTTTATATGTGGTTTTATATGATTTTTGGGACTAACCTATTAACCAGAGCCCAGTGCCAGTTTCTGTTTTCTCCTTGTTTTTGAGTTTTACAGAAAAGGAATATCAAACTGAGTCCAATTGACGAGCCAATTTTGGACGATTTTTTATGGACCAAAAGAAGACCCCGGAGTAAAAGAGTTGGGCCACGAGAGTCCTGGGGTGCCCACGAGGGTGGGGGCGCGCCCACCCCCCTTCCCCCCCCCAACCCCCCAGGCACGTGGGACTGCCTCGTGGACACCTCGGGCACCTCCTTGACGTGAGACCAAAACCTAAAATTCCTATAAATACAGAAACCTCGGAAAATTATCCTAGATCAGAAGTTCCGCTGCCGCAAGCCTCTGTAGCCACAAGTCAATCTAGGCCCTCTCCGGCACCCTGCCGGAGGGGCCCATCATCACCGGTGGCCATGGATGAGTATCCCGGAGGGGCCATCATCGCCATGAAGGCCAAGGACCAAAGGGTGGAGGCCATGGAAGAGGAAGCACAAGGGGGAGAACCTCTCCTCCTCTCTGTTGGTGGCACCGGAGTGCCATCGGGAGGGGAATCATCACCACGGTGATCGTCTTCATCAACATCACCATCATCATCACCATCCTCATCTATTTTACGCGGTGCACTCTCCCGCATGCCGCTGTAATCCCTACTTGAACATGGTGCTTTATGACACATATTATGATCCAATGATGTGTTGCCATCCTATGATGTTTTGAGTAGAGATCTTTTGTCTTTGGGTTGATTGATGATCTAGATTGGTATGAGTTGTATGTTTTATTTTGGTGCTGTCCTATGGTGCCCTCCGTGTCGCGCAAGCATGAGGGATTCCCGCTATAGGGTGTTGCAATACGTTCATGATTCGCTTATAGTGGGTTGGTGAGTGACTGAAACACAAACCCGAGTAAGAGGGATTGTTGCGTATGGGAATAAAGAGGACTTGATGCTGTAATGCTATGGTTGGGTTTTACCTTAATGATCTTTAGTAGTTGCGGATGCTTGCTAGAGTTCCAATCATAAGTGCATATGATCCATGTAGAGAAAGTATGTTAGCTTATGCCTCTCCCTCATGTGAAACTGAAATAGTGATTACCAGTCTTTTTAACAATTGTCTAGGACAATTCCGCATAATCGATCCACCATTATTCCACACTCGCTATTTATAATATTTAGTAATATATTCTAACTTCATGATAACAGCACCTACTTTTATATTTTAGCTCTCCGATATCATGCAAAGTTATCCTCTTCATACCCACAACATAGTTTTATTTCTCGTTTCTAGTTGGAAGCAAACGTTCGGTGTACTTTGAGTCGTATCAGTGGCAGATAGAGCTTGAGAGAATATTGATCTTACCTTTAGATCCTAGTGGGTTCAACACTCCATACTTATCACTTCCACCTTTGGAAATTGCTACGATGATTCCCTACACTTGGGGATTATCAAGCTCTTTTCTGGCGCCGTTGTCGGGGAGCAATAGCGTGGGGTTGATATTCTCGTGTGTGCTTGTTTGCTTTCTTTACTAAGTAGATTTTGTTTTTCCTTTTTGTTTCTGTTTATTTGTGGGTGAAACATACAAAAAAAATTAAAATAATGAAAATACAAAAAAATACTTGCTCTCATGCCTATTTTTTTTTTCAAAAAGAGAAGTGATTGGAAAGTTATGCATTGAAGAAGTGAGGGTCGACCTTGAGCACTTGTGTTCATGCTCACAGAAACAATGTAGAACTTTTCATGGAAGTTTATTTGTAAATAATTATCCCCCTTGTGTATATCCATTGTATTATATAAATAATGTGCCAAACTTTGGTTTTAGGATGATTAGATTGCTTGTTTACTATGTGCAGAACAAAAACAGAAACTTTGGCTGTAGTGCGTGAATTTACCATTTTTACTGGAAAGTCAAATGGGTCTGAAACTTTTTGCACATTACTTCTGTACAAATTTTTCAAATTTTCAAATTATTTCATAATTTTAGGAGTTACATAAGTTTACCAAATTTCCAGATTACTACAGACTGTTCTGTTTTTAACAGATTCTGTTTTGCGTGTGTTGTTTGCTTATTTCGATGAATCTATGGCTAGTATCGGGGGGTATGAACCATAGAGAAGTTGGAATACAGTAGGTTTAACACCAATATAAATAAAGAATTAGTTCATTACAGTACCTAAAGGTAGTTTGCTTTATTACACTAACGAATCTCACAAGTTTTTGTTGAAGTTTTGTGTGGATGAAGTGTCCGAAGGTCGAGGAGCTATCAATATGAGAAGAATAAAGAGAGGCAAGAGTTCATGCTTGGGGATTCCCAAGGCACCCCAAGTAAATATTTCAAAGAATACTCAAGCATCTAAGCTTGGGGATTCCCCGGTTGGCATCCCATCTTTCTTCTTCAACAATTATTGGTATACCTCGGTTTTTGCTTTATTCACATGATTTGCGTCATTTGTATTTTGTTTTTCCTTTAAGAACCATGCTAGCATGAGATAGCCCTTAATTTATTTATAGAATACTTCATGTGCTTCACTTAAATCTTTTAAGTATGATCTTATAGAATTTCTCTTTGTGCTTCACTTAAATCTTTTGAGTATGGTTTTATAGAATGCTTCATGTGCTTCACTTATACATTTTGAGCTTGGATATTGGTTAGTCTATATTAATTGTAGAATGCTCCATGAACTTTACTTATATATTTTGGAGTATGAATAATACTATCATGTAAAGTGGGTTTGGAAGACTGTCAACTTTAGGAATTAGTGCTCCCACTATTTTGGAGGGTGTTGAATCTTAGTTTGATATTTATGAAAGTGGATTTGGAAGAGTGTCAACTTTAGCTAGTAATGATTCCACTATTTCGGAAGAGGTTCCAATTGATTATGAGAACAAGGTTCCTATTCTTGTTGCTACTTAAAATTGTTATGCGGGAGGAATACATGCTTGGAGGAGTTGCAATAATATCAAGTTTCCTCTCTATGTGCTTAAAGTTTTCAAGTTATGCCTATTTTGCCTTCCTATGCTAGTTGATTCTTGTTCCCATAAATTGTGTGCTAACAAAATCCCTAGGCATAGGAAGTGGGTTAGATTTCAATGTGCTAGTCATATTCTTCAAGATGCTCTCTTTGTGTTTCAATTCTTATCTTCTATGTGAGCATCATTGAAATCATCATGCCTAGCTAAAAGGCATTAAAAAAAGCGCTTGTTGGGAGACAACCCAATATTTAACCTTAATGTTTTTGTGTGTTTACATTATTAAACTACTGTAGTAATCATGTTTTATAGCTTTTGTTTCAATAAGGTGCCAAGTAAGACCTTTGGGAAGACTTGGGTGAAAGTTAATGTGATCTTGCTGTAAAAAACAGAAACTTTGCGCTCACGAGAATAGATGTCATTTTTTACAGAAGAGTGCTTTTGAGTTGATTATTTTTTAAGAAGATTAATAGACAAATTCCCCACGTCCACCAACTTATTTCATAATTTTTGCAGTAGCAGAAGTATGGTTATTGTTCAGATCATTACAGACTGTTCTGTTTCTGACAGATTCTGTTTTCATTGCATAGTTCGCTTGATTTCTAGTTTCTATGGCTTATATTCCTCAATATAAATTGTAGAAATGATATGGTACAGTAGACATTGTGTGATAAAAATTATGAACCTTGTCTTTGACAGTAGCAAAGTGAATGGTTTACTATTTATCATACTAACCTATCTCATGAAGTTTGGTTAAGTTTTGTGTGATTGAAGTTTTCAAGCTTTGGGTGAGATATCGATATGAGGAGAATAAGGAGTGGAAAGACCCTAAGCTTGGGGATGCCCAAGGCACCCCAAGGTAATATTCAAGGAAGACTCAAGTACCTAAGCTTGGGGATGCCCCGGAAGGCATCCCCTCTTTCGTCTTCAAAACTATCGGTATACCTTACTCGGAGCTATATTTTTATTCATCACATGATATGTATCTTTCTTGGAGCGTATTTTCAATTTTACTTGCTGTATGAATAAAATCATTGGATCTGAAATATTGAATGAAACATAATCCTCCCATGGCTAGTTAATTATTTGACTACTCAGTGTTCTTCACTCGTATCTTTTTGGAGTAGTTTGTCATTTGCTCACGTGTTTCATGTATATCCTATGAGTAAATGGTTGACGAATGTCATAAATCTGAATTTATATATGTTTCATATACTTATAACATGGGGAGTAATGACTTCACACATAATGTCGGGGAGGCTGATCGTACCCACGAACACCTACGGGGCCGGCGGACCAGGCCCCTTTGTGGTTCGGAGGGGGGCGGAGATTGCACGAAGGGCAGATTGAGACGAGGCACACGAGCAGTTTACCCAGCTTCGGAGCTCTCCGGAGAGATAAAACTCCTACTGCTGCTTGTTTGATGTATTGTGTTCTTGCTAGGGAGCGATGCGAGCTACAAAACCTAGCGTGAGCGTATCTGGTCTCTAGTGAGTCGAATGAACCGAACCTCGAACCCCTTCTATGTTGCACATGGGCCTCCTTTTATATGCTCAAGGGGTCTCCGACAGGTGGCAACATAGGCGAGGGTACAAATGTAAAAACAGGAGTTGGTACACCTACTCGAACAGTGTACAGTGCAAAATACCTAACTCTAACGGCAAGGGACAAAAGCAATAAATGCCCGTCAGTGTCGCCCAAACAGTGCAACAGAGACCGTCAGCTGCGCCACCGCTCGCCACGATGGCAAGCTTGTCAACGCCGCTTATCGCTGCTCTCCGCTGGCTGCACAGCCTCTCGACACATGCGCATGGGATGGTCCCATGGCGACACGTTGCTGGATGAGCTGGAGCGGAGATGGAGAGAGGTTGCTTGCCACGGCAAGCGTCTTTCCGCGGCCGAATCCTTGTCGCGTCCGGAGGTTTGTCGCGCTCCGAGCCTTCCCGGCAAGCTCCTCTTGCCGGGGCCTTGTCTTCTGCATGCCTTGAGTGGCCTTCCCGGCAAGCTCCTCTTGCCGGGGCCTTGTCTTCTTAATCAAATACTTTGTTCTTGAATGGCTCCAAAGGAGCCACGGAGGATCTTGGCGGTGACGAGGCAAACCTGCCGCTGGTGCTGCAGAATCGTCTGCGTGCACGAGTACGGGATACTAGGGTACCCCTACTCTAGTACACCGACAGGAGCCCCCAGGCCTGGGCCGTACACGGTGCCGAGCGTTGTCGGGCCAGGCCCAAAACAGTGCACGGTCACACGCGGCCTCGACCACGTCGCAACTTGCCCCGGACCCACCACGACCCCCACTAACGGCACGCACCAGTCGTGGCGCCGTGCGAGAGATCGTGGGCGTGGTCGTGGGAGTTTCTTTATTAGGAAAAGCGGAACGTCCGCTCCCTCCCCCTCTTTATAAGCGGAGAAAACAGGGGCAGGCCGTCCACTCCGCCATTGTTGTCTTGTCAAGAAAACCACCGCCGCTCCTCCCTTCTTCTCCAGTGCGAAGAGAGCAGCGCCCCGCCCCCTTTCGCCACAAGCGCGCTCACCGCCGTCGGCCTCCTCCGCCGCCCTCGCCATGGCTCCGAAAGCCGACAAGGAGAAGGGCGTCAGGTCGGCCGAGGCGCAGCGGCTCGCGGCGCTGCGCAAGGAGCGGGCCATCTTCCCCCCCCCCCCAGCTCGGCGCAAGGGAGCTGCGGGATGTCTTCTATCTCTTTTGGTCGACGGAGACGCGTGCGCATCTGCGCATGAAGGTACTCCCGCCTCCGCTTCTGATTTGGCCCCAACTGGGTACCCCTTTTTTGCCCTTTCCTTCTATTGCGGGCTTTGCCCCCCCTTTTCCGAGTTCTTCTGCGATATCATGAACACATATGGCCTCCACCTCCTTGATTTCACCCCCAACGCCGTCTTGACCATGGCAGTTTTCGCGCATCTTTGCGAAAACTTTGTCGGAGTCCACCCAAATGTGGCACTCTTCCACCACTTCTTCGTGCCCCGCGTCGAGAGAGGAGAGCCACTTGCCGGAGGGATAGCTTGGGTCTCCATGATCGGCAAGAAAGAAGCCTATCTGGAAGGAGAGTTCCGCAACAAGTGGGAGGAGTGGAGAGCCAATTGGTGTTGGGTCGTGAGGAGAACTTCGCAGCCCTTCACTGTCAGGCGCCAAACCCGATAGTCGCGGCGAAGATTGGAGTAACTTGGCGCCGGAGGATGCGAGGCTGAAGATAGCTGTGACCGGATTTTGCGCCTCGGGCTTGCCGGATTAACCGTAAGGCGCGGTTGGCGCAGACTTCGCTTCGCCGCCGCATCGCTCCCTTGCAGGAGAGGAGGAGGCCTGCTTGGGAGTTCCAAAATGCGGCAGACATTATGAGGTTGTGCCCGGGCCTGAACTGGAATTTCACCGTCTTGGACTTGGATGCGATGCTGCTAGAGCTATTCAAGAACGACCCCGATCACCCTGAGTGGTTTAGGTTGCCGAGGGGGGTCGTCCCATTGTACAACAACTCGGCGCTCGACCGCATCCGCGCCATGATGCCGTTGTGCGATTCCCATGGGATCGTTCCAACCTGGCAGGAGCCTCCCGACGAGGTCGTGCAGCAGTTCTTCAACGACTTGGAAGAAGTGCCGATCCGCTCCGACGAAAGCGTAGAAAGGCTCACTCGCGACACTACCGACGCAGGAGTTGGCGCGTATTGCCACCAGGGTGGAGGAGGCGGCAGCAGCAGCTGCCGCTGGAGCCTTCGGGTATACCGTGGAGGAGGCCGACGCTACGAAGGCGGCAAGCCTTGCCGAGCGAAGGGAGATCGCCGGCGAGGACGAGCTTGTCGAGCCCGAGGCCGGGTCGAGTGGACCCGCCGAGGGCGCTTCTTCTCCACCACCCAACGACTTGCCGCCAGCGGAGCCCCCGGTTCTGCCGAAGAGGCATCTCCGCAAGGCCGGAGACGAGTCGGGGCGGCAGACTGGCCCACAGCAGCAGCACCGCGCGACGCGCTCTACCACGGAAAGCGATGTTGCCGCGGGAGCGCCTCACCGCCTGCGACAAGCTGGGCGAGATCTTCTCAGGCCACCGCCGACGCCTCCGCCAAGCGGCCAAGAGAGCCCACTCCCCCGCCTCGTCGCACCGGAGGCGAGCCGGAGTTTGAATTCTCCGTGCTCAGCTCCGAGGAGGAAGGCGAAGAGTAAACTCTTGAGATTGTGCTTGTATTTCTTCAATTTTATTGCTTCATCTTGAATCTGATTTTCTTCGTTCTGGACTCTTTCCTTTTCAGGACGCTGGCCTAGAGAGCGTCGAAGAGGGCCAAGATCCCGACGGTCGTCGTTGTGGACGATTCTCCCGTGGCAACAGGGGCCGCGTCTGAGACCCCCCTTGCCGGACCGGCAACCCCTTCCTCGAGCAGCCCCAAGACAGCCCCCAAAGTAAGTGTGCGGTTTTCTCCTTACTATTAGGTGTGTAGGGGTGCTCCTTCTTCGTTGATACCTGATTGTTTGCTTGTGTAGGAGCAGAGCAGCCTCATCGGGAGGGCTCGAAGCCGCCCGAAATCCTGTCTGCTGCCACTCGCCGCCAAGGGAGGAATCTCCGACAGCGGCGCCCTCCGACAAGGGAGGCCACTCCGCAAGGGAGGCTACCCGGCAAGGGACAACGCCAAGTGACCCTCCGAAAGGGCCGAGGCCATGGCTGCGGATCCCGTTGCAGGTAATTGCCTTACACGAAAATTTCCCTTGGGCTTGCTTTCTTTTGTTTCTCTTTTTGAACATTTGCTTGACTGCTCTTTCTTCGTCTAACGCAGAGCCGATGGAGGTCGAGGCCATCGGCGAGGAGGAAGCGCGCGGCAACGTCGACGAGGCCGCCGTCGAGGAAGAAGAGGTCATTGCTGTGGAAGAAGAGGCCGTCGCCCGGAGCCTGTTGGCGAGAAGGCCACCGAGGCTACCGACGCAGAAGCCGGGCGAGGGGTCGGGCGATCGACCGACGGCCCCGAGGCGCAGGAGCGCCAGCGCCACACCGACAGCCGACTTCCCCGCGGCCGCTGCGGCGTCAGTTCGAGGAGCCCCAGCCCGGCGCCTACACGAAGGCCGGCGAGGGTGTCTTCATCAAACTCCCACAGGAACCGAGCTCCAGGCGCCGATCGAGGAGAGACCTTGACGGCGAGCTACTCGCCTCTCTGGGCTGGCGCTGGTGGGCCAGCCAAGCAGCGGCGAAGTCGAGGAGGAGCAAGCTCTTTGAAGAAGCTCTGTCGCTCTACAGCGCCCGGCAAGCCAAGTTGGAGTCCCGGAAGCACTTGTCGCGAGGGCAGGAGCGGACATGGAGAAGCGTCGCAGAAGAGCTCCGAGCACCAACCAAGAAACTCTCCGTGGCGTAGCGAAGCGCTGGGGCAACTTGCAGAAGAGCGCACGGCCTTCATCCTTGAGAAGGCCGCAGCTGAGGAGGAGCAGCGGCTGGCTGCCGAGAAGCTCTCCGCGCAAGAAAGCGAGCTGGCGCAGCGGAAGGTCAACCTGGAAAGCCATGAAGAAGATCTTGCCGCGCGCGAGGAGTCACTTGGCGGGGCGCTTAAGGAAGCGAAGGATGCTGCCGCAGCCGCCGAGGCCGCCAAGGAAGAGTTGAAGGCGAAGGTGGCACAGCTGGAGGCCAGCCTCAAGAAGAGCGGCGAAGAGCTTGCCGCGCTCAAGCATGAGCGTGAGAAGGACGCCTACACTCTTGGCGAGCTGCAGAGTCGTCTCGCTGATAGGGGCAAGGAGCTCGACGCTGCCAAGGATTCCAAGGCGGATCTTGAGCTGAAGCTGACCACCCTGACGCAGACGTTGGACGGCGCCAGAGAGCGGGAGGTGGGTTTGTTGGAGACGATCAAGGCCAAGGAGGAGCTACTGGCGAATGCTGCCTCCATCCAGAAAGCACCTTGAGGGAGAGCGTGGAGCCTTTGGATCGAAGGTCTTGTGGACACCGCCGCCGACATCCACAACGAGCTGATGGAGCTGGGGATGGCGGACCTTGCATACTCCTACGACGAGCATCTCCAACCCAGCGCCAAACTCAGTTTATTCTTCAAAGGCATGGTGACGGGTCTCCAGCGACTCCGGGATGAGGTCCCAAAGCAGCTGGCCGAGGAATCACGCCAGATCTGCAGGAGCCCTCGAGAAGGTGTTGATAAAGGTGGCCTTCCGCAATCCGGGCCTCAACCTTAACGGCGTCCTCAGATCCTTGCCGCCAGATGCCAACGTGGAGGAGCTCAAAGCCCTTTTCACACCCATTGTGGACAAGGTGAACAAGATCAAGCGGATTGATGGCGACCGCGTAGACTAGGTCGCCAATTTTATCTTTCCCTCGTCCCTGTTGATCATGTTTAGAACACTTTGTTAGATCAGTGACAAGTTATTTTGTAATATACTCTATCTTAGGCGATCAATGCAACGTTATTTCCTCTACTTGATTCCTACCTTTGTACGTTTCTGCCTTACGCATTTGGGGGACTTGTCGGTGCGGGCACTTTTGCATAATGCGCCGAGTCTTGAGAACGTCGGCCGCTTCTTTGGCAATGCCGCCTCCGACAAAGCAACCTTGTCGCGACTAGCCGCAGCTCACTTAAGTTGTTGAGCGGACTCGAAACAAAGTAAGGGCGCGACTAGCCTGCGAGTTGGTTCCTCTGCGCACAGGTTTTCCATACAGAGTACTATCGTTCGAGGAAGATAACTTAAAAATTTAAAAATTGATTGCTCAAACTTTGGCAACTTAGCTTTTCTGTCTCTTGCTTCCCGATGAGGCGAAACTTCCTCGAGCGGTGCCTGGTCCATAGTAGTATTATCTTCTACTTCCCCCCTGGTTAACTTGTGCGCGAGGGAACCTTCCTTTCTTTGAGAAAAGAGAAAGAAGAGGAAATAAAGTTATGGAGCCTAGCGGCTCGATTTTGCTTACCGGGTGTGGTTGCTGCACAAAGTGTTAGCCAAAACATGCAATAAAATGATGAAAGCATGAATTTGACAAGTTGTGCGCAACACATGAGCTTTACTGATGCACGGGGTCTGCGCACGGCTTTGTACAAAGGATAACATGCAACAGCGGCAATACTTGAACAAAAAAAGGTGGTTGCTTAACGGGTTCCGCAACCGCGCTATGGGTAAAACTTACGAAGATGCTCAATGTTCCAGAGTTGCTCACGGGATGCCATCTTCGGTCTCAAGGCGGACAGCGCCAGGCCTAGTGACTCGTTTCACCCGATAAGGGCCTTCCCACTTCGGCGTCAACTTGTTTGAATTCTTGGCGGACTGAACGCGCCAAGAACAAGGTCGCCTTCCTCGAGACTTCTGGCACTAACTCTGCGGCTATGGTAGCGGCGCAAAGCTTGTCGGTAGCAAGCAGCTCGCCAATGCCCTGAAGACGATCCTCCTCAAGGAGCAGCGCGTCATCTTGTCGCAGCTGCTCTTGCTCAAGCTCATCATAAGCGAGCACTCGAGGCGATCCGTATACGAGTTCCGTGGGGAGAACTGCCTCTACTCCATAGACTAGAGCAAAAGGTGTCTGGCCGGTGGCTC
Organism: Aegilops bicornis; assembly: GCA_021605145.1. Classification (NCBI taxonomy): domain Eukaryota; kingdom Viridiplantae; phylum Streptophyta; class Magnoliopsida; order Poales; family Poaceae; genus Aegilops; species Aegilops bicornis. The sequence continues at coordinate 305,064,455 of CM038671.1, read as the reverse complement.
GATTTGGCGTCGTCCTGATCGACCAAAGAACCACCGGCAGCTCCTCGATCCAGTTTCTTCCGCACTTGTGCAGCCTGTCGAATGTTACGGTCTTGAGCCTGCAGCACTTCAGCATTGCCCTCTCTGCTTGACCGTTGCTTCTCGGGTGAGCAACGGAAGCAAAGCAGACCTTGGCGCCAAGATCTTGGACGTACTGCATGAAGGTGCGACTCGTATATTGTGTGCCGTTGTCGGTGATGATCCTGTTAGGGATTTCGAAATGGCAAACATTCGACCTGAAGAACTTGACTGCTGACTGTGCTGTCACCTTCCTCACTGCTTCCACTTCCGGCCACTTTGTGAACTTGTCGTTGGCGACGTACAAGTACTCAAAGCCCCCGACAGCTCGGGGGAAGGGGCCGAGGATGTCGAGCCCCCAGACCGAAAATGGCCAGGATAAAGGGATCGTCTGGAGAGCTTGAGCTGGCTGGTGTATCTGTTTGAAATGGAACTGGCACGCTTCACACTTGGTTACTTGTGCAGTTGCATCCTGGAGGGATGTCGGCCGGAAGAAACCTTGCCGAAAGCTTTGCGGCAAGTGCTCTTCTTGCCAATGTGGTGACCACATCTGCCTCCATGTATCTCTGCCAACAGCTTTTGTCCGTCTTCCCGAATACACTTCAATTTCACACCGTTGAGTCTTCTTACATGCAGTATGTCGTCGACAAACTGGTACATACTTGACTGCCAGGCTACTCTTTCCGCTTCTTCTTGCTCTTCGGGAAGTTCCCCTGTCTGAAGGAAATGGACAATCTGCTGCGCTCACGCTGGAGCTTGTGGCTCGACAACAAGGACCAAAGGCACATCTGCTGCTGCGGGAACATCAGCTTCCACGGCAAGAACCTGCGGCCCTGCCGGAGCTTGATGTTCCCTGGCAAGCTTGCCGGAGCAAGACTTGTCGGGAGCGTCTGCGTCAACGAAACAAACCACAGGGCTTGTCGGAGCGAGACGGCCCCTCAAGATCGCTGGCGTTGATCTTGGGGACCTTCGCAACGACGGCTTCGGGAAGCTCTGTCGGAAAGTAGTCACCAGAGAGCCACTTCCTCTTCTTGCTTTGTCCAGTTGATGGTGTTACGGGTGGTTGAGTCAGCTTGAGCACGAAAATCCCTGGTTCCATTGTGCAACTTAAGTGCAGCGCACTTTGACAAACCGTCGGCAATATCATTCTCGAGCTCTTGGAACATGTTCCATTTGCGGGCCGTCAAAGTGCTCTTCTAGCTTCCTCACTTCATCAACGTAGGCTTCCATCAACGGACTCTGGTAATCTTTGTTCACTTGGCGGACGACAAGTTGCGAGTCACCCCGACAATAAGCTTTTTGATCCCAAGGTCCATCATGATCTCGAGACCGGCAAGCAAACCTTCATACTGCAGTATTGTTTGTTGCTTGCTCCTTGGGAAAGTGCATCTGGACTACATACTTGAGGTGCTCTCCGGTGGTGCGATAAGCGACGCCGCACCGGCGCCTTGCAGCGAGAAGGCACCATCAAAGTACATCAGCCACTCTTTGCTTGCTTCCTTGACGGGAATGCTCGTCTCCGGAATCTCTTCATCTGGCGTTGGTGTCCATTCTGCTATGAATTCTGCCAACGCTCTGCTTTGGATAGTTGATGTGCTTTCAAACTTGAGACCAAAGCTTGACAGTTCCAATGCCCACTCAACAATCCTGCCCGTTGCTTCGGATTCTGCAGTATCCTCTTCGGAAAGCGAGTGACAACTGTGATCTCATGTGCTTGGAAGTAATGGCGCAGCTTTCGAGGCCATGAGGAGGCCGAAAAGCAATTTCTGCACACCAGAGTACCTCGACCTAGCCCCTGCAGGAGGGAATCGACAAAGTAGACTGGGCGCTGCACCATCCTTTCACGTGATCTGGTCATGCGTCTGCTGGATTCGTCCTTGTCGGGACCAGAGCTTGTTGGCGAAGCCCCCTGCTTGTCGCTGGATGTGCTTGCCTTGGTTGCTGGCTCGTCATCCGCCTCCCTCTCTGCTACTAACGCAGCACTAACCACTTGATTGGTTGCTGCTATATATAGCAACAACTTCTCTTGTGGCTTAGGTGCGACAAGTGTTGGAGTGGAGGACATGTATCTCTTCAAGTCCTGCAGCGCAGCCTCCGCTTCGGGAGTCCATTTCATTGGACCTGCCTTTTTCAAAATCTTGAAAAATGGCAGGGCGCGCTCAACAGACCTAGAAATAAACCTCTTTGAGAGCAGCTACGCAACCGCAAGTCTTCGTACATCCTTGACGCGCTTTGGTGCTTCAATCTGCTCAATGGCCTTGATCTTGTCGGGATTAGCTTCAATCCCTCGTTGAGACACGAAGAACCCGAGAAGCTTGCCGGAAGGGACTCCGAACACGCACTTCTCGGGGTTGAGCTTAAGGTTGATCTTGCGCAGATTTGCAAAGGTCTCGTCCAAATCTTGAACCAGAGTTGCTTTGTCCTTGCTTTTGACCACTATGTCATCCATGTAGTTTTCTACATTTCTGTGCATTTGCGGCTCAAAAGCGTCATGAACTACCCTTGCAAATGTTGAACCAACATTCTTCAAACCGAAAGGCATCCGTATGAAACAGTATGTGCCACATGGCGTAATGAATGCGGTCTTCTCCTCATCTTCTTCAGCCATGAAGATCTGATGGTATCCTGAGTATGAGTCAAGAAACGAAAGCAGATCACATCCAGCCGTGGAGTCAACAATCTGGTCAATGCGCGGCAAGGGAAGTGGATCTTTGGGACAAGCTTTATTAACATCCGTGAAGTCAATACAAAGTCTCCATTTTCCATTTGCTTTGCGCGCGACTACAGGATTGGCCAACCACGAGGATGGAGCACTCTCCGACAAGGCCTGCTGCTTCCAGCTTCTTGATCTCTTACGCTATGAATTCTTGGCATTCCACCGCTTGCTTCGACTTTTTGCTTGACGGGCCGTGCATGAGGACAAACGGCCAGGCGGTGCTCAATCACTTTCACAGGAACACTGGGATGTCGACGGTTGCCATGCAAACACGCCGACATTCGCCCGCAGGAAAGCAACGAGCGCGCCTTCCTATTTAGGGTCGAGAGAGGCACTGATGGTAAAGGTACCACCAGCGCCGTCCTCCTTCGCGGGCACCTTCTTGGTCTTTGGCGGAGCTACCATCTTCTTGCACTTGCCGGTGGAGCTCGGTGGTGCGTCCTCGACGGTAGCGCAGCACTCCGAAGAGGTGCGCTTGCCGGAGTAAGCATCAGAGCTCTTGCCGGACTTGGACTTTGTCTTCTTCCCCCCGGGAGCTTCAGCGGCAAGTGTTTGGCAATCTGTCGCGGCTGCTGCATCCCGGTAGATCTTGTCGGCACAGATAAGGGCATCCTTCTTGTCGCCATGGGCAGAGATGACGCTTATCGGGCCTGGCATCTTGAGTAAGTTGTAGGCGTAGTGAGAGGCTGCCATGAACTTGGCGAAAGTCTTTGGGCGGCCAAGTATCCCATTGTAAGGCAATGGGAAATCGGCAACGTCGAATGTGACCCTCTCAGTCCTAAAGTTCAGCTCGCTGCCAAATGTGACCGGCAACGTAATCTTCCCCCGGCTTGCTCCTTCCCGGATTGATTCCTTGGAAGGTGCCGGTCTCTTCGAGCTCGCCGTCGGGGATTAGAAGCTTCTGGAGTACCGCGGAGGAGATCAGATTCAAGCCGGCCCCGCCGTCAACTAGCATTTTGGTCACCTTGAGTTTGAGGATGGTTCGAGAGACCCACATCGGCAAAGCAGGACCGCAGTTATGCGATCGGGGTGGTCCTCAATATCAAAAAGCGATAGGCGGCATGGACCACTTCAGAGGCCTGCGTGACTCTACGGATGGTTCCGCTGCATTTACCTCCCGCATCCATTGCTTGAGTCGGCGGTGTGAGGTATGCAGGGAAGCACCTCCGTCAACGCAGAGGACCTATGTGGCTTTCTGAAACTCCTGCTCATCGGTGTCGTCGTCTTCCATATCTTCGTCGTCGTCATCATCTTCATCCTTGTCGCGGCCGCGGGGAGGTCTGTCTCCTTGCCGTTGCTTGGCCTTGCCGCAGCGTCCTCCCCGGCCAGGACGGTTCTTGCTTGCTCCCCAAAGACCTTCCTGGGCCTTCTCTTTGTCGCGCCGCCAGATTTCAGCTCTTCATTGCTCGGCAAGCTGCCCGACCTTCTTGCAGCTCTGGAGGTCGTGGCCCTTGGTGCGGTGGATCTTGCAAGATCGCTTGCCGGAGCCGTCACCTTGTCGTGGCCGCCACCAACTGGTGGTTGGCGTCGTGACAACCTCCTTGCCGGAGCCACCAGCCTTGGCATTCTTGTCGCCACCTCCGTTGCCGGACTGCTCAACAGCTAGCACTTCTCTACCTTTCTTCTTCCTGTTGCCTCGCCGCCGGCCCTTCTTTGCCGGGGCGGCCTCCTCACTGTCAGATCATGCTTCCGCATTCTCTCCTGGGAGTCTCCTCCCTTCCTCAGCACGTGCACACTTGTCGGCCAAGGCGTACAGCTCACTGACGTCCTTGACTTTGCACATCGCCATCTCCTCCCTCATCCTGCGGTTCCGCACATTCTGATGAAACGCGCTGATCACCGCGGCAGGGTGGACATCTAGGATGTTGTAGTGCACACGGCTGAATCTCTGAATGAACTTGCGCAGGGACTCTCCTTCCTTCTGGGCGAGCAGATGAAGGTCACTCTCTTGGCCATGAGGTTTGTGGCCACCTGTGAAGGCGCCAACAAACCGATGGCACAGATCTGCCAAGAGGATATGGAGCTGTCCGGCAAGTGCATGAGCCAAGATCTGACGTTGGGCTTGAGCACGGCGGGAAGTAGTTGGCGAGGATCTTGTCGTCCCGTCCCCGCAGCCTGCACCGCGATGGTGTAGATGCCGAGGAACTCCGACGGATGCGCCCTGCCATCATACTTCTCCGCACGCCTGGTTTGAAGTTTTTCGGCTGGGCCTTTGGACTTGCCACAGCTCACGAGTGAACGCATGGCAACCTAACGCAGCACGGCAAGTCGCTGGCTCCTCCGGGCGCCGCGTCAACAGAAGGCCCAGCGCGCTTGTCGGATCGACGCCGCTTCTCTCCGGGCGCTCGATGCGAAGTTCGGCGTCCTCTTGTTGTCGCTCATGAAGAACTTGGCGCTGATCGCGGCGAAGCTCATGGATCCGATGGCGCGGTGGAGTCGCCGTCGAGGTGGATCCGGTGAGTCGGCGATCTTGGCCTTCGTGGCGGAGAGTGCATGGTGGTTGCACCTCCGGCGATCTAAATCACCACCGGCTCGTGCCTTGTCGTCTTGCCGCGGCAACGATGGCGTTGGTTGCCGCGAGCGTCGCCGTTAGCAAAGCCGATGAGGCTACGGATAGTGGCCTCCACTCGTCGACCTTGTTGGCCGTTGGAGGGTAGTCGAGAGCAGCCGAGCTCGCCAGAGCTTCTGCTGGAGTAGTGGGTGGCATTGGCGAACGGTGCGAGGAGCGGGATATGCTCGGACTTCTAACTACATTAGAAGGAGCAGCACCCCGTCTGGGCGACCGTATCTCACTCGTGCCAGCATGTTGGCATGCATGCTGGTCTTGAGGGTCTCGATCCAACGAACGTATGGCATTGTCAACGCCGTGACGTTGTTGGTCCCGCGTCTCCTGAGATGGGCGCGGGGGATGCGCGGACGCCAAGGTTTGCGGGGCCTTGTCCTTGGACTTGGCAACGTCGCGAACACCTTCGTCGGCGCCCGTTCCTCCGCCAGCGTCTGCCCCACCACCCGTTTGTTGCGGTGAGGTTGGGTACGACGCGGACGGCTCTGCTGCCGCCGAAGCCTTCTTCTTCGGTGGCATGTTGACGAAGATGTTGAGGACGCTGCTCGTGTGAACGTCGGATCAGATTCACACGGCCTCGACGCCCCTACAGCGCGCCAAAGATGTCGGGGAGGCTGATCGTACCCACGAACACCCTACGGGGCGGCGGACCAGACCCCTTTGTGGTTCGGAGGGCGGAGATCGCCTGAAGGCGGATCGAGACGAGGCACGAGCAGTTTACCCAGCTTCGGAGCTCTCCGGAGAGATAAAACTCCTACTGCTGCTTGTTTGATGTATTGTGTTCTTGCTAGGGAGCGATGCGAGCTACAAAACCTAGCGTGATCGTATCTGGTCTCTAGTGAGTCGAATGAACCGAACCTCGAACCCCTTCTATGTTGCGCATGGGCCTCCTTTTATATGCTCAAGGGGTCTCCGACAGGTGGCAACATAGGCGAGGGTACAAATGTAAAAACATGAGTTGGTACACCTACTCGAGCGATGTCTGATGCAAAATACCTAACTTTCGGCGGCAAGGGACAAAAGCAATAAATGCCCGTCGGTGTCGCCCAAAGCAGTCAACAGAGACCGTCAGGTGCGCCACCGCTCGCCACGATGGCAAGCTTGTCAGCGCCGCTTATCGCTGCTCTCCGCTGGCTGCACAGCCTCTCGACACGTGCGCATGGGGTGGTCCCATGGCGACACGTTGCTGGATGAGCTGGAGCGGAGATGGAGAGAGGTTGCTTGCCGCGGCAAGCGTCTTGCCGCGGCCGAATCCTTGTCGCGTCCGGAGGTTTGTCGCGCTCCGAGCCTTCCCGGCAAGCTCCTCCTGCCGGGGCCTTGTCTTCTGCATGCCTTGAGTGGCCTTCCCGGCAAGCTCCTCTTGCCGGGGCCTTGTCTTCTTAATCAAATACTTTGTTCTTGAATGGCTCCAAAGGAGCCACGGAGGATCTTAGCGGTGGCAGAGGCAAACCACTGCCGCGGTGGTCAAGAATCGTCTGCAGTGCAGTACGGGATACTAGGGTACCCCTACTCTAGTACACCGACACATAATAAATATAGGTAGTAAACTTATTGAAAGTTAGCAAACGTAGAATTGGTCACTTGAACAATTCATGAAAGAATATTGAAGGAAGGGAGATTTCACATATAAATATACTATCTTGGACATATTTTGTAATTGTGAGCACTCATTAAAATATGACGTGATAAATGGTTCATGTTGGACAAGGAAGACAACGTAATGGGTTATGTTTTCTTATATCTAAAATAAAGTATATTGTCATGGATCGCCCAACACGTTGAGCTTGCCTTTCCCCCTCATGCTAGCCAAATTCTTTGCACTAAGTAGAGATACTACTTGTGCTTCCGAATACCCTTAAACCCGGTTTTGCCATGAGAGTCCACCATACCTACCTATGGATTGAGTAAGATCCTTCAAGTAAGTTGTCATCGGTGCAAGCAATAAAAAATGCTCTATAAATATGTATGATTGATTAGTGTGGAGGAAATAAGCTTTATACGATCTTGTGATGTGGAAGAAATAAAAGCGACAGACTGCATAATAAAGGTCCATATCACAAGTGTAAATATAAAGTGACGTTCTTTCACATTAAAATTTTGTGCATCCAACCCTGAAAGCGCATGGCAACCTCTGCTTCCCTCTGCGAAGGGTCTATCTTTTACTTTTATCTCTTACCCTTATGCAAGAGTCATGGTGATTTTCACCTTTCCTTTTTACATTTATCCTTTGGCAAGCACATTGTGTTGGAAAGATTCTGATATATATATCCAATTGGATGTAAGGCATCATGAACTATTATTGTTGACATTACCCTTGAGGTAAAAGGTTGGGAGGCGAATCTATAAGCCCCTATCTTTCTTTGTGTCTGATTAAAACTTTGAACCCATAAATATCGCGTGAGTGTTAGCAATTGTGAAAGACTAAATGATAGTTGAGTATGTGGAGTTTCCTAAATCAAAGCTCTGACATAGACTCTTCCTGAAAATAAGATGAATTGTAATTCTTTGATGACTGATAACACGGTTTGTTAGTTTTCAAGAAAGTTTATGATCTATACTATAACATGTGAATAGCTTGTTACTGTATCATGAGAAGTTTTATGAGATGAGCTATTGTTATGACATATAATGATGCTAGGAAAGGTGATTGAAATTATCATTGATCAAACATGTGCGCCCGCTAGCTTTCACACTTCATAAATTATTTCTTTTATCATTTACCTACTCGAGGACGAGCAGTAATTAAGCTTGAGGATGCTGATACGTCTCCAACGTATCTATAATTTATGAAGTATTTATGTTGTTATATTATCTATCTTGGATGTTTAATGGGCTTTTATATGTGGTTTTATATGATTTTTGGGACTAACCTATTAACCTAGAGCCCAGTGCCAGTTTTTTTTCTCCTTGTTTTTGAGTTTTACAGAAAAGGAATATCAAAAGAGTCCAATTGACGAGCCAATTTTTGACGATTTTTTTGTGGACCAAAAGAAGACCCCGGAGTAAAAGAGTTGGGCCAGGAGAGTCCCGGAGTGCCCACGAGGGTGGGGGGCGCGCCCACCCCCCTAGGCGCGTGGGCCTGCCTCGTGGACACCTCGGGCACCTCCTTGACGTGAGACCGACGCCAAAAATTTCTATAAATACAGAAACCTCAAAAAATTAACCTAGATCGGAAGTTCCGCCACCGCAAGCCTCTGTAGCCACGAGAAATCAATCTAGGCCCTCTCCGGCACCCTGCCGGAGGGGGACATCATCACCGGTGGCCATGGAGGAGTATCCTAGAGGGGCCATCATCACCATGAAGGCCAAGGACCAGAGGGTGGAGGCCATGGAAGAGGAAGCACAAGGGGGAGAACCTCTCCTCCTCTCTCTTGGTGGCACCGGAGTGCCATCGGGAGGGGAATCATCACCACGGTGATCGTCTTCATCAACATCACCATCCTCATCTATTTTCTGTGTCCACTCTCTACTTTTATTTGTAATCCCTACTTGAACATGGTGCTTTATGCCACATATTATGATCCAATGATGTGTTGCCATCCTATGATGTTTTGAGTAGATATCTTTTGTATTTGGGTTGATTGATGATCTAGATTGGTATGAGTTGTATGTTTTATTTTGGTGCTGTCCTATGGTGCCCTGCATGTCGGCATAGCGTGAGGGATTCCCGCTGTAGGGTGTTGCAATACGTTCATGATTCGCTTATAGTGGGTTGGTGAGTGACCGAAACACAAACCCGAGTAAGAGGGATTATTGCATATGGGAATAAAGAGGACTTGATGCTTTAATGCTATGGTTGGGTTTTACCTTAATTATATTTGGTAGTTGCGGATGCTTGCTAGAGTTCCAATCATATGTGCATATGATCCAAGTAGAGAAAGTATGTTAGCTTATGCTTCTCCCTCATGTGAAACTGCAATAGTGATTACCGGTCTTGTTAACAAGTGTCTAGGACAATTCCGCACACCAATCCACCATTATTCCACACTCGCAGTTTATAATATTTAGTAATATATTCTAACTTCATGATAACAGCACCTACTTTTATATTTTAGCTCTCCGATATCACACAAAGTTATCCTCTTCATACCCACAACATAGTTTTATTTCTCGTTGCTAGTTGGAAGAAAATGTTCGATGTATGTAGAGTCGTATCAGTGGCAGATAGGGCTTGAGAGAATATTGATCTTACCTTTAGCTCCTTGTGGGTTCGACACTCCATACTTATCACTTCCACCTTTGTAAATTGCTACGATGATTCCCTAAACTTGGGGATTATCAACAGACAAAAAGCAATCGAAAGGAAACCACAATCGCAATGAAAACGGGAAAATAATAGGCTATGATAATCGGTCGGTGGTTCGCAAAAAGAACATTCTTGAAATGAAAATATAGCAGCATCACTGATTCGCCAACCTTTCCTTCGTCGGTACTGAAGAAAAATGGCAGAAGTGAGTAGCCTAGAGTGAGGTTTTCTTCAAGAAAGGGGAGAAATGGATTCAACGAGCATTCCAGTGAAATGATGGTTGCTTCGTCCAGTCCAACTTCGAGGCCACTTTACCACTACTGGTAAAGGTGTGGGTTTTGTGATATGACGGGTCATGACGGCCACACCAGGGTGACCGGTGAGTTTTGACTGTAGCACCTCGCTGTGATTTGGTGAATGGCACGTGGGCCCGGATGCTTTGATGTCCCGCATGTAGATAGAGCGGCTAGTCATATAGGAGTGCTCAATATTGTGCACCGCGACCAAGGCGGAGAGGAAAATGAGAGAACTACGTAATTAATGCATGTGTTTAATTAGGGTAGTTTTGTAAGGTACGATATACATTCCTCCAATCGCAAAATGCCTTGGTTGATGAGATTTGAGATTTGAGCCCTATAAACCGGAAGGAAGGGAGTACTGCACGCGGTGTAGTCTAGTCACTTGTTGAAATCTCTAGAAAGGCAAATACTCCTTTCTGGTTTACAGGGCTATACTAGCAAGTACTAGTACTACAGTAGTGGGCTCAAATAGAAATTTTGTCTCATGCAAGAGCCTGGCTATATGCGTGCTCCAAGGCACCGCACCACGCGAGCATTCACAACTGCCACGTTCGGGTTGCGCTTGGCTCTTTGCCTCTTCGAGAAGATGAACAATGATGTTACTCCTACTTCTAGATTTTCGAATCCACTGCTGCATGTCCGTCCACCTCGTGCGGGAGGGATAGCGTGTAGCGAAAGCTCCTACAAGTCCTGCCAGCCACCACGCTCATGCGCGAGGGAGGGACGCAGCTTCATTGACTTACTGCTCCATCCTTTGCGTCTATGACAGGTGGGCCCAACAGGTGGTTGGCCCACCTGTCATGCAGCCAAAGGCAGGTGCAGTTAAGGCACCGGAGCTCGATCCCATGAGGAGAGGGCGTAGTAGTAGTCAAACTTCTCGGTCTTGTACGAGTTGACGTGACACATCAAAGCACTGCACTCGATATAAGTCTTTTTACACATTTCAAATGGACTACAACATACAGATGTATGTAGACATATTTTGCTTCGTATGTAGTCACTTGTTGCAATCTCTAAAAAGACTTATATTTGGAAACGGAGGGAGTACAACGCATGCATGCATGCCGTGACTTCCCTTTGATACTTGCATGTGTTGATTTGATGCACCTTGCCAAATTTTGACTATAAATTTAACTAACCAAATTTTCATGCATGTCACAAAAAATTACGGGGCTGTTAGGATTGTGACTATGTTTGTCTTATGTTGCCACATTATTTTTCCCACACTTGCCACACTTGCCTAACCTGAGTTGATCAAATTGTTAGACACACTTATGCTTGCCTAAGGGAATCTAGCCACAGTTTTTGTGTCTATGACATGTGGGGTTCACTGCTAATAAAAAAATTCTTGTATTAGATGTGGCTAATAAAAGGGACTTATATTTAGGAACGGAGGGAGTAGAAAATATAAATAATAATGCATGTTGGGGCAACCCATGTTTCCGATAATTTTAGTAGTGGGCTTTTTCACAATTTTTACGAGGGGTGGTTGTTCATTTAATGGAGGGACTTGTACCAGACTTCAGCGATATAAAGTGCGACCTGACACACCGTAACACCACTTGGAACAAGCGGGTAGCTATCTCAAAAACCAATCACAACTAAAAAATGGTGACTTGGCACGTAGTACACAATTTTAAACGATTGCTTTGATGGAGTGAAAAAGGAAAACTACCCCACTACGTATATATAGGCCGGAGCCTCCGCACTTGCTTGCTAGGGTTGCTCTATGCACACACTCTCATCCCCTCCAGATCTAAACAAGATAGGGGTGGTAACACTGTCTTTCTCCCTTCAAAAAACACTCTCTTTCTATCCTCACTGCTGGTTATAGATCCGGACGTATCCCCCTGCGCCGGTGAAGGGGAGGAGGGCAACGTTTAGGCCGTCGACGATAGCGAGGGAGGAGACCCACTGCCGGCCGCACCGTTATCTCTGGCCGAGTGCCGGCGTGGGAGGTCCTCTGATCCCTTCGTCGTTGCCCTAGTGTGGGTGGATCCGGCCTCCCGCCGCCCACCTATCCACATCCCGACGACCTTCAGGTATATCTTCCTTCGAAACCGCCTTAGCTCTACTTCCCCAGCTCGCTACGCTGCATGTGCATCATTTTCTACCTCTCAGCCCCTCTCGATCGGATGGTCCAATGTCACCTATTTTTCTCTTCTGTTGTTAGAGGTAAAGCTACTTCATGGAGTCGAATCTTGTACTTTGTTCAAACAAGAAATAAAGTGGGGTGGGGGAATTTAGTATGTACATCGGACTTGGTACAAACAGGAAGGAAAGGGGGGTGAAAGTAGTAAAAACTGGTCATCCAACTGGTCTCTTGGTCGAAAAGGGAAATATCGGGGTAACGTTGTACACAGTGGTATGACCAGGACTAGAGTTGTTATCCACACATAGGAGTAGGTGGCTAGAGTGAACATAAATGGGACCAACCCAGGTATGTTTCTTGGATGTTTGTTTCTCGGTGCAACAAACTCCGAATCAACACTTTATGCCCCTGTTTAGGTACATGGTTCTGGATTGCTGGTGCGCCCACTGTCCCATGCCCTTATACCAAATATTTAGTTGTTCTTAATCTAATGCCCCTGGTAAAACGAATTCATGCCACTGTTATAAACCATGACAAGTTTAGCTAAATGGTTTTGCTTGTAATTGTTTGAGACTTTGACTATTTCCGTTGTAGCTTTTTGTGCAAACAGGGATATCCATTTCACCAGGTTGCTGTTGTGACCTTTTGGTGCACTGCACAAAACACTTCTTAAAAGAAGTGACTTTTGTGTCTTTGTTTAAGCTGGAATGTCGAGAATGGAATAGTTGATTCATTTGATTGGAACTACACAAAGGGAGATATGTGTTCCAATCCTCATCATCCATATTGGCGCCATAACCTTCCTTTAGGTAAGAATGATATTTAATGCATGTGTTCATCTCTATTTTGCGACTCCCATGAGAAAATAATGCTATCGTTTACTAGTACACTTGTACTCCCTCACTGACAAAACCAATTCAGAAATAGAAGGCCAATCATGTACTTGGTTTCACCAACTAGTGAGGAGAAAGAGAAAAAGAGGATGAAGAGGAGGAAGAAGAAGAAGAATAAACAGTGCCAAGGTGATCTTGGTGAAGCCAGAGGCCTTAGTCGAGGCCATTCAAGGGCTCCGGCAACGTCTAACTTACATGTGAGACGATCCTCCAAGGAGCCCTTCCACTTCTGATGTCTCTCCTGCAAGGTCACTTAATTAATTACGAGTACTTAAGTACCACTAATTTATTGCTGCCTAATTTTCCTGTCGGAGTTAAACAAATCTTTAGTAGCACCTTGTGCTGAATCATGTACGTGTGTATGTTTGTCTATGGAGGTGAATCATGTGGTGGAGCAGGGAGGGAATATTATTAGTGTCATGACATAATAGTGCTATTGTTTTGCATGTCAGTTTATTGCCATTGGTCTAATGAGGCAATGTTTTGCGTATTGTCCATCATGAATTTGATGCTACTGTTAGAGTAATATGCTAATGTCTTTCTATCCTTTCTCACCAAGCTAATGAAGGTTTCACCTTGTTCCTACTTGTGCAAACAGGGATCATGTTGTGCCAATCATACATTTTAGTGGAACTACACAAGACAATACAATGAAGCTGTATCCCAGCCGATTGCTTTAACTCTGCTTTGGAAGTTCTTGGTAATCTTTCGATATAATCTCAAAGCCTTTGGTAAACAAGAGTGATTTCAACCATACATTTGAAGTGCACAAAAATAAACACTATTGAGTGATTCCAGTGAGTGCTTTATCCTCTCTTATGGGACTAGATGAATAAGCTTTTTTCCTCAGGTTTGTACCGGCCTAAGGCCTTCATCCATATTAGTTTGCTTTCATCTCTATTTGTATCATGCTACTGTCATGAGAAACTCCGTTATCTTTGCACGTTAAAGTTTTGCAACCTATGATACATGGCAATGGTTTGAGTGTTGAGCTAATTGTCACTGATTAAATAAACACATACCTATCTTTAAGCAAGACTACTATGTTGCTAACTTTACCCATTAAGATAATGAGGGTGCTTCTATTTGTTAGTGTATGTTTCATCAACTAGTCCCACTATTACAGTAATCTCACTCTCTCAATATATGTGCCAACAGGGATGCTCGATTTTGGTGGAACTGCACAAAAACTTTGGGTGTTTCATTGCCTCGACAGCTTCCTTCCTTTCCTGTCAGTCGCTAATCTGGGCTTGCATTCTTCCTTTCTTTGTCGATCCGCTTGGCTTATCTCGGCTTCCAGTCAAAGGAAATAGTAATTTATATGCTAACTCACACAGGTTGGTACTAGTCTTTATCCTGATTATTATGCTTGTCATATGTATTGGTAATTTGCTATTGTGCTACTGTTTACCGATTTCATAAAGGAGCAACTTGGAGCCTGGACTCGTAGGAAAATCATTACATTGGGTGATTTCAGTAGAACTGCACAAAAAGATCAGATGGACAGGTACTTATGTTGCTGCTATGTACTCCAAAGTTCACTCAGACAAGCATCGATGTTGACAAGAAGAAGTGCCTATATTCATTCGAGTATCAACCAGCGTCAACCAGTTGTCAAACTCGAAGTATTAGGAGACTGAGCGCAAAAATATTGCTTGGCGCATAGCCCAGAAAAACGCAGTCCAGTCTTTGGTCCCAACTTGTGCCTTTTGGTTATCGGCAGATATGGTAGCGAACTGTATGGCATGGAGTCTAAAGATTCCACACAAGTTGGTTGACGCGTATATTCATCTGGCACTTAATTAGTCTGCACGCCAGGGATGCTCCATTTCAATTGAAGTGCACAAAAAAATTTGGTGGTTCATTTTCTCAACCGCCTCCTTTCTCGTCTGCAATGTAGAATTTTGGCAAGCTACAGGACCAAGACGAGCCAGTAAACTAGTTGGATGAAAGTAGTGGCCAAGTTGCTCAAACCTCCGTCGGCATGAGGCCACTATTTGAGGATAAACCTACAAGCAATGTTCAGATTGTCTGTGCTGCCTCTTATGTACTCGAAAGTTTACTCGTACAAGCATTAATTTTAGCAAGAAGTACCTCCATTTGAACACCATTTACTAGTCTGCAATGTAGAATTTTGGCGAGCCTACGGGACCAAGATGAGCCAGTAAATTAGTTGGATGAAAGTAGTGGCCAAGTTGCTCAAACCTCCCTCGGCACGAGGCCACTATTTGAGGATAAACCTACAAGAAAAGTTCAGATTGTCTGTGCTACCTCTTATGTACTCAAAAGTTTACTCATACAAGCATTAATTTTAGCAAGAAGTACCTCCGGCTGAACACCATTTACAAGTCTGTACCCTAGGTAATTAAAGTTCGTCCATGGATCATATTGGCTGTGATCTCAATCATTTGGATGCATAAACATACTGAACATGTATATATCTGAATCTTTTTGTGAATTCTCTATGAATATTTTTGTGTGATCTATAAATCATTTGGATCCATAGACATGCTGAACTTGTGTATATATGAATCTTTTGAGTTCTTGATAGTGAATGTTGGCTATGAATATGAACGTGTCCTGTGAACCTGAGTTTGATACGAATGTTTACCTTTTCTGTTGTACTTGTGTGTGAACTTGTTAGTATGCTTACTGTGGGGTAGGTGACGTGTGGGTGTCAACGACACACCTTCTTCCCGAGAAGAATTGCACCTGCTTTGTTAGGGTAGCAACGGCGCATTAGCTCTTTTTAATCTTTTTCCTCTGTCTTGCCCCCTCCCCCGCTTAACCCCTGCCGTAATGTTTTCGGCCTCAAAACAAACATATTACTGCGTTGTTATGGGGGCTTGATGAAAAATCGAGTGCTGGTTTCTGAAGGTTGGCCCGCCCAGTAAATGGGCTGCTGGTCCACCACGGACTGGGAGGCTAAAAATACAAGTTATACGGTGCTGAGGCAAGTAAAAAAGCGCCATCGAGAGCCATCCACTGAAGAAAAAATCAGTCTGATGTGCTTCTTGATCGTGTCGCCGGCCCTTCTTTAATCCGGTTAAACTCGGGGATCTGGTATCATTTTTCGGAGGAGAACAAGTATCAGCTAGGCCTAGGTTTTGTATTTTAACATGCGTAGCCGCGACATCTGGTGTGATGGTTTCAACTTATTTTTTGAGGTCTATACCGGCCTATGGGCTTTTTCTTAAAGGTCGGCAGCCCAATGTATTTTTTTAACCACATTATATATATTTATATTATTACTATTACCATATATTATATAGAGACTTATATATACATTATAAAAACATCCCATGTTTAACAGAAGTTGGCAAGGAAAATCCTGGTTGTTTTTGACTCACACGCAAGGAAATCCTGGTGATTGTGTACAAAAGCTTGCGAAGATTTTAAGGACCAATGTAATAATAACGCGCTTATTTTTATTTTGAGTAATTACTCGCTAATTTGTTAATTATGTATATAAAAAATGTGCCTCTCCGTTTTATTTTTTGATATTAATTGCTCCTTCTAACATAACATTATATATATATATATATATAACGAGCCCAGCTAATTCGTGTTTTTGAAGGAAGTGCAAATGGGCTACAATTCCTTAGAAAATATAAATGGGCTGCATTGACGCGAAATTATTTGTTCACCCAGCCCAGCAAATGGACTGTACATTCTAGAAAACAAGGGTTAAATATATGCCACATTTTTGCAGGTTGACAGGTGGGCCAATAGGTCGAAGCCTACGCAGGGCGTTGTCAACTTGGTCAACAAATGATTATGACATCCACAACCATTGGATTTATATCCAACGGCTGGCATGCACCTTCAATCTCTCGTCTTCTTCCTCCAGCGTCGCCGGGACCGCCTGGTCCAGCACCGGCTGCTAGCGCTACCCCACTGTCGGCCAGGCTATCCCTCCACCCCCTCCATACCTCCTGTTATTCTCCACCGACTTCAGCCCCACGCCGCGCCAGAACTAGTTATAACCCTTCTCCTCCTCTCAATCTGTGACTCCACTGCCACGTCTTCCCATCTCCGAGTCGTTCCCATCCGGGGCCTCACCGTCGTCCACCGCCTCGCTACGCTCAGTGCGGCGTGTTCAACAAACGAGTGTCATCGGAAGAGGACTGTACGTGGAGAGCCTAACGGTTAGGACCCATGAGGTCCATGGTCGCACGCATGGAAAGTTCCTCCTTATTAAGCTGAAAAAAATGTTTCCTCCACCTGACAGCTGGGACACATCGGCTGTATCTTCGCACGGAAGGAAGTGCCTCCTTGTTATGCGAAAAAAATTATTCCTCCCATTCACAGCTGGGACCCATCAGATTTGGTGGCTGACTTGTGGGCCTACTAAGCGGACGTGTATGCAGGGCTTTGTCAACTTAATCAACAAATGATTCTAGCAGCTGGAACGTTGGATGGTAATCCAACAGCCGTGCTCCTTCTTCAACCTCTGTTCTTGCTCCTGTCTCCCGTGGGCGGCACCACGGCTTTGCTGCCGCGCACCCGAACCAGTCAAGTTTCCCACTCCTCTCCATCTGCGACTCCACTGCCCCGTCTTCCCCATCTCAAGGTTGTTCCAGTCTGGGGCCCCGCCATCATCCACCGGCCTTGGTGCGCACGACACGATGTGGTCAATGTGGTGAACAACCGAGAGTCATCAGAAGATGACTGTACGTGAGAGGCTGACAGTGGGGACGCACCACGCCCATGGACGCATGCATGCAACGGAATGCGGCGTGGTCAACGTGGTCAAGGAACGACTTCCATCGGAAGTGTACTGTAGGCGGACAATAATGATTCCTCCACCTGATAGCGGGGACCCACCGGATGGGCCACCGTATTTTGTGAAAAAATGTTTCCCCCCTGACTGCTGGGACCCACCGGATCGTATTTCGCAAAAAATGTTCCCCCCGCTGTCAGCTCGGACCCACCGGAAGTGCCTCCTTATTAGGCAGAAAAAAATGAATACTCCCCCTGCTAGCTGGGACCCACCTTGGTGGGAGGCTGACTTGTGGGCCTACTAAGTTGACGGGGACGGAGGGCTTTGTCAACTTAGTCAATATGAAGGATTCTAGCTCCAGTGACCGTACGATGTCCATCCAACGGCCGTAGTGCTGCTTCAACCTCTGGTCTTCTTGCTCCAGCCGCCCAAACCAGCGTTGGTCGTGTCGCGTGCTCCTGCCTCCCGTGGCCGGCTGTGATGTTGCGCAGGCCTCACCGCCCCCTACTACTCCCACCGCTGGCCAGGCCATCCCTCTACTCAGCCACAACCCCTGTTATTCTGCGGTGATGACAGCCTCACACCGCAGCCGAACCAGTGAACCCTCATACTCCTCTACGCATGGGCATCCTTCGCCGCGTTTTCCCGACTCCGCATCGTCCCTTCCTAGGCCTCGCCGTTTTCCACCGCCCTGGTGCTCTCGGCGTGGCGTGGTCAACGTGGTCAAGGAACGGCTTCCATCGGACGTGGACTGTACGTGGAGAGGCTAACAGCTGGGTCCACGGCCGCAGCAAGGAAGTGCCTCCTTATTACACGGAAAATAATGATTCCTCCACCTAACAGCATGGACCCACCAGACGGGCAACCGTATTTTGCGAAAAAATGTTTCCCCCCTGACTGCTGGAACCTACCAGCTACATCTTCGCACGCAAGGAAGTGCGTCCGGGCAAAAAAATGATTCGCCCCCCTGACTGCTGGGACTCACCAGCTACATCTTCGCACACAAGGACATGCCTGACAGTCGGGACCCACCTGGTCGAGGCATATGTAGGGTTGTCATTCTGGTCACGAACGTGTACATACATACTGGCCGATGTAGAGGCGCGCACGTGTCGTAGTAGAGGCGCGCACGTAGCATGTACACGTACGTCTGACGCCGTGGTGCAAGAAAGTAAATCTGACCACGCGTCGTACATATGGGCGGGGTCTCGAACGCCTACTCGCACGTACGTATAGCCAGGGCTCATGTACATGCCTGGGTTGGAACATATAAACAGCGTCGTCGTTGTGTTCATGGGGAGCCAACCGGCTGGGTTGGAACGGAATGCGTCGTCGTGTTCATTGGGAGGGCTTGGACGGAACAGCCGATGGAAACGAGGCCTGGCGTACCGCAGAACGGAGGAAACGGCCTTGTGTTCGACCGACCACGGTCGAAATGGGATCCTATTCATCGGGAGGGGTCTGGCGTACCGCAAAATGGAGGAAACAGACCTCCTACGGTCGAAACGTGGGTCCTGTTTATCGCGAGGGGTGTGGCATATCGCAAAATGGAGGAAACGGACTTGTGTTGGAGCGCTACGGTCGAAACGGGGGTCCTGTTCATCGGGAGGGGTGTGGCGTACTGCAAAACGGGACTCCACAAGATACTGTTCATCTCCACCGTCGACCCCCTCCAGCCTCCACGGGCTACTGGTCAACCATCGTCGACCTCCTCCAGCCTCCACCTGCGACTGTTCATCCACGGGCTCCTCTTCATCCAGCCTCCACCACGCGCTACTCCATCGGCTACTGTTCAACCAGCCCTCTCCACGGGCTCCTGTTCAACCACCCCTCCACGGGCTACTGTTTATCCAGCCCTCCACCATCTACTGTTCATCCAGCCCTCCACGGGGTCCTGTTCATCCAGCCCCAACCGGCTCGATCGATCGGGGTCCTGTTCATCCAGAGGCAACACCACGGGGTCATGTTCATCCACCCCCACTAGGAACTGTTCATCCAACGCCCCCAGCAACGCTCACTGTTCATCCAGAGGCAGCATCGATCGGCTTCAGTTAGCAGCAGTAGCGAAGGAATTGCTCGATCGGGTTCAGTTAACAGCCATCGATCGATCAATCGGGTTCGATGCTTAGCGTAGCCTGCGATTCAATCGCTCGGGTTCAGTTAGAGCCCAACGCCTCGCTCGGGTTCATTATGAGCCCAACGCTTCGCACCCACGCGCGAGCGTGTACGAGAGAAACGCGCATCGCTCGGCCCAGACCACCCACCGTAACCAGGAACACCCTGATATATTCCTCGCCCTCGCTTCTACCATGGTTTTTTCCATCATGGACGGCCCAAATAATGTCATGCAGCTGCGTCTCCGGCCCGCCCGAGATTAAAAGCCAATTTTCTGTCATGATTTTTTGTCATAGAAGTAGGATCCCACCACATCTATGATGATACCGGGTTTTGTCACAATTATCGTCATAGAAGTGTCATAAGTGTGACAGAATTCTTTTTGTTCGGCCCAAAATGTCACGCATGTGTCCTTTTTTGTAGTGATACATATGTTTGGGCCACACGCATGCAGTGGTTGTCTTCGGGGACTAGCTACTTGCATGATTATTGGCGAGCTAGCCCATCTCCGGGATCGCATGGACGACCATCACTCTGACCAACAACAAGAGAGAGTTTGTACGACCAAGGTGATGGTCTGTTTTATGATCCATCTTGGTGAGATGCCTCTCTATCCCGCCAACTGAAAGTGTGTGTGGGGGGTTGCTACTTTGCACTTTGCTAGGTGAACCTTGGTTGGGGGGCATGCATTAATAGCTTAGGATTCCCTTCGTGCCGACACGAGGGGGGCTGCTAGCTACTTAGAACTTTGCTAGTGAACCTCGGTTGGGGGGGTGGGGTAGTGGCGTAGCCAGGTTGGGGACAAGCCCCAGGCCAACACCATTGCTACAGTACTAAACAATGATCATGTAGCTACAGTCAACAAAGGAGTGAGTCGGCACGCCCTAGGCCACGGCCTGGTAGCCTGGGGCCTAGCTATGTGTCGGTGTACTAGAGTAGGGGTACCCTAGTATCCCGAACTTGTGCACGGGCAGTTGCAGCCCTCCGCGGCAAGGCTTACCGGGTGACCGCCAAGGTCCTCCGTGGTTCCTTTGGAGCCATTCAAGAACAAAGTATTCAAGTCAGGAGACAAGGCCACAGCAAGAGGAGCTTGCCGAAGGCCACCCAAGGCACATAGGAGACAAGGCCCGGCAAGAGGAGCTTGCCGGGAAGGCCACCATTTTGTACAAGACAAGGCCCGGCAAGAGGAGCTTGCGGGAAGGCCATGATGGCGACAAGCTTCGGGCGCGACAAGACAACAACATGCGGCAAAGGCGCTTGCCACGGCAGACCACCTCTCTGTACCTACGCTCCAGCACATTCACTAACGTGTCATACAGGACCTTTCCGGTAGCGCATGGCGAGAGGCTGTGCAGCCCGGTGCGAGTGTGGCAAGCGCCGACAAGTTTGCCATCGCAAGCGGTGGCGCCCCAACGGTCCCTGTTTGCCTTTGTTAGGGGCGACTAGATGGGCATTTAATGCCTTTGTCCCCTGCCGTCGGGGTTAGGTATAGCACTGCTTGTACCTTTGTACAAGTAGGTGTACCAACCACTATTTCTCCATTTGTACCCCGTCTCGTTGCCACAGCCGGAGCCCTTGAGCATATAAAAGGAGGCCCATGCGCAACGTAGAAAGGGTTGGTCGATCGATTCCCTCACGCTCGGTCTCGTTAGCAACTTCGTCATCTTGTAGCACCGGCGCTCCCGAGCAAGAACGCATAATACACCTAGACATGCAGCGGTAGGAGTATTATCTCTCGAGAGATCTCCGGCTGGGTAAACCTCTCGTGTGCTTCGCCTCGATCTGCTCTTCGTCGACCTCCGCTCCCCTTGAACGAAAGGGCTCGGTCCGCCGGCCCCATAGGTGTTCATGGGCCAGATCAGCCCGCCCCGACATCTTTGGCGCGCCAGGTAGGGGGCGTTGAGGATGTGTGATCCTGATCCGGCGTCCACGCGAGTTAGATCTTCATCATCTTCGTGAACATGCCACCGAAGCAGAAGCCCCGTCCGCGTCGAACCCACCACCACCGGAGCAAACAGGTGGTGGGGTAGACGCCGGCGGAAGAATGGACGGCAACGGGGGAGCTCACGGGGCTGCCAAGTCCAAGGACAAGGCCGCGCAGACCTCGGCGTCCGTACATGCACCGCGCCCGTCTCAGGAGGCGCGGGACCGACAGCGTCATGGCATTCACAATGCCATACGCTCGTTGGACCGAGATCGAGCGGGAGGATCTCGGGATGTTCAAGACCAGCATGCACGCCAACATGCTGGCGCGAGCGAGACACGGTCGCCCGGACGGGATACTGCTCCTTCTAACATAGTTAGAAGTCCGAGCATATCCTGCTCCTCGCGCCGTTCGCCACTGCCACCCACTACTCCAGCAGAAGCTCTGGCGAGAGCTCAACTGCTCCTGGATTACCCTCCAACGGCCGACAAGGTCGATGAGTGGAGGGCCACCATTCAGAGTCTCATCGGCCGCCAGCGGCGACGCTCCAGCAACCGAGTGCATCGCTGCCGCGGCAGGACTACCAAACACGAGCCGGTGGCGGCAGAGGCTGGTGGGGGTGCAACCACCATGCACTCTCCGCCCGAAGGCCAAGATCGCCCGACTCGCCGGATCCACCTCGGCAGCGACTCCGCTGCGTCATCGATGCACGAGCTCATCAGCGATCATCGCCAAGTTCTTCACGACGACAACAAGAGAGGGCCTTTCGAACTTCGCATCGGCGCCAAGAGAAGCGCGGCGTCAATCCGGCGCCATTGGGCCCTCTGTTGACATGCAGCGCCCGGAGAACCAGGCGACTTGCCGTCTGCGGTAGGTTGCCCTGCGTTCACTCGTGAGCTGCGGCAAGTCCGATGGCCCAAGAAGAAAAACTTCAAGCGGGCGTGCGGAGAAATGCGGCGGCAAGACACATCCGTCGGAGTTCCTCGGCATCTACACCATTGCGGTGCGAGGCTGCCGGGGCGAGACGACAAGATCCTTGCCAACTACTTCCGGCTGGTGCTCAATCCCAATGTCAGATCCTGGGTCATGGACTTGCCGGACAACTCCATATCTTCTTGGGCAGTCCTATGCCATCAGTTTGTCGGCGCCTTTAAAGGCGGCCACAAGACCCATGGCCAAGAAAGCGACATTCATCTGCTGCGCCCGGAAGGAAGGAGAGCCCTAGCAAGTACATTCAAAGATTCAGCCACGTACAGCACAACATCCCAGACGTCCACCCTGCCGCGGTGATCAACGCCTTCCATCAGAACGTGCGAAACCGCAGGATGCGAGAGGAGATGGCGATGTGCAAGATCAGAGACGTCAGTGAGCTATACGCCCTGGCCGACAAGTGTGCACGTGCTGAGGAAGGGAGGAGACTCCCCGGAGAGAATACCGAAGCGGGAGGATCTGATAGTGAAGAGACCGCCCCGGCAAAGAAGAGCCGGCGGCGGGGCAACAGGAAAAAGAAAGGCAGAGATGTGCTAGTTGTTGAGAAGTCCGGCAACGGAGGTGGCGACAAGAAAGCCAAGGCTGGTAGCTCCGGCAAGGAGGTTTCCGCTGGCACCAACTACCAGTCTGTGGCGGCCGCCGACAAGCAGGACGGCTCCGGCAAGCAGTACTGCAAGATCCACCGCACCAAGGGTCATGACCTCCAGAGCTGCAAGAAGGTCGAGCAGCTTGTCGAGCAGCAGAAGGCTGAATCTGAGCAACGCGACAAGGAGAAGGCCCAGAAGGTCTTTGGAGGAGCTAGCAAGAAAGCGTTCCGGCGGGGAGGCGCCCGGCAAGGCAAGCAGCGGCAAGGAGACAGGCCTCCCCGTGGCCGCGACAAGGATGAAGACGAAGACGACGATGAAGACATGGATGATGACGAGACTGATGAGCAGGAGTTCCAGAAAGCCACAGAGGTCCTGTGCGTTGATGGCGGTTCTTCTCTGCATACTTCACACCGCCAGCTCAAGCAGTGGATGCGGGAAGTCCATGCAGCAGAACCATCCATCAAGTCACGCAGGCCTCTGTAATGTCCAGCACGCCTATCATCTTTCATATTGAGGACCACCCTGATCGTGTAACTGCAGTCGGGTGCTTGCCGATGTTGGTTTCACCAACTATCCGCAACCTCAAGGTCACCAAGATGTTAGTTGACGGCGGGGCCGGCTTGAATCTGATCTCCTCCGCGGTGCTCAAGAAACTCCAGATCCCTGATGGCGAGCTCGAAGAGACCGGCACTTTTCGAGGAATCAATCCGGGAAGGAGCAAGCCGAAGGGAAAGATCACGTTGCCGGTGACATTTGGCAGCAAGTTGAACTTCAGGACTGAGAGGGTCACCTTTGATGTTGCTGACTTTCCATTGCCTTACAATGGAATACTTGGCCGTCCAGCACTCGCCAAATTCATGGCGGCCTCTCACTATGCCTACAACCTCCTGAAGATGCCGGGCCCGATAAGTGTCATCTCTGTCCCTGGCGACAAGAAGGATGCTCTTATCTGCGCCGACAAGATCTCTACCGGGAAGCGGCAGCGCGATAGATTGCAAGCCACTTGCCACCGAAGCTCCGGAGGAAGAAGAAGACCAAGTCCGGCAAGAGCTCGATGCCCACTCCGGCAAGCGCACCTCTTGAGTGCTGCGCTACCGTCGAGGACGCACCATCGAGCTCCACCGGCAAGTATAAGAAGGCGATGACAGCTCCACCGGAGACCAAGAAGGTGTCCGCCAAGGAGGGCGGCACTGGTGGTACTTTCACCATCGGTGCCTCTCGACCCTAAATAGGAAGGCGCTCGTTGCTTTCACGTAGGCGAAACGTCGGCGTGTTTGCATGGCAACCGTCGACATCCCGGTGTTCCCAGGAAAGTAATTGAGCACCATCTTGCCGTTTGTCCTCATGCGCGGCCCGTCAAGCGAAAGTCGAGGAAGCAAGCGGTGGGCGCCAAGAGTTCATCGTGGAAGAAATCAAGAAAGCTGAAGCGGCAGGCCTTGTCGGTGGAGTGCTCCATCCACGTGGTTGGCCAATCCTGTAGTTGTATGCAAGGCTAACGGAAAGCGGAGGCTTTGTATCGACTTTACCGATGTCAATAAAGCTTGTCCCAAAGATCCATTTCCCTTGCCGCGCATCGACCAGATTGTTGACTCCACGGCGGATGTGATTTGCTTTCATTTCTGGATGCATACTCGTGGATATCATCGGATCTTCATGGCGTAAGAGGATGAAGAAAACCACATTCATCACCCCATGTGGCACATACTGTTTTGTACGGATGCCCTTCGGGTTAAAGAATGCTTTGGTTCAACGTTTGCAAGAGTAGTTCCACGGCGCTTTTGAGCCGCAAATGCATAGAAATGTGGAAGCATACATGGATGACATAGTGGTCAAAAGCAAGGACAAAGCGACCCTGGTTCAAGATTTAGATGAAACCTTTGCAAATCTGCGCAAGATCAACCTCAAGTTCAACCCCGAGCTCTGATGCCCACTCCGGCAAGCGCACCTCTTCGGAGTGCTGCGCTACCGTCGAGGATGCACCATCGAGCTCCACCGGCAAGTATAAGAAGACGATGATAGCTCCACCAGAGACCAAGAAGGTGTCCGCCAAGGAGGGCGGCACTGGTGGTACTTTCACCATCGATTGCCTCTCTCGACCCTAAATAGGAAGGCGCGCTCGTTGCTCTTCTGCAGGCGAACGTCGGCGATGTTTGCATGGCAACCGTCGACATCCCGGTGTTCCCAGGAAAGTAATTGAGCACCATCTTGCCGTTTGTCCTCATCGCGGCCCATCAAGCGAAGAAATCGGGAAGCAAGCGGTGGGCGCCAAGAGTTCATCGCGGAAGAAATCAAGAACCGGAAGCGATAGGCCTTGTCGGAGGAGTGCTCCATCCCACGTGGTTGGCCAATCCTGTAGTTATGCGCAAGGCTAACGGAAATGGAGGCTTTGTATCGACTTTACCGATGTCAATAAAGCTTTTCCCAAAGATCCATTTCCTTGTCGCGCGCATCGACCAGATTGTTGACTCCACGGCGGATGTGATTTGCTTTCATTTACGGATGCATACTCGAGGATATCATCGGATCTTCATGGCGAGAGGATGAAGAGAAAACCGCATTCATCACCCCATGTGGCACATACTGTTTTGTACGGATGCCCTTCGGGTTAAAGAATGCCGGTTCAACGCTTGCAAGAGTAGTTCACGGCGCTTTTGAGCCGCAAATGCACAGAAATGTGGAAGCATACATGGATGACATAGTGGTCAAAAGCAAGGACAAAGCGACCACTGGTTCAAGATTTAGACGAAACCTTTGCAAATCTGCGCAAGATCAACCTCAAGCTCAACCCGAGAAGTGCGTGTTGAGTCCCTTCCGGCAAGCTTCTCGGGTTCTTCAATCTCGGCGGGGAATTGAAGCCAATCCCGACAAGATCAAGGCCATCGAGCAGATTGAAGCACCAAAGCGCGTCAAGGATGTACGAAGGCTTGCCGGTTGCGTAGCTGCTCTCAGCAGGTTTATCTCTAGGTCTGCTGAGTGCGCCCTGCCATTTTTCAAAATTTTGAAAAAGGCAGGTCCGATGCAATGGACTCCGGAAGCGGAGGCTGCGCTGCAGGACTTGAAGAGATACATCCTCCACTCCAACACTTGTCGCACCTAAGCCACAAGAGAAGTTGCTGCTATATATAGCGGCAACCAATCAAGTGGTTAGTGCTGCGTTAATGGCGGAGAGGGAGGCGGATGATGAGCTAGCAACCATGGCGAGACACATCCAGCGACAAGCGGGGGCTTCGCCCGGCAAGCTCTGGTCCCGACAAGGACCGAATCTGTAGCGACGCATGAGAGGATGCGAAAAGGATGGTGCAGCGCCAGTTTACTTTGTCGGTTCCCTTCTGCGGGGGCTAGGTCAAGGTACTCTGGCGTGCGAAATTGCTTCGGCCTCCTCATGGCCTCGAAAAGCTGCGCCATTACTTTCGGGCACATGAGATCACAGCTTGTCACTCGCTTTCCGCTGAAGAGGATCTGCCAAAATCCATAAGCAACAGGCAGGATTGTCGAGTGGGCACTTTGGGAACTGTCAAGCTTTGGCCTCAAGTTTGAGAGCACTTCAACTATCCAAAGCGAGCATTGGCGGAGTTCATAGCAGAATGGACGCCAACACCGGATGAAGAAATTCGAGACGAGCATTCCCGTCAAGGAAGCAAGCAAAGAGTGGCTGATGTACTTTGATGGTGCCTTCTCGCTGCAAAGGCGCCCGGTGTCGGCGTGCTGCTTGTCGCACCCACCGGAGACCACCTCAAGTACGTAGTCCAGATGCACTTTCCCAAGGAGCAAGCAACAAACAATACGGCAGAGTATGAAGGTTTGCTTGCCGGTCTCAGGGTCGCGAGTAGACCTTGGGATCAAGAAGCTCATCGTCAGGGGTGACTCACAACTTGTTATCCGCCAAGTGAACAAGAATTATCAGAGTCCGTTGATGGAAGCTTATGTTGATGAAGTGAGGAAGCTAGAAGAGCACTTTGACGGCCTGCAAATGCAATATATTCCGTGAGCTCAGAACGACATTGCTGATGGCCTATCAAAGTGCGCCACACTTAAGTTACCTGTGGAACCAGGGATTTTTGTGCTCAAGCTGACTCAACCGTCTGTAACACCACCAACTGGACAGAGCAAGAAGAGGAAGTTGATCTTTGGTGACTACTTTTCGGCAGAGCTTCCTGAAGCCGCCGCCGAGAAGGTCCCCAAGATCGACACCAGCATCTTGAGGCGGTCTGCTCCGACAAGCCCGAGGTTTGTTTCGTTGAAGCGAGCGCTCCCGACAAGTTTTGCTCTGGCAAGCTTGCCGGGAACGTCAAGCTCGGCTGAGCCGCGAGGTTCTCGCCATGAAGCTGATATTCCCGCAGCAGCAAATGTGCCTTTGGTCCTTGTTGTCGAGCCGCAAGCTCCAGCATGGGCGCAGCAGATTGTCCATTTCCTTCAGACAGGAGAACTTCCCGAAGAGCAATAAGAAGCGGAAAGAGTAGCCCGGCAGTCAAGTATGAAACAGTTTGTCAACAGAACACTGCATGCGAGAAGAAGGCTCAACGGTGTGAAATTGAAGTGTATTCACCGGAAAGACGGACAAAAAGCTGTTGGCGAGAGATACATGGAGGCATATGTGGTCACCACATTGGCGCGAGCACTTGCCGCAAAAGCGTTCCAAAGCAAGGTTTCTTTTGGCCGACAGCCCTCCGAGGATGCAACTGCACAAGTAACCAAGTGTGAAGCGTGCGGTTCCATTCCAGCGAGATACACCAGCCAGCTCAAGCTCTCCATACGATCCCTTTATCACGGCCATTTTTCGGTCCGGGGCTCGACATCCTCGGCCCCTTCCCCGAGCTGTCGGGGCTTTGAGTACTAATGCGTTGCAATTGACAAGTTCACGAAGAGGCGGAAGTGGAAGCGGTGAGGAAGGTGACAGCCTGATCGTGATCAAGTTCTTGGTCGATTGTTTGCCGTTTGAGAATCCCTCACAGGATCATCACCGACAACGGCACCACAGTTCTGGCCGCACCTTCATGCGATGCGTCCAAGATCTTGGCGCCAAGGTCTGCTTCGCTTCGTTGCTCATCCGAGAAGCAGCGGTCAAGCGGAGAGGGCAAATCTTTGAAGTCTTCTGCGGGCTCAAGACCAGAACTTTCGACGAGCTGCACAAGTGCGGAAGAAACTGTATTGAAGAGCTGCGGTGGTTCTTTGGTTGATCGGGGCGACGCCAAATTGAGCCATCGGCGGACACCTTTCGCTCTAGTCTATGGAGCGAGGCAGTTCTCCCCACGGAACTCATATACGGATCGCCTCGAGTGCTCGCTTATGATGAGCTTGAGCAAGAGCAGCTGCGACAAGATGACGCGCTGCTCCTTGAGGAAGATCGTCTTCAGGCTGCTGTACGAGCTGCTCGGTACCAGCAAGCTTTGCGCCGCTACCATAGCCGCAAAGTCAACGCCGAAGTCTTGAGGAAAGGCGACCTTGTTCTTCGGCGCGTTCAGTCCGCCAAGAATTCCAACAAGTTGGCCTTGAAGTGGGAAGGCCCTTATCGGGTGAAACGAGTCACTAGGCACTGGCGCTGTCGCCTTGAGACCGAAGATGGCATTCCGATGAGCAACTCACGGAATATTGAGCATCTTCGTAAGTTTTACCCGTAGAGAGCGCGGTTCTTGAACCTGTTCCGGCAACCACCTTTGTACAAGTCTTGCGGCGATGCATGTAATCCTTTCTACAAAGCCGGGCGCAGACCCCGTGCATCAGTAAAACTAGCGTGCTTCGCACACCTTGTCGATTTCATGCTTTTTACTTCTATTTTGCATACGTTATCTGACACTTTGTGCAGCACCTACCCTTGGTAAGTGATAACGAGCCACGAGGCTCCATATCTTTATTTTCTCTTCTTTCTCTTTCTCAAAGAAAAGAAGGTTCCCTCGCACACAAGTTTTTCGAGGGGAAAGGAGAAGATAATGGTGTGGACCAAGCGTCGCTCAAGGAAGTCTAGCCTTACCGGGAAGCAAACGACAGAAAAGCTAAGTTGCCAAAGTTTGAGCAATCAGTTATAAAAATTTTAAGTTATCTTCCTTGAACGACCGAACTTTGTATGGAAAACCTGTGCGCAGAGGATCCAACTCGTAGCTAGTTGCGCACTTTCTTTGTTTCGAGTGCGCTCTACTACTTAAGTGAGCTGCGACTAGTTGCGACATGGTTGCTTGTCGGAAGCGGCACCGCCGCAGTGGCGACGTTCACTTTTCAGCCTTCGCTGACTCGGTGCCAGCGCCGACAAGTTCCCTAAAAGCGTAAGGCAAAAACATACAAAGGAAGGAATCAAGTAAAGGAAATAACATAGCAATTGATACTCAAAATAAAGTTATATTACAAGATAGCTTGCCGCAGCTCTAGTGGATTGTTCCTATGACATGACCAACAGCAGCAAGAGAAAGAGAAAACGGGCGGCCTAGTCTATGCGATCGCCCTCAACCCTCTTGATTCCGCTCACCCTGTCCACAATGGGTGCGACAAGGGTCTTGAGCGCCTCCACATCAGAATCCGGCGGCAGGGACTTGAGGACGTTGGTGAGGTTGAGGCCTGGGTTGCGGAAGGCCACCTTCATCAGCACCTTTTGGAGGGCTCCAGCAGATCTGGCGCGACTCCTCGGCCAGCTGTTTTGGGACCTCTTCCCGAGTCATTTGGAGAGCCGTCACCACGCCCTTGAAGAACAAGCTGAGCTTGGCGCTGGGTTGGAGATGCTCGTCGGAGGAGTATCCAAGATCCACCATCCCTAGCTCCATCAGCTCCCTATGGATGGCTGCAGCAGTATCCACGAGACCCTCGGTCCAGTGCTCCACATTCTCCCTCAAGGCACTCTGGGCAGCAACAGCATTTGCCAGCAGCTCCTCGTCGGCCTTGATCTTCTCCTTCAAGGCCACCTCCTGCTCCTTGGCGTCGTCCAGCGTCTGAGTCAAAGTAGTTAGCTTCAACTCAAGATCTGCATTGGAGTCCGTGGCGGCGCTGAGCTCCTTGCTCCTCTCGGCAAGACGGCCCTGCAGCTCGCCAAGAGTGTAGGCGTCCTTCTCGCGCTCGTGCTTGAGTGCAGCAAGCTCCTCGCCGCTCTTCTTGAGGCTGGCCTCCAACTACGCCACCTTCGTCTCCAGCTCCTTCTTGGCGGCCTCGGCAGCTGCGGCGGCATCCTTTGCTTCCTTGAGAGCCCCACCAAATGTTTCCTCGCGCATGGCGAGATCCTCCTCGTGGCTGTCAAGGTTAACCTTCCGCTACGCCCATTTCGCCTTCCCTGTGAGACAGCTTCTCAGCGTGACAAGCCGCTGTTCCTCCTCAGCTGCAGCCTTCTCGAGGATGAAGGCCTTGCGCTCCTCGGCGAGTTGCTCCCGCTCCTCCGCCAAGGACCGGAGAGCTTCCTGGTTGCGGCCTCGGAGCTCCTCCGCGCGCATCTCGATGTCTGCTCCCGCCTTCGCGACAAGCGCCTCCTGGGTTGCCAGTTTGGCTTGTCAGGCGCGGTAGAGCGGCGGACTTCCCTTGCGCTGCTCTGCTTTCGGGCTTCGCCCAGCTATGCTGCTGCTGCCAGCGTCAACTAAGCGTCATCCCAGCCAGGCGAGCAGCTCTTCATCGAAGGTCTCTCCTTGGCGGCACCACAGAGCTCGACGCCCAGGGGAGCTTGATGAAGATGCCGTCGCCGGCCTTCAAGTAGGCGCGGGGCTGGGGCTCTTCGGAGCCTGACGCTGGAGCAGCGGCGGGGAAATCGGCGGTCGGTGTAGCGCCTGGCGCTCCTGCGGCCTCGAAGTCGTCGGTCGATCGCGGACCCTCGCCGGCCTGCGGCGGCGGCAGTGGCCTCTTCGCCCGGCAGGCTCGTCGGCGCCGGCTTCTTCTTCCACGGCGGCCGTCGGTGTTGCAGCGCCGTCCTCCTCGCCGGCGACCTCGGTCTCCATTGGCTCTGTGGCGGACGGATGAAGAAAGTCAAGCAAATATTCAAAGACAAAATCAGAAGAAGAAAAACACAAGGGAAGTACTCAGGCGAGAAGGTTACCGGCGCCGGGGGCTGCGATCATGGTCTCCGCCGCCAAGGGATCGCTAGTGCCGTCCCTTGCCGGAGAGCTGCCCCTTGCCGGAGAAGGCTCCCTTGCCGGGGAGCGCTCCCTTGTCGGGGAATCCACCCTTGGCGGCGTAGTCGAAGAAGAAGGAGGCTGCTCTGCTCCTACACAAGTCAACAGTCAGATATCAGCAAAGGAAAAAGCACCCATGCACGCCGAACAGCAAGAAGTAGACCATATACTTCTGCTGGGGGCTGCTTTGAAGGAGAGTTGCCTCATCCGGCAAGGTTGTCTCGGACGCGCCTCCTGCCGTCGCGATGGGTTCGTCCTCGGCGACAATCACTGGGTCTTGGCTCTCTTCGACATCCTGCAGGCCAGCGTCACGAGAAGGAATGGATTGAGTAAAGCGGATCGAGATACAAGACAAGGCAACAAATCGAAGAATTACAAGTACAGCAAGGAATCTTACTCTTCCTCTTCCTCGTTGGAGCTGGCGCGGAGAGGTCGACTGCCCGCCTCCGATGCACGAGGCGGAGGAGTGGCCTCCCTTGGGCGCTTGGCGGAGCGGGACCGGTAGCCTGCGAGGCCCGCCCGATTACCTTGGCGGCGTGAGGAACTCCAGCAACAATGCTTACTTGCCGCGGTGGAAGCGCGTCCGCGGCCTTGCGGCTGTTGGCCCGTCTGCCGCCCCGCTGCGTCTCCGGCCTTGCGAAGACGCCTTCTTGGTGGAGCCGGTGGCTTCGCTCGCGGCAAGCTGCTTGGAGGTGGGAAGGATGCGCCCTCGGCGGGCTCGCTCGACTCGGCTTCAGGCTCGGCAAGCTCTTCCTCGTCGACGAACTCCTTTCGCTTGACAAGACTTGCCGCCTCATTGCCTCTGCCTCCTCCACAGTGAAGCCAAACTCGCCCGCGGCAGCGGCTGCTGCCGCCTCTTCTAGCCTGGTGGCGATGCGCTGCATCTCGTCGTCAGTAGTGTCGCGGGTGAGGCCCCTCTCCTCGTCGGGGCGGACTGGCATCTCTACCATATTGTCGAAGAACTGCCGCACGACGTCATCTGCCGGCTCTTGCTAAGTGGGGACAATTCCATGGGAGTCACACAACGGCATCATTGCACGGATGCGGTCAAGCGACGAGTTGTTGCCGCAATGAACGACGCCCTCGGCAACCTAAACATCTCCGGATGATCGGGATCAGGCTTGAACAGCTCTAAGAGCATTGCGTCAAGCTCCAAGACAGTGAAGTTGAAGTTGAGGCCTGGCGCAGCCTCATGATATCTGCTACGTTCACGAAATTCCCGAGCAGGTCTCCTTCTCTCCGCAAGGGCGTCGTGGCGAAGAAAGTCCGCGCCAACAGTGCCTACAGTGAGTCCGGCAAGTCTGAGGCGGAGGATTCGGGTAACTGCGATCTTCAGCGTAGCGTCCTCCGGGGCCAGATTCCTCCGTCGACCAGAAGAGATAGTAGTTCTCCCTCAGCTCCCTCGCGGCGAGCTGAGGGGGGAAGACGGCCCGCTCCTTCCGCAGCGCCGCAAGCCGCAGCGCCTCGGCCGACTTCACGGTCTTCCCGTGTCGGCTTTCGGGCCCCGGGCGGAGGCGGTGGAGGAGATCGGCGGCGTTGAGGGTGCTGGTGGCGATGGGGGGCGGAGCGCTGCTCTCTTTTCAGCCTTGAGAAGAAGGGAGGGGGGGCAGCGGTGGTTTTTCGATGGGACAACAACTGGCAAGGTAGGCGATGTGCCCCTGTTTCCCCTGCTTATAAAGAGGGAGGGGGCGGACGTTCCAATTTTCCGAATAAAGAAACCCCCACGATCTCGCCCACGATCTCTCACACGACGCCACGTTCGATGCGTGCCGTTTGTGGGGGGCGTGGTGGGTCCGGGGTGAGTTATGGTGTGACCCGGGCCGCGTGTGCCCGTGCCCTGTTTTGGGCCTGGCCCAACAGCGCTCGGCACCGTGTGTGGCCCAGGCCCGGGGGCTCCTGTCGGTGTACTAGAGTAGGGGTACCCTAGTATCCCAAACTTGCGCCGCAGGCGATTGCAGCCCTCCAGCGGCAAGGCTTACGGGTGACCGCCAAGGTCCTCCGTGGTTCCTTTGGAGCCATTCAAGAACAAAGTATTCAAGTCGGGAGACAAGGCCCCGGCAAGAGGAGCTTTCCGGGAAGGCCACCCAAGGCACATAGGAGACAAGGCCCCGGCAAGAGGAGCTTGCCGGGAAGGCCACCCCAGACACTTACAAGACAAGGCCCCGGCAAGAGGAGCTTGACGGGAAGGCCCGGTGAGCGACAAGCTTCCGGACGCGACAAGACAACAACCGCGGCAAGGTGCTTGCCGCGGCAGACCACCTCTCTGTACCTACGCTCCAGCACATTCACTAACGTGTCGCCACAGGACCTTTCCGGTAGCGTGGCGAGAGGTCATGCAGCCCGGTGCGAGGTGGCAAGCAGCTACCGACAAGTTTGCCATCGTGTGGCAAGCGGTGGCGCCCCGATGGTCCCTGTTTGCCTTTGTTAGGGCGACTAGATGGGCATTTAATGCCTTTGTCCCCTGCGTCGGGGTTAGGTATAGCACACTGCTTGTACCTTTGTACAAGTAGGTGTACCAACCACTATTTTTCCATTTGTACCCCGTCTCGTTGCCACCGCCGGAGCCCCTTGAGCATATAAAAGGAGGCCCATGCATAGCGTAGAAAGAGTTGGTCGATCAGTTCCCTCCACGCCGATGTCGTTAGCAGCTAAATGCATCTGTCTTTGCACTCGGCGCTCTGAGCAAGAACGCAATACACCTAGACATGCAGCAGAGGGAGTATTATTTCTCCGGAGAGCTCCGGCTGGGTAAACCTCTCGTGTGCTTCGCCTCGATCTGCTCTTCGTGCGACCTCCGCTCCCCGCCGAACCGAAAGGGGCTCGGTCCGCCGGCCCCATAGGTGTTCGTGGGCCAGATCAGCCCGCCCCGACACTACGCCTCTGGGGGGCCATGCATTCATAGCTTAGCATTCCCTTCATACCGACATGAGGGGGAGCAAGCAATACTGTGCGCTTTGTGAGATAGGTGCCACATCAAAGTTGCATTTGGTATTTTTACATCAAACTACCCTTTTCATACATAAACTTGGTCCACATGCAAGCGTGTTCGTATTCTGACCCTCTCCTGCGCCATTTTTCGCCAAATTTATGAACATTAGACAAGTCGGATGACACAACAGACACGGTTCACTCAAACTAACCGTGTGCCACGCCGGTGCCCCTCTCACGCAGACATCCACACATTACATTGGTCTCCACGTGGCTTCCTCTCTCAAAAATATCTACCTGCCTGTAGCTTTTTTCTGTTTGATAACACACAGTTATTGTGTTTCGACCATGTGATGTTTCTTGTTCCCAATCCCGCCTGCATCCCTAAAAAATATCTGCCCGCCTCGACGGTTTTTCTGTTTCATAACACATGGTTGTTATCTCCGGACCGTGTGCGATACACCATCATCAAAATTTTCAATAGCCCCGGCATTTCACTCTCGCATCTGACTCCCGCGTAGTAAAATTTTCAGTACCCGCGCCATTTCCTCAAACACACACCCCCACTCCACACACACACACACACCAAAACCTCCTCGGGTGCACACACACACACACACACACACACACCCTCGCTAAAAAACCTAGCAAGGTCCCCGCCACCACCGCCGCCGCTGCAAGGCGCCCATTGTGAACATCTGCCGGTTTGCCCATGCAACTTATCCATTGATCTCCATACCCAGGTCGCCGTGAGTTTCTTAGATGATGCCTGCCAAACGCCCCCTTTCCAACAGATCGCCATCCCCAACCCGATCCCCCACTCCAGAGCGTCGCAGCGTATGCCCGGCTATGCTTCCCGTGGAGCTCGAGGAGCGACTGGCCCAAAAGAGGTGTATCACGGTCTCTTCGCCCGACGTCGCCAAGGAAGCTGAGGACCATTACTGGCCATAGGCACTCAAGTAGCGGGCTAGAGTATGCGGGTATGTCTCGACGCCGGCTACAACATCGAGGTCATCGACAGCGACGACCTGAGGCGGGCTATGTCACAGGTTAAGTGGCCCAGCCCCAACCCCTCGGGTTCAACCGCCGTCTATCTCATCCATGGCCCACTGCAGATCTCCTCTGGCTCGCTCACTGGTAAAGTGAGGTGCTATACAAACGGTTTTTAACCCTTTCCGAGACGGCGTTCGGAACCATCACCTCATGAGTGATTGCAATAGGGGGGTCCTTCCCACACTACCCAGAAACCATCGGGGATATGCCCTCCTGGCACACACACTCGGAAAAATGAGGTCGTGTGCGACCGGCGAGCAACCAAATACGGTTATATGTACAATAGTGCTAAAAATACAGTTATACTGGCGAAATCATTTCCGGTCGTAAGTAAATCCCACACAGTCAGTCCCCGCTAAACGTTTTCGTTCGTATATACATCCCACACAGTCACTCCAAGGAAAACATTTGCGAAGGTGGTGTAACGCAAACAGTTATCAAGAGAATGTCGTGTGTGATTGTTTATTGATCCAACACGGTTTATTCCTAGAAACTGTGTGCATTGCCTGAGGTCATCGCCCACGGTGTTTTCTCAATAACCGTTTGCAATAGGAAAACCCAACTAGCAGGCTAGTTGGCCTATTACTATTAATCCATTTATTAATCTAATTGACATTCATATTAAGAACATAATATATTTCATTTCCTTATTATGGAAGCCGGATTTCATAATTGAAATACATCCGAGTACAACATGATATAGCTTCAGCACTCAGCTACCAAGTTACACAACTGCACCAGCACTAAGTTTCACATGCAACATCTAGAACCTTTCAAAATTAGCATCATAGATGGTACATAGATAGATGCATCTCATCTGGAAAACTGCTGAAGCGGAAGGCGAATATTGAGCCTTCATTCATGTTGAAGGTCTTTGCAACTTTAGGCCAGTGCCTGTGGATGATTGACCGTCCATCCTTCGTTCTCTTCAAGAACACTTCAATATTGAACCGTGGGTGTTGACGAAAACTTTCGTCGCCTCCTGACCATAGAGGTGGTTTGAGAGGTAATCATCAGTGAACTTCTTTGGAAAGGCCTGGAAAAAAGGATGTGCATAAATATCTTCTCTATATTGGAAATGGGGCAAAGGAATAAAAAAAGGCAAGGTATAATAGTTAGTACCATCTTGTAAACCTCGGTACTTCCCATTGTTTCCCTGCAACACATAGCTAGTTAGTCATCAGGTTACGTAAGGGTTCGCATGCTATCAGTAAAATATGTTGATGAAAAATAAGCACATTGCAGATTCATCAGATTAATTCAAGCCACATGGAAAACCCATTTATCCAAACCAAGCATGATTAAGAACTAGGAAATATAGCACTTTTATATGTTTCTCATGTATTAAGTGCAGCAACATTCGATTTATTCCTCACATGGTATACAATAATAGAATGCAGCCACAACAATTGAACAAAGCAGTTAACTAAACACTACAGCAAATGAACCAAACTTTAACTGGGCATCACATTGCACAATATAACATACTCCTAATAGAAGATCAGATAGTTAACCAAACCAAGCATGCTTAACAACTTGGAAATATAGAAATTGTATTTTTTTCTCATGTATTTAGTACAGCCAAATTCGATTTATTTCTCACATGGTATACAATAACAAAATGCACCCACAACAATTGAAGATCGCATTGCAGAATTGAACCAAATAGTTAACTAAACACCACAACAAATGAACCAAACATTAACTGAGCACCACATTGCACAATATAACATACTCCTGATAGAAGATCAGACAGTTAACCAAACCAAGCATGCTTGACAACTTGGAAAATTGCACCCTGAAGAATTGAACATCACATTTGCAGAATTGAACCAAAAGTTAAGCGAACACCAGTTGCACGACATATATAACATATACACTAGAAGCGTAAGAGTGCATGGTAAAAGTAGATAGCACAATTCACTAGAATTTGTTAAGGAAAGGAAGTAGCTAGCAAACTGAACATGGGTCCTTATAGTAAGCTAATAATACAAGCTACTCCTCATTGTCAGATATATTTATGATGATTGGCTCCTTGGACATGGAAGAGGGCGAGGCCTCCGCATCGTGGGTTCCCTCGTCGTAGTGGTGAGTTGCCTGAGCCGCTCCAGGCACCAACCTGCTGGCTCTCGAGATGAGGTAAGCACGTGCACGCTGAGAAAACACCTCGTAGTCTTTGTCGAAGGCATCGACGGTGGCCTCGAGAATCTGCCACGAACTGTCGTTTAAAGCAGCCAACCGCGTCGCGGCGTCGGCGTGCGAGGCGTTGACAATGGCCTCGACGGCGAGGTGCTCCTTCAAGATCTGGGGGTCGGCATGAATGACACTCATCGCGACCACATCCGCACGTGCAACCGTGGTTTGCTTCTCTGCTGCCAAATTCTCCTTGAGATCCTGGCTATACTGCGTGCACCGATGGCTTAGGGCGGCGCTTATTTGGTGGAAGGGTCGGTGATTTGGGTGGAAGGCGTCGCGCGGTGGTCGGGGCATGTGGGATGTCGAAGGAGGAGGAGGATGGGGTCGGTGTGGATTACCTGCCTGGATAGACGAGGCCGAGCAGCATGAAGGAGGGTCGCCGGCGAGGAGGCGGCGCTAGAAGCAAGGAGTGAAGGTTTCAACTTGGAAAGGAAGGCGGAAACATGGGAAATGTGGCTCTTGTTAAGGGGGAGGGGGCGGGGAGGTAGATACTTCCGCGGAAGCCAAAAATTTGGAATCGCTCCAGCGAAAAAACTGGCGCGCAAAGTGTCACCAGACACGGTCCCTTATTTAGAGAGGGTTGTGGACTGTAGCCGTCGCACCTTCTCGCGTAAGCCGTATGCATACTATACTCTGATGGTGCTCCAAGATATTTTGTGTTGTATGTCACACGGTTGGTTATAATAAACTGTGTGGGATCTACTTGATTTTTTGTCTTGATTTGAATTACATAATAGGGTCACAGTGGCAATGGACGGTGTTTGAATTGCTAGACCATTTATCTACAGTGAACATGCAACTATATGTGTGTCGTAAAAGAATTGGTATTATTCAGGGTTTGTTTGGACATTTTATACATTAAACTGGTTTTCTAGCCATTTCAGGTGCACAATTCAAAATTAAACTACATGCACATGCTCCGGTGCACCAACATGGGTTGTAAAATCATATATGTGTCCATGGGTTTATGCTTATGTCCCATGCAAGAAATGGGGATGAATTTCGAACACAACGGCACCATGGCTCTCCGGCAAACGTCGACGTACTTGCTTTTGTAATTCTAG
This sequence comes from Aegilops bicornis, assembly GCA_021605145.1. NCBI lineage: Eukaryota > Viridiplantae > Streptophyta > Magnoliopsida > Poales > Poaceae > Aegilops > Aegilops bicornis. The sequence goes on along the minus strand of CM038671.1, from coordinate 305,025,934 downwards.
AAAACCCAAAAGTCGTCCGAAATTCATGAAACTTGGCATGCTAACATGGAGCGGCATCAACATGTTGTGGTAAATTTTTTGTTCCATTTGGGGCAGGTTTGGGTATAAGCTTCTCATAAACTAGAGCTTCTGACAACAAGTGTGATGGTTTCGGTAGGGAACGTTTCACCTTTTCGGACGAAACGATATCTGTTGCCTCTTCTCGATTTCAATTTTTTTCCTAGTGTCAACATAGAACAATAGGAGTGTTGTGTCAATTTTTTGTGATTTTTCGGGGTTCGCTTGGACATTTTTATACATTTACTGAGTTTCTATGCATTCATGTGCATAATTCAAATTCGAACTACATGCACATGCTCTAATGCATTTAAATAGTTGAAAATTCAAATGTGTTTCCTTGGTTGCATGCTTAGGTCCCATGCAAGAAATGGGAATGAATGTCAAACACCCTGCCACCGTCACTCGGCCGCAAACATTGAGATACTTGGTTTTTAAATTCTAGTAAATCCAAAGCTCATCTTGAATTCATGAAACTTGGCATGCTGTCATGGAGCAGCATCAACAAGCCGTGGTAAATTTTTTGTCCCATTTGGGGCAGGTTTGGGGATATGCTTCTCACAAACTAGAGCTTCTCACAACAAGCCTGATGGTTTCGGTAGGGAACGTTTCACCTTTCTCGACGAAATGATATCCATTGCCTCTTCTCGATTTCCATTTTTTTCCTAGTGTCAACATAGAACAAGAGGAGTGTTGTGTCAATTTTTGGGATTTTTCGGGGTTCGCTTGGATATTTTTATACATTAACTGAGTTTTTTATGCATTCATGTGCATAATTCAAATATGAACTACAGGCACATTCTCTAATGCATATAAACTGTATGAAAATTCAAATCTGTGTCCTTGGTTGCATGCTTAGGTCACATGCAAGAAATGGGAATGAATGTCAAACACCCTGCCACCGTCACTCGGTCGCAAGCATTGAGATACCTAGTTTTTAAATTCTAGTAAATCCCAAACTTGTCTGAAATTCATGAAACTTGGCATGCTATCAAGGAGCAGCATCAAAATGCCGTGGTAAAAATTTTGTCCCATTTCGGGCAGGTTTGGGGATATGCTTCTCACAAACTAGAGCTTCTCAACAAAAGCCTGATGGTTTCGGTAGGGAACGTCCCACATTTTGGGGACAAAACGATATCCATTGCCTCTTCTCGATTTAAATTTTTTTCCTAGTGTCAACATAGAACAACAGGAGTGTTGTGTCAATTTTTGGGAATTTTTGGGGTTCATTTGGACATTTTTATGCATTAACTGAGTTTTCAATGCATTCATGTGCACAATTCAAATTTGAACTAGATGCACATGCTCTAATGCATATAAATTGGTTGAAAATTCAAATTTGTGTCCTTGGTTGCATGCTTAGGTTCCATGCAAGAAATGGGAATGAATGTCAAACAACAACGTACCACCGTCACTCGACATAAACATTGAGATACCTGGTTTTTAAATTCTAGTAAATCCAAAACTCGTCTGAAATTCTGAAACTTGGCATGCTATCATGGAGCGGCATCAACATGCCATGGTAATTGTTTTGTCCCATTTGGGGCAGGTTTGCGTATATGCTTCTCACAAACCAGAGCTTCTCACAACAACCATGATTGTTTTGGTAGGGTACGTCCCACCTTTGGGGACGAAACGATATCCATTGCCTCTTATTGCTTTCAAATTTTTTCTCGTGTCAACATAGGACAATAGGAGTGTTGTGTCAATTTTTGTGATTTTTGGGGCTCGTTTGGATATTTTTATGCATTAACTGAGTTTTCAATGCATTTATGTGCATAATTCAAATTTGAACGACATGCACATGCTCCAGTGCATATAAATTGGTTGAAAAATCAAATCTTTGTCCTTGGGTGCATGCTTAGGTCCCATGCAAGAAATGGGAATGAATTTCAAACACTAGGGCACCGTTCATTGCCGGCAAAATGTTGCGATACTTTGTTTTTAAATTCTAGTAAATCCAAAACTCGTCTGAAATTCATGAAACTTGGCATGCTATCATGGAATGCCACCCGACATGTTGTGGTATTTTTCGTGTCCATTTTGAGAGAAGGCACACTCGAATAACAGCCAACAAAGGCATTTTGAAAAAATAGTTGTCGCTTTAATATCTCAAACTTTTGTATAATTCAAACCGTGTGCGTTCGGTTAACCATTCACGTGACGCCACGTGTCTTGGTTTTAATGGCTATATGTTTTAATGGATCTTGATCGCAAACGTTTTAGATAGAACACTCGTATGCAAAGTGAGAGCAGGATTTGTGCATCTCTTCAACACAAACGGTTCTTTTGGATGGCCCGTGTGCAACCACTGACCAACAATTTGGTAAGATTTGCATCTGTCATATTGGGTATGTTGGCATTTGTCAAACTGGAAAGATTGACATTTGTTGATCTAATAACATTGCCATTTGTCAACCTTGTAACACTGCGATTTTTCAAAATATGAAGCTAAAAATCACTAGTAGTATCTAATTTTTGCAACTAAAATTCAGTACTTAAACATAGATGGAGGCGAGGAGGCATGTTCAGCCGGGCATGCAGCGGACGGTGCATTACTATTCAATTTGATACCGGGTGGCGTAGTTCGTGATACGGCTTTAGTGCAGACGAGGGAGAGGGTAGCGGTTCCCGAAATGTTGAACGGCCAATGATGCATCCTCCTTCAATTAGCATTGTGAATGCATGATGGAATTAATGGGAGGAGGACTGGGAAAAGAGGCAGCACGATATGAATGCAACGCGGTTTGCACTCATATAAAGGCGCCCCTCCATTCCAATGCATCTACCACATTGTACGCACCTAAGCATTTGCCTAAGCACCTACACTAAGCGCAAGTGCTCAATCCAGACCCATGGCGGCGATGCACGCAAGCGGCCAACGCCAGATGGTCCACGACACTGGCCTGCGGCATGGCACCGAGGATCGTCTCCAGATGGTGTCAGCAACCGACTGGTGGATGGCCGCCGTCGATGCCAGCTACGACTCTCAGTTGGACCAGATGATCGTTGCCACCACCAACAAGTTGACCATCATCAAGAGGCTCGCGGATGAGATCACCGTACTCCTCCAGCCCACGTGCCCGGGCTCCTCATTTCCTGCCGCCCTAAGCGGCCTCCATGGTCGGAACCTCTTTCAAGCACTGGTGGCCCTGCGATAGCCCGCTGACGCCATGAAGAATGTCCACCTGGAGGTCACGCTCGCCGCGAGCCGCCTCACCCTGCAAAAATTCGTCAACCTACACATCCACGTGTACGAGAAAATCGTGTACATAGGTATCTACAAGGCCAGTGAGGACGCTACAAAGTTGGTCTTCTTCAACTAGCTGGAAGCCTTGAATGCCTTTGCTGAGAAGCACCTTGACCTCGCCACAAAAGCCGCCGCTACTTAGCCACGGGTCAGTGGCTCGGCGCACTGAGTTGAGGAGGAGGAGGTCGTACGTTGATGGATGTATCTTTATTCTTGCCTCCTGTAACCACCACTGCAATTGCATCATCGTGGCCTTAATTCTTATTGTGCTATTGCATTCTCGTTCCAGTCAATACAGACATGTGCGATCCCTTTGCTTAATTATATGCATCACTCTAGCTAGTACTCCATCCGTCAATTTATAAGTTGTGCTGCCAGTGTTTGGGGCGGCTTGCGATCACGCTGCGTTCGTGTGCATGCGGTTGCTCGGTAGCGGTAGCGACGATGCGATTACCGCTGCAAAAACTGCCATGCGGGGGCGTGGCATTGACCATTGGCGGCAACGATCGGTCATCCGAGTGCCCAATAAAGGATGCAAAGAGGATCCTACAGCAGCAACGACCAGCTTCCCTACCGATAGCTCATCTAATGTAACTCCCAAGTTAAGCGTCTTTGAGGCTTGAGTAGTCATCAGATGGGTGACCGGATGGGAAGTGGTCTCGATGTTAAATTAACTGATGTGATGGGTCACTGTAAACATTTAATTGTGTTGAATGTATATAGTTCTCAATCATATTAGTTTAATTAACCTCGAGGTCCTTGTTTTGTAATTTTTAACATTTTTGTTTTTTGTCCACATGTTGATTGGATTGAAGAACGTCTATCTCGTTACTTTTTGATAATTTTAGTTTTTTGAACACATGTTGATTGGCTTGAATGAAGGTCTATCCGTTACTTTAGGACATGTTTCCAAAACATGGACCTCGAGGTTCATTCAACTAAAAGGACGGATCACTATATACATTCAACACAATTAAATGTTTTCCAAAAAAAGTTATATGATTTCTGTGAAACTTATAAGTCATGTATGTCAAATGAACCTATGTGTACTTGTTCTCGAATTAATCTCCGGGCCTTTTTGCTGCGTATCACACTCATCTTGTTAAGTTGAACCGTTTATGTTCTCTTCCCTAATCGAAAACAGTTCATTCGACTGAACCGTATGCCGTATATCACACACACCTTGATCTGGCTGACCGTTTCTGTTGCTTTCCTAATAGCAAACAGTTCATCAGAGCGAATTATATGTCGTATATCACACACACATTGATATGGCTTCCCATTTCTGTTGTTCTATCTAATTGCAAACAGTTCATCTGGATCAACAGTATGCCCTGCTTCGCACACGCAACTAAAATCGGAATCATGTTTTATGCATCCGTCATCGCAAACGTTTTGCACCTTTTTAACGGTTTTTTTACACCACCATTTGCGATTATTGCATCGCACATAGTTTCATCAGAGGTTCTCTGATCGTAGTGTCGCGTTAGCAGCATCCTGCAGTAGTGGTTGTCAACAATTTGCCATCCTACATCGCCATCGAGCCCCTTTTGTCATTTTTGACGGACACGTTCTGCGATGCTGGCTTGGGATCCACAGCTTCCAAGTAAGACCTCATCGATTGCGACCACGAGGAGGGCGCCCTCTCCAGCTCTTCTAAGGGGAAAGAGCTTATCTGCTCTTCCAAGAGGAAAGAGCACGCCTGCGACAACAGGGAGAGCACCCTACAGCCGTGCTCTTCCAAGGGGAAGGAGCCCATCTACGACAACATGGAGCGCATCCAGGGTCCGTGCTCTTCCCACGGGAAGGATCCCATCTGTGACAAGTGAGGAAACCCATTATTTGTTTTGCGGTGCCTCTTCACAGGGGGAAACACATGATTTGTTTTGTCGAGTCTCTTTTGTAGTGTAGTGAGAATTTGTCCAGTTTTAATTGCTATATTTGGTTGTTTGCAGTATGCCTTGTTTATTTCAGTTGTTCACAATGTGATGCTCTATATGTGCAATTATTTACTGTGCAGTACATTTCATCAATCCAGTTTTAAACATACCGATAGGAATGCATATATGTTCTTGCTATTAAGCCTGTTATAGCTAGCATATGCCTCTTTTAAAGTTTTTTGGTTGTTCGGTTGTTTGTAGTTAGCATATGTCCAGTTTCAAATTCTATCTTTGGTTGTTTGTAGAATGACTAGTTTATTCCAGGTATTCTCAACGTGGTTGTCGGCATCCTGGGAACATGGGTCCCCAGACTTGCATGCCTGCGGCCCACGGCGTGGCTCCACCAACGGCATGGTACGACCCATCTTCATCAGCAAACACTCAAGACCCTCGTGAGGGGCCAAGCCTCGCGAGGTGGACGACACAAGACCTCCTCAGCGGCAGCCTCACTAGTCTGGCTCGCGAGGAGCGGAGAGATCAAGGCGAGGAGCGCCTCGCGAGGTTTCCGTGACTTGAGCCATGACGACCAAGGCCAAGCTGGCGCCAGGTGGGCGCCAGCGGGCATAGAGTACCGGTTGCCTCTTTGGTGCTAAAGGGGCAGGTGCAGGCGAGGATTCCCGAGGCATTAGGCAAAGGTTTCCATATCGGTGCAACAAGACCAAGACCAGCAGGACGGAAGGACGGAGGTCATCACGGAGCCCACGACGTCGTCACCACCAGAGCTTTTGGAAGGCGAAGACTACTTTTGTCAGGATAGCTTGTACTAGATGTCCCCCTTCAAATTGGTCGTTGTGGGATCCCTTCCCGCCTAGACGTCCCCCATCAAATTGGCCATAGGAGGGATTCAGATCATTCCCAACCAAACCACAGAAGCTCACCGAGCTGAAGAACACCTCTCCTCAGGAGGCTGTTCTTCCCTTGTACTTGTTCATCCCCAGCCTTCAAGGCAATCCACCACACCACACTAGAGTAGGGTATTACACCACATCGGTGGCCCGAACCAGTATAAACTCTTGTGTCCCTTGTTCTGTGGCTTCGGCAGGCTAGGCCTTGGGATGGTTGCGTGAGTGTGAGCTAGGGAGAGAGAGATCTACGTGCGCACCCCATTGTTCGAACCTCAAGGGTTTGTCAGAACCCATAATCCGACATTTGGCGTGCCAGGTAGGGGTGCGCCGAATCTTCTTCTCCTCCGGACCAACTCGCCCACGCTCAGCAGCTCCGATGACTGATGATCTGAGGACCCAAACCGACCGTTGGGCAGCCTGGCCCACTCAAGCACCGCCATCAGCTCGGAAAGATATCAACTATGCGCTCTAGGCGGCCCGCACACTGCCTAACGCCACCGGCCGCGGGCGGCGTGGACCCGCGACTTCCGCCCTTGCACCACGGCGCGCGCGCCGCCACGCGATCTTCAAGCTAGGTCGTGGCGATGGCACCACACACCCGACGGGAGCAAGGAAACATGCGGGCCACGCTCATCGTGGCATGGGAGCTGTTACGGTGTAGGTTGGCCGAGAGCGGCCACGACGCGTTGATGGAATGTGTTGCCGAACTGTTGGACTGTGCCTGTAGGGGTGCGCCGCCTGTCTGCTCCTTGTCTACGCCTCAGGTTGTAGCTGAGGCGCGCGGGAGTCCCCGGCGAGCTCGCGCACCCCTGGGGCAATGGAGGAACCTGACGGCACCAACATGGGCGCTGGCGTCGCCCGTACTACCGCTGCAACCTCATCACGTGCAAGAGCAAGCGCTGGCAGCCCACTACAAGGGCGTGCTGGAGTGCAACCCGGCAGCCGCCAAGGCCGGGTTTGATACGTCTCCAACATACCTATAATTTTTTATTGCTCCATGCTATATTATCTTTTGTTTTGGACATTACTGGGCTCTATTATTCACTTTTATATTATTTTTGGGACTAAACTATTAACCGGAGGCCCAGCCCAGAATTGTTGTTTTTTGCTTATTTCAGATTTCGCCGGAAAAGAATATCAAACGGAGTCCAAACGGAATGAAACCTTCGGGAACATGATTTTCGGAACGAACATGATCTAGAGGACTTGGACCCTACGTCAAGAAATCAAGCAGGAAGTGTAGCGGCCCGACCTCAGACGGTCAAGCCTCTGTGTATCTGTGCCATCCCTGGATCAGTATGCTGGCACACACAGTACATCAATGTATATATCAAAGTGCAATCACATGTATAAATAATGTAAAATGATATATACCTCATAATACTCAGCGGAAACAATCAAACGGGTGTGGAGTCCCATCAACGCCATCGGCGGGTTGAGTGTAGACCGTAACCACTGTAGTACTCTTACTCGTCGAGGAAATATACGCAACATGATACGTTGCAGCCGTGTAGGTCGATTACATTGAATGTACGGCAAGATCACAATAAGAGAAAACAGATGATAAACTATACTATATGCGGTATGGCTTTATGGCTCTGTATCGAGTTTTGTTTTGCGTAAAAGCTGGTTTTATTTTACCTACATCAACGAATAAATGAAGTCTGTACTAAGGAGTTTTCTATCATGACATGGTTCCGCCAACCGATGTCTCATAGCCCAAAATTCATCATATGTTGCCCACAATTAAGTTATCGATCCGGTGTTGAGAGTTCCGAGATAGATCCAAGTCCGGATGCTCAAATTATGCGTAACGGGGACACGGCTAATCGATTAGGTTTAAAACCCTCTGCAGAGGTTTGTACACTTTACCCATGAGATTCGATCCCTCTCTTTACGTTCTCGCACTTGAGGTGTTTGAGAACAAGATGACCAAACATGGTCTTCAGAAGAGTTCCTCGACCACTATCCGGTGCCCATCCAATCCTACCGTAGTTCTACATCCTGCTAGCACCGTCCCAGCCAGAGTCACAACTAGGGTCAACCAAGCCGAGCCCATATTGACTTGCGGTTGCACGTAAGCTTCCGGTCATGAAGTATTCTTCCGTCTCTTTGAGTCTGGGTGAAGCTTTCCGCAAGATGTCATGGCGCTTCTCCATGCATCCGGCCAACCACTGGGTTCTCCAGGTGCCCGTCAACCGTCCTTCACCCAGTAGTGTGTATTGAATTCTGTCTCGAGTCTTGAAGTCTTGAGGTCTTGAAGATGCAGTCCTTGCAGATTCCATCATGGAGTTGTCGTCATTGACGTAGAATCCTCCTTCTTCACACCACTCGTGCACTCATACCAAACCCCGTCTACTATAGCGTAGCATTAAAATAAAATATCGTCCCGGGCTTGGTAACAGGTGATGGGTTCCTACCTCATGCATACTACTCAACTACAAGAATTTCAATATCACTCTTGAGGGGTGGTTGCAAAGATGTCACTAAATGCAATAAAATATAGGTATGAAAGCATGGTCAAAGTGAACTTGCACGGTTGACGATCTTGAAAACTAGGGTTTCGTAGTAGCAATCTTCGCACTCAGGAAAATTCTACCGAGACAAACAAATAATCACAATAAGCACATAGCATAGGATCACATAACACAATAGCATAGCAATAGCAACATAACACATCAAAATCAAACGAATCAAAACCAAATCCAAAGGAAAACTCAAAGAAAACCAATTCAAAGTTTTTCCTACTTCAAGCAACAACTAAAATAGTTTTATATAACAAAATTTTCTCAACATAACCTAATCATGGTTTTAGGTTAACTAAACAGAAAAGGATTTCATTAATCAACTAGGAGCAAAAAGAATTAATTTAAAATCTAATATGAAACTCCTATTAATCCTAATTCAATTTCTATTAAGGAAAATAAAATAAAACTTTTATTTATTATAAATAAAATTTCATCCTATAAAGTGACAGAAACTATCCTAGAATAATCAATCACATGTTAAAAATAAATTTATTTACTAACTAAATTAATAGGAAAACAGTAGCTAGCTAATTAATTAGGATTAATAAGATTCTGCTTAAACTAATTTATTTATTAATCCTAAAATACCCAAGTTAATTTTTATGGTTTGGCAATGTCAAAATAAAGTTGGGACAAAAGAATCATGCAAAAATAATTTTTCTAACTCAAGTTATAGCAGATTTACTATTCTGACTAAAACTAAATTAAAGCAGTTTTAATTAATTTTAACATAGCTAAATATGTATTCTACAGAAACTACATAAAATTTGCAATCCAACAAAAAAGAATCACCTAAAAATATTAAACAGAATAAAAGATATCAATTTTGAAAGCGAAACTATTACGCTAAAAGCAGAAAATCAAATTAAAAAGAAAAAGGCCTAATGGGCCTATCTTTGTGCACTAAGCGTTAAATAGTCTAAGCGGGCCCTAGGGTTAACTAAAGCGAACCGGGCCTAGAAAATAAAAACCTAACTAATACTAAACCGGAAAGAACCGGCGGTTTCTAATAAAACTTACCCCTTGAGGCGTTCTAATCCTAGCCGCTTATTTAGGATCGGACGGGGATGTTTTCCGACGACGCATCGGAGTCCGCGACGGCGGCAGCGCGCGAGAGTCGTCGGGGCTTGAGCCGGGAGGTCCGGGAGTCGCCCGTCTTGGTCTTGAGGAGGTCGGTGAGGAGTTTGGTGGGGTCGGGGAGCTCGGGGGCGCTAGGCGTCGTCGTGGCGACTTTTGGCGGCAGTGAGAGCCTCGGGCTCTGGCCGAGCACGAACGGGAGGGAGAGGGGTCCCATGAGGTCTCGGGGAATGGGGTGCGGGGGTTTCGGCTTTTATAGCCGAGGCTCAGCGAGCTTGAAGTCGATCAGGCGGATCGGAATCCGGATCGCCGGGATCCGCGATCTCAGCGTCTTGGCGATGCGTGGGCGAGGAAGAAGATGGGGTAGGCCCATGGTCGAGGAGAGAGAGAGGCGAGGCGGCGGGTGGCCGCGGAGGGCTTTCAGGCGAGGGGAGTGAGCTGGGCAGCTCGGCTCGGTGGCTGGCCAGTGGGCAGTAGGCTGGGCAGTGGGTGGGTGGCGTATTTGGCCGGGCCTGGGGTGGCCTAGCTGGCGCCCCGGGCGGTTTTTCTTTTAAAATTTTATTTTTTTTTAAAAATAAAACAAAAACAGGAATAAAACAATATCTATAAATATTTTATATAGGGTATATATGTACCAAAATGATCGTGAAATATTCCCTTACATTTTAACATTTTACAAAAGGCAAAATCAAACCTTTATAAAAACCAATTTTTTCAAATTCAAATAAAATTCAGATTTGAATCCAAATCTTTTGTCATTGTTTCCTCTGATATTTTTGGGGTGTCATATTTGCTCCTCTCATACTTTTGATCAAGTATTTATCGGGCATAGTTTTGAAATGATTCCAGCTTGCCAAAGTTTGAATTCAAATTCAAAACTCAAAATTTGAAAGAGGGTTTCAAGCACTTTCAAATGACTTTCAACTTGATACTTTTAACTTCCAACTCATATTTCATATAATTGAAGAAGTCATTTTATCTTCCCTCATGAAAATCATTGAGTTGCTTAAAGCTTTGAATTTGAAATCTTCCTAATGAAATTCAAATCTTTTCCAAAACCCTATTCATTTCAAAATGGAAGAAGTCATGTCATCTTCACTCTAGGCTTTGGTGTTGGAATGAATTTGAATTCATTGAGATCCAAAAAGCCAAAGGAGAAAGTTTTGGGAAAGTCATTTCATTCCCTCTCATTCAACTTTCAAAAGTTTTCAAATTTCACTCAGTTTCACTCATTCAATCAAACCAACAATCAGACAACAAGCATAGTTATTTATTTAATATAACATTCCAAAATTTAGAATTTTGGGATGTTACAAACCTACCACACTTAAAATGAATCTCGTCCTCGAGATTCAAGAAACTAACATGAAAAGGTTAGGGGTTGGGGTCTTCTTGCAAATGTTTTTGGTCGAAAGGTCGAGGGTGCTACCACGCTTAAAAACAAGGTCATGGTTCCAATAAACTCAGATACTTCCTCTGGAGGGCTGAAAATGTATGTCCCTTCACATATCTTACAATAGCTCCTTCATTAAAGCTCTTACATCGGAAGCATAGAGTTTTCCTCAAAAGCTCGGTCGGTTCGTCAAAGTTGAAGTTAAATCCGAGGCTGGATCTTCTTAGTGATGGGTCTGTGTCCATTCTAAATAACTATCGAAACACTCATGGTGGTCTACCATTAATGGTTTCTCCTGCAGAAACGGGTGCAGGTTGAACTTCACCGTATATCCTACGATTGTAGCGGTTGCTGTAAAGGGTTCCATCGTACTACCATTCTATGGTTTTATGGCTTATCGTGTCGACACTCTTCTAAGGTTTTCGAGGCTCTCTGATTTTCCATCAACATATGATAGTTCATGATAGAAGTCTTGGTATGGGGCCAATCCATCCCGTGCATTTGAATCATTACCACATACGTAAATATCGAATCACGTATTCTAACACTTGGGCATACTCACAAGCATTGCAGAATTTCTCTTGTTCTCGAACTGGGTTCGAGTTATTCCATGGTTTACGCAAGCCAAACAAAACATCTATCGTTACTTCACCACTCTTAGGTTTTTGCGTAACCTTACGGGTGTGTCCTATTTCTCCGCAAATCTTGCGAGCACAAGGTTTATTTCTTGGTGTATCATTGTGCTTCCGGATAAGGCGTGATCTCATCGGGGTCTTCTTGAATTCCTCCCAAGTTCTTGCTCCTTTAAATCCTTGTATGGATTGATGCATTCTCCACCAGGTTGCAGCACTTTACGTAAGAAATCTTGAAGAGCGTATTGGACCTCATACTTCCTTGAAACCAAATTGCTCCCGAAGTGATTCTCCATGTTCTGCATCCATAGCTACGCCTCCGGTGAGTCTTGATCCGAAGAATATCAGTCCAACTTCATTCATCATCTATGGGGTTCAAGGGTTTTAGGGTGAGATGAGAGAGAGGTGGGGAGGGATATACACACAATGCGAACAATAGTTTTTTGAAGAAACAAGTTTTACTTTGTGGCTGTCGAGAAAAACATCAAACAAATGACAGCTCACAAATCATCGTATCTAACGTAAGTGTATAACAGGGTTTGGTCTTCTAAAGGTCTAATAATTCTTGAGATCTTTCCAAGTCTTGAGTCTTCAACTGTTCTAGCTTCTAATACATGGTGAAATCCTCTTTACTCAAGGGATCATCAGTTCTCCGATATCAAATCCTTCTTGGAGCGTCTTCAGTTGATCCTCCGGGTGATCAAAGGATAAGGGGTATATTCTAACTATTTGAGGTGAGAGGGTCTATTTGATAAAATCAGAAAAGATGAGAAGTAAGAGTCTTTTTGAAAATAAAGTTTTAGAAATTTCCTGTCCAAGGGCTTTCCGGTTTCTAGGGTCACGTCCTCTGATCAACATGTGCTCTGATACCATCTACTGTGGCGGCCCGACCTCGAGACGGTCAAGCCTCTGTGTATCTGTGCCATCCACGGATCGATATCTTTGGCACACAGTACATCAATGTATATATCAAAGTGCAATCACATGTATAAATAACGTAAAATGATATATACCTCATAATACTCAATGAAACAATCAAGCGGGTGTGGAGTCCCATCAACGCCATCGGCAGGTTGAGTGTAGACCGTAACCATGCACTACTCTTACTCGTCGAGGAAATATCTGCAACATGATACGTTGCAGCCGTGTAGGTCGATTACATTGAATGTACCAAGCAAGATCACAATAAGAGAAAACAGATGATAAACTATACTATATGCGGTATGGCTTTATGGCTCTGTATTCGAGTTTTGTTTGCGTAAAAGCTGGTTTTATTTTACCTACATCAACGAATAAATGAAGTCTGTACTAAGGAGTTTTCTATCATGACATGGTTCCGCCAACCGATGTCTCATAGCCCAAAATTCATCATATGTTGCCCACAATTAAGTTATCGATCCGGTGTTGAGAGTTCGAGATAGATCCAAGTCCAGATGCTCAAATTGTCCGTAATCGGGACACGGCTAATCGATTAGGTTTAAAACCCTCTGCAGAGGTTTGTACACTTTACCCGCAAGATTCGATCCCTCTCTTTACGTTCTCGCACTTCAGGGTGTTTGAGAACAAGATGACCGAAACATGGTCTTCCGAAGAGTTCCTCTGACCACTGTCTGGTGCCCATCCAATCCTACCGTAGTTCTACATCTGCTAGCACCGTCCCAGCCAGAGTCACAACTAGGGTCAACCAAGCCAGAGCCCATATTGACTTGCGGTTGCACAGGTAAGCTTCCGGTCATGAAGAATTCTTCCGTCTCTTTGAGTCTGGGTGAAGCTTTCCGCAAGATGTCATGGCGCTTCTCCATGCATCCCGGCCAACCACTTTGGGTTCTCCAGGTGCCCGTCAACCGTCCTTCACCCAAGAGTGTGTATTGAATTCTGTCTCGAGTCTTGAAGTCTTGAGGTCTTGAAGATGCAATCCTTGCAGATTCCATCATGGAGTTGTCGTCATTGGCGTAGAATCCTCCTTCTTCACACCACTCTCGTGCACTCATACCAAACCCGTCTACTATAGCGTAGCATTAAAATAAAATATCGTCCGGGCTTGGTAACAGGTGATGGGTTCCTACCTCATGCATACTACTCAACTACAAGAATTTCAATATCACTCTTTGAGGGGTGGTTGCAAAGATGTCACTAAATGCAATAAAATATAGGTATGAAAGCATGGTCAAAGTGAACTTGCCTGGTTGACGATCTTCGAAAACTAGGGTTTCGTAGTAGCAATCTTCGCACTCCGGAAAATTCTACCGAGACAAACAAATAATCACAATAACAATATTAGACGACGTTCTAATCCTAGCCGCTTATTTAGGATCGGACGGGGGGGGGGGGATGTTTTCCGACGACGTACCGGAGTCCGGCGACGGCGGCGGCGGCGGCGAGAGTCGTCAGGGCTTGACGTCGGGGAGGTCCGAAGTCGCCGTCTGAAATCTGGGAGGTCGGTGAGGAGTTTGGTGGGGTCGGGGAGCTCGGGAGCGCTTAGGGCGTCGTCGTGGCGACTTTGGCGGCGGTGAGAGCCTCGGGCTCCAGCGAAACCTGAACGGGAGGGAGAGGGGTCCAGCGAGGTCTCGGGGAATGGGGTGCGGGGTTTCGGCTTTTATAGCCGGGGCTCAGCGAGCCGGGGGTCGATCAGGCGGATCGGAATCCGGATCCTTGGGATCCGCGATCTCGGCGTCTTGGCGATCGTGGGCGAGGGAAGAAGATGGGGTGGGCCCAGGTCGGAGGAGAGAGAGGCGAGGCGGCGGGTGGCCGGGCGGAGGGCTTTGGCGAGGGGAGTGAGCTGGGCCGGCTCGGCTCGGCCTGGCTGGCAGTGGGCTGGCCGGGCCAAAGTGGGTGGTGGTGGTGGCCGGGCTGGGTGGCCTAAGCTGGCGCCCGAGGGTTTCTTTTAAAATTTTATTTTTTAAAAAATAAAACAAAAACAGGAATAAAACAATATCTATAAATATTTTATATAGGGTATATATATACCAAAATGATCGTGGAAATATTCCCTTTCATTTGAACATTTTACCAAAGGCAAAATCCAAACTTTATAAAAATCCATTTTTTCAAATTCAAATAAAATTCAGATTTGAATCCAAATCTTTTGTCATTGTTTCCTCTGATATTTTTGGGGTGTCATATTTGCTCCTCTCATACTTTTGATCAAGTATTTATCGAGGCATAGTTTTGAAATGATTCCGACTTGCCAAAGTTTGAATTCAAATTCAAAACTCAAAATTTGAAAGAGGGTTTCAAGCACTTTCAAATGACTTTCAACTTGATACTTTTTAACTTCCAACTCATATTTCATATAATTGAAGAAGTCATTTTATCTTCCCTCATGAAAATCATTGAGTTGCTTAAAGCTTTGAATTTGAAATCTTCCCTAATGAAATTCAAATCTTTTCCAAAACCCTATTCATTTCAAAATGGAAGAAGTCATGTCATCTTCACTCTAGGCTTTGGTGTTGGAATGAATTTGAATTCATTGAGATCCAAAAGGCAAAGGAGAAAGTTTTGGGAAAGTCATTTCATTCCCTCTCATTCAACTTTCAAAAGTTTTCAAATTTCACTCGGTTTCACTCATTCAATCAAACCAACAATCGGACAACAAGCATAGTTATTTATTTAATATAACATTCCAAAATTTAGAATTTTGGGATGTTACAGAAGCTCATGAGGTAGGGGGGGCGCCTACCCCCCCCCAGGCGCCCTCCACCCTCCTGGGCCCCATGTTGCTCCACCGACGTACTCCTTCCTCCTATATATACCTACGTACCCCCAAACGATCAGATACGGAGCGAAAAACCTAATTCCACCGCCGCAACCTTGTGTACCCACAAGATCCCATCTTGGGGCCTTTTCCGGAGCTCCGCCGGAAGGGGCATCAACCACGGAGGGCTTCTACATCAACACCATAGCCTCTCCGATGAAGTGTGAGTAGTTTACCTCAGACCTTCGGGTCCATAGTTATTAGCTAGACGGCTTCCTCTCTCTTTTTGGATCTCAATACAATGTTCTCCCCCTCTCTTGTGGAGTTCTATTCGATGTAATCTTCTTTTGCGGTGTGTTTGTTGAGACCGATGAATTGTGGGTTTATGATCAAGTTTATCTATGAACAATATTTGGATCTTCTTGAATTCTTTTATGTATGATTGGTTATCTTTGCAAGTCTCTTTGAATTATCAGTTTGGTTTGGCCTACTAGATTGATCTTTCTTGCAATGGGAGAAGTGCTTAGCTTTGGGTTCAATCTTGCGGTGTCCTTTCCCAGTGATAGTAGGGGCAGCAAGGCACGTATTGTATTGTTGCCATCGAGGATAACAAGATGGGGTTTTTCTCATATTGCAAGAATTTACCCCTCTACATCATGTCATCTTGCTTAAAGCGTTACTCTGTTCTTATGAACTTAATACTGTAGATGCATGCTGGATAGCGGTCGATGTGTGGAGTAATAGTAGTTGATGTAGGAAGGAGTCGGTCTACTTGTCTCGGACGTTATGCCTATATACATGATCATACCTAGATATTCTCATAACTATGCTCAATTCTGTCAATTGCTCAACAGTAATTTGTTCACCCACCGTAAAATACTTATGCTCTTGAGAGAAGCCACTAGTGAAACCTATGGCCTCCGGGTCTCTATCTTCCATCATATTAATCTTCCAACACTTAGTTATTTCCGTTGCTTTTTATTTTGCTTTTATTTTACTTTGCATCTTTATTATAAAAATACCAAAAATATTATCTTATCATATCTATCAGATCTCACTCTCGTAAGTGACCGTGTAGGGATTGACAACCCTTATCGCGTTGGTCGCGGGGATTTATTTGTTTGTGTATGTGCGAGGGACTCACGCGTAGCCTCCTACTGGATTGATATCTTGGTTCTCAAAAACTAAGGGAAATACTTACGCTACTTTGCTGCATAACCCTTTCCTCTTCAAGGGAAAACCAACGCAGTGCTCAAGAGGTAGCAAGAAGGATTTACGGCGCCGTTCTTAGGGTAGGTCTACGCAAAAGTCAACATACCAAGTACCCATCACAAACCCTTATCTCTCGCATTACATTATTTGGCATTTGCCTCTCGTTTTCCTCTCCCCCACTTCACCCTTGCCGTTTTATTCGCCCTCTCTTTTTTGTTCGCCTTCTTATTTCCTTTTTTTGCCCCTCACTCTTTCTGCCGTTATGTCTGAAATTGCGGAAATTATTGTCGATTTGGACAATAATAATATCATGGAAAATTCTGATGCTCCTACTGAAGAACCCCCTACCTTGCATACAAAAAAAATTCGAATTGGTAGTGGTAATATTATTGGAAAAAGTGTTATTCAAGATTTGTTTACTTGTGTCTGTGCTTTGCCTTCTATGGGCAGTTCCATTCTTTATAGAACTAGTAGTCTTGCGGACGCTATTGCCATGCTTATAGTTGAACTTGAAAGGCAATTTATGCACTTGCACCCTTGCATACAAAGGATTTTCCTAGAATTTTCTAATATAGAGCATTCCTCTGTTAAGCGTGCCGCTACTATCTTTTTGGCTCATGAGTTCAGATTTATAATAAAATAGGCCAAGGAAATCTTTGCGCATTATAGGGTGGATGCTGGCCGTCCTCCCATAGAGGCTATCCTCTTTGATCAAGAAGAAATAATGCGTTTTCAATCTCTAGACTGTGTTGCTTTTAATGAAAACCTTAGAAAAAAGGTCCCTACCAATGTTCTGGTTGATAGAATTTCTGAACTTAATGATGATTTGGCTATTCGAAATAATGAGCTAGGATATTCTCTCGAGTATAGGCTCACAAAGTTCTGTCAAAAGAATGCTTATAATGATGAATTGGTTGTGCAATATGAAGGGCCGGAGGAGGAACCTATACCTCCTAAAATTGATCTTGGGGACTTTTGTCCCATTAAATTTAGCCCGTTTGATTACTTTTGCTTGCCTCAAAGGAAACTTTCTGCTGAACGTAGAGAATACGAGATGAGTTTTAATGATCTATCCGATTACTATGGCACTACCTAGATCTATCTTTGCTTTTATGCCTAGCTAGGGGCGTTAAACGATAGCGCTTGTTGGGAGTCAACCAAATTTTATTTTTAGTTTTTTGCTTTTTTGCTTCTGTTTAGGAATAAATATTTGATCTAGCCTCTGGTTAGATGTGTTTTTATGTTTTAATTAGTGTTTGTGCCAAGTTAAACCTATAGGATCTTCTTGGATGATAATTATTTGATCTTGCTGTAATTTCCAGAAACTTTCTGTTGAAGAAAATAATTATTAAAAATCACCAGAACGTGATAAAATATTGATTCCAATTGCTGTCGATCAACAAAAAAATTTATAGGCCGTCCTATTTTGGCTGATTTTTTGGAGTTCAAGAAGTTTCCGTTAGTTACAGATTACTACAGACTGTTCTGTTTTTGACAGATTCTGTTTTTCGTGCGTTGTTTGCTTATTTTGATGAATCTATGGCTATTAAAAGAGTTTATAAACCATAGAGAAGTTGTAATACAGTAGGTTTAACACCAATATATATAAATAATGAGTTCATTACATTACCTTGAATTGGTCTTTTGTTTTCTTTCGCTAACGGAGCTCACGTGATTTTCTGCTGAGTTTTGTGTTGTGAAGTTTTCAAGTTTTGGGTGAAAGATTTGATGGATTAGAGAACAAGGAGTGGCAAGAACCCAAGCTTGGGGATGCCCATGGCATCCACAAGATAATATAAGGACACCTAAAAGCCAAAGCTTGGGGATGCCCCGGAAGGCATCCCCTCTTTCGTCTACTTCCATCGGTAATTTTATTTGGAGCTATATTTTTATTCACCACATGATATGTGTTTTTCTTGGAGCGTCTTGTATGATTTGAGTCTTTGCTTTTAGTTTACCACAATCATCCTTGTTGTACACATCTTTTGAGAGAGACACACATGATTCAGAAATTATTAGAATACTCTATGTGTTTCACTTATATCTTTTGAGTTATGTGGTTTTTGCTCTAGGACTTCACAAATATCTTTTAGAGCACGACGGTGGATTTGCTTTAAAGAAACTATTGATCTCTCATGCTTCACTTAGATTATTTTGAGAGTCTTAAATAGCATGGTAATTTTCTTAAATAATCCTAATATGCTAGGTATTCAAGAATAGTAAAAACTTTCTTATGAGTGTGTTGAATACTAAGAGAAGTTTGATGCTTGATGATTGTTTTGAGACATGGAGGTAGTGATATCAAAGTTGTGCTAGTTGAGTAGTTGTGAATTTGAGAAATACTTGTGTTGAAGTTTGCAAGTCCGTAGCATGCACGTATGGTAAACGTTGTGTAACAAATTTGAAACATGAGGTGTTCTTTGATTGTCCTCCTTATGAGTGGCGGTCGGGAACGGCGATGGTCTTTTCCTACCAATCTATCCCCCTAGGAGCATGCGCGTAGTGCTTGGTTTTTGGTGACTTGTAGATTTTTGCAATAAGTATGTGAGTTCTTTATGACTAATGTTGAGTCCATGGATTATACGCACTCTCACCCTTCCATCATTGCTAGCCTCTTGATGCAGTGCATTGGCCTTTATCACATTGAGAGTTGGTGCAAACTTAGCGGTGCATCCAAACCCCGTGATATGATACGCTCTATCACACATAAACCTCCTTATATCTTCCTCAAAACAACCACCATACCTACCTACTATGGCATTTCCATAGCCATTCCGAGATATATTGCCATGCAACTTTCCACCATCCCGTTTATCATGACACGTTCATCATTGTCATATTGCTTTGCATGATCATGTAGTTCACATAGTATTTGTGGCAAAGCCACAGTTCATAATTCTTTCATACATGTCACTCTTGGTTAATTGCATATCCCGTACCTTCATGGAGGCATTCATATAGAGTCATACTTTGTTCTAGTATCGAGTTGTAATCATTGAGTTGTAAATAAATAGAAGTGTGATGATCATCATTTTTCTAGAGCATTGTCCCAAGTGAGGAATAAAAAAAAGAGAGAAAGGCCATAAAGCAAAGAGAAGGCCTAAAAAAATGAGAGAAAAAGAGAGAAGAGACAGTGTTACTATCCTTTTACCACACTTGTGCTTCAAAGTAGCACCATAATCTTCATGATAGAGAGTCTCTTGTTTTGTCACTTTCATATACTAGTGGGAATTTTTCATTATAGAACTTGGCTTGTATATTCCAACAATGGGCCTCCTTAAGTGCCCTAGGTCTTCGTGAGCAAGCAAGTTGGATGCACACCCACTTAGTTTCTTTTGTTGAGCTTTCATATATTTATAGCTCTAGTGCATCCGTTGCATGGCAATCCGTACTCCTTGCATTAACATCAATCGATGGGCATCTCCATAGCTCATTGATTAGCCTCATTGATGTGAGACTTTCTCTTTTTTTGTCTTCTCCACATAACCCCATCATCATATTCTATTCCACCCATAGTGTTATATCCATGGCTCACGCTCATGTATTGCGTGAAGGTTGAAAAAGTTTGAGATTACTGAAGTATGAAACAATTGCTTGGCTTGTCATCGGGCTTGTGCAAGATGACAGCATTCTTGTGTGACAAAAATGGAGCATGACTAAACTATATGATTTTGTAGGGATGAACTTTCTTTGGCCATGTTATTTTCAGAGGACATAATTGCTTAGTTAGTATGCTTGAAGTATTATTATTTTTATGTCAATATTGAACTTTTATCTTGAATCTTTCGGATCTGAATATTCATACCACAATTAAGAAGAATTACATTGAAATTATGCCAAGTAGCATTCCACATCAAAAATTCCGTTTTTATCATTTACCTAATCGAGGACGAGCAGGAATTAAGCTTGGGGATGCTTGATAAGTCTCCAACATATCTATAATTTTTGATTGCTCCATGCTATATTATATTCTGTTTTGGACATTATTGGGCTTTATTATTCAATTTTATATTATTTTTGGGACTCACCTATTAACCAGAGGTCCAACCCAGAATTGTTGTGTCCTTTTCCAGTGACAGTAGGGGCAGCAAGGCACGTATAGTATTGTTACCATCGAGGATAACAAGATGGGGTTTATATCATATTACATGAATTTATCCCTCTACATCATGTCATCTTGCTTAAAGAGTTACTCTGTTCTTATGAACTTAATACTCTAGATGTGTAGCGACCCGACCCGAATGGATTTATAACAGAGGTAAATCACATGTATAAAGTAACGTAAATACTATTACCTCAATCCATATAGCGGAAGCAACAAGGTTGTGGATTCCCATCAACACCAATGGCAAAGTTGAGTGTAGAAATCGTAACCCTAACGTATCACTTACTCGTCGTCTAAAAAGTCTGCAACATGAAACGTTGCAGCCCAAAAACGGGTCGAGACATGGAATATGCCGGCAATGTAACACATAGAGAGTAATGAAAGAATAAGCCTATACTACATGCATATATGGCTGGTGGAAAGCTCTATGGTTATAATGTTTTATGAAAAGCCAATTTTTCCCTACGCAAAGGAATAAATTTTATTTAACTATCATGGTGGTTGTTAAACATTGAGAATGGTCGACATTCTCAATCCCAATTAAGTATCATCATTAAACCCAACAATATTAAGTAAAGTAACATGATGAGATCAACAGGATAATCCAAGAACTAGATACTCAAGATTGTCCATAACCGGGGACATGGCTAATCATGATTAGTTTGTACACTCTATAGAGGTTTGCGCACTTTTCCCCACAAGACTCGATCTCCTCCGTTGGATTTCTCGCACTACATGGTGTTTGAGAAACGGATGACCGAGACATAGTCTTTCAGAAGCGTTTGCACTACATCTGCTAGTCTACCACTGTAAGAGTTCACACGACTTAATCAACTATGCTAGAGCCCATAATAGCTTGTGGCTGCACACGGAAGTTTCTAGCATGAATAATCTTATGATCCCTTTGAGCCTGGGTGGCGGACCGTAGGATGATCACACGGTATATCCCCGGATCTCCTAGGACAACACCGGTATATCCCGTGTGTCCGGCAAGTCCACTGGTATATCCTCAGTGGTGCCCCTAGCAATCCACCCAGATGTGTATTTAAGTTGCCACCTTAAGTTGAGCCATTAAATAACAATCTCACATCTGTCATGGATTTCACTCATACCCAAACCACGTCTACGAGCATAGCATAGCAATATAAGCAACGCGTAGAAGTAACTCCCAAGGGTTTGATAGTAACAGGGCAATAGGTTCCTACCTCAGCAACTACTTCCCAATACCCACATGTTATCAATCCTACTCATGAAATGTTTGAGGGTTGAAACTAATGCATAAAAACTGGGTACAAAAGGGATATGATCAAAATGTGAACTTGCCTGCAATATTGATGAAGGTGATTGACACTCAATATCTTGATAGCTCTACTCGTCCCACTCCGGTCAATCTATCGTAATCAAACAATAGTAACCACACATAAGCAATCACTCAAAAGATCGGAAAGATCGAAGAAGACGATTCAGAAAACATCAAAACCAAGCAAATAACTCTTGCAACATAAACCAATTTCTAACAGTACCAAAATTGTGTGAATTTGGCCTTATCAGAAAGTTTAGGTCAAGAGCTTTAATTTGCAAAAAGAATCAACTCAAACGGAGCTACGAAACTCAAGTTACAATCAAACGAAGTTTGAATTCAAATCTGATCTAATTTAAATTTTAATCTTTCAAAAACATGTTTAAGTTGGATTACTGGATAGAGGAGATCGTAACGAAGAAGTGGGCGTTGGTTTCGTTGGATTTGGATAAATGAGTAAAAAGTTACGAAGGTTTTAAGATCAGGGACTAATTTGCGACAAAAATAATAACGGATAGGTCCCTGTCAAAATAATAATAATAATAAAAGTAAAAGAAATAAAAATAAAAATAATTTTTTTACCTTCACTATTCCGGCGATCATCATTTGGCGGCGGCGGCTCTGAGGCGAGGCAAGGGCGAAGTCTGAAACCAGTACCGGGCGCTTATAAAGGCCTCGGGTAGGAGGAGTCCGGCCTGGGCACGCTGTGTAGGTCGGTTCACTTTTTTTTTAATTCGGAAAGAGGTAAAACAAAGAAAAGAAATATCAAACGAAGTCCAACAATTATGAAATAAATTTCTACGGTTTCCTAGAAATATTTCGGACAGAGTGAACATTTTTCCTACGTAAATAAATAATTTAAAAACGCACTTTTTACGAAATCAATTAAAATAAAATCTGAATAAAAATAAAATAATACCAATAAAATAAAAATACAAAATAGGCATATAATATATCAAAATTTTCAGAAAAAGATTTCCTACAAGATGAACTTTATTCTAGCTTCAAACAAAATACACAAAAATTCAAATAAAGCAAAGAGTGCTTTTGCTCTAGAAAAATCCAGTAAAAAATCATTTTTAAAATACCAAAATTAATTCAAATTTATTTCTCTCCAATTTTCTGATGTAGGGAATCATGTTACCCTATTTTCCATATATTTTATTTTTGAAGAAAAATAATTTGATTAAAACTCAAATAACTCCAAATTGAAAATAAATTCAAAAGAACTTTGAATTTAATTCTTTGAAACTCCCAACTCATATTTCATATAATTTGAAGAAGTCATTTTATCTTCGCTCGTGAAAATCATTGAGTTGCATAAAGTTTCAGAATTGGAAATATTCTCAAATGAAATTCAAATATTTTCAACACCCTTGTCATTTAAATAAATGGAAGAAGTCATGTCATCTTCTCTCCAGGGTTTTGTGATGAAAAGAATTTGAATTCCCGAAGATCATAAAAGCAAAATGAAAGTTTGGGAAAGTCCTTTTATTCCCTCTCATTTAATTTTCAAAAAGTTTTGAATTCACTCATTCAATCAAACAATCAATCAAATCTATCTATTTATTATAACATTCCAAAATTTAGAATTTTGGGATGTTACAAAACTACCACCCTTAAAATGAATCTCGTACTCGAGATTCGGAGAGGCTAGCAAGAAATAGGTTAGGGTACGGGGCCTTCTCAAAATCCATCGATCATCTCCGGCGTCTGGGGTGCTACCACCCTTAGAAGCATTGTTAAGGTTCCATCAAAACTCATATACTCCATCCTTATTACTGACAGTGTCGGTCTTCTCAGATCGTAAGGATAATTCCTTCTCTGGGCTCTTCTGGTAGTGGCATAACCTTTTCCTCAATTCTTTTGTCCTTTACTCTTGGTAAGGTTATTCCGAGATTGGGTCTTCATAGCTGACGGGTCTGGCGCCAATTCTAAACAACTATCGATATCTCATGGTGGTCATCAATTTATGGTTTGTCCTGCAGAAAATGGGTATGAGTTGATCCTCACCGTATATCCTACGGTTGGCAACAACTGCCTTGTACAAGGGGAAAAATGCTTATACCCTTCTAAGGTGCAAACAAGGTTTCGATCGTCGTCTCTCTACTATAGGTAAGTCACTCAGATTTACCATCCCGTATAGCAAGGCAAATAATAAGAGTAAGTCGGTATGGTGATCAATCCACCCCGCACCCAAATCATTACCTTGTACATGGTTTAGCGAATCTCGCATTCTAACACTCGGTCATCCTCACAAGCATTGCAGAATTTCTCTTGTCGACAAACCAAGTTCGCATAAATCCATTGATTCTGCAAGCCAAACAAACATCTATCGTTCCTTAACAACCCTCAGTTTTTGCGTAAACTCCTATAAGATCGTTTGTTGATAAAATCATATCCTCTTCTTCCAGGATTTCTCCTTCAACAAGAGTGTGCTTGCTTCTTGGCAGGTCCTGGAGCCTGTGGGTTATGGCCCATCCCATCACTTGTAGTCCTTGAACTTATCCTCGGGCTTCTGATCATTATTCCAACTTCCAACTTCCTAGTATTCTTAAATCCATCCAATTGTACTGTCTTCCTTCCTTCTATTGGCACCAAACTAGGAAGTGATTACTCAGACTCATCATGGAATTTCCATTGATCCATACTTCCAACATCATACCTCCTTTATATCCAATAGTAATTCATATCTTCATCCTCGTGGGATATCCCACATACCAAGATAAAAAAAATTATACTTATGAAGTCCATACTCCACTTCGTGGAACCTCATTATCTTTTCCAGGGTAAAGCGTCCTTACAGGGGAATATTGGCCATCTCTGCATGGCACTTCTTCAACTGGGAAACGTGAAACACATCATGAACTCCTGACAGTCCTTCGGGCGACTCCAACTTGTTAGCCAATTCTCCCATACATTCCAAACTCGGCATGGTCCTACAAATCTCGGGGCTAACTTTCCCTTAACTCCAAATCGTTTAACTCCTCATAGAGGGGACACACGAAGACATGCTCTGTCTCCAATTTCATAGACTTCCTCCTTGCGTTTTTGAGTCTGCATAGCTCTTCTGCCTGGACTGAGCTATCTTCAGTCTATCTTGAATCAACTTAACATTCTCTTTTGACTCCTTGATCACATTTGGTCCAAACAACTGACGGTCTCCAACTTCATCCCACATCAACGGTGTCTGGCTCCTTCTCCCATACGAAGCTTTAAAAGGGGCCATCTTCAAACTGGCTGGGTAACTGTTGTTGTATGAGAACTCCGCGTAAGGTAGATTATCATCACTACTAGATCCATAATCTAGCGCACATGCTCTCAACATGTCCTCCTGAATCTGATTGACTCTCTCGATATATCCATTTGTCTGCGGATGAAAGGTTGTACTAAACTCTAGCCTAGTACCCAAAGTCTGGTGCAGCTGATTTCAAAACATTGAGGTAAACTGTGTTCCTCTACGATGGTCCTCGGAACTCTATGCGGACATACGATCCTTGTCAAATATATCTTGGCCATCTTCGCACTTGTATAGGTGGTTTTCACTGGGATAAAGTGAGCCACTTTAGTCAAGCAAATCAACTACTACCCAGATAGAATCATATCCCGGTCGGGTTCTGGGAAATCCGGTAATGAAATCCATGCCAGGCTTATCCCACTTCCATTCGGTATCGGCATAGGCTGTAGTAATCCTGCCGCTTCCGATGCTCGCTTTTACTTTCTCTGGCATACATCACTTACGACTACATACTCCGCAATATCCTTCTTCATACCATTCCACCAGAAACACTCCTTCAAATCCAAATACATCTTGGTGTTTCCAGGGCGAATCGAGTATGGTGAGTCATGAGCCTCCTAAAGTATTAACTTCCTGATCCTTGCATTATTAGGCACATATAAACGATCCTCGAACCATAAGGTGTCGTGCTCATCTTTACGAAAACCTTTGGCCTTTCCTTTACTCATCCTCTCTTTTACCAGCAATCTCTTTGTCATCCTTCTAAGCTTCACGGATCTTTCCCAACAATGTAGACTGAACTTCCATTGCTGCAACAAAACCTTTGGGAACAATCTCCAACCAAAGTTCCCTGAGATCCTCGGCTAACTCCTTTGGTAATCCTCCGCTTATGAGGGTATTGGTCCTTGTTTTCTTTATGGTTGTGTCCTATTCCTCCACAAAGCTTGTATGCACAAGGTTTCTTCATATCCTTTCCATAAGGACTCAATTTCTGGGACACAAACCGAGACTTTAGCAAAGTCAACTTTAATTCTTTCCAAGTGGTTACTCCTTGCAATCCATTGATGGTTTGGTACATCCTCCACCAAGTAGCAGCACCTCTTTCAAAGCATTGAAGAGCATGCTGGGCCATATCCTTTCTGGCTATAGGGTTATTCTCCCTGTGATCCTCCATGTTCTGAATCCATCATTCTGTATCCAATTTGATTCATCGGTCCAGAGAATACAAGCTCATCTCCATTCATCCTCTATTGGGTCCATGGGTTTTGGGGTGGGATAAGAGAGATAGAGAGGGATGCACACAATACAAACAAAAGTTTTGAAAAGGCAGATTTTGTTGTGGCTGTTGGAAAAAAACATCAAACAAATGACAAAAGTTTTGAAAAGGCAGATTTTATTGTGGCTGTTGGAAAAAAAACATCAAACAAATGACAGCTCACAATCATCGCATCTAACGTAGGTATGTAACAGGGGTTTGGTCTTCTAAGGGTCAATAAATCTTCAACGTCATCAACTCTTCAAGTCGTGTTCATGTCTCCGATGGCTCCTTCTGATCATGCTTGTCCTTCTCAAGTTCTTTTGCCAAATCATCTCTATTGACGCGAAGTCTCTCGCGACGTCCTTTAATATTTCTGGAGTTGCATTCCAAACTTCTGGTTTCAACTTCCTTGACATGAACCATGATCATACTGTCCTACAGTTCCTAACGGATCTCCGGTATCTCGAGGTCTTACTCCTCCAGCTTGGCTACTTTCAGCTTCTGGGTCCTGAGTTCTTCATGAAATACTTCCTTGTCAAATATAGCTTTTTGTAGGTCCATCTTAACTTCTTGATGTAACACTCCAGATCCTGGTGATACACCGGCTAAGGTTAAAGCTTCACCTCTTGCTGATAGGTGCTCCATCAGCCTTCTACCATCCAATCCTTCCATGCATATGCATGTTTAACTCAGCACGGTGACAATAGCATAAATGGAAGATAACATCATCGATAGCCGTCTTTCTGCTCTTCTCATTTCCATGAGCTATCTCTCCATAGTTGATATCTCTTGCCTTAGGGTTTCCTTGACAAAAACTTTGAGTTTCTAACTCTCCATGCTCCGGTCTTTCTCCAATACACCTTGATCTCGGGTATTGATAACTTCCATGGTCTGTCAAACTCTATCAGAGTAGCCTTCCTAGGTCATACCAATCTGGAAATTCTTCAAAGCCTTCAAATCCTCCTAGTCTTCGGAGTCTTCACCGTTGTAGTTTCCATCATTGTAATGCACAGTAAAATCCTCTTCATTCCAAATGGTATTGGTTGTCCGATATCTTGTCTCCTTGGAGTGGTCTCATCGTTCAAATCTTCGAGTGGTCAAAAGGGGAAAAAGGGGTATGGTCTCACTAAAAGGGAATATTTGAATAAGCTCAGAAGAGAAGAGAGGTAAGAGATCTTTTTGAAAAAGAAAGTTGTAGAAAAAAAATCTTTCCTATGGGCTCGCCATTTTCTAGGGTCACGTCCTACAGTCAACATGTGCTTTGATACCATCTTGTAGTGACCCGACCTGAATGGATCAAGTCTCTGTCCTTAAGTGTCATCCCTGGATCGGTATCTTTGACACACACAAAGATCGAAGGATTTATAACAGAGGTAAATCACATGTATAAAGTAACATAAATACTATTACCTCAATCCATATAGCGGAAGCAACAAGGTTGTGGATTCCCATCAACACCAACGACAAAGTTGAGTGTAGAAAT
This sequence comes from Aegilops bicornis, assembly GCA_021605145.1. Classification (NCBI taxonomy): domain Eukaryota; kingdom Viridiplantae; phylum Streptophyta; class Magnoliopsida; order Poales; family Poaceae; genus Aegilops; species Aegilops bicornis. The sequence continues at coordinate 304,997,922 of CM038671.1, read as the reverse complement.
CATAACCCTAACGTATCACTTACTCGTCGTCTGAAAAGTCTGCAACTTGAAATGTTGCAGCCCGAAAACGGGTCAGCACATGGAATATGCTGGCAATGTAACACATAGAGAGTAATGAAAAAATAAGCCTATACTACATGCATATATGGCTAGTGGAAAGCTCTATGGTTATAATGTTTTTGCGAAAAGCCAATTTTTCCCTACTGCAAAGGAATAAATTTTATTTAACTGTCATGGTGGTTGTTAAACATTGAGAATGGTTGACAGCATTCTCAATCCCAATTAAGTATCATCATTAAACCCAACAATATTAAGTAAAGTAACATGATGAGATCAACAGGATAATCCAAGAACTAGATACTCAAGATTGTCCATAACCGGGGACATGGCTAATCATGATTAGTTTGAACACTCTGCAGAGGTTTATGACTTTTCCCCACAAGACTCGATCTCCTCCGTTGGATTTCTCGCACTACATGGTGTTTGAGAAACGGATGACCGAGACATAGTCTTTCAGAAGCGTTTGCACCTTATGATGGGTAGACCGTACCACCTACAACCCATACATCTGCTAGTGTACCACTGTAAGAGTTCACATGACTTAATCAACTATGCTAGAGCCCATAATAGCTTGTGGCTGCACACGGAAGTTTCTAGAATGAATAATCTTATGATCCCTTTGAGCCTGGGTGGCGGACCGTAGGATGATCACACGGTATATCCCCGGGATCTCCTAGGACAACACTGGTATATCCCGTGTGTCCGTGCAAGTCCACCGGTATATCCTCAGGTGCCCCTAGCAATCCACCCAGATGTGTATTTAAGTTGCCACCTTAAGTTGAGCCATTAAATACCAATCTCACATCTGTCATGGATTTCACTCATACCCAAACCACGTCTACGAGCATAGCATAGCAATATAAGCAACACGTAGAAGTAACTCCCAAGGGTTTGATAGTAACAGGGCAATAGGTTCCTACCTCAGCAACTACTTCCCAATACCCACATGTTATCAGTCCTACTCATGAAATGTTTGAGGGTTGAAACTAATGCATAAAAACTGGGTACGAAAGGGATATGATCAACATGTGAACTTGCCTGCAATGTTGATGAAGGTGATTCGCACTCAAAATCTTGATAGCTCTACTCGTCACACTCCGGTCAATCTATCGTAATCAAGCAATAGTAACCACACATAAGCAATCACTCAAAAGATCGGAAAGATCGAAGAAGGCGATTCGTAAAACATCAAAACCAAGCAAATAACTCTTGCAACATAAAACAATTTCTAACAGTACCACAATTGTGTGAATTTGGCCTTATCAGAAAGTTTAGGTCAAGAGCTTTAATTTGCAAAAAGAATCAACTCAAACGGAGCTACGAAACTCAAGTTACGATCAAATAAAGTTTGAATTCAAATCTGATCTAATTTAAATTTTAATCTTTAAAAACATGTTTAAGTTGGATTACTGGATAGAGGAGATCGTAACGAAGAAGTGGGCGTTGGTTTCGTTGGATTTGGACAAACGAGTAAAAAGTTACGAAGGTTTTAAGATCATGGACTAATATGCGACAAAAATAATCGCGGATAGGTCCCTGTCGAAAAAAATAATAAAAAAAATAAAAATAATTTTTTTTTTTTACCTTCACTATTCCGGCGATCACCGCCGCCGGCGGCGGCGGCGGTGGCGAGAGGCGGCGGCGGCTACAGGGCAAGGGCGGGGCGAAGTGCAAAACAAGCGCCCGGGGGCGGCTTATAAAGGCCTCGGGTAGGAGGAGTCCGGCCCAGGCACGCTGTGTAGGTCGGTTCACTTTTTTTTAATTCGGAAAGAGGTAAAACAAAGAAAAGAAATATCAAACGGAGTCCAAAAATTATGAAATAAATTTCTACGGTTTCCTAGAAATATTTCGGACATAGTGAACATTTTTTCGTACCGAAATAAATAATTTGAAAAACGCACTTTTTTACGAAATCAATTAAAATAAAATCCGAATAAAAATAAAATAATACCAGTAAAATAAAAATACAACATAGGCATATAATATATCAAAATTTTCGGAAAAATATTTCCTACAAGATGAACTTTATTCTAGCTTCAAACAAAATACACAAAAATTCAAATAAAGCAAAGAGTGCTTCTGCTCTAGAAAAATCCAGTAAAAATCATTTTTAAAATACCAAAATTAATTCAAATTTATTTCTCTCCAATTTTCTGATGTAGGGAATCATGTTACCCTATTTTCCATATATTTTATTTTTGGAGAAAAATAATTTGATTAAAACTCAAATAACTCCAAATTGAAAATAAATTCAAAAGAACTTTGAATTTAATTCTTTGAAACACCCAACTCATATTTCATATAATTTGAAGAAGTCATTTTATCTTCGCTCGTGAAAATCATTGAGTTGCATAAAGTTTCAGAATTGGAAATATTCTCAAATGAAATTCAAATATTTTCGACACCCCTTGTCATTTAAATAAATGGAAGAAGTCATGTCATCTTCTCTCCAGGGTTTTGTGATGAAAAGAATTTGAATTCCCGAAGATCATAAAAGCAAAATGAAAGTTTGGGAAAGTCATTTTATTCCCTCTCATTTAATTTTCAAAAAGTTTCGAATTCACTCATTCAATCAAACAATCAATCAAATCTATCTATTTATTATAACATTCCAAAATTTAGAATTTTGGGATGTTACAAGATGCATGCTGGATAGCGGTCGATGTGTGGAGTAATAGTAGTCGATGCAGGCAGGAGTCGGTCTACTTGTCTCGGACGTGATGCCTATATACATGATCATACCTAGATATTCTCATAACTATGCTCAATTCTGTCAATTGCTCAACAATAATTTGTTCACCCACCATAAAATACTTATGCTCTTGAGAGAAGCCACTAATGAAACCTATGGCCCCCGGGTCTATCTTCCATCATATTGATCTTCCAACACTTAGTTATTTCCGTTGCTTTTTATTTTGCTATTATTTTACTTTGCATCTTTATTATAAAAATACCAAAAATATTATCTTATCATATCTCACTCTCGTACGTGACCGTGTAGGGATTGACAACCCCTTATCGCGTTGGTTGCGATGATTTATTTGTTTGTGTAGGTGCGAGGGACTCGCGCGTAGCCTCCTACTGGATTGATACCTTGGTTCTCAAAAACTGAGGGAAATACTTACGCAACTTTGCTGCATCACCCTTTCCTCTTCAAGGGAAAACCAACGCAGTGCTCAAGAGATAGCAGGGTGCCGCAGCTGGAAGCTCCAGGCGCGAGGCACTCAGGTGGTGGCCTTGGTGGGGCCATCATCGATGCCTATGTGCCCCGCATGGTGAACCTGGAGTACGTGCTCGGGGAGGGTCCCTGCACGTTCGTCGGGCCAGGATGGGATGGCGGAACGCTTGAAGCAGGAGCTTCCCACGAGTCGCCCGAAGGCTCCGCCGACCCCTTCAATGACGATGACGGGGTACAACAGGTATCGCGGGAGCAGGAATGCACTAACCATGGGCTGCAGGTGGACCAGACCGCGACGGCAGCCGGAGACCCAAGGGTGGTGGTTCCGCCCCTGGCCAGAGCAGAACGCTGGCGGCTGCGCGCGGGGGGCTCAGAGCCACGGCCTCCCCCGCGTCGCGTGGAGCAAGGTGCCGGGCGGAGGTAGGTCCTTTGCCGGTGGAAGCGCTTGTGAGCATTCCCCCCCCCGGCAGAGGGCCCGTGGTCGCCGGGGGCGCCGCTAGCGTCCCCCTTGCCCCTTGGCCTCGTCCTGGTTTTCGGACGCCCCAATGGTGGCCGGGGGTGGCGCACGGCGGGGCCCTCGTCTGGTGATATGAAGTAAGGCTCACGCCTGTGAAGGTCTCCGCTCGTGAAACTCTCACATAATAATGAGTGGGGTTGTACACGCCCCGGAGTCTCCGGAGTGCCGCCTTCGGGCCTCGGGGGCTCCCGCCCACGTCCTAGTGGAAGCACCATGCTCCACATTGGCCGTCGACACTGTCCCCCAATGACTATGCTCACAACCAGTGATAGCACTTAGCTCCGTACTGGTGGAAGATAAGAAGACTAGCTAGGTGCCGGACGCGACCATTTGCTTTCGACCTCTTTTCTGTAGCTCAAATTTACAGCCTTTGATTTTGAATTTGAAGTCGTATTCTCATTGGCAATCGCGAGGGGTGCCTTTTCCCGTTCATGTTGATTTCATGAGTTTCTGGATTCGTGCCTTGTTTTGAGATTTGCGTCTGCTACCTCCCCACTTCCGAGCACCTCGCGAGAGGGGGCTGGGCGTGGCATGCACACACTACGCGCACACCCCGCCATGACTGGTGCTCGCTTCTCGCGAGGCCCTCTCGGGCGGACTAGCAGAACCATCAGGAGACGAAAACCTCGCGAGCCCGCAAAGGACTCCCCTTGGGAGAAATGCACATCCGCAGCTGTCAAATCAGTTTGAAGCCCGCCTGGACTAAGGTAAGCTACGTAGCAAGCCTGCAAGGGGCTCATGAGCTCACAAAAGCATGTTTCAAGCCTAGCCTAAGAAGTAAAATGGTAGTACATTTACATGAGGTGTTCCCCCTCCCCAAAATGCTCTTACATCGTGAGGGGCCATGCCCAAGATTTTGCATGCAGGTTCGAAATAAAGGAGCGCGGGCTCAGTCGGACATGTCGCTCGCCACGTCTTCCGAATCACTCCCAGACATGCTGTTGGCGCTGTCGCTGGCACTATCTTCACCATCATCAACTGCACCGCCCTCATCCGCCACGACCACCACTGCATCGTCCTTGGAGGCAAAGGCCCTAACCAGAGCAACCACATTGTCGTCCATGCAGCACGCTAGGTTGTCCCGGATGACCTCGGGATTGATGTCGGGATTGATGTTCTCGAGATGGCTGAAAACGCGGGAAAACGCGCCCAATGAGGCCTCAGATCTTCTCCTCGACAAGCTCGCAAGCCGTCTCAGCCCGGTTCTCCAGGAGCGTCACGACATCAATGAAGAAGCGGAGGTGGCTGGCATAGTCTTCCGCCTGGAGATGAGGGGAATGTTCATCACAAATGGCACCCAGCGCCTGGTTGGCCATCGTCCTGAGGTCTCGGAGCATGGGGGTGTGCTTGCGCTGCAACGTCTGTCGGCGGATCGCCTCCTCCCTGCTCTGCTGCACGGTGGACTCAACATCGGTAACCCACTGCTGAAGCGGGAGTAGCTCAGCACAGGCGGAGGTCAACTCGGCCTACATGGAGATCAGGGCAGCCGCGGCGGCCTTCTCGCGCTGCTCCGCCTCAGCCAACCTGGACCTGAGGGAGGTGGTCCTGCCCTCAGCTTCGGCTTCCACGAAGTTCAGCTTCAGGTCGTACCTATTGAGAAGATCAGCGCGAGCCTCGGCCACCCTACGGTCAACTTCCTCCTGGGTCTTGGCCTCGCGTGCGCTGGCAGCATCTTCCGCTTGGGCAACCTGACGCTCCCTCGTCTCCAACCACCCAAGCTCGAGGCTGTACTCCGTGGCCTCCAGCATCAGCACTTCCTCGCGCCTCAAGATATCCTCCTCATCGGATGGCGCCCCCTTCATCGACGCCAGGGCAGCTCTACGCGCCTCCACTTGCTATTCCAGGGAGGCATTCAGGGTCTGGAGCTCCCTCCTGTGCTTCTTGGCGACCTCACAGCGGTGGTCTTCCGCCCTAGCCTCCTCCAAGGCCCGGGCGCTGGCCTCGCATGAGGTGGCGAGAGATGCCTCGGCCTTCGCGTTGGCATGCTCATACTGGAGGCTCCCGAGGTTGATGGCCACCTTCAGTCGATGCCATTCGTCCACCAGCCGGAGGCCCTCGGTTTCAAGGCAACATCAACATCCACGAGCTCTTCCCCAAGCCAGCTCAGCGCGCCCATCGTCTTCCGGAAGAGCTCATGACGGAAGGCATCCCGCTTGCGCGCAAGATCGAATGTGCAACCGGGTTCGTCCTCCACGCCAGAGGTTGACGAAGGAGTCCGAAGTGGCTCGCTTCCTTCCAGCTGAGGGTTGGAGGTCTGGGCCTCTCCGGTCGCCCTTCGAGCCTCGACGGGGGCCCGGAGAAGTGGAGGCTCGTTGCTTGAAGAAGAGGCTAGGGCTGAGATCACCCATCCGCGATCAATAACCAAAGGAGGAGAATGTGGCACGCCTTCCACATCCTGGGAAGGACCTCAAAGGAGGGACGACAAGAACGAGAAGTCAAAGCGCCAGGCTGGCACGTCCACCTCTCCGGCCGGCCACGCGCTAAGTGCGGCAGGCTGGCTCGAAGCGCTCAAGGATAGCAGAGGATTCGAGGTAGGAGGAGGTGGCTTCTCAGGGGATTTCGCCGCCTTAGAAGAAGGGACCCTGAGGAATCACAGTCAGGAGGGGAAGCAGCACTCGAGAAATTACAAAGATAAGGCACTCACTCGTCTATGGCGATATACTTCCTCTGTTTCAATGGCCAGAAGGCATCACCACTACAGCTTGGAGATCCCTTCCTCTTCCGGAGCGCGTCAAAGTTCGGTCGGAGCAAGACGAAGCCCTAGGCATGATCACCAGCGCCGGGCGCGACTGGTGTAGCTCCTGAGGAAGCGACCTCAGGGGTGCAGGACTGTGTGGAGACCTCAGCTTCCACCTCGACGCGACCCGCCGGGGCCTCGGGGGCTTGAGCCCCAAGTGTGTCGGTCTGTGTCACCCCTCCGGCCGCTTCCTCAGGACGGCTCTCCAGGGGCTCATGGGACGACACTTCAGGAGCCCCGAGTAGGGTCGGTTCCTCAGCAGCTGCGTCGCCAGCGGCCGATGGTGGTCGCCCCCCTACGCCCACTTCTAGGGAGATCATTGCGCCGGCGGCAGGCAAGGGAGCCATGAGGACAGGGGTTTCGCGAGGCCCTTCAAGGCCAGCCGGGCGTAGCCCCCATTCGTCAAAGGAGGGCATCTGCTTCACGAACTCCACCTTGTTCGAGCAGCAGTACAGAAGACAACCTTCTTCTGGCAGGCTAGCTGGTGTTGGCTCACCAGTCAGGAGCTCGAGCACCGTGCGCCGTGCCTCAGGGGCAAGAGCCGGCACTTGAAACCTCATGCGGTCCCCGTAACCAGAGAAGGTCCACATCGGCCGGGAGTGACACTAAAGAGGAGCAATGCGGCACCGGATGAACTCCTTCACCACCATAGGCGCCGTCGCCCCAAGTCCCTTCAGCCTGGCCAGCTGGTGCCAGACATGAGCGAGCCGCTGGTTGGCGAGCCGTGCATGCTCCCAGCCAGAGCACGGGGCGGCCGGAATCCGTGGAAGCAGCAGCAAGGGGTTGCGCACACCAACATATAGCCATCGCTTCTGGAAGCCTCCGACGACCGGCGAGAGCTCGAAGTCGATCCCCGAGACGGCTGTAGCGGCCACAGCCTGGAAAGATACACACCCCGAGCGCTGGCGAGCATCTGTCAGATGCAGAGAGAAGAAGTGGCGGAGCAAGGCCACGGAAGGGGCAATGCCCACCATGGCCTCGCAGACAAAGGCGAAGACGGCAAGGAGGATGATGGATTGGGGATCAAGGTGCAGCGCATTGATCTGATAATGCAAAAGCACTGCATTAAAGAAGTCGGAGAAAGGAGGGATCAAACCGGCCCAGAGGGCGTGAAGATGGAGGGGGACCTCGGTGGCCATCATGTCGATTTCAGCATGGGAAGCGGGCCAGGCCACCGTCGCCCCCCATTCGTTGGAGTCGGCGGCGAGCGTTGGGCGCACCTTGCCCATCACCTCCTGGTTGAGCACCACCGACCGCTCGACAACAGGTTCGAAGGCCGGCGACATAGGAGCCAAGGTACGGGACTCCTTCTTCCCCTTCTTCTTCCGGCTTGGTGCCATGGCGGCAGGGAGAGTTGGCATCAGATTGAACGAGGGAGCTACAGAGCGCTCGCCTGCGATGCGGGTGGTGCTGTGTAGGCAATGGTGGCTGCTTAGCCAGGCAGAAATCGAGGCTACGTGGGGAAGTGGAGGCGCCCATGTCTGGTCAATCGCCACGCGTCAATCAAGGCAACAGGCGGTTGGGGCCCGTGGCGCTCCGCACTTGCCCCTTGGCTTCACCTCAAAGCCAAGTCCGTGCATGCCTTGGACCCGGGGGCTACTGTGAGCGTCCTGGTAACGGGGTCCCCAGACTTGCCTGCCTGGGGCCCACGGTGTGGCTCCACCAACGGCCTGGTACAGCCCATCTTCATCAGCAAACACTCAAGACCCTCGCGTGGGGCCAAACCTCGTGAGGTGGACGACACAAGACCTCCTCAGGGGCAGCCTCACTAGGTTGGCTCGCGAGGAGTGGAGAGATCAAGGAGAGGGCGCCTCGTGAGGTTTCCGTGACTTGAGCCATGACGACCAAGGCCAGGCGGGCGCCAGGCAGGCACCACCGGGCGCAGAGTACCGGTTGCCTCTTTGGTGCTAAAGGGGCAGGTGTAGGCGAGGAGTCCCGAGGCATCAGGCAAAGGTTTCCATATCGATGCAACAAGACCAAGACAAGCAGGACGGAAGGACGGAGGTCATCGTGGAGCCCACGACGTCGTCACACCAGAGCCTTTGGCAGGCGAAGACTACTTTTGTCGGGATAGCTTGTACTAGTTGTCCCCCTTCAAATTGGCCATTGTGGGATCCCTTCCCGCCTAAACATTTGGGAAGAGGACCAGGGCCTCTATAAATAGGACTAGTCACCACCATAGGGGGGATTTAGATCATTCCCAACCAAACCACACAAGCTCACCGAGCTCAAGAACACCTCTCCTCAGGAGGCTGTTCTTCTCTTGTACTTGTTCATGCCCAGCCTTCAAGGCAATCCACCACACCACACTAGAGTAGGGTATTATACCACATCGGTAGCCCGAACCAGTATAAACTCTTGTGTCCCTTGTTCTGCGGGTTCGGAGGGCTAGACCTTGGGATCGTTGCGAGAGTGTGAGCTAGGGGGAGAGAGATCTTCATGCGCACCCCAGTGTTCGAACCTCAAGGGTTTGCCGGAACCCGTAATCCGATAGTGATGTTCTATATGTGCAAGTATGAACTATGCAGTTCAATTTCATCAGTACCAGTTTCAACAATACCACTATCAATGACTACATTTGGTTGCTGCATCTTGTAGTTATCACGCCTTTCCATTTTTATTTCACAATAACCAGTGTACTTAGACCGTCACAATACCAGTTTGAATGACTATGTTTGCTTGTTGTTAAATGTTAGACCTGTTGCAGTTAACACACCTTTCCACTTGTTTTGCTTTACTAGCGTGCTTAAACCTGCACACTAAAGCTATATTTTGGATATTATTTTTTCTGCCATGGATAATTTTGGTTGATGTTTAACCTGTTGTGCTTAGCATGCCCCTCGATATACCTACACAGGACAATTTTGGGAATGACTGTTGTTTTCCATCGTGGTTAGTTTCATCCCATGGCTTATATATACTCACTGTTCAGGATATTGGTAGCTGGTACCATATAGGTCGGGGGCTGATAAGGGACTAATCGGTGAATCAGACTTTTAACTAAATATATCTGTAACCCATTTATCATTACGTTAACTTGGGCCATATGTAATATATCTGAGGCTACATAGCAACATGCACTGTACTTAATGTCTAAATATGCAATCCTAGGCTACATAGCAACAAGTAAGATGTTACCTTAATGTTTTGTTGATGTCTAGATATACGTAGAAGAGGAGCAGCAGCAACAACAACAACAACACATCCCTTTTTGCATACTCAAAGGGTTAGATTGACAATAAATGCACTAGGAGAACTAGCTCCAATTAGCACCTCTTTGGTTGGATAGTTTTTTTTGGTGGTTTAGATGCAACTAGCTCAAACTAGCCCGCATGTTTGGACATACTTTAGGGCTATTTGAGCCTGAACTTGCTCAAACTAACTCTAACCCATGGATACAACAGCAATTAATCAGCCGATAATTTGTAAGAATGCAATAAACTCCTTCCGGCCCATAATAAAAGATGTTAATTCATCTAATATGTGAGTATATTGGATGTTATAAGATATTATAAAAGAGTGTTGTACTACATCATTGGTCAATTGTTGTTTAGCTTCTAATATTAACTTGGTGCTTTTAGGTACATATGTCATTGGTAAAGATCCGCGTTTCGACCCTTTCTACGTATGGGGCAATGAGATATCGATGAACCTCCATCAAGTGAGGAAGCTGATAAAGATTGTTAGTAAAATGGGTCAAAAGATGGCAATTAAACTATTTTTTACACTTTATCCAAGATAACAGTGAACTGCAGGATGGTAAGTAAGAACTCTGCAGCCTTCTTTTTACTGCCCATAATGAGTTGTGTTGGATGACAATGTCTGAATCTTTTTCCTTTGTAGTGGTTGCCAAAGCAGTTTACTAAAGATTACCTCTCAAACTACATGATTGGTGGGCATGAAAAGGTTAAAGTATTTCTAACAGAGCACGATGATTATCTAGATGTTTTCATGAAGACCGTGAAGGATGGGTGGCCGTCCATCACCAGGGGTTGGACTAGAGTCCTGCGTGTCTTCTGCATGGAGGAGGGCACAATATGGGCATTCCGCTTCACCTTGTTCAGCAACCAGAATGTATTTCGCCTCTTTCTTTACCGTCTTTAATAGTACAAGTATACAACTATGGTTCATCATTCTTTATTTGGTTCTTATGTAATTCTTGAACATATGTACCTATGAATCGAATATTGCATTGGTTGTTTGAACCTGATGGATATGAATAAAGCTATAGCATACATTCAAATTCAAATTCGGTACAATTTGAAATAGCAGCAATTAAATTACAGTAAAATTCGCTCTCCAGGTAGTTACGGCACACACGGTTGGTAAAACACAAACGATTGTGATATACACCATAATCTGACACGATTCACAAAGAGGAAATGTATGCAAGCATGCACACAGTTTCCATTTGCAAAGCATGTGTGATGTCAGACAATATCACAAACGGTGTGGGCAAACTAAAAGTTTGTGATAGTTGCCTTATCGTACACGATTCACAACCATGAACTGTTTCTGACGAAGTATGCATCGTAAATTTTGCACCACAGAATAGCGTGTGCGATAGTTGTCGTGTACAATGATGTTACGATGGTCTGACATTTCGTAATATTGTTCGACACTCGTACAACGATTAGCTAAACTTCTTAAGTAGTTATCACATACGGTTTGGGAAAAGAAAATGTGTGTGATTGTATGCTTATCATACACGTTCTATAATAGTGAACCGTTTATCATGGGGGCCGCATCATAAACATAGCACCACAGAATACCGACTACGATGGCAATGCGAGCACAAACGAGTAGGAGTACCGTATATGCATCTTGGCTCCCTATCCCCGACGGTTTCTGGGTCATGTGGCAAGGACCCCCTATCGCTCACACTCACTTGGCGACTGTTCCAAATGCCGTCGTGGAAAGGGGTTAAAATCTGTTTGTATAGCACCAACGCGTATTAGTGACTGTTTATTTAAAAATAGTTGACAACTTATTTCCATTCTTCAAAAAATGTATGGAAATTAGTAGACAAAACCTACTACACTGATGGCTTTGAACTAACTTACGAGGAGAAAGATCATATTTTCTCATTTATTATTGATGTTGAGACTTTCAATAAAAATTATGAAATTCCTCCACATTATGGTCAATACGTGCCACTAGTCCACGTGTTGAAGTACAACAACATCCATGGAGATGGTATGCTAAGGTGTTTTACTATTATGACACCAGTACACCTTTCGCATACATTCTTCTAATTGAAGCTAAACTATGCTTACTACATAATTATTATGCTCCTTACCAAAAAATCCCGAAGGATTGTGTGCCTCATCTGATGCATACGAAAGGTCACATTGATATTATGAACTTACGGCCAAGTTTGCTTATGGTTCTTCGCTGTGCATACATGATTTCCAAAATAGATGAAGACCTCACAATCAAAGGATGAAAAAAGTTACGAATAATCGCAGGGAGCTACTTGGAGGCAACATGGTGCGAAGCCCATGAATTGGAGACAGGATAATCTCCATTCTCCATAATGGAGAGTTAGGGCTATGTTGTTTTATGATATTTTACCTGAGAGAGGGTAGCAGGTCCTAGCTAATACTCATGATCATGTGCTAAGAACAATTAACTGGGTTGGTTAGATGACTATGATGATGATGAGTATGTGATACGTCTCCAACGTAACTATAATTTATGAAGTACTCATGCTGTTATTTTATCATTATTGGATGTTTAACAATCATTTTATAGCAACTTTATATCATTTATTGGGACTAACCTATTGACCCGAAGGCCGATGCGATTCTTTGGTTTTGCTTGTTTTTTTACATCGTAGGAAATCAATACCAAACGGAGTCCAAATGTAACGAAACTCCACGTAGATTTTTTATGGACCAGAAGACATCCATTGGGCGGAAGCGGCACACTGGGGTGCCCGAGGCACAACCCACCAGGGCGCGCCAGGGCCACCTAGCGCGCCCAGGTGGGTTGTGCCCACCTCGTGGCCTCCCGCACCCCCACTTTGCACTATAAATTCCCAAATATTCCGAAACCCATCGGGGTTAACCTAGATCAGAAGTTCTGCCGCCGCAAGGCTCTGTAGCCACCGAAAATCAATCTAGACCCTTTCCGGCACCCTGTCGGAGGGGGGAATCATCACCGGTGGCCATCTTCATCACCCCGGCAGCCACCACATGAGGAGGGAGTAGTCCACCCTCGGGCTGAGGGTTTGTACCAGTAGCTATGTGTTTAATATCTCTCTCTCTCGTGATCTATATCATGGGCTTTGGTAACATAGATGGATCATATGATGTTTCTCGCCTCTCTACTCTTGTTGTGATGAATTGAATCTTTACCCTTTGAAGTTTTGTCTTGTCGGATTGAATATTCAGATATGAGAACACATATTGTATGTCTTGAGGTGACAATGGGGTATTTTATTGATTTAATTGATGTATTCAACTTGCGGATTCCTGAGGTGATATTGGGGTAATTTATGCATAGGGGTTGATGCACATTTTTATTATCTTTTCTCCGATAGAAACACTAGGGTCGCTTTGTAGTTCTTTGTGTGGATTGAGTATTATGAATATGAATTTTCTTTAGTGTTATTTTAGTACGAACTCTTGATTAGATTGATCGGAAAGAATAGCTTGCGTTATTTTAGTATGAACTCTAGGATAGATCGGTCGGAAAGAATAGCTTTGAGGTGGTTTCGTACCGTACAAACAATTTCTATTTTTTGTTCTCCGCTAATAGGAATTCTGGAGTGACTCTTTATTCCACTTTGAGGGATAATCATATGATCCAACTATGTTAGCACTGTTAACAGATTGCACTAGCGGAAGTACAGAATCTAGGCCTTGTTTTCAAGCATTGCAATACCGGTTTTGTGCCCGTTTACTATTTGCTACCTTGATGTTTTTACTTATTTATATTATAAAAATATATTTCTACCATCAATATTACACTTGTATCACCATCTCTTCGCCGAACTAGTGCACCTATACATTTTGCCATTGTATTGGGTGTGTTGGGGACACAAGAGATTTCTTGTATTTGGTTGCAGGGTCGTTTGAGAGAGACCATCTTCATCCTACACCTCTCACGGATTGATAAACCTTAGGTCATCCACTTGAGGGAAAATTGCTACTGTCCTACAAAACTCTGCGCTTGGAGGCCCAACACGTGTCTACAAGAATAAAGTTGCGTAGTAGACATCAAGATCTTTTCTGACGCCGTTGCCGGGGAGGTGAGTGCATGAAGGTATATCTTTAGATCTTGCAATCAGATCTTTTAGTTTCTTGTTTTATCACTAGTTTGGTTTATAAAATAAAACTACATAAAAAATGGAATAGAGGTTGCATCATATTATTGATCATCTTTATAATATCTTTCTTGAAAATGATGGTTCGGAAAATTGTGCTCAATTGTTAGAAGAAGACGTCAACAAAATGTTTGGCACAAATTTTTTGAATGATGAGCATGATTGCAATGTTTCAATTTTCTTTGAATATCCATGATGCTAATGATATATAAAGCCATAAGCTTGGGGATGCTATATTTGATAAATATCATATTTTTAGTCCCCCAACTTTTTATGAGAAAATTTATTATGATGATTTCAAGCCTCCTATTTATGATGATTATATTGATGAAAGTGGATTTGGAGAGGTCGTGACTTTATTTAATGATGAATCCACTATTTTGGAAGAGGTTGCAATTGATTATGACAACAAAGTTCCTATAGATGATGATTATGGTGATGACATGTGTGCTATAAAGAATAATTATAACCATGAAACTTGTCATCATGATTTTAATTTTCAATCACATGATAGTTATTTTGTTGAATTTGCTCCCACTACTATTGATGAGAATAAATTTGCTTATGTGGAGAGTAACAAAATTTCTATGCTTATGCATCATGAAAAGAATGATTTATGTGATAGCTATATTGTTTAATACATTCATGATGCTACTGAAAATTATTATGAGGGAGGAACTTATGCTTGTAGGAATTGCAAAAATATCAAGTTTCCTCTCTATGTGTTAAAAATCTTGAAGTTATGCTTGTTTTGCCTTCCTATGCTAGATGATTCTTGTTCCCATAATTTGTTTGCTCACAAAATCACTATGCATAGTAAGCATGTTAGGCTTAAATGTTCTTTTCATGTGATTCATGATGCTCTCATTATGTTTCAATTCCTATCTTTTATGCGAGCGTCATTGAAATCATCATGCTTAGCTAAAAGGAATTAGAGAAAAGCGCTTGTTGGGAGACAACCCAAAACTTTTACCTACTGTTTTTGTGTGTTCACATGATTATGCTACTTGTATTGATCATGTTTTATTGCTTTTGTATCAATAAAGTGCCAAGTAAAGCCTTTGGGATCATGTTGGGTGATAGTTGATTTGATCTTGCTGAAAAACAGAAACTTTTGCACTCCTGAAAGTAATTCTAATTTTTACTAGAAGAGTGCTTTTGAGTTGATTCATTTTTCAGAAGATTAATACAAAAATTGCTCACGTATTTATATTTCTTTCATAATTTTTGGAGTAGCAGAAGTATGGTTTGAGTGCAGATTACTGCAGACTGTTATGTTTTTGACAAATTCTGTTTTCAATGCATAGTTTGCTTGTTTCCTAGTTTCTATGGCTTATATTTCTCAATATAAATTGTGGAAATGATATGCTACGGTAGAAATTGTGTGGAAACAATTATGAATCTTGTCTTTGACAGTACCAAAGTGAAATGGTTTGCTCTTTATCATACTAACCTATCTCACGAAGTTCCATTAAGTTTTGTGTGATTGAATTTTTCAAGTTTTGAGTGAGATATCGATATGAGGAGAATGAGGAGTGACAAGACGCTAATCTTGGGGATTCCCAAGGCACCCCAAGTTAATATCCAAGGAAGATCCAAGCAACTAAGATTGGGGATGCCCCGGAAGGCATCCCCTCCTTCGTCTCCAACATTATCGGTAACCTCACTCGGAGCTATGTTTTCATTCGTCACATGATATGAGTTTTGCTTGGAGCATCAATTTATTTTGTTAGGAATTTCTTGATGTTATTTAAAATAATGTTTTCCATCTTTTATTTCAATAAAACTGACATTGATAGCCTTTGCCATGCTTATCTTGCAAGTATACATGTTGTTGTTTGGAAGCAAAAAGTTTATCGGTGTTGCAAAAATTCCCGAGGAAAGTCAGAATGTGATAAAATGTTGAAACTTTTTGCATGACAAGCTTTGATAAATTTTCTACAGTGTGGTATAATTTCATAATGTTTGGAGTTGAATAAGTATTGATACTCTTGCATTATTTACAGACTGTACTGTTTTGGCAGATTACTGTTATGTTTGCATTGTTTGCATAAGCTTGCTTGTTTAATGATTCTATTTGAGGATAGAAATATTAAAAATGAAGTGGCATTTAGTATGCAATGTTGAATAATAATTTTAGCGATTTGCTACATTATAGAATGATAAGGTTTTTGCATTGGTTTATACTAACTTATCTCACGAGTTCTTGTTGAGTTTTGTGTGGATGAAACTTTTGAGATTTAGGAAAACCGTGCTATGAGAGGAATTAAGGAGACACAAGAGCTCAAGCGTGGGGATGCCCAAGTCACCCCAAGATAATATTTCAATAAGTCTCAAGCATCTATGCTTGGGGATGCCCCGGTAGGCATCCCACCTTTCTTCTTCAACAATTATCGGTTAGTATCGGTTGAGCCAAAGTTTTTTGCTTCTTCACATGAGTTGTGCTATTCTTAGAATGTCATTTTATTTTTGTTCTACTTGCTGTTTTCATAAAATACATAGATCTGAAAGTTTTTAAATAAAATAGAGTCCTCAAGTAGTTGCCAAGGAGGCTAAGTAAGCGGCATTCACATCCTGTCAACGAAGCTCTTTTCTTTGTAATTGCTCTTGTGCTTCACTTATATCCTATGAGTAAATTGTTGAATAAATTGAATGTCATGATGTTGAAATTATATCATGCCTAGTGGTAGCTTCACATTGGGTTTGAAATTGAAATCTCTTGAGGCTTGACAATCACAATATTGGTCATACAAGCAATTCACGTATAATTAGTATAAGGAAGAGAACTTTCACATGCAAATACATTATCATGGAAATCTTTTGTGATTGTGAGCGCCCATCAATATATTATATGCCAAAATTGTTGACGTTCGACAAGGAAGACAACGATTTATGTTTGTTCATATTCACATAGAAATTATATTTTCATAGATCCTTCAACATGTGGTGCTTGCCCCCCATCTTTGCTAGCCAAAAATTCCGCACCAAGTAGAGATACTACTTGTGCATCTAAAAACCCTTAAACCCAAATCTTACATTGAAGAGTCCACCATACCTACCTAAGGATTGAGCAAGATCCTTCAAGTAAGTTTTCATCGGTGCAATAAGGCAATAAAAATTTCTTCTAAAAGTGTTAGATCATTTAGTGTAAGAGAAAATTGAGCATTGTACGAACTTATGATGGCAAAGCAATAAAAGCGATGGACTGCATAATAAAGGTTGCTATCATAAGGGGCAATATAACATGACGTTCTTTTGCACAAATGGGTTGAGCATACATACAAATAAGTGCATGGCAACCTCGCTTCCCTCTGCGAAGGGCCTATCTTTTACTTTTCAGTATTTACTTTTATGCAAAGAGTCAAAGTTTTTCTCTCTATTCCTTTTTATTTATCTCTTTTTGCAAGCATCATGTGGTGAGGAAAGATCTCGGCACACATGGTGTAACATCCCAAATTTTCAATTTGGAATGTTATACATTAAGTCATCATGCATATCATATTTTCTTGCATTTTCCGATCCTAGATAATTTCACGCAACTCAAGGACCCTCGGAGAGAGTTGGAGATTTCATTATTTTCATATTTGAACTTTCTCAAATTTTGAAAATAGGATCATTCGGATTTATTTATTTTTATCTTCAAATATTTTTCCAATAAAAATATAAGAGAGGGAATAATATGACTTTCCCAAAATTTAGGAAAAATGAAGATTTAATAAATAAATCAAAATTTGGATTTTCGGAGTTCATTTGCTTTAGGAAAAAAAATGAGTATTTTAAAAATTTGCATTTTGGCCCTGTGTTAAAGTTCATTTTGTTCGACTCATTTTTAGGAGTCGGGGAAAATTTACTTTATTAATTTTGGAGTTCGTTTAGATTTTATTTTATCCGTTTTTCTGCGCGAGATTTTTACTTAAAAAAACCCCCATGGCGCTCACCAGGCTAAGGCCCAGCCGGCAGCCACTCCGCCGCCTCCCTTGAAGACACAGCCGCCGCCTTGAAGTCCGGCTCGGGGGCAGCCGCCGCCCGCCCGCCGTGGCCCCTCCCCAAGGCACACCCTCCCTCCTTAAAAGCCGCCGCCCCCTCGACTCACCCAGGCAGCCGCCCGACCCAAGCCTTGGACGCCCGCCCGCCGCCGCCCGCTGGCCGTCTTGCGCCGCCGCCGCCCTCGCCTCACCCCGCCGACCACTCAGGGAGCCCGATCATCGCCCGTGGCGACCTCGCCGGAGGTATAGCTGCGCCGCGCCACCCCCCCGGTTCGGTTTTGTTTTAAAAACCGTTCCGGTTTTCTTTTTGTTGTTCGTTTTTTTTTGAAAAAACCCTAGATCGGTTTTATTTTTTTCGGTTTAGCTACTTAGCGAACGTTCACCGATCCGTTCGTTTTAACGAACGTGTTCACCGGTTAGTTTCTGTTAACGAACGGCCATTCGTTTAACCATTCGTTGTTTTTCTTGTAATCGGATTTAAACCGATATTTTCCGATCTCGATTTCAGATCCAATCTTCGTTCTAGTTTATTTTCTCGCTCGTTTATCCGAATCAGGTGATTCAAGCGCCTAGAGTTTCGTTTCGAAACCGCCGTTCCGACTAATCAACTTAAACAAAGTTTTGCTACTGTAAAATTTGACCTAGTTTTAAATTGCTAGAACCGAGTCGTTTTCTTTCGACGTTTGACTTTCGTTGCTTTATTTGATTCGATTCTTTTTGCAACCAGGGTTCTTAAGTTGAACTTTTTGGTTAGATCTTTTATTCGAGATTTACCTGTGCATTAGATGAGTACTTATTGTATGCTTGTTGTTTGTCTGCGATAGATCACCCGGAGTGCGCCGCTTGTTACTTCGAGTCTCTAGGTTTCATGGATCGTCAGCAAGGCAAGTAACACTTGATCATACCTTTTCTACTACCCAGTTTTATGCATTAGATCAATCCTCAAACACTTGCATGATTAGGATTTAATTAAATTGTGGGATGTGAAGTAGATTGAGGTAGTACCTATTACCTGTTTTACTTATGAAACCTTGGTAGTTACTTCTACGTTTGCTTATCATGCCATGCTATGCTAGTAGACGTGGATTGGGTGAGTGAATATCCATGACAGATGTGAGATTGTAATTAATGGTTTATTTAAGGTGGCAACTTAAACACACATCTGGGTGGATTGAGGCACCTGGTTTCCATCAGGACTTTGTATTTCTTCGGACCGCCACCCAGGCTCAACGGGATCATAAGATTATTCAAACTAGAAACTTCCGGGTGCAGCCACAAGCCATTATGGGCTCTGGCATAGTTGACTAAGTTGTGCGAACTCTTACGGGTAGGCTAGCTGATGTAGGGGATATAGGTTGGTACGGTCTACCCACATGTAAGGTGCTAGTGCTTACGAAGGCTGTGTCTCGATCATCCGTCTCTCAAACACCATGTAGTCACGAGAACCAAGCGGAGGCGATTGAGTCTTGTGGGGAAAAGTCATAAACCTCTGCAGAGTGTATAAACTAATCATGATTAGCCGTGTCCCCGGTTATGGACATCCTGAGTATCTAGTACTTGAATATCATGTGAATCTCAACATGTTACTCTAATTAATATTATTGGGTTTTTAATGAGTACTTTTAATTGGGATTGAGGATCTTTGTCAACCATTCTCAATGTTTAACAACCACCATGATAGTTAAACAAATTTATTCCTTTGCGATAGGAAAAAACTGGCTTTATGCAAAGCTGTAACCGTGAGAGCTTTACCACCAGCCATATATGCATGTAGTATAGGCTTATTTCTTCATTACTCTCTATGTGTTACATTGCCGGCATATTCCATGTCTTTGACCCGTTTCGGGCTGCAACGTTCATGTTGCAGACTTTTAGAACGACAGTAAGGTGTTTAGGTCGTGGTTCTATACTCGATGATGCCGATGGAATTGATGGACTCACTTATCTTCCAAGTCTTCCATTTATTATCGTTATTAGATTGCCTTAAGCCATATTTATTGTAATAAGTCCTCTTTTGGACAACGATGTAATAAGTGTGTGATTGCCACTCTGTTATAAATCCTTGAAATCTTGTGTGGTGTCGGCATTACTTGATCCGGGGATGACACACGAGCACGTAGACTTGATCCATTCGGTCGGGTCGCTACAGAGATGGTATCAGAGCACACGCTGACTGTAGGACACGACCACTAAGTTAAAGCCATAGATCACTACTCTCTTCTCATTTCTAACTCCTCATCTTTTCTACTCTTTTAGGATGAAGGACGCGAAGATCAAGTACACCCAACCGGATGAAGGCACACCTTTTGGATTTCACTTAAAGGAAGTCACCAAGTACCTGAACATTGGACTACCAAGTTTCACCGGGACTTTCAACGCCACCCTTTGAAGAGAGGAGCTGGAAGATTCAAGCTCACGTTAAGGAAGGACATTCGCCCCAATCACCAAGCCTATAGATAGTGTTTTCAGCGCACCAACCTAGAGTCTGGGAAAGAGCATGGCAGCTCATATCACCATGGGACGCATTGGAGAAGTTTATCAAGAAGACCTCAAGGACACTATCTACCAGATTTGCGGACGCCGAGATGGACAATGGGAGATAGTCAACACCAAGAAGGATAGATCCATTGCAGCTTTCATCCAGGAGTTAAACCAGCACATTCGACGCCAGGAGAACCAGATGTGCAATGATATGCTCGAATTGAAGAATGCGAAGGGAAGGATCATCGAACTTGAAGGAGAACTGAAGTCTACGCAAGGACTACATGGGCGAGATCGTAGCTCTAGCAAGGCACAATAACGATCTTAAGTATGAGATTGAAGAACTCAAGAAGAAATTGGCTCTCAAGAATGAAGACCAAGATCGTCGGTTGTCCAAGCGACTACATCAACATCGGCATTTACACCGATTCGGATCCAAGTGAACCCGACTTTGAAGATGAAGCAGGAGCAGACATCAAGGATTCTTCCACCGGTTCAAATTAGTAGATGACCCCCACATATTAGTAGTATTTCCTCCATGGAACATTTTAGTTCACGCACTTTTGCGATAGTTAGATCGTTGTAAGCCTTTGTTTGAATTGAATGAAGTGATTTTGTGTGCATTTGCTCATATACATTCGGGTAGTGTTTCTCCTTAGACCCCACTCTATTCTTAATTTCTCATCTTTTCTAAACCCATCAGATGCCTCCGAGACGCGACCCCGGGTTTGTTTTCCCGCCAGAGATCACCCAGTTGATTCAGCAACAGAACACTTTGATCCAAACATTGGTACAAAATCAAGGCAACAACAACAACAACCCACCGCCGTCGCCACCACCTGCGGATCACTTAACACGTTTCTTAAGGCTGAATCCGCCGGTGTTTTCCAGTAGCACCGAGCCGATAGTAGCAGATGATTGGCTCCGTAAGGTAGGAAGGGAGTTGACCACTGCAGGATGTCTGAGATGGAGAGAAGGTGAAGTTTGCTGCACCAGCTTGAAGGACCCGCAAGCAACATGGTGGGAGAATTTTCTGACCACTTACCACGTAGATAATGTCACATGGGATCGGTTTGACAAGCTTTCCGCCTTGCCCATGTCTCAAAGAGGAGCTATGGCCATGAAGAAGCGTGAGTTTAGCAACTTACGCCAAGGAGGAAGAAGCATTGGCGATTATGTGGATGATTTTAGTAAGTTAGCACGTTATGCCCTAGATGACGTTACTACAGATGCACTAAGCAGGAGAAGTTTCTGGAAGGACTGAATGATGAGTTAAGCATGCAGTTGATGGTAGCATGTTTCAATAACTACCAGGAGTTGGTAGACCGTGCCCTCATGATTGAAGGAAAGCAACAACAAATTGAAAATCGTAAGAGGAAGTATGGGCAGGGAAAGTATAACTGGAGCCCAATGAAGCCCGTTATACCCCTAAGCAGGGAGTTCGGTTTCAGCATACCCATGGAGGAGGTAATTCGCACAACCATAATGGCACCAAGAATGGGAGCAGGGAATGGAGGAAGCAATGGGCGAGCCGCACCAACCCGTCAACACCAACCAAGGTAGACTGAGCCACATAACTTGCTTTAAGTGCCGCAAGACTGGGCATTACATAAGCGAATGTCCGAGAAGGCGAATGGAAATGGCAATGGAAGCTCTGGAAAGAAGCCCAACCCTTTCAACAGGGGATAGGTGAACCACATTGATGTGGAGGAGGTTGAAGATCAGCCCGATGCAGTAATCGGTAAGTTTTGGTTAAGTCATTTACTGCAGTTGTTCTTTTTGATACTGGTGCATCACATTCATACATATCAAGGAGATTTGTGGATAAGTACAAATTACCAACCCAAGCCCTTAGGTCACCCATGCTAGTAACCTCACCTGGAGCAGAATACATGGATAGTATATGTTGTGATAGACTGCAATAAATGATTGGACACTATGTTTTTCCCTCAGACCTAATAGTTCTGGAATCCCAAGGATTGGATGTGATATTAGGCATGGATTGGTTATCGAAGTATGGAGGGAACATAGATTGCGCCATTAAGTCAATTTTGCTTACCACCCCATAAGGGAGGAGAATCAAGTATGTATCACGGCATGAGCCGAGGAGAGCACAAGTAAATTACTTATCGAGTTGTGCGAGGGAAGAGGTACCCGATGGTGAAGGATTTTCCTGATGTATTTCCGTAAGAGTTGCGTGAATGCCACGGATAGGGACATTGAGTTTTTGATTGAACTTTTGCCAGGAACAGGCCCAATATCGAAGCCACCATACAGGATGCCCGCACAGGATTTGGCTGAAATCAAGAAGCAGATTAAGGAGCTATTGGATAAAGGCTTTATACGCCCAAGTTCTTCGCCTTGGGGATCACCCGTACTTTTAGTGGAGAAGAAGGATGGATCATTAAGGATGGTTGTTGATTATCGTGGATTGAATGCAGTAACGATCAAGAACAAGTACCCACTACCAATGATAAATGATCTGTTTGATCGTTTGCAAGGAGCTAAAGTGTTTTCCAAGATAGATTTGCGATCAGGGTACCATCGATTGAAGATTCGAGAGCGAACATACCTAAGACATCATTTACCACGAGATATGGACTGTGTGAGTACCTTTGTTATGTCTTTTGGACTGACTAACGCATGACCTATTTCATGAATCTGATGAACAAAGTATTTATGGAGTTCTTGGATAAGTTCATCGTGGTGTTCATAGATGATATTTTGATTTTCTCGAAGAATGAAGAGGAACATAAGGAACATTTGCGATTGGTTTTGGAGAAACTAAGGGAACATCAGTTATATGCCAAGTTCAGCAAATGTGAGTTTTGGCTAATGGAAGTTGGATTTCTTGGACATGTTATATCCGGAGAAGGGATAGCAGTTGACCCCACAAAGGTTGAGACCGTAACCAAATGGGAAGCACCAACGACAGTTGGAGAGATCCGGAGTTTCCTTGGACTCGCAGGATACTACCGAAGATTCATTGAGAATTTCTCAAGGATTGCAAAGCCTATGACGGAATTGCTGAAAAAGGATACCAAGTTCATATGGACTGAGGATTGCGAGGCAAGTTTTCAGGAATTGAAGAAAAGATTGGTTACCTCACCAGTGTTAATTTTGCCAGGTCAGACCAAGGATTATGAGGTGTATTGCGACGCTTCACGTCGAGGACTTGGAGCAGTGCTTATGCAGGAAGGAAGAGTTGTTTCGTATGCTTCACGACAGCTTAAGCCTCATGAGTTGAATTATGCCACACATGATTTGGAGTTAGCAACCCTTGTGCATGCATTGAAGACCTGGAGACATTTTCTCATTGGAAATCATTGTGAGGTGTATACGGATCACAAGAGTTTGAAGTACATCTTCACGCAGAAGGAATTAAATCTCAGACAAAGGAGATGGTTGGAGCTTATTAAGGATTATGATATGATATTGCATTATCACCCAGGGAAGGCTAACGTTGTAGCAGATGCATTGAGCCGTAAGAGCCACGTCAATACCCTAATGATGGGAGGAATACCCAAGGAGTTACCCGAGGACCTTCGAGAGCTATGTTTGGAAATAGTTCCGAGAGGCTATGTAGAAGCATTGGAGATTCAGTCTACGTTGATGGAGAAAATCATAGAAGCCCAAAAGGCAGATAAGGAAGTTGCCTCTATAAAGGAGAAAATGAGCGAAGGAAAAGCTAAGGGATTTCGTGAGGATGAGCACGATACCCTATGGTTTGAGGACCGTATTCTGTGCCAAATGACCCGGAGATCGTGAAGTTGATTCTGCAAGAAGCACATGATTCACCCTACTCAATTCACCTGTGGAATACCAAGATGTATTTGGATTTGAAGGAAGCGTTACGGTGGACGGAATGAAGAAGGATATTGCGGAGTATGTAGCAGTTTGCGATGTATGTCGAGAGTGAAGGAAGAGCATCGAAGCGGCAGGATTGTTACAACCATTGCCAATACCGAATGGAAGTGGGATAAACTAGGCATGGATTTCATCACAGGTTTGCCAAAGACTCGTTCAGGATATGACTCGATTTGGGTTATAGTCGACCGCTTTGACGAAGGTAGCTCATTTCATTCGATCAAGACTACCTATAGCAGTGCTAAGTTGGCAAAGATATACATGACCAGAATTGTGTGTTTACGGAGTTCGAGGAGTATCATATCAGATAGAGGAACCCAATTTACCTCAAAGTTTTGGAATCGGTTACGCGAAACATTGGGAACCAGGCTGGAATTGATGCAGCTTTCCACCCACGAACCGATGGACGGCGAGAGAGTCAATCAGATTTTGGAGGATGTGCTGAGAGCTTGTGCACTAGATTATGGATCTAGTTGGGATGATAACTTGCCGTATGTAGAGTTTTCTTATAACAACAGTTACCAAACCAGCTTGAACATGGCACCTTTCAAGGCTTTGTACGGAAGGAGGTGCAGGACACCGTTATAATGGGACGAAGCTGGAGACCGTCAGTTGTTTGGGCCAGATTTGATTAAGGAGTCTGAACAGAAAGGTTAAGTTGATTCGCGATAGGCTCAAGGTAGCCCAGTCCAGACAGAAAAGCTATGCGGATTCAAAACGCAAGGCGATAGAATATGAAGTTGGAGACATAATTTATCTTAGAGTATCCCCGCTTCGAGGAGTTAAGCGTTTTGGAGTTAAAGGAAAATTAGCACCACGTTTCATTGGACCGTATAAGATTTTGCAACGCATGGGAGAAGTTGCTTATAAGCTGGAATTGCCAGAGGGACTGTCGGGGAGTTCATGATGTATTCCATGTTTCTCAGCTGAAGAAATGTCACGCCGAGATGGCGGAAGTACCGTTAAGAGATACGGGCCGCTTGAAGCAATTACATTGAAGGATGATTTAACATATGAGGAGAAACCGGTCAAGATTCTCGATTATGCCAGTGAGTTACTCGCAGCAAGGTTATCAAGTTTTGCAAGGTTCAGTGGAGCCACCACACTGAGGATGAAGCCACCTGGGAAAGGGAAGAGGATTTACTCAAGGATCACCCTCACCTATTTTCTAGCCAACCCGAATCTCGAGGGCGAGATTCATCTTAAGGGGGGTAGGTTTGTAACATCCCAAATTTTCAATTTGGAATGTTATACATTAAGTCATCATGCATATCATATTTTCTTGCATTTTCCGATCCTAGAGAATTTCACGCAACTCAAGGACCCTCGGAGAGAGTTGGAGATTTCATTATTTTCATATTTGAACTTTCTCAAATTTTGAAAATAGGATCATTCGGATTTATTTATTTTTATCTTCAAATATTTTTACAATAAAAAAATAAGAGAGGGAATAATATGACTTTCCCAAAATTTAGGAAAAATGAAGATTTAATAAATAAATCAAATTTTGGATTTTCGGAGTTTATTTGCTTTAGGGAAAAAATGAGTATTTTAAAAATTTGCATTTTGGCCCCGTGTTAAAGTTCATTTTGTTCGACTCATTTTTAGGAGTCGGGGAAATTTTACTTTATTAATTTTGGAGTTCGTTTAGATTTTATTTTATCCGTTTTTCTGCGCGAGATTTTTATTTAAAAAAACCTTGCACTTGTGGCCTGGGCCAAGGCCCAGTACGGCAATCCGCCGCCTCCTGCCGGGAGACACAGCCGCCCGCCGCTTGAGTCCGGCTCGGGGCAGCGCCGCCCGCCGCCGTGGCCCCTCCCCAAGGCACACCTCCCCTCCTTAAAAGCCGCCTTGCCGCCGCCCTCGACTCACCCGAGCCGCCCGCCCGCCGACCCAGCGCCGCCCGACGCCGCCCGAAACCGCCCGACGCCGCCCAAGCGCCGCCCGCCGCCCTTTGGCCGTGTCTGCCGCCGCCCACCGCCCTCGCCTCACCCCGAAACCCTCCGACCCAGCCGGAGCCCGACCGCCCCTTGGCGACCTCGCCGGAGGTAGAGCCGCGCTGCGCCACCCCCCCCCCCCGGTTCGGTTTTGTTTAAAAAACCGTTCAGGTTTTCTTTTTGTTGTTCGGTTTTTTTAAAAAAAACCCTAGATCGGTTTTATTTTTTTCGGTTTAGCTACTTAGCGAACGTTCACCGATCCGTTCGTTTTAACGAACGTGTTCACCGGTTAGTTTCTGTTAACAAACATCCGTTCGTTTTACCGTTCGTCGTTTTTCTTTTAATCGGATTTAAACCGATATTTTCCGATCTCGATTTCAGATCCAATCTTCGTTCTAGTTTATTTTCTCGCTCGTTTATCCGAATCAGGTGATTCAAGCGCCTGGAGTTTCGTTTCGAAACCGCCGTTCCGACTAATCAACTTAAACAAAGTTTTGGTACTGTAAAATTTTACCTAGTTTCAAATTGCTAGAACCGAGTCGTTTTCTTTCGACGTTTGACTTTTGTTGCTTTATTTGATTCGATTCTTTTTGCAACCAGGGTTCTTAAGTTGAACTTTCTGGTTAGATCTTTTATTCGAGATTTACATGCATTAGATGAGTACTTATTGTATGCTTGTTGTTTGTCTGCGATAGATCACCCGGAGTGCGCCGCTTGTTACTTTGAGTCTCTAGGTTTCGCGGATCGTCAGCAAGGCAAGTAACACTTGATCATACCTTTTCTACTACCCAGTTTTATGCATTAGATCAATCCTCAAACACTTGCATGATTAGGATTTAATTAAATTGTGGGATGGGAAGTAGATTGAGGTAGTACCTATTACCTGTTTTACTTATGAAACCTTGGGAGTTACTTCTACGTTTGCTTATCATGCCATGCTATGCTAGTAGACGTGGATTGGGTGAGTGAATATCCATGACAGATGTGAGATTGTAATTAATGGTTTATTTAAGGTGGCAACTTAAACACACATCTGGGTGGATTGAGGCACCTGGTTTCCATCAGGACTTTGTATTTCTTCGGACCGCCACTAGGCTCAAAGGGATCATAAGATTATTCAAACTAGAAACTTCCGTGTGCAGCCACAAGCCATTATGGGCTCTGGCATAGTTGACTAAGTTGTGCAAACTCTTACGGGTAGGCTAGCTGATGTAGGGGATGTAGGTTGGTACGGTCTACCCACATGTAAGGTGCTAGTGCTTCTGAAAGACTGTGTCTCGGTCATCCTTCTCTCAAACACCATGTAGTGCGAGAACCAAACGGAGGCGATCGAGTCTTGTGGGGAAAAGTGCGCAAACCTCTGCAGAGTGTATAAACTAATCATGATTAGCCGTGTCCCCGGTTATGGACATCCTGAGTATCTAGTACTTGAATATCATGTGAATCTCAACATGTTACTCTAATTAATATTATTGGGTTTTTAATGAGTACTTTTAATTGGGATTGAGGATGATGTCAACCATTCTCAATGTTTAACAACCACCATGATAGTTAAACAAATTTATTCCTTTGTAGTAGGGAAAAACTTGCTTTATGCAAAACTGTAACCGTAGAGCTTTACCACCAGCCATATATGCATGTAGTATAGGCTTATTTCTTCATTACTCTCTATGTGTTACATTGCCATCATATTCCATGTGCTGACCCGTTTTCGGGCTGCAACGTTCATGTTGGAGACTTTTCAGATGACGAGTAAGGTGTTTAGGTCGTGGTTCTATACTTAGTGATGCCGATGGAATTGATGGACTCACTTATCTTCCAAGTCTTCCGCTGTTATCGTTATTAGATGGCCTTAAGCCATATTTATTGTAATAAGTCCTCTTTTGGACAACGATGTAATAAGTGTGTGATTGCCACTCTGTTATAAATCCTTCGAAGTACTGTGTGGTGTCAGCATTACTGATCCAGGGATGACACCTGAGCACAGAGACTTGATCCATTCGGGTCGGGTCGCTACACATGGCCAGTTGAATATGGGTAGCATGAGTTATTATTGTTGACATCACCCTTGAGGTGAATACGTTGGGAGGCAAAACAATAAGCCCCTATCTTTCTAAGTGTCCGGTTGAAACGTTTTGCTCATGTGTATGCGGTGAGTGTTAGCAATCATAGAAGACTATATGATGGTAGAGTATGTGGAGCTCTTACATAAACTCCGTTGAATAATTGAATTGCAATTGGTTGGTGACTAAGAACATAGGTTGTTGAGTTTCAAGAGAATTCATTGTTTGAACCTTAACATGTGAATTGGTTGCTACTATAACATGATAAGTTTTATAAGAAAGAATTCTTGTTATGATGCTAGGAAAAGTGATTGAAATTGTCATTGACCAACTTGTGCACTTTGCTAGCGTTCACACTTCATAAATTATTTCTTTTATCATTTACCTACTCGAGGATGAGTAGGAATTAAGCTTGGGGATGCTGATACGTCTCCAACGTATCTATAATTTATGAAGTATTCATGCTATTATTTTATGATTCTTGGATGTTTTACAATCATTTTATAGCAACTTTATATCATTTTTGGGACTAACCTATTGAGCCAGTGCCCAGTGCCAGTTGCTGTTTTTTGCTTGTTTTTTTTACATCGCAGGAAATCAATACCAAACAGAGTCCAAATGCAATGAAACTCCACGGAGATTTTTTATGGACCAGAAGACATCCATCAGGACAGAGCAGCACCTGGGGGTGCCCCTATGACAGCCCGATTCAATCGTACACTAATCATGCACGCAAACATGTACAATCAAGATCAGGGACTCACGGGAAGATATCACAACACAACTCTAAAAACATAAATAAGTCATACAAGCATCATAATACAAGCCAGAGGCCTCGATGGCTCGAATACAAGTGCTCGATCAGAGACGAGTCAGCAGAAGCAATAATATCTGAGTATAGACATAATTTAAACAAGTTCCCGTAAGATGGCTAGCACAAAATGGGATACAGATCGAAGGAGGCGCATGCCTCCTGCCTGGGATCCTCCTAAACTACTCCTGGTCGTCGACGGCGCTCTGCACGTAGTAGTAGGCACCCTCGATGTAGTAGGGGTCGTCGTCCACGGTGGCATCTAGCTCTGGGGCTCCAACATCTGGTTGCGACAACCAGGTAAAAAGGAATGGGAGAAAAGCAACCGCGAGTACTCATCCAACGTACTCGCAAGCAAGGATACACTACATATGCATGGGTATCTGTGTAAAGTGGCAATATCGATGGAATGAACTGCAGAATGCCAGAATAAGAGGGGGATAGCTAGTCCTGTCAAAGACTACGCTTCTGGCAGCCTCCATCTTGCAGCATGTAGAAGAGAGTAGATGGTAAGTTCACCAAGTAGCATCGCATAGAATAATCCTACCCGGCGATCCTCCCCTCGCCGCCCTGTGTGAAAGCGATCACCGGGTTATATCTGGCACTTGGAAGGGTGTGTTTTATTACGTATCAAGTTCTTGTTGTCATCAGGTCAAGGTACAACTCCAAGTCGTCATGTTACCGTAGATCACGGCTATTCGAATAGATAAACTTCCCTGCAGGGGTGCACCACATTACCCGACACGCTCGATCCCCTTTGGCTGGACACACTTTCCTGGGTCATGCCCGGCCTTAGAAGAACAAAACGTCGCAGACCTACCTAGGCACAACAGAGAGGTCAGCACGTCGGTCTAAATCCTATGGCGCAGGGATCTAGGCCCATCCCCCATTGCACACATGCACGTTGCGTGGGTGGCCGGAAGCAGACCTAGCCTCCCTAATACAAGAGTAGGCGTTCCAGTACAATCCGGCGCTGCTTTCGATCCATTGGCGTTCTGAAGGCTTGGTGATACCACGACGCCGGTTGCCCATATCTTGTCCCATGTGGCGGTTAGTACGTACAAGGTCAACGACCCATCTCAGATCAAATACCAAGATCTTGTTAAGCGTATTATTATGAAGTAACCGCGGACGCCGACCAGGGCCAGGCCCACATCTCTCCTAGGTGGTCTCAACCTGCCCTGTCGCTCCGCTACAAAGATCCACACAGAGGGCCGTCGAGAAAGTATGTCCATTCAGCCCCCAGCCCGTGAATCAACCTCGGGTACTCAACGAGCCGACCCGACTTTAGTCACCACATGTATCATGTATGTTGTATATAAGTATATAACTGTGATCACCTCTCGAGTGATCACGGCCCGATAGTATAGTATGGCAGACGGACAAGAATGTAGGGCCACTGATGGAATACTAGCATCCTATACTAAGCATTTAGGATTGTAGGTAAGGGTAATAACTGTAGCAACAATGACAGGCTATGCAGCAGAATAGGATTAACCAAAAGCAGTAACATGCTACACTACTCCAATGCAAGTAGTAGAGAGAAAGAATAGGTGATATCTAATGATCAAGGGGGGGCGGGTTGCCTGGTTGCTCTGGCAAGGAGGGGTCGTCAACACCGTAGTCGTACTGGGTAGTAGCAACGTCGGTCTCGGTGTCTAATGAGAGAAGAAGGGGAAGAAACAATAAATATAATGCAAACATAGCATCACAAAACATAACGAGGCAATACGCGGTGCTAGGGTGAGCTAACAAAGTACTAGGTGCTACCGGCGAAAGGGGAAAGCATACGGGAAAATATTCCCAGTGGATTGCCTTTCCGGACAGATGAACCGGAGGGGAAAGTTGCGTGTTTGCTATGCTAGGGATGTGTGGCGGACCAACGGGCTGCTTATTCGGATTCATCTCGTCGTTCTGAGCAACTTTCATGTAAAAAACATTTTCATCTGAGCTGCGGTTTTTTTTCTATTAATTTCGAAGTTTTAAATCATTTTCTAAATTTATTTAATTATTTTAATTCAACATTATCCAGAATAGTGTATGCTGACGTCATCATGACATCAGCATGACGTCAGTAGTCAACATGGCGTTGACTGGGTCAAACTAATGTGTGGGTCCCGCATGTCATTGATTGATTAGTTAATTAACAATAGTTGATTAGGTTAATTAGATAATTAGGTTAATTAAACAGGATTAATAAAGTTAATTAATTAATTGAATTTATTATTATTATTATTATTTTATCCCTTTTTTTTATAAAAACGTTCTGGGGATGGACCCCACTTGTCATAGGGCCAGGGGAGGCTTAACGGGTGACGGGCGTAGCGGGCGGCGGGTGTTGGGCGCCGGGTGCCAACACGACTAGCACCCGCCTGGTCCAACCGCATCACCGAGCAGTGCGGCACGCGCAGACCAGAGAGGGCAAGGCCCGGCGAGGCAGGGGCCAGGTGGGCGCGGAAGGCGAAGGCGGGGCACGGCTGCGGCGGCGGTGACTACCGCGAGCAGAGGCGCGGGTAGGCACGGGCGAACGCGGGGAGTTCGGTGGCGCGGGTTTGCGGGTGATGGAGGAGCACCAGCGGACGCGTCAGGCCATGGCGGGGCAGGGAGAGGCGAAGCCGGAGCGGTGTCAGGGCGGCGCGTCGGCGTGGAGCGGCGGCAGGGCGTCGGTCGCGGGGTGGAGCGCGAGGCGGGCGGAGGCGGGAACGAACCACGGGGAAGCAACAGGTGCAGCACGCGGGTGGTGGAGCCAGGCAGTGATGAGCTAGGAACAGCGGGGATGGGGGCGTAGGGAACGACCCAGCACTGCGGGTGCCTGCAGCAGCAACGGGGCAGGGCTGCAGGCGTGACCATGGGCGGCAGGGAGGCGGGCAGTTTCGGCCGATCCACAGCGGGCAAAAGGGCGCAGTGATGCGGGGGCGTGCGTGCGCGACACGACAGAGAGAGGAGGGAGAGGCAGCTCACGGGGCCGGTAGGGAAAAGGGCAGCGGGGGTCGGGGTGGTCGATGGGGACGACAGAGTTGTGGAGGAGGCAGGCCGGCGAGGAGGCGGAGGCAGGGCGGCGAGGTTGCTATGGCGATTGCGAGGCGGCCGCGGTGGCAGGCGACGAGAGGGAGGGGCGATGGGATCAGGCCCCTCCCTATCTAGATCCAGACGAGGGAGTGGGGGGAGTGGGGGAACGTGGGAGTGGCGCTAGGGTTCAGGATGGGGAGGGGTTAGCGAGGGGTCGGGGTGGGCGTTTGGTAGGGCGGCCGATTAGGGGTGGGATGGGCCGAGGCCCATGAGGAGCCTGGGGTTTTCTTTTCTTTTCTTTTCTTTTTTTTCCTTTTATTTTTGTTTTAGTAAAATACCAAAATGGCGCCTAATTTGATGTTACCAAATATGCCATTGCCACACTAACTTGCTACCCAATCTAAAATAGTTTCATAATTATTTAATATATTTAAAAGTATTTAAATAATATTTTTCGCTACTGTTTTATTCATCTTATAGTATTTAAATATTTTATAAAGGTGTGGTCTCCACCATAATTACCTAAGCTATATTTGGTTCACTCCGAACATTTTAGTTTTAATATTTGAAAACTTTTATTGTTTGCTAGATTTTTAATTTGAATTTGAATCGGTTTCGAACTAACGCGATATTGGCAACAGTAATCGAAGTGACGTGGCACCATTAGCAGAGGGTTGCTGTAACTTAATTATCCGGGCATCACAATTCTCCTCCACTACAAGAAATCTCATCCCGAGATTTAGGAGCGGGAGTAAAGGGGAAAGGGTCTGGTTAGGTAATTCTAACGAATCTCCTCAGTCTTGGTTGCTCTTCTCGAAGAGATCGACCCATTACATTGGCGTCTTCATTTCTCTGCTTCAGGTCATCATGGTGAAGTCGGCCTTTTCTTCCGGAACTCCAACGTACTTACGAATAGGTAAGGGGAAGCTCGGCTACGACAGAATGCTTATGAGGTAAACAATCTGGTTTAACCTATGAATGAGCATAAGATTATCTCATCAGTTGAACATATAAAATACATCAAGAGTAAGGTACGAAGGTACAATAAGAGATTCCAAGCGGATAGAGGGTTGCTCGAAGTCTGAACCAGAGTGAGAAAGGGGTTCAGTGCAGCGGGAGTAAGTATTGCGTCTAACACCAGAATAGAGCACTAAGAAGGTGGCCCGTGAATTAAATATGAAGCCAAGCATGGGGAATAACCATTAGAAACAGGGTTGTACAGGAGAGTCAGGTTTCGATCCTGTGGAACTGTGGGTTATGGGCCCACCATGTGGGTTAAAAGTAGGAAGGGCGGAGGAGTCTCTCGTGATCATGCAAGCAAGGCATGTCAGAGGGTAGCCTGTTGATTATGCCGGCAACAACGTCGATACCAAGGGTGAGGGACAAAGAGAACCATTTTCCTGCTCGTTGAATGAGGCGGACCAATAGGCAAAGTTCTCGTCCATCGGTGGCTACCAGAATGTCATCCATAATAGTAATAGGGTCTTGCTGATAGAATTGTACAACGAGGTGTTTACATAAGCAGGGAAATATTACTGCTTATATAATATAGATCACAAGAAGGTTTAAACAAACCAATGGAAAGGAAAAGTGGTTATCAGGTTTAAACAGAAAAATGGAAGATGTGAAATATAGCCCCCACTCTTCATCAGACCAAGGATATCCATGTTTGTAGTGATGGAAGATGTGAAATCGATACAACTGAAATTGAGCATCCAATCATTAAATCATGTCCTGCACGTCCAATGTAGGCCCACCCTGCCAATAAATTCACATGCAAACCACTAATATTACTATCTAATGACAACACAAAAGAGTAGCAAACCATGTACCTTCGTAATGAACAACTCATAGTGCCACCACTTGGATATAACGGTCTGGAAGAAAACATGCTCATGATGTTGAACCATTTGGACTTTTTGTGCAGTTCTACTAAAATCGAGCGTCCATGTATGCATAGATATTGAAAGTGTGATTACTATAAAAGTGGCACTAGTTGAAGCATAGACTCAAAAATATAAGCATTCCAATTTCTTAATGGGAAAAGGTAGCAAGATTGTTTCTAACCTCCTGTTTGAAGGAATAAATAAGGCAAAAGCAGCTGATGTCAGGAAGGCATACATAGTATTTTATGAAAGATTGAACCATTCCTGACCTTTCCTCTTATTTTAAGCATTTTTTGTGCAGTTCAACTAAAATAGAACCATCACCGCCTTGACAATTCGGTGATATTTTACAAAAAAAATGACTTACCATTACATAATGATGTCATGTATGTAATCGACAAGCATCAGAGACAAACATGCAGACCTCCACCGATAACATAATGAACATTAATATTAACAAAGGTGTGACTAGCTTTACCGACATAATTTGAATGAACTCTACACCCTCTGTTCCTTAATATAAGACGTTTTTGCTGTTTAATTTAAAGTACCCAAACGTCTAGTATTTAGAAAACATGTAGAAGTTTTCTTGAGCACATTTCTGGGAAAGCTTGCCACACCTTATATATCCATACGCTAATGCAACACCATTCGAATAGTACAAATATACACTAATCCTATGGCTAGTGTGTAAGTGCATCTAGCGCCCCTTAGTGATTTTGGTGTATTGAAGACTTATAGGTTAAGGACTAATGCGTTTGTGAGTGTACACAGGTCTATAAGTCTATGAGGAGTTTGATATTTACAGAGAAATTCGACCCCTAAAAATGAAGTTCTTCGACTGAAGACTTTGGTATTCTGAAGACTTTGAAAGTAAAGAAATTGGTGTGACCTTGAAGACTTGGTATTCATTCGAGGAACATGAAGCGTGAAGACTTTTGTTTTCGTAGTTCCATTTTCTCTTTCTTGAGTCATAGGAAACACCGTACTGTTAAAGGGGGTCGAGGAAATACTACGGAAAATTTTCCATGTGATGCTCAACTCAAATCCTGCACCTAACAATCCCTTCAAGTGAAGCCATTGGAAATCTCATACAGTTCAGTCATATTCTTCAGTGATAGAGACGAATTTCTTCAGGTCTCTAAGGAATTTGTTCTGACTGAGGAGTTAGGAATTCGCCAGTGCGGATTGCCTACAAAGTGGGGAACATGATGGCCCTGAGGAATTTGAACCTCAAATTCCGACCATTCTTAATACGCTGGCATTTGTCCCAAAATATCTTACCCGCCTAACGGTCATATCATTGAAGGGCATTTATGTCTTATCATGTCAGGCTTCTCTCT
Source organism: Aegilops bicornis (assembly GCA_021605145.1). Lineage (NCBI taxonomy): Eukaryota > Viridiplantae > Streptophyta > Magnoliopsida > Poales > Poaceae > Aegilops > Aegilops bicornis. The sequence continues at coordinate 304,962,717 of CM038671.1, read as the reverse complement.
AGGCTATAAATAGCCGCCCCCTACAACCACTAGCTGGTTGGCTGCTCCGATAGAAACTAACACTTGTCATTTGAGAGCATCCCATCCTCCGAGGACTTTGAGCGAAAATCATCGAGTGAGGAAAACCCAAACCCAAACACCTACAAATCCAAAGTGATTGAGCATCACTGAAGAGATTGATCCTGCGTGGATCCGATGCTTGTTACCTTTGAAGATTGTGCTTCTTCCAGACGGTTAGGCATCATGGTCTAGAGCATCCAAGAGGAATTGTGGATCGCCGAGTGACCGAGTTTGTGAAGGTTCGGAAGTCACCTGAAGACTTACCACGAGTGATTGGACGAGGTCTGTGTGACCTTACTTCAAGGAGAATACAGTGAGGACTGTGTGTCCGGGACAGTGTGTCCTCAGGTTTTAATACCTAGCTGCTCCAACCAGATGTACAACTGAGACAACAGTTGGAACTGGTCTACCAAATCATTGTCTTCACCAAGCCAACTGGTTCTATTTTGTCAACTCTTTCAGTTCCTCAGTATTGTATTGTGTGCTTGTCATATCTGTGTTTGAAGACTTTGACTGAAGACTTTCTCAATTTCCTCAGTTCAATTTCTTCAGTCTGTTTGTTTTCATCTTATATTATCCTGTGATTACGCTTTCTGTACTCTGTTCTTGTCTTCATTTCATCATGATGACTATGCATGTCTTCTGTTATGTTTACTTCTGAGTACTTATTCCGCTGCAAGTAGTTCTTCGCTAAGGAATTTCCTTACCTGCAAATTCCTTAGTGAAGAATTCATAAAAATTTCCTATTCACCCCCCTCTAGTCGATATAACGCACTTTCAATTGGTATCAGATCAAGGTACTCCCTTGTTCTGTGTGATTTTGGTTTAACCGCCTGGAGTTTTAGTTAGTCGACCGCAGGTATGAAGAAAGTGACTTGCCCCATCTTTGACGGTCACGAGTATCCCAAGTGGAAGGCCATGATGAAGAAGCGCCTCATGGCGATGAACAGCAAACTGTGGACCGTCACTGAGATTGGTCTTACCGATCTGTGCAAGACGGCGGGAGCTGATGACATTCGCAAGTGTCGGCGTTCTAGGAACGGGGGTACCCAGACTTGCCTGCCTGCGGCCTGCGACGTGGCTCAAGGGGTGGTCCAGTACGGCCCATCTTCATCAGCACAAGCTCAAGACCCTCGCGAGGGGCCAAGCCTCGCGGGGTGGACGACGGGAAGCTTCCTCAGGCATGGCCTCGTCAGGCTGGCTCGCGAGGAGGCAGAGAGATCAAGGCGGGGTACCTCACGAGGTGCCCATGACGCAAGCCATGACGACCAAGGGCGCCAGGCGGGCGCCAGCCCACACAGCGTCCTCATTTCCTCTTTGGTGCAAAGGAGACAAGCGCAGGCGAGAGTATCAAGCAAAGGCATCCGTTTCGGTCCAACAAGACCAAGACCGTCGCAACGGCAGGAAGGAGGTCATCGTGGAGCCCAAGCCGGCGTCACCACCAGAGCCTTTGACAGGCGAGGACCAACTTTAGTCAGGATAAGTGTACTAGATGTTGCCCTTCAAAATGGCCGATTGTTGGTGCCCTTCACTCTCAATATTTGGGAAGAGGCCCAGGGCCCCTGCCTATAAATAGGACTAGCCACCCACAGGGTAGAGGCATCAAGTAGAGAGGGAGGCCGGGAAGGATCCGGAATCTGGAATAGAGCCAGAGATCAAGCAATCTAGAGAGAGAGAGAGAGAGTGACTGAACTCCCCCTAGTAGTTCATCGCATCGGCCAAGAACAGACCCTCGCGAGGCTGTTCTTCCTTGTACTGTTCATCATCAACCCAAGAGGCAATCCACCACACCACACACTGGAGTAGGGTGTTACACCACAATGGTGGCCCGAACCAGTATAAACCTTGTGTCTCTTGTGTTGTTCTTTTGGTAGTTTAGATCCTAGCGAGGCGACGAGGTGCAGGTAGGTAGGGGGTGAGATCTCCGCGTGCACCCCAGAGTTCGAACCAAGAGGGTCTGCCGGAACCCAAAATCTGACAGCAAGTACACTCTTCTCAACCTCACGGCGAAGGACGTCATCTGCTCCTGTCAGGCTCAAAATCAGTTCAGGAACATCATGCATCTCGATCATGCGAAGCTTATCTGGGACCGTCTCTCTGAGGTCTATGAAGGTCATCGAACCTGTCATGATCCTTGGTTTGAGGACTTCGAGGAATCTCTCAAAGCTATGACATTCGAACCAGAATCATCATCCTCTTCATCATGCCTTATGGCAAAAAGTGCTGAGGTAACTGAATGCTACCTATCCGAGTCAAGTGATGATGAATCTGGTGATGAATTTGGACCCAGCTATGTCAAACTTGCTTCCCTTGCCACTAAACAACAAAGAGCTTTAGAAAAGGTTCAACACATGCTAAATGAAAGCGATGATATGTTGGGTGAAGAAATGGATCAGTCAAAAGCTTTGCCTGAAAGTCTTCAGAGACTTCATACTAAGTATGACTCCCTTCAAGATCAATATAACACTCTCTTATCTGATCATGAGAAGCTTTCTTATGAATTTCTTCAAAGAAAGCAAGATCTTGAGAAGATAAGAGTGAGTTATGAAGATCTTCAGAAGGAGCACGATTCATTACTTGCTCAACAAATCAGCGCTGCTCAAGAAGAATTTGTTCCTCCATGTTTGAAATTCATTGAACGTGAATCTACTAATTCTTCACCTGAATGTTCAAATGCTTCTAATGTTACAAATTATTCACCTGCCTCTGCTATCACTAATTCCTCATCTGAGGACATTGCTAGTATCATTGACGATGCAGGGCTGAAGGAATTGTACATGACAGGCATGTACAAAAGCCTCAAAGGCATCAGACTCTTTGTGATGTGCTTAAAATGCAGATCCTCAACAGGAACCCTAGGAAAGAAGGTATTGCCTTTGAGAGGAAACTCAATGCTGATGGTACATATTGGAAGCCTGAGCAGTACCCCAAAACCTCACGGGTTGCTGCAAAGGGACCTCCCATTTATCCATCTAATTTATCTGGTTATTCATGTGAATCTTCTCATTCTTCTGATGAGTCATTTGACTCCAACTATAAACTGTTCAAAAATCGGAATGGTGAAGTATTTGCTAGATATGTTGGCACTAACTGCAGGAACGGTTCCCCTATGAAGAAAATCTGGGTTCCCAAAAGGTGCCTTGAAAGTGTTCAGGTGAATGTCCTCATGACACCACCTGTGAAGAATAGGAACCCCAGATCAAATTCTTCATATGGACCAAATTCTTCATATGGATCCAAGTATTCATACGGACCAAATTCCTCACGTGGATCAAATTCCTCAAAAGGATCAAAGTCCTCATATGAACATCATCGTGCTAACAACTCTGTTTCACAGGGAAGAGCCAAGGGCTATGAATATGAGCATTATTCTAATAATCATTATGTTCATAAGTCCTTGAAGAATTCCTCTGCTTCTTCATATGCTTACCCTAACCCATCTTATGTGAAACAAAATGGATTGGCCTCTATGCCACCATTCTCATATGGAGCTCGCAGAGTGATGAACTCTTTGCCACCCATTCAGATGTGGGTGGTGAAGAAAAATACCTAATTTCTTCTACATGGTCAGGTCTCCAGATGCGCTTTAAACGTCTGAAGAATTTGCTGGGGACCTGACAAAAATGCCTGAAAGGACGCAGGCTAATCATGAAAAAATGAACTTTCATTTCTCACGTCCTCATACTGCTTTATTTGTCTTACTTCTTGATGAAATTGATCTGATGAATTGTGATGTCATATTCTTCACTCATGAAGTATATGAAGTTCGTAAGCTGCACTAATTCATCTGCAGGATGATCAACCCAAAGCCACTGAGTGGGTCCTCGATAGTGGATGTACAAATCACATGACTGGTGACAAGAATCTATTGATGGATGCTCCCTTATCACCGTCGCATATGAAGCATATCATCTTCGCTGACAAAGGCAAAAGTCAGGTATTGGGTCTAGGTAAGGTTGCGATCACTAAGGATCGACACATGGACAAAGTCATGCTTGTTGAGTCCTTAGGATACAACCTTATGTCTGTCTTAATGCTTTGTGATCTTGATATGGTTGTTGTCTTTGGCAAGTATAGTTGTGTTGTGGTTATGGAAGCTGAGAATTCCAAAGTCTTTGAAGGCTTTAGGAGAGGAGACTTGTATATTGTTGATTTCTCTACAGGACCTCAACCAGCCGTGTGCCTACTTGCAAAAGCTTCAGAAGGATGGCTATGGCATCGACGACTTGGTCATGCATGCATGAGGAATTTTCACACGCTTGCGAAGAAGAAGCATGTCTTTGGCATTGAGAATGTCAAATTCCTCAAGGATCACTTATGCGGAGCCTGTGAAGCTGGAAAGATGACCAAGGCCAAGCATCCAGCGAAGACTATCATGACCACCACTTGTCCATCTGAATTTCTTCACATGGATCTCTTCGGTCCTAATCATTATTCTGCTGTTTCAAATGAAGCATCTCAATATGGCTTTGTTATTGTTGATGATTATTCTCGTTACACATGGGTACACCTTGTTACTTACAAACATGAAGTGCAGGAAGTCTTCAAATGATTTTCCTCGAGGGCTTCAACCAACTTTGGTGTAAAGATCAAGCACATCAGTAGTGACAATGCAACTGAGTTCAAGAATTCGGGTCTCGATGACTATCTTGATGAACTTGGTATTACTCATGAGTTATCTGCTCCTTATACTCCTCAATAGAATGGCGTCGTGGAGCGCAAGAACAGGACTCTTGCGGAGATGGCTCGCACTATGCTTTATGAATACAAAACGCCTCGTCGTTTCTAGATTGATGCAATTGATACTGAGTGCCACATCCATCAACAGAGTATATCTTCACAAATTCTTCAAGAAGACTGCCTATGAACTCCTCACTGACAAGAAACCCAATGTGAGTTATTTCAAAGTCTTCGGTGCTAAATGCTAGATTAGAGATCCTCATCACAACTCAAAATTTGCACCAAAAGCACATGAAGGTTTTATGCTTAGTTACGGAAAGGACTCGCACACCTCTGTAGTCTTCAACAACGTTCTTCACAAAGTTGTTGAAAGCTGTAGATGTCTTGATTCGATGAAACTAATGGATCGCAAAGAGAGCACCTACCTTCTGTGATAGATGAACCAGCACCTGAGGATTCTATCAAGTTCAAGGCTACTGAGGATGTCATTCCTACTGAAGAATCCGCTGAAGAATTCATTCCAGAACGTGAAGAACGTCGGGCTGATGCACCTAAGGAAAATGCTGAAGAAATTGATGCTGAAGAAAATGCTGATCAAATTCCTCAACGACAACCAGCTCATCCTCGCGTTGCAAAAGAAGTGCAAGTTGAAAAGATCATCGATGACATTAGAGTACCAAGTCCTCTCACACGCTCAAAAGCTTCACATCTATCTAACTTTTGTGGGCACTATGCCTTTGTCTCTATCACAGAGCCCGCTAAGGAAGATGAAGCATTTCTGGAGCCTGAGTGGATTCAGGCCATGCAAGAAGAACTACATCAATTCGAGCTCAACAACGTCTGTGAACTGGTCAAACGTCCAGATCCTCGCAAGCACAATATCATTGGCACAAAATGGATCTACCGCAACAAGCAAGATGAAAATGGCCTTGTGGTGAGGAATAAGGCACGACTTGTAGCTCAAGGCTACACAGGTTGAAGGAATTGATTTCGATGAAACTTTTGCACCTGTTGCTAGACTTAAGGCTATTCGCATATTACTTGCTTATGCTAACCATCATGATACCATCTTATATCAAATGGATGTGAAAAGTGCATTCCTCAATGGTAAGCTTGAGGAAGAGGTATATGTTGCTCAATCCCCAGGTTTTGAAGATCCAAAGAATCCTGACGAAGTCTTCAGACTCAATAAGGCCCTCTATGGCCTCAAGCAGGCCCCTCGGGCATGGTATGATACTTTGAAGGAATTCCTCATGAAGAATGGCTTCACTCCCGGTTCACTTGACCCCACTCTCTTTACTAAATCTTATGATGGTGAACTGTTTGTGTGCCAAATATATGTTGATGATATTATCTTCGGCTGTACTAACCAACGTTATAGTGCTGAATTTGCCTATATGATGTGTGAAGAATATCAAATGTCTATGGTGGGAGAGTTGAAATTCTTCTTAGGTCTTCAAATTCGTCAACAGCGCAATGGCATATTCATATCTCACAAGAAATACCTCAAGGATGTACTGAGGAAATTCGGCATGCAAGATTGCAAAGGCGTCAAAATTCCTATGCCCACAAATGGCCATCTGTGCACTGATGAAAATGGTATTGACTTCGATCACAAGGTATACCGCTCCATGATTGGTTCTTTATTATACTTATGTGCATCGAGGCCAGATATAATGCTTAGTGTTTGCATGTGTGCCCGTTTTCAAGCTACACCGAGGGAATCACACCATAAGGCTGTGAAGCATATTCTTCGATATCTATCTCACACACAAACACTTGGATTATGGTACCCCAAGGGCTCGGCTTTTGATCTCATTGGATATTCTGTCTCTGACTATGCTGGTGATCGTGTGGACCGCAAGTCAACATCTGGTACATGCCATTTCCTTGGACGATCTTTGGTCTGTTGGTCCTCGAAGAAACAGAACTGTGTATCACTGTCTACTACTGAAGCTGAGTACATTGCTGCTGGTTCTTGCTGTGCTCAACTGCTATGGATGAAGCAAACCCTCAAGGACTATGGCTTCAACATGAAGAATGTGCCTCTCCTCTGTGACAATGAGAGTGCCATCAAGATTGCTCACAACCCAGTTCAGCACTCGAAGACAAAGCACATTTAGATTCGTCATCATTTTCTTCGTGATCATGTGTTGAAGGGCGACATTTCTATTGAGCATGTGAATACTGAAGAACAGCTAGCCGATATCTTCACAAAGCCCTTGGATGAGAAGAGATTTCTCAAGTTGCGGTGTGAGCTAAATATCTTAGAGTCTACGAATGTTCTTTGAAAAGGACACACATCCTAACACCTATGCAAAATTGATGACTTAGATGTGCAACACATGAAGAAACGGTTTTCTTCAATCAATGAAGAATAACACTTTAAGTGTGAAGAATAATGAAGAATTTGATTCTCAGAACCCTACGACAATTGTATGTGGTGTCTGAAATCATCATTCTTATACGGTGGGTCACGCCACCACAAAAAGTTGAAAATATTCAATTTGAGTTTTTCCTAAGTTCTTGAAATTCCTCAATTGTTCAAATTCTTCAACTTTGCAAAATCTTCTCTTGTTCCATTGTTTTTCTTCATTAGCTATATATATATATGTACATAAACACTATTCTGATCATGGGATGAGAATAATATTCTGATCACAACCTGACCTGCCCCGCTAGTAGTACGTTGAACTTCTCTGTGAACTAGGTTGAACTTCCGCCAACATTGCCCAAATGGGGCTTGCGATATACTGTTGGAAAGCTATGGACACCAGTATCATGACCCAACTTAAATTTTTGGCAAAATGTTAGCGGATTAAGAGCAGTTTTGAAAACCGTTTTTTCTTCACACAAAAAACGTGAATCGTATTTTCGATTGCATTTCTAAACCGTTTATCGGAATGAGGCATATAATATGGCGTTGGAAAGCTGTTGAAAAACCACTACTTCCACATGTTGAAAGTTTTCTCTAATTCTCTATGGTTAAAGATTAATTTGAAAAAACGTAAAGTTTTGCAAACCGAACAGCCAAGTTCGTATATTCAATGTCATTTCTAAACGGCTAATCCAATTGAGGCATATGATAAGGTGTTAGAAAGCTTATGAAAATGCGCTACTCTTTCATTTTGAAAGTTTTTTCTAATTTTGAACGGTTTAAAAGTAATTTAGAAAACGGTACACATGTCCTACCGAGTTCGTATTTTCGAGCTAATTTTTTAACCGTGTGTCCGAATGCAGCAAATGATATGGCGTTGGAAAGCTTGAACAAATGCGAAACGTTTTGGTATGTATTATTTCTCCCAATTCTTTACGGTTTTAAGGCAGTTTTGAAAATGGCTAAAAACGTATTTTGATCATATTTTCTACAAACTTTATCGGAATGGTGCAAATAATATACCGCTGAAAAGATACGGAAAATGCGAAACTTTTTCATGTTGACAGTTTTCTCTGATTCCTAGCCGTTTTCAAGTAATTTAAAAAATGGCGAGATAATTCGTTCTGCCTTTATCGCAAATCAGATTCGCCAAAAATGCATCGCGTGAAGTACCTGAACTTCTCGGTATGGAACCTTGAACTTCACTCTGTTTTTCACGTGCTTTTTTTCCTCGTATATCTCTATCCACTGCTCCTAGCTCTACATCCACACACCGGAATTGAGCAAGTGTTATATCGATGGAAAGCTGCTGTAAACACGCAGCTTTCCCGTGTTGATCATTTTTTCATACTCGCAACGATTTTAAAAGTTTTCATCTGAAATTCATTCAGGGTAGGAGTTGAACTTCATGCTATTTTCACGTTGAACTTCTGTGACGTATTTTTGTTTGTACACGCGCCTGAACTTCCCTCTGTACAAACCCGACCTTCCGGCTATCTTTGCAACCGTGGCTTCTCCCGCGAATTATTCTGGTTAGTAGTGTTCTATATGATGTTAGTATAATCTAGAAAGGTTTTTTAGCAACTAAATACAGGTTTTAAATAGAAATCTCGCTCGCTGGCGGAATTTTGCTCTCGGGTCGTGATGAAATTGCGTTTTTTGCAATTTTACTGCCTGATTTGTACGACCTGAACTTCCCCTAGTGCTAGGTTGAACTTGCGTCTACATTGCCCAAATGAGGCTTGCGATATACCGTTGGAAAGCTATGGACACCAGTATCATAACCCAACTTAAAATTTTGGCAAAATGTAAGTGGTTTGAGAGCATTTTTGAAAAAATGTGAATCGTATTTTTAATCGCATTTCTAAACCGTTTATCGGAATGAGGCAAATAATATGGCGTTGGAAAGCTGCTATAAAACTGCTCATTCCACATGCTGAAAGTTTTTTCTAATTCCCTATGGTTAAAGAGTAATGTGGAAAATCGTAAAATTTCACAAACCGAACAACTGAGTTCGTATTTTCGTTGCCATTTCTAAACGCCTAATCCAATTGAGACAAATGATATCGCGTTGGAAAGCTTATGAAAATGCACTTTTTTCTCAGGTTGAAAGTTTTTTCTAATTTTGAATGGTTTAAGGGTAATTTAGAAAACGATACAAGTTCTACCAAGTTTGTATTTTCGACATATTTTTTTAATCATACGTCCGAACATAGCAAATGATATGGCATTGGAAAGCCTGAACAAATGCGAAACTTTTTGGTATATATTGTTTCTCCAAATTCATTACGGTTTTACGTTAATTTTGAAAATGGCTAAAAACGTATTTTCGCAGTAATTTCTACAAACTTCATCGGAACGGGGCAAATAATATATTGTTGAAAAGCTACAAAAAATGCGAAACTTTTTCATGTTGATGGTTTTGTCTGAATCCCAGCCATTTTCAAGTAATTTTAGAAACGGCGAGATCACTCGTTCTGCCTTTATCGCGAAACAGATTCGTCGAAAATGCATTGCGTGAAGTACTTGAACTTCTGTGGCAGTTCTGCCTAAACTTCACTCTGTTTTTCACGTGTTTTTTTTGCTCGTACCTCTTCATTCACTCACCGGAATTAAGCAAGTGATATACCGATGGAAAGTTGTTATAGACACGCAACTTTTCCGTGTTGATCATTTTTTCATACTCGCGGCGGTTTTAAAAGTTTTTCTTGTGAAATTCATTCACTGTAGTAGTTGAACCTCCTGCTATTTTCACGTTGGACTTCTGTGACATATTTTTTGTTTGTAATTTTCCCATCCATTTCCGTCAGTGTTACACAAATGATATTCTTTTTGTACAAACCTTTCTCACAATATTTTTTTAACTTTCTCTGACCGAGGACTTCAACTTACACAAATGATATTCCTGTCGTTTTGAAGTAAATTAGAAAATGAAAAGATCACGATTTTTACCTTCATTGCGAACGGAAACACACTGCATGAAGTAGTTGAACTTCTCGGGCATGTCTGTTTGAACCTCACTCTATTTTTGACGTGCTATTTTTTGCACTGCGTGAAGTAGTTGAACTTCTATGGCATGTCTGTTTGAACTTCACTCTGTTTCAGTTTATTGAATTTTTTATATGAAACACACTCCATGTAGTACGTGAACTTCTGGATGTTATCACTTTGAACTTCTCTCTTGTTTGAGTGAATTATTTTAAAACACAACAAACAACTTGTTTTTATGTATTTTGGACATCTAAATACACGTTGAACCTCTCGCACATGAATTTTTGAACTTTTCCTCGCCGAGCACTTGAACTTCTAGCAACCATTTTTTTTCATTGATGAGTTGTTTTTAAAAGTGCAAAAAAAGGCGTTGTGTTTTTTATTTTTTGAACAGGTAAATCATAGGTTTTAATAAACTCCGAACTTCTTTGTTATTTCAATTTGAACTTCACCTTTTTATATTTTTGAGTAAAGAATTGTATTCGACTTTTATACGGAAAAAATCGAACATGGAAATACAAGGTGAACCTCTCTCGCAAGAATTATTGAACTTCCCTGGACAGAGCACTTGAACTTCTTGCAACAAACCTTTTAAGCTTTTAATTTTCTATACTTTTATTCTCATTTGAAATGCATTCCTTGCAGTAGTTGAACTTCTCGTTGTTTTCACCTTGAACTTCTGTCACGTATTTTTGTTTAACCTCTCACAAGAAATTTTGAACTTTCTCGGGCCGAGCACTTGAATTTCTAGCAAAAAAACTGTTTAGCCTTTTCCTTTTTATTCTTTTTTTTCATACAAAATGCACACTGTGTAGTACGTGAACTTCTGGTAGTTATCAACCTGAACTTCTCTCGGTTACGTGAGAATATCTAAGTTTTTTCAATTTTTTGAACCTGTTATCTGAAACGCGTTTTGTGTAGTAGTTGAACTTCCCGTTGTTTTCTCCTTAAACTTTTGTCACGTATTTTTAAGAAACGTGATAGAACCTATTTTTGTTCAAATGTTTGAAATGCCCTCTCTTAAAAAATTGAACTTCTTGGCTTTTACTCTTTAGGCATGGGATAAATATGTTTTTGTATAAAGTTCAAATTGCTCTGCTATTTTAATTTGAACTTCTATGTTTTTGCTCTCCCGAGCACAAATTTGAGTTTTTCTATAAACTTTGACCTTCTCTATTATTTAATTTGAACTTCTTAGTTTTATTCTTAGAAAATGTTGGTTCTTTTAATCCATTTTAATAAAAAAATTGGACTTGTTTTGTTTTTTAATTCAACCTTCTTTGATTTTGTAATAAAAAACTTCTCAATTTTTTGAATTTAAACCTCTAGATTTCATATAAAACAAGAAAAATCCATTTAAAAAAAATTTGAACTACTCTCTTTTTTTGCTTTGAACTCCTTGGTTAATTATTTAGTAACGGGGATAACCCTAGGTTGTAAATAAATATTGAACCGCTCTGTTATCTGCTCTATTTATTTTAGTTGACCTTCTTGATTTTCTAATAAACAATGAAATTATGTATTATTTAAATTTGAACTTCTAAGTTTCTTGTATCGATGAAAACCTATTTTTTATAATCCTTTTGGACTACTCTAGTTTTTAGCTTGCCCTTTTTGGTTTTATAATAAATAGTGAACTTCTCTATTTTTTAACTTTGAACCTCTAGTTTTTTTGAAATGGGGACAATCCTTTCTCATATGTTTTTTACAAATGAGGAAGGGAGTGCTAGTGAGGGATGACATCGATTGTCGGAGAGGGGGATGAGGGGCAGCGCCGATGGTTGCAAAAGTAATCTTCTCTGTTTTTAAAATAGATAAATCCTTTTTTGTACACATTGAAGTTCTTCATTATTTTTTGTTTGATGTTATTCTATTTTTTATGAACATGAAAAACTAATCTTTTTAAAATAAACGTAGGATGACTCTACTTTTTTAAATTTAATCTTCTTGGTTTGTTTTTTAGAAACAGAGAATATCCAAAAATATGTAAATGTACATCAAACAGCTCTATTTTAAGTGTGATCAACTGAATACATTTTTAAGTCTGTCATAATTGAACATTAACATTTTTTTCGAATATCAGTATAGTGTTAGTAGTAGTCCCCGAAGACACAGTAATAACAATTATAATAAACTCAGAAGTGAAGAACACTCGCATCTCCCATCCTGGTACATCTAACTCACTCAAACCCATAAGCAAATCACTCTACTTAACGCCTCACACTAGTACTTCTAGCTGACACAAACATGACCTGCTTAGCTTAGTTAACAACCACTAGGCTATGCCAAAATCAGCGAGTGCGCAACTAGCTCCTGCCTCCGGCTACTTCACTAGAGCACTACGTGAGGCGATCGAATGCATCAAGCGTGTACTGCAAACATATTACACATGGATCGAGTACAACTTTATTGACGGCGATGGAGAAGATGGACGGTGGAAGAAAGACAATTGGCACGACACAGAGGGAGTCGACCTTCCGGTGTGGTACAATGTGGACTTGACAGCGCCATTCATATGGTCGGGAGGTAGCTGCGTGGTGGAGATGTGGCGAAGGGTAGGTCGCAGTGGAGGTGCGATCTTTGGGAGCTTGCTTGCTGGAGCAGCGGGAGAAAGATGTACGTTGCAGGGCAGTCGTCCGCCTTTATGCATGAGGGAAAGGGGCCATAGCTGCGGGTGAGAAAGCAATGTTCAGAAACGTGCTGCTCATTCACTGAAATCGACTGAACTATTATAGTCTGACACTTCACAAATTTGACATCTAAGCAGAGTTTTTGCTGCAACTTACCTCGTGGAAAATCACTAGATCCGAGATTGCACAACTTCTTTCTTTATCATATCCGAACTTCAGATTAGTGCCTTCCCATTCTTTTTGCTCTGGCATGCTGTACAAGCTTCAGATAGTAATGCGTTAGAGAGCGAGAGCACGATTACACAATCTTTGGGCGAGTAGCAGCAAGCTTTTCCATCAATTAGGAAATTGATGAAAACAACGAAGAACACTTACTTGATAACCAAGAAACACGGTGAAAAAAATCAGCAGGAAAAGTACAACTCTAATCTCAATTTTTCACATTCTACACAGTTAATTCTTTTTTAGCAACGTACGTATGAAATTAATTAACGAATCAAAACTCGGAAAAGGAACACTCTTTTATGCAGATGTAGACCCAATCATTCATGATTTTTCTTTGACATGCTAAGATGAACAACAGAGAAGCATCCATACTGTAGAAACAAACATCAGAGTTACCCGTCGCTTGAATGAGTAGAGCTGAGGCAGCCATGGCATTAGTAGTCGAGGAGCATCCATTTTTTCTATGGCCTAGTGTTGTCACTCCAAGCACACACATAACCAATGAAATTGATTTCAAGCTCCAAGTGCAGTAGCCTATGACAAAGCTAGCATATAACAACAACTTCAACCAGCAAAAGGGCACAACATAGAGCAACCGTAGTAGTGCAGTAGGCAGATTTACATGGAGGAGCAGCAAAAGTTCACACGTTTAAGCAAGAGACGACGAGGAAGGTCGATCAGAGGTGCCGGAGCAGGTCACGTACTAGAGATGCCAAGGCAGGAGGCAGATCCCGTGGGTGGATGGGGGCATCTATGATGGATCAGAGCTGGTGTCCCGAGCCATATTTGGTGGCAGCAGCAGGTGTGGCGGCAGCAAGTGCACTGCAGTTCAATCACACCGGTGATGACAGCAACCAGTGATGGCTATAGATGAGCGCTGCAGGACTTGGGGGGTGTTTCGCTGGACAAATCGAGGAAGCGGCCTCCGCTAACAAAGAAAGGTGGGGCGACTAGGAAGGGAGCAGTGCACGCCACGACTTCAAGCGGATTTGGAGAAGAAGGGGCGCGACGCCGAGCAGCCACCGGACACGGGTGCAGGTGCCGGCGCTGGGAGCCCGGGAGGCGGTGTAGGAGGCAGGTGGTCGCGACGCCGCATGGTGGCAGCCGGATCCCGGGCCTCCGACGTCCGGGACGCGAGAGCCTGGCGGCAACGCACCTAGTGGCGGGGAGGTGGTTGGGGGAGGGCGATGGACGTTTGGGAGGTGGATCACCGGCGGTAGGGAGCGGAGGCGGCGAGATCCAGGGAGGGTGGCGGCGGCAGCGTGATCCAGAGAGGCAAAGACTATGCGCGGGGAAGGTAGGCTGTTTTGTTTTCACTTGTCGCTGTCGGTTCGGGAGTTCGGCAGATCCGCATCGTGCATGTATGGGGGCTGCTATGATCCAAATAACTATTCTAATCCCATGATTAGAATAGTGCTGTCCTATATATATATATATATATATATATATATATATATATATATATATATATAATATGAGTTTACGACCTCTATAGCATTCACTTATGGCTATTTCTTCAAGTTGTTTTTTCTGCTAAGTGAATGTGATCGGACCCTTCCCCCTCTATGCTATACTCAACCCAAACTATTCACAAATTCTTCATGTGCGTTCTATTTGAAACTCGTTCAAAATCTTCACTGTGTCCTTGTCAGCTGAAGAAATTGCGAACAGAACTTTAAAACTAATCTTATCCAAATTTTCGGTTTTGCCGCTCAAACCGTTCCGCATCCCATGATGCATTATTCTATTCACCCACGATCTTACACGATCTCCACTTCTAAGTACGTGGGTGACACATGTCGTGCGAAGGAGAAGGGTCAGGGGCACGTTAGTCCAAAATCTTCGGGCGAACAGTTTTTTTACCGTGGCTATAAATACCCCCTCTCCCCTTCCTCACTTCTTTTACTCCGCTCGAACTCTCTCTCTCCTGCTCGAGCTTCTCAAACCCTAGCGCCGCCGCTACTCCATCGTCGCCGGTGAGGAAGAGCTTCACTGCCTCGACCTCGTCGCCGTCGTACTCGCGCCGGCCGCGGAAATCTTCACTCCGCTGCTGCCGTAGCCGTCTTCCTCCGCCGAGTCAGGGCGTGGAAGATCTGCACAGACGAACTTCACTTCTCCACCTCACTGTTCATCGTGTTCTTCGTTCAGGGTAATTAAAAGTTACTTTTACTGCCCTCTTTGATTCGAATGTTTTCTACAAAATCTTCAAATGTGTTTTTCTTCAAATCCTCACACAGACAAAAACACCTCACAAGTCATCTGTTCTTGATTCGTTTCTCTAAGCATCATTTTTCTTCAAGATTCCTCAATTGTATGGATCTTTGATCTATACAACTCTGGAACCTAAGACAAAGAACGCTTAGTGAAATTCTTCAAGACTCATCTGGTCAAATTCCTCAAACTTGTTCCTTTTTGAAAAACCTTCTGAGAACGCATATGACCTCTCCAAATTCTTACAACTATACTGCTCATTCCACGGTACTCATGTCTGCTACTGAATCACTAGGTTCTCATCAACTTAACTCATTTGCAGCGTTCCTCGAAGAAAAATTGCATACTTCTTCAGAGAATTCGATTGTTCAAATTCCTCAGCTGAAGAATATGGCAGACGGTAAGAAGCCTCAGAAAGGAGGAAAGAAGCCTGAGGTCATGACTGCTTTTGAAATCCCTAATGACATTTATAAAGAGTACTGCACACCTGATGAGGCTAAGTTTGGCAAGGAAAACAAAAACCAGCGCAAAGTGCGCATACAGAGGATTGAAAGGAGATGGGCAAGAGAATGGAGGCAGTACAGGTATGTGACTCCAAAGTACATGAAGAAATTCGCACTCAATCCTCCATGCCCAAGAGCTCCATTGGCACTTGGCCAAGAGGCAGATCCCACTAGCATCAAACGCGGTGAGGAATTTCCTGAAGAATGGGCCAAGCGCCAAGCCAAGTTGGCGAGACAAGCCAAAGAATCAGTGAGGAAATTTAATGAAGACTCTACTGCTGCTGCCACTGAGGCCTCTGTCAAGCCAAAGAGATCTATGGCAAAGAAGCCTGCGCGCAAGCCAAGTGATTCACCAACAGTGCCCTCACGGCCATGTTCCTCAGCTATGCCCTCACGGCCAAAATCGTCAAAGTCCTCAAGGCCAATTCCTCATGCTGCTCCTGCTCCTCCGAAATCCTCAGCTCCTCCAAAAGCCTCAGCTGTTCCGACAAAGTCCTCAGCACCTGCACATCTGGCCACGTGCCAAAGGACTGCAGGCATCTCAATTGCCTCAGGTGTTTCGGCAAGTTCCTCAGCTGCACCTAATTCTTCATCAGGCCCCACTCTGCTAAAGACAAAGGCAACCGCTGGACGAGGTCCTCGTCCAAGTCCTAAGAAGAAGCAAGTCTCCTTCCAAGTGCCGACTGAAGAAAACGAAGCTGATGATAATGAACTTGCAGATATCATCAGAGACAGGCAAGAAAGAGCAGCTAGAGCCAAAGGCATATCCGTGCCACTGCTTTTGGATCCAAGGGCGATCCTACATTACATTGATCTCTGGCACAAGGACCCAAACACTCCTATGCCTGACTTCAAGTTGACACCTGGTCAAAATCACATGCTGACTCATTTCATCCAAGAGGAGAAATGGAAGTATGAGCAGGCCAGGCAGATCAAGAAGGCCCATTACAAGAAGGAGAAATTTCTGAAGACCAACGTTGTCAAAATGACAACTGATGAACTTATCAAAATCCAGTCTGAAATCAAAACCCTCAGTGATAAGTTCAACGCATACTATGCTGATTGGCAAGGAGCCAAAGTCAGGTTTGTACAACTGACTGAGAAGTTCACCAATGTTGCAGCCCCATCGCAACATGCAGTTCCTCAAGCTGAAGCATCTGCTACGATATGAAGAACATGCCAAGACTGGCTGATGACTTTCATCTTTGAAGAAAATGCTAGTTCGGGCCGATGACTCCATTCCAAACCGGCGAAGAAATTGCCGGGCCATCCACTAGTGATGCGCTGAAGAAGCTGAAAGAAGTCGAGCAAGCGCATCGATTGCTTTGAGGAAAATCAACCAGATTCCTCAGCCCCTCCCGCGCCTACACCAACTCCTATCCTTCCATCTGCATCAGATGTGAAGAAGACCAAGGGTGCAGAGCGAGCTGCAGTGAAGAAAAGGAAAGCATCAGCTACTTCAGATTCTTCAGCTCCGAACAAAATGAAGCCTATGACAAGTTCATTTGCTAATCCCATCGATGCTCTTACAATCTCAACCATGCCATCAAAGGACCTTGTTCCAGTTCGTGAAATATATGAGATCCCTAGCGGATCGGATGAAGAAGATCATTCTGCTGCTTCGTCAGAGCAAATTGATGAAGAAATTGAAGTGGATACGATCCCTTCAACTCCTGTTGTATCCTCGCCAATGCCTCGGTTCTGGCCCAGAAAGAGGTGGCGTTGAAGAATTGGAAGATGAAGACGTGGATATTGGAAGTACTACACCTGTGATGAATGATGACTTTTGGGAAAGTCACCACCCCAACTCTCCACTCTTCACCCCTCTACAACAAACACCCCTTTACCAACAGTTCAAATGGGCTCTAAAGAAACTCACCCCGCCTCGTCTGTGCATGAAGAAATTCCAGCCACTAGTGCTGAAGAAACTGCTGCTGCTGATCATATGACAACGCAGACTACAACTGAAGAGGAACCAGAAATTCCTCAGCTTGATGAACCTGAGATTGCAATTCCTGAGGTGGTGATGCAACTCACTGACACTCCTCTGCCCAAACCAAAGGATCCTTTCTCACGCAAGCAAAAGTTCAAGGATGAAGACTTCTTTGGCGAGCATGTGTTCTTCACTGACTACAACCCATATGACTCTGCTCGCATAAGGAAGAGGCGTTTCTGGACTGCTAGTCAAGCAAATTTCTATTCCTCAATGCTGTTCAACAAAGACAAAGTCTTCGATCATGCACATATTCCTCACATAGACATGGAATCCCTACCGTGCTTCGAGCCAGTCCTCAGTGTTCTCTTTGACGCTGGGCTGTTAAACTTCTGTACTGACATATGTGATTGGAATGAAGAACTCATTCTTCAGTTCTATGAGACGCGGCACATCACAGGAGATTCTGAAGATGTGAACTCATGGTTGCTGGACTGGATGAGAGAAAACACTCACTACAAGGCACCAGCTTCTGAATTGCTTCGTGCCCTACCACTCAGTCCTCCCCTTGAAGGTGCTCGTTGTGTCTAAAGTGAACCTGAGCTTACAAATCACTACATGCAAGTTCTGATGAAGCCTTTGAAGCCAGGGCAGGCCCCACGAACCAAATTCCTCGTCAAGGAATTACTATATGTGCCTCGGACTGTCTATCGCATTCTGTCGAAAACAATGAGTCCTTTCAAAGGCCATGACTCAAATGATGAAGAAGTCGTTGGCATCATGAAGAATCTGCTTTTCAATATCATTCATGGTGTTCCCGTCAACTTCCATGATTTCTTCATGAGGACTCTGGCCAATATTGCTATGTCACCTTTTGAGTTGAAGCCTTATGCACCTTGGATTATGAGATTCATTAGAACAAGGTCTTCACTCAATTACAAAGCTGATACTCTGAACCACTGTAGCTACTTGCCTCCAATTGAAGTCCTCAAACGGACATTTTCCTCAGCTGATGACAAAGGCAAGGAAGCTGGTGTGATAGATGAAGGCATTCGTCCATTGGATGGTCAATTTCGTAAGGCTGCATCCTACTCCACCAATGACAACTCTGCCACACATGACTCTGCCGCCAACACAGCCAAGCAAAATCCTCAAGCCACAGCACCCAGGGTGATGACTGATCGTGAGTTACTCCTCAGTCTTCATCAGAAGGTTGACGGCAATCATAAATGGGTCAAACGACAGTTTGGTTCAATTATTCACAACATGACCTGAACTCACAATGCAGTGAAGAAAAACCAATACTACCTCCATGAAACCTTCAATCGTACCTGGGCTATCCTGTCTCGTTTCTATAGCGAGGAAGATCTGAAGAAAATGGGTCTCAAGGAGGAATTTGACTGGACTGCACCTCCTCTGAAGAAATTCAAGAAGGTCAAGGTTCCTTCCTTGGTGGCCAGCTCCTATTCTTCATCGCGTGACACTCATGAAAATGAAGACTTGGAAGACACTGCGGCGGGCCCTACTACGACAAACGACCCCGACAACGCTGGTGCTCCTTCATCAACTTGATTATCTTCAGGGGCGTTAGTCCTCAACTTTGATCCTTTTGGTCATTCGATGACAAAGGGGGGGAAAATTGAGTTAGTATTCAAGCGGGTCTATTATATCTATTATATGGGCGTTTTTTGCTAACTTACAACTCTCGTTCTTCTGAAACTTTATTGGCTCGAGTTGTAAACTTAAACCCGATGGTGGTCTGATGCTTCTGCTATGTTATTCTGCATGCTTATTCATTGATTAATATTATTGCACGCATGCTGAAATTCGTCAGTCACCATATTTCATCATCCATTTAAAACTCTTCATATTATATGTCAAATGCGTGTATGAATTACAAGATATAGGGGGAGATCTCCATGATTCAACTCTTCAAGTGTGCATTGCTTCAAAAGCAAATTCCTCACTATGCACATCTTCAGGGGGAGTTCTTCTATATCTTGCAATCAAATTCCTCAATATCGGTATTTACACTTCATATGTTTATCCCCGTTGAAAACTTAACCTATATTGTCATCAATCACCAAAAAGGGGGAGATTGTAAGTGCATCTAGTGCCCCTTAGTGATTTTGGTGTATTGAGGACTTATAGGTTAAGGGACTAATGGGTTTGTGAGTGTACATAGGTCTATAAGTCTATGAGGAGTTTGATATTTACAGAGGAAGTCGACCCCTAAAATGAAGTTCTTCGACTAAAGACTTTGGTATTCTGAAGACTTTCTGAAGACTTTGAAAGTAAAGAAATTAGTGTGACCTTGAAGACTTGGTATTCATTCGAGGAACATGAAGCGTGAAGACTTTTGTTTTCGTAGTTTCATTTTCTCTTTCTTGAGTCATAGGAAACACCGTACTGTTAAAGGGGGTCGAGGAAATACTAAGGAAAAATTTCCATGTGATGCTCAACTCAAACCCTACACCTACAAATCCCTTCAAGTGAAGCTATTGGAAATCTCATACAATTCAGTCATATTCTTCAGTGACAGAGACGAAGTTCTTCAGGTCTCTGAGGAATTTGTTCTGACTGAGGAGTTAGGAATTCGCCAGTGCGGATTGCCTACATAGTGAGGAACATGATAGCCCTGAGGAATTTGAACCTCAAAATTCGACCGTTCTTTGTACTCTGGCCAGCTGTCCCAAAATATCTTATCCACCTAACGGTCATATCATTGAAGGGCATTTATGTCTTATCATGTCGGGCTGCTCCCTAGGCTATAAATAGCCGCCCCTACAACCACTAGCTGGTTGGCTGCTCCGAGAGAAACTGACACTTGTCATTTGAGAGCATCCCATCCTCTGAGGACATTGAGCGAAAATCATCGAGTGAGGAAAACCCAAACCCAAACACCTACAAACCCAAAGTGATTGAGCATCACTGAAGAGATTGATCCTGCATGGATCCGACCTTTGTTACCATTGAAGACTGTGCTTCTTCCAGACGGTTTGGCGTCATGGTCTAGAGCATCCAAGAGGAATTGTGGATAGCCGAGTGACCGAGTTTGTGAAGGTTCGGACGTCACCTAAAGACTTACCACGAGTGATTGGATGAGGTCTGTGTGACCTTAGTTCAAGGAGAATATGGTGAGGACTGTGTGTCCTCAGGTTTAAATACCTAGCCGCTCCAACCAAATGTACAACTGAGACAGCAGTTGGAACTGGTCTACCAAATCATTGTCTTCACCAAGCCAACTGGTTCTATTTCCTCAACTCTTTCAGTTCCTCAGTATTGTGTTGTGTGCTTGTCATATCTGTGTTTGAAGACTTTGAATGAAGACTTTCTCAATTTCCTCAGTTCAATTTCTTCAGTCTGTTTTTCTTCATCTTGTGTTATCATGTGATTACGCTTTCTGTACTCTGTGCTTGTCTTCATTTCATCATGATGACTATGCGTGTCTTCTGGTATGTTTACTTCTAAGTACTTATTCCGCTGCAAGTAGTTCTTCGCTAAGGAATTTCCTTACCAACAAATTCCTCAGTGAAGAATTCATAAAAATCGCCTATTCACCCCCCCCCCTCTAGTCGATATAACGCACTTTCATAGTGCAACGGTAGAGTAGTTTTTTTATTATGGGGTCTAGTACAATGGTTTTACTAAGCAGATTTCCATAAGCTAGCACTGGAAGATTTGTATAAGCATTAACTATACAAAATGTAAAGGTAACAAGTTTCGGCATTTGTATACTCGCTATGCAACAACATTAAACCAAATACAAAAGTCTGAATTTAACTAGCATTATTAACTAATGACAGTATATAAAAATTGCAAACCATGTACCTTCATGGTAAATATCATTCCGAACTCGAGTGGACCTAAAAAATTTCTATCCCAATCTTGATAATCGATCAAACATAAACACTTGATCAAACGAATCAAGAAAAAAGCCGGAGGAGGGGTGCCCACTCTTGACCTTTCCTCTTCTCTTCATAATTTTTTGTGGAGCTTAACTGAAATAAAATGACATCACCGCCTTGGCATTTTGGTGACGCTGTACAAAAAAATTGACTTATCTCATTAAAGTGAGGTATGTGATCTATAAGCATTAACGGTGCAAAAATCTGAAGGTAGTAACAAGTTTCATCATTGGTATACTGGCCATGCAACAACATTAGAATTCCTTAGCTAAAAAATATTTAATACATCCACAAGCAACAGCTAACCCTGAAATAATACAGTGACATTAAATGGCATTGCTAAAATTTAACGATGGCATTAGGCTGAGTGTGGCATTAGTAAAATGTCACTACTGGTGGATGTTGCTAACGCGACTCTATGATCAGAGACCCTTTGACGAAACTGTGTGTGATGCATTAATCGTAAACGGTGGTGTAAGAACCCCGTCAAAAAAGGTGCAAAAAGTTTGTGATGGCAGAGCCAAGCACCAAGCCAAGTTGGCGAGACAAGCCAAAGAAGCAGTGAGGAAATTTAATGAAGAATCTCCTGCTGCTGCCACTGAGGCCTCTGTCAAGCCAAAGAGATCTATGGCAAAGAAGCCTGTGCGCAAGCGAAGTGCTTCACCAATAGTGCCCTCACGGCCAAGTTCCTTAGCTATGCTCTCACGGCCAGAATCGTCAAAGTCCACAAGGCCAATTCCTCATGCTGCTCCTGCTCCTCCGAAATCCTCAGCTCCTCCAAAAGCCTCAGCTGTTCCGTCACAGTCCTCAGCACCTGCACATCTGGCCACGTGCCAAAGGACTGCATGCATCTCAATTGCCTCAGGTGTTTCGGCAAGTTCCTCAGCTGCACCTAATTCTTCATCAGGCCCCACTCTGCTGAAGACAAAGGCAACTGCTGGACGAGGTCCTCGCCGAAGTCCTAAGAAGAAGCAAGTATCCTTCCAAGTGCCGCCTGAAGAAGACGAAGCTGATGATGATGAACTTGCAGATATCATCAGAGACAGGCAAGAAAGGGCCGCTAGAGCCAAAGGCACATATGTGCCACTGCTTTTGGATCCAAGGGCGATCCTGGATTACATTGATCTCTGGCACAAGGACCCAAACACTCCTATGCCTGACTTCAAGTTGACACCTGGTCAAAATCATGTGCTGACTCATTTCATCCAAGAGGAGAAATGGAAGTATGAGCAGGCCAGACAGATCAAGAAGGCCCAGTACAAGAAGGAGAAATTTCTGAAAACCAACGTTGTCAAAATGACAACTGATGAACTTATCAAAATCCAGTCTGAAATCAAAACCCTCAGCGACAAGTTCAACGGATACTATGCTGATTGGCAAGGAGCCAAAGTCAGGTTTGTACAACTGACTGAGAAGTTCACCAATGTTGCAGCCCCATCGCAACATGCAGTTCCCCAGGCTGAAGCATCTGCTCAGCCAACTGAAGAACATGCCAGCACTGCTGATGACTTTCAGGCTGCTGAAGAAAATGCTAGTTCCAGGGCTGATGACTCCATTCCAGCCGCTGAAGAAATTGCCAGGGCATCCACTAGTGATGCGCCTGAAGAAACTAAAGAAGTCAGGGCAACTGCGCCAGTTGCGCTGAGGAAAATCAACCAGATTCCTCGGCTCCTCCCGCCTACACCAACTCCTATCCTTCCATCTGCATCAGATGTGAAGAAGACCAAGGCTGCAGAGCGAGCTGCAGTGAAGAAAAGGAAAGCATCAGCTGCTTCAGATTCTTCAGCTCCGAAGAAAATGAAGCCTATGACAAGTTCATTTGCTAATCCCATCAATACTCTTCCAATCTCAACCATGCCATCAAAGGACCTTGTTCCATTTGGTGAAGAATATGAGATCCCTAGCGGATCGGATGAAGAAGATCATTCTGCTGCTTCGTCAGAGCAGATTGATGAAGAAATTGAAGTGGATACGATCCCTTCAACTCATGTTGTATCCTCGCCAATGCCTCAGTTCACAGCTGAAGAGGCTGGCGTTGAAGAATTGGAAGATGAAGACGTGGATATTGGAAGTACTACACCTGTGATGAATGATGACTTTTGGGAAAGTCAGCACCCCAACTCTCCACTCTTCACCCCTCTAAAACAAATACCTCAGTCCCCTGCACCAACAGTTCAAATGGGCTCTGAAGAAACTCACCCTGCCTCGTCTGTGCATGAATAAATTCCAGCCACTAGTGCTGAAGAAACTGTTGCTGCTGATCATATGACAATGCAGACTGCAACTGAAGAGGACCAGAAATTCCTCAGCCTGATGAACCCAAGATTGCAATTCCTGAGGTGGTGATGCAACTCACTGACACTCCTCTTCCCAAACCAAAGGACCCCTTCTCACGCAAGCAAAAGTTCAAGGCTGAAGACTTCTTTGGCGAGCATGTGTTCTTCACTGACTACAACCCATATGACTCTGCTCGCATAAGGAAGAGGCGTTTCTGGACTGCTAGTCAAGCAAATTTCTATTCCTCAGTGTTGTTCAACAAAGACAATGTCTTCGATCATGCACATATTCCTCACGTAGACATGGAATCCCTGTCGTGCTTCGAGCCAGTCCTCAGTGTTCTCTTTGATGCTGGGCTGTTAAACTTCTGTACTGACATATGTGATTGGAATGAAGAACTCATTCTTCAGTTCTATGCGATGCTGCACATCACAGGAGATTCTGAAGATGTGAACTCATGGGTGCTGGACTGGATGAGAGAAAACACTCACTACAAGGCACCAGCTTCTGAATTGCTTCGTGCCCTACCACTCAGTCCTCCCCTTGAAGGTGCTCGTTGTGTCTACAGTGAACCTGAGCTTACAAATCACTACATGCAAGTTCTGATGAAGCCTTTGAAGCCAGGGCAGGCCCCACGAACCAAGTTCCTCGTCAAGGAATTTGTCGGTGTTCTGGGAACGGGGGTCCCCAGACTTGCCTGCCTGCGGCCTGCGGCGTGGCTCAAAGGAGGCCCAGGACAACCCATCTTCATCAACACAAGCTCAAGACCGTCGCGAGGGGCCAAGCCTCGCGGGGCGGACGACCAAGAGCTTCCTCAGGCACGGCCTCGTCAGGCTTTCTCACGAGGAGGCGGAGAGTTCAAGGCAGGGTACCTCGTGAGGTGCCCATGACGTAAGCCATGACGACCAAGGGCGCCAGTCGGGCGCCAGCCCGCGCAGCGTCCTCCTTTCCTCTTTGGTGCAAAGGGAGCAAGCACATGCAAGGGCATCAAGGAAAGGCATCCGTTTCGGTGCAACAAGACCAAGACCAGCCCCAACGGCTGGAATGCAGTCATCGTGGAGCCCAAGCAGGCGTCATCACCAGAGCCTTTGGCAGGCGAGGACCAACTTTAGTCGGGGATAAGTGGACCCGCTGTTCCCCTTCAAAATGGCCCATTGTTGGCGCCCTTCCCGCTCAATATTTGGGAAGAGGCCCAGGGCCTTCGTCTATATAAGTAGAGCTAGCCACCATAGGAGGGGGACGACGAAGGATCCGCCATTCAGAATCCAGAGAGAGAGATAGAGACCTGATCCTCAAGCTAGAGCGACGAGACACCACTTAGCAGTTCATCGCTTCCGCCAAGAACAGACCCTCGCGAGGCTGTTCTTCCCTGTACTGTTCCTCATCAGCCCAAGAGGCAATCCACACACCACACACCTTTGGAGTAGGGTATTACACCACGATGGTGGCACGAACGATATAAATCTTGCGTCTCTTGTGCTGTTCTTGTTAGTAGTTTAGGTCCCTGCGATTCGGCAAGGTACGATACGGTGGAGGGTTGGATCTCCGCGCGCACCCCAGAGTTCGAACCTTAAGGGTCTGCTGGAACCCGAAATCCGACATGTGGCGCGCCAGGTAGGGGTGCGCCGGAATCTGCCTTTCGTCTCCTCATTCTTCCCCGACCACCACAACCATATCTGACGCTCGTCGGGCTCGCGCCGAGCGCCGAGCCGCCCTCGCCTCCCACGTTGCCCAGACGGCTCCCGTCGGCGGGCGTCCTCGTCGTTCCCCGTCACCTGCCGTCAACGCCGCCACTGGCCCGGCGGGGAACGAGCAGCAAGCGTCGTCCCAGCACCCGTCCATGAGGCGGGACGGCCGCACCGCCACGCCTTCGCTCACCCCCGCTGGTTCTTCGTCGCGCTTCGCAGCGCCATGGAGGCCAGAGCTGCACTCATTGCGGCCAACGAGCTCCTGCGCTACCGCCCCGTCTACGACGTCTATGAAGAATGGCTCGACCGCGTTGCCGAGCTCGTCCGCGCTGCAGGAGGCGACCCCGCGCCGTCCGTCTCGCTGCACCGCACCCCGCCCCGCGCGGGCGATGAAGCTCCCGGGGCGCCTCAGCCGCCTCCTCCTCAAGACGGCGCCCTGGCCCCAAGGCGCGCGGCCCCTGGGCGGAACCCGTTCCGCCAGGCACCGGCGCGGCAAGAGCAGAGCTGCCAAGAAGTTCCTCGCCCACAAGAAGCTGCCCGAGCGCTTCCCGCTCCAGCATGTCAAGACCCTGCGCTGCCCCCAGCCGCGGCGCAGGGAGGCCTGCAAGACCAAGCTCTCTGCCGTCCGAGACCCCCCGCGGCCACGGCGGGCTGCCGCACCTTCACCACCGAGCTGCGCAGCGTCGCGTGGCCCGCCAAGTTCAAGCCAGACCTGCCTCCATGCTACGATGGCACGGCTGACCCTACGGAATTCCTCCAGCTCTACGAGCTGGGCATCGAGGCTGCCAACGGGGACGAAAAGGTCATGGCGAACTGGTTTCCCATGGCGCTCAAGGATGGAGCCCGCACCTGGCTCCTGAATCTGGCCCCAGGCACGATCTCTTCCTGGGCCGAGATGCGCACCCGCTTCATTGCCAACTTCCAGGGTACTCGCGACCGGCCACCCGCCGTGAGCGACATGCGCCGAATCAAGCGGCGGCCGGAAACCACGCAAAAGTACATCCAGTGCTTCATCAACGCACGCCTCAAGATCCCCAGGGTAACGGAGGAGGCCATCATCTCTGCCTTTTCCGACGGCGTGCGCGACATCAAGATGAAGGAGGAGCTGGCGATGCATGAAGATCTGTGCACTTCCCGGGAGCTGTTCAACTTGGCGACCAAATGCGCCGGGGCTGAGGAGGGGCGCCTCTCCCTCCTCGAGCTGCCTGCCACGGATCCCGAAGAGAAGAAGTCCAAGCCCAAAGACGTGAAGCGCAAGGGGCTGCCGTGCTCGCGGCCGAACCAGACACCAAGCGAGGCAGAGATCAGCCCGAGTCCTCTAAGGGCAGCCGGTACTGCGTGTACCATGACCTCCACACCCACAACACCAATGAATGTCAAGAGCTCCGGGCTGTGCGCGAAGGAAGGGCTGGCAGACGCCCTGAGCGCAGCGACCGGGGCTATGGCCGAGGAGGAGGAAGGAATGCAGGACGCTGGGAAGACCTCGGCCCCCGCCAAGGGTGGCGCGACCAACCTCGCGAGGACCGCTGGCAAGACCCACCTCACGAGGGGGGCTGGAGGGATCAGCCTCGTGAGGAACGTCCGCAAGAGAACGCAGGCCTCCCTCCGCTGCCGCCACGCCGAGGAGAATCGAAGACCGTCATCAGGACGAGGGGGCTGGGGGCTTCCAGGAAGCGCGTGCGATCGCCTGCATCCTGGGCGGAGCCCAAGCCCCAGCCTCTCACCGCATCTTCAAGCAATTCGCCCGTGAAGTGAATGCAGTCCTCCCCAAGCTCGAGTCCACGCGCCCTCTCAGGTGGTCAGCGTGCGCCATCACGTTCAGCTCAGCGGATCAGCTCAAGTCTTGCAGCCACGGCGGAGTTCTCCCAATGCTTTGGTCCCCAATCATCAGCAACATGCTGGTCACCAAGACCCTCATCGACGGCGGAGCAGGGCTCAACGTCCTGTCCGTGGAGACATTCAACAATCTTTAAGTGCCCTACAGTCAGCTTCAGCCAACCAAGCCTTTCTCCGGAGTCACCGACGGCTCCACGGTCCCGATCGGGCAGGTTCGCCTTCCCGTCACCTTTGGGGCCCGCGACAACTACCACACCGAGCTCATCGACTTCGACGTCGCCCACATTTGCCTGTCGTACAACTCCATCCTCGGGTACCCAGCGTTGGCCAAGTTCATGGCCGTAACCCACCATGGCTACAACATCCTCAAGATGCCAGGAAGCGGCGGGGTCATCACGGTGCCTTGTGAAGAGAGAGATGCAGTGTGCTCCCTGGAGCGAGCTTTTCAGGCCGCATCACTGGAAGACCCAGACCACGGCAGCAGGATGCCTCCCGAGGCAGCACCCAAGAAGAAGAAGACATCGACCGGCCCGGCTCCTCAAGAGACAGACCCCTCAGGGCCCGCACCGGTCCAGGGGGAGCCTCCTTCCATCACATAGGAAAGCGTGCCCGGTGCCCTCCTCAGGTAGGGCTCGGGGGCTCTCCCCTGGAGGGCCGCCGACCTCGCCAGGATCTCGAGGGAGGCGCTTGGGCACCACGTGGAGTCGTGTTTCGAAGCACATTTCCCGCAAGCAGGAGCAAGACCAGGAGGACAGAACCCCCAAGAGTTCATCAGCAGGGCCATTCAGGAGCTACAGGAGTCAAGGGTCATGAGGGGCAGCCGCCGCCTACCCGCTGTGGCCCCCCATCTAGGCGAGGATGGTGGGTTGCGCGTCTGCATCAACATACCAGGGCTAAACCGAGCCGCATATCAAGAGCGCCCCTGGCCCTCGCGAGTGGGACGTTGCGAGGGTCCGCCCCACAGCTTCGTACGCATGCCTTATGGCCTGCCAAACGCGGCTGCTGCGCACCAGCGTCTCATGAGGACCATCCTGGAGGCTCAAGAGGTCAGGCACGCCGCAGCCCTGGCGGAGATGGAGATGGCCCATGAGGAGCCGCCAGCCTCCCGAGCCTCCCGAGGCCCCGGCCTGGGGCTCGTGAGGATCGGCTCCGTAGCCCACCGAGTCTGCTACATCAACAACCCTTCATCCCCAACATCACCAGTGACATCTTTAAGTTTTATTTGGCTGGAGCGCCTTCAGGGCGCATTATTCCTGTGCTGCGTGGGTCCGTCCTGCGGCATGTATCCCTTTTATTTCATGTCTTTAGCTTATCCTGTTGGGGGAGCCCCTTGGGCTGCATCATCCCCAAGCCGCTCGGGCCAGTCCCAGCGGCATGTATCCTTCATGCGTTTTCCTTAGGATTATGCTCTCGATCCTCCATGCTTGTTATTTGGTGCCTTCTCCTGGGTGGCAAAATATAGCACGTTAAAGGGGGGTGCCTGAGCATCGCGACTCAGGGCTCCTACCGGCTCTCCGGCCCTCACCCTCTGGTCTTGTCCATGGCATCACGACCTGGCTTGCCAGTGACGGTAGAGACCAGCCCGAGAGCCGGGACCAGAGGACGTAGAGTTTTTGTCATCCAATCCAGCTTGCGCGTTAAAGGGGGGGTGCCTGAGCATCGCGACTCAGGGCTCTTACCAGCTCTCCGGCCCTCACCCTCTGGTCTTGTCCATGGCATCGCGACCTGGCTTGCCAGCAACGGTAGAGACCAGCCCGAGAGCCGGGACCCGAGGACGTAGAGTTGTTGCGTCTGACCCAGCTTGCGCGTTAAAGGGGTGCACGAGCATCGCGACTCAGTGGCTCCTACCGGCTCTCTGCCCTCACCCTCCGGGTCCTGTCCATGGCATCGCGATCCGGCTAGCCAACACGGTAGAGACCAACCCGAGAGCCGGGACCCGAGGACGAGTTGCGTCATCTAACCTAGCTTGCGTTAAAGGGGGTGCCTGAGCATCGCGACTCAGGGCTCCTACCGGCTCTCCGGCCCTCACCCTCTGGTTTTGTCCATGGCATCGCGACCTGGATTGCCAGCGAAGGTAGAGACCAGCCCGAGAGCCGGGACCCGAAGACGTAGAGCACCGACATCTGGCCAATTTTGCAGGAACACACTCGAAGATAAGGCCCAGAGCCAGGCGCAACCCGCCTTGAGGTAGGGCCTCGTGAGTCCCGCGCGGGCTCACGGGTGCCCCGACACACCTCGCGAGGCCTCTCGCGCCACTCCAAAGCAGCTAACGGCAGGACTAACGATCGCCCCGGCGAGCTCTTGTTCCTTTGTGGTGAACCAGAGGGTCCCCCAAGGAGCACGAACGACCTCGCCACGCAATCTCGCCGCCGAGGCACGACCTGGCGCCAAGACCGGAAGCATTGTCCTGACCCTCGAGATAAGTCACCCTCCAGTCCACACCGTCATCGCAACACCATCCCCACACTCAATGCAACTCCGTGTTAGCAACGTCGCTCACCTTTCTCACCGAATGATGGCTTCTTGAGCGCCAAGGGGCATCGCGACTCAGAGGCTCTTACCGGACCTCGGGCCGCTCACCTCCTGACCTTGACCACGGCATCGCGACCTGGCATACCAGCGACGGCTGAAGCCGCCTTGGGACTGGGACCTGTCGGCGCAGAGCACCAAGCCCTCACGAGGTCTGAAAGGAAGAAACTGAGCTAGAACGGAATGAGCATCCCGCATTGCCTCATAACAAGGATCATATTGACAAACGAAGCTACAAATATCTTACAAGCCCCCGCGGGGTACATTCTTGGCTCCTCGTAGGAACAAAAGACGCGAATCCTAAGGAGTCCTATCTACAGGGACCACCACGGCAGACGCCATCATCAACAGTGGGCCACCCGGTCCGGAGCCAACCCCATCCAGATCAGGGGCGGCGACGACCTGACGAGCTCGCCCTGCTCCGGGAGCGGCGCAGGCTCGGAGGCTCGTAGCTGTCGTCGCTCGTCTCCGGAGTCGCGAAGAGCTCGGCGGAGCCGCTGGATCCTCCGGCGCCTTCGTCGCCTGCGGAGTTGCCAAGGGAGCGGGCGGTTGGCCTCTGTCTCACCACAGCAGGACCCCGACCACCTCTCCCGGGGCAGCACTCCAGCCGGCGGCCCTCCATGTCGAAGAGCTTGAAGGACATCACCGAAGCGCCGTCATACTCCAGGTGGATCGAGAGGGTGCCCCTCGTCCTGCAGACCCGAGCGACCTCGTCCCAGCCTCGAGTCATGAAGACCTCGCCCGGGGAAACCACTGCAACCTCTGCCCCGGTCGCGAGGGTGCCGCAGCCGGCGTCTTTGCAGCCAGAGTCGAGGCTCCCTGCCGGACGATGGAAGCGAAGAAAGAAGGAAGACAAATCCAAGACTTGGGAGGCGCGGTGACGCGAAGCACGAACTCCCGGCAGGAGCCCTCGGCGTGGACTCCAGGGTGGAAGACGCACACCTTCGTGACCCGCCGGCGTCACCTCCTTCAGGGCCACCAATCTGCGCGTACAAGGGAAGGGGAAACCCTAGTGGCGGCCGCACGCACCAGGGCACGGGTGCCTCCTCGCGCGCGCTCCTGCCCTGACACCAGAGAGCAAGCCGCTTCTTTGGGGGGAGCGGGTCAGGATCCTCTTGAGGAGCCTTTCCCTTCTCTTCCCTGGAGAACCGGCGGATCGGAGCCATGGCAACCAGACGAGACGAGGAAGAGGAGAAGCAGAAGGATAGACTGGAAGGGCTCACGCCGTTCCGTACTTATAGCCGGCGGAGGCCAACCGTCGGCCTCCACGATCACCGATCATCATGACCTACTCTGCATGCAAGGACCTATCGAATCCGGCTGGTTACCAAGGCGTCGTGGGGGAACAGTGCCGCCCACGTCCAATCAACCGCGACGCGTCGCCCGAGGCCGCAGGCTGTTAGGGCCCGCGATGCTTCGCACTTGCCCTTTCGCCTCTCTGCTCGGCCAAGTTCGGGCGCGCCATGGGCCCGGGGGCTACTGTCGGCGTTAAGGAACGGGGTCCCAGACTTGCTCGCCTGCTGCCCGCGGGCGTGGCTCAAAGGAGGCCCAGGACAGCCCATCTTCATCAACACAAGCTCAAGACCCTCGCGAGGGGCCAAGCCTCGCGGGGCGGACGACCAAGAGCTTCCTCAGGCATGGCCTCGTCAGGCTTTCTCACGAGGAGGCGGAGAGTTCAAGGCAGGGTACCTCGCGAGGTGCCCATGACATAAGCCATGACGACCAAGGGCGCCAGTCGGGCGCCAGCCCGCGCAGCGTCCTCCTTTCCTCTTTGGTGCAAAGGGAGCAAGCGCAGCAAGGGCATCAAACAAAGGCATCCGCTTCGGTGCAACAAGACCAAGACCAGCCCAAACGGGCTGGAATGCGATCATCGTGGAGCCCAAGCAGGCGTCATCACCAGAGCCTTTGGCAGGCGAGGACCAACTTTAGTCAGGATAAGTGTACCCGCTGTTCCCCTTCAAAATGGCCAATTGTTGGTGCCCTTCCCGCTCAATATTTGGGAAGAGGCCCAGGGCCTTCGTCTATATAAGTAGAGCTAGCCACCATAGGAGGGGGACGACGAAGGATCCGCCATTCGGAATCCAGAGAGAGAGAGAGATAGAGACCCGATCCTCAAGCTAGAGCGACGGGACACCACTTAGCAGTTCATCGCTTCCGCCAAGTACAGACCCTCGCAAGGCTGTTCTTCCCTGTATTGTTCCTCTTCAGCCCAAGAGGCAATCTACACACCACACACTGGAGTAGGGTATTACACCATGATGGTGGCCTGAACCAGTATAAATCTTGCGTCTCTTGTGCTGTTCTTGTTAGTAGTTTAGGTCCCTGCGATTCGGCGAGGTACGAGACGGTGGAGGGTTGGATCTCCGCGCGCACCCCAGAGTTAGAACCTTAAGGGTCTGCCGGAACCCGAAATCCGACAGAATTACTGTATGTGCCTCGGACTGTCTATCGCATTCTGTCGAAGACAATGAGTCCTATCAAAGGCCATGACTCAAATGATGAAGAAGTCGTTGGCATCATGAAGAATCTCCTTTTCAATATCATTCATGGTGTTCCCGTCAACTTCCATTATTTCTTCATGAGGACTCTGGCCAATATTGCTATGTCACCTTTTGAGCTGAAGCCTTATGCACCTTGGATTATGAGATTCATTAGAACAAGGTCTTCACTCAATTACAAAGCTGATACTCTGAACCACT
This sequence comes from Aegilops bicornis, assembly GCA_021605145.1. NCBI lineage: Eukaryota > Viridiplantae > Streptophyta > Magnoliopsida > Poales > Poaceae > Aegilops > Aegilops bicornis. Next base: position 304,930,170 of record CM038671.1, on the reverse strand, counting down.
GCAGCTACTTGCCTCCAATTGAAGTCCTCAAACGGACATTTTCCTCAGCTGATGACAAAGGCAAGGCAGCTGGTGTGACAGATGAAGGCATTCGTCCATTGGATGGTCAATTTCGTAAGGCTGCATCCTACTCCACCAATGACGACTCTGCCACACATAACTCTGCCGCCAACACAGCCAAGCAAAATCCTCAAGCCACAACACCCAGGGTGATGAGTGATCGTGAGTTACTCCTCAGCCTTCATCAGAAGGTTGACCGCAATCATAAATGGGTCAAACGACGGTTTGGTTCAATTCTTCACAACATGACCTCAACTCACAATGCAGTGAAGAAAAACCAATACTACCGCCATGAAACCTTCAACCATACCTGGGCTATTCTGTCTCATGTCTACAGCGAAGAAGATCTGAAGAAAGTGGGTCTCAAGGAGGAAGTTGACTGGACTGCACCTCCTCCGAAGAAATTCAAGAAGGTCAAGGTTCCTTCCTTGGTGGCCAGCTCCTATTCTTCATCGCGTGACACTGATGAAAATGAAGACTTGGACGACACTGCGGCAGGCCCTACTATGACAAACAACCCCGACAGCAGCTGGCGCTCCTTCATCAACTTGTTTATCTTCAGGGGCGTTAGTCCTCAACTTCGATCCTTTTGGTCATTCGATGACAAAGGGGGAGAAATTTGAGTTAGTCTTCAAGCGGGTCTATTATATCTATTATATGGGCGTTTTTTGCTAACTTACAACTCTCGTTCTTCTAAAACTTTATTGGATCGAGTTGTAAACTTAAACCCAATGGTGGTCTGATACTTCTGGTACGTTATACTACATGCTTATTCCTCGATTAACATTATTGCACGCATGCTGAAATTCATCAGTCACCATATTTCATCATGCATTTCAAATTCTTCATATTATATGTCAAATGCGTGTAGGAATTACAAGATATAGGGGGAGATCTCCATGATTCAACTCTTCAAGCGTGCATTGCTTCAAAAGCAAATTCCTCCCTATGCACATCTTCAGGGGGGGTTCTTCTATATCTTGCAATCAAATTCCTCAATATCAGTATTTACACTTCATATGTTTATCCCCGTTGAAAACTTAACCTATATTGTCATCAATCACCAAAAAGGGGGAGATTGTAAGTGCATCTAGTGCCCCTTAGTAATTTTGGTGTATTGAAGACTTATAGGTTAAGGGACTAATGGGATTGTGAGTGTACACAGGTCTATAAGTCTATGAGGAGTTTGATATTTACAGAGAAAGTCGACCCCTAAAAATGAAGTTCTTATTTGAAGACTTTGGTATTCTGAAGACTTTCTGAAGACTTTGAAAGTAAAGAAATTGGTGTGACCTTGAAGACTTGGTATTCATTCGAGGAACATGAAGCTTGAAGACTTTTGTTTTCGTAGTTCCATTTTCTCTTTCTTGAGTCATAGGAAACACCGTACTGTTAAAGGGGGTCGAGGAAATACTAAGGAAAAATTTCCATGTGATGCTCAACTCAAATCCTACACCTACCAATCCCTTCAAGTGAAGCCATTGGAAATCTCATACAGTTCAGTCATATTCTTCAGTGACAGAGACGAAGTTCTTCAGGTCTCTGAGGAATTTGTTCTGACTGAGGAGTTACGAATTCGCCAGTGCGGATTGCCTACACAGTGAGGAACATGATAGCCCTGAGGAATTTGAGCCTCAAAATTTTGACCATTGGTGTGCTACACGCCAGCTGTCCCAAAATATCTTATCCACCTAACGGTCATATCATTGAAGGGCATTTATGTCTTATCATGTCGGGCTGCTCCCTAGCTATAAATAGCCGCCCCCTACAACCACTAGCTGGTTGGCTGCTCCGAGAGAAACTGACACTTGTCATTTGAGAGCATCCCATCCTCCGAGGACTTTGAGCGAAAATCATAGAGTGAGGAAAACCCAAACCCAAACACCTACAAATCCAAAGTGATTGAGCATCACTGAAGAGATTGATCCTGCGTGGATCCGACGCTTGTTACCTTTGAAGATTGTGCTTCTTCCAGACGGTTTGGCGTCATGGTCTAGAGCATCCAAGAGGAATTGTGGATCGCCGAGTGACCGAGTTTGTGAAGGTTCGGAAGTCACCTGAAGACTTACCACGAGTGATTGGACGAGGTCTGTGTGACCTTAGTTCAAGGAGAATACGGTGAGGACTATGTTTACGGGACTGTGTGTCCTCAGGTTTAAATACCTAGCCGCTCCAACCAAATGTACAACTGAGACAGCAGTTGGAACTGGTCTACCAAATCATTGTCTTCACCAAGCCAACTGGTTCTATTTCCTCAACTCTTTCAGTTACTCAGTATTGTGTTGTGTGCTTGTCATATCTGTGTTTGAAGACTTTGAATGAAGACTTTCTCAATTTCCTCAATTCAATTTCTTCAGTCTGTTTGTCTTTATCTTGTGTTATCCTGTGATTACGCTTTCTGTACTCTGTGCTTGTCTTTATTTCATCATGATGACTATGCGTGTCTTCTGTTATGTTTACTTTTGAGTACTTATTCCACTGCAAGTAGTTCTTCGCTAAGGAATTTCCTCAGCAGCAAATTCCAGTGAAGAATTCATAAAAATCGCCTATTCACCCCCCCTCTAGTCGATATAACGCACTTTCATAGTGCAACAGTAGAGTAGTTTTTTTTATTATGGGGTCTAGTACAATGGTTTTACTGAGCAGATTTCCATAAGCTAGCACTGGAAGATTTGTTTAAGCATTAACTATACAAAATGTAAAGGTAACAAGTTTCGGCATTTGTATACTTGCTATGCAACAACATTAAACCAAATACAAAAGTCTGAATGTAACTAGCATTATTAACTAATGAAAGTATATAAAAATTGCAAACCATGTACCTTCATGGTAAATATCATTCCGAACTCGAGTGGACCTAAAAAATTTCTATCCCAATCTTGATAATCGATCAAATATAAACACTTGATCAAACGAATCAAGAAAAAGCCGGAGGAGGGGTCCCACTCTTGACCTTTCCTCCTCTCTTCATATTTTTTTGTGGAGCTTAACTGAAATAAAATGACATCACCGCCTTGGCATTTTGGTGACAAAAAATTGACTTATCTCATTAAAGTGAGGTATGTGATCTATAAGCATTAACAGTGCAAAAATCTGAAGGTAGTAACAAGTTTCATCATTGGTATACTGGCCATGCAACAACATTAGAATTCCTTAGCAAAAAAATCTTTAATACATCCACAAGCAACAGCTAACCCTGAAATAATACAGTGACATTAAATGTCATTGCTAAAATTTAATGATGGCATTAGACTGAGCATGGCATTAGTAAAATGTCACTACTGGTGGATGCTGCTAACGCGACTCTATGATCAGAGACCCTTTGACGAAACTGTGTGTGATGCATTAATCGTAAACGGTGGTGTAAAAAACCCGTCAAAAAAGGTGCAAAAAGTTTGTGATGGCAGAGCCATCAAACACGGTTCATATTTTAGTTGCGTGTGCGATGCAGGGCACACAGTTAATCCATTCGAACTATTTGGGATGAGGCAGAACAACAAAAATGGGCAGTCGTATCAATGTGTGTGCGATATACGGCATACAGTTTGCTCCGATGAATTGTTTGCTATTAGGGAGTGCAATAGAAACGGTTAGCCAGATCAATGTGTGTGTGATATATGGCATATGGTTCACTCAGACAAACTGTTTTCGATTAGGGAACACAACAGAAACGGTTCAACTTAACAAGATGTGTGTGATATGCAACATACAGTTCACATGGATGAACTGTTTGCGATGAGCCAAAAGAACACAAATGAGTTGTGTAAACAAGATGTGTGTGATACTTGGCAAACAGCTGACTCGGATGAACTGTTTGCGATGAGAAATTACAACACAGACGGTTAATACAGTTAGTTCGTGTGTGATTCTGTGTGTACAAAAACCTTTGAAAAATGCAAACTAGTTGCTTGCGGTGGCTAGGAGTATCACACACGATGCATTTGCGAGTACTCGTGTGCGATGGTTAGTAAGTTACACGTAGGTTTCCTTATGTTAACATGTGTGTGAATTTGCAATATGGGTAGTTAATATGCAAATTCCTTCTGGACATCGGGCACACGCTTAAACTCAATGAACTGTGTACGATACTAATACTTTCCATGAAAATTTAAGAACTTGGGTAGCCGCATTTGAGTAACATATATATAGTGGTTACACTATTCGACGAAAGGAGGATCTTCGTAACACGGTTTTGACAACCATATGTTCCATATCTACATAGTTAACATAGTAACAACTATCACATTTTAGGAGGCTAAGGGCCAACAACCATATGGTCCATATCTATATACTTAACATAGTAACAACTAGCACATTTTAATAGGCTGAGGGCCAACAACCACAACTATCCGCTGGAAGCAGCTTGACCACGGTGACTTGGCATCTCGTCAGTGAAAAGGAAGATCCCTCCTCTGCGTTGGTAGAGCATGAGTAGAACATTGTCTCCAATTTTCAAATATGGATGCATTGCCATGACAAGCGAGAATTTGTTAATTTGAATGGTTCCATTTCTACGGGAAATGCAGTACCTTGCAATCACTTTGGCGTTATTAGTAGGCACAAGTGTAATTTGACCCTGCCAGGAAATCGATCCAGGAACTGCTATAGCGGGCAATTTCTGTTGGAATGTAGAATAAAAACCAATTGTAACATATCGTTGAAGAGATATATAGTTTATGAGCATCAACATTAAAATAAGACTTTTTACTAGCGTTTTGTGCACACAATTGGTCTTGTTCAATGTGTGCACCATAGGTATAATTAATCCCATCCAAAATTCAGCGTTCATACGCTGTGCTATCTCTGTCAGATTATCAACAAAGTTTATGACATGCTTCAAGTCCTTCCAGTGAAATTTGGTACGCTTAGTAACATACAAATCGTTCACTATGCATCCAACATATCCTGCTTAAAAGGTGGAAAGGTATTATTTATTCATAACATGGCAGAAGAATACATAGTGCGCATAAATTGGTAAATAGAATTTGTTACTGCCTAGGAACGGAGTCAGAAAATGAAATCGTATTTGGTTGCTTAAATAGTGATCAATTAGTTAGAACAAATACCCCGATTTTGCCAAGTAATATGATAGCATGGAGAAAGTTGAAAGGACACTAACCCCTATCATACTTTGATCGGCTGGTGACGTTGGGGAAGTAAACATCCATGTTAATTAGACCAAGATGTGGTGCACGCACTTGAATTTTATTGCCAACTTTCAGTTCATAACACTTAGACATTTTTCTCAAAAGGTCCGCATTAAAATAGGAGTGACCATCTTTATCAAGTTTTACACTAACCGTCATTGTAAATCCATGTTGCCTATCAATATGACATCCTAGGATTAATCAACAAAGTAAAGCCCAAGATTTCCTTCTACTCATGTTCTTGCAAAGCAAGGGATGTATTGCTTGAAATGAAAATTAAGATCGTAAATTAGATATATTGAAATAACAGAGCAAGATGCAAATATGGGAAGATGGCGATAGAACAGATCAATATATAGATGAAAGAAAAGTACAAAAATATATAATTAAAAATAGATAATGTAACAAAGATTTGATGCAAATATATAGATAATGTAGCAACAGATGGTATACGTTGACGAATTTAGGTCATGCCGACCATGGTAGGTTGAGATTGAACATACCGAGCGCTCCCTGAAGTCATCCGAAATGGTGAGATAGAAATTCGTTTCCCACTGGCCGCGACCACACTTGCCCGATTTGTGCTCGCACTATGGACACATGAATGAACACCCACAAATCAGCCAGAACAAAAATGATTCCACGGTGATTTCCGCTAGTTGATTAACAGAGACGGACGAACTGCGATAAGCGATGAGTGAATATTTTGCTAAGTTGATTACCTTCTCCATGAGAAAAATCCCCGGCCCAATCTCGCAAAAAACCTTAGTCGACCAGAGTGTAGAATGTCGATGCAGATAGGCAGCGGAAAGCGGTAGGGGAGAAATCCCGTGCCATTCGGAGCGCGACATCCGCCCACCGACAACAGCCATCAAGCTTAGGGTGGACACTGGCATGGTGCCATGGTATGGCCTCACCGTGCCCTGGTAAAAATTTGAGAATGTTTTTCTTATGTCGTCATGCACGCATTTCATAAATCGAACCATCACCGAGGAAGTTTCATGGTTTCATGGGGGAAATCACCAAGATTTAAGGGGGATCCAAATTTCCTTTATCCTTTGTCATTGAGTTTTTTCTACGATGAAGATACACCCTGCAAATCACCGTGTTCAAATTTGGCACTTTTCCGGGTTCATTTGCCATATTTAGGGGATTATGTGCATTTTCTAGGCATTAATGCACATAATTCAAGTTCAAAAAATCGGTGCATGAAAGGGTGCACAAGAACGGCCTGGAAAACCATGCTCGTGCCATTTAGTAAATTCTCAGTCCTTTTACAAGGAATGGACGACTATTTTGATGAAATGTGTGGCAATAGTCAACCACAAACGTTTGTTTATTGGGTTTCAACTATAGAAAAAAATGAAAAAAATGCTTGAAAAACATGACGCCTGGCATGGTGCCATGGTATGACCTCACCATGCCCTGGTAAATATTTGAGAAGGTTTGGCTTGTGTCATCATGCATGCCTTTCATAAATCGAACCATCACCGAGGAAGTTCCATGCTTTCGAGAGGGAAATCACAAAGATTGAAGGGGGATCCAAATTTCCTTTGTCCTCTGTCCATGAGTTTTTTTCTACAATGAACATACACCCTGCAAATCACCGTGTTCAAATTTGGCACTTTTCCGGGCTCATTTACCATAATTAGGGGATTATGTGCATTTTCTAGGCATTAATGCACATTATTCAAGTTCAAACAATCAATGCATGAAAGGGTGCACAAGAACGGCCTGGAAAACCATGCTCGTGCCATTTTGTAAATTCTCATGCCTGTTACAAGGAATGGACAGATATTTCAATGAAATGTGTGGCAATAGTCAACCACAAACGTTTGTTTTTTGGGTTTTCAACTATAGCAAAAATGAAATAAATGCTTGAAAAACATGATGCCTGGCATGGTGCCATGGTATGACCTCACCATGCCCTGGTAAAAATTTGAGAAGATTTGGCTTATGTCATCATGCACACCCTTCATAAATCGAACCATCACCGAGGAAGTTCCATGCTTTCGAGAGGGAAATCACCAAGATTGAAGGGGAATCCAAATTTTCTTCGTTCTTTGCCCTGGAGTTTTTTTCTATGATGAACATACACCTCGCAAATCACCGTGTTTCAATTTGGCATTTTTTCGGGCTCATTTACCATATCTAGGGAATTATATGCATTTTCTAGGCATTTAGCGCATATAAATCCAATCCAGCTATAGTTGCAAGGGTGTGATGTGAGGGACGTGGATTGTCGTTCGATCGCAGCGCATCCTATGGTGCACACATGCGATTCGCGTGGCTGGGGTTCCGACCAATCATAACGCAACACACAATAGGCTCAGTGCACACTCTATCCGGAAGCGACAGAGATGAACCGTGTGCAATAATGACAGGAAAAATTTTATGGGAAGCCAAATTTCCTTTGTCGTTTATCATTGAGCTCTTAAATACCACCACACTATATGGCTGCCCGACCCCTCCGTCCCAGAGCTCTCTCCAAGCGTCATGGCACCACGGCGCACAGTAACTAGTAAGGAAGCGATGGCATCTCGCCACGCCACGTTCCTTGCCGCCTGCGACCGCACACATGGTAAGGAAGCGGTGGCATCTCGCTACGCTGAGTTCATCACCGCCGCCGGCCACATAGTTACATGGCCGGACTTTGAGGTTGCCATGGCCGAATGGGCGGTGGATCTAGAGGCGGCCAAAGCCGCATAGAAGGAGCGAAAAAGGCAGAAAGCAGTCAAGAAAAGAGAGTCCCGCCGCCACAAGAAAGAAGAGGCCGCACGCTGTGGCGAGGAGAGCTTAGCAGAGATCGAAGCATGGTGGGTTGCTGCCTACAAGGCCAGGAAAGAGAATGCCGGCATCTGGCCAGCATGCCCCGATGGCAGCATGTGAGAAGTAGTTTAAGTTTGTAGTATTAGAGCAAATTACCAATAGTACTTTAAGTTTGTAGTATTAACGTATAATGTCGGTAAGAGCATCCTTTGAGGGCTTTGAGCGTTGATTAGCATGTGTGCCCGTGTGCCTTTTTTTGCATTAATCATTAGAAGATCACAAAACACACGGTTTCTATGTCGTACCCATGTGCGTTTTTTTGGAGACAAGATCTGCCAATTTTTTTTTCTTGCACGCGAGTATTTTACGCGCTTTGTTTGTGTTGTGTGTTTGCCCCGCCCAAGTTTCAAGTTTCGCGGCGAGATTTTCACTAGGCGCGCGAATTCAGAATTAATTCCTCCAACCACATCCTCACCCATCAAATTTCCTCAGTATCTCCCCCTCCCCCCAGCGCCTCCCCCTACCGGCAGTTCAAACTACCGCTGCCGCAATCACAGCTTCAACCACATCTATGTTCTGCTCGGATCTAGTCAGGTAACCCACCGATCTCTATCACGACCCCGGCCTGATTGCTTAAATGGCGCTTGCGAAACATCGTCATGCCTCCAAATCCCCACCACCAGGAGCTGATGGCGGTCCATGGCGCGATGGCCGCTGTGCATGTTGACCCGGAGGAACACCTCGCCTCCGCCGCCGCCGACATGGTGCAGCCTCTGGCCCAGATGAAGTTCCCAGCGCCTACCCCCAGGATTTAACATGTATGATCTGACCAGCTAAATCTTACGAATACCACTTGCAATGGCTATCTTTTGTACGGTTGATGTATTAAGCATGTTCGTGCCTTGTTTATTTCAGTACTGCACACTGTGTGATGTTCAAGTATTAACTGTCCAGCTCAATTTCACCAATACCAGCAACAAACTTACAATACATCACTCAGGATATCACTAGAGATGCTGGCCATTTGCTATTTTTGGTGGATGATAACCCTGTTGTACTTAACATTCCTGTCCATGTACTTACGCAGGGTCATAACGACCGATGTTGTTGTTTTCCGTCGAGGTTAGTTGCATCCCATATCTTACATTATTTCACATCATTTGTGCAATTGCAGTTTAACCTCTACCATTTACTGGTTGCCTGTAGGTACACATGTGTCACGCCCAATATGCGACCCTATCCAAAAGGAACTCGAAGGTTCCACCAAGGATAGACCCGCATATTGAAACGCTTTTGCAAGGTGGATATCATTACATCAACATTACATAATAGTGGGGATACATACATAAGGCACAAATGCCACGAGAATACATCAACACCATATACAAGAACAACATCCGACTACGGATGAAACATAAACAACAGCTCAAACGACATCCACCCTGCTAGCCAGGCCGACTGGAACCTATCCCCGATCAAGAAGAAGCGGAAGAACTCCAACACAAGCAAACATCGCTCTCATGTCATGATCATCATCGCAAACCTGTACACCTGCAACTGGTGGTGTAGTAATCATGAGCCACGAGGACTCAAAGAATCCCATTACCATGGGTATCAAGACTAGCAAAGCTTAAAGGGAAAGGAAGGGATAAAGTGGTGAGGTTGCAGCAGCGGCTAAGCATATATGGTGGCTAACATACGCAAATGAGAGCGGGAAGAGAAACAAAGGAACGGTCGTCAACTAGTAATGATCAAGAAGTGATCCTGAACTCCTACTTACGTCAGACATAACCCAGAAACCGTGTTCTCCTCTCGATCACCCCGAAAAGAGACACTCACGGTTACACACACGGCTGGTGTATTTTAGAAGAGTTTGCTTCAAGTTTACTACAACCGGATATTAACAAATTCCCATCTGCCACATAACCGCGGGCACGGCTCTCGAAAGTTTATACCCTGCAGGGGTGTCCCAACTTATCCCATGATAAGCTCTCGCGATCAACGAAGGATATTCCTTCTCCCCGAGAAAACCCGATCAGTCTCGGAATCCCGGCTACAAGACATTTCAAAGCAATAAAACAAGACCAGCAAAGCCGCCCGGATGTGCCGACAAATCCTGATAGGAGCTGCACATATCTCGTTCTCAGGGCACACCGGATTGTCCAAACTTCCGATAAGCGAACCTGTGGTTGCCCTGGTAGCCACCGGCGGTGACGGTTTGGACCAAAGCACTCACGACGAGCAATCGCCCGGGGGGCTAAAATAAACATGACCCTCGGGCTCCGAAACCCAAGGGAAAAAGGGCATAGGTGAGGCAAATGGTAAAACCAATGTTGGGCCTTCTTTGGAAAAGTCTTATTCAAAGCGAACTGTCAAGGGGTCCCATAAATCACCCGACCGCGTTAGGGACGCAAAATCCGGGAACATAATACCGATATGACGGAAACTAGGGCGGCAAGAGTGGAACAAAACACCAGGCATAAGGCCGAGCCTTCCACCCTTTACCAAGTATATAGATGCATTAATTAAATAAGATATATTGTTATATCCCAACAAGTAAACATGTTCCAAAGATGGAACAACATCTCCATGTTCCAACGAGGAACAAACTTCATCTTCACCTGCAACTAACAACGCTTATAAGAGGGGCTGAGCAAAGCGGTAACATAGCCAAACAACGGTTTGCTAGAGAGGGTGCAAAAGGTTAGAGGTCGACATGGCAATTTGGTAGGCTTGAGCGACAGAAGTGATAGGTAGCGCAGCATAGCGAAAGAACGAAGCAACTAGCATAGCAATGATAGTAGTGAGATCCAGGGTAGCGGTCATCTTGCCTGAAATCCCGCAAGGAAGAAGAACGAGTCCATGAAGAAGACGAGCGGATGAAGTCGAACCAAGCGTGAGCGAGCGAATCCTCACGATCGCATAGCATAGCGAGAACTAACAAGAAGAAGCACACAACATAGTAAACACACCACACATGAACAAGACAAGATGCACAACAAACATGATGCATGACAAATCTAGATAAGGCTACTCACGGCAAGAGATGATGCAAACAAGAGCAACACCTCAAAGCAAGTTTAAATGAGGCCGGGAACAACATAGAACAATTCCGGTAAGTCCTCATATGCAAATTTCGAAATTGGTCCAGATCTGAATAAATATTATTGTCAAGTTGTTAAACAGCAAGTTAAGATGCACCACGATGATCTACACGAAATTCTAGTCAAGTTACATATAAAATTCATTTAATTCGGAGCTACGGCTTAGAAGATATGAGCAAAATAGGATAAGCATGGCATTGATGCAAAATGCATACAAATATCAAGCAAACACCTCAAAACAAGGGTGCAACATGATAATATGAAGCTACATGCAAAATCAAGCAAGTTTCATATAGAGCACTCTCCAAACGGAGGAACGGATCAACACATACACCCTATACAAGTTAAGACGACAACCTGTCCAAAACAGCAACTAGGCATATTGCAAGCATCAAAACAACATGCTACGGAACCTCAACAAGAAAACAAAAAACATGGGCATGATGCACAGTTAAAGCATTACAAAACATGAACACTGAGCTATCTCCAGAAATCACTAGAACATGCTCAAAATGACATGGCAAGATTGCAAATAATAACAGTTTCAGGCATTGCAGAAATTAACATCAGGTTGCAATGTTTAGAGCTATGAAACAACATGCTACAGGAACTTAACATGGCAAACAAAGGCAGGGCATGAATCTACTAATTGCATAGAACAAAAGTCCTTTAATGACCATGAGCCAAAAAGGATCAGAAGATATGATGGCACCCACGTAAACATGGCAAGTTATATTACAGATTTAAACATGGCAGGAACAACGATAAGTAGGCATGTTGGTGAGCTTGAACCACTCACCACAGAGCAATACATAGCATAGAAAGGCAACTCACAGTAAGAGGACATGGCATAGAAGCTATAAATGGCAAGAACAACAACATAGCATGCAAGGATCAACCACAACAACCTTGGCAAAATTGAATAACATGTAAACAATCTGCCAGGAACATTTTATAGCAAAAGTAGAGCTCGATTGACTCAAGCTATAGCACTCCATAATTGCAAACAAGGGCATGGATGGATAGAGAAAAACCATATGCTCAAAACATACTTACTGAAGTAACTCAAAATAAGCATGGAAAACTCTGTATCATCAAGTTAACATGGCAACGAAATATAACAGAATCTGCCAGGAAAACAGCAACAGCAAGTACCCTACTTAACAAGCTTGATGCACTCACTACACAACTCACAAAAAATACATGGCAAGCACCCCTGGAAAGATGGCATGGCATATTACAAAACACATGTAGGACTCAAGTTCATAGGGTGCACACATCAATCATGGCAAAAATGATAAAAGTGCATGTTCTGATAAGAATCTGAAACCAACATCACATAGCACTCTTCTAATAGCATTTCGGGCATTAAGATGAGCTCCAATGAAAATGATGCAATGAGATGAAATGATCTACTCTTTGATACGAACAATTTGACATATTACACGCGCAAAACGGAGCAACATGACAGAGATATGCTGCAATGAAAATGGAACAAAATATATGCAGAAAAGGACTTAGGATATTTCGGGTCAACCTCCAGATTTGCACGGTTTACGATGCGGCGACGGATCTCGCCGGAACTTCGCCGGAGTTGAAGGGGAAGGTGGCCGGAGCTGCGGGAGAGGTCGGGGAGGAGGCGGATCCGGGGCTCCTCCGGCCGGAGTTGACGAGGCGGCGGCCGTGGCGAGGCGCTGCGCGCCACGAAGCTCGCCGGAGTTCGCGAGGCGGCCGAGTTGACCCGCATGGAGCGCAGGGCAGCGGCGGCCGGGCGGCGGCGGGCGGCGAGAAGCGGAGCGCCAGAGCGGCGGGCGGCGGCGACGCCTTCGGCGCCATGGCGAGCGAGATCGCCGGGCGCCGGTGGGCGCCGGGCGCTTGAGGCGGCGGCGCTTCGGGCGCGGGCCAGGCGGCGGCCGCTGGCCCAGGCTTCAGGCGGGCAGCGAGGCGGGCGCGGTGGGAGGTGGCGGCGGCCACGTGGCGATGTGGGAATGGAGGAGGGGGGCGGCGATGCTGAGGTGGCGGCCTGCCATTGGCCGGATGACGTGGAGGGGAGCGGCGGACACGTCCGGCGGCGGGGTGGACACGTCCGGCGCGCGAAGGGGAAGGTTGGCTAGGGTTAGACTGCGAATTTTTGGAGGGGAAGGGCAATATATAGGTAGAGGGAGCTAGGAGAGTCCAAATGAGGTGCGGTTTTCGGCCACGCGATCGTGATCGAACGACGGAGAGCATGGAGGGGAGTTTGCTGGGTTTTGGGCCAGTTTGGAAGGGGTGTTGGGCTGCAAACAAAAGAGGCTTTTGCGGTTACCCGGTTAACCGTTGGAGTACCAAACGACCTCCAAATGATCCGAAACTTGACAGGCGGTCTACCGGTGCTATACCAAGGCCGCTTGGCAAACCTCGGGGCATTCCGAGAACGTTTAATACCCGCACAATGAAAAGAGGTAAAAGGAGGCTCCGGAGACATAGGAGTGCGGATTGCAAAAGCGGACAACGGGAAAATGCTCGGATGCATGAGACGGACACGTATGCAAAATGAAATGCACATGATGACATGATATGAAATGCAGATGATGACATGGCAAAGAGAGACACGCAAGCACATGACATGGCAAAGACGGCGAATAACTGAAGGACACCTGGCGCATCGAATCCGGGGCGTTACAACATGTCAGTGGCACTGATCCACGCTTCGACCCGAAGGAATAGCTCGCCTCCGCCGCCGCTGACTTTGGGCGGGCTCTGGTCAAGATGAAGTGCCCCAGTAGCTACCTCTCAGGACTTACCAAGTTTGTACTCACCAGTTCAAACTTACCAATACTAGTTGCAATTAATGGCTATGTTCTGTACGGTCGATGTATTAAGCATGTTCTAGTAAACATACCTAACACGTTTTAGCTACTTTCCCTACCTTTTTATAGACAACTGGGCCATTCTCTCCTCTGGCAACACCTGCCTTGTGATGTTTAACTCTGCATTGCATTTTATCAAGACTGGTTTCATGGCTATTAAACTGTTGCAATTAACAGTTGAATCCATTTTTAAACAGTTGTATTTCAATGGCTACAAACTTACAGAACATGACTTAGGATGTGGTTAAGCCTGTTGTAATTAACAGTTGTATCCATTTTTTAATTTGTCCCTTTGCTACCATGCTACTCTCCGCAATGAAGATATACTAGAGATGTTACCCATTTGCTATTTTTGGTGGATGCTAACCCTGTTGTACTTACCATGCCTTTCCATGTACTTACGCAAGGTCATAACGTCCGATGCTGTTGTTTGCTGTCGAGGTTAGCTGCATCCCATGTCTTACAATATTTCACATCATTTGTGCAATTGCTGTTTAACTTCTAACATTTACTGGTTGCCCGTAGGTACACATGTCAGTGGCACTGATCCACCCTTCGACCTGGAGGAACAGCTCGCCTTTGCCGCCGCTGACTTTGGGCGGGCTCTGGCCAAGATGAAGTGCCACAACAACTACCTCGCATGACTTACCAAGTATGTACTCACCAATTCAATCTTACCAATACCAGTTGCAATTAAGGGCTATGTTTTGTATGGTCGATATATTAAGCATGTTGTAGTAAACATGCCTAACATGTTTTAACTATTTTCCCTACCTTTTTATAGACAACTGGGCCATTATCTGCTCGAGCGGCACGTGCCTTGTGATGTTTAACTCTACCAATGGCATTTTTATCAGTACCGATTTCAATGGCCATGAAGCCTATTGCACTTAACAGTTGTATCCATTTTTAAATAGTTGTATTACAATGGCTACAAACTTACAAAACATGAATTAGGATGATGTTAAGCCTGTTGCAATTAACAATTGTATTCATTTTTTAATCCATCCCTTTGCTACTGTGCTACTCTTTTGCAATGAAGATATCACTACAGATGTTGTCGTTTTATTACCATTTCCTATTTTTGGTGGATGTTAACTCTGTTGTAGTTAACATTGGCTTTCCATGTACTTATACCGAGATATAATGGGCGATGCTGTTCTTTGCCATCGGCGTTAGCCGCATCCCATGTCTTATACACCATCTATTACTAAATATAAGTATTTTTAGAGATTCAATTATTGACTACATAAGGAGCAAAATGAGTGAATCTAGATTCTAATCTAAACTATATCTATAATTCTATATACATCTGTATGTAGTTCATATTGAAATCTCTAAAAAATACTTGTACTTAGGAATGTAGGTAGTTGTATTTTTCATCATTTGTGCAATCTCAGTTTAGCTTCTAACATTTACAGGTTGCTTGTAGGTACATATCTGAGGGTACTGATCCACGCTTCGATCCCTTTTGTGTATGAGCCAATGAGATATTCATGAACAAGCGTCAAGTGAGGAAACTAAGAAAGATTGTTAGGCGAAAGAAACGGGTGATGGGAATTAAGCTCTTTATTTACACTTTTTCCAAGACGACAGTGAACTTTAGGATGGTAAGTAATGTCTTGCCTTTCCCCCTGCCCAAAACAAGTTACTCTATTAGACCTTAGTATCTGATGTTTTTCTCTTTCTAGTGCTTTCCGAAGCTATTTACTGATGATTATCTTGCAAACTACATGACCGGACTGGAGGCAACTAAGGTTAAAGTATGCTACCATGATAATGCTCTAGAAGTCTTCCTGAAGGCGGTGAAGAATGGGCAGGCGATCGTCACAACGATTTGGACAAAAATTGTTCGTGCCTATGACATGCAGGAAGGCACATTGTGGGCATTCCGCTTCTTCAACACCATCGGCAGTCAAAATAATTTACACTTGTCTCTTCACCTTTATCGCCTGTAAATATTGTGGTTCATCAGAGTTAATTGATGTCTAATCCTGTAATTACTGAACATATTGTACTGACAATTTTATTTATGGATTCGTTGTTGAACCATTGTGCTGAGAATTTGAATTGCACATTTCATATTTCAATATTTCCAGTTCAAATAATAAATTACAGGCAAAAATAAAAAAACACATGAGCGAATAAAATAATGTGCACACGGTTAGAAAGAAAAACAGCGTGTGCGATGAAAAAAAAGAGAATAATCGGTTCTTTGACGTGAAACGTTTGCGATGCCCGACGGACGCACACACGGTTTCGTCTCATATGCGTTTGCGATTCATGGTAATACATCAAATGTTTCAAACCAGTGTGCGTGTGTGATAGGAATACCAATCGCACACAATTATGAAGATGGACACATTTTATATTCTTGAACCGTGTGCGATAACATACCTATCACAAACATATCGGCATATTAAATGTTGATGTCCACCTTATTCACATGACTATAGCGGCTTACACATTTGGGATGTCTCTTCAATCGGAAACGTAACGTCGAGATGTAACTTGTGGGACTGGAGCGGCTTCTCATGCATTTATTCTGTGGCGATCGTCAATAGCCGCCCGCCCATCCATGACGGTTTCTGGGTCATGTGGGAAGAACCCCCCTATCGCCCACACTCACTTGGTGACGGTTCCAAATGTCGTCACAGAAAGGGGTTAAAAACCGTTTGTATAGCACCTTACGGTACCAGTGTGTGGCATCACTTTAGAAGTAGCATTGCTTGACTTTACCAGTGGCGTTATACTAACAGCAAAAAAGTGGCAATAAGAGCATGGGGAGGCCCATCCGGATAGTGGGCGCACCAGTACGATGTACCTTCACAGACACATAGAGTGGTGAGGAGGGATGGTTTCCCAGAGCAACAAATATCCAGGCAACATATATGGATTACGTCCATTTTTGTTCTCTTCAGCCACCTTTTTCCTAGGTGAGGAAAGAAAACCGATCGACGTGGTCATTCTCTATTGTGTTGTCATGCCTTTCTACCCTTTTTCAACCAAGAGACATGAGACTCGTCCTTAGCTACTGATTTTCCCCTTTTCAACCTAGATCCGGGTTCGATACCTAGCCTCTTCAATAGTATTTCTCCCTTTCATTCCTTATTCAAACCAGACATGGATTAGTCTGGATGAAGTAGGGTTTCTTTAATAGTATAAATTAAGGTTTTCATATGCGTAACCAGCAGAGCAGAGGATAGTAAATTGAGGATATGGTGAAGTAGAAAAATATCCACATGCAGTGACATGGTAGATGGGCGAATTGAACACGGTATGGTTCGAAAAGAGGTAGCATACCCGAGGGTCGGTGGGAAGTGGCTTCTGTCGTGGTCATCGTCATCCGCACACACTATGGCAGCGATCTTGGGGACGGAGGCCATCCCGCGTGGGCGCTAGGTCTGATAGGACGGCTTGTTGTCAGTGTGTGACCTTGCTTGCCGACAACGAGTGCGTCAACGCTGCACGTCCTTTTCTTCCCTAGCGGACAGGATCCTGGCTGATCAGTGACAACCAGTGAGGAGGGAGAGAGGGGCCACCGCCATCTTTTTTAAATCTGGAGAGAGGGTTATAGTGTGAGAAGCAAGTGGGAAGCCCTTAGCAAGCAAGCATTGAAGCTCCAGCCTATATATCTTTTTTGATACTAGTACTAGAGGTGGAGTTGTGGTACAGTAGTTTATATTTTCTCTGCATATAGTACCAATTAGTTGTGCTTCAAAACTGAACGACGTGCCATAAAAAAATAAAGTCGAGAAATAATGCGGCACCTCGGGCCAACGCGGCCAGATCGTATTTTGCACGGGAAATGACAGACCATGTTTCATTGACATGTGGTCCCGTTCCAACATGTCAGTGAGACGATGGCGAGTCCTTTTGTATAATTTCTGAATGGACGTTTATGTATGCTGGGGTGCCTCTTTCTATACCGTGGCGACCATCCGCTCCCCACTAGCCTCTTCCTGTACCGTGGTAGCCGTCCACCGCCTCTTCGCCTTTCCCTCTCGATTTGGAACTGCTATCGCACGCTCTTACTCCCTTCATTTTCCTTGACTCTTCCTTCTGCCATTGTTCATCTTCTCGACGGAGGGAACATGTAGGAAACGACCCCGATCTTGCCTCGATCTGAAAGATGACGTGGTGGAGGAGCTCATTGATTGGTGCGACGTCATCACCTCGACTAGCATGGCATGTTCATTCAAGACCATTCTCGACTCAACAAATACCATCATTACAAAGAACCCAAGGGTTCAGGAGCGGTTTGATCTCCCCTATCTTCTTCACCATGACCCTGCTCACTGGCGCGAGGACGACGAAAGCCTCGCCTTGTGCAAGTTAATGTCGCTTGATAATGATACGTGTGATGTTAAGATGCCATCACTTAAAGGTAAGGCCTGGGCAGGCGCAAATGGAGATTGGGTTCTTTCTATTGGGTAGAACTGCGAGTGGGAACTTGTGAATGTGTACACTCGGCATCGGGTTCCACTTCCAAAAATATCAGACTTCCTTGAGGTTGAGCACATAGATGATCTACGTACGTTCAAATACGATCATGGTGACTGTCTTCTATAGAAGATACCAATTTGTCGAGTTCCCAATCGCTCTTCGGATTATAGGAATGCTTGTGTTGTCACTATGTTCAACATGCTTGTTGCCAGACTTAGTCCTTCGACTCGATGGATATTGCTCAATAATCAGTTTCTATACACGGATGTGTATTGTGATGTAATTCAATACAAGGGTATTGTGTTTGTTTCCACCACTCGTGGCACTGTTTTTGCATGGGATCCTTATTGTTTCGTTACATTTTTCTTCCACTATAATTATAATTGTTTCATTCGCCATGCATGTGAGTTTAGTATTCCCATACACTAATTAACCTTCTTGTGTTTTCCAAGGTCCTGTCAACATTCCCACACCAGTACTTGGAAAATTTAAAAACCAAGGGGGAGATGGCGATGGTGATGATCACGAGCATGAAGATGAGCAGGACCTAAATACTCAGTGGCACCTAGCAACTTATTCCGATGGATCACCTCTTCTTGTTTGTATACAGGGCACTGCTGATGTTATAGAGGAAGCAGGTGTTGTCTCCCATGGTCGCACTCTCCTAACCTATTCCAACATCCGTTGCAGGGTATTCAGATGGATACTAGTGTGCTAACACCAACACCTTCTGCCTAGTTCGATATTGATAGTCTTGGAGAAAACACGCTCTTCCTTGGACTAAACTATCTAATGATGGTGAAAGACGATCCAACTGTTGTTGGCACAATGTTACTACCATTTATGAGAAGAACATGTACCTATACCTCGGACATTTCTATGGTTCTCTACCTTGGCTATCACGACATATAGGCCGCTTTAGCCTGGATGACGAGTCGTCTCGATATTAACAATAGCTGGCGCTGCCCAGAAAATCACTTATGATTCAAAACAAGCATTTCCAACACCGAGGATTGGTTGACCTGAAGTTTATTTCGTTGCTTTGTTATTTGTTGTGGGATAAAAACTTTAGTATAATGTATCCTCATTATCATTGTACGTTGATGACTTGTTGTATGTAATACTAAATGATATGCATGTGACAAACTTAATAAACTAGGCTATGTTCATATGATCGATCGATAGAAATCCAGAACAAAATGATGAGGGCGGGGCTTTCCTGAGTGTTAGGCTGGCTAGCTTGGCCTAGTGGGTTAGATTGATATGACGTGCTACAGTGTCGTCCAGTCTTCGCGTCTGGTAGTAGTACTACTGGTGCCGTAAGTTTTCTTGAAGAAGCGGATTCAATGAAGTCATGATGGCCTCCCTCCCTTAATCCCTTGCATGCAAATTTCTCTTGTCTCTACTCGTGCATGCATTGGCCGAAAGATAGAGCTTGCTAGTTCTTTCGAAATATACTAGCAAGATCCCCGTGCGTTGCAGGGAACGTCAAGATGCATTTATATGAGTACTTTATCTTGTGGGAGATAAGGATGAACGAGGGAAGGCCTCATCTGCAAATGTGGAGAGGGGTGTGGGTATCTTTTTGCAAAATTGTCATATTTTGCTTCCTATCCACCAGATATAGATCGGACGTCCTTTATTGCAGGATGGCAGGCACACCATCATCACCAACTCTTTTTTATAAGAGTAGAGATTTATGAATGGCTTTCGAGTTTCTTCTTGGAGTGGGTGTTGCGACATGGCAAAAAAAATCTCGAATACATAACTGTACGTGCATTGCAAAAGGTTATCGGATGAGTCCAATCAACAGTAGTACTAAGAGTTAGCTTCACATGCTTCACATGGCGGGCGGGTGTTTGTAATGTATACTTGTGAATCCCTTCATCCTAGGTCATCAGATGAGTCCAATAAATGGTAGAAATTGCATTCTGATGTTTGGATTCAAACTTTCAAAACTGATGCATTATCTCTACGTCTACGTATCGTGTCTGATAAGTTTTGAACATGAGACCAGCCCTCCACCCTATCAAAGAACACTTTTTAGCCTAGCACAAACTGTAGGAAATTTGTACACAATGTTTGGTGGGCCATATGTTAATGTGTTTGCTGTACGTGACCAGCACCTCAAATCCTTGGTATATAGTAGGGTGGCATGGGCCAAAACATGCATTCACGTCCAGGAGTACGGCACACGCCACCAGCAGGACTCCCATCTGACACCATATTTCTTGAAATTCGTGCTACAACTATCTCTTATCCCTCCTTGTTTCTCTAAACTCAACCATCACATGTAGGGTGGGGTGGGGGTTTGCCGATAGTCGGTTTCCTCAACTGCGGTCCCACTTGTAAGTGAAGATGTGAGACAACACTCGTTCCCCCCTTGAGCGGCGCGCCAGACCAACCGTGTGGGGGTGTGATGTGAACAAGGCAGGCTTTTCCTTCTGAACATGTACTACTAGTAAGTTGTCACACTTGGGTTCTGCTCCTAGCGCGACCGATAGATAGAAATAACAATTTTTTTGCCTCAAAAAGTAGAAATAATGATTCAAAATGATAGCACTGGGCTTTTCCCGTGTGATAAGCAGGGGAGTTTTGCCAATTTCGGCCATCATCGCTTTCCTTACATACGGTCCCACATGTAAGTGATATGCCTAGCAACTGCGCGTTTAGGGGCGGGCTGGAACGACCGTCTGGGGTGAGCCTCTGCATCGATTTGCTTGCACACCTCCCGTCTACTCAAAGACTCTGTCCTGATTTGTTGGTCCTTTCGTATTTCGTGTCAAATTTTGACCATAGAGTCAATTGATAAATTTTTAATGCATGTTATGTTACTAAAATGTATATGGTTAGATTCGTATTTGAACATAGTTTCCAATGATACTATTTTTTGTTAATTGAATTCATAGTCAAAAATTGGCACAAAACACTAAGGGGAATAATAAATCGAGACGGAGGTAGTACCCCGCACGACGCCTCCTAGTAGCCAATTAATAGAGGGACGCGTGGCAGGACTTAAATGGTTAGTAGAACGCCCAGGGTTTCAATACTACTTCTATTTCCGATTGTAATATGGCAGCTCTTTGTTCCAAAATGACTTTGTTTTGGTTGTTATGTGTGTGCCGTCGCAAATTGAACCACCACGCCCAAAAGTTTGAAATCCATCCCATTTCTTGCATCGGACCTAAACATTCCCATTAGACGTTAATATTAATATATAAGAAGTTTGGTTGTGGCGCGGTTCATGCATGGATGTACAAAAGTTATGAAGTCGATTCACAAGGTAAGAAAATTACAGTCTACATGGGATTGACACAAAAATAAAGATGCATACGGATCCATCAATGACATCCTCTCGCCTTAGTGCACCGGGTCACCAACCGACGTGTGAGGAGCAGCAGCGTTGGCGGCAAGCTCAACTTGCTTCTCAAAAATGTGGTCCAAGAAGGCCAGCATCCTATCGTCCTCCTCTCGCACATAGTAGTCCTTGCGTACGATTTTCTTGTAGATGTGGGTGATTATGTCAATGGTGTCTTGCCGTGCCAGGCACTTCACGGCGAGCGCGACCTCGAGGTGGACATTCTCTAGCGCGACAGTGGGCAGTCACAGGGCCACCAGTGCATCGAAGAGGTTGTCACCATAGAGGTCATTGAGGTTGGTGGGCATCGCAGAGCTTGGGCACGTGGGCTGGAGGCGTACCTCAAGGTCGTCCGTGAACTTCTTGATTGCGGTGAACTTGTCGAGGAAGCCGACGAGGACCTCGTCTATCAAGGAGAAGAATATGCCGACCAAGAGGCCTCTCGCCCTGGCGGCCTCAAGCACGACCTGGAGATGTTCCTCGGAGCCGGGCCGCAGGCCGGCTTCATGGACCATCTGGCATAGCCGGCTCATGCTCGCGCTCACCGCCTCCATGGGTCTAGCTTCTAGTCAACGGATCTTGCGAGTGGAGTGATCACTCTTGCCCTTGGTTAGGGTGCGTAGGTGCATAGGATTTCGTAGATTGGACTGGTGGGGAGCCTTTATATGAGAAGTGCAGACTACGTTGCATTCACGTGTCTGTTGCCCATCTACTCCTCAGCCCTTACTCCCTCCGTATCGGTGCAGTATAGTCATCTCAACGAGACCAAGTTGGGGAAAAATGAGAGAACTTGATGTTTATTTTGTAATTACTGTCATTCCATGGAGAGAACTGAGAACTACCTGCTATGCTAATAAGTAGTCTCAAGTCATTGAATGAATACACACCCCACGTCTCCTATTGGTTGATTTCTTTTTTCGTGGCAAAAAAACAGGGAATGAGGTGGGTAGTTAATGCACCGCGCGTAAAAGTTTTGGGATTATTTGGTTTTCATAACGTGACTAATGCACCGGTACGGAGGGAGTACAATAGTAGTTTGATTGATGAGATTTCAGATTTGAGCCATCTACCGAATAGGAGTGTATAATATCATCGGAAACTACATACAAAACCGAATGAAACAATACTCCATGTATTTATTTATGGAGGCAGTAGTATATTTTTGTGACATGCATTACTAGATATTGCTAGCCAAATACTAAATCCAGACGAAGGTGGTAGTACTACTAAATCCAGACGGTGGTAGTACTAGTAGTACTGTAGTAGTACTATATGACCCGTTGGTCAAATCATTATGTGCTGCTCCTCACAGTGAAGTGACAAGACCCTGCTCCGGAGATGACACCTGAGTGTAGGCAGCGTGTTCGGCATACCAAAGTCATCCTCACTGTGCAGTCACTATCATCATGGCTGTAGAGCTAGCCTGCTTACAACTAGCCGTGTCCCACATAATTTCCCGTGTGTTGCCACGAGTAGTCGTAAATATTGTACTCGAGTAATAGGTATATCATTGTCGCACCTATGCACGCAAACATTTATTGTAAAGTACCTCGTGCCGGATAGTCGTAATATTACAAGTTTCAAACTGATATTACAAATGCTAGGAGTAACGTTGCACCTACGAAGAGAGAACTATTAGGAAGTTGACGTAAGAATTTTCGTTACTTTAGGTGGATGTAACATTACCGTACAAACGAAAATCCACCGCCCAGACAAGTCACTAATGGGAAAATAAAATTTTTAGTCTCTTGCGACTTGATGTTTCAAAAACAAATTCAACTTCTGCAGAGCCTTTGTCATTTAGGCTTAGACACTTACGGTGATCAGCACGCCATTCATAGTTGCGCCAGAAAATGCCAAACCTCATTACCTTGAGCACACTTGCCTCCAGAATAAAGAACCTAGCCAATTTAATCTCAGATGTGCTGCCTTGGTAGTCAATCAAATCAATTTCTGTAAGATGGAGAACAAGGGATTTGTAGGACCTTGAAGTATGTCCAGAGGGGGGGTGATTAGACTACTTGACCAATTAAAAGCTATGCCTTTTCCCAATTTTAGACTTTGGCAGATTTTAGCTATCTTTGAACAATTCAAGTAATCATCACGCAATTGAAGCAAGCATGCAAAGATTATATAGGCAGCGGAAAATAAAGCATGCAACTTGCAAGAATGTAAAGGGAAGGGTTTGGAGGATTCAAACGCAATTGGAGACACGGATGTTTTTGTCGTGGTTCCGATAGGTGGTGCTATCGTACATCCACGTTGATGGAGACTTCAACCCACGTGGGAGTAGCAGTTGCATGAGTCCATGGAGGGCTCCACCCACGAAGGGTCCACGAAGAAGCAACCTTGTCTATCCCACCATGGCCGTCGCCCACGAAGGACTTGCCTCACTAGCGGTAGATCTTCACGAAGTAGGTGATCTCCTTGCCCTTACAAACTCCTTGGTTTAACTCCACAATCCTGTCGGAGGCTCCCAAGTGACACCTAGCCAATCTAGGAGACACCACTCTCCAAGAAGTAACAAATGGTGTGTTGATGATGAACTCCTTGCTCTTGTGCTTCAAATGATAGTCTCCCCAACACTCAACTCTCTCTCACAGGATTTGGATTTGGTGGAAAGAAGATTTGAGTGGAAAGCAACTTGGGGAAGGCTAGAGATCAAGATTCATATGGTTGGAATGGAATATCTTGGCCTCAACACATGAGTAGGTGGTTCTCTCTCGGGCTGGTAAGTTGGAATGTAGGTTTGTTCTGATGGCTCTCCCCACGAATGAAGAGGAGGTGGAGGGGTATATATAGCCTCCACACAAAATCTAACCGTTACACACAATTTACCAAACTCGGTGGTACCGAATCAAGAAACTCGGTCTCACCGATTTAGTAAACCTAGTGACCGTTAGTGATTTCTGTGGGACCGACATGCAACTCGGTAGGACCGATATGGTTAGGGTTAGGGCATAACGTAGTCTCGGTGAGACCGATTACACAAACTTCGGTGAGACCGATTTTGGTAATTAGCTAACCGAGAGTTGGTCGTGTAAACTCGGTGGAACCGATTCGCTCTTTTCGGTGAGACCGAAATGTTACGAAGGAAGCAGAGAGTTTACATTGCAATCTCGGTGGGACCGATCGCTCACTTCGGTTAGACCGAAACGTTACGAAGGGAAACAGAGATATTACAATCCCATCTCGGTGAGACCGAGATCCCTATTGGTGAGACCGATTTTCCTAGGGTTTGTGGCAGTGGCTATGGCATTTGAACTCGGTGGCGCCGGATAGAAAGAATTGGTAGGGCCGAGTTTGACTTTAGGTTTAGGTCATATGTGGATGTGAGAAAGTAGTTGAGGGTTTTGGAGCATATAACTAAGCACGTGAAGCAAGAGGCTCATTAAGCAACACCTCATCCCTCCTTGATAGTATTGGCTTTTCCTATAGACTCATTGTGATCTTGGATCACTAAAATGTAAAATGTAGAGTCTTGAGCTTTTGAGCTTGAGCCAATCCTTTGTCCTTAATATTTTGAGGGATCCACTTTCATCATCCATGCCATGCCATTCATTGAGCTTTCCTGAAATATATGTCTTGGAATAGCATTAGCTCAATGAGGTATATGTTGTTATGAATTACAAAAACCACCTAGGGATAGTTGCACTTTCCATCTCCCCCTTTTTGGTAATTGATGACAACATATAGATCAAAGCTTCAACAAATGATAATAAGATTGAAAAAAACATCGTTGCTTTGAGAAGTATGTGATAAGCAAGAGCTCCCCCTAAATTTGTGCATATTTTAAGATTTGCTTTGGACTGCAAATGCACAAGGTATTAGGCTCATGGGTTACTCTTCCATGTCACATACATCTTGGTGGAGCTCTCAAAATAATAAAGATTGAATACATGCACTCATCACCAAGCACAGTGAATGATCATATAAGGATAAGTAAGATACTATCATAACAAGCATAAGTGTAGCTTATGATCAAACACATGATCATCAATGTCTCACAGGTAAAAGCATAGTATCTCAAGCAATCAAAGCAAACGAAGTTCAACCAAGAAGACAAGAGAGAACAAAAGCAAATCTCTCTTTCTCTCTCGAAGCCTATGATCTATACATTTTCTCCCCCTTTGGCAACAAGTTACCAAAAAGTTCCTAGAAAATGCATAGGACTATATCGTCTCTCAGGCTTGGTCTTCTGGTGGTGTTGTAGATAGGACTCCAAGGACGAAGGCATCAGTAGATGTAGCTGGAGCTGGTTCCACTGGAGCTGTAGCTGGAGCTGATGAAGTGACTCTGGTGACTAGCTCTGCAGCTGATCTCTGAGCTCGTGGCAGTATGGCAAATGCATCAGTCGTAGTTCTGCCCGTCCTCTCCTGCATGTCATCCTGTAGCTGCTCCATAGCTGACTGAATCTCAGTTACCTTGACATCAAGATCATAGAATTTTTGTTCCATGATTCTTTCCAGGCTCTCCTGGTTTTGAGTTAGGGTGGCCAACCCCTTCTCAATCCATAGAGTTGATGCTATCAAGTAACCAAGCTGCTCCTGCTTGTTCTTCAGAAAGTAATCAGATGCCTCTGCTTGAGTTGGCATCTTGCCAGCCTTCTCTTTCCTTGCTTTCTCCTTCTTCTCTTGCGCTTGCACTGATGATGGTTCATGCTTAGTCATGACAACTTGATTATCCTCAAAGTCAGGATAGAGAACCATCTGTTCCTTATCCGACAGATACTTCCCTGTGCCCATCTTTGAGTTTATCAACTCCTAAATCTGTGGGGCATATCCACAGCTCCTCTTCTGGTCTGCTGCTGTCCTCTTGATAGTTTTAACTATGAGGCTCATGACTTTGAATTTCGGAGGCACATCAAATATGTGAAGCAAATTGATTGCATGCCCTCTAATCATGTTGTGGTCACCTGATTTGGGCAACAGAGTGTGCCTTAGGATCCAGTTGATCGTAGGCAGCCCTGACAGAAGATAATGAACTGATCCAAACTTGAAAGTCTCAAGTGCATCATCTGGGATCTCCTTGTACATCTATGACATTGATCTGTGACCCATCTTCTTCTTGGCATAAATTTCCAAGTCATCTTCACTTTCCTTGGGGGCATTGATCAGACTTGCCCATTCCTCTATGGTTGACTGATATCTCGTTCCTTCAGACATCCAAACTATCCTGCCATCTGGATAGAAATGTGTTGTGGAGTAGAATTGCATAATAAGCTCGTCATTCCAGCTTTGTGAGCTTCGCCCAACAAAATCTGCAACTCCACATGCAATCAAGTTGTCATATACTCCGGGATAGTGTTCTGCGTTCTCTGAATGTAGGTCCAATCGACCCACCTCATGTCACAAACTATGGGCTTCTTATCCAATAAGATGGTCTCATAGAAGTCCTGCTGCTCCTTGGTGTGGAACCTGTAATCCACGGCAGTCCTTCTCCTGGTGGCATATGGATCTGACTCTCTCCATAGCCTCAACCCTTGATCTCTCCTGATCTTCATGTTCTCAGCCACATGATGAGCATCATTGTGGTCTGGAATCTTGGGCTTGAGCTTCCTTATGACCTGCCCTTCTTCATCTTCCCCAGCATCAACTTCAGGCATTGGAGCCTTGTTCTTCTCAGCTGCTGGTATACTCCTGGTATTCCTCTTTGGTGCACTCTTGGGCTTAGGGGCGGCTTTGGGCTTTGAAGTTGCAGCCTCTGATTTTATGGCATCACCCATCAGCTTTTATGCCTTGGGTGCTGGCTCAGCAACCTCTTCTTCTTCCTCTTCCTCCATCATAGAAGGCTTCCCAATCACTCTGGCCATGGTCTTCTTGACCCTTTCTTTCCTTTTCTTTCCTTCAGCAGCAGCAGGCTGTTTGGGTTGGGATTCCAAAGAAGCTTGAGTGGAGACTCTGGCTTTGGACACTGGTTGTCTACCTGCTGGCCTTTTGATCTTCATTCCAGGCTTAACTGTTGTTGAGCTGTACGCCTTCTTGAGCACTTTCTTCTTTGAACTGGCCTCATCCTCAACTGCCACATAATCTTCATCCTCAGATTTTGAGGTCTTCTTCTTCCTTGTCCTTGTGGCAGCCTTGGGCAACTTACTGGGAGTGCTTCTGCTCCCCTCATCTGAGCTGCTTGAGGGACTAGTGCCCTCACTCATGTGAATCTGCTCTTCTGACCTATTCTGGCTGTCACTTTGGTGCGACATGCTGCACTCACCGATCGCTGACCACTGTGAATAGTTATAGATGAGGTAGAGTGGATGAGCATCACAAAATGCAGAGATTTTTGCAAACGAATGATTCAAAAACTTAGTTTTAGTTTCCACAGAAAGCATTTCGGATCTACCGATTTTCAAACTCGGTGATACCAAAGCAGTTTTGGAACCTAAACTAGTGAACTCGGTCAGACCGAGTCACAGTTAGGTGGCACAGAGTCTACTAAGGTTTCACAAAGTTCTAAAATCGGTCACACCGATTTGTAATTCTCGGTCAGACCGAGACTTAGTAGTGCAATGGCGTTAGCCAAATCGGTGGGATCGAGTTTTTCAACTCGGTGGGTCCGAGATGGTTTCGGCGGAAACCTGACCCTAAATTTTCGAATCACAACTATTCTAAGGATTGTTTTGACTGGATAGAAGTGTTTCAATCGTGGCAAGATGCATTATGAACACAATGTGCTGAGAATCAGACGAGGATAGCACTGTGATCGAGTTCATACCCTAGTTCGGCGGTGAACTCGCTACGGCGGCAACGGCGGAGGAGAATTCCGTTGACTGCAGCGGAGACCAGCGGCTAGAGGCGACTGGAGACGAAGTTGACGATCCGTAGACCTAGTAGGCAGAGCGAGCTATGCGCAGGCGAGGAGTTTCGGAGAAAGTTTTGCAAAATTTGCCCGTGTGAATATATAGCCCGACACTGTCGGTGTGACCGAGTTGAACAACTCGGTGGCACCGAGATGCATAACTGTTAACAGTTAAAGCAACTCTGTGTGACCGAAAAGTTAAAATCGGTTGCACCGAGATTGAAAACCTAAATCGACTTAGTGATCTCGGTATGACCAAAATGGAGGAATCGGTCAGACCAAAAATCACAAAGAAGTTTTGGAAGTTTAAGTCTATGACGTATCGGGGACTCCGAGTGCTCCTCACACAGTGGTTCGAATCGACTTGATCAAATTTTGTGATGTAGCATGAATAGAGTTTGAGACGAGAAAAGCATAGATAGCTAGAGAAGGTTCTTAGGCATTCTTGTCCATCCACTTGGCCAAAGAAAAAGATGCCAAACAATCAAAACAACAAGTGGATGTCCTCGAATGAGTAAAATATGCAACCAAGATGCTCACACAATAAAATGACAAAATAAGTATTTGCCAAAGCATGCACAACCAATTCTAGCATCTATCAAACAATTGGCGATGACTAGGTCATCTATATATGAGTATATTGACTTAGGAGTCAAATGAGAACATTTGATCATAGGTCATACTCATCGTTTAAGCTCAAGTGGGGTTACCACTTTTACATAAAACATTTATGTGTTCACATCATTAGAGTTGCTTTGACTCAATTCTTAGAGTTAAGCTCCCCTAGATGTGAGATCCCCCTTAGAGGGATAAACTAACCTTGGGTTTTGTCGATGATGACTTCATGTAGGTGTTGAAGATGTGGATGCTCAATGTTGATGTAGATCTTTTGGAGCAATCCTTTGGAGTGAGTTGCACTTTCCATACCTACATGGGTTAGTCCCACAAGGAACAAGCAAGAATATCCATAGACATAGAGTGATGCACACACAAAATGATGTCCATGAAAACTTTAGGTTACCTTGTCCCTTACCTTACCAACATGAGGGTTTTGTGACTCCTTGAACTAGTGCAAGATATGGAAGTTGATTGCACTTGTCTTTGCCATAATGATATGAGTGAAAAATGTTGGCGGAGTCACCCTCAAGAACTCTCTAGTTCTTCTTCTTTGGGATCCACATCATCTTGATGGGAATCCTTGGTGTAGTAGTTGTGCTTGATGAAGTAGAACTTGACGTAGTCTTGGGAACCCACTTTACCAAGGCCTTAGGTGCTTCTTCAAATGCATCAATCTCCTCTTGAAGCTTGTCCTTGCCTTTGTTCTTGTGGTCTTGTGGTGGAAGATCATCTTGTGCTTGTGTTCCCTTGAAGGAAGTAGGATCATACTTCTCTTGTTGAGGAACAAACTTCGTCTTGGGGTATTGATCTTCTTCCCACTCAACTCCATTGGCATTGAACTTTCGATCAAAACCAACACCTTGATTCTTCCGGTGCCTTCCTTGCTTGCGTACAATTTCCTCAAATTGCTTACTCCCGGCAAGGCTCTTGTATACACCTTTCTCTATAATTCCCTTCAATAAGCTGTTTTCTTGCTCAAATGTAACTTGGCTAAGAGAATCATTAGTGGAATCAAGAGAGCTACTAGAAGCAACAATATTGGATTTAGCATTGTTATTGTTACTACTAGAAGAAAAATCTTTCTTGTTCTTGTTGCTAGACTTGACTTGAGGCATGTAAGTAGATAAGAGTAAATGCTTGGCAATATAAGAAGAACTTTTCTTATGGAGATCATCATTGATCGCTTTTAGGAACTCATGCTCTTGCTCAAGATTGAGCTTTTCAAAGCGTAACTTCTCATGAGCCCTTAAAAGTTCTCGATGATCTTCGAAGATAGTTTCATGAGCAAACTTAAGAGTGTTTTAGTTCTTTAGTTAGACGCTCAATCTTCTCCTTATCATTGTGATTCGTTTCATCTTGATTAGCATGATTAATTGACGTTTCATCATAGTATTCATCACTAGAGTTGTCAATAAGTAAATCATCATCACCTAGCAAGTCATCTTCATCACTATTAAAATCAACATACTCGGGGTGTGTTACCTTAGGACCTTTGGCCATTAAGCATCTTCCAATTCCTTCATTTGGTGATTCAAATATGTCGTAGGAGTTGGTTGACACAAGTGCTAAACCGGCAACACCTTCATCTTGAGTGTATTCGGAATTGGAGTGATAGCTTCTCTCGGAGTGATTGTTGGAGTCGGAGCCGGATACCCATTCACCAACATGAGCTTGATGTCTTTGTTTTGTGTAACTCTTTGATGACTTATCCTTCCTTTTCGAATCCTTGCTTCTCCGTGAGGGTCTTCGTTCATAACGATCATCTCTACTCCTTCTCTCTCTTGGTGGTGATTCTTCTCTTCTACTTCTTCTCTTGGGAGAATCTTCTCTTCTTTTGTAGGGTGCCGTACACTCATTGGAATAGTGTCCGGTCTCCCACAATTGTAGCAATTGCGCTCTCGACTAGAAGATCTTTTGTCATTGTAGGACCTTGACTTGGGGCTTCTTTCTTTGCTTCTACTCTTGTAGAATTTGTTGAAGTTTTTCACCATTAAGCTCAATTCTTCATTGAAGGTTTGTTTCTCACTTTATGATGTGGGGGATTCACATGAGGCTTTGTAAGCACCACTTGACTTGTTGTGAAGTTCCTCCTTATCCTTGAGTGACATCTCATGAGCAACAATTCTTCCAATGACTTCTGTTGGCTTGAGATCTTTGTAATTTGGCATCATTTGGATCAATGTGCAAACGGTATCATATTTTCCATCCAATGCTCTTAGGATCTTCTTGATGATGAATCTGTCGGTCATTTCTTCACTTCCTAAGCCGACAATCTCATTTGTGATAAGAGCAAGCCTAGAGTACATTTCAGCGACACCTTCACCATCCTTCATTTTGAACTTGTCAAGCTGACTTTGGAGCACATCTAACTTGGATTCCTTGACGGAGTCGGTACCTTCATGCATATCAATCAAAGTATCCCAAATTTCCTTTGCATTCTCAAGACGGCTGATTTTGTTGAATTCTTAGGGGCACAAGCCATTGAAGAGGATATCACAAGCTTGAGCGTTGTATTGCAACATCTTCAACTCTTCCGCACTAGCTTCACGGTTCGGTTCTCTCCCATCAAAGAATTCACCTTGCAAACCAATACACACAATAGCCCAAACGGCGGGGTTATGTCCGAGAATATGCATTTTCATCTTATGCTTCCAACTAGCAAAATTAGTGCCATCAAAGTAAGGACCTCTACGGTGATAATTTCCCTCGCTAGACGCCATACTCTCCTAGGTTGTGAAACCAAGGCTATGACCACCAAAAGCTATGGAAATCAAAGCAAATGGAGACCAAAGCTCTGATACCACTTGTAGGACCTTGAAGTATGTCTAGAGGGAGGGTGATTAGACTACTTGACCAATTAAAAGCTATGCCTTTTCCCAATTTTAGACTTTGGCAGATTTTAGCTATCTTTGAACAATTCAAGCAATCATCACGCAATTCAAGCAAGCATGCAAAGTGTATATAGGCAGCGGAAAATAAAGCATGCAACTTGCAAGAATGTAAAGGGAAGGGTTTGGAGGATTCAAACGCAATTGGAGACACGGATGTTTTTGTCGTGGTTCCGATAGGTGGTGCTATCGTACATACACGTTGATGGAGACTTCAACCCACGTAGGGCAACGGTTGTGCGAGTCCACGGAGGGCTCCACCCATGAAGGGTCCACGAAGAAGCAACCTTGTCTATCCCACCATGGCCGTCGCCCACGAAGGACTTGCCTCACTAGCGGTAGATCTTCACGAAGTAGGCGATCTCCTTCCCTTACAAACTCCTTGGTTCAACTCCACAATCTTGTCGAAAGCTCCCAAGTGACATCTAGCCAATCTAGGAGACACCACTCTCCAAGAAGTAACAAATGGTGTGTTGATGATGAACTCCTTGCTCTTGTGCTTCAAATGATAGTCTCCCCAACACTCAGCTCTCTCTCACAGGATTTGGATTTGGTGGAAATAAGATTTGAGTGGAAAGCAACTTGGGGAAGGCTAGAGATCAAGATTCATATGGTTGGAATGGAATATCTTGGCCTCAACACATGAGTAGGTGGTTCTCTCTCAGAACTAGTAAGTTGGAAGTGTAGGTTTGTTCTGATGGCTCTCTCCACGAAAGAATAGGAGGTGGAGGGATATATATATAGCCTCCACACAAAATCTAACCGTTACACACAATTTACCAAACTCGGTGGGACCGAATCATAAAACTCGGTCAGACCGATTTAGTAAACCTAGTGACCGTTAGGGTTTTCGATTGGGGTGACATGCAACTCGGTAGGACCGATATGGTTAGGGTTAGGGCATAACGTAATCTCGGTGAGACCGATTACACAAACTTGGTGAGACCGATTTTGGTAATTAGCTAACCAGAGAGTTGGTCAGGTAAACTCGGTGGGACCGATTCGCTCTTTTCGGTGAGACCGAAATGTTACGAAAGGGAAACAGAGAGTTTACATTGCAATCTCGGTGGGACCGATCGCTCACTTTGGTTAGACCGAAATGTTACGAAGGGAAACAGAGAGATTACAATCCCATCTCGGTGAGACCGAGATCCCTATCGGTGAGACCGATTTTCCAATGGTTTGTGGCAGTGGCTATGACATTTGAATTCGGTGGCGCTGGATAGAAAGAATCGGTAGGGCCGAGTTTGACTTTAGGTTTAGGTGATATGTGGATGTGAGAAAGTAGTTGAGGGTTTTGGAGCATATAACTAAGCACGTGAAGCAAGAGGCTCATTAAGCAACACCTCATCCCTCCTTGATAGTATTGGCTTTTCCTATACACTCAATGTGATCTTGGATCACTAAAATGTAAAATCTATAGTCTTGAGCTTTTGAGCTTGAGCCAATCCTTTGTCCTTAATATTTTGAGGGATCCACTTTCATCATCCATGCCATGCCATTCATTGAGCTTTCCTGAAATATTTGTCTTGGAATAGCATTAGCTCAATGAGCTATATGTTGTTATGAATTACCAAAACCACCTAGGGATAGTTGCACTTTCAGGATTCGATGAGATTGTTATAGTGCAGCACATTATTCATTTCCAGGTCTTTTTTTATCTGCAAAAGAAGAGAATTATTAGAGCAGCTGGTTGTATAAGATTGTCGCGTCATCAAGAGGTACCAATATCATTCACTCATATGATTGGGTTGGCTCTAAGGCTAGTGATAATTTTTCACTCTCTCTCTTTCTCTTTCCTCCATTTACCTAGGAGCACATGAAGAGCTTGGGCATTTGTTGCCTTCCACTATGTGGCCGATGCCATACTTCTCAAAAGTATGCCACATAATATGGATTAATGTCAAATCAAAAGATTTTGGCACCGGTCTTGCAATGTGAAAGAGTTGGCACCGCTGTGCACGCAGACCCACATGTATAAAAAAATCAATCAAACCAACTACACCAGCCTCTCCCTCTCCCAAACAAGTGTTCTTTTATTGCTTCAGTCCTCTCCCTCCCCCATGCAAGTGTTTTTTCATTGCGTGAGTTAATTTGGCACCGGAGCAAGTAGGCTCTCCAATGCCCTGAACTTCTTTTTGGGCACCAAGTGAGCAATGGAGGGCATCGATGCCAAATACATCAAAAGTGAATTTGGCACGTGTTTTGGCCTACATAGTGGAGGGTCGTTATAGCCCACTGATACGTCTCCGCCGTATCTATAATTTTTTATTGTTTCATGCCAATATTCTACAACTTTCACATACTTTTGGCAACTTTTTATACTATTTTTTGGGATTAAGATATTGATCCAATTCCCAGTGCTAGTTCCTGTTTGTTGCATGTTTTTGTTTTGCATAATATCCATATCAAACGGAGTCCAAACGCGATAAAAATTTACGGAGATTTTTTTGGAATATATGTGATTTTTGGAAAAAAGAATCAACGTGAGACAATGCCCGAGGGGCCCATAAGCCCTAGGGGCACACCCCCTACCCTGGGCGTGCCTGGGAGGCTTGTGGCCACTCCGTAAGGCGGTTGGTGCCCTTCTTCGGCCACAGGAAAGCTAATATCCGGATAAAATCGTGTTAAAATTCCAGCCCAATCGGAGTTACGGATCTTCGAGAATTTAAGAAACGGTGAAAGGCCAGAATCTGGGAACGCAGAAACAGAAGGAAACAGAGAGAGAGAGAGAGAGAGAGAGAGAGAGAGAGAGAGAGAGAGATCCAATCTTGGAGGGCTCCTGCCCCTCCTCCGCCATAGAGGCCATGAACCAGAGGGGAAACCCTC
This sequence comes from Aegilops bicornis, assembly GCA_021605145.1. NCBI lineage: Eukaryota > Viridiplantae > Streptophyta > Magnoliopsida > Poales > Poaceae > Aegilops > Aegilops bicornis. The sequence goes on along the minus strand of CM038671.1, from coordinate 304,895,307 downwards.
CTCCTATCTAGGGGAAAGGTCAAAGAAGAAGAAGAAGAAGGAGGGGGCGGGCTCTCTCCTCGTCTCTCTCGGTGGCGCTGGAATGCCACCGGGGCAATCATCGTGTGTCGGCGATCTAGTCCAACAACTTCATCATCTTCATGAACACCTCCATCACCTTCCCCCTTCAATCTACAGCGGTCCACTCTCCCACAACCCGCTATACCCTCTACTTGAACATGGTGCTTTATGCTTCATATTATTATCCAATGATGTGTTGCCATTCTATCATGTCTAAGTAGATTTTTGTTGTCTTGTCGGTGATTGGTGAATTGCTATGATTGGTTTAATTTGCTTGTTGTTATGTTGCTATCCTTTGGTGCCCATCATATGAGTGCGCGTATGGATCACACCATAGGGTTAGTTTAATGTTGATAGGACTATGTATCGGAGGGCAAGGGTGACGGCAGCTTTAGCCTAGTATAGAAATTGATGCATATGGGATTGAAGGGGGACCAACATATCTTAATGCTATTGTTGGACCACCACTTTTCCACACTCGCTATACAAACTTAATTGTTTATTTATCTAAACAGCCCCTAGTTCTTATTTACATGCTCTTTATTATCTTGCAAACATATCCTACAACACCTACAAAGTACTTCTACTTTCATACTTGTTCTAGGTAAAGAGAACGTTAAGCATGCGTAGAGTTGTATCGGTGGTCGATAGAACTTGAGGGAATATTTGTTATACCTTTAGCTCCTCGTTGGGTTCGATACTCTTACTTATCGAAAGAGGCTACAACTGATCCCCTGTACTTGTGGGTTATCAAGACCTTTTACTAGCGCCGTTGCCGGGGAGCAATAGCGTGGGGTGAATATTCTCTTGTGTGCTTGTTTGCTTTATCACTAAGTAGATTTTATTTGCTGTTCTAAGTTGTTCTCTATCTTTATTATGGATATGGAACACGAAATACCAAAAAAATAGGTGTACTTGCTACACATGGAGATGGAAAACCTCCTAAAACCCTCGATGCTCGTTATGTGTGAAAAATATTGAACACTACTTTGATAATCCTGAGAAAACCCCGTTCAACTTGATAATGGGAGACACATTGTATCAACGTGAATACTTCAGGGATTTGCGCTTGACTCAAAAAGGGAAACTATTATGGGATCAAATTCATATGTTGCATTGGTATGCTCGAAATTTATGCTTGAGATATGATTATACTTGTTGCTCTAGGATGAAGGTTCCACACCTTCCCTTTTCATGTAAATTTAGTGAAAATGAAACATTGGATTCTTATGCTAATGGTATATATGATTACTATGATGTGGGACAAAGAAGAATTCGTTGCTTTTAAGGATGCTTGTGAAATTGAAGCTTTGTTTGAAAAGTGTGAAAATTATGATGATGTTGTTTACAGACCTGAAAGTTTTGCTATACTTAAATATTGCTATGAGAATTATTAATATAATGCCGATATTAATGACTTTATTGAGAAAGTCTCCGTTGTCGAAGACGAGAGTAATATTTTGCAGGAATCTATGGAAGAGGAAATAGATGACACTGTGAGCTCGTTAGATGAAAAAGATGAGGAGGAGAGCAAAGAACAAAAGGAGGAAGAGCGGGTTGATCACCCGTGCCCACCTTCTAATGAGAGTAACTCTTTATCCTGTACATTGTTTAATTTCCCTTAGTGCTTACCGAAGGATGAATGCTACGATGATTGCTCTAATCCCTTGGATTCATTTGAAATATCCCTTTTTGATGAATTTGATGCTTGCTCTGCTTGTGGCCATGATGCCAATATGAATGATGCTTATGGAGATGAACTTGCTATAGTTCCTTATGTTAAGAATGAAATTATTGCTATTGCACCCATGCATGATAGTCCTATTTTTTTTAAATTCTCCCAACTACACTATACCAGAGAAGTTTGCGCTTATTAAGGATTATATTGATGGGTTGCGTTTTACCGTTACACATGATGATTTTGATAGATATAATATGCATGTGCTTGCTGCTCCTACTTGCAATTATGAGAGAGGAACTACATCCCAACCTCTCTATGTTTCCAATACGGTAAAATTGCAAGAAACTGTTTATGCTATGTATTGACCTTTACTTGATGTGCATTAATTGTTCTTTTACGACATGCCGATGCAAAGGAAGAGAGTTAGACTTCGTCATTGCATGAAATATATTACTTTGTGCTCACTACTAAATTACAAATCATTGTTAATTAAAATTGGCTTTGATATACCTTGGGATCTGGGTGGGTCAATTACTTGAGCACTATATGCCTAGCTTAATGGCTTTAAAGAAAGCATTGCAAGGGAAACAACCCAGAAGTTTTAGAGTCATTTTATTCTATTGTGTGCTTTTATAAAGTTTAAAGACAAAAAAAATATAGAGGGGAACCTAAAACTTTTTCAAAATGAAAAGTGAAAGTAAGAAAGACGAGCACCGTTGAAGTGGGGGGAGCTCCTTGAACTTTGTTCATGCCCATCGAAACTTTGCAAATCTTAAACTACGGAAACTTTCAACAAAAATAATTATCCCCTTGTACTAATCCATTGTATTATAAAAATAATGTGCCAAGATTTACCTTTAGGATGATTAGATTGCTTGTTTGGATTGTGCGGCGCAAAAACAGAAACTTTGGCTGTAGTGCGTGATTTTACATTTTTTACTAGAACATCAAAAGCTTCAGAAACTCTTTACAAAGTACTGCTATACAATTTTTTTGTTTTGTCCTAATTTTTCAGAATATTTGCAGTTACGTAAGTATGGTGAATGTTCAGATTACTACACACTGTCCTGTTTAAGATAGATTCTGTTTTTGATGCATTATTTTGCTAGTTTTGATGAAACTGACGATTTTATCGGTGGTATAAGCCATCGAGAAGTTATAGTGCAGTAGCTACAATGCAAAAACAAAATATGAATGAGCTTCCAATAGTACTTAAAGTGGTGATTTGTTTTATTATACTAATGGATCTCATGAGGGTTTTGTTAAGTTTTGTGTGATTGAAGTTTTCAAGTTTTGGGTGAGATCGCGATGGATGAAGGAATAAGGAGTGGCAAGAGCCTAAGCTTGGGGATGCCCGAGGCACCCCAATGTAATATTCAAGGACTCCCAAGCAACTAAGCTTGGGGATGCCCCGGAAGGTGATACGTCTCCAACGTATCTATAATTTTTTATTGTTCCATGTTGTTTTATTATCAATCTTGGATGTTTCATAATCATTTTAGAGTCAATTTATATCATTTTTTGGTACTAACCTATTGACATAGTGCCAAGTGCCAGTTGCTGTTTTTTCCATGTTTTTTACATCATAGGAAATCAATATCAAACGGAGTCCAAATGCCATGAAACTCCAGGATGATTTTTTATGGGCCAGAAGGAAGCAGATGGGCCCTGGTTACACCTGGGGGAGTCCCGAGGAGGGGCCAACCCACCAGGGCGCACCAAGAGGCCCTGGCGCGCCCTGGTGGGTTGTGCCCACCTCGGGTGCCCCCCGGACCACCTTTTTACTCTATCAATACCCCAAAAATACCAGAACCCTAGAAGCATCGACGGAATATTCATCCAGCCGCCGTAGAGTCTAGAACCACGAGATCCAATCTAGACACCATCACGGAAGGGTTCACCACTTCCATTGGTGCTTCTCTGATAATGCATGAGTAGTTCTTTGTAGACCTTCGGGTCCGTAGTTAGTAGCTAGATGGCTCTATCTCTCACTGAATTCTCAATACAATGGTCCCTTGGAGATCCATATGAGGTAACTCTTTTTGCGGATTGTTTGTTGGGATCTAATGAACTTTGAGTTTATGATCAGTTATATCTTTTTATATCCGTGAAAGTTATTTGAGTTATGGGATCTCTTATATGCATGTTCTCTTATAGCCTCGTATTCCTTCTCCAATATTTGGGTTTTGTTTGGCCAACTTGATCAATTTATCTTGCAATGGGAAGAGGTGCTCGGTAGTGAGTTTGATCTTATGGTGCTTGATCCCAGTGACAGAAAGGGAACCGAGATGTATGTATCGTTGCTACTAAGGATAAAAAGATGGGATCCCTATCTGCCGCAATAGATAATGGATCTTGTCTACATCATGTCATCGTTCTTATTACATTACTCCGTTTTCCCATGAACTTAATACACTAGATGCATGCTGGATAGCGGTCAATGTGTGGAGTAATAGTAGTAGATGCAGGCAGGAGTCGGTCTACTAATCTTGGACGTGATGCCTATGTAATGATCATTGCCTGGATATCGTCATAATTATTTGAAGTTATATCAATTGCCCAATAGTAATTTATTTACCCACCATTTGCTATTTTCTCGAGAGAAGCCACTAGTGAAACCTACGACCCCCGGACGAGAAAAAAAAGAGGCCAAAAAAGAGAGCCCAAAAAAAAGAAAAAGAGAGAAGGGGCAATACTACTATCATTTTACCACACTTGTGCTTCAGACTAGCACCATGTTCTTCACATAGAGAGTCTCTAGAGTTATCACTTTCATATACTAGTGGGAATTTTCTTATAAAACTTGGCTTGTATATTCCGATGATGGGCTTCCGCAAATGCCCTAGGTCTTCATGAGCAAGCAAGTTGGATGCACACCCAGTTAGTTTTCAGTTTGAGCTTTCATAAACTTATAGCACTTAGTGCATCCGTTGCATGGCAATCCCTACTCCTCGCATTGACATCAATTGATGGTCTTCTCCATAACCCAGTGATTAGCCGCGTCGATGTGAGACTTTCACCTTTTTTGTCTTCTCCACACAACCTCCACCATCATATTATATTCCACCTATAGTGCTATATCCATGGCTCACACTCATGTATTGCGTGAAAGTTGAAAAAAGCTTGAGAACATTAAAAGTATGAAACAACTTCTTGGCTTGTCATCGGGGTTCTGCATGATGAAATACTTTGTGTGATGAAGATGGAGCATGGATAGACTATATGATTTTTTAGGGATAACTTTCTTTGGCCATGTTACTTTGAGAAGACATGATTGGTTTATTAGTATGGTTGAAGTAGTATGTTCTTAATGTCAAATGATAGACTATTGCTTTGAATCACTCGTGTCTTAATATTCATGCCATGATTAGATTATATGATCAAGATTATGTCAGGTAGAATTCCACATCAAAAATTATCTTTTTTATCATTTACCTGCTCGAGGACGAGAAGTAATTAAACTTGGGGATGTTGATACGTCTCCGTCATATCAATAATTTTTGATTGTTTCATGTCAATATTCTACAACTTTCATATACTTTTGGCAAATTTTTATACTATTTTTTGGGACTAACATACTGATCCTTGCCCAGTGCAAGTTGTTGTTTGTTGCATGTTTTTTGTTTCACAAAATATCCATATCAAATGGAGTCCAAACGCGATAAAACCTTACGGAGATTGTTTTGGAATATATATTATTTTTGAGACGAATCAGCGTGAGATGATGCCCGAGGGGCCCACAAGCCCTAGGGGCGTGCCCCCTACCCTGGGCGTGTCTGGGAGGCTTGTGGCCACCCCATAAGGCGGTTGTTGCCCTTCTTCGGTCGCAAGAAAGCTAATATCCGGATAAAAATCATGTTAAAATTTCAGCCCAATCGGAGTTACAGATCTCCAGGAATTTAAAATATAGTGAAAGGCCCGAATCTGGGAACGTAGAAATAGAAGGAAATAGAGAGAGATCCAATCTCGAAGGGGCTTCTGCCCCTCCGCCGCCATAGAGGCCGTAGACAAGAGGAGAAACCCTCCTCTTATCTAGGGGGGAGGTCAAGGAAGAAGAAGGAGGAGGGGGCTCTCTCCCCCTCACTCACGATGGCACCGGAACACCGCCGGGGCAATCATAGTGTGACGGCGATCTAGTCCAACAACTCCGTCATCTTCACCAACACCTCCATCACCTTCCCCCATCTATCTACAGCGGCCCACTCTCCCGCAACCCGTTGTACCCTATACCTGAACATGGTGCTTTATACTTCATATTTGTAACATCCCAAATTTTGGAATGTTAATATAATTAATTGAATTGTTTGTTTGTTTGCTTGAGTGAATTAAACTTGAGTGAAATTTGAACCTTTTCAAAAACTTTTGAATGAGAGGGAATAAAATGACTTTCCCCTTCTCCGTAAATTCAAATTCATCCTATTAAAATCAATGATAGAAGATGACATGACTTCTTCAACTATAAAGAATTTGAACGGAGTTTTGCAATTTAATTCTTTCAAATATTTGCACTTGCTTCTCTATTTTTCTTCCCCGAGAAATACCCCGAAAAATAAATTCTTGCAAGCAAGAAAGAGCGGAAGAAAATGACCCTCCAAAATGAGGGGCATTTTTGAAAATATTTGAGCCAAGAAAAACCAAAGTTTTTATTTAAAAATTATTTGCAAAAAGAAATAAAGCCTGTAGGGATTTTCTGAAAACATTTTTTTAGTTTTTATTTTGGCCGTGGAATAATGCTCATCATCTACATTTTATTTTTCTGATAATTTTAGTATATAAAAACTCTTTATTCAATTGATTTGATTTCCTTTTTATTGTTTTAGTTTCCTAATTTTAAAAATAGGAATGGAATCGTTTTATTAGGAAAAACCTGCTGGCCCATTAAGCACTTTCCTATTCTAGCCCAACAAGAGATCATCTCCTTCCTCTGTTTCCTCTCACGTTACTGAAGCTTTCCATATCCATGGAGACAGGAATCTCCACCTTCCGGATCTCCCTCGTCTTTCCATCCCAGCGCCTCCCGAGACCGCCTATAAAACCCCATCCCTCTCCTCGTTCCATTTTTCCCATCACCACGCCCCTCCCTGCCCGTAGCCACCTCGCCACCGTCCTCCTTTTCCTGCCTAGAAACGCTCACCAGGAGCTCTCCCAGGAGCCCGACGCCAGGAGTGAGCAACACCTGAGGGCGCCCAGCGCCACCTCCCCAAGCGTCGACCCCCACCCTCGCCGGCGACCTCGCCCCCTCGCCGGAGCAGCCCTCCACATCGCCGTCTCCTTCCTGCCATCTCTGCCTCACGTACAGGTAACTCCGTTTTCGTTTTTCAGATTTATTTCCGTAACAGATTTAGTTCCGTTCTTGTTTAGCTTATAACTTTTGATCTAGAAGTCCAATGATGCTGATTCTTTTTGCGTTAGATCACAATTTTCTTGTAATTTCCAAAACTATATTATTTGTCTATGTTTGGATTTATAAAAATTGAGTTAGATCAGATTTGAATTAAAGCTTGTTTTGCTTATTCCGGGAGTTTAAAAATAGATTTTTAATTAATTCTTTTTGCTCCTGGTCTCTAGGACCTTTGTTTATCCAGTAGTATTTAGTATTTTATTTTCAGGTTAATTTAAATTAGGTTTTTAGCAAAACAGTACTGTTTTAATATTAGTTCTGTTTTAGCTTTTTATTTATTGTTTTTATTAGTTTTAAATTATTTCTTTTTGTCACTTTTGACAAAATTAGTTGTTTTTCTTTTAGACAACAGTATAAAATTTATTTTTACTTTAAAAAAAAAATTATTTTACTTAGTTTGTATGAAACCTTCTATAGGTCATAGTTAGAGTTTTATAAAAGCTTTTTATTTGTTTCTTTTTGCAAATAAAATTTTATGGAAAAAAATACTTTCTGTTAAATTAGTTATTTTACATTTTATTTTCTGTTAATTTATTAGTTTAGTATTTTAATTGTTGTTAAGTTTTTACTTACGGCAAAACTATATTAGATGTTTGTAGCAAAGTCATAGATCTTCGTTAGTAGTTTTTCTTTGTAGTTTTATTTGAAGTTTCTTTTGATTTTGTTTGAGTTTTATTATCGATTTTCCTTGCTGTTTTGATTGTTATTTCGAAGTGCTAAAATTGTTTGCTAGGATGTTTGCTTATGTGAATGCTATGTTTGACTATATAGATTTTCAACGGAGTGACGATTAGTTCTACCAAGTCATTTTCCCGACAAAGCGTTGTTATCTTCATCAAGTATTACCAGGCAAGTTCACTTTGACCATTGCTTTCATACCTATGTTTTTATTGCATTTAGTGGCATCCTTGCAACCACACCTCGATAGTGTTATTGAATCCTTGTAGTTGAGTAGTATGCATGAGGTAGGAACCCATCACCCTGTTACCAAGCCGGGACGTTTTATTTAAATGCTACGCTATAGTAGACGGGTTTGGTATGAGTGTTCGGGAGTGGCGTGAGAAAGGAGGACTCTCGTCAATGACGACAACTCCATGATGGCATCTGCAAGGACTGCATCTTCAAGGCCTCAAGACTTCAAGACTCGAGACAAGAATTCAATACACACTCTTTGGGTGAAGGACGGTTGTGGGCACCCTGGAGAAACCAGTGGTTGGCGGGATGCATGGAGAAGCGCCATGACATCTTGCGGAAAGCTTCACCCAGACTCAAAGAGACGGAAGAATACTTCATGCACGGAAGCTTACCGTGCAACCGCAAGTCATTATGGGCTCTGGCTTGGTTGACCTTAGTTGTGACTCTGGCTGGGGACGGTACTAGCAGATGTAGAACTACGGTAGGATGGGTTGAGTACCGGACGGTGGTCGAGGAACTCTTTGGAAGACCATGTTTGGTCATCTTGTTCCCAAACACCACGAAGTGCGAGAACGTAAAGAGAGGGATCGAATCTTGCGGGTAAAGTGTACAAACCTCTGCAGAGGGTTTATAACCTAATCGATTAGCCGTGTCCCGATTCACGGACAATTTGAGCCTCTGGACTTGGATCTATCTCAGAACTCTCAACACCGGATTGATAACTTAATTATGGGCAACTTATGATGATTTTGGGCTATGAGACATCGGTTGGTGGAACCATGTCATGATAGAAAACTCCTTAGTACAGACTTCATTCTATTCCTTTGATGTAGGTAAAAATAAAAATCAGCTTTTACGCATAAACAAAACTCGAATCTGAGCCATAAAGCCATATTGCATATAGTATAGTTTTATCATCTGTTTTCTCATATTGTGATCTTGCCGGTACATTCAATGTCTTGACCTACACGGCTGCAACTTATCATGTTGCGATATTTTACTCCGACGGGTAAGAGTATGCAGTGCAGGTTACGGTCTACACTCAACCTGCCGATGGCGTTGATGGTACTCCACACCCGTTTGATTGTTTCCGCTGAGTATTATGAGGTATATATCATTTTACGTTATTTATACATGGCTTGGTTGACCTTAGTTGTGACTCTGGCTGGGACGGTACTAGCAGATGTAGAACTACGGTAGGATGGGTTGAGTACCGGACAGTGGTCAGAGGAACTCTTTGGAAGACCATGTTTCGGTCATCTTGTTCTCAAACACCACGAAGTGCGAGAATGTAAAGAGAGGGATCGAATCTTGCGGGTAAAGTGTACAAACCTCTGCAGAGGGTTTTAAAACCTAATCGATTAGCCGTGTCCCCGGTTACGGACAATTTGAGCATCTGGACTTGGATCTATCTCGGAACTCTCAACACCGGATTGATAACTTAATTGTGGGCAACTTATGATGATTTTGGGCTATGAGACATCGGTTGGCGGAACCATGTCATGATAGAAAACTCCATAGTACAGACTTCATTTATTCCTTTGATGTAGGGAAAATAAAACCAGCTTTTACGCAAACAAAACTCAGAATCTGAGCCATAAAGCCATACCGCATATAGTATAGTTTATTATCTGTTTTCTCCTATTGTGATCTTGCCGGTACATTCAATGTATCTTGACCTACACGGCTGCAACGTATCATGTTGCAGATATTTCCTCGACGAGTAAGAATATGGTGCAGGTTACGGTCTACACTCAACCTGCCGATGGCGTTGATGGGACTCCACACCCGATTACTTGTTTCACGAGACTATTGAGGTATATATCAGTTTTACGTTATTTATGCATGTGATTGCACTTTGATATATACATTGATGTACTGTGTGCCAAAGACATCTTGATCCGAGGATGGCACGGAATACGTAGGCTTGACCGTCGAGGTCGGGTCGCTACTGAAAATGGTATCGAGCACATGTTGACTGTAGGGCGTGACCCTAGAAATCGGAAAGCCCCTAGGACAGGAAATCTCTAAAACTTTATTTTCAAAAGGATCCTTTACTTCTCGTCTTTTCTGATTTTATCAAGTAGTCCCTCTGACCTCAAATAGTTAGAATATACACCTTTCCCTTTTGACCACACGGAAGATCAACTGAAGGCACTCCAAGAATTAAAGATATCAGACAGCTGATGACCTCTTCAAAGTAACAAAGGGTTTCACCATGCATTAGAAGAGTTGAAGCGACAACAATTGAAGACTCCGAAGACTAGAAGAATTTGAAGAATCAAGAATTATTTGACCTTTAGAAGACCAAACCCTGTTACATACTTACGTTAGATGCGACAATTTGTGAGCTGTCATTTGTTTGATGTTTTCCGACAGCCACAAAGTAAAACCCGTTTCTTCAAAACCTATTGTTTGTATTGTGTGTATCCCTCCCCACCTCTCTCATATCTCATCCCAAAACTTTTGGACCCCATAGATGATGAATGAAGTTGGTCTGATATTCTCTGGACCGAAGGCTCAGCCGGAGGCAGAGCTATGGATTCGGAACATGGAGAATCACTTCAGGAGCAATTTGGTTTCAAGGAAGAATGAAGTATCGTACGCTCTTCAGTACTTTGAAGGAAGTGCTGCAACATGGTGGCAGATGCATCAAGCTATACAGGGATGGAATGGAGCAAAGACTTGGGAAGAATTCAAGAAGACTCTGACAAGATCTCGTCTTACCCAGAAGCACCATGATACACCAAGAAATAAACCTTGTGCCTGCAAGATTTGCGGAGAAATAGGACACACCTGGAGGAACACAAGGATGGATGCCCTCATTGTGAGGAGAAACACCCAGCTGAGGAATGCCCAACTAGTCAAGTGACTTGTTTCTTGTGTGAAGGAACCACCCACTACCCGACTCAGTGTCACATTTACCCCATGGTGCAACAAACTATTCATGAGCAGGAAGAAGGAATGAAAGAAGCCCTCCGAGAAGTTATGAAAGAACCTGTGATGAAGGAATGTGTTGAAGACCACGATGGAGAAGGCCTCAACAGATTTCACTCCAATGCACGCTATTCATGTGGAGAAGAAGGACATTTTTCGCAGATTGCACCAAGGAAAGAAAAGAGTATCTGGGATATTTCCGACAGCAGAAGTGAAGTTTGACCCTCGGAAATAGAAGCTCGATCATTACAGAGAAATCCAGGAAGAGAAAAAGAAGGCATCCCCAAAACAACACAATTTTCGCAGAGAAGGACCTGAGTCATATCACTTGTTACAGGTGCAAGGATTTAGGTCATTACGCTAGTAAATGTCCAGAAAAGAAGCCAAGAATCCAAGGAGCCTACATAATCACAAAGAAGCCCCAAGACATGTCGGAAGTCTTTTGTTTTCGCTGCAAGGAAGCAAGACATTATGCTACTAAATGTCCCAACAAGATGAAAGCTGGAGTTGAGTAGTTGGAATTTTGATATTGGAAACAAGAGTAATAGAAAGCAATTTCATTTTTATGAGTACAATAAGTTGAGTTGTGTAATGGGTGCTCAGAGTTTGTAATGGATTCATGAAATCAATAAAGTTAAGGTGACATGTTTTCATATGTTTAATTGTAGGAGTTGTTACTCTGTGAACAAAGATTTTGACCATTTTCAAGGATATGAGAAATATGGTCTATGGATGGATTTGTGAATTTCATTTTTAGGGTGGTAGTACCCTGTGAAGAAGACTAGACTAATGGATAAGAAAATATATATTCCACGGACTGTAGTTCGAAGGAAAAAAAATGAGTTGGAGTTTTATCTTTGATATGATGGTATGAAGAAATGAAATGTTATTGGATTTAAAGGAGGTGTAATATGGAACAAGAGAGTTACTCCAAGGATGAGTTAAAGCTGCACTAGTGTTGAAGTGGGCCATAACCCACAGGCCCAGGATTTTGAAAAGGAACAGATGTAACCTTGATAATGGAATAAATTTGGAAGAATCAGTGATCCAATCAGCATACGTTTCGTAGGAGGTTACGCAAAAACCTGAGAGTGGTGAAGTAACGATAGATGTTTTGTTTGGCATGCAGAAACCATGGATTTATACGAACTCAGTTCGAGAACAAGAGAAATTCTGCAATGCTTGTGAGTATGCCCAAGTGTTAAAATACGTGATTCGATATTTACATATGTGGTAATGATTCAAATGCAGGATGGATTGGCCCCATACCGGAGACTTCTATCATGAACTATCATATGTTGATGGAAAATCGAGAGCCTTGAAAAACTTAGAAGAGTGTCGACGCGATAAGCCATAAAACCATAAAATGGTAGGACGATGGAACCCCATTACAGCAACCGTTGCCAAACGTAGGTTATACGGTGAGGTTCGACCCAGACCCGCTTTTCTGCAGGAGAAAACCATAAATTGTAGACCACCATGAGTGTTTCGATAGTTGTTTAGAATGGACACAGACTCCATCAGCTAAGAAGATCCGGTCTCGGACGAACTTCAACTTTGACGAACCGACCCAAGCTTTTGAGGAAAACTCTATGCTTCGATGTAAGAGCTTTAATGAAGGAGCTATTGTAAGATATGTGAAGAGACATACATTGTCAGCCCTCCGGAGGAAATATCTGAGTTTATTGGAACCATGACCTTGTTTTTAAGTGTGGTAGCACCCCTGTCCTTTCGACCAAGACATTTGCTAGAAGACCCCAACCCCTAACCTTTTCTTGTTAGCCTCTTGAATCTCGAGGACGAGATTCATTTTAAGTGTGGTAGGTTTGTAACATCCCAAATTTTGGAATGTTAATATAATTAATTGAATTGTTTGTTTGTTTGCTTGAGTGAATTAAACTTGAGTGAAATTTGAACCTTTTCAAAAACTTTTGAATGAGAGGGAATAAAATGACTTTCCCTTCTCCGTAAATTCAAATTCATCCTATTAAAATCAATGAGAGAAGATGACATGACTTCTTCAACTATAAAGAATTTGAACGGAGTTTTGCAATTTAATTCTTTCAAATATTTGCACTTGCTTCTCTATTTTTCTTCCCGAGAAATACCCGAAAAATAAATTCTTGCAAGCAAGAAAGAGCGGAAGAAAATGACCCTCCAAAATGAGGGGCATTTTTGAAAATATTTGAGCCAAGAAAAACCAAAGTTTTTATTTAAAAATTATTTGCAAAAAGAAATAAAGCCTTTAGGGATTTTCTGAAAAACATTTTTTTAGTTTTTATTTTGGCCGTGGAATAATGCTCATCATCTACATTTTATTTTTCTGATAATTTTAGTATATAAAAACTCTTTATTCCGAATTGATTTGATTTCCTTTTTATTGTTTTAGTTTCCTAATTTTAAAAATAGGAATGGAATCGTTTTTATTAGGAAAAACCTGCTGGCCCATTAAGCACTTTCCTATTCTAGCCCAACAAGAGATCATCTGCTTCCTCTGTTTCCTCTCACGTTACAGAAGCTTTTCATATCCATGGAGACAGAATCTCCACCTTCCCGATCTCCCTCGTCTTTCCATCCCAGCGCCTCCCGAGACCGCCTATAAAACCCCTCCCTCTCCTCGTTCCATTTTTCCCATCACCACGCCCCTCCTACCCGTAGCCACCTTGCCACCGTCCTCCTTTTCCTGCCTAGAACGCTCACCAGAGCTCTCCCAGAGCCCGACGCCAGGAGTGAGCAACACCTGAGGCGCCCAGCGCCACCTCCCCAGCGCCGACCCCCAACCTCGTCGGGCGACCTCGCCCTCTCCGAGCAGCCCTCCACATCGCCGTCTCCTTCCTGCCATCTCTGCCTCACGTACAGGTAACTCCGTTTTCGTTTTTCAGATTTATTTCCGTAACAGATTTAGTTCCGTTCTTGTTTAGCTTATAACTTTTGATCTAGAAGTCCAATGATGCTGATTCTTTTTGCGTTAGATCACAATTTTCTTCTAATTTCCAAAACTATATTATTTGTCTATGTTTGGATTTATAAAAATTGAGTTAGATCATATTTGAATTAAAGCTTGTTTTGCTTATTCCGGGAGTTTAAAAATAGATTTTTAATTAATTCTTTTTGCTCCTGGTCTCTAGGACCTTTGTTTATCCAGTAGTATTTAGTATTTTATTTTCAGGTTAATTTAAATTAGTTTTTTAGCAAAACAGTACTGTTTTAATATTAGTTCTGTTTTAGCTTTTTATTTATTGTTTTTATTAGTTTTAAATTATTTCTTTTTGTCACTTTTGTCAAAATTAGTTGTGTTTATGTTAGACAACAGGAGAAAATTTATTTTTACTTTAAAAAATTATTTTCCTTAGTTTGTATGAAACCTTCTATAGGTCATAGTTAGAGTTTTATAAAAGCTTTTTATTTGTTTCTTTTTGCAAATAAAATTTTATGGAAAAAAAAATACTTTCTGTTAAATTAGTTATTTTACATTTTATTTTCTGTTAATTTATTAGTTTAGTATTTTAATTGTTGTTAAGTTTTTACTTACGACAAAACTATATTAGATGTTTGTAGCAAAGTCATAGATCTTCGTTAGTAGTTTTTCTTTGTAGTTTTATTTGAAGTTTCTTTTGATTTTGTTTGAGTTTTATTATCGATTTTCATTGCTGTTTTGATTGTTATTTCGAAAGCTAAAATTGTTTGCTAGGATGTTTGCTTATGTGAATGCTATGTTTGACTATATAGATTTTCAACGGAGTGACGATTAGTTCTACCAAGTCATTTTCGACAGCGTTGTTATCTTCATCAAGTATTACCGAGCAAGTTCACTTTGACCATTGCTTTCATACCTATGTTTTTATTGCATTTAGTGGCATCCTTGCAACCACACCTCAGTAGTGTTATTGAATCCTTGTAGTTGAGTAGTATGCATGAGGTAGGAACCCATCACCCTGTTACCAAGCCCGGGACGTTTTATTTAAATGCTACGCTATAGTAGACGGGGTTTGGTATGAGTGTTCGCGAGTGGTGTGAGAAAGGAGGACTCTCGTCAATGACGACAACTCCATGATGGCATCTGCAAGGATCTGCATCTTCAAGGCCTCAAGACTTCAAGACTCGAGACAAGAATTCAATACACACTCTTGGGTGAAGGACGGTTGACGGCACCTGGAGAAACCAAAGGTTGGCGGGATGCATGGAGAAGCGCCATGACATCTTGGAAAGCTTCACCCAGACTCAAAGAGACGGAAGAATACTTCATGCACGGAAGCTTACCCGTGCAACCGCAAGTCATTATGGGCTCTGGCTTGGTTGACCTTAGTTGTGACTCTGGCTGGGGACGGTACTAGCAGATGTAGAACTACGGTAGGATGGGTTGAGTACCGGACGATTGGTCGAGGAACTCTTTGGAAGACCATGTTTGGTCATCTTGTTCCCAAACACCACGAAGTGCGAGAACGTAAAGAGAGGGATCGAATCTTGCGGGTAAAGTGTACAAACCTCTGCAGAGGGTTTATAACCCTAATCGATTAGCCGTGTCCCGATTACGGACAATTTGAGCCTCTGGACTTGGATCTATCTCGGAACTCTCAACACGGATTGATAACTTAATTATGGGCAACTTATGATGATTTTGGGCTATGAGACATCGGTTGGTGGAACCATGTCATGATAGAAAACTCCTTAGTACAGACTTCATTCTATTCCTTTGATGTAGGTAAAATAAAAATCAGCTTTTACGCAAACAAAACTCGAGATCTGAGCCATAAAGCCATATTGCATATAGTATAGTTTTATCATCTGTTTTCTCATATTGTGATCTTGCCGGTACATTCAATGTAATTTGACCTACACGGCTGCAACTTATCATGTTGCGGATATTTTACTTCCGACGGGTAAGAGTAATGCAGTGGTTACGGTTTACACTCAACCTGCCGATGGCGTTGATGGGAATCCACACCCGTTTGATTGTGTCCGCTGAGTATTATGAGGTATATATCATTTTACGTTATTTATACATGTGATTGCACTTTGATATATACATTGATGTACTATGTGTGCCAGCATACTAATCCAGGGATGGCACAGTAACACAGAGGCTTGACCGTCTGAGGTCGGGTCGCTACAATATTATTATCCAATGATGTGTTGCCATCCTATGATGTCTGAGTAGATTTTTGTTGTCCTATCGGTGGTTGGTGAATTGCTATGAATTATTTAATTTTCTTGTTGTTATGTTGCTATCCTTTTGTGCCCATCATATGAGCGCGTGTGTGGATCACACCATAGGGTTAGTTGTATGTTGATAGGACTATGTATTGGAGGGCAAGGGTGACAGCAGCTTCAGCCTAGCAAAGAAATTGATGCATACGGGATCGGAGGGGGATCAATATATCTTAATGCTATGGTTAGGTTTTACCTTAATGAACATTAGTAGTTACGGATGCTTTCTATAGTTCCAATCATAAGTGCATAGAATTCCAAGTAAGGTATGACATGCTAGCAGTGGCCTCTCCAATCATAAGTGCATAGTGTTACGGACTCGCCTCCGCATGCGACGCCGCGCCACGCCGCATCGTGCACTCTGGCTAGTTCTGGCTCGGCCTCGCCAGATGGGGGAGGGGGTCCCACCCCCCCTCCCCGGCTCGGCCTCGCCTTCTGTGGCAAGGCGCTTGTTTGACAGGCGCAGTGGGGTTATTCTGTTTCCCCCCACCCCACGCACCTACACCCCTAAAAAAGATAGATAATGGGGCAAAGTCCATACAAGGAAGATGTGTCAGTACAACTATGCCCCTCGGTACGGTTCGGTGCGGGGGAAGTCATGTTTCCCCCCACGCACTCACACCCCTAAAGATAGAAAATGCGGTTATTCTGTTTCCCCATGCACCCACACCCCTAAGATAACATAATGGGGCAAGTCATGTTACGGACTCGCCTCCGCATGCGACGCCTGACATCTTGCGTCGTGCTACGGACTTCGTTCTGGCTCGGCCTCGCCGGAGATGGGGAGGGTCCCTCCCCTTCCCCAGCTCGGCCTCGCTCGCTTAACGCAGCAAAGGCGCTCGTTGATGACGCAGCAGTGTGGTTATTCTGCTTCCCCACCCCACCCCACGCACCAACATCCCTAAAAAGATAGATAATGGGGCAAAGTCCATACAAGGAAGATGTGTCAAGACAACTATGCCCCTCAGTGCAGTTCGGTGCGGGGCAAGTCATGCCACAGTACTATATTCAAACAAACAAAAAAAAAAGAAAAGAAAAAATTGACAAAGCACAAGGATAAAAAAGTACCAGTCCAAGTTACTGGTGTAGTCAAGTACTAGATCCAAAAAAACAAAAAAAAATTGACCGCCCAAGGACAGGCGCAGGCCCTGACAATGCTAGATACTTGAACTCGAGCCCGTGGGCGAATCCCTAGTAATCCGCACACCAGGCTCGCCGCCCAGGCCCACAGGTCAAGAGAGAGAGCGAGCGCCGTGTATAAGCGCTCTGGTAAGTGTTTAGAGGAGTTTGACTGGTGAGCGTCGGCTGCGCTTATAAACAAGTCTAGAGCCCCCTCGACTAGCGAGGTGGGACTAAACACGTAGCTCATGCACACTCCGTGCTGCACAGCCGCGCGAGAGAAGCTATCCGAGCCGAATACAACGACCTAGGCCGATGGCCCAACATAGTACTTCGCCCCATTATAAAAATCCAGTAGACTAGCGAGGTGGGACTAAACACGTAGCTCATGCACACGCCGTGCTGCACAGCCGCGCGAGAGAAGCTATCCGGGCCGAATACAACGACCCAGGCCGATGGCCCAACATAGTACTTCGCCCCATTATAAAAATCCAGTAGATCACGCACGACAAAAAATAAAAAATGAAAATAACTTAAAAAAACTCACGAGAAAAATCAGTTAATAAACAAAAATATTGTGACAAAGTTCAAACACATCTTAATGGTAAGAAGTAAAAAATAAAATATAAGACTGTAAATAAAAATTTCAGAAACGAATTTACAGAAAAGTTCAACTACTACAATTCATAAGGTTCAAGTACAAATAAAAAGAAAGTACTGTGCAGCGAAGATTAATTTTTTTATTTTATAAAATACCAAAACTATCATTATTCATCTATAAAAACCAAAAAACGTGCTCCAAAATTCATGTAAAAAGTAAGAAAAAATATTATACAACAAACAAATTTGATTGGTAATTGACAGCCTAAAATAGAGCAAGATTATCATTAATGTAATGTAAGTTCAGCAAACTCAATAACAAAAGGGTTCTAAAATAATCATCAACAGATAGCACCGTCTCCTAGTTATGAACATGAAAATATACCAGCCAAAACAAAGGATGCCCATCAGTTCAACTATAGAAATTGTTTCAAGATTAATATAAAGAATGTATAAGTAAAACACTTATAATTGAGCGTAACAATAGGAAAAACATTACATAACTAGTTCCATACCATTACGATAAAACAATACAATTCAACCATCTCACATGCAAATGTTTTAAAAGAAAAAATACTGCAACATAATCAACCATACACAAATCTCAAAGCCAAGCGTCATTTGCCACATTTAAACCTACATCACATAAATTACGAACGTCGAGAGTCGTCTTCTCTCAAGAACATAACCATAACCACATAACCATCCTCAAATCCAGACTCGAACAAACTCCTTCCACCCAGAGAGTTAGGATGATGCAACCATCAAAGTTGATCTGGTAGGCAACATCCATCAACTGATACCCATTCTTGTCTGAAGTCTCCATCTTCAGAACACCAGAACTAGGAGCAACAATCCTGATCCTGGGTGACATTTTCTGCAAATGGACATGGGAGTACAAAAAAAAAATGAACACCTGACATAACTGAATTTTTACACAGATATAGGAACGATTTGCATAACAAACTAGAATGGAAAAAAATTCAACCAAAACAATAACACAAAACTAACTAGACATGTGAACTGACTAAACTGAAAGATATACATATCAATACACCTACAATAAAACATCTATTCATAAACAGATCAGGGATTATACAAAAAATGGTTTAAGTACTTTTAAGTAAAGAATAAATACACACAGAAATCCCTGCTGTTAAAATCCAACAAAACCTAATTAAAAAAATATAGACAAGCTATTCATAAGACAAAACTCCAGATCCAGTCCATGGGTTTCAATGTAAACCAACAAGAAAGTAGAAAACAAAACGAATAGAAACACATACCCATGATTCCTTCAAGTCACCATCCGTTAGGCGACAAACATAGGGTGTACGATACCCATGGTTGCCGTACAGCAAACAAGAAAGTTGCCCACGCCGCTGAGTCTGAGTGAGCTCCAAACCAGACTTCAGACACACACAAATTGCCGTCTATGCGCCATCTTTACCGAGCATCCGCATGAACAATCCTCCATCAAACACACAGGAATAGAGAAAAAGGCAACGAAGAGAAGAGAGAGGAACCTACATCTGATTCTGGAAGAATGAATAAAAGGGAGGGGGAAGACTTGGCCACACACCACACATAGATGGATAACGTTTATAGTCGTGACACTCGCAGATTATAAAAATAATAAATAGGCGGATGGGCAGCCATTTGGTAGGAAATAGTTATTACACAAGCCATCCAACATTTGACCGCAAATCAGTTCAACTTCGTAAAACCAAGCAGTTCAAAGGTGCACATGTCGAACATATGCGCAGACAAAACAACACATTCAGAGACAAAAACAAAGTTGAATTCATTTAGTCATTCAACATCTGCTCCCTCACAACAAAAATCTTAAAAACATAATTTTCACTACTTTAGTCATAACGATCAAAGAAACGACGCCATTTTGCCCTGGTAGATGGATGTGGAGCCGTGGCTGCTCTCGCCCTAGCCCAACTAATGATCTGAATATGGTTCCTTCCCCTGCCCTCTGGTAAAAGAAGCTCCAATTCATTGGAGTTGCAAGTATCCATCACCTCACGCGCAAGCCGTCTGTTGAACTCTGCCTCCAGTTCCTCCTCGGCAGCATGTCGCGCCATCTGCCTGCACCTGCGCCTCCTCCTCCTGTGCTCTGCTACTGCAGCTCTCACATCTATGGCGTCCCCCTCCTCCTCTGTAACCTCTCCCAGCTCAGGATCCATCTCCCTTTTCTTTGGTTGCAGCTCGTAGAATGAAACCGGCAGAGGGCTCGGGCTTTATAATCAAAGTGCAGAGCCATCGGTGCGGCTCCGATGTCAACACACAAGAATAAAACTTTGACACAGCAGCAGTCCAACTACACATACGGGCATCAATTCAAAACAACACTGAAAAACACGCAACTTAATTACACAGTTTGACCAGATTACCCGAAATCGCAGCTTACAGTCAGCCGCCATACATAACCTCCGCCAACGACAAAACAACATGGGAATCCGGGGTAGAAACAACTCAAAAAAGCAAAATTGACAACGCAAATCTTTTCATACAGTCCTTATATCTCTCCCTGCAACACCAATTCGAAAGTAAAACAACAGAAAAGAAGAACAGATTTCCATGGCGGGCGTGGAAAACGACCAAGAACACAAAAACTTGTAATCATAAATTACAGATGAAAAAAATCTCAAAAAACTATAACCTACCGATAATTCTCACATCAAAAACGACAAACACGACGTAAATTGAGGCCCACGAACACCACAGTAAACACTGACGCCCAAAATCACGTCCGCCGCCAAAATGCCCACGCCGTCACCTCCGGTGACTCAGATTGCAAAACTCATCCAGCTGAGCGCGCGGACATGCGGAACCCCTTACATGCTAGCAACGAATGGCCCGCAGCATCGCGCCGGGGAATGACCGGAAGCTCCACGTTGCATCCCCTGTTTCCGTCCGTCGTGCACGCAGGAAGATCAGTTCTTGTTGAAAAACACGTCAGTCCAAACTGTGAACCACGTCAGTACAGAGAGGGTAATAGAATAATATTCTGTTCAGAATAGCCCAGATGTATATATATATATATATCCTATCTTCGCAGTAAACCGGCCAAACCGTAAAATTACGGTACATAATCGGGTCGTCGTGCAAATCACTATGTATGATCCGCATCATGGGCCCGGTCATCTTGGTCCGTTAACAGGCCTAAATGTAAACTGGCCCACTAGTAGATTCGGGCCTTTAACAGGCTGAGTAAACCGCCGGCCCTATTTTCCCAAGAAAACTCAATGGGCTTTTAGGAGGCTGAAAAGTAGGTTGGGCCTGGAAAGTGCCGAACAGCTCATGGGCCTGCAGCAGGCCGAAATAGACCCCGACCCATGATTGTGCCAATCAAATCATGGGCTTATAACAGGCCAAAATTGTCTCGGTCCTTGTTTGGCCCAATCAGATTATCGTTTGTGAGCAGTCCAGGTGCAAACGGGGCCGTAGTTAGGCCCAACTATATGACGGGCTTTTGACAGGCCGAAATATATATAGGGCCGAGATGTTAAATGGGCCTTTAACAGGCCGAAACTAATATCAGGACGAATTACTAAATGGTCCTTTATCAAGTGGGCCCAAAAGCATAGCGCCCAGTTGACGGGCCGAATCTGATATGGGCCATAATTTAGCCCAAAGCCTCTCAAAGGGCCGGGCCTGATCGGGGCCGTAATTTGGCCCAAAATGTGGTAGGCTTTTAACAGGTCAGATCTCATATGGGCCTTTATTAGGCCCAGAACGTGTGCATCGTTAATGGATCGATCAAATATGGGCCGCATTTGGCCCAAAACATGGCGGCTTCGTTAATGGGCGACCTACTAGTGTCATCAAAATATTTTGGGCCTTCAGCTGGGCCGGCCCATTATGGTCGGCGAAATCTCGTGGGCCTTTAGCTGGGCCGGCCCATTATGGTCTGCAAAATCTTGTGGGCCTTTAGCTGGGCCGGCCCATTATGGTCCGCAAAATCTCGCGGGCCTCTAGCTGTGTCGGCCCATTATGGCCCGCAAAATCTTGTGGGCCTATAGCTCGGCCGGCCCATTATGGTCCACAAAATCTCGTGGGCCTTTTGCTGGGCCGGCCCATTATGGACCGCAAAATCTTGTGGGCCTTTAGTTGGGCCGTCCCATTTAAACTTTGTGGGCCACTTTTGGGCCAGTCCACATGTCAACATTTCATAAGCGCATCTCGCCCATTGGATGAGTGACACCTGTGCCAACGGGGAGCTGACACGTGTTTCCTCCAGCCAATGATAATTTTACACGTGGAAAATCGCCATTGGTCTGGGCTGCTAAAGGGTTATCGGATCCAAAATCGGACCCGATAGCTTAACGGCGTTCTGTTACGGTGGATGCCACATGTCGGTCACCCTTGACGAAAGCACTTATGTGACGTGGGATTTTTCGTCATGGAAGTGGACACTTTCATGATGATAATTTTGGTAATATCATGGAACACTTCTCTACGGACAAAGACGGTATGAATATCTTGATTCTGTCATAAATTTGTCATGGATGTACATGCGTGACAAAAAACGTGACCTACTGTGACAAACGCGTATCATCACGGAAGTGTATTTTTTTGTAGTGTATACCCTAGAAACATCAGGGGGAGCCACGAAACCACTTTTCCACCGCCGCAACCTTATGTACTCGTGAGATCCCACCTTGGGGCCTTTTCCGGTGATCTGCCGAAGGGGTAATCGATCACGAAGGGCTTTTACATCAACACCATTCCCGCTCCGATGAAGCGTGAGTAGTTTACCACAAACCTTCAGGTCCATAGTCATTAGCTAGATGGCTTCTTCTCTCTCTTTGATTCTCAATACGAAGTTCTCCTCGATGTTCTTGGAGATCTATTCGATGTAATACTCTTTTGCGGTGTGTTTGCCGAGATCCGATGAATTGTGGATTTATGAATAAGTTTATCTATGATTATTATCTTGTTCTTCTCTGAATTCTTATATGCATGATTTGACATCTTTGCAAGTCTCTTCGAATTATCGGTTTAGTTTGGCCTACTAGATTGATCTTTCTTGCAATGGGAGAAGTGCTTAGCTTTGGGTTCAATCTTGCGGTGTCCTTTCGCACTACAGTAGGGGCAGCAAGGCACGTATTGTATTGTTGCCATCAAGGATAAAAAGATGGGGTTTATATCATATTGCTTGAGTTTATCCCTCTACTACATGTCATCTTGCTTAATGCGTTACTCTGTTCTTATGAACTTAATACTCTATATGCATGCTGGATAGCGGTCGATGTGTGGAGTAATAGTAGTAGATGCAGAATCGTTTCGATCTACTTGACACGGATGTGATTCCTATATTCATGATCATTGCCTTAGATATCTTCATAACTATGCGCTTTTTTATCAATTGCTCAGCAGTAATTTGTTCACCCACCGTAATACATGCTATCTTGAGAGAAGCCACTAGTGAAACCTATGGCCCCTGGATCTATTTTA
This sequence comes from Aegilops bicornis, assembly GCA_021605145.1. NCBI lineage: Eukaryota > Viridiplantae > Streptophyta > Magnoliopsida > Poales > Poaceae > Aegilops > Aegilops bicornis. Next base: position 304,871,917 of record CM038671.1, on the reverse strand, counting down.
CATCATATTAGTTTCCCGTCAACTTGACAATTTTTGTCGCCGTTCTTTTATTTTGCAATCTTTACTTTCCAATCTATACAACAAAAATACCAAAAACATTTACTTTACTATCTCTATTAGATCTCACTTTTGCGAGTGACCGTGAAGGGATTGACAACCCCTTTATCGCCTTGGTTGAAAGGTTCTTGATTGTTTGTGCAAGTACTAGTTGACTTGTGCGTTGTCTCCTACTAGATTGATACCTTGGTTCTCATAAGTGAGGGAAATACTTACGCTACTTTGTTGCATCACCCTTTCCTCTTCAAGGGAAAACCAACGCGTGCTCAAGAGGTAGCAGTGTGTCACATAGAGAGAGAGAGGGAGAGAGAGCAAGGGCGGAGAGTGTTAGATGGGTGTATGTAGTGCAAGCGAGATATGTGTATGTGTGAACCAGGGAGATATAAAGTTTGAGAGAGACAGAGGAGCACCGATACAGCTGAGTGGTGCATCAGATAGCTGAGAGAGGGAAAGAGATACTCCATCTGTTCGATAATGCAGTGCCTACAAATTTTTTAGAAGTCAAAGTTTGGAAACTTTGACCACGTTTACACAAATATTTTTTATATCTATAATACCAAAGATACATCATATGAAACTACAGCTTATGATGAATGAGTCTAATGATATATGTTTGTCATTCTAGATGTAAATGTTTTTCTCCACGTACCTGGTCAAACTTTATGAAGTTTGACTTTTCAATATATCTATATGCTATGGACCGAAGAGAGTACCTAAGTCAAGAGAGATCAAGTGTGTGTGAAGGAGAAAGAGTGAGTGTGCAAAAAGAGTGGGTGTGTGTGTGTGAAAAAGAAATGGACAACAAGCGATAAAATAGAGAGAGTGTGTGTTCATTTCTTATGCAAACATATCATGCATGCATCTTCGAGATAGAAAAGCGAGGTGAGGAGATACACGAAGATAGCAAGTGTGTGGTTGTTTGCAACAAAGAGAGACCCCCTATGGCACATGTCCAATAGAGGTCTGACCAACAAGGGACAGAGGTCGAGTGAGACGTATGGAGAAGATGGATCCATGGGGAGGGAGAGAGGGTGTGTTTGTGATAGAGAAATCCCCTCGAGGTCGCGAGGGGACTATATGGGCGGGAGACCAAGGGACGAGGTGTGTGTGCGATAGAAAGATGCCATGAGAGAAATCGGGATAGACAAAGTGAGGGAAAGAGACAATGCATATGTTTGTGATGGAGAGTGAGAAATAGTCATATACATAGGGGCCGGGGACTGTGTGTGCCTACAATGGAGTGAGAGACGGTCATATTAGCTAGGCGGGAGATTGTGTGTGTGCGTCTGAGATGGATAGAGAATGAGGGTGACAGCGAGAGTTTTAGATGGGCCTGTCTAGTGCGGGCGAGATATGCATGTGTATGTGTGACCTAGCGAGATGGAGAGTTCAAGAGAGAGAGGCAAGAGCCCCGACACGGCGGAGTGGTGCATGAGAGAGTTACAGAAAGTGAGCTAGGGAATTTGTGTGTGTACGATGAATGCACCCTAGATATTTATCGTGGACTAGATAATCATACATTGTGTGCTAGAGATACCTATACATGGTGTGTGCATGCGAACTAGAAAGACCGACAGAGAGAGAGATAGACATATATATATAAAGAGAGAGACAGAGAGGGAGAGGGACCGACAAGGTTTGTGTTTGTATGCGTGCGATAGAATCAAAGATTGTCGCCTACAGAGAGAACATGAGTCCAAGAGAGGGGGAGGTCGCGTTTATGCATCGAAGACTGATATAAACCATGTTTCGATATAAGTTTGCATTCAAATATTTGAATTGGAGAAAATGGTGTCTGCAATCCACACATGAACGGAGATATGCGTATCAAACAAGTTCATTAATTTTACTTTCAGCGTGTTCATGGAGTACTATAATACAACATGCTACTCAATTGAGGTGTTCAATTTTGGATTTAGTCCAGTATTTTGACCGCACGAACAAGCTATTTCATTGAATCGAGATATTTCATTTTGGGTTTTATTCCCATTTTTGAGTCGGTCAACTATTTTTCATATAGTAAATCGGTAGCAACGAGCATATAAATACACATTAGTCCCGAGCATCATCTCACCGTCTAAAAAAGAAGTGGCAAGCTAATATGTCGGTGGGAAACGACACCTATGGGATCACAAGAATCCCTACTACAGTTGTCGGGGCTCGGGTTTGTGAGAAGAGAAGGATTAGCAGTCAACACAAGGATCGTTTACCCAGGTTCGGGCCGCGAAGACGCGTAATACCCTAGTCCTGTTTTGGTGTGTATTAGAGAGAGTTCTTGAGCTCTCGAACTAGCTATGGTGGCTGCGTAGTCCAAGAGAGTCGAATCCCTCTCCAGTATGCTAAGGGCCTCCTTTTATAGTCAAAAGGCGCTGCCACAGTGGCACACAGGAGGTGGAAAGGCCAAAGTGTTGCGATCTTATCGCTCGTGTTACAGAACAAGACACATTTAATGCGTAGCTTAGGTGTCCTTTAGCTTTATTGGGGATGGGAACGAGGCCCGTCCCATCCGTTGCCGCCTCGCCTGGCTTCGACACGTGCCCAGTCTAGTGACGCATGCGGCGCCATGTAGGCAGGCATGCAGTTGAGGTGGCGCGGTGGTAGGGTCTTCTCGAAGATCTGCATGCCACCACGCAGGTGCTGGCTGAGTTGGCCTCGATGTCGCCCGCCGCCACACAGGTGCCTGCCCAGCTGGTTGAGCTAGCAGCAGCTTGGGGCGGCGGTGGAGTCTTGGCCGACGCGAGCCTGGCCATGGCCCCGTTGGCGCCCTTGGCAAGGGCCTTGCTGGGGGCCCGGCAAGGGTCTTGCCATGGCATTGCAGTCGGCCCCGGCAAGGCGCTTGCCGGGTGTCTTGTGGATCTCCTTGGCAAGGATCCCGCCGAGGGTCGCCGTCTTCTGGTTCTCATCTTATCTCATATCTCTATGGTCTTGACAAAGATTTGCATGCTACCACGGAGGTGCCTCCCGAGCCCTAGTTCCAATGTGGTTGGTTGAGTTGGAACCCGTGGGCTCAAGGGTGGCTCGCTCTGTTAGCATCGGGCAAGTTGCCCTGGCAAGGCTCTTGTCGGGGCCGCAGAGGCTGCCTGTCGGTGCCAAAACCGGCGGATCTCGGGTAGGGGGTCCCGAACTGTACGTCTAAGGCGGATGGTAACGGGAGGCAGGGGACACGATGTTTACCCAGGTTCGGGCGCTCTCGATGGAGGTAATACCCTACTTCCTGCTTGATTGATCTTGATGATATGAGTAGTACAAGAGTTGATCTACAACGAGATCGTAGAGGCTAAACCCTAGAAGCTAGCCTATGGTATGATTGTTGTTGTCCTACGGACTAAACCCTCCGGTTTATATAGACACCGGAGGGGGCTAGGGTTACACAGAGTCGATTACAAGGGAGGACATCTTCATATCCGTATCGCCAAGCTTGCCTTCCATGCCAAGGAGAGTCCCATCCAGACACGAGACGAAGTCTTCAATCTTGTATCTTCATAGTCCAATAGTCCAGCCAAAAGATATAGTCCGGCCGTCCGGATACCCCCTAATCCAGGATCCCTCAGTAGCCCCTGAACCACGCTTCAATGACGATGAGTCCGGCGCGCAGATTGTCTTCGGCATTGCAAGGCGGGTTCCTCCTCTGAATACTCCATAGCAGATCTTGAACACAAGGATAGTGTCCGGCTCTGCAAAACAATTTCCACGTACCACCGTAGAGAGAATGATATTTCCACAAATCTAATCTGCTGACACACTCGATATCATGACAACATACCACGGCCCGGCCTTTATGCGAACCGTCATTCTCAACCAGCCTTGGCACATATCGCGAGGCGGTTTCCTTGGCACGTCTTGTCGAAGCAGAGATTGTGTCCCCATATTACGGGATTCTCATCAATACGGACATGGGTAACCCAATCATGCCTGTTGGTATGACTCCTCGATTGTAGGCAAGTCCCAAACGGTCACGCGGAGGACGCTTGGTATTCACCCTCTTTATAAAGAGACCTAGGTATATCCTTTTTACTCCTCGAACTCAATCGAATCCTTCCCCCGCCTCGAGTTCCAACACCCGAAGCTCAGGTTAGGCACTTCGGACCTTCAACCATGTCCGGATCCAACCTTCAAGGTCGGTGGATGCCTTCCTCCGTCACGGAGGAAGATGTCAAAAAGTTAAGAGAGGCCGGGTTTCTGACCGGCGAGATCCCGCACCGGCTACCTGCTCGAGGGCAGGTCATTCCCACTCCCAAACCCGGCGAGAGTGTTGTGTTCGTATCTCACTTCCTCCGAGGGCTAGGCCTTGCTCTAGATCCCTTCGTGAGGGGGCTCATGTTTTACTATGGGCTGGATTTCCATGATCTGACTCCGGATTTTGTCCTCCACATCTCGTCGTTCATCGTCGTGTGTGAAGCTTTCCTCCGTATTACCCCTCACTTCGGCCTGTTGCTCAAGACCTTCAAGGTGGAGCCGAAGATGATCGAGGGGCGGCACGCAGACTGTGGAGGCACCGTAATAAGAAAAAGTGCCGATGCCCTATGGCCAGAGGGTTCTTTCCAGGAGGTGTCCAGCTTATGGCAACGAGAATGGTTTTACATCACAGCTCCCAGGGGTACCAAGTGGGTGGCTCCCCCTGCTTTTCGCTCGGGCCCTCCGCCACAACTAGCGTCATGGGTCAACAAGGGGCTGGACTGGGGGCCAGTAAAGGATGTGCCAATATTGCAGAGCCGCATCCAAGATCTCCTAGAGAGAGACATCAGTCTAGTCACAGTAATGCAGGTCATGTTAATTCGTCGAGTCCTGCCGTGCAAACGTCGTCCCCTCCGCATGTGGGAGTACAACCCAGAGGGACCATGAGCTATCCATCATTTCCTCGGCATGATGCTCGAGGAGATGTACAAATTGTTCTTCGGACCACAAATAATGTGTCCGGACACCACCGAGGATGCGGGTTTGAACTGCAATCGTCCAGATACCCAAGTAAGTAGTCCTGTAACCGAACACGCTGTATCTTTACTTATCACAACATCATTCTGAAAAGTCGCTCTTTGACCTGGACTGGGTAACAAAGGCGAAGATGATCAGGTGTTCGGCCCCCCTCCCCGAGGTCTCACCGGATCCTATACTAGTCAGGATGCTGGAGCTCGCGCCTTATCAAGCGCCCTTAGGGGAAGACAAAGGGGGGAAGAAAGAGGCTAGCGCCTCCGCGAACGAGGATAACCGGGGGGAAGAAATTGAAATTCCCCCTTCCCAAGGAAGGAAGAGGACCGCGTCTGAAGACCCGGAGACAATGTTCTCCAAACGGGGGAAGAAATCTTCGCCAGAGGGTCCTGCCCCGGGGGATACCCCGGCCGCGCAATGCCCGCAAGGGGGTCAGCCCTCGACCAAGCTGTAAGTACAAAGGGGACTTTAATAATAAAAACGTCCTGCTTTGCTTCTGAGGAAAATAACCGAAATATTTATCTTGTAGCCCGGATCATAGCCCTTCTCGGCAGAGTTCATCTTCGGGGGATCTTCTTCCGGAGATGATGGAGAGCGAAACGCCTCCCCATGCCCTCCCACCTTACGAGGCGGGTGACCCCGAGGTGTCGTCGCGGAGGGTTCTCCTAATCCGGCAAGGCCAGAGGTTAATCCTTTGGTGACCCGAAGTCCTCAGTATCCGGCTCTTGAAGAGAGCAACTGAAAGAGTCCGACACCGTCTGTTATGCGGTCGCACGCACTGAAGGATCTGCTGGAGCGAGCGGCTATCTCAGAAGCGCATCGTATGCTAATGGGTACGGTGGTTGAGAGGATTTCATCCGCCGAAAGCGGGTTGCATGAAGCCTTTATGAGTCTGCTGAAAGGTTTTGAGGTACGTGAAATAGTGTGTATTTTTGACAGTACCGCACACGTTAAGGTGTGTCCTATGCAGATAGTAGCCCCTGAGACTCTGGTTGTTGTCGCAAACGGCGGCAAAGAGAGGATCATAATCCAAGGTAACAATCCGGCCGCCCTCATATGCAGTTGGCGGAAGGTCTGGTGGCTAGCCGGACTGGTGAGTTTGCCGAGCTGAAGCGGCAACTTGATGCGGCGGATGCCGACATCGTGCTTGTCAACAAGCGGCTTGACGAGGCACAGGGTATGTGATTTCTCCAGTGATCGATACGTAGTAAGAGGAGCATGATGCCAGTACCTTTAATATGTTGCGCATGTAGATGGAGCTGCAGCCGTGGAGACCCTTCGAGCGGAATTTGCCAGGGCCAAAGAACAAGCCAGGAAAAGTGACGCAGCCGCCCTGAAGGCTGTCGAGGAGCTGAGAGCCGAAAAGGCTGCTCATTGCCGAAGCAAGGAGGAAATAGCCAAGATGGATGTGGAGTTTAAGGATGCCGCCGGCCGTTACGAGCTTCTCAAAAAGGAAGATCGATCAAAGATGACGGACCTGGAGAAGGCCACGGTAGCGGCCAAGGACGCCCGCTCTACAATTAGAGCGATGAAGGAGGAGCTGCATCACGCCGGGGATATCGCGGCTGGGAAGCCCTTTATTCTGCGGATGAAGTTCGTAGATCCTAAGTACGCTCCTCTAGATCGGTTGTGGAGCTCTGCAGACGCTTATCTGGATTTGGCAGCAAGTGCCGCTGATGCGGCCGAATACTTCAAAGATCAAAAAGATCGCGAAGTGGAGAAGCTGTTCTGGTCGCAATTTAATGTCCCAGCGCGTCCGCTTCCTTTGAATGAGCGGATGGCCGAATGGGCCGAGCTCCATAGGTTGTCCGGGCTCGCCATGAGGTCTGTTGTGGGTCATCTATGGCCGTAAGGGCCAAGGCCGAATAGTTATTTTAGTTTGGTGTAGCAGTTCCTTGGTGCTGTGCCGCGCATCGACGCTATGAAGAGATCGGCGTGCATCGAGGGTGCACGGATGGCGCTTTCCCGTGTCAAGACATACTGGGCGGAGATGGAAGCCACCGCAATTGCAACCCCGAGTTCGGCCGTTAGCCGAGTAGCTGCTGAGCACTATTTTGACGAAGTCCTTGAAGGCGCTCGTTCAATAGAAGCTCAGTGCTCGAAGAATATTATGTTCTAATGACATGTATTCCCATTGAAAAACAATGTTTTACTGAATTGTAAAGGCTATTTTTATACTTTTGCCCGAAAGTATTATGATGCCTCCTATGCGGCCGTTTATGTATATATGTATATAACCTGAAAGTTTGCAGTCGTCAGCTTCAGCCCCCACGCATATAATGCAGGGGTGTTCACAGAAGACGCGTGTTCACACTTGATGCAACATCTTGGTCCATTAAGGAGGTGATAGCGCAGTGAACTAGGCAATCAGACTATATTGCTTTAACACTTTCACTTAGCCATAGGAGTTTGACAGTGGGGCTATTATATAGCCCCTGGTGGCTCCATGCTCATCCGAATACGGGGCGCGTACATGCCTGGCCGGGACATGGACCTTCATTAATGCGGAGGAATCCCGAAGATTCCGCTAGGTCATCGAGTGGTTGACCAGTCTCGCGCTTTATCATGACAGTCAGTTTTCGGCTTTCTCTACTGAGGTGCTCGTCCGGCCGAACCAGGGCACAATCGCAGTAGTTCTCCTGGTGCCGCCTTAGCCGATAGAGCGGAACGTAAGGTAGCAAAACACAGGAGCCAGGCAAACCCAACATTTGACCAAAGACATTCTTCAGAGCTGATGCATATAAGGCCAAACTCACGACGCCAAACACTTCCTAAGGTATTTGGTCTTTGAAATATATACCGGCCTAAATGATGCCCTTGGATTATGAGCCCGTAGTGTCCGAGTACGAGCAATATTCTGACGTGGCCACATGCCAAGAACGTTAGCATCCTTCTCGGTTATATTGAGAATCCGGAGGATGTGAACAATAAAAGACAGTAAAAAAGGTTTACGCAGGGTCTTAATCTAAAGAGAAACCTTTGAACGGGTCCCTGCTGCACGTCTGCGCCTGTGTCTCCGTTGTGCCGTATCCTGGACGGGTGTAGCACGATTGTCATCTGTAAAAGAGAGGAACTTAGTTGAAAGTTGTCGTGCAAAAAATTGGCTATTATAAATAAACCATTTAAAAGTCAAGATGGGTAAAGTAGAGCCGAATTATCGCTAAGAAGCCCCTGGTATCGTTTATAAGGGTATAACCATCAAACCAATCTCCATCCAATGATTAGCCGGACTCGTCTAACCATGTCCGTGGTCTTAACGACCGGTTATCTGTTCTGGTGGTGAGACCGTATAGTATTCGGCTGTTAAAGCAGCCGTACGTTCTTCTGCTCATAAGGAGCGCTCAACATTTCCATGTACTATGATGATGCCACGCGGATCGGGCATAATAAGCTTGAGAAAAGCGTAATGCGGTATTGCATTAAAACGAATCAAAGCTGCTCGTTTGAGTAGTGCTTGATAGCCACTTCGGAATGGAGCAATGTCGAAAGTTAACTTTTCGCTTCAGAGGTTGTCGGGCGAGCCGAACACAACCTCTAGTACTAGAGAGCCCGTGCAGTGGGCCTCTGTGCCTGGTATTACTCCCTTGAAGGTAGTATTACTGTGGCATATTTTTGATGGGTTTATCCCCATTTTGCGGATGGTGTCCTGATATATCAGATTTAGACTACTGCCGCCGTCCATAAGGACTCGTGTGAGATGGTATTCGTTTATTATTGGGTCCAGCACCAAGGACGCTTATCCTTCATGCCGGATGCTTGTTAGGTGATCCCTGCGATCAAAAGTGACCGGGCAGGACGACCAGGAGTTGAACTCAGGGGTAACAGGCTCTACGGCTCGTGTATTTTGGAGTGCATATTTGCTTCTCCTCTTTGTCACGTGGATCACGTTTACTATTTTGACTTCTGGTGGGAATTTTTTCATCCCCAAAGTGCCTTCTTTGGCGAGGCTCATCCTCGTCTTCGCTCAGTGTGTCCTCCCCCTTGTGTTCGGTGTTTAGCTTGCCAGCCTGCTTGAAGACCCATCATTCTCTGTGGTTATGATTTGCAGGTTTATCGGGGGTGTCGTGGATCTGACATAGTTTGTCTAGAATCTTGTTTAGGCTGATCGGTCCATCTCTACTGCCTTTAAAGGGCTTTTTCCGCTGACCCAGTCAAGAGTCCCTAAATCCGGCGTTTACTGTCGTGTTATCTGGGCTGTCTTCTTTGTTCCGGCGCTTGTTTTTACTGCGTCGTGGTTTTCCATTGCCATCCCTGACTTCGGATGTGCTTGGGTCGCTGGTGCTGCTTCGGGCGAACCAGCTGTCCTCGCCCGCGCAAAAGCGGGTCATGAGGCTTGTTAGGGCTGCCATTGTTCTTGGTCTTTCTTGGCTGACGTGTCTGGCAAGACATTTGTCTCGAACGCTGTGCTTGAAAGCTGCTAAGGCTTGGGCGTCCGGACAATTGACAATTTGGTTCTTCTTAGTGAGAAACCTGTTGCAAAGCTTTTGGGCTGACTCTCCAGGCTGTTGAATTATATGACTCAAATCGTCTGCGTCCGGAGGTCGGACATAAGTCCCTTGAAAATTAGCTCGAAAAGCATCCTCGAGCTCCTCCCAACTTCCAATGGAGTTTTCGGGGAGGCTTTTTAGCGAGTGCCAAGCTGGTCCTTTGAGCTTGAGGGGCAAGTATTTGATGGCATGGAGATCATCTCCGCGAGCCATATGAATATGGAGGATAAAGTCCTCAATCCGGACCCCTGGGTCTGTAGTCCCGTTGTACGCCTCTATGTTCACTGGTTTGAATCCTTCTGGAAATTCATGGTCCAGTACTTCGTCAGTGAAACATAGGGGGTGTGCGGCACCCTTGTATTTAGTTGTACCATGGTGTTCGGACGGTTGTAATACTTGGTTCTGGTTGGGTGCTGGAGCGCGTTTCCTTGGTCCGTAGATGGATATGGTTGCGCCGGCCCTTTGATGCGAGTCCTCGTGTGGGTCATGTACTGACTTATGTGCGGCCTCATTGGCCGCTCTATAGCGACCACGAGGTCGTTGATCCGACCAGTCGGTAGTTTTATTTTTTGGCTGTGGGGGCTCTAAGGCCTCATCATCGAATTTAGGCAGCAACTTTCGCTTTGGGTAGCTCTTTGTGTGGCGACTGCCACCATACTTTTCTGCCGTATCGAGCACTTTGTTCCATCTACTGTTGAGTGTGTTTTGTGCGGCCTTGAGCCTTTGCTTCTGCTTCTTCAGACTCCTCGTAGTGGCGATAAGCCTTCTATGGAGGTTCTCTTTCTCCAGCTGCCTTTTCGGGATGATGTGTTCATCGTCATCTGGATTGTTCTCTTCTCCGGAGACGGGTTGATTAGCTTGACGCTCGGCATCGCTGTGTTCGAACAGCGGCTCCGTACTTTGTTCATCGTCCGCTGGCTCACCCTAATTTGTCACTGGGTCTATTCGGTCGTCGTTTCTTCCGGAGTCGGCCGGGGTATTGTTTTTTCCTGCGCTGTTATCGCTCTTTTTGCCGAGGCGGGATTTGGAGCAGTGCCTGCGGTGCCGCTTTGGTTACTTCTCGAGGGAGCTATCTTTCGCAGCATCCTTCCGTTCCTCTTCATCATTTTCTTTGGGTGTATCCACCATGTATATGTCATGTGATGAAGTGGCGGTCCAGCGCCCTGTTGGCGGTAGTTCCTGTTCGTCTCCTGTATCATTGTCCATACCATTGATATCTTCGGAGTCGAAGTCGAGCATGTCGGTTAAATCATTGACAGTGGCTATTAAGTGGGTGGTGGGTGGAGAGTGAATTTCTTCGTCATCCGCCTCCCATTCTAGCCGAACATAGTTCGGCCAAGGTTCTCCTGACAGGGAGAGAGACCTTAACGGGTTTAGTACTTCGCCGAAGGGTGGGTGCTGAAACATATCCGCGGAGGTGAACTCCATGATCGGCGCCCAATCGGATTTGTTAGGCATGGGCGCAGGCCGTTCAGAGTCCATGGCCGGAGACGAGTCCAGTGGTTCGGCGTCACGGCTCTCATGGAGGGCAAGGTCAGTGTTCGGCTCTATCGCCGCTGAGAGTGCAGCCTCCAAGGCGAGGTCTATCCACCCGTCCTCGGATGGCGCAATCTGCTCCGGATGGAAGGTCGGAGTAGTTACTGGTGTGTTCTCCCGAGCACTGTCCGACGGCAGAGCTATACCATGCTCGTCGCATTCGTGCGGCACACCTGGCATGGGCCCGAATCCGTCGAAGATCAAGTCTCCATGGATATTGGCAGTGTAATTCAAGTTTGCGAACCTGACCTGTTGGCCAGGGGCGTGGCTCTCGATCTGCTCCAGATGGCCAAACGAGTTGGCCCGCAGTGCGAAGCCGCCGAATACAAAGATCTATCCGGGGAGGAAGACCTCACCCTGGACCATCGTTACCGATGATCGAAGGGGCCATCAAGCCTTACGGCGACGGCACAGGGGAACTCTCAATGAAAGCACCAATGTCTGTGTCAAAACCGGCGGATCTCGGGTAGGGGGTGCTGAACTATGCGTCTAAGGTGGATGGTAATAAGAGGCACGGGACACGATGTTTACCCAGGTTCGGGCCCTCTCGATGGAGGTAATACCCTACTTCCTGCTTGATTGATCTTGATGATATGAGTACTACAAGAGTTGATCTACCACGAGATCGTAGAGGCTAAACCCTAGAAGCTAGCCTATGGTATGATTGTTGTTGTCCTACGGACTAAACCCTCCGGTTTATATAGACACCAGAGGGGGCTAGGGTTACACAGACTCGGTTACAAGGGAGGAGATCTTCATATCCGTATCGCCAAGCTTGCCTTCCATGCCAAGGAGAGTCCCATCCGGACACGAGACGAAGTCTTCAATCTTGTATCTTCATAGTCCAACAGTCCGGCCAAAAGATATAGTCCGGCCGTCCGGATACCCCCCAATCCAGGACTCCCTCACTGCCCCGGCAAGGGTCTTGCCGGGGGAGTCCACCTGGCCCTCTCGCTCTTTGGTTTTCTTTGGTCTTGGCGTTGCCTTGGCCATCTTGTGCTTTGGCTTCTCTCCGGCTCCCCTCCTCTGCCCTGCTTAGTGTGGCCGTGGCGCGCGGCTCCGACTACCCGTGCAAAAGTAAATGGGTACAAAGGTGAGCCCCTACTTTTGTACACCGACAGGAGCCCCCGGGCCTGGGCCACACATAAGCGCGACACGTTGTTGGGCCAGGCCCAGAACGATGCGCGGGCAGGCGGGGCGGATTTTCGCCACAGTAACTCTTCGTCCGCTGCGCTTCCCCATGACACGTGTTGAACGCACGTCGTGGAGGATCGTGCGTGACATGGGGGGCATGCGTGGGGCGGTTCTCGCATGCATGCGTCACATCACAGTTAATGGGAAATGAGGCGGCCCGCGCCTTCCCCGTAAAA